>OX638131.1:48458157-49849848 GCA_951804985.1 Dryomyza anilis | reverse complement strand
TAAAATATAAAAAAAGAACCTATTTATTTTCTGAGTGTATTTTTTTCCATCAGTTAAATTCCGCTAGTTAAATAGAATTCCTCGCATGATAAAACGGTTGTTGCCAAGTGGCATTATATATTTTATTTGTATATAATAATTATTATATAGAATACCAGCACATATTTTTTTTCACTGCAAAATTGCATGTAGTGCGGTTGCCCAGTTAGATTACTAAGTCAATCGCTCTCTGTTTTTTCGCTCTGAAACTTGGCTTCTCGAAAAAAAAAGTCTCCAATTCACAAGTGTGACACCACTCCCACGCATTTACTATGTGAGAGAGATACGTACTCTCTCAACACAGACTGCGCAGTCTGCAAGAGCTCGAAAGCTTTCTCTCTCCTACATAAAAAAAGGCTCCACCACATCAACGTACATAATTATTTAATGTTGGAAGAAGTCTCCAATTTACATTGAACAATATTCACCGTGGTACGCAACATATTATCCGAACAAGTAAGACAACAACTGCTGTGATCTAAGCAGAGTATCGCAGAGCAACATCATCGCAGTTTTATGTTTGGCTAATATTGGGAAGCCTCGCTCGCTCAGTTTTACACTGCATAAATATTGCGCAACATCGGTGATTATAGCAACATTTCATATTATTCACGACGGATTCATTTGTTGCCAAAAAAATATAAATTTGTTCGCTATATTTTATATACAACTTAAATACACAATTACAATTTCGACATATTTGTTATAAAATATTTACATAATAAAAATATTTTTCTAGTTAAAATTTATGTTTTTTCATATACACATTGATATTATTCATTTCATCATCATACGATTGCAGCATTATTGTTCTGGGGTGTTGCATTAAAACATTTTTTTTTTGATTTTTTTTTATTTATATCTATCAATTTTAAATAAATTTATAATTTTTATAGTTTCAATTCAAAATTTTTAGTTCGTTTTTACAATATTTCGTTTTCGGTAGTTGCTTCTTAAATTTTTTCCTATTTTCGATTTTTTCCGCCTAGCTACCTTCAGTATCCACAGTTTTTCGATTTTTTTTTTGGCATCTACCAATTTTGAATTATTTATAATTTTTATAGTTTCAATTAGAGAATTTTTAGGTTTGTTTTTACAATATTTCGTTTTCGGTAGTTGCTTCTTCAATATTTTCCTATTTTTTCGTTTTTTTTTTGCCTAACTACACTAGCTACGTTGAGTCTCCACAGTTTTTCGTGTCGGCTGTTTTATTTATTTTACGTCAAGAAACATAATATTTACAATGACTGCGTTGGATACATTTATTCGTCTCACCGACAACCTGGTGGAATTCGAAGCCGACTTTGCTGTCACGCCGGAAGTAGGATACTCGAGACATTCCCTGGAAGTGCACCGTGACGAGATGAAGTCCATCTGGGCGAATGTAAAGAATTCATATGATGCTTGGCTTCAGGAAGAAGCTGAGGTGCCAAGGGAAGCTGGCAGCAGCCAAACCGGAAACGATTTCGAATCGATAAAAATGAGATACCGTACCTCATATCAGACATTTGTTCGATGCGTCGCTAAAATAGGAGGCCTCATCGAGCAGTTAACATCCGCTCCACTGGCGGTCAGTCCAAGGACTGTCGATAATGCAAGACATAGTTTTCATCTCCCTCCCTGCGATATTGAAACTTTTACTGGTGATTATTTGTCATGGCCCTCTTTCAGGGACATGTTCACCGCCGTATATATCAATAATTCTAAATTAACTCCTGTAGAGAAACTTTTCCATCTTAATAATAAAACGCGAGGTGATGCCCGCGATATTGTCAAAAAATCGCCCTTGACAAATGAAGGCTTTCCACTGGCATGGAAGAATCTTCAAGATCGTTTTGAAAATAAACGAATACTTGTTAATAGCCAGCTTCGTATTTTGTTTAATCTTTCTGCTGTCCAATCAGAATCGAAATCGAATACTTGTTAATAGCCAGCTTCGTATTTTGTTTAATCTTTCTGCTGTCCAATCAGAATCGGGTACAGCTATAAAAAAGCTGCAGCGAGATATCCATAGTTGTATCTCAGCTCTTAAATTATATGATATTAGTATCGATAATTGGGATTCAATTTTCGTTTTTCTTTGTTCTTCGCGGTTGCCAGATGCAACATTATCACTTTGGGAACAGTCCATAAACAATAAAGCTGAAATTCCAACATGGGAAGAACTAGATTCGTTCCTCACTTGTCGCTATCAGACTCTTGAGACAGTTTCGGACATAAAAGGTCCAACATTACAAAAATCCAATCCATTCAAAGTGCCTTATAATCCTAACAATAGAAATCCTCAACGGAAGGTTAACACCTATCATACGAATATTTCAAACCCCTCATGCAAACTTTGTCCAAAAGAGCAACATATTATTAGACAATGTCCAAAATCTATTCAAATGAAACCAGAAGAACGACATAACTGCGTAAAGGAACAAGACCTTTGCATTAATTGTTTTGCAAAAGGCCACACAGTTAAATATTGCAGGAGTACATTTACTTGTTTTAAATGCGTCATCATACCATGCTTCACTATGATTTACCCACTTCAAGTAGCTCCTCTAAACCATCCAGTTCCACGTTCATGAATCAAAACACCAGCATGCAACGTTCGCATGCCGTTCAAATATACTCATCTGATTCTATTCCAACTGACACTATTCAAAATTGTTTTGCATCTGGTTCTAAAGGGGTTTTACTAGGCACAGCGATGGTGCACATCTGTCACCTCGGAACCACCTATTCGGCGCGAGCACTTATTGACTCCGGATCTGAAGGAACATTCATTTCCGAGCGGTTATATAAACTTCTAAAACTTCCTTCGCGAGCTATACATGCTCAAATATCTGGTTTAAATAATACCATATCTGCAAATTCTCAAAAAGTTTGTTCCTTTGTTTTGAGCTCTCCCATTGATCGAAATATAGCGATAGAGGCATCTGCCCTGGTACTTTCGCACCTCACCGGAAATCTTCCAACAATATCCGTCGACCCTAGCATTTTTTCAAATTTACCAAACGTAAAATTGGCGGATAAACAATTTTTCCAAAGTTCGAACATAGATCATCTTACCGGTGGTGATATTCCCTCTAGTTTTATTGGAAGGAATTAAACGCAATATTTGTGGTTCCTTGATTGCTTAAGAAACCATCTTCGTATTGATTCTCACTGGTCCAGTGGGAAAACAGGATATTGCTTCAACTACCACATATGTTTCCTATTTCAATGAAGTTTCTCTGGATGAAAATATTTCGCGATTTTGGGAGGTGGAGGATCTTCCAACAAAAAAGTTAATTTCAGAATCTGATCGTTATTGTGAAGAATATTTTACACGCACTACGAAAAGAGGCAGCGATGGGCGTTACATAGTTTCTCTTCCATTTAAACAAAATTTCCCGAGCGATTTAAAAATCGGATATTCTCGATCCATCACTTGTGCTCAATTTATGAGAAACGAGTCTCGACTTGAAAAAAAACTCAAGTTTAAATCTGAATATGATGAAGTTATTCAAGAATATATTGAATTGGATCATATGAAAATTGTTTCTACTCCAAAGTTTGAATTATTTCCTTTAAATTATTACCTGCCACATCATGCAGTAATAAAACCAGATAGTACTACTACGAAGATTCGTTTAGTTTTCAATGCCTCTTGCTCCACTTCAAATAACATTAGTTTAAATGATAATCTCCACACTGGTCCAATATTACAGTCTGATTTGACCATTCTAATATTAAATTGGCGGTTTTATCGTTTTGTTTTTAACAGTGATATCCAAAAGATGTATAGACAAATACTTATAGATCCATCTCATACTTCTTACCAGAGAATACTATTTCGAAAATCTCCTAAAGATGAAATTAGGGATTATGAATTGAAAACCGTTACCTTTGGGGTAAATTGCGCCCCCTACCTAGCTATAAGGACTCTTCACCAGTTAGCAGCCGATATCGAAGAATTGTATCCTCAAGCAAGTATCATCTTGCGCAATTCAATGTATGTCGATGACGTACTTGCAGGAAGCCATCAAATTTCCACTTGTATCCAGGCCAGAGATGAACTCATAGATGCCCTTGCTTCAGCAGGGTTCTGTTTACGCAAATGGACATCAAATTCGCAAGCAATTTTGGCAGGACTTCCAAAAGATCACCTACTTAATGATGACTTCCTGGAGCTCGATGATAGCAGTAATGCTAAAACATTAGGAATACGTTGGAATGCTCGTGCTGACGTATTTTATTTTTCCGTTAAACCCTTAAAGCAAAAATTACTTTTTACAAAACGCGAGGTCTTCTCCCAAATTTCGAAACTTTTTGATCCAGCGGGATGGCTGGCGCCATTTTGTTCTGGCCAAAATGCTCATGCAGCAAATATGGCTAGAGAAAATTGGTTGGGATCATAATATACCGGAAAATTGTCTACAAAATTGGATCACTTTCCAAAATAATTACAAATTTTTAGATAAAATTAAAATTCCTCGATGGAACAATTTTTCACCAGGTTGTGGATTAGAATTTCACTGTTTTTGCGATGCTTCTGAGAAAGCATACGCCGCTGTTATTTACGTTCGCATTGAATCTCAATCATGTCCTGCCCCCACACATTTGTTGTCTGCTAAGACAAAAGTTGCACCAATCAAAACTCTCTCCATACCAAGATTGGAGTTGTGCGGTGCTGTTCTGCTAGCTGAGATGGTCGACTCGCTTATTCCACAATTAAACGTTGATAAATACAAATTGTATTTTTGGACGGATTCTACAATAGTTCTAGCATGGCTTCGGAAACCTCCATGCCAATGGAAGACCTTTGTTGCAAACCGTATTTCTAAAATAATTCAGAGCGTTGGCCAAGCTAATTGGTTTCACATTGAGTCTCAGTACAATCCAGCTGACTTAGCCAGTCGTGGATTATTACCTCAAGATTTAATTTCTACTAATCTTTGGTGGCATGGGCCAGAATGGCTGAAATTTTCCATTTCTAATTGGCCTAATTTAGATCAAAACATTAGTTATCAAACTGACCTCGAAACCAAAGCAATAAAAGTAAATTTCACATTTTTAAAAATTTTGAAGACATTCTTGCACGTTTTTCATCCTTTTCAAGAGCCGTCCGCGTTATTGCGTATATGTTACGTTTCTTTCTTCGTACGCATCCTAACCATAAAAGAAAATTCTCACATAATTCCACGTTGATAACGAGTGATGAAGTTAATAAAGTCAAAATATGTTTGATAGTAATATGCCAAAAGGTGGCATACCCTACCGAATATCAACAACTTTCAAAAAAGGAATGCATTTCTACATCCAGTAGTCTGCTCAACCTTTATCCTTTTCTCGATGCTTCAGGCATTCTTAGGGTTTCCACTCATCCACTCATGACTTGTTTTAATGCCCCAATGCTGTCTTATGATGAGCGACACCCTATCATACCTCCTTATAATTGTCAGTTTTCGCGCCTTCATGGTGGTAACCAACTAGTTCTTCGTTTACTTCGTCTTCAATTTTGGATTCTAAAGGCAAAAAATTTCACAAGTGTAAAATATGCGTGATTCATAAGCAGACGCTTCAAAAGCAGCTTATGGGCCTACTGCCTCCTGAGCGTACAGAAATTTCCCGTCCATTTGCTACTACAGGTTTAGACTTCGCTGGACCTTTTGAAATGAAGAATTATACTGGAAGAGCCTGCCTGATCACAAAGGGATACGTTTGTGTATTTGTGTGCTTTTCGACAAAAGCAATCCATTTAGAAGTAACCAGATCTCTTTCCACAGATACTTTTTTGGCCGCATTTAACCGTTTCGTTTCTAGACGCGGTTGCCCATTAAAATTATTTTCCGATAATGGAAAAACCTTTGTTGGTGCCTCAAAAGATCTCACGAGAGACTTTATTCAAGCATCCAGAACAACATTGTTAAACAATTTCAATCACCAAAATATTACGTGGCATTTTATTCCGCCTGGAGCCCCCCACATGGGTGGATTGCGGGAAGCAGGCGTAAAGAGTTTTAAAACTCATTTCAAAAAAATGGCAGGTTCGTTTAAATTTACATTCGAAGAATTATCTACATTGTTAGCAAAAATTGAGGCATGTCTTAACTCGCGTCCCATTTCTCCAATGTCAGAAGACCCAGCAGATACTTCTGCATTAACTCCAGGACATTTCCTTATCGGTGGTCCACTTTTATCCGCTATTGAACCCACTACAAATGAATTAGCTGTTTCCATAATTAATCGCTGGCGAAAAATAAAAGCTCTCAATCAGCAATTCTGTGCAAGGTTGAAAAATGAGTATTTAAAAGAATTACATAAACGTAATAAGTGGCAGACACCACATGATAACCTTCAGATTAATTCCATGGTCGTTATACGCGATGAAAATCTGCCACCAACTGATTGGCGCTTAGGCAGAATCACTAAAGTTTACATAGGAAATGACCAAAGAGTTCGTGTAGCTGATGTGCTCACCGAATGCGGTACAATCACGCGTCCAATTGTCAAATTAGTAATCTACCTACGCATTAGATTATATGACTTCTTCACAAAACATTATCGTTTTTTCCATTTTTTTTTTTTTTTGGTTTTCTCTAAATTTTTTCCCATAGCCTAAAATGTCAACCTCCAACAACAACGCTCTTGTGCAACGCAGAACAGATCGTTATTCTAATTTCCGGTCATTTCAATGTCGACTCTGTGGACGTACACACGCTCTCCGAAATTGATACAAATTCCTAGCTATGAACACAGAGCGTCGATTGCGTGCCGTCCTACTCCATAAATACTGTGCAAATTGCCTCGCACATGAACATTCTCGCGGTTCTTGTATCAGTCGAACCGGCTGCCACTATTACAAGGAAGATCACCACACGCTGCTACACCTTCACGAACGTTTACGCACCAGTCGCTCTTCCACTCTACATCGAGCCATTACTCCGCCGCCAGTTACGATCTCTTCAATTATCGCCCAGCATGTCATCACGCTTTTTCCTACTGCTTTGGTTAGACTGCAAATCGATGGCAGACTACATTACGCAAGGGCCCTCATCGACACATGCACATCCGTAAGCCGCATATCAAGTACATTAGTCAATCAATTAAAACTTAAAACGACTAAGTTTGGAAACGATAAGGTCTGCGCTGTCACAATTCGGGCTCATTCCGATCTCAATATTAAAATAGACGCAACTATGATGGTAGATAATCCAGGCGTTTCGAAAATACCATCCAGATCATTGGATGCATCTGTTAAAGCTAACTTTTCCAACTTGGTATTGGCCGATCCAAACTTTTACCATTCATCCACCATATCCTTGGTTCTTGCTGCTGATATGGTCCAAAAAAGTATGAAAACTGGTGTTATTCCAAGCACCAGTGGTCTTCCGGTTGCTCAAAATACCGTATTTGGTTGGATGCTTTCCGGATCCTGTTCCGTTTAACGCATTAGAAATTAATACTTTTTTTTACTTTTTTATAATTTTTTTTCTATTCATAAAACAATGAATTAATTAAAAACGCACAATATAATCGCACATGAACTAAATGCATATATAAAAAATGCATACGCACTCATTATATTATATATATTTTTATAAATTAAAAATTAATTGAGCAATGAATATTTAAGATTTTATTATACTTTAAAATTATATTGAATTTGAATTTAGATTGCATTTATATTTGAATTTATATTACATTACATTGCACTACAGTTGCAGCCGTGCTGCAAGGTGGGCGGCGATGTTGACGCGAGCATGTTTGCTACATTATTATAAATTGACAAACAGAAGGCGCTATGCTCCGTTTAGAGTTGTCTAAAATTAAAATTAAAATCAATACGAAAACAATATCCGGTTTTGCTCGGCCTATTATTGTCCAGCAGCGAAACCGAACACATCATCAATACACCCTAGGTAAAATAAATCTTTATCCAACAATTAAATATAGTTGTTTCCTTTTCCTGAATCCACAATTCTCTCTATTTTTCGGTCTGATCTGTTTAAACCCACATCCGAGGTTTAAGTTAAATCAGAATTTCTATTCATCATACAGTCCACATAATATTCTACATAACCATCATATTCCACATATTATCAATAAGTAACCAAACATCTAATTTCTCTTTCAATATGTTAAATTATAAGTAAAATTTTTGCATTCTCAATTTTAAAATTTTTAATTCTAACTCTTTTTTATAAACTGACCTGTTGATTATCTATGTAATTTTGTTGTACTGTAAAAGAATCAATACTGTACAAGAAGAATTATGGACCAAGTTGGTCTATGTGAGGCATCCGTCGTCACCCTAACCTAACCTACACATATTTATTTATAACTCAGGAACCTATACGAATAGATCTACGAAATTTAACATAATTGTTAAGAAGAAAATCTGCAATGACATATATTTATTTAAAAATTTCAAAGTATGGGTTTTTGAGAAATATCATTACAAAATTTAAATCATGTGATAATGACTTTTAACCTTTGGATACATAAAATTAGATGTCATATTAAAGGCCATCTTTATATCTTGCCGCCATATTTCGGGAACTATATAAGAATTATTAGCCGCGGTGGCTCAGTGGTTAGTGCGTTGGACTGCGAGCCGAAAGGTCCCCGGTTCAAGCCTGGACTGGGGCTAACAACATCTTTTCATAGAAACATTTTTCTATACCGCGTTACCTCTCGTCAGTAAATGGCAAACCTACGAGAGTAAAACCATTGCCTATGAAAAGCTCTCACCCGCCGTTCGGATTCGGCAATAAACTGTAGGTCCCACCACTTTGAGTACAAATATAACACGCACAGCTCAAAATGGTGAGAGAGCTCGGCCGAAGTTCTATACAGGACTGTAGCGCTAAACTATTATATTATTATTATAAGAATTATCTTAGTTTAATAAGGTACAACATTTGTATCAAATTTTACTGAAATTAGTAAAAAAATTAATAGAAGTAGTAACGTTCTTTACAATTTTTTTTATCAAATCCGGATACTTATCTTAAAAAATGCGTGGAGGTCCAAAGCGATAGCTTTCTCAACGAGAATGTCGAAAAATTTTTAGAAAATCTAACAATTCTGCACTAAGTTGCGCACAACTGGGTGTTACTCTTACAAAAAAAAAGTTTCCAAATCGACAGTTTGGAGAGTAATTAAGGAAGCCCTAGATATTGGTCGCAAAAAATTAGAGACTGTGCCACGATTGCTAAAGCGCCATAAAATTGCTCTCCACGATTTGCTACAAATAATTTGCAAGCAGATTGGTGTAAGGTTTTTAACTTAAACTACATTTTATCAGCCTTACTGTGTTTTTTATGGTCTCGACGGCTATAATGAATATTGGCTTGATTTATGAAAGGAAACTGAATATTTCTCTGCGAGAAATTTTGGCGGTGCCGTTTGGGCTGAGTGTATGGAAAAGGCGCGCATCGATGTTTTTTGTATGTAACTTTCGAACTAAAAAAGATTTTGAAAAAAGAAAAATTGTTTTGAAAACTATACACTTCAGGGAATATATATGTTTATACCCTACACTAAGAGTGAAAGGGTATATTCAGTTTGGTACGCCGTTTGTTACACCCAGAAGGAAGCATCTCCGGTATGGAAAAGTATATATATTCTTGATCGGCATTATCTCCTGAGTCGATTAAGTGATGTCCGCCTGTCCGTCTGTATGTTCGTCTGTCTGTCCGTCTGTCTGTCCGTCTGTCTGACCGTCTGTCTGTTGAAATCCCTACTACTAAAGAGATGAATGAAACTGATAACTTAGATTACTTTTATACCTACGCTGTATGTGTGAAAAAATTGGCTAGATCGGTTCATTGTGACCTGTTATCTGACCATTTATATTAAAATACCTCATATAAAATTTACATCTACAGCTCAATTTTACTGTTTACGTGCTTAGGTAAACTTTTTTGGTCAAATATATATTGACTTCATGCACAAATACATGTGGTTCCCAAAAAAAATCAAAATTCGGTACACCTACGCATTTGTAAATATGGCTATCAAATGAATGGAAATTATTCAGCTTTTGAAAGTTTGTAGTTGTTTCAGGATTCGTATTCCCTGGTGACCTATATACCACTTTGAATGGTAACCACACATATGTGTAGGGTATTTATAGTCGGCTTAGACCGATTATAATTTTGATAATCCTAACTATCATAATAACACCTACTATAAAATGTCCCTACTTTAAAATTTCCCATGTGATCTAACCTTCCCAACTGGTTTAGTTTTAAACTTGTTCCATGAGTACCCTACATGTAATTGAAAGGAAGAGTTGACTAATTTATTGATATGAAAAATATATATAAAAAAATAGAAATTCCTAGTTTTTCAACAAAATATAATTGAATTATATTAATTTATATAATTTTCTTATTACTGGCTTAATCAGTTAAATTTTTGTTCATTAATTAAGTAATTATTGAACAAAATGTGAAATACGACTAAAATGTTCACTATAAAAAACCTGGAAACAATGTAAAAAAAATGTGGGCGGATCACGCCAATTTTTAGAACAAATATTTTTAGGTAAATTTGAATAATACGTTTTATATTTTGTAATTGTATCTTCAGTACTTTTCGAGTTATAGGTTCCTAAAGAGTAAAATAATAGTATCTTGTATGGGAGGTGGGCGTGTCCGTTGAACGATTTGACTCATTTCCGTACTCAAAACCATTTTTTTGGAATAACATATAGGAAGAAAATTTGTTCCGAATCCGACTAGTATTTGTCAAGTTACCGTGTAACAGATTGACATACGGATAGATGCTGATCAAGAATATATATACTAATCCATAAAAGCCATGCATCCTATGGAGCTTTACCATATCTGCACAAACTTAATATATCCTGTACCTCATACGTGTAGGGTATAATTAATAGTATAAATTTGTCTATTTTTTTAAAAAAGACACTTTTTCCAATCGGTTTTTATATCTCTCCGGGCGTTACGGGCCAAAGTTTTTATACTAGCATATATATTGATCCTAGTGTGTTTTACATTAGCCAAGATTAGCCACACAAGTTGCATCCCATTTACAAACAAGTTTTTTTCGAAATATTTCATAATTTGCTACTCTTGTCGCCGAATGTGGAACTTAAAATTTTTTATTATTTTTTAAAGTGAATAAGAAAAACATGATTTAAATTAAATTTTTTAAAAAATATTTAAAAAAATATTAAAATTAAAAAAAAAAATCAAAAAAGAGCCCACTTTTGATTGATATAATTCATTTAATGGTTTTCAATTCAGTAGGATGTCTATTTTATGATTGCACAAAAAAAATTCAAATTGATGAAATTTTTGTTTCGGCCCAAATGCGCGCCTTCGATTCACTGTGCGGTGGTTCTTTAATGGTACTGGGAGCATTTACGGTGGTGGTGTATTGGAAATGCAGGTTGTTTCATAAAAGCGACTACATTAAAGTACTTGAATGTAGTTTGCTTTTTTTTAACAACAAAATCCTGCAAATAATGGATTTTTCACCAGGATAATGCCGCAATTCAAACCAGTCCGGAACTAAGGGTTGGATACAATCAAAAAATATATCAGATCGTTGTGCTCTCCTGATATAAACTTAATTAAAAATATGTGGGGTATACTTACACGATCAGTTTATGTTGAAAACCGAAAATATAATACCTATGCTAACCTTAAAAAATGCAATTTTAAGGGAGTGAGAAGTGATGGATGGTAATTTATTAAACAAATTAATAAATTCTTTGAATAACAGAATATTTGAATGTATTCAAGCTTAATGAGGCATTACTAGTTATTAAAAAAATAGATTTGTTAAAAAAACACAATAATACACGATTTTCTGCATTTTTGATGTTGTGTGCTATATTTAAGAAAAGAAATAAAAGTGTAAAATTTGCATATTAAGCATTTATTTCAAAATAGTATTCATGCTTTAAATTTCTAATTTATGTAGAAAAAAATAGGAATGTAATAGATTATAAAATTGCTTCAATTTTTACAGGGTGTTTAATAAAAATTTGTCGATAAAAATAAAATGTGTGGTATAGTTATGAAACGCGTATATTAAAACGCCAAAAAATAAAAAAATAAAATACATTTGCTTCCAAGTTGTTCTAGATCAATTCGTTAAAGGGTTTTGTTTACATTTGAAATGTTGGATGCCCCTCAAAGCTGAGACATCACTGAGTATGAATATAAAAATTGTTGTCCGATATCAATTTGTTTACAGCTTTTATTTGTATTTAATAAATTTTAATTGATTCTTAAAATATCTCTTAGTAACATTTCAAATGAGAATAAAAACTTTAAATGAATTGGTATTGGAAAACCGTTTTCATATCCACACTCAGGGAGATCTCAGCTACAAAATATGTGCTGCAAAAAATCTTTTTTTTATTATCAAAATATAAAATGCATTTTCATTTCAAATACAAATTAAAAAAATGTAAACGAATTGATCTAAAAAACTGGGTACACACAAATTCTTAGAATGATCCATAGTTTCACGTAGAGGTATATTTTTCGTTGTCAGACAGAGTAATAAATTCTTTTTAACTAATTACTATCGTAGCTGTAGGTTGAATGTAATGTAGGTACAATTGAGAAATTTTATAATAATAAAACTCGAAGTTACTTTTTATTTATTTTTTTTTAATTTTATATTTTATTAATTGAGGAGGGGGGAAAATGTACCGCCTGCCCTACCCTATTTACGTCCTACCCAAATAATGTACGAGTGTTGCATTTAACGGTCATTTATCTTCCCAATCCTATTCTCTTGCCCGCTATTCTCTTTGCCACTGTTTTTTTTTTAAATGCCCGATTTGCATAAATGCTCGATTTATTTTAAAATTTCCAGTATTTATTTCCAGTTATATTTATGTTTCCATTATTTTCCATTAGTTCTCCACACTTTCATACTCATATTTTCCACTCATACTTAGTAATAGGTACAATTGTACTTACATACAATTTATAACTATTAATTATCTTTAATCAATGGAAATCGAATGGTTACAATTTACACTTAGAATTAAATTTCAAGAATTTGATGTTAATCTAAATTGCAATTTAAAGTCAACTTTCATCATTATATATAAAAATTATGAACAAAATGTTATTTTGTATTACATTTAAACCCAGAACTACACGGGGTTTCTAGATTTTTTCGATTAAGAATAATTTCAATATATACAACCATACAAAGTGACTTTTGCTCAATTTTTTGTAACTTTGGACCACTGTATCTAGAAATATTGGGCTGAAAAAAAAATCAGATGCATACACACAACTTATTCAATGCGACAATTAACGAAATACTTTTTCGTAAATTTAAATTTACGATTTATTGTAAATACAACTCAACATCTGATTTTTTTATTTTACGAGGCATTCGTATATTTAACAATTTTATATTTGAAAAACAAAAAGAAGCAAAAAGGCATGAAGAAAACAAGCAGATCTAATTTTCCTTTTATCGTCGGTATTTGCGTATTAATGTATTCAATTTAATTCGCAAATTTTGTTATATTTTGAGTGTAAATATAATTGAAATCACAGATGGTGAGACCAACTCCTGGTCCATTTGGTGTGGAATAGACCATATATAACCTAATTATTGTTTTTTTTTTAGTATATAGTCAATAATTCATATGGCTAATAATTTTCTGTTCACTTCCCTGACAATTGCCCAATACAATTTTCAAAATTAAAAAATACTGGGAATGAACTGGCCTACATTATAAATTAAACCAGTTGGGAAGGTTAGATCACATGGGAAATTTTAAAGTAGGTGTAATTATGATAGTTAGGATTATCAAAATTATAGTCGGTCTAAGCCGACTATAGCATAGATCCCTGTTTTGTGAGGGTTGACGGAAAGTCCGTTTGCAGTACACCAGCTGTTAATTCGGTTCAACGAGTTTTGTGTTTTAACACAGACCTCATTGAGGGAAAAGCCTGTGGCAAGAATGGCAACATCATCTGCATAGGCCTGGGAATAGACACCTGGTCCATCGAGATCGTTGACTAGAGAGTCAACCAGCATACACCAGAGCAGGGGGGAGAGAACGCCTCCTTGAGGACAACCTCTATTCACCCCTGCCATAATATACTGACCGCACTCCGCCTCCGAAGTGATGGTCCTAAACATTAGCATTGACCTTAGCCATTTGACCAATGTTTCATCTATTCCATGCCTTCTAGCTGCGTCACACATTCCATCAAAAGTCGCATTATCAAAAGCACCCTCGATGTCAACAAATATGCCCATCACGTACATCTTCCTCTGAAAAGCATGCTCGATCCGGCCAACCAGATGTTGCAATGCTGTTTCACAGGATTTTCCACGTTGGTAGGCATGTTGTCTTGATGATAGTGGGTACCTTGACAGCGATGTTTTTCTGATGTGCAGCTCAACTAGTCTTTCTAGACACTTTAGTATGAAGGACATCATACTAATGGGTCTGAAGCTCTTGGCTATGGAATAGTCTACTCTTCCAACTTTAGGAATGAAGGCTACTTTAACTAAACGCCAGGATGTCGGAATGTATGCCCATGCGAGACTTGCTCTAAAGATCTTCTTTAGGCATGGTAGCAATTGGGTTATACCTTCCTGTAGCATGACTGGGTAGATGCCATCCGGTCCAGGTGACTTGAAGCCATCAAAAGAGGCCACTGCGTATTGGATAGCTTCATCGTATACAACAAATCTGGCAACCTGCCAGTCATGTTTTGTCACATTAGAATTGTTATTGCAGACCCCAGTGCTGGGATTACAAAGTGGCCCTATGTGGATTTGATTTCCCGGAAAGTGAGTCTCAACTAGGACACTGAGTGCCTCTGTCTTAGACTCAGCATACGAGCCATCAGGTCTCCGCAGTGAGTCCAGTCGAGCAGTTCGGTCTCTTTTAAGAAACTTGACCAATCTGCTAGTCTCACTGCAGGATTCGATGCTACTGCAGAAGTCTTTATAGGAAACACTTTTCGATTTACGAATTCGTTTCTTATACTCTTTCTGCTTAGCTCGATAAAGAAACCAGTCAGAGTCTAAGTTGCTCCTTAGGGCCCTATTTAGAAGCTTTCTGGAATCCTTGCGCAAGGTTTCAAGACAAGCGTTCCACCAAGGAACGGGAGGTCTAGATAACGTTTTTCGTACCGGACATGTTCGTACAAAACTAGAATTTATGACATCGTTCATAACTTGAACGGACGTCTCAATACTTTCTTTGGTACGAATTCTGACAGGAATATTGAGGGAATTCTCAAGTTCATGTCTGAAGCGTGCCCAGTTCGTTTTTCTGGGGTTTCTTACCGTCATAGAGGGCAGCACCTCTCGGTCAGTATGAAACTCGATATACCTGTGGTCCGATAAAGAATCTTCTTTAAGAACCTTCCAGTTAAAGATTGACTCTCTCAGTCTACAGTTAGACAAAGTAAGGTCAATCACTTCCTGTCTTCTAGCAGTCACAAAAGTGGGTTTATTACCAGTGTTGTGAATGTTCAGATTGGAGGTCATGATGAAGTCAAGGAGTCTGGTACCTCGCGCGTTGCATTTACTGCTGCCCCACACAGTGTGTTGAGCATTAGCGTCACAGCAAAGAATAAGGCCGGTCTCCTTAAGATCACAGTACTCTATGAGCTCAACAATTGCCTTTGGCGGAGGAGGCAGTAGTGAGTCATAGGGGAAGTTGCCTGAGGCGACAATCAGATGTTTCCATCCACTATCGCTTTCATAGCTCACTTTTGCTGCCACCAGGTCTTTCCCACAGAATTGGGTTAACTTAGTGACAGCAAAGTGTTTCGATACTATAAGACAGCTTCTAGGCCTTGCGGCTTGCTCATCGTATAGTATGGTTTCACCACGTAGTTCACTAAGACCACAGATGCGTTTGTTATACACCCATGGTTCTTGAATAGCTGTGATGTGAGTTAATGTATGCAACATGAAGAGCCGCTTACCTAGTAAAGCGGTAGCAGCTTTAGAATGTTGCAGATTTATCTGAGTAAATATCATGACAGGATAATTAACTCGTTTCTCATCATATGCCTATTCATTTGGAATTCATTCGGAATTTGATCCGTCCAAAGAATAAGTTTAGATGGTTGTCATACTTAGATAGCATGACATCTAACGACTTCTGGTCTAAGCCAACAACCAGGGTTGAGCCCTCCTTGTCCTCCGGACCTCGCTCTGGTTTATGGCTATAGATTTTCCATCCGTTCGTTTCGATGCCCCGGTTCTGAGCACGTAGGCAGGCAAACACTTCCGCTGTTTTCCTGATAGGACCAGGTATCCAGCATATTGCTCGCCTGCGTTTGGGTTCGTCTCCTCTGAAAACAGCGAAGCGCGATTTGCCCAAGGAGGGGATTTTAGCAACGGCTGTGGCAATCCAATCGAAATTGGCTTGAGACGAGCATAGCACCTTCATGATGCCATCACTCGTCTCATAGCCTTTTGCGTTTGCACTGACACCGCCGGTGCTGACTAGCCGCCAAAGATGATCGGTGCAGTGTTTTACTTCTGCATCATTCATCTTTTGCTCCTTCCCCAATTTGCCAATAATCGCAACCGGAAGAGATTTGCGAGCAGCATCACGATATGATACTTCTAGCCTACCTCTGCCAGTGGATGTTGAAGGCAGTTCATCCGCAGCCGATCCGGAACATGAAGCACCAGTGCTCTTGCTTGTTGAAGCAATATCACTGGAAACTGTCGAGTTCTGGGAGTTACGGGGTTTCGCATTAGCAGTGAAGGTTTTAAACTTCTTGCCATTGCGCTTCTCAGGTGCATTGGCAGCCACAACAGCAGCAGCGGATGGGCCGGCTTCAGTCGGAGTAACCTCCACCGATCTATCGCGTTTTGCTGTGGTAGCTGGGGAAGAGAAAGCTCCAGCGTCGCCTTTAGCCTTTTCAGCCTCTTTGCGATCTTTCGCGTTATTCTTCCTTCTCCTACTCACCTGGGCATCGGACAACCTGACCTCCGTATTCAGAGATCCGGGTCCGGTCTCCAATGGAAGTTTAGCTTCCAGTTGGGTGTCGGTCTCTCTAGGATTAGATGCTGGTAAGACACCACTTTCCTTTGATCGACCCATGTTTCCAAATACGTGACAGAAAGGAGCCCTGAGAGGAAACAACACTGTCGAGCAGCCATACAGTGGAGGATTAGTCGTAGGCATAGCCGAACCGACACTTTCCTCTACTTGTATGGGAACCGCTGCGTTGTCGTTATCCTCCTCTAGATTCCTAGCTGTCTCATAAATTTGGGAGATGGAGGGGCACGATGAACCCCCTGCTACAGGAGCAGAGAGGTTCATCGTACCAGGGTTGGTTGCGTGGATTGAGGCCTCCAGAATCCTTGCCTCAGCCGCCGAAGCGGGTGGATTGCCACTTTTGTGGGTACCACCTGGAGTAGTTAAATCTTTATGTTGACCCATCGCGGTGGTATAGGGGTTTCTTTAGAGTCTGCCACCCCACCAATAAAAAAGACTATGGTAGTATTTAGTTCATTACTCATCACAAGCCTGTCTGACATGGGTGACCCTACCAGAAACTTAAAAAAAAAAAAAAGTTTCCGTCAGCTTAGCCTTATTGAGTCATTGTAACTTAAGCCCCCACACCACGTCAAGGTAACCACCACGTGGGGGTGGTTACCTTGGCTACACATATGTGTGGTTCATTCAAATTGGTATATAGGTCACCAGGGTATCCTCCTGAATCCTGAAAATAACTACAAACTTTCCATCGCTGAAGAATTTCCATTCATTTGATACCCATATTTACAAATGGGTAGGTGTACCGAATTTCGATTTTTTTTTGGTAACCACAACTCGTTTCGCAGGAAAATTATTTTCATTTATTTCAGCATGATGTCAATATATTTGACCAAAAACGTTTACCTAAGCACGTATACAGTAAAATTGATCTGTAGATGTAAATTTTATATGAGGTATTTGAACATAAGTGGTCGGTTCTCAGGTCACAATAGACCGATCATGCCAATTTTCTTGTTCAGACAGCTTAGATATATAAGTAATCTAAATCTAAAGTTTAATTGCTCTAGCTCTTCTACTTTTTCGTGATTTCAACAGACAGACAGAAGAACAGACGGACAGACAGACAGACAGACGGACATCGCTAAATCGACTCAGGAGGTCATGCTGATCAAGAATATATATACTTTTCCGGAGATGCTTTCTTCAGTGTGTTACAAACGGCGTATCAAACTGAATATACCCTTGCACTCTTAGTGTAGGGTATAAAAAAGTTATGTGAAAGCAATATAATTGAAAGCAATATAATTGAAAATTTGAGCGGATCACGCCCATTATTGTTAGATGATCTAGCGTCAGTAGTTCAGTGCTTAGTACATTGGACTGCGACCTGAAAAGTCATATGTTCAAGCCTGGACTGGAGCTAACAACATATTTACATAGAAAACCTTTTTCTATACTGCGCTACCTCTCGGCAGTAAATGGTAAACCTACGAGAGTAAAACATTGCCCATGAAAAGCTCTCACCCGCCGTTCGGATTCAGCATTAAACTGTAAATCCCACCACTTTGAGTACAAATATAACACGTACACGCAGAGAAAAATCATGATTGTTGCAACAAACCAATGATTGGAGTAATCATAAAAGTGCTAATATCATAAATGATTGCGACCATTATTGCCAACTTTTTAAAATGACTCTGTCATTCATTTAATGATTTCTAGAATCAAAGAATGATTAAATTCAATGATAGGAATTTCTAACGATTGTATTTGCCATTACTTTGAGTCGTCAGAAGTGATAGTGGTGCTTCCATCTGATAATCAGGAAAATAACTTTCTCATTTATTTTTTCTTTGTTTATTATTTATTTATTTATTTACTAAATAGTTTTCAGATTTATAATTCTTGTACTCTAATTTTTATATAATGTACACATTCTAATGCTCTATTTCAATGCAGAGCCGAAAATGCAGAGTGAATGAGAAAAATACTGAGAGTACACAAACAGAGAGAGAAAGAGCTCTGAGAGGAACATGATTGCTTCAATCATGGATCAATATGGAACAGGATTGCCGCAATAATAATTTCATTCATTGATCATGTTTTTTTTGTGCGTGTACAGTTCAAAGTGGTGAGTTCTTATATGACTGTAACGCTAAACTATTATTATTATATTGATAGATGATTGTTTATAATTAATTTTAAATTTTATAACTTTAACTTGAACTCTTTACGATATATGAGATCCTAAAAAGTTAACCCACATCTCGTACAGGATATAGTTGAGTACGTTGACTAATTCGACTCATTTTCGAACTTAGAATTACTATTCTACTAAAATATATTGAAACTAAATTTCATCGCATTCGGAACAGCAGTTTTCAAGTTATCGTGTATAGGCGGAAAGACCGACGGTCATGTCTAAATCGACTCGGAAAGTGGTGTTGATCAAGAAAATATATACTTTTTCATACCGGTCATGCCTTTTTTTTTTTTGAATATCTACTAAGATCCACAGCACTCAGACAGACTATATCCATTGTACTGTGAAATCTATTCCCTACAATTTTGTGGTTAATATCGCCACGAGCGCCCATGCCCAAGCCGGGATTCGAACCCGAGACCTTCAGAATGCTAGTCCAGCGTGCTACCTCTGGACTGCTGAGGCCGGCTCATGCCTACTAAGAGGCTATAAAATATCTTCACATACCTGTAATCCATGGGTATAAGGTATAAAAATAAAATGTGTTTTTTTAGTTTACAGTCAATTGTAATGCTTTCACATAATTTTACTGTTCTCAAAATGTATCTATAGATTTCTTTTATTTTTAAGTATTTTTTTAAACAAGGAAGCGAATTCGGAATATTACAAACTGTGCATTATCTTGCTTTTTATATTTTTTGCCATTTATTAAATGGTTTTATGATTAATATTTTGGTTGAAAAAATTTACAGATTTCGAGTTCTTCTATAGAGATCTCTTAAACCAGTGAACCAATTTCCAAATGTTGTGAAAAATGTTTACTGGATATTACCTTTCATTCGATATAACACTTTCACATATGAGTTGTATATAACGCGAGATATTTACAAATATATGTGAACACTCAGTACACTTTGAATACTCAGTACAAATTTATTGCCCGATATCTCGAAAACCTATTCATAGAATATTTTTTAATTCATATATTCAAATTCTGCGGGCCATTTCTATAATACAAAAATAATAACATTTACTGCGCACACTTTTTTTCTGTGTAGTGTTTTCAAGAAGCCTTTTTAGCAATTTTGTTTTTATTTGTTAACGTTTGCCTATTGACTTGGTCAGTAGCTATTGGGGTCATCCAATGGCTAAGCTTGCCCCCAGCTTAACTACCACCTTGGCTCTTACATTGTCTAGTACAAAGCATAAAATTGCAGTCATATATTATGGAATGGCATTCGTATGTACACATGTTTAAAATACCGCCCACTCTCATTCTTTCAACATCAGTCCAAATTTCCCACTCACATCATATGTATCAACTTAGCGCCCTCATATAATTCAGAGTTGTGCTCTTACATACGAATCTACATCACTATCCTGATTACTTATGCGTTTAGCCCTCCACATTCTCTACAATCACCCCGCCACTAACTTCTTTATACGAATGGTTTACCTTCCATTTACAATTTTTATCGAAATGCTTGGTCATCCTATTAAAATCATTTCATACCATGCGGTTTATTTGTGTTGGTAGGGTAAACTGGACTTTTATATGTGGACCCCCCATAAAAATACAATTTATTATTATTTTTCTCAGTCGCTTTCGTTCATTTAGAGCTTTTAAACTGGAAAACATTCAATTGGGGGTTAAGCGGCATTTTTAACGGATCCCCTACTCATTTCTAAAATAGCACTATACGTAGACATTGTTTTTTTTTATGTTTTCTTGAACAAAAATGACTGTCGTATATCATTTAACTTATTTCTACATTCTATGTGTACATCTTATGTACATTCGGTTTAAAAGGGGTAAATAATTTATATTATGTACATATATTGTCCTTCATATTGATTTTTCACTAAAAGTTTTGCACATTACTTTTATGTTGAATTTGCCCTTTGTTATAAAATAAAATAAGCTGATTATGTTGATACCCCACATAAAGTTAAGTTTGTAAATGAAATTAACAAATTCATAACTATTTTGGGAGTTTCAACTTTAAAGTCCACTAGTTTTGAAAGTGCATATCTATTGGAAAAAAATAACGGAATTATACACAGAAAAATTATATACATATATTCAATGAACGACGTTAATTCCGGAAAACCCAGACCAAATTTGGTTGGAAACTGAAAAAACACGCAGTACGACATAATTAATTGTAGATTTAATTGTTTCGAAGGAATTTTTTTTTTGATATAATAGGCATTGTTTGGTTGGAAAATTAATCATTTGGATTCAAAAATGTTTAGTATTGAAAAGTTAGATTTTATTCGTACTTTATATCGCAACTTTTTGAACGACATGTTGCAGATGCAAGCTTTATCACTAAATAAAATATGAACTTTGCCCTACGGATAATTGGCAAAAAATCCTTGTCCAGATCAGTGATGCGAACTGCAGGGGAATTCCCAATTTGCGGGGATTTTAGTCTTAGCAGGTAATTGAGGTATGGTCCACTTTTAGCGGGAAATTTCAAATTAGGATCTGTTACATTTCCTACATTCTACTCGAAAATTAACTTTTTCATAAAAATGTATTTGGTGACTTTTCGTTCTACAACGACGACATATTTCTATTACAGCCAAGTCCAAATAATTTTAAAAATTTAAATTTAATAAATAGTAGCTGTATATTGTTGCAATTTTTATTTTTTGCATGTCAAATTTTCAAAAATTTCAGTTCAGTCGCTCAGAAGCATTCGTTGACGACGGATGTGTTATACATTTTTTTAACCCCTTAAGGACTGCCGACTCAAATATACACCATTAGATTACGAAGTGCAATTTTCACCATCATGTTTCCCCATAATGCGGACATCAGATGCTAATAATTTTGTCCAATTAGAGAATCGTGATAAATTAATCTCTCGACACACTTTTTTGGTAACACAAATTTCTTTTTATTTTTTGCAAAACTAATATCTGGACACGTATTTTTTTGCAAATTATCCGTTGGGCAAGGTTCATATTTTATAAAGTACCAAAAACGGCCTTTTTGCAACTTTACCTCGATTTTTTGAAACCCTTGACGTATATGGAAAATTCGGGGTACGGAGCAAGAATCAGGAGACCGAAATCAACCAGAAATGATAGGTTTCATTCCAGATTAGGCCAGCAACCCTCAATTTGTAGAACAGTGTAATTCATCGCTTTGATTATAAATTAAAATATGAGCGTGTCCGCTCTTAGGCATGAGGATTTTATGCAGTTGTTTTGTTCAATTTAATAAACTTTCCATAGTTAATGTTGTATTGTTATATATTTTAACGTTAAATATTGTAATTATGATCATTCTGCAAATAAAATGTACCAAAAATATTTGGTTTTATTACATTTTGGTAGTTTTAAAACACATTTGGCTTCATTTTGCTATACTATGTATTAGAAATAAACTTCAACAAGCAGTTAAAATTTTCTACTTCCTGAGCTAAAATACCATTTATAGCAGAATACAAAGGTTTTGCAGACAATAAAGACGTTTCTCATTTTGGACATTTTCAATATCTAAAAAATTGTTGGTACCACTATGATTATTATTCCAAATACATTATATTTTACTGTTTGTATTTTAATAAGATTTGACAAAAAAAAATGTTTAAATATATCTTAATTTTGTTTGTAGAGAAAAATATTTTAAAATTTGTGAGGATATAAATTCCAAAAATGCTCCTCGCGAAAAATTAGACAAAAGATCTTTGTTTGTGGATTTCTTGGTCGGGTATATAACATTGGTTGTACCACACGAGTTTTTCGTTTGCCATGAAGTACCAGCAATACTACAATTTATTATTAGGATTTTATACAAAAAGAAGCTGAGGATTATATTACATGCATTCATTTGAGTGTTACAGTTTTAAATGTTACAGTTTGAGAATTTTATCACATTAGCTTACAGTTTGAAAAAGCCCCAGAAGTATGCAATATTTTAAGTAAATTTAGATTTTTTCACAAAAAGAATTTTACGTTTAATATAAACGCTATATGCATTTGTTCCTAAGTATTTTGGAACACATTGAGGGCAAACGAAATTTTGTACAAAATAAATAGAATAAATATAACGTTTTTGTTAAAAGAATCTTATATTTATCTAAGCATTTGCTCATTTTTGAAGCAATTGTACTTTTTAAAAGCATCTGCTTCGTTTAATAGACATTTGCTTATTATTTTTTTGTTATTTGCTTTTAAATATTTTGCTTTTTTATTCATACCGCCCATTGGCTTTCGTAACAAATTTCTATGATATGGTGGATATTTAATTTCAGTGAATATACATCCTTTGTTCAATCATATAAATTGCAAAATGCACTATGTGCTGCGATTAATTAAGTTTATGTTGAAACCATTTGCTTCATATCTCCAACACACATTTATGGATAATAAATCAGGCAATGGTTTAAGTTACGCCCACTTTTACTGCATAATAGTAAAGAAACCATTTGACAAACCCTTTTCATTGTATAATACCAGAAACAAACGATAGGGTAAAATATCAAGACAGATGGATATCATGTCATTCAATGCATCTAATGATGTGCCAACAAATTAAACGCATCGGAGAACAAACCGGTCTTACGTCTAAAGTGCAACGCTCTAATGTAATATTATGGAAGCAAGTGCGTGAAGTTCAGTGTTTATCATAATCCGAAAGTAAAAAATGTCAAACACTGTAATTCACTTAACGCAAAGTCACCGGAGTGACAATAAAAATCATATGTCATCATTATTAACACTGTAATGACTTTATTTTCCAGCACAACGGACACATATGTCAACGCTTTTGTAGAAGTAACCGGATAATTTCTAAATAATTTCATAATCATAATTGCTATATAGCAACAACAATGTCAACAGCATTAAACAGAGCAGCAGGGTGAGGGCAACAGTGAGAACAACCCTTGGCAGTGACATAACACGTAACTAAAGAATAGAGTCAAGTCAACCTGCTTCTTTAGTCAAATTTCACAGTTTTTATCAAATACACCATCATAAAAATGCCATTGTTAACCCTCGCTTGATCCGTTTCATTCTTAAGTGCAACCCCTCTATCTCCACAAAGCACTGGCTTATTGTTGCATATTATTAAAATAATGAAATTTTTAAATCCGCACCCGGTTGAGGAATAATAAAACAAAGCAATTGGAAAATTATACACTTGTTCCAACTGCTTGCCTAATAACACAAAAGCAAGGGGCGGCAAGAGCCCTTCTAAGTTCTACAAACAACACTGCAGTACATAGTACTAAGTACGGATATAGAGGGGTACGTTAAAAAATTTAAATTATTATGATGCCTTTTTTGCCACATCTCGTAGCCACAATTTGAAAAGGACATCTGGGTGTGCTCACTCAAAGTCACTTTATTAGTTTAAAGTGAGAATTATTCAATTTCGTCCTCGGGGTTTTCATTCTTTTTGCCCCCAACCGAATCTGGTATTTTCAGAAAGGTTCCCAAATGTATACTTTTAACGCTCTTATGTTTTTTAAGCTGTTTCCGCTTAACACTCCCCAACTTGGGTCTTTCAGATTAGTGCTTCCAGCTTACAACTCAATTTTAATAAATTCGTCGCAAAATTGAATTTTCATATTCTGCATCCTGCCTGGTCTATGTGTCCCCTGGGGACCTGGTAGTCACTTAAAATGTGATTCATGTCATTCACGCATATTCACACTCACCCTGTTTTCATATCTATACATAAAACCATAATCGTCAAAGGATGTTCTCGCATTTGGTGCACCATATCCGCATATAACGGATTTTTGTGTGCTATTTGTGTGCTTGTTTGTTTATTTTCTTTAGCGTTGAAAAGGGGATGTTTGGCATACATCATCTCACTGCTAAGCATTTGGACTCCCTTTTTGCAATTCAATTGTTGTTTTACAAACACTGCAACAATATTTACAAACAACTTTCATATTTGTTCATTTCGTGATATTCATACACATATTGGATGCTCCCATGGTCAAAAAAACTAGCATCGGGTTACAACTGTTTTATAAGTCGCAGTACGTGAGAGTGTTCAAAATGTGTTTACAGAATAATCATTTCAAGTCTGGAACGAAATTGCAATTTTTCAATAATACTTCTTTTATGTACAACCCTAAGGCTTTGTGTACATTTTGTGGTCTAAAATTTGTAATTAAACATATTGTGCTCTAAATAATTTAGGAATTGTGTTTTTTTAACTTCTACCCTCTAAAAAATGTTTGTAAACTAAATTTTTTCCAAATGTAGTAAATTACACGCATATTTTGTGACAAACATATTTACATATTTTCGATGGCACCTCTAGTTTATACGGTTCCCGAAGTATGGCGGCTAAAAAAGTGAATATTTCGGGAACTATAAAAGGTAGAAGTTTAATGTTTGGCATATTTCTTAGTTTATTATGACACTCATACAAAAGTTAATCATTTTCAAAGAGGATGATGTTTTAATTTCTTATTTTTTTCGTTCGTTTTTCCCTATTATAATATTTGTCATAAATTTCGGATCAGGGCTGCCAGATTTTTTTCAGAAAAATCCGTATTTACTGAGTTTTTGATTAAAAAACAAATCCATGTAAATCCGTGTGATTTTTTAATGTACCATTTGTTTATACTTTGAATTTTAATTTATTATTTTTAAATTTTTAAATGTTTAATAAATAAAAATAAGATCTAAGTTTTTAATATAATTAAACATTGATGAACATTAAAAATTATTTATACGTATATATATATATATATATATATATATATATATATATATATATATATATTTATATATATATACAATTATTTACAAAATTAAAAAATAGAGAGGAAAGAAAACGGTAAAGTCCGTCTACTACGGCACGAAAATAGTACCATTGAAACGAAGTTAAACGTATTATTATCTAAATATGGAAAATACGGCATACCAACGGAGTAATGGAATTTGACGATACGTTTTCGTTCAGTTTTAGTATCCACTTCGTTATCGTTCCATTTAGTATCCACTTCGACGGACACGTTCTCGTTTTCAGATAACTTATGGCTTTTCTGATCCACTGTTATTTCTAACTTTCGTTTTATTCAAATTAATACAAGCCAAAGTGCGTGAACATTTAGCCGATGAATTTGGAAGAACAACTACTCGATCAACAATTCCCATCAACAACGGAAATTCCGTAGATCCGTAGACCCGTCGAGATATCTTCCAAAACTGTTTCGTTTTTGGTATATTGAACAACTCGTGGACGATATCGACATCAAAACAAAACAAAAATTTGAAGTAAACAGGGTCCACAAAATTAAGTATCCTGAGATCTTTGAAACTGAGTTCTATAAATGAAAACAGTTTTTAAATATGCTCCGAAATTGTCAATACTAGCATTTGGAATGTTACGGTTCAAGCAATCCAACTCTGCTGTGACAACAGGTCCCAGTTGTATTCTACATAACGGCTCAGATTATTATTAATATTATTATCAGCATTGCCATGTTAAAAAAAACACGTGGAAAAGAAGTACAAATTGTATGAAACTAAAAATAAAAAATTAACTTCAGAAACATAAATTTCTCACAGTATTTTAACAGAATTGCTAATTCCGTATAAAATCCATATAAAAATCCGTAATTATTTTTAAAACATGAAAAATACGGGGAAATCCGTATATCTGGCAGCAGTGTTTCGGATGAACATCTGCTGCGTGATGTATAAATTATTACTGAATAAATTCTGCTATATTTTTAAATATAATTACAGTTTTGCATACATTTCCTCGATTACAACGTAATATCCGATGCACACTAACTTTTCTGATTTTTTATACCCTACACCTATGAGGTACAGGGTATATTAACTTTGTGCATATATTGTAACGCCCCTTAGGAGGCGTGTCCGGTATGGAAAAGTATATATATTCTGGATCAGCATCACTACCCGAGTCCGTTTAGCCATGTCCGTCTGTCTGTCTGTCCGTCTTGCTGTCTTGCTGTCCGAATACAGAATAACTTGAGAAATACTGATCAGAATGCGTCTCAATATATTTTAGCCAAAAGTAGGTACTGAGTTTGAAAATGAGCCAAATCGGTCAACGGACACGCCCACCTCCCATACAAGTCACTTTTATATAACTCTTTCGGAACTAATAACTCGAAAAGTATTCAAGGTATAGTTATAAAATTTAAAAAGTATTGTTAGAATTCACCTAAAAATATGTGGTCCAAAAATGGGCGTGATCCGCCCACTTTTTTCTTCATTATTTCCCGGGTTTTCATAGTGGAAATTTGATCCGTAAATTATTAAAATCAAATCTATGAAATATTAGCCTTTCAAAATTTTAAATATAGGCGTGGTCCGCCCAATTACATTTTTCAATTTTTTTTTTTAGTTTTTCATACTTTATATAATTTTTTTAATTTATGGGGATATAAGACGTAAATTTCTGATATATGAATAATATTTTGAGGGTTAATATCCCCACCAAAGGTGTAGGGTATTCCATAGTCGGGCCCGACCGACTATAAAAATCCGCCCCATGTGACCGAACTTACCCATGTGACCTAACTTTCCCAACTCGTTTTTTTCTGAACTAAGCGCATAAACACGTCAGTAAATTAAGATTCAATAACAATCACGGGTGATTCAAATCACTGTTTTTTACTATTGTTTTTAATAACTGTATGGAAATAATGTCTACATCACTGGTTCCCAACCGGTGCGGGTCGCGTGTCCATTTTAATTGGGATATTAATGGGATATTAAAATTAGAATTTTAAATAATTTAATTAAAAACAATTGAAATAAATAAAATTTTAAATTTATCAATATAAAGCATTAAATTATAAAAACATTAAAGGTAGTAAGAACACTACTAATCTAATAACATTTTTAAGTTTAGATGTAAATAAAGGAACTGGTTACGATTTTCTACCACCTTTATTTTTTAAAAATTATGCAGGATTTTTAAAGCGTAATTCTAACGAATTTTTAAACCATCAGACATTAAAGACACTTTTTATGTCTTTAGTTCGTTCAATCCTGGAGTATTGTTGTGTTATATGATAATGAAACATTTGCATGATTGTAACAATCAATACTATTATTCTGGAACACATTCATATTTAAATAACATTTTTGCTACAATTATAGCTATTCCAATCATTCAATTTAAACATTCTATGATTCTAAAATCAATAAATGAATGAAAGAATCAATTTAAAAAATTGGTTATGATGGTTGCAATCATTTACGATATCAGCAATCATTCTATGACTACTCCAATCATTGTTTTGTTGCAACAATCATGCTACAATCATGTTTTTTTTCTGCGTGTAATTACAATATACAGAAAAATTATATTATTCCGATAGGTTTTTAAGACATTTGAATCTAAACTCGAAAAATATTGTTTTTTTAGACAATTTTTTGACGATTTTTTTAGAATTGTGAATCTAATTATAAATAAGAAAATGATATATGATTATGCGGAGTAGTTCAAGATAATAACAAAAATTACTATCTTTTTTTTATTGATTTTTAAATTTAAATATTCTCTATTAACCCAGTTTTCGTCAAAAATTTAAAATCCTTGTATATTTTACATACAAATTTCTAAAAAATAACAGTTTTTAATGGTATTTTTTTCAAAACCGCTACATAATAGAAAAAAATGAGTATTCTTATTCTTATTGCTCACTCAGTTTTTTCTATTATGTAGCCTTTTTCGAGAAAAATTCGGTTAAAAAATGTTATTTTTTAATAAGCATTAGTATTTTTGTTGTAAATTGATTGTATAAAGGAGTACCAAAATTAAGTTCTCAGGGAACATAAAATATGGTGAAAAGTGGATCAATTAGAAAAAAATAGTAATTACATGGAAGGAAAAAGTTTTAAACCCCAGAAGGAATCAAGAAATATACAGAGTGATATGCAGCTAATCCGAAAAATCTTTAATGTAACGAAAAAGTTTTACTTAGTTGTCAAAAAAAAGTAACTAAGTAATATTATTCTTGAATTCAGTTATTAATTTCTTAGGTATCAAAAAGTAACTAAGTAGAATTATTCTTGAATTCAGTTATTCATTTCTTAGGATTAAAAAATGTTATTGCTGTTTTCTTCTCAAAATTTAATGAACACGTGTTCGTATAGTTCTTGATCTTGCTTTGTCACTATTATGCTTTGTTTTGCGTTGTACGTCTGTCAGCGCCATCTGTTTGTTCGTGAGTCTGTCTGTCTGTCGATATGTTGAAAGTAACTAAAATCAATTATTTCGAAGTTAACATACAAAAAAAAATATTTTAGGTAATTTATTGTTTATTTAGAATTTTATTATATATATATATATATATATATATATATATATATATATATATATATATATATATATATATATATATATATATATATATATATTTATTTCTGTATATTTTGTATATATTGTTTGAAAACTTAATTTAATTGAATTGTTTATTTTATTTTTATTATTATTTAATTTAATATATGTATATTATTCTGACACCGCTTACTTACCTTATATACTTTCTCCTCTTCTGCTGCCTCTACTGTTGGTTATGTGTAAAACTTCCGCACGTTACCCATAATCATTGTAGAGTGTATTTAGATAACAATGGAATGAAATCAATTTGGTATTTATGCGCAATTTCATCCCAAAAAAATGTTTACGAACTGAAACCACATGAATATTCGTAGGAAAATTCGTTTTTTCTATTTTTATATTTTGAGCATTCATACACACACAGATGTTTGCTTGGCTGGCTGCACGCAGAGAAAAAACAAAGACATGATTGTGTCAAAAAAACTATGGTTATAGCAATGATAGTATGATTGTTATTATCATTCCTGATTGTCGTAATCATTCCCACTTTTTTAAAATGATTGTGTCTTTCATTAAATGATTTCTGCAATAATATTATGATCAAATTGTATGATTAGATTATGTAATGATTGTGACAAAAATGTAATTCGAGTATGCATGATTGCCAGAATCATGTTCATTATTGTGTCAATCATATGAGCATTGAAGCATGATTGATATAATAATAGTTTGATTGCTGTTTGACAGCTGATGACAGCTGTTGACAGTTTGGCAGATTCAGTATTAAATTAGGTTTCGCCGTGGCGGGTCAGCGTCGAACGCTAGTGAATTTTAATGTCGATTTAAAAATAAAATGTGAAACAAATAGTGATATGTAAAGAAAAAACATGGTTTTAGATCCTGAACGACGAACTTCAGCGTCTTTGCAACAAAATGGCGTTGCAAAGACCCTTTTTTTTTAGTTACTTTCATCAGACAGACATGCACACTAACAAACAGATGGCGATCTCGCAAAACAAAGCATAAGATCTAATATTAAACAGGAAGACAAATTGATGAAATCAACAGCAGATACATGAACACGTGTTTCTTTTGCGATGAATGCAGCAAAAATTTTGCGTGTTCTTTTTGGTTTTTAATAATCAATAAATTTACTTCTCAAAATCAAGAAGAATATTGTTTGTTTAGAATATTGTTTTTTTTTTTTTGAAACATGCATAAAAATAAATGTAGGCGGATCACGCCCACTTTTAAAACATATGTAGAGATTTAAGGCTAATATTTAATAATTTTGTTTTCATTAATTTGCGAATAAAATGTCCACTATGAAAAAGCGAAATGTAATAAAAATGTGGGCGTATCACGCCCATTTTTGGATCAAATATTCTTAGGTGAATTCTAACAATAAGTTTTAAATTTTATTAGTATATCTTGAATTCTTTTCGAGTTATTGGTTCGTAAAGAGTTATATAAAAGCGACTTGTACGGGAGGTGGGCGTGTTCGTTGACCAATTTTACTCATTTCCATTGACAAAACTAACTTTTGGCTAGAAAGTATTGAAACGAAATTTCATCGCATTCTAAGCAGTATTTCTCAAGTTATCGTGTATACGGACAGCAAGACAGCAAGACAGACAGACGGACAGACAGACAGACGGACAGAGCTAAACGGACTCGGGTGGTGATGCTGATCAAGAATATATGTACTTTTCCATACCGGCCACGCCTCCTAAGGGGCATAACAATATATGCACAAACTTAATATACCCTGTACCTCATAGGTGTAGGGTATAATAATGAAATTATTGAATGCGTGAAAAAATGTTTACGATACATAAGCAAAACAAATTCAAATTTCTTCAAAAAGTTGAATATTTTAGCAATAAAAAAGTTAGTACTTATTTTTTACTATAGTAATTACTAATATACCCTGTACCTCATAGGTGTAGGGTATAATAAGTTAGTACTTAATGGACAAATTGTAAAAAAATCTTTTTACGACTCTTGGTAAAAAAGTTGTAAATACTATTTTAAATAAAGACAACATTTTTTTATTTGATAAATTTAAATCTGTAAAATATACAAAACCTGAAAATTTTAATTTAACAAATAAACAAAAGCTGCCTTTATGTAATCTTGTAATTATAACTTTTTAACTAAAAGTCAAAATTTATTATCTTAAATAAGGGTTCAAAAAGAATACATGGCGCTAGATAACTTAGCATACAACTAAATTTAAACATTTGTGTCCATTATGTTATAATGTTTTTCATTCATATAATTTTTTTTTGTTGTTGAAAAATGTTGATCTTTATTTGCTTATATCTCCCAAACAAATTTTATCACGCAATAAAACTAATTATTATTTTGTGGCGCAAGGTTTTCTGCGTCTAATATCGAAAAGATAATTTCATTATTTTCTTTTTTGGAATTTTAAAAATAAAAGAAGACCCAAAATGGGAAATTGAAAAATGGGCTAAATCTCAAAAACTAAAGCCAATTTGGCAAAACTAATGTCCATTTCGGAAACAGCGCTACAATTGTATCCATTGGTTGCTGTTACTTTCAAAATTTGAATTGTGTCGGGCAGTATAATTAATTCTAGAATTTTAGTAGTATTTTATATTAGTCAAATTCTACTATTTTTCATTCGAACCGGATTTTTCTTGAGTTTTACTATTTTATTTCCCTCCGTGTGCTAGTTAGTTTGGACCAAAGACTATAAGACGTTCGACTTCGCAAACAAACAACAAACAAAATCGTAGTTTTTATGATATTTTTGGGTACACTGATTTTGTACATGAACTCTGCCGGCATTGTTGTTGTTTCTCAGTGTAAAATTTTTAACAATTCAAAACCAGAGATGGGAAATGACGTGTGCGAGGGCCCCTAGCTTCTTTCAATGTCGAGCAAAATTTATTTACGCAGTCTCTGTACTCGTGCATCACATTTTTTTACAATAATGCACGTCTCCACGAGACAGGCATTTTACTATTCGTTGTATCTGCACTCGCGCTTCAATATGTTAAAAAACCGATCGCAGAACACGTAAAATGTGAGAGAAAACAAGAATGTCGCGCAAGTGCTGCACTAAGAAAATAAGATGTTTTTGAAAGTATCGCTGCAACTATCTGTTTAAATTTACGCCTTGTAGCAAATATTCAAATATCCCAACAGTTTTAATAAAGTTGCGGTAAAACTATTAATATTTTTTATATATGTCATATATGCAAATAGTTACGAGATATTTGCCACAACAGCAATGAAAATTGAGATATTTAAGGTTATCAGTCGATTGCAATAATTCTGAGTTCTTGGACATTTGCAGCAAAATTTTTGAGGTATTTTGACATTTGACTACTACGAAAAAGGAATATGGCGTACTTTTTCCTTACTTTTGATTTATCCACAACAATTAAGAAAATCCAATTGTGTAAAAAAGTGGCTACTCAAATATTACATTTTAATGGTAAAAGTGAAAATAAAATTTCCTGGAATTGAAATTATCAACTTGTGATGCAAAATTTTTCTTTTCAGAGCTTACTTTTATGACAGCATCGCCGGTCGGACCGCGAGAAGTCTCAAGTCGTTGTACAATTTTACCTTCGAAGGATTTATAAAGACGATTTAAATTCTTTTATTTCAATTCAATAAAAATTACTCCGCGGATGTACCAATGGAGTACCATTTCCAAATATTCTGCAATTATTTTCATATTTGTAAGATGTTCAATTGATGGTTGCTATAAATAATAAATAATTTTCTTAGTTTAGGATACATATTTCCCAATGCAACTCCGTGCAGCAGCGAAAACAACCTTCACTTTTCTGAATGCACACATTTCACAGCCATATTTCCCAAACGCTCAAAAATTGGGTGAAATTCATTATTTTCGGAACCACTCAACCAATTTTAAAAATTTAAAAAGTGTTGTATTGAAAATTGTTCATTATATTGAAAATTCTTCAAGTTTTGAAATTGAAGATTGCATCTTAAATGGTTATGAGATAAAGATCAGTAAAGTTAAAATATTGTTCATGAAAAATTATTCAAAAATTGTAAAAATTTCTTTCATTTAGATCGAAAGAAAATCAGAGATCGGAAATGCCTGTGTGCGTGCGCCCGCACATGCCCTTTCCTTCATCCAATGACGCGCAAATTTTTTTTACGCAGACACTGCACTCGGGCATCACATTTTTTTTACAAGCGCCGAAAATGAAAACTGCAGTCCGCGCAGACGTGGAATGAGAAAATAAAGAAGCATATCGCGCAAGTGCTATGGTATTTACATACAATTTTTGCTTAAAGGTTTATAATGACTATAAATACGCATTCCAAGTATGGAGTAGTATATATATTCTTTTAAGGCATTCTTTTTAAGCCTGTCCATCCGTGGGTTTAGTATATCCTAACTCACAAATAATCGACTCAATTTGTATGAAAAATCGGTTAACGAAGGATGACGTCACATTTTCTCAATGTATATACAATACCATAGAAGCCATAGGTGCCACTAAAAAAAATTTTCGTGTACGGGAAACTAACTTTTCAAAGATTTTTTTCTATCCTTATATGAAGCCTTAAAGGACGAAATTTATGGTATTTCCAGACAAGATGTTTGGTGCTCTTTTTAAAGAAAGTTTTCAGATATGTTAAGGAAATAGGATATTAGTTTAAATATTTAGGATAACATTCATGATTTTAAAATAGCGGTAAAGAGTTAACTAATTTATTTTATTCTTTAAAAAATTACGGAATATTAACCCCTATAACCATAATATACCTCGTGAACCTAAAATGGTAGAACACAAATTAGTCGGTGAATTTTGTTTAGGTTACACCAGGATATAAAAAAATTAACAAATTGCTGATTCTAAGAATATTTTCTGATCTATATCCACTACAATATTGTGCAGAGAATATTGCACAATATTGTAGTCTAAATATCTGCTCGTCTTTTCATAGATATTGATCAAATATGAATAACAATAATATCTATCTACCATAGCACGACGAATAGCGCGAAATTGCTGAATTTTTTTAATTGTATCAATTAAAAACCATTTTTATTTAATATTGTAGAAGAAAAATTGATCGCCAATTTCATGGTTTGCGATTTAATCAGTTTTTCGCTCTCCTGAAAAACTGTGTTTTTGTAGATAGACTGTATTGAATATGATTCCACACAAGCATAATATGGTTGTCAGAGGGCATATCCAGAATTCGTACAACCGCTAAACCATACTATGGTCCTCAGTGATCGTATTGCGATTTTATAGCAAAAAATCCTAGTGAAAATTTCCATGCGGAACGTCCGTAATTATTCTGCGATTTATTACGAAATAACTGTAAATTTTAGGAACAAAGTGTCTACCACGTCTCGGAGCACTTCGACACCTCGAAGCTTTCTCGTACTAACTTCGATAAAAACGTTCAATGTCGTTGCTTTATCGCAACTTATTCTTAAAATTTCTCGTACAAAAAAATGTTATGATAAGATTCGATATTTATACATTTTTCATATCGATATAGCAATATTTTTTCGAAGCAATATAGAGCCATAATTTCAATAACAATTGCAGAATATTGCAAATGTCTTCAATATGGACTGTACCAACATTTATAAAAAAGACGATATATTAGGTTTATGGTGCATTTTATCTGCATAAACCAAAATTGGCTACCAAATTTTGCCTAATATATTGTTTGCTCAAAAATTCTGTGCACCTACTTACAGGACATGTTTTCGGCCGCTAGATTTAATTTTTGCAATGAAGTGAAGGAAAACTTAATTTTTTTTTTTTTGCCACAGAAGAAAATATTACAATAACTTAGAAACATCTTTTATTTAACGTTATTATTAATAGACATCCTCTTGACAAGAACTTAAAAAACAGCTATGGACTATAGAAAAAATTGTCATAATTTGATCTGCATTTATGCAATTGATTTGAAAATATATTTGGTTTTATTTTACTTTATTTTATTTCAAATAAATTTCAAAACGTAGTGTGCTTTCCGTTTATTTTTATTTTTGATGTCAAAAAATTTGTATTCAAAAATTTAAAAATGAAAACAATGACTAAGTTCGTTGACTGTATTTCGAACATGTTTTTGTTTATATTAAATTTAAACATTTCAATATTCAGGAAAAGCCCAGTTAACAGTAGAAGCAAAGGACAGCTGATTCTAACACTGAAAAGGAGGTTGTTAGGCGTTTTGTCGATGCAATCGATTCAGAAGATGGACTGATGAGGGCATGATGACTGAGAGACAGATAAGATAGTTAGTTAAAAGATGCTTGGTAAAATATATTTAGTTTTTTATGTTTTTGTTTTATTTTGTCATTGCGAATGTCATATATTAATGACGTACTTATTTATGTTTATAATGTCAATGTGAAAATCTCGATATAATTGAGACATCGATCCAGATATCGATCCAGAATTGTTTTTATTCTCGTTTCGAAAAAAACTGCGATATGTCGAAACGATCTATGCGTGCAATTTAGTACGTTTTGGCATGCGATAATAGACCGAAATCTGGTTGGATATCGTACGAATACTTCTACATATCGTATCGGTTTCGCATCAATATCGAAACTAATGGCAGACTAAAATAAAGCAAATTGTCTCAGCTATGTTCTGAGACAATTCAAAAAAATACATTGTAAGCAAAAAGTATTTTTAGAATAAAAATCGTTTCTTTTCGGAATTTTTTGCAGCGTCCGGAATGTCCCGTCCGGAATTTTTCTGTGATTTATTATGAAAAAACAATACTATAACTATAAATTATAGGAACACAGTGTAAACTTACAAAGAAAGCACATGTTTTTAGCTATTTTTTAGAATAATTCATAAAAATAACTTATACGCAAAATTTGATGATTTTTTGGCATTTGCATATGTACCTCGACATGCACTTTCATTTTTGTCCCGTCCGTTTGATCTACTGTATAAAAATCAAGTGAATTCATTAATTTTCCTTCGAGATATTAAAGTTTTAAGCGTACGAATGTCCCGTCCGGAACCCCCAGGAAATGTATGACACTTTGGTAACCATACATATATTCAATACTTAAATCAACATTGCACATACTTGAAGTAATTACTAAGCTACTTTAAATAAGTTTAAGTCATTTTAAAACAATTTGTACGCACTTGTTTTAAAATTCCTTTACTTTAACAGACATTCATTAACGTTTAACATTGTTTAAAGGGATTAATTTTGATTGTAAGTTGTTTTTTCCAAGACATTGTTTGTGATTTGGGTGTACTGCTACGAATCTTCTTGCTGTTTTTTTTACTCCTAACTTGTAACAGAAATGGTTACAAAAATGATATCGACCATGATATAAGCACAAACATCAATGATATTATGATTAGAGGGCTAGGTACCTTTCCTACAACATAAACCTTTAATGCTAAACTCTGGACTTAAAAGAAAAATGGATATAGACATTCATATTGAGTCTCCTGAGCATCACACAGAACAATAACTCTTAAAACGCAATAAATTCAGACTCATAAAAGCAAAAATGATAAAAATCAATGGAAAATGTGTATTCTTTTTTCTAAGCACCACGTCAAATGTATATTGTAGACATAAATCCGCTGTGGTACATAAAAATAACATGTGCACAAGTATATAAATGAAATACGATGCTGTTCTACTGAAATAACTTAATGTAAATATTTAATTAAAAATATGTATTTAATTTCATTGAAATTCTTTAGTGTGACTGACTCGCACCCTCCCTTAACAACAATGTCACTTACTAAAACACCTTCTACTTTAGCTCTTTCAACCCCAGATTGAACATTATTTAAAATTCTGACACCAGGGCACCGCGTGAAGTCTCGACTTTCCGACCGCCTCAGCAACCATTCGTCTCAATTTGTCAATGCGAATCCATCAATTCACAAATTTTATCAAACGTTCACATAATCATTTATTACCCGCTCCATAAAATATTTCCCCATACCACACAACCCACGATTTAACATTTGTTGGCTGGGCGCATGAGGGTAGAGTCGACATAGAGGTGTAAGTTTTACATATTAACCTTTCGCGCATTTACCCGTTTTAACTGCAAGCGCTACAACCCACCAGGAGCGTAACCGGAGGCATTTTCTCAAAGCACCACCAAAATGCATATGTTTGCGTGCGGTTCATTATAATTTGTTTCGCAAAAGGGTAAAATTGTAAAATTATCAAATTAAAGTGTTATAATTTTGCAATAAAGCACTCAGCAGGACATACGCACCACAGAAAGAGGCATTTATTGGGGAACGTTTGAAGTTAAATAAAATAATGTGTTTAATAACTACTTTCACGAATTTTAATAAAAGAGAAACACTCTGAAAAAACTTAGTTTGTTGTTCGGACGACAAAACGTTTACTTGATTTTTTCTTTTACATATTTTATGATAACGATGCAGAAATATAATCAAAAATTTACGAAAAACAACTTATATGAGATATTTTTGTAAAAAAGTTGATAAATTGAGTTTTTCCAAAGTAATGCCTAATTATCAATTATATATAAACCTTTTTATTAATTGGTAAATTTTGTAAAAAGAATCTAACATTAATTGAAAGGATAGTCATGAATGAAAGATAGTTTATGATTTTGTCTCTTTTTTTTAATAAAAATCATAAGTTCAAAAATGATTTCCTGCTTTTTTTTAAAAATAATTGAATATGCTATAATTTTGTCAATAATATCGAACATATAAAGGTTTTATTGCGAAAATATAATCTGGTTTATTAAACGAGTATTTAACTGATTAAACTGGTTATTTTAAGATCCGGAACAAATATTTGTCTGTAAATATAATTAAAAAGCTATATATATTCAAACATTCCAATAGGGCTTTCAATCGCAGGATCCCGAATCAGTACTGAATATCCCGGGATTGCCAATAAAAATAAAGTGCAGTTAGATTATTTTAATGGGAGACCGCTGCAATTATTGCAAAAACCCGTATTGGAACCCTTAATCACAACTTATGTAGCTTTCCCGCTTTATTATCACAAACCTACTAAGCACAGTGGTTGGTTTTGAAACGTCCATGATAACTGCGGTTGGATTTTTTTTCTCGGAACCAAAGGAACATTTTGGTAATCCCAACAAAAAAATTAAATTTACTAAAAATTTTGCACTTTATGTTCTGTCAATTGTTGTCAGCAACCTTAAGCTAGGTTTTGTCATTTCGTGTCATTTTATTTTCTTTACATGATATCGACATGTACTCCACAATGTTATCTGAATACTTATTTTTTGCTCTGAACTCATTCATAATAAAACAAAAATAAAAAATATAAAAAATATGAAATAAAAAATATATTTTAATATAAAACGTTTTTAATGTGAACTTTAAGGATCCAATAGATTATATTACATACCTTTCCACATTTCATTTTAAATTACTAAAAATGTACCTTAAAAACGTTTCATATTAAAAAATATTTTTTATTTTTCTTATTTTTTGTGTCAGTTAGATTTTTATCTGACAGAATTGGAAAGTTCTATTATTATTAAAATTAAAAATATTCATGTTTCAAAGTATCTTTAATATAGAACGATAATAAAAACGATAATATTGCATTTTCATCCAGTTGGAGGCAATATTTAAAATCACAAGTCTATAGCTTATCGCGAAGGTAGTTTAAAATCAATTACAAAATTTGTACCGAACAGACAGACAGGAAAGCAACATAATGAAAACGTTTTAAAAAAAATATATATATATTTTTGTATTTTAATATTTTTCCTTATTATAAGGATGTTGCGAAGCTCAAAATCCGCATTTTTTGAGATCCACATTGGAATCAGCATCATTGAGAATGTTTTGGTTAAACATAACATTTTAAATGCAGTTTCTATTTATTTAATATCCCAGTACACTCAAAATAAAAAGTCTGTAACAGTTACAAAAAAGGTTGCCAATATAGCAAAAATGTTTGCTGAGGAAAGCGCCTGATTTTGCTGAAACAGCAAATGACAGTCTGCTGTTTCAGTGAACTTTTTTTGCTATAAGAGCAGGCAATTTTAGCTGTTTTAACAAATTTTTTGCTGTTAACTCCAATTCATAAAAAAGAAAATAAAAAAATATATTTTTTTGTATATGCATTTTTTTTATTTCTGTTATACTTTTTTACTTTTTTTATTTTTATATTATTATTTTTTTATTATATTTATTATATTTATTTTATTTATCTTATTTTTTTATTTTACCTTTCTTTATTTCACTATTTCACTCTTGCAAGCGTGAATTAATACTACGTAGAAGAAATATCTCTTTTAAATAAACATGTTGTCGAATAAGAGTCTACGAATTATAGACACATTTAGCTGCAGCGTCTCGTGACTATGGCGCAGATAAAAGTATGCTTTAAATGCAATTTAAAGTTTGCTAAAATTTAGCAGTCAGAGTTTTTATTTTGAGTGTAGTAAATAGAATAAATAAAAAGCAATTATATGATTAATTCTTTGAAACCAGAGGGCTTTACCGTATTTCTCTTAAATACCTGTACTCTGTACTCCGGACAAATCACTACTCATATGGGAAATTCGGGCCAATCCAGACCATCTCCCAAATGTATATTTAACACAAGTAAAATAAAATTAAAGTAAAATAAATGTATTGGAAATAAAATATTTTTTCTTTACGTAATTTAAAATATGTAATATACGTAAATACATAATTTTCTCGGTGTATTGAGAAATGTAAAAAACATCAAATTTTTTTTTTTTTAGTCATCGCTGCCTTGGATATAAGTGCATAAAACAGATTTCATAAATTGTACTTTGTAATAGAATTTTACATTGGGCGCAGTAATTATTTTTGCTTCTGTTTTCACATTGCTAACAAGTAACGCGTATCTGGCATCAAGAACATTCCAATCAATTTCATATTTTGGCCTGTCAATTCGTCCGTCTCGCAGCGGGTAAACATACGGCAAACAAAATACTTTCTGCCTTTTATGAGGCTTATGTTTGGATGTCATTCGGCAAGACAAGCAATACTTAACTGGACACATGTGTACTTCACTCCGCCCGAGCTCATGCACTTAACACTCGCCTCGTAAATAAACGATAAACGATGACCATTCCCCAGCAGAGAATGCATTGCATTACTTATTTAATCAATAAATTCTTCGATGAAAACGATAATTAAGAAAAAGTATTTATAATGTAAAGTAAATGGATATATATATCAGTGAAATTTTGTATAAATACATTTTTAAAAACAAAATTTATTTAATATGTATTTAAATACTAATGTAATAAAAAAATATTAGGCACGTATTTAATTTTATTGATTTGTTATTAATGATTTCTAGTACAACAAGATATAATAATAAGATATAATAATAATAATAGTTTGGCACTACAGTCCTATAAGAACTTAGGCCGAGTTCTCTCACTATTTTGAGCAGTGCGTGTTATATTTGTACTCAAAGTGGTGGGACCTACAGTTTATTGCCGAATCCGAACGGCGGGTGAGAGTTTTTCATAGGCAGGTTTACCATTTACTGCGGAGAAGTAGCGCGGTATAAAAAATGTTTCTATGAAAAGATGTTGTTAGCCCCAGTCCAGGTTTGAACCGGGAACCTTTCGGCTCGCAGTCCAACGCACTAACCGCTGAGCTACCGCGGCAATCTTATAATTAGAGTACTAGAAACATTGTACAATTCATAGTTTTAACAGAAGAGAATATATAAAAGAAGAAAATTATAATTTTAATGATACATATAGAAACATAAAAGCATAAAACCTGACCAACAGGTGCACATTTAACGAGTATTAAATTAATTATTATCCAAAGCAATAGTTTCACAAAAAAATATAAAACTTATATCTAAACGTAAAATTTATTGCAACAGAGAACGATATACACTGCGTTTCTTTTTAAAGTTCACTGCGTTGGATACTGATTTTATAATAGATGAAAGTGAATTCCAAAGACGAATAGAATTTAAATAAAATTGTCCGAAGACATATCTAGTTATGTTATTAAAAAGTACGTTTAATTTTTGTTTGTTTAAAAAGTCACCGTTTGCAAAAATTTCACAAACATATCGTCATTGTAGAACGAAACCAAATACATTTTTATGAAAAACTTAATTTTTGAGTTTGTTGATAAATATTATAAAATGTAATTGACGCCTTTTTAAAGTTGAAAAATCAACTAATAGATTTACATTTTCTTTTCATGAGGTAAAAAAAATTGAGATCATCGATTAAAAATTGACAGATTTATAAATATTTTTGTAAATTAATATTTGACATTTTGAAAATGTATTTGGTGACTTTTCGTTCTACAACGACGATATAATAAAGTTGGAACAAGATTCGTTTTTGCAAGTAACAATATAATTTTAATGGGAGTGAAGTATTTACTCAACCATAGTGTGCGTAACACACCATACACTTTCTCAACAATGCTGTTCCAAGACAGGGTTCTGTTAAATATAATGTCAAAATATTTGGCTGCTTCAACAAAGACAATTTCAGAGTTATTTAGCAATATTTTGGGAAATGAAAAAAGTCCGAAACTCTTTTTTAGATATAACTAGACATTTAGATTTTTTTGGATTAATACACAACCATTTTTTTAGAGGCCCAGTTATTCATTAATTTCAGCTACACAATAGTTAATTTCTTCTCGGTTACAACTAGTGTACATGTGTATATCATCGGCATCAAGTGGACTTTTCATTTACGCAGAATTAAATTGAGTATTATTCTTTTAATTCTGCGTAAATGAAAAGTCCACTTGATGCCGATGATATACACATTTACACTAGTTGTAACCGAGAAGAAATTAACTATTGTGTAGCTGAAATTAATGAATAACTGGGCCTCTAAAAAAATGGTTGTGTATTAATCCAGAAGATCATTTACATAAATAGAGAAAAGAAGAGAACTTAAGATATAATCTTGTGGAACGGCTCTTGAAGAGAAATAATGTCATTCGAATAAACAGCTTGCGATCTACCTGTCAGATATGAATATACGTTCGAGAGCTTTAGAGATGAATGGTAGAATTGAAATTGGGCGGAATTCATTACATGTTTTGGTTATGGGAATAATTTTGGATTTTTCAAGTTCTCAGGAAAACCATATTTTCTTAAAACCGTATTGAATATGAATGTCAAATAAGGAAGGAGCTGATCGAACCCAATAGCTTATGATTTAATGGTCATAACGTGCTGAATTACATAGATTTGGGTTACACACGAAAAACTAAAATTGATGTCTTGACTGAAATTGCTTTCATAAAGCTGGTAGTCATTATTTGTAATTTTAGTCATTGGAATATTAGAAAATTTTTGATTAAGGTCATGTATTTGTTACTAATATCTGTTTCCAAGTCTGTTTGCTGTCTAAAGCTAAGTAAAGCTATTTTAATGCCATAGTGCCAAAATTTCATGACTGCCGAAAGCTGTCTTTATGTTTTGTGGCACACATATTCTAATTCTTTTAAATTTTTGTGCCCAACGATTGCTTACTGTTACGTTGTTAGATTCTTAATTTCGTTATTTAACCAAGGACTTTGACGTTTGTAAATAGTTTTTTTTTTTACTAAAACAAATTCGTCAAACAATTTATTTATATTATTTTCAAAAAATCGGATTTGATCATTAACTGATGTCATTTATTTGAGTACAATCAATATAATTCAATTTATAGTTAAGAGAAGGATAATTTATATTTTTGAAACACTATAGAAAAAATAATGGGAAATGTTATTTATTTGAAAGTCACATAATCGAAAAATTAAATCTTGTTTAGAAAAGACTCGTACTGATATTTGGTCATGGAGAAGAATTCAGTCATTAACAAGAAAAAACGTACACTCTAAAAACTGAGTTTAAAATTACTACGTAAAAGTGTGTATTTTTTTGTGTAAATTTGCGAATTTTGTGCATATATGCGCATATATGTGTTTTAAAAAACGATTTAGACAATTAGTGTTTAATGTTACAACTATTTACATGCACATATACATTTTATTTGCATTTTTAAATATTTGTTGTGTGATATTAAGCACAAAATGTTTAATTTTGATATGCCGAATGTTTAAAATTAGACACGCGTAGTAAATTTACACATCATTTGTTTATTCTTACAAGCTTTGTTGAATTTTAAGCACATCTTGTTGAAACTTGCGACTATTAATCTGTAGTGAAAATGACGCCAAGCCGTGCTTATTTATTCTAATTAAACTAGCTTGCAGTAAAGACACCTATAAACAATGGAGATCACTTAACTATAAACCAAAAGACAATGGTTTTATAAACATTTTTAAATGAATTTTGTATTCATGAATATTAAAGTGTTCTTGTTACTATTTTAGCATTTTTTTTTATTTTTACGTTGTGAACGAAATGGACGGGTATCATTTTAGCTTTGTGTGCATGAAATACTGCGGACATCAATGCATTTACTTTTCTGATCATCTGATTTTGATTATAAAAATAATTTATATAATAAAGAAAATCAAAAAAGTTGATCCAAAAATGAATGCATTGATGTTATCTGAGCAACATTATACTTAAACATTTCGGAAACGCAACCCCCGTACATATTAAACATATTATGTTTAATTTTACACATATTTAATTTTATAAATGCTTAATTTTACAGATTTTATGTTTAAGTTTCACAACAAAATAGGGTAATTTTCCACATTTTAATGTTCAATTTTACACACATATTGTTGATTCTTAAAGTTTAAATTTAAACATTAGAGATTCAATTTTAAACGCGTGTTTAAAAATGCAACTATAAAGCGAGGAAACAAGTTGCCTAGCTTTATGATCGTAAAATTACACAAATTTTCTTTTGTGTGTAGAGTATTTGTTGTCTTAGTAAAATGAGTTATAGTCAAGTAAATTTTTATAAACTATCGAATATTTCCCATACGTATTTTGTATAACTTATAACTTGAATCATTTGGTAACTAAAGAATTCTTTGATTCACAATTATATATGCGGTCGAAAGGTAATGCATCCTTTCATTGGACATCGACGTACAAAATGTGTTCTATTCCGCAATGCAAGACGTTTCTTGGAGGAACTTCTCTGCTGGGGTATTAAATTATTGAGCGTCGCAATGACAGCAGCACTGTCATGCGTACTTATTGGTCATTGGCATTTTTTGTCTGGTTGCTGGTACTGGGTTTCGCGCTTTTATGGTCATGTCATTTGGTCCAAATTCTTGGCGTGCGCTTACAGAAGCTATTCTGCGCTTTGGAGCGTGCCGTACATTGATAATAAAATATTTCATTCTGTAAAATATTGTTCGGTCGGTTATGTGGCGTTGATCTTGGCATAGTGATCACTACAAAATACGGTATGAAACATCAAATAATTCACAATTTAATGCGAAGCGATTTATACGGTGATGGAATGATCCACCTATATTACATACTATTTGTTTGTTTATTTTTTTATTTTTAATAATAATTTTAAATTTCAATGTCCATTCTGAAATGTTTTAAGAATAAGTTAAATAAAAAAATCGATTTAACACCATGACTGTACATTAGGTTGGGTTGAAATTGTTTGAAAGTCCGCCCCTAAAAATGAAAGATTACCACGTAACTAATATTCAACAAGTTATGTTCGTCTTTTTTAAGTCTTCTACCCCCTAAATGCAATTTAAATTATCATATAATTAAAGATCTCGAAAAAATAGTTTGCTTCATAAATATAATTAAAAATTATTTGAAGTTCACCCCTCAATCTTACATCGAGAAATGATAAAAACCAAAAAAACAATATATTTTGGAGCCCGCCAAAAAACGTCATAATCATTTTTTTGTCATAGCTTGCTTATTCGTTGCTAGTTCATCAAGTTTTATATATCATTGGTAAGGTCTCGGTCGTTAATATATTTGTTCCATTGGATTAATGATCTCCGAGGTCAACTAGAGCAAGTGATGTCAGTTTTTTTAGACTTCTACCCCGCTATTTGCTATTTTTTGTCATATAATTAAAGGTCTTGAAATATTATAAAACTTTGCCGTTGAAAGCATTAGTTTGGTTCATAAACAAAAAAGTTACAAATAAAGTATTTAAGTGAAAACGATATTGGCGGTTTTTAGAGGATTCAAACATTTTTTTATGGTTTTGACTTTTTCTCGATGTAAGCTATAAGTTTAGGAAGAACTTAAAAAAAATTATATATTATTTTTTAATAAAGTCTTCACTACCTTTTTTATGTTTATAAGGCTAACTAAATACTTTCAACAGTAAACTTCAATTATTTTTGGAAATCTTTAATTAGATGTGAAAAAAATGCATTTATTGGGGTAGAAGTCTGAAAAAAGTGACGTAACTCATAGAAGGTGACCTCGGAGGTCAATTCAACATATGGGACAAATTCAACCGCTGAGACATTTTCAGCGGTATATAAAATTTCTTGATCGGATATTAAATAATAAAGTTATAACGTAAAAATGGTTTGGTTTTGACACTTTTACGAGATAATCATTCATTTTAAGAGTGGACTTAAAAAAAAAATCCATGAAGACCGACCTGGCCTACTGTACATAAATTACAATATATCTATATTCTATCCTATTAATATAATAAATCTGTTTGTTCGTTTGTACGTTTGTACGTTTGTTCCGCTTCTCCGTCTAAACGGCTGATCCGATTTTCTTGAAATTTTTACCACAGATGCGGTCTGGTCTGGAAGGAATGATAGGCTATATATGGGCGGGATTGGACAAAGAGGCGTGGCACCTCTCATACAACCTTAACTTTCAATACGATATAACTCGGCACTTTCACCAGCTACGAACATGAAACAAAAAACTCAAATACAAAAAAAAAAAAATTAAAAAGCAAAAGCACAAAACAAAAGCAAAAATACAAAAACAAAAGCAATCACGTTTGCTCCGCTTCTCCGTCTACATGGCTGATCCGATTTTCTTGAAATTTTTACCACAGATGCGGTATGGTCTGGAAGGAATGATAGGCTATATATGGGCGGGATTGGACAAAGAGGCGTGGCACCTCCCATACAACCTTAACTTTCAATACGATATAACTCGGCACTTTCACCAGCTACGAACATGAAACAAAAAACTCAAATACAAAAAAAAATTTAAAAACAAAAAAAGCAAAAGCACAAAACAAAAGCAAAAATACAAAAACAAAAGCAATCACGTTTGTTCCGCTTCTCCGTCTAAACGGCTGATCCGATTGTCTTGAAATTTTTACCACAGATGCGGTATGGTCTGGAAGGAATGATAGGCTATATATGGATTGGACAAAGAGGCGTGGTACCTCCCATGCAACCTAAACACGATATAACTCGGCACTATCACCAGCTACGAACATGAAACAAAAAACTCAAATACAAAAAAAAAATTAAAAACAAAAAAGCACAACACAAAACAAAAGCAAAAATACAAAAACAAAACCAATCACATAAAACCACAATCCAAACTAAATGAAAAACAAAAAAAGGAAAGAAAAAGAAAAACAAACTCACCACACTAAAACTAACCAAACTAAAAATCACCACACTAAAACTCACCACACTAAAATTCACCACACTAAAACCCACCACACTATAATTCACCACACTAAAACTCACCACACTAAAATTCACCACACTTAAACTCACCACACTAAAACTCACCACACTAAAACTCACCACACCAAAACTCACCACACTAAAACTCACCACACTAAAACTCACCACACAAAAACTCACCACACTAAAATCCCACCACATTAAAACTCACCACTCACCACTCTAAAACTCACCACACTTAAACTCACCACACAAAAATTCAACACACTAAAACTCACCACACCTAAACTCACCACACTAAAACTCACCACACTAAAACTCACCACACTAAAACTCACCACACTAAAACTCACTATACTAAAACTCACCACACTTAAACTCACCACACTTAAACTCACCACACAAAAATTCACCAAACTAAAACTCACTACACTCAAATGTCGCCACACTAAAACTCACCACACCTAAACTCACCACACTAAAACTCACCACACTAAAACTCACCCCACTAAAACTCACCACACAAAAACTTACCACACAAAAACTCACCACACTAAAACTCACCACACTTAAACTCACCACACTTAAACTCACCACACTAAAACTCACCACACTAAAACTCACCACACAAAAACTCACCACACTAAAATCCCACCACACTAAAACTCACCACTCACCACACTAAAACTCACCACACTTAAACTCACCACACAAAAATTCAACACACTAAAACTCACCACACCTAAACTCACCACACTAAAACTCACCACACTAAAACTCACCACACTAAAACTCACCACACAAAAACTCACCAAACTAAAACTCACTACACTCAAATGTCGCCACACTAAAACTCACCGCACTAAAATTCACAACACTGAAACTCACCACACTTAAACTCACTATACCAAAACTCACCACACTAAAACTTACCACACTAAAACTCACCACACTAAAAATCACCACACTAAAACTCACCACACAAAAAATCACCACACAAAAATTCAACACACTAAAATTTACCACACTTAAACTCACCACACTAAAATTTCACCACACTAAAACTCACTACAATAAAACTAAAACTCACTACACTCAAATTTCGCCACACTAAAACTCACCACACTAAAACTCACCGCACTTAAATTCACAACACTAAAACCCACCACACTATAATTAACCACACTAAAACTCACCACACTAAAATTCACTATACTTAAACTCACCACAATAAAATTCATCACATTAAAATTCATCACACTAAAACTCACCACAATAAAATTCACCCTAAAATTCCCCACACTAAAACTCGCTACACTAAAACACGCCACACTAAAACACGCCACATTAAAATTCACCACACTAAAACTCACCACACTATAATTATCCACACTAAAACTCACCACACTAAAAATCACCACACTTTAACTCACGACACTAAAACTCACCACACTAAAACTCACCACACCAAAACTAACCACAATTAAACTCACCACTCCAAAATTCACCACATCTAAACTCACCACACCGAAAATTACCACACCGAAACTTACTACATTAAAACCCACCACACTAAAACTTCTACTGGGAAAAACTCTACGGGGAAGAATTCTACGGGGAAGAATTCTACGGGGAAGAATTCTACCGGGATGAATTCTACGTGGAGAATTCCACGGGAAAGCGTTCTATGTGGATTTTACGGGGAAGATTTCTACTGGGAATAATTCTGCGAAGAAGCGCAGTCTGAGAAAGAATTGTCTTTGAGAAAAGTTGTTTTGGCGGAGAATTATTTGGTTACCACATTTATAAAACCAATAAAAAACTTCAACAGCTAAGCACGGGCCCCTCATATAAATAATAAAATGTTTTTTATATTAATAAAATCGCTCCAAATCTTTGAATTTAGAAAATCTTGGCACGAGTCGTGCACGGGTCCAGCTAGTATTTATATATATAAAACTCTTGGTCCGACTGACAGTCTGTGTGTCTGCACCAGCATCACGTCTAAACCGCTGAACCGATTTGAAATTTCGCACAAGGATACTATAGAGTCTGTAAAGTGACATATGGTATGTATGGATGGGATTGGATACGTGGGCGTTGCACCTCCTATATAATCTGAACTTTTAAAACAATCCACCAGTTTACACCAGCTTACACCATCTACGAACATTAAACAAAATAAAAATATTGCAAAAGCAAAGACGCGAATACAAAAGCTACAGCAAAAGCACAAAAGCATAAACACTAAAACAACAGCAAAATCAAAAACACAAAGGTAAAAACAAAAGCATATAATCAAAAGCAAAAACTTAAAATCAAATTAAAAAACAAAAAAGCAACAACAAAATTAAGAACACAAAACAGAAAATCTAGAACAAAAACAAAAGCAAAAACACAAAACAAAATCAATAGCATACAAACAAAAACCAAAAACACAACATTTAGAAACAAAATCAAAACACAAAATCAAAACAAAAATAAAAAAAAAGCAAAAACAAAAACACAAAACAGAAAAACAAGCAAAAAATAAAAAAAAAACAAAATCAAAACGAAAATGAAAAACACAGAAAGAAAAGAACGAAAGCAAGAACACAAAAACCATATCAAAAACGAAATACCAAAACTAAGAAGCAAACGCAAAAAAAATTAAAAGCAAAAATAAAAAAAAACACAAAGACACAAGGTAAAAAAAAAATTAAACGACAAAAAAACGACGAACACAAAAAAATAACAAAATCAAATGAAAAGTAAAAACAAAATCAAATGAATAAGCAAAAACAGGATTAAAAACACACATTAAAAAAACACTAATCTTTTGATATATGATATAATAGAAAGAACACAGAAAACCCCCGTTGTATATATAATAAAAATATATGATATAATACAAATAACACAGAAAACCCCCGATGCGCTGCCTGGGTACAAAATTCTAGTAATTCGATAAAATTATTTATTTTGCGATGTACTCCAATTGTGCTTCCAAACGTTTATATTAAACGTAAAATTCTGCTGTGAGAAACAAAAACCTTGTAGATAAATCAAGTTCATCTAAAATGTTGTATACTTTTATGGGCTCTGTGTTCGCTAGTGTCGTGAGGGCAGTGATGCCAACTACAGGGGAATTCCCCAATTTGTGGGGAATTTCAGTCTTAGTAGGTAATCGGGGAATGGTCCACTTTTGGCGGGGAATTCCAAATTAGGATCTGTTACATTTTTAAAGATTGGAATATAGGGGCATATTCAAACTTTTGATCGAATTTCATATGAACATTTTAAAACAATCGTTTTTATTTTAGATTCGATACCTTAGTACAATGAATAATTTTTGAAATGAATTTAAAAAGCAAACTTTGACTTCAACGCTTTCAATTCGTTTGGAAAATAATAAATTCAAAATCGTTTGTTTAGAATTTTACAGGTAAAATCTGATTCGATCGAAAACTGGAACATACCTATTATTCCATCATTATTTGGCTTCTTATAAACACAATATATTACATAAATTCCTTTAACATTTTTTGAATGTATCTGATGTTATGTTTTTAAATATAGGATAAATTTTAACTAAATGTAAGACCTGCAAATTTAACATGCCCCATAATAGTTGAAAAAATATTGTTTTCAGTATTTTAAAGATTGCGATTATTGGGAATTTAAAATTTCGAAACTAAAAATATCAATGACAAATATGTAGTGTTCAAAAATATTTTTATCTTGCCCATTTTCAGTAATGAAGTATTAAAAAATATTTTTATCTTGCACATTGTCAGTACTATTTTAAACCAAGTTTAATATAATACATTTATTTAATATGATCCATTTTTTCAGTCTATTTAAATTTCATATTAACTGAGGACTAATTGTCTATCTATCTATCTGCCGGTAAAGTTTAATGAAAGTCGGACATTTCGATTTAGAATTATAGACTTTTAAATATTTATTTAAGCTAAGTTTATACTTTCACTGAACTTGATGATAACAAATAATTTTTCGCAATTTATAACGGCTGATAAATGTCATTCGAAAATAAGGGAAATCAAGAAATAAAAAAACATATTAAATGAATAACATATTGCGTAATATTTGTTCTATGGATTATTTAGATTTTTATACCCTACACCTATGAGGTACAGGGTATATTAAGTTTGTGATATTGTAACGCCCCTTAGGCGTGGCCGGTATGGAAAAGTATATATATTCTTGATCAGCATCACCACCCGAGTCCGTTTAGCTATGTCTGTCTGTCTGTCTGTTTGTCTGTCCGTCTGGATTGCTGTCTTGTTGTCCTGCTGTCTTGCTGTCCGTATACACAATAACTTGAGAAATACTGTTTCGAATGTGATCAAATTTCGTTTCAATACTTTTTAGCCAAAAGTTAGTTCTGTCAATGTAAATAAGCCAAATTGGTCAACTAACACGCCCACCTCTCATACAAGTCACTTTTATATAACTCTTTACGAACCAATAACTCGAAAAGTATTCAAGATATACTTATAAAATTTAAAACTTATTGTTAGAATTCACCTAAGAACATGTGATCCAAAAATGGGCGTGATACGCCCACATTTTTATTACTTTTCGCTTTTTCATAGTGGACATTTTATTCGCAAATTAATGAAAACAAAATTATCAAATATTAGCCTTAAATCTCTACATATGCTTTAAAAGTGGGCGTGATCCGCCTACATTTATTTTTATACATATTTCAAGGGCAGTAATGCCAACTCATATTTTCATTTCCCCCGATATTCTTAACAAATTTCCCCAATTGACTATAAAATTCCCCGCACAAATGTAATTTAAATACACTGATAATAAATAGTGTTTTCACAACATTTTTAATAACGAGTTGGGAAAGTTAGGTCACATGGGTAAGTTCGGTCACATGGGACGGACTTTTATAGTCGGTCGGACCCGACTATAGAATACCCTACTCCTTTGGTGTGAATATTAATGTTGGTAATTTAATTGTATACCTACCTTTAAAGTTCTTAATTATACTGAACATTCTTTCACTCAAAATATTATTTACATACCAAATTTCTGACGACCAATTAATTTAAAAAATTGATGTTTAAGTGAAAAAAAAAAATTTTATCAAAAAAAATATTCTTTTCAGCTTGAAAATATTCAAGTATAGGAATACTATTTTCACTCTGGTCACACTGGACATACAGTATAATGAAGAAACCGAACGGAGGGATGAGAGCTTCTCATAAGCAATGTTTACTTTCGGAGGTTTGCAATTGACTGCCGAGAGGTAGCCAGTGCTGCATATTGAGAAATTAAAAAGTCTCTTCAAAAAAAGAAAAAGTATTAATTAAAATAAAAACGTACTTTTCGAAGAAAAAATCCCAAATTTATATACCATTTTGTGTTTTCTAATTTACAGAAATCAACGTCGTCGATCTACAAAAAAAATGTATCAGTGGCATCCCAAGTAACAATTAGCTGTTTAATATGTATGTTTGAACAACTTATTAAAAAATCAATAATTCTATACAGCAATAATGCTATAAGCAACTCTTAAATCTTAGTCAGGACCTTATGCAATCTGTTTGGCATAATTAAACAACTAAAGAAGTAGCAATTTGCCGTATTGGCTGTTGAACAGCTCAATAATAGCTTGCCCTGCTTATTAACCAGCTTTAAAAGCTGTATAATAAAGTATAAAAATATTTGTACAACTTAATAAAGCTAATATTATTTAAATATGCAAATTTGCAAGAAAAAAAATTGTATCAATGCTTAGCGCTGATAATTTTTGTTATTCTTTTTTTTTATTTAAAAAAATATATATGTATGTATGTGTGGAACTGCAACAACAAAATGCCACCTCATTAACATTATTTCAATTTAATTTATTTATAAAAACATTTTTAATTTTTACATTCTGCGGAAATGAACCTGTGACTATTGAATTTCATGAGATTTGAAACTGCTGCTTGGACCGATCCGACACACATCATATATTAAGTTTAAGGGAAAATAAAATATAATTTCGTTTTGTTTTGTTTTTAATTTTTATTTCGTGTTGTACAAGTTTGCATACAAATACATGAAACGTCAAACGTACAATGTTAAGAAATGTGAAATGCTTGAACGATGCAAGAGAACTATTGTGATAGTAAATAATGCTATCAAAAAAGTGGTTCCTGATGTCAAATATTTTCGCTGCACGACCTGTGGGAAGTAATACACGCATATTCATCTGAAAACTTGCAACTACTTGAACGCAGAAGGGGATGCAAGAAGTGAGGCGTTCACATGACACCCTACACTACTGAAACACACCCACCCTTACTGGCTCACTTTCATTATTCTCCGGAATGTCGAAAATAATTGCAAAATGTTTCTTATTTTCTGAAAATTATGAAAATGAATTTAAATTATTTCATACACATTGACAGTTTGTTGTTTGGCGTTTTCGCATTCAAGCTATATCGTAGCAAGTTACCAGCTCTATCGCAACTTGCTGCCATTATGCTGTAGTTAAGTTTGCTGGATAAGGGTTTATAGACAGTTAGTTTAATATGATGTGCTTTATTATGATTAATTGCAGCTAACTGTGCAATAGATGTAAAAAAGCTTTATTATAGCAGGGTAAGGTAATTAGAAACGTTTTATGTATGCTAGCATTTTAATAGTTGTTATATGAACTAAAAATGCTATAGTACAGCTATTTAATATAACTAGCTATATCATATGCCATTGTAAGAGCTTTATCAAGCCTTTTTAGCAAGCTAATGGTTACCTGGGATTCATCATCTCACTTTTATTAAATTTTTATGCATTTTAATGTTTCATTTCCATCATATTTTTAAGTTACGAGTTTGTTTGGAATATTGTGATAAATAAATCTAATAAAAAATACCAAGATTTGTACGGAATACAAAGTACAAATAGTATTTTTGTGTTAAAATTTTAAATGCAATTCTTATGTTTTAAAAAAAAAAAAAAAAAAGAAATGTGGAAAGGATGCGTACTTAATACTGTCTGCTTAATACATTTCTCCGTTTTAATCGATTCGTAGAGAGAGTAATATTAAATTTTCTCGACTAATTTCAGTGAAAAAAGTATTAATACTGGTATCTTGGTACTTTGTAATTTAAAGATACAAAAGTACTCCAAATAGTACGAAAATACCAACTTATGCAACACTAGAGGTAGCGTCGTATAGAAAAATGTTTTTCTATGACGAGATGTTGTTAGCCCCAGCCCAGATTTGAACATGGGACCTTTCGGATCACAGTCCAACGCACTAACCACAATTTGACACTATTTAGAAAATATTAATAGTTTTGTAGTAAAAGCATTAATATATGGAATATATCCCAAATAAATATTCCAAATAAGTATTTTGTTATTATATTTAAAAAAATAATCTTGATACAAAATTAAATTTTTTATAACACTAATTATATTTGTTGTATTTAACATCATAATTATTCTTTTATATATTTATCAACATCAGGAATGCCCTGGGATTGTAACCGTTACCTTTACTGTTACCCGGTACTGTTACCGATATAAATGTTACCGGTAAAGAATCTTAAATACCTACATTATTACTTTAGTATGTTTATTTTTTACGCCGTTACCCATAAAGAAAACAAAATTTGAAAATTAACGCTTTAAAATTATATCTAAAAATGTTGCTGTTAATATACCGATAAAACCTTACCTTTTCAAATCAAAAACCATTACCGAACACAATACCGTTACCGGAAGTACTCCAATACAGTTATCCATTGCCGTACCGTTACCGTTATTGTTATATATTGTTATATAATTGACGAGGTATATCAAAACATATACATTTTTTTGTTTCTTTTTTATTATATATTGGAAGGTCCTTAATGTCCTTCATATACAAACTCAGGACATAATGACCATATGTAACTTACTGAATTTATTTATGCTATCATTATATATAGTTATCATCGCGATATGACAATACAAATTTTGAAGATTTGTTCGGAGATCGCCAACACATATGACCGTCTTCCAACAATCGTAGGATGTTGAAATTTGGGCAAGATGTTACGAACGGTACTTCCTCACATAATTTGAGGTACGTTGACTTGTAGTTCAAAAAAGGAAATTTGAACCGCCCTAATAGGAACACATGATATATATTAATTGTTTATGCTCCCTATTTTGCTTCCTTCCTATTACCTACCTTACCCTGTCTGTGTCTACCATTTGGCTTCCACCTCTATTGTCTACCATTTCTCTAACAATTTTGTGTTCGTACTATATCGGGAAACAGACAAGTTTTGTTAACATGTCCACCTAAAATCTTCCTACAATACATACTCAACAAAGTGCACTTGTGACAACTTAAGGCCATTTTTTGGTAGTTTAACTACGTTAACTTAAACGTCTCACGTAGTTTAACTATTGGAGCAATTTTTAGTGGTAGTTTAAGTTTCATTCAGTGTAGTTTTATTTAATATGGCAATACCGGTAAATGTCAACCAATTATCTACTATTTTACTTATTTGGAACATCTGATATTTTATTTTCGGGAACGGCGAAAAGTCAAGCTAATTCAGAATAGTATAATGCACGAAATAATAAACATCGGTGAGAAATAGATTATTAGATTCCATTTCTGAATTTAACTAATTTTTTCATAAGCGCTTCAATTATTGGTTAGACATGAGTAGCTAATAATGTGAAAACAATTTTAACACAAATCATCTGAACGCAAGACAAACGTAATTCCGCTACTATAAATCCTACAAGCGCTTTACCATAATGACGCATTACCTAAAAACCTTGTAAAAATATTCCAAACTTGCCGCATGACGAAGACGCAGAATCTCCAACCTCACTGACACTCACCCAAATTAGCCTGCAGCAAAGATCCGTGTTCTACTACAAAGGGTGTCTTAGGTATCAGAACCACGTATCTGCATCCCCGTACGACCCCAATAAGAGGAAATTGAGTCTAAAGCATTTCCAGCAAATTAAGGCTAATGAAAACAACACAAGAAATGGTGGTTTGGTTGGTGGTAGGCCGTTGTGGGGACGAACCGAGATACGCGAAAACAGAAGAAAAACTAACATTAATAATTTATTCCTACTGTTGTACGCGTATATATTCATCCCTGGATGAATGGATACGTTTATTCATTCACACATTTATTATCAGAATACATGTAAAACTGTTCAAAACGCACGACTGACTTTTGCACCGAACAGGATGAGTAGAGTAGAGGTACTGGGCTGGCTCGTTTTGGCCATGCTTTAAACATCCAATACACCGACAACAACATTAAGAGCTAGAATTGAAACTTTTCATCTTGGTATTTTGATAATGATAACAAACACGAATCATGCCAAAGTCAAAACTTTTTGACATTGTGTTGGGTGCCAGTCAAGGCGTTGGGCTCGCTGAAGTGCGTTGGGGTGGATTGTAATTTATTTAAAAAGTGAATTCTTGCGCATCATCATTGGTTGATCGCTCGTGCTTTTTCATTTTTTCACTTTATGTTTTTTTTATAGTGAAGCGAGGTTGGCAGCTAAATTGGGGAATTTATGCAAAAGGGAAATCGCTTGATAAATTAGGGTCGTAATCTTCATAAGCATTATTCACCGTCATTACGTTTTCCTTTAAATGAAAAATTTTGTATTCCGGTCAAATTTTGCAGAAATAATTCATTAAGATTGACAGACACTTTTTATTTTTAAACGACTTTTACACAACATGGTAAAGGTTGTAACAGCAGAAAGTATTACATTGTATATTATTGATTATATCAAATTATAAAATTTAAAAATAATATTAAAATATTTAAAAATAATAATATTAAAAATAATATTATGTATTACATCGTACGATAAAATTCAACATTTAGCTGCACTTATGATAAAATACTATATATTCCTAAAGTACGATAGAAAATAAAATACGCATGTTTTCTGGATCAATTCGTTAAATGGGGTTATTTCCATTTGAATTGCAGGTGCATATAATTTTTCATATCATAAAAATATTTGGTCAAACATTTAGGCTCATAGTAGGTGTTCAAATGGGAATAAAACATTTAAAAGAATTGTTATGGAAAACCGTATTCATATCCACACTGAAACAAATCTCAGCTACAAATATATGCAAAAAAATTAATTTTTATTATGAAAATATGATATGCCATTGCATTTCAAATGCAAATAAAAACCGTAAACGCATTGTTCTAAAAATAAACAGAGTTCACGCTAGTTCTAAGAATTATACTTCGTTTCACGTACAGGAATGTTGACGCCACATGGCCATTTCTATGCGATTAAGGATATTGTCATTTTTTGTTAATGAAATAAGTTCAGATAATTCATAAATTTATGTATGAAATAATACCTAAAGCTGAAAATAAATCAGAAATAATTACCAATAAATGTGGTTGAAACAAAGAATTGGGGTTTAATTAATATTCATAAAATTAATATGAAGAGACTTTTTTTGATTACATATAGGTACAATAACAAATATTTTTTAAATTTATAATTTAAGAGATAACCAATTAGTAATTTCACCAGTAATGTAGTCTGTTATTTTAAAGTTATAAAAGTGATAATAAGGTAATAAAAATAAAATGGTAAGGTATGAAAAAAAAAAAGAAAAATTTAAATTCATAAACATCCCAAAGATTAAGTTAAAAAAATACGAAACAAATGAATACTCTAAGTGACAATAGCTACAGGTTTAGTTGATGGTCGTAGTTGCAGTTCACTAAATTTTTGATATTTAATTTCTTGGCATTTTATTCAAGTAAATTGTACAAAATTCTTCTTCTTGTTAGGAAGCTGAAGAATATTTACCAATGTATTCTTTATGCTCCTGTTAAAGGATCACTTCTCGACTTTCTTTACAATTGAGATCTTATCTCAGGTGAAGTGAAAATGTTGTTTGTGACTACGATTGAAGTTTTTTCTTGACTAAACTAATTAAATAATTCATATAACGCAATATTTTCACTTAAATTACATAAATTGCTTAGGTTTCCCACTTTACCCCAATACCAAAATTTCTTGAAGCAATATTAAATTACTTGCAAATCCATTATGCGATCATTTAAAACATATCGTCTCAATTAAAAACGAAATAATCGAGAATTCGTGACATGCTCCTTAAAGTTTGCAGCATTTACAATGTGAAATGCATTACGTGTTAAACAAACATTTTGTGTTCGATGTCACCCTGCCATATTATTCATAGTCCCTATTAGCGGGACAAAATTGAATAGAACCAAAATATTAAGTAGTAATAGACGATGACCAGTAAAATATTGTCTTTGGCAAATACAACATACTATTCCAAACGAAAACTGCAGAAATGATAAAATATAATTTAAATATAAAAAAAAACTTATACGAATAAATAAAATAAAAATATATATTAAAAAAAATTAAAAAAATTATATTTATTAAGGGAGTCTGTGGTAAAGTGGGACATGGGTAATATGGGAAATTGCAATTTTTGAATAAGTCTTTGCACTTAGAAAAATAAAAACCATTGTCAAGTGCTACTTAATATGTTATCAACTTTTTAATACATAGTTATAATCAATTTAATAACCTTTTATTGCATTTTGAGACAAGTAAAAAGAAAATGTTTTTGAACCTTTTTTTAAAGTAGTGTTGTTTGCTATCAAAAAAGTGACGATTTTATCATGTTTTAATTAAGACGGTATGTTTAAACTAGCGGTATAATCCCATATTGTATATCTTTTGAAATACAAACGGGTTTTGGAAATAATTTAACATTGCCTAGATGGTGCTAAATTATGTCAAAATTTCGATATTGGGGTGAAGAAGGAAACATTTTCTTGGGTAAAGTGGGAAACGTAATTTAAGCAATGTTTGTTGTAATTTTAGTGTAATAATTGAGTTATATGAATTATTTAATAAAAAACATTTTGACTTCACCTGAGAACAAATCTAAATTGCAGAAGAAAGCCGAGTAGCGAACCTTTCACAGGAGCAAAAAGAATACATCGGCAAAATTCTTCGAAGAAATAAAATTTCAACAATCCTATGAACTGCAAACTGCAAGTACTTGAAATGTGCGAAATTGACGACAGGCAACTACACCTGTGTCTATTGCCACTCAGAATATGTTGACTAGGAGTAAATGCCCAAATTTTATTCGTATTTTCTTAACAAAACTGATATGTTTATAAATTTAAACCTTTTTTCTTCTTATTTGATCTTGCATTAGCATTCTATTTTTTGTTATCTTATTGTAATGTTTTTTTATACTTAATATATTTGATTTTCTTATGAAAATAACAAAAAATGAAAAAGAAAGACTAAAATAGAATTTTGGTACACATTTTGAAATTTCCCACTTTACCCCATATTCAAATGTACGTTTTTGGAGGAATATTAAAATGTTTTCCACTTTACCGCTACAAAAATATAATAGCTATTTTTTAAATTTTAATAAATTTGTTTTTGAATGTGTTTTATTGTCGTTTGTTATTCATTTTTCTACAATTTCATTGAATTTTAACATATTTTTCCGTCAGTGCACTGAGAAAAAATCATACTTTTATTTTAAAATTAAACGAAATTGTTTTCAATTTAATCACATTGGTGTTAAAATCGAGATTTCGTGACATACCCTAGAGATATGCAGTATTTACGGTGTGAAGTGCAATGTGAAATGCGTACAACATACATCTAGGGGCAGCATTTACGCATTAAACTGAAATTTTGTGTTCGATGTCACAGCCACAATAACACACACAATAACACAATAACAGGGACTAACTTCTATAAAATAAAATAAAAATATAAAAATTTAATAACAAAGGTTTTAAATTTTAATGAAATTGTGTTAAAAACAATTGTTTTTAATTTAAATGATATTGATTTTCTTTGTCGTTTCATTTTAACCCTTCTGCACTAATTGATCTAATCTTATGAAAAATCGCGATTTTAGGTATATCAAACAAATTCGTATTGAGTGTAGAAAAAATATACTTTTATACCCTACACCTATGAGATACAAGATATATTAAGATTGTGCAGATATTGTAACGCCCCTTAAGAGGCGTGGCCGGTATGGACAAGTATATATATTCTTGATCAGCATCACCACCCGAGTCCGTTTAGCTATGTCCGTCTGTCTGTCTGTCCGTCTGTCCGTCTGTCTTGTTGTCCTGCTGTCTTGCTGTCCGTATACACAATAACTTGAGAAATACTGTTTAGAATGTGATGATATTTCGTTTCAATACTTTTTAGCCAAATGTTAGTTCTGTCAATGTAAATAAGCCAAATTGGTAGATGGACACGCCCACCTAACATACAAGTCACTTATATATAACACTTTAGAAACCAATAACTCGAAAAGTATTCAAGATATACTTATTTTTATTTAAAACGTATTGTTAGAATTCACCTAAGAATATGTGATCCAAAAATGGGCGTGGTACGTCCACATTTTTATTACATTTCGCTTTTTCATAGTGGACATTTTATTCGCAAATTAATGAAAACAAAATTATCAAATATTAGCCTTAAATCTCTACATATGTTTTAAAAGTGGGCGTGATCCGCCTACATTTATTTTTATACATTTTTCAAAAAAAACATTTTTTTTTCACTTTTACATCAATTTTTTTAAATTAATTGGTCGTCAGAAATTTGGTATGTAAATAATATTCTGAGTGAAAGAATGTTCACTATAATTAAGAACTTTAGGTAGGTATACAATTAAATTACCAACATTAATATTCACACCAAAGGTGTAGGGTATTCCATAGTCGGGCCCGACCGACTATAAAAGTCCGTCCCATGTGACCGAACTTACCCATGTGACCTAACTTTCCCAACTCGTTTGTTCTTGTTTTAATTATTTTTTGTTAAAAATAAAAAAAAATAATTTAATAAAAAAAACAGATGTTTTCATCATTTGAATAGAAGGAGTATGTTTGCAATTTGTGCAGATGGGTTAACACAATTTCATTTAATTTTCACACATTCTTTTCTCAGATAAAATTTGAGTTTTGTCGTTTCTATTTTGGTACTTTAGGAGGTGAATTTCTTGTTCCTAGGCTTTATGGTTTGGATCAGTCATTTAATCAGAACTTGTTTCAGGATCCATGGCTTAGTAGAAAATTGTAATGCGGAGGACTCTGAGCTATTCCACGATATTGACATAATCAATCGCGTAATTATAACATCAGTGCCATACTTAACACAACTAAAAAATATAACTAATGATATTCTAAATTTAAATTGTTTCAATGATAATTGAAATAATTTATGTGCAGAACTATAAATGAGGGTATCCGTAATGCTAAAATATATTATTTTAAGCATTTTTATTTTTACTTTCGTTTTACATCACATTTTATTTTCGATTTACATATCAATAGGGTATTTGAATTTTAATGAAAATATACAAACCAAACACATTTCGATAATAAAAATTAGCATTAATCCGGAAGAAACAGCTGGATATCGAATAATAGCAGCAAGGCGAGATGACAGAAAAATTACATCAATTCATATTAGGCAAGTGTATGAATGTCTGACTGTACACAGAGGGAAAAGGAACAAAATCCAATAAACAGTAATAAATTTATTCTCGTTTTTCACGTAGTCGTGTTTTTAACTTTAAATACTTTTTATTTAAATTTTAATGAAATACTTTTTATTGAATTTTATTACGTACACGTAAAAAAATAGTATTGTTTTATTAACGACAGCAGCACAATTAAACAAAAAATATGCACACTCAGAAGAAAATGTCCCATTAATGCCCGTTACTTCAACGAATAGTTAGGAGCATGAGCAATTAACGATACGACCATTGATCTTATTGTTCATGTATTAATAGTTTTTTCTTTTTAAATCAATAGTTTTCTAATTAATTTTATAGTATTCGAAAAATTCAGTACCATAAATCTAAATATTTCCATATTATAATGTTTAATAGAATTAATACTATGGTTTTAATGGTTTCCGCATATAATAATAAACGTGGCATGAATAACATAAACACGAATATAAACATGTTCGTTTTGTACGCCATTCTGCGTGCTTGTGTTTGCTCAAAATGGTCGCATGCATGTTTTGTAAAAATCTACATTATTAAACGCGACATTGGTAAGGACTCAATATATATAATATAAATTTATTATATAAAACCTTTTTTCTATTTATTACAGATAATAAATAATACAATGAACTTCTATTATGGCGACGGAATAAATGCAGATTCAAGTATTACATTTAATTATTTATTATGTGTTTTAACCTTTTGCAACGAGAATTGTCCAATTAAGTGTGTGATTTTTTAAAAGTGAATTTCAATTTCGACATTTAAATAAAATAAAATTTACAATAATTGTACAAAAAATTAACAAAAATCCACTTTTATTTTAATAAATTAATAGAAATTGTAATTTGGCTATAAAATAAAATTAAAAAATTAACGTATCATTAAATATTTATAGGTCTGGATCATTGCAATTAAAAGTGCACATAATAAAACTTATGGTACAACAACATATTGTATTAACAGTTCTTATATTACTGAATTAATACGACGCATCCTACTGAACAATTTGAATACTATAAATTATAGTTTTTCTTTTGAAATAATATTAATTTACCATGCTTTACTTCTGAGTGCAGTGATCTGCTAATATTGCTTGGGAGTGCAATTGTTTTTGGGAAGGCATACATTTAAAATCATAGTTGCAGCAAGATACTTTTGCTGCGAATGAGCGAAAATGAGATGGATTAAAATAAAACACATGAGTACGAATGATATGCAAATAGTATAGAAGTCTGTCGAAGCTTCAGAAACATGCAGCAGTGGTTAAAATTTGTAATTAGTAAAGTTGTTAGTTAAATTGAATTAAGAATAATAATAATAGTTTGGCGCTACAGTCCTGAATAACCTAGACCGAGCTCTCTCACCACTTTGAGCTGTGCGTGTTATATTTGTACTCAAAGCGGAGGGACCTACAGTTTAATGCCGAATACGAACGGCGGATGAGAGCTCTTCATAGGCAATGTTTTACTCTCGTAGGTTTGCCATTGACTGCCAAGAGGTAGCGCGGTATAGAAAAATGTTTTCTATGAAAAGTCCCGGCTTGAACTTGAACTCTCAGTACAACGCATTAACCACTGAGCTACCGACGATGAATTAATAAAGGTAATTTCAAAAATTATAAGTGTTTTCATTTTAAACAAAATCTTAGATACGAAAAATTTTCTGTATACTATGATTTTGTATTAATAATTTTTGTGGAATTGAATATTTGCTACAAAGATTAAATTAAATTGATATTTGCAGTGTACGTTTCAATTGTCAACACAACAATTCATTTGTTAGAATTTTAAGCGCTTCAAATGTAACCAATACTAACTGCAACTTTTACTATACCACGTCAAAAGTGGAATTTTGAATGGAGTATACGTATATGGAATACACATATAAAAAAAGTATTTTTTTTTTATTTCGCTTTTGCACGTTCATAACCTATGAGGTACAGGGTATATTAAGTTTGTGCATATATTGTAACGCCCCTTAGGAGGCGTGGCCGGTATGGAAAAGTATATATATTCTTGATCAGCATCACCACATGAGTCCGTTTGGCTATGTCCGTCTGTCTGTATGTCCGTCTGTCTTGCTGTCCTGCTGTCTGTATACACGATAACTTGAGAAATACTGTTTAGAATGTGATGAAATTTCGTTTCATTCCTTTTTAGCCAAAAGTTAGTTCTATCAATGTAAATGAGCCAAATTGGTCGACGGACACGCCCACCTCCCATACAAGTCACTTATATATAACACTTTAGGAACCAATAACTCGAAAAGTATTCAAGATATACTAATAAAATTTAAAACGTATTGTTAGAATTCACCTATAAATATGTGTTTCAAAAATGGGCGTGATCCGCCCACATTTTATTATACCCAACACCTATGAGGTACAGGGTATATTAATTTTGTGCATATATTGTAACGCCCCTTAGGAGGCGTGTCCGGTATGGAAAAGTATATATATTCTTAATCAGCATCACCACCCGTGTCCGTTTAGCCATGTTCGTCTCTCTGTCTGTCCGTCCATCTGTCTTGCTTTCTTGCTGTCCGTATACACGATAACTTGAGAAATACTGCATAGAATGCGATGAAATTCCGTTTCAATACTTTTTAGCCAAAAGTTAGTTTTGTCAATGGAAATGAGCCAAATTGGTCAACGAACACGCCCACCTCCCATACAAGTCACTTTTATATAACTCTTTACGAACCAATAACTCGAAAAGTATTCAAGATATACTAATAAAATTTAAAACTTATTGTTAGAATTCACCTAAGAATATGTGATCCAAAAATGGGCGTGTACGCCCACATTTTTATTACATTTCGCTTTTTCATAGTGGACATTTTATTCGCAAATTAATGAAAACAAAATTATCAAAAATTAGCCTTAAATCTCTACATATGTTTTAAAAGTGGGCGTGATCCGCCTACATTTATTTTTATACATGTTTCAACAAAAAAAAAATCACTTTTACATCAATTTTTTAAATTAATTGGATATGTATCGTCAGAAATTTGGTATGTAAATAATATTCCAAGTGAAAGAATGTTCAGTATAATTAAGAACTTTAAAGGTAGGTATACAATTAAATTACCAACATTGATATTCATACCAAAGGTGCAGCTAAGTCTATTTTTTTTTGGTTTTGAGCGTTCTCAACCAAAAAGTTAAAAGATTTTGCGCTGAAATGAAACTTAATGTACAAATAACACTACACAACAGTCAAGTCTATTTTTTATAATATAAAATGACTTCCTGATTCCAAGATACGGTTTAAAAATGTTCTTTTTTGAAAGTAAATTAATGCTTGTGGTAAACAAATGTTTTTTTAGTCTTGTAATGTTTTTTAAATTAAATAAATTAGGTAATAAAAAATAATTAATTTTATTTCATTTAATGAAATGAATTTTTTCTTAGTGTATACATTTAATAACAGCGTCTATTTGTATACAAAACACGAGTAAGTACTGGCTGTTGAAAAGAATTTTAACAAGAAAAATATGTAAATTGTGTTGTTGCAATAAAAATTCTTGTTTTTATTCGTTGTTTCATGTGAATTCACCGCGTATATTTTACCATTATCTACGAGCTTCAATTTTATAAAACATCCCCAAAACAAAAGTTGACACAAATTAAACACACAAAAAATGCGATGAAAAAAACAATCACTAGGAGTGAAAAGAAAAATAACAAAAAGGTAATATCTCTGCAGGACATTATTTTAAATACTAATCCGCATCAGTTTTCATTTGCAACATTCCATTCAAGGATATTTACAACGCTACACGGGTCTATGTACTTACATAAATTTAGATGTTATCCTTACTTCCCAGCACAGACAAGTTTAGATTAAATGAATAAACACTTAAAAGAATTCAAAACAGAAAAAATGAAAAAATAATTCACAAGGAAGAGCAATTAAAAAGTTTTCTTTGGCCAAGCAATCCGTGAAGAAAATTAGGCTTACGTAAACCAATAGAAATGGAAACAAACTTTATTTGCGATATACTAATTCCAGTAAAAATAATCGATATATGATGAAATATGATCAGATAATATGTTTTGTGAAATAATATGATAATGGTTTTAATAATAATATATGTTCTTTCGATTATTATCATTATTTTATCTTCTTTTTTGCAGCGTTATTTTACCGGCTTAAAATAATGGTATAGGTAAAACGTACTAGTATTGAACTGGTTTATCTTTATAAATTATAAAAAAAGAACCTTACGTAAATTTTTAGAAAATCTTTGACAAAACCAGAATTTTAAATAATGTAAATTTGAAATTGTAGCCGCGGTAGCTCAGTGGTTAGTGCGTTGGACTGCGAGCCGAAAGGTCCCCGGTTCAAGCCTGGACTGGGGCTAACAACATCTTTTCATAGAAACATTTTTCTATACCGCGCTACCTCTCGTCAGTAAATGGCAAACCTACGAGAGTAAAACCATTGCCTATGAAAAAGCTCTTACCCGCCGTTCGGATTCGGCAATAAACTGTAGGTTCCACCACTTTGACTACAAATATAACACGCACAGCTCAAAATGGTGAGAGCTCGGCCGAAGTTCTATACAGGACTGTAGCGCCAAACTAATATATATTATTATTAAATTTGAAATTTAACCACATTTTTCATAAAAAAGAAGTTGTGACATTGAAAAATTAATTTATTTAAAATGAGTATAAAATTGTTATGAGTACACCAACGGATTATACCTCATATCCGACTTTATTAACTCGGTTATGTAAGTAATATGCATCCTGTATATTAAACTGGGTACAAAATTGGATATTTATACCATACACTAAGAGTGAAAGGGTATATTCAGTTTGGTACGCCGTTTGTAACACCCAGAAGGAAGCATCTCCGGTATGGAAAAGTATATATATTCTTCATCAGCATGATCTCCTGAGTCGATTTAGCGATATCCGTCTGTCTGTCTGTCTGTCTGTCTGTCTGTCTGTCTGTCTGTCTGTCTGTCCGTCTGAAATCCCTACTACTTTTAAAATTGAAGAGCTAGATAAATGAAACTTATAACTTAGATTACTAATATACCTACGCTGTATGTGCGAAAATTGGCGAGATCGGTCCATTGTGACCTATGATCCAAACACTTATGTTCAAATACCTCATATACAATGTACATATAAAGATCAATTTTTATGTATACGTGCTTAGGTAAACTTTTTTGGTCAAATATATATTGACATCATGCTCAAGTACATGATAATAATGTTTTCCGGCGAAAAGACTTGTTCGTGTTCGTGCAGTTCACTACTTGAATGTCGCCTAGTAAGCAAATAATTTGCACCGATTTTTAAAATATTAAAAAATTTTCAACTCCACTACAGGGTTGCTAATCAAGCTAAACATCGTACTAACAACATTTTAAACTGGTTTTGCCCAAAATATATAAAAATTCAAAGCAAAGAACAGTCTAAGAAAAGGAATATAAAAGTCAAAGATTCTCTTGGGAATACCCAGTACACCAACCGATATTTTAACGATGTCGAAAATATATCGTTTATAGGTTCAAATTGTCGTTTGTCCTTTGATAAAAACGAACATATCTAAAATGATATTGTCCCAACACTTTTCTATAACAATATTTTTTAGGAATTTTAACCCAACTAATTAAAAATTTTGACATACCGTATTTTGTTTATTACGTATGCAAAATTTTAGAAGTTATATCGACGTTGTACAACTAAAAATCACCAACTACATCTTCAAAATGCCAAATATTCATTTACAAACATCTTTTTATATCTGTCAATTTTTAATTTATGATCTCAATAAACTGTAGGTAAACGGCTATAAACTGTAGGTCCCTCCACTTTGAATACAAATATAACACGCACAGCTCAAAATGGTGAGAGAGTTCGGCCTAAGTTCTTATAGGACTGTAGTGCCAAACTATTATTATATATATATATATATATATATATATATATATATATATATATATATATATATATATATATATATATATATATCCTATTAATATAATAAATCTGTTTGTTCGTTTGTACGTTTGTACGTTTGTTCCGCTTCTCCGTCTAAACGGCTGATCCGATTTTCTTGAAATTTTTACCACAGATGCGGTATGGTCTGGAAGGAATGATAGGCTATATATGGGCGGGATTGGACAAAGAGGCGTGGCACATCTCATACAACCTTAACTTTCAATACGATATAACTCGGCACTTTCACCAGCTACGAACATGAAACAAAAAACTCAAATACAAAAAAAAATTTAAAAACAAAAAAGCAGAAGCACAAAACAAAACAAAAGCAAAAACACAAAAACAAAAGCAATCACGTTTGTTCCGCTTCTCCGTCTAAACGGCTGATCCGATTGTCTTGAAATTTTTACCACAGATGCGGTATGGTCTGGAAGGAATGATAGGCTATATATGGGCGGGATTGGACAAAGAGGCGTGGCACCTCTCATACAACCTTAACTTTCAATACGATATAACTCGGCACTTTCACCAGCTACGAACATGAAACAAAAAACTCAAAATACAAAAAAAAAATTAAAAACAAAAAAGCAAAAGCACAACACAACACAAAACAAAACAAAAGCAAAAATACAAAAACAAAACCAATCACATAAAACCACAATCCAAACTAAATGAAAAACAAAAAAAAGGAAAGAAAAAGAAATACAAACTCACCACACTAAAACTCACCACACAAAAACTCACCACACTAAAATCCCACCACACTAAAACTAACCACACTAAAACTCACTACACTAAAATGTCACCACATTAAAATTCACCACTTTTAAACTCACTACACTCAAATTTCGATACACTAAAACTCACCACACTAAAACTCACCACACTAAAACTAACCAAACTAAAACTCACCACACTAAAACTCACCACACTAAAATTCACCACACTAAAACCCACCACACTATAATTCACGACACTAAAACTCACCACAAAAAAACTCACCACACAAAAACTCACCACACTAAAATTCACCACACTAAAACTCACCACACTAAAACTCACCACACTAAAACTCACCACACCAAAACTCACCACACTAAAACTCACCACACAAAAACTCACCACACTAAAATCCCACCACACTTAAACTCACCACACTAAAACTCACTACACTAGAATGTCACAACATTAAAATTCACCACTTTTAAACTCACCACATTAAAACTCACTACACTCAAATTTCGATACTCAAAACTCACCACACTAAAACTCACCACACTAAAACTCACCACACTAAAACTAACCAAACTAAAACTCACCACACTAAAACTCACCACACCAAAACTCACCACACTAAAACTCACCACACTAAAATTCACCACACTAAAACCCACCACATTATAATTCACCACACTAAAACTCACAACAATAAAACTCACCACACAAAAACTCACCACACTAAAACTCACCACACTAAAACTCACCACACTAAAATTCACCACACTAAAACTCACCACACCAAAACTCTCCACACTAAAACTCACCACACAAAAACTCACCACACTAAAATCCCACGACACTAAAACTCACCACACTAAAACTCAATACACTAAAATGTCGCAACATTAAAATTCACCACTTTTAAACTCACCACATTAAAACTCACTACACTCAAATTACGATCCACTAAAACTCACCACACTAAAACTCACCGCACTAAAATTCACCACACTAAAACCCACCACACTAAAATCCCACCACACTAAAACTCACCACACTAAAACTCACCACACTAAAACTCACCACACAAAAACTCACCGCATTAAAATTCACCACACTAAAACCCACCACACTATAATTGACCACACTAAAACTCACCACACTTAAAAACACCACACTTAAACTCAGCACACTAAAATTTCACCACACTAAAACTCACCATACTAAAACTCACTACACTAAAATTTCACCACATTAAAATTCACCACACTAAAACTCACCACATTAAAACTCACTACACTCAAATTTCGCCACACTAAAACTCACCACACTAAAACTCACCGCACTAATATTCACCACACTAAAACCCACCACACTATTATTAACCACACTAAAACTCACCACACTAAAATTCACTACACTAAAACTCACCACAATAAAATTCACCCTAAAATTCCCCACACTAAAACTTGCTACACTAAAACACGCCACACTGAAACACGCCACATTAAAATTCACCACACTAAAACCCATCACACTATAATTCACCACACTAAAACTCACCACACTAAAATTCACCACACTTTAACTCACCACACTAAAACTCACCACACCGAAACTTACCACACCGAAACTTACTACATTAAAACCCACCACACTAAAACTTCTACTGGGAAAAACTCTACGGGGAAGAATTCTACGGGGAAGAATTCTACCGGGAACAATTCTACCGGGATGAATTCTACGTGGAGAATTCTACGGGAAAGCGTTCTATGTGGATTTTACGGGGAAGATTTCTACTGGGAATAATTCTGCGGAGAAGCGCAGTCTGAGAAAGAATTGTCTTTGAGAAAAGTTGTTTTGGCGGAGAATTATTTGGTTACCACATTTATAAAACCAATAAAAAAACTTCAACAGCTAAGCACGGGCCCCTCATATAAATAATAAAATGTTTTTTATATTAATAAAATCGCTCCATATCTTTGAATTCAGAAAATCTTTGCACGAGTCGTGCACGGGTCCAGCTAGTATATAATAATAATAATAATAATAAAAAAATGCATCCGTTAAAACCAATCTGAAATAAATAAACTATTAAATAGAGATATAAATTTCCCGTAATTTATTCAAAATGCAACATTTAAATTCCCGGCCCATTTCTGTGTGGAAATCCCCGCTCACTTCTGCCCGTAGATACTCATCGCCTAGCACTCAATTGCCCGCGCAGTAAGTCTGCCGAATCAAAAACACACCTGATGATTACGTAGTGCATATTTTCTTTATCATGTTTCCACATAATGCGGACATAAGATGCTAAGAATTTTCTCCGATTTTGCACCTAGCACCACTGCATTACATCAGTATGAAATTGTATATCTCTGCGTGCTTTTTCCTCCATTTTAACCGTTATGTGTGCGACAATGTACCCGTGTACCTTTTGCATTTTTGAAGTTAAATTTTTATATATCCAATAAAGCACGGTTAGCGCCTTTGCTGTTGCACGCAGTTGTTCCGCGAATTTCATACCCTAGCACTGTGAATGTGAAATCAAATTTTTTCACATTTCCCGTGGGGGAAAACTGCAGTTTTTGTTTTCGGCGCTTGGCTGCGATCGGTTTTTTAAAATAACGCACACCCAAAGCAGGTGTTGAGAATAGTAAAATTTCTGTCTCGTGGCGCCTCACGAGTACGGACACTGCGTAAATAAGTTTGCTTGACATTGAAAGAAAAGTGCGCTCACACACGTACATTTCCGATCTCTGTTTTAATGTCAAATGTACATGTATGTACACACAAATATAAAATATACATATGGGACATTATTCCTAAAATGACCCATCCACATCGCAGATTTTCATCAAATACTCCCCATTTGACGAAAATAATCTACTCTGTGAATTACTGTGAATTAAAAATGATATAAATCGAAAAAATGAAGTTATAAAATTTTATTAAAAAAATTTATTTATTTATTATATATATATATATATATATATATATATATATATATATGTATATATATATATATATGTATATATATATATATATATATATATATATATATATATATATATAAAATTTTATTTATTTATTATATTTTCTGTGGCAATATGAAATAACAGCATAACTCAAGATATATTCAAAATTAGTTATTAATACCATCGTAATCCTGATATACGAATTAATTTTGTGTCAAATTTTGATACTGATCCCTTTTTATAGTTACTGAGATACAAGCGAAAAACCAAAAAGCATATCCACTTCTTATTAAATATTTATTTTTATTAAAAGAACTTTCGAAAAAAATCCAAAAACAAAAACATTTTGCAGGCATATATTTTGTTTAAGTTTTTCTTAATTTTTTTTTTAAATATTTTTAAAAATAATTTTCGGAATCAGTTGTAAAGCTTAAAAATGCTTTCCTTAAAAGTTTAAAAAATGGACTTATGTTTTTATTTTATATTGCCACAGATATATCTATAAAGAAATTTAAAAAACTTTATAATTGATAGAAATTTTATAGAAAAAAGTGTTTCTATTATATGGAAGAAAACCTCTTCAAAATTCAAGTAGTGTATTTAGAAATGATAGATCTGATTTAAAAAAAAAATTGGACCTATTCAAAATTTGCGTTTTCTTCGAAATTCGAGTTCGAAAACTTTATAAAAATTTAAAGTTTATAAATTGACTTAGAAAAAATAATTAAAACCAGAAACAAATACTAAGTTAAATTATATAGACAATAGATACCACTTATGTCAATTTTGAGACTTTATTGGCCTAAATATCAGCTTTCGAAATTACCTCAACAAGAAAAGTGTGTTTTTTAAAGAATCACAATTTTGAAAAAGTCAACTTATATGAATATTTTTTAAACATATACAAAGCTATTACCCAAGTTTTCTTAAAATCAAAGATCAAAAATTATTTAATATCTACGCATAATAAATATTTTACAAAATATTGAACAAAGATACTTTATAAATGAAGAGTATCGGTGCTGAGTACCAATAATAAAAAATCTGACTATACCACTCGATTTTAAATGAAATTCTCTTTGAGAGTCTCTAATTTTATTAGTGTGAAATTTAAAAAACTTCCATGCGCACGGTTTTGCTCATTTTTTCCCAACGTGCTTTAAAGAAAGACAGATGGAAATTAATTGAAATTTTTATATTAAAATTTAGGAAATTTGAGTCTCTATTTTTGAAATAATTTAAAAAAAATATGTGTATTTGAAATACATATTATTTGGGGGCGAAATATATTGCAAAATTGGGATTTTCTTAGTTATCAAAAAAGGAACTAAGTAGAATTATTCTTGAATTCAGTTATTAATTTCTTGGCTTCAAAAAAGTAACTATGTAGAATAAGTCTTGAATTCAGTTATCAATTTATTAGGTATCAAAAAAGTAACTAAGTAGAATTATTCTTGAATTCAGTTGTTAATTTTTTAGGTATCAAAAATGTTGTTGTTGTTTTCGTCCCAAAATTTAATTAACACGTGTTCGTATAGTTGTTGTTTTTTCGATCTTGATTTATCACTATTATGTTTTGTTTTGCTTTGTCCGACTGTACGCACCATCTGTTTCTTCGTGTTTCAATTATTTCGAAACTAACATAAAACAAATATATTTTAGTAATATATTGTTTATTTAGAATTTTATTACCTTATATTTATTTTTGTATATTAAAAGATTTCTTTGAATACTTAATGTAATTGAAATCGTGTTTCAATTATTTCGAAGCTAACATAAAACAAATATATTTTAGTAATATATTGTTTATTTAGAATTTTATTACCTTACATTTATTTTTGAATATTAAATGACTTCTTTGAATACATAATGTAATTGAATTGTTTATTTTATTATTATTTAATTTAATCTCTGTATATTATTCTGAAACCGTTTACTTACCTTATACACTTTCTCCTCTTCTGCTGCCTTTACTGTTGGTTATGTATAAACCTTCCGCACGTTACCCATAAGCATTGTATAGTGTATTTAGATAACAATGAAATGAACTTGATATTTATGCAAAATTCAATCTCAATTTATGTTTATGAACTGAAACCATACCCATATTCGTAGGAAAATTCGTTTTTTCTAGTTTTATATCATTAACATTTACATAACGATTCCTTGGCTGGCTGTGTTTGTTGTTCTATTCGTGAAAACACACACATGCAAACATTGTATATCATTCCGTTTTTTGATACCTAGGAAGAAAAAAATTTGTAATCCAGGCAAATTGTATTTAGTTACTTTTTTGATACCTAAGAACTTAATGTCTGAATATCTAGAAAAATTTCGCTTAGTTACTTTCAACAGACAGACAGACTAACAAACAGCATACGAGCGAATACTACAGACAGAGCAATATCGATGAAAACAACAACAATAGATGAACTCGTGTTCTTTTTGCGATGAATACAGCAACAATTTTGCGTGTTCTTTTTGGTTTTTAATAATCAATTAACTTCTGAAAATCCAGTTGAATAAAGTTTGTTTATTTCTTTGACAACTAAGTAATTTGCTTTCTTGATATCCAGATGACTAATTCTTGAATTTTAGTAGTATTTTATAGATATTAGTCAAATTGTACTATTTTTCTTTCTAACCGAATTCTTCTCGAGTTTTAGAATTTTATTTCCCTCCGTGTGCAATATGAAACAAACGAATTCGTTTATACCTGAACAAGGGACAACCTTTCGTAATTCGTTCGTTGGGCACACAACGGGTTGGGTAATTTCGTGTATTTCGGGATTTGTGTGTAGACTATGTAGACAATTACGTAGATAATGTAGACTATGTATTCAATTGTGTAGACAAATTGCCTAAATAAATTCAATTTTGTTCAATATATTAATTGTTTTTATCATAAATAGCTCATATTAAAAATAACCAGTTGGGAAGGTTAGATCACATGGGAAATTTTAAAGTAGGTGTAATTATGATAGTTAGGATTATCAAAATTATAGTCGGTCTAAGCCGACTATAAATACCCTACACATATGTGTGGTTACCATTCAAAGTGATATATCGGTCACCAGGGTATACGAATCCTGAAAATAACTACAAACATTCAATAGCTGAAGAATTTCCATTCATTTGATACCCATATTTACAAATGGGTAGGTGTACCGAATTTCGATTTTTTTTGTGAACCACAAGTCTTTTCGCCTGAAAACATTATTATCATGTATTTGAGCATGATATCAATATATATTTGACCAAAAAAGTTTACCTAAGCACGTATACATAAAAATTGATCTTTTTATGTACATTTTATATGAGGTATTTGCACATAAGTGGTCAGATCATAGGTCACAATGGACCGATCTCGCCAATTTTTTCGCACATACAGCGTAGGTATAATCTAAGTTATAAGTTTCATTTATCTAGCCCTTCAATTTTAGTAGTAGGGATTTCAACAGACAGACAGACGGACATCACTAAATCGACTCAGGAGATCATGCTGATGAAGAATATATATACTTTTCCATAACGGAGATGCTTCCTTCTGGGTGTTACAAACGGCGTACCAAACTGAATATACCCTTTCACTCTTAGTGTAGGGTATAATAATTATTATTTATAGCATTATGAGTCTTGAATCTATGCAAACAATTGTATGTTTTGATTAAGGTAAATAATAAAATATATTATATTTTTATTATTATTTATTATTTTATTATTACTATATTATTTTCTCTGTAGGAAAAGCGCATAGATCATAACTATTACTGAACTACTTCTTAAAAACGAGGACTAGTTCTTTTCTATAACAGGAACCGATTATTTTAACATGGGCTTGTCATTGCGGAGAGTCAGTTGACTGTCATCTGCATTACTTCACTCTAGTTCTGAACTACTTCCAGAACTAGTAATTTTTGTTCTAGTTCACTTCAGACTAGTTCTGGAACTAGAATTTTTTAGAATAGTTCTCCTTTTCCCACGGGGTTATTATATTTAAATCGTTTAATTTTCAAACAAATATTCAAATTAATCCATTCGACACTGAATACACTATTATTTAAGAAAAAATAAATACTCAAGTATATATTACCATATGTTTTAAATATTAGAAATACTAAAAATGACTTAACACCTTAATATGTAATTCTAATTAACTAAAATTAATTAGAAACACATAATAGATATCATAAACTATTAGTAAACTTATAAAAAAATAGGAAAGGAATTATATGAAGAGCCAGGGCGACATCAAATACAAAGTACTAAATGCATTTTAAATTTATGCTACATACCTCAAATGTTGCATACCTTGGTTTAATTTTAATAATTTTAATTTCAAAAATTATATATTCTTCAAATACACGATTTTTCGTTCGGATTTGAAAACATCATTACTTTTTTTCCCCAAAAATCAAAATTTTTAAAAATTTAATCCTTTTTTTATATTACAAAATTAGAATTTATGGATCTTTTAAAATTAAATAATTAGAAGGAACATTTTTTGGATAACAAGTTGGGTAAGGCTTTCAACAGAACCACGCATTATGGAGAAAATTCGTTCTTGAGTCGTACGGTACGTTTGTGAAGCATCTCCCTGCTACTGTTTTTCCAGACATATTGGCAAATTCAAAAGAAACATTCACTGACACTACTCTATCTTTCCTCCCTTCCTCTAACCTGTAACCCTTATCTATGATCAATACTATGCATTACATGGGGTATCCCCTGAGCGTTGGTTAATTTGTAAAAAAGTTGTACCTATGCGAGGCATGATGAAATCATACAGTAAATTTATCGCTTTAAAATATGTTTAATGTCGGCATTCGGACTAAAAAAAAATAAAATCGCTTTAAACCAGACGTATGCCGGAAATCAGAATGGACTTGAACACATAATTGAGCATGCAAAACATACAGCTCATAACTTTAAAAATGTGTACACAAATTTAGCGAATGTGTGTAACATGATAATTTTATAATATTCATTAAAAGAAAGAAAGGAGTCATTCAAAAAAATGTTACAATTTATTCTGTGTGAGCAGAGTATTTGCTTGATATCGATCATAACGAGTATTCAGTATTACTCAACTAAATCGTATGCTCTTAAAAATGCTTTTTTATACCCTAAACTAATAGTGAAAGGGTATATTCAGTTTGGTACGCCGTTTGTAACACACTGAAGAAAGCATCTCCGGTATGGAAAAGTATATATATTCTTGATCAGCATGACCTCCTGAGTCGATTTAGCGATGTCCGTCTGTCTGAAACTTTAGATTTAGATTACTTATATATCTAAGCTGTCTGAACAAGAAAATTGGCATGATCGATTTATTGTGACCTGAGAACCGACCACTTATGTTCAAATACCTCGTATAAAATTTACATCTACAGATCAATTTTACTGTATACGTGCTTAGGTAAACTTTTTTGGTCAAATATATATTGACATCATGCTGAAATACATGAAAATAATGTTTTCCTGCGAAACGAGTTGTGGTTCCCAAAAAAAAAATCAAAATTCGGTACACATACCCATTTATAAATATGGGTATCAAATGAAGGTGGTGTATGCGTTGAGATCATTGAGATCTTTTTGAGATCGTATGCGTTGAGATCTTTTTTGAAATCATATTTTTTGATTACAACTCTTACTGCCTGAACATACGTACTTGATTATCATGGTGTAGATTTCGAAATGATCTTTTTTGAGTTCCGAATACTTCTTGCCTTAAGCATTTGGCGACTTTTCGATCATTTTTGACATTAGCCCATGCTTGGCACAGTTGTTTACAGTTAGGCCTTTACTATTTTAAACAAATCATAAAATATATATTTCTGTTTATTGACATCAAAATCATATGTTCGTGCAGTGTTACAGAGGTACATTTCCCGTACTACTATTTACACTACGTTTTTATTTTGAAACTAATACTTTTGTTTGACAAGTCGTCGAATGATAATTAGTTTGCTCCATACAACATTGACTCGGTTTCGAGAAAAACGACATAATAGGCCATATTATTTATTTTTCAGCAAGCCTACATTTTCTGAGCAAATCTATTATTTTATTTCAAAATGTACAAAAAAAAAATTGACTTTCCAACGTAGTTATTAATATCTACTTATTTTAAGTTTTATATTTACGAACAATATTAAATAGCCGCGGTAGCTCAGTGGTTAGTGCGTTGGACTGCGAACCGAAAGGTCCCCGGTTCAATCCTGGACTGGGGCTAACAACATCTTTTCATAGACACATTTTTCTATACCGCGCTACCTCTCAGCAATGTTGCCGTTTTAGCTATTTTATCGCTAGATCTAGCAGATTATTCGTAACCTTAGCTACTAAATCCAAGCAATGTCTACAATTGCCCTGTGAAATTCCAGATCGATAGCATAGAGTTTTTTTTTTTCATTTTATGCAATAAGGGCGTTATCTCTACATAAAAATAATTTTTTTCATATATTCTTAATTTTTTTACAGAGTCCTTTTAGTTTTGAGTCATTTTGACCGTAACATATATCTATATTCATTCATATCAATAAGTATATCTAAACTATCTACAATAATAGTTGGTCTTTCATTTATATTTATGTACAAGCCTCAATTTTATGTCTCGTATTATGCAATAAGTGGGTATAAATCTTTTTTATTATGTATTTTATATTTTAAAAGAAGATTTACAAAACAAATATAAAAAGTTCATAAAAATCTAAAAGTTCATATTTTAATCGAAAATTTGAATCAATAATATTGGTTCATTACTTTATGAGATACGAGCATTTAAAAACTTTAAACACAAATATTTCAAAACTTTCTAGATAACACCATCATTGCATAGAAAGCTTAAATTTTAATTAAATATTATTTGTTTAATTTTTTTATTTAATACTAATTGATTTATAAATACGAACCTACTATAATTTGAAAATTTCAATCTAGCGATTTCTAACGGATTTTTTTGATCGCAAAATAACCATATATAGCGGAATTTTAAAAGATTTTAGCTACTAAATAAATTGTGTTGCGGCAACATTGCCTTTTGGTAGTAAATGGCAAACATACGAGAGTAAAACATTGCATATGAAAAACTGTAGGACCCACCGCTTTGAGTACAAATGTACCACGCACAGCTCAAAATGGTGAGAGAGCTCGGCCTAAGTTCTTATAGGACAGTAGTGCTAAACTATTATTATTAAATGGTTTTCAGCATAGAAATTGAAGCAATTGCCGAAAATTTTGACACGTTTATCTACATATTTATTTCTTTGTTTTCAGAACCAAGTGCAAACATATCTTTGTCATACAATATATCAAAAGTTATCAAGCTTTTACATAGGTTTTCTGATCCATATCCATTTGATCCGCAAAAATATTACGTATTCTTTCACGTGGAGCAAAAAAAAAGTGTTAAAATAACGAAAACAATAGATCGAAATGATGTAGAACGATGAAACTTGACATTTAGAACACCTAAATTGGCGGGTTTGTTGGGATTACCAAAATTTATAATAATCGGTCAACGATCACACCTATCTCCCATACAACTTGAACATCACATATATTATATAACATATATTAGTAACAGCATTTTGACAAACAAATATAAGAAACTGTCGAAATACTTAGCTAATACCATGGTTAAAGTATCTACAGGTTAGTTCATCTAGACAGTTTGTTTGCACACCAAGTGCTAAGAAAGTCACAAAGAAAAATTTAAAAATAAAAAAATGTATTATCATTTTAAGTATTATTTTAAGATTAAGCAGCTAATACTATCTCTAGAGTCGAAGCTGTTGACATTTTTATGTATACGATATCGGAGTACGCAAAAATGGTATATGGAACAAACTAATTCTCAGGTGACAAAGTATTTTTCGATATTAAGAAAACCAAAAACATTTTCGACAAATTTTCCGCAAAGTACAATTTTAATTCAAAATGAATAGTATTCAAAGTATTTTTTCAAACTGCCGTCAACCCAAAACAGCTTATTTTGACGGGTCGCAGCAAAAATAGTTGGTTTTTTCCTCTCTGTGGTCCGTGTTTTACTTATAATTTTGTACTTTAATTTAGAATTTTATTAAATTTATTATTTAACTCTTAAATAAAAGCACTGTGTTCTGGTTGAATCAATCAAAATTATTAACATGAAAACATTGCAAAAACGGAAGATGAGACTGATCATCTTCCGTCGATGAAAAACATCCTGCCCATCGGCTCTCTGTCTGATCACAACATTCTTCGAGTTCGGTAAGCGCATGTAAATGGAACAAACAGCGTCAATACATGAGCTGGGGCTGACCAAGAGTATGACCACCATCTGTGTGCTGCTGAACTTCATCGGACAATTCAGCGACTGTAGACTTTTCTTTGTTTTTGTGCTGGAGACAATTGCCTGTGGGAGATATAGTTCCTGTTGCGTAAATTAGTGGGAGTCTGTTCGCGGCGTTCTAACAATGGCCTGTTTTCTTTACATTGTGATTATCCGTAATTAAAATGTTTATATGTCAATCGAAATCAAAATGCCACGTAGAAATTTTTTTAAAGTTGAGATCCCAATTATGTCTAAAATATATCTTTTAAATATAATCGATGTCCGAAATTTGTCCAAAATGTTACGGAAAGGATGCCTTTTTGTAATACAAATGATTGACCGGAAGAGGCCTTTTTTATTTGTCTGTATAATGTCGTTATGGTATACAAAAAGATGTCTTAAAGTTATTGTCTTAAAATAGTCTTTTTAGCAAATGAAAGGCGACCGGTTTAAGTCAACAAAAAGTATGCAAAAAGGTTGACGTCAAAAATTTTCTTTTTGTCAAATTTCCCTTCTGACATTTTTTTATATTTTTACAGAAATTAAAACTAAATCATTATTTATTGAAGTTTTAATTTCTACAATTTTCTAATGATCATTAAAAACTGTATTTCACAATCGCTTGATTAGCGCGTTGTGCATGTCCGCCCGCCGATCTACAAGCTGCTGTTGTTGTTGACCACCTCTGCCGTAGTTTGTATGCCTGGTTTAGTCTTTGCGAAACGGCTGGGTGAACTGTTGTGGCAGTGGTTCTATCTGAGTTTCTGTAGCTTCTCATCTTATTTCCGGACGCTGTGCAACTTGATGCGCGATTTAATCAGATTGTTGAGCGCTGGAAAATCCGATGGAAACGGCGGTTTGCGAAGCCTATTTACTTGCCTTCAAGTAGGCGGTTTCCCTCTCCCAGTTGCGTGAGATTTATTTGGGATCGCGTCCATAACGACGACATCGCTGAGCATGTTGTGACGCGACTTCGTTGCGTATGTCGTAACCGTACTATGACTGCCATGGGCTAGCTCGGAACGTGAATTGGGAGCCAGTTCGTTGGTGTCAAAGCGATTGTGTGATTAACAATTGTTGCCCGATGCAGATTGTCAGTCTTGAGTTGGCGAGGTGCTCAGCTCTGCTTCACTCCAGGTTGCAGATTACTAAAAACAGAAGAGATATAATAATGATGTTTATAAATTAATTCGTAATAAAAACTTACATGCAAGCTCGCGTCGTAACAATTTTCTGTTTATTAAATTTTTCTCAGAAGCAGAAAACGAAAACATTTGATTTAACATAAGATGGTTGCATTTCAGAGTTCGAAATACTGGCATCGTTTAGCTGACTAAAAAACGATGCAAAAAAAACTTGTTAGAAATTCACCTTTTTGATAGCTTTTTGTGAATGCAAATAAGTGAACATTAGAAAGACATAATTTTAGTTATCATTTCGTATAATGTACTACTTGGGACATATTCGAATATGAAAACCAAGCATAAAATATTTGAAAAATATGTTTTTAATTCACTTTATTGTGATAATATTTACAAATAATTAAAAAAATGTTATTACTTTTGCGCGTTTTTGTTATGCATTTAAAGTTTTAAACAAAATTTTGTTAGATTTTTTTTTATTTTCTACTATACCAAGTAACCACAAGTTACGATATGGAACCAATTTCAGTTTTCTTTCGCTTAAAAATTGGTTACAGTAAATTAGTTGTAACCAAAAAAAAAAAAGCCGAAATTCGGAGACAAATAGTAGCTGTTTTTGTTGAAATTTCGGTTTGATATTAAATTTCTCATTTTATCATCTCATATTCTAATCACTTTCAATTCCACTTTTTATGATTTTATTTGTAATTTTTTCGTATTTGCATTCATTGTAACCATGGATTGAAACCTAAACGAATAACGGTTTCGATTTCGGTTTCGGTTTTTTCCGCGTTTCGGTTTCGGTTTTAAGTTTTTATAACGAAACGGTTTCGGTATACCAGTTCCATGTAGTGGTTTCGGTTTTTGTATAAATTCTTTTTTTTCCATATTATGATATTGGATTTAAAATAATTTAACATTGTTTGTATGGTGCTAAGTTAAGTTCAAATTATGATATTGGGGTAAAGTGGGAAACGTAATTTAAAGAATGTTTGTTATTATTTTAGTAAAAATATTGTGTTATATGAATTATTTAATTGATTTCGCCAAGAAAAAAATTTAATTTAAAATTTCATGACCACAAACTAATAAAAAGCAACATTTTGACTTCACCTGAGATATGACGTGAATTGCAATGAAAAAGAATTTTATACAATTTCCATCCAAAAAAGCCAAATACATTAAATTTCAACAATTCAGTGAACTGCAATATATGTAAACTAGTGATGATCATTTGCAAGAGCAAGGCAGGAAAAAGTAATCTTGTTCTTGCACGCTGAGTCTTGCACTTGTATTTGCATAGGTACATATGATCTTTTTCTTGCTCTTGCTTACAAGAATATTGCAAAACTTTACTTTTTAAATTTTAAATAAAAGATCGAAGACAAATATCTTAAACTGCATATTAATTATGAAAACGAATAGAATTTGAACACTAATTGTATTTAAGTTACTTATTTTTTATATTTTCAATTTCTTCAACAAAAAATAAATTATTTTACTAACAAAAAAAATCCAATATCATAAAAACTTGAAATATATTTTAACAAGAATTAAATAATAAAAAAATAATTGCATAAATCAAGTGATGTTGACGAGACAATTAAAAATCTCAAAGCCATAAGAATATGAACATATCGTCGTTGTAGAACAATAAGTCACCAAATTCATTTTCAAAATGCTAAATATTCATTTACAAACATTTTTATGTATCTGTCAATTTTTAATCGATGTTCTCAATTTTTTTTTACCACATGCTAAGAAAATGTAAATCTATCAATTAATAATTCAACTTTAAAAATGCATCAATTACTTCTTATAATATTAATTAACAAACTCGAAATTTAAGTTTTTCATAAATATGTTTTTGGTGACTTTATGTTCTACAACGACGATATGTTCATTTTATTATGGCGTTGAGATTTTGAATTGTCTCGTCAACATCACTTGATTTATTTTTTTACTTTCCATTGTTACATGTTGTTCAATATTTAGTAATATCATGAATTCTTTTGAATTTCATTATTACCTTAAAAACATAATAAATACATTAAAATGATAAAAAAAACGCAAGTCTTGCTTTTCTTGCATTTCTTGCAGTGTTAGTCTTGCACTTGCTCTTGTTCTTGCATTTCTTATCTTGCTCTCATTCTTGCAAGAAATCTCGATCTAGTTCTCGATCTTGTTCTTGCAAAAAATGCAAGAACAAGAACTAATGTAAACAAATATCTGCCTTATACTTGAAATGTTTAAACTTGTCGAATTTGCACTTCATTTTTCGTATTTCCTTAAATAGTTACTGAGATGTTAATAATTTGAAACTTTTTTTTTAATTTTTTTCTTACATTACCATTGTTTTTCTTATGTCCGAAATTGAGCTGTTTTAAAAAAATCAATTAAAAGACTTATAAATGGTATTCTATTAAATAGATCCTTTAAAAGAATTTAAAAGAATTCAAATAGACTTTTCAAAACTTGTCCCACTTTACCCCAAGCTCGTTTATATATTTTACTAATAAAATAAATAAAAAAACCAATATTATTAAAATTTGTATCATTTTTTAACATACAAATTGTGCTTGGAGTTGCTGTGTTTTGTTGTTAATTCGATTAATAAAACAAAAATAAAAATTAAACCAAAGACCGTTGTTTTGGAAATATCGTTTCTCAACAAACATGTGAATTTTTGTACAACCAAAAATGTTTATTTTGGGAACTCCAAATTATATTAAATGACATTTTACTTTAGATCTTCTATATAAAATAAAATATGTTTTTCTGTTTCTTTTTATAATTTTTTAAAAACCGTTGATATCGGTTTTGGATATCGGTTTATTTCTGATATTCGTATAACGGTTTCGGTTTTAAAAATGAAACGGTTTTAAACGAATATCGGGTTCGTTTACGGTTTCAATCCTTGATTGTAACCTATTATTAATATATTTGAATCTAGAAAGTAACTACGGAACCAAAATGTTTAAAGATGTAACGGCTATTAAAACTAAATAGTTTTAAAAGTGGCATGTTCCAGTTTTTGATCGAATTCTGATTTAATTTTTAATAAAAACGTTTTAAAATTCAATTTTCAGTACACAAGCTAGGTTTTCAAGTTAATTTATCCACTTGCTTTTACTTGAACGATTGTAATTCATTCAGAAAATATATTTTTTTTTTTGAGACATCGAATTCAAAATTGTTTCTATACAAATTTTTATTTAAAACTGGAACATGCCTGTATACGTTATGATCGCAAACCAAATGCCAAAGCGTTTGAAGCTTTCAATGTAGAAAAAATAGAAAATGTTCTTATTTAAATGCTTTGACAGTTGTCAAACTATCGGAATCAAGTCCTATTAAGCTTAATGAAGAATACAACACCATTAAATATATTATCTTATAATTTCTTTTTTTTTAATATTTTAAATTAAAATATCGTCGTTGTAAAAGTAAAAGTAACCAACTACATTTTCAAAATGCAAATTAAATTATATCCTGTCAATTTTTGATCCATGATCTCAAATTTTGTACCGAATGATAAGATAATGTGAATCTATTAATTGTTATTAGAACTTTAAAAATACACCAATTACTTTTTATAATAATAACCAACAAACTCGTAATTTAAGATTTTTATAAAAATGTAGTCATCAAGACTTTTAGTTCTACAACGATGATATTTTATATTAAAATAATGTAGTATTTACATATGCACATATATAACCCGTTGTGTGTTTTTTTGTGTATTTCTTATTATACCCTACACCTATGAGGTACAGGGTATATTAAGTGTGTGCAGATATTGTAACGCCCCTTCGGTGGCGTGGCCGGTATGGAAAAGTATATATATTCTTGATCAGCATCACCACCCGAGTCCGTTTAACTATTTCCGTTTGTCTGTCCGTCTGTCTTGCTGTCCGTATACACGATAACTTAAGAAATACTGCTTAGAATGCGATGAAATTTCGTTTCAATACTTTTTAGCCAAAAGTTAGTTTTTTCAATGGAAATGAGCCAAATTGGGCAACGAACACGCCCACCTCCCATACAAGTCACTTTTATATAATCCTTTACGAACCAATAACTCGAAAAGTATTCAAGATATATAAGAATGTTCAGTATAATTAAGAACTTTAAAGGTAGGTATACAATTAAATTACCAACATTAATATTCACACCAAAGGTGAGGGTATTCCGACGGACCCGACCGACTAGAAAAGTCCGTCCCGAACTTACCAATCTGACCTAACTTTCCCAACTCGTTAAATATACTGTATTCAATTGAAAATTATATTTTATTTCATCGGGTATTTGTAGGGCTTTCATAAGCAAAACATGTTTTGAATTATAAAGCGAGCATTCGAGTGAATGTTACTAACATGGCGACAACAAATTTATTTCAGTATCGTAGATTTGAATCTGGGCCGTGATCCTATTTAAAAAAAAAAAAATAATTAAAAAAAAAAATGTTATTAATTTCAATAACCAGAAGTATTTTTAATATGACAAAATTTGGTCGCATTATTATTTATTTATCTTTGAATATATTTTTTTATAATTCTTAAGTAATAATTACAACAAAAAAAATCAGAACAATTAAAAAATAAATTAGAAAGAATAAAAAAATTGCACTGGCCCTGATTCAAACCTGCGATTCTAAACTAAATTTAGTAAATAGGTTTAAAATTATTAAATAAACTAAGAATAAACTATTTGAGTTTAAATTTTAAATATTTATGGTTTTAACATATTAAATAAACTATTTGAGCTTAAATTTTAATACAATTGGATTAAATTTCCTTTTTTTAACCACTGGGATTATTTTATAAACTAAAAATATTACATTTCCATGTAATAAAAAAAAAATATATTTAATTTCAATCTGAGAAAGTTTAATAAGTTGTAAACTATTGATAAGTTTAAAATTTAGACATACAAGTATTGAAATCATCTGTAATCCAAAGATATAAAATATATTCCAAAATTTTTTTACCGTCAAGTCAACATATCACATATCACAAATAATAAATAATAAAAATAAAATTCAAATAATTTCGGACATTTTGGTTAGGAACTATAGAGACGTTTTAAAATGAGTAATAAATATAAAACAACTTCCTAATGACAAATATCTTTTCTCAATTTCTAAAGTTATTCAAAAATTATAAAAAAAGTTAAAAATATTACATTATTCCATTAAATCTCTTTGTATTCTTTGTATTTTTAAATTTGTATTTTTAAATTTTTCACGCAAGACTTTGTCGCTTAAAATATCGTTAACGTCATTCTTCAGTAATTATGTCGTGAATGAATTATTGAGTGACAATGTCTTGTAGCTGGTCGTGTGTCTAGTGTTGCCACGGCTATTGAGGGACAATGTCTTGCTGCATGTCGTGTAGTGTAAGACAAATCTGAAAATTTTGCGGAATATACTTCGTAGCAACTTTTTTGAAGGGACAAAAGTATAAAACGAATTTTCTTCAATTAGAACAATAATGCATGCATTAAAAGTTATCATACAATGGAAGATACGAAATGCGAATATGGTTGATATGTCGAAATCTTAAATATCATAATCAAAAATAAAATAATTAATAATATAAAAATATAATAAAACAAATAACAAATAATAAATAAAAAAAAATAAAAAAAATAATGAATTAAATATAACACCGTGCGACAGTACTTTGCATACTTGAAAAAATCTACATGTACGTGAAACTAGAGACCAATCCAAGGATATGTGCATTCATCGTTCTGGTTTTACATGCATTTGAAGTGCAAGTGCATATCACTTTTTAATATTTAGAAAATGTTATATATTTTTTGCGTCACATTTAAAACCGTGGATGGGATCTTGTAGCAGAAACATCACAGATGATGAATTCGAAAACCGCTTTGCGATATCAATTCCTATGCGGTTTTTACATGCATTTGAAGTGCATATCACTTTTTAATATTTAGAAATTTTATATTTTTTTGCATCACTATGAGGTTTCTGCTACAAGATTCCATCCATGGTGTTTAAAAGTGACGCAAAAAACTATATAACATTTTCTAAATATTAAAAAGTGATATGCACTGCAAATGCATGTAAAACCCGTATAGGAATTGATATCGCAAAGCGGTTTTCGACTTCATCATCTGTGATGTTTCTCATAAAAGATACCATCCATGGTTTTAAAACTGACGCAAAAAACCATTAAATTTTCTAAATATTCAAAAGTGATATGCAATTGCATTTCAAATGCATGTAAAACACGCATGAATGCAAATTTTTGGTATTTATATATTCATATTAAAATTTTCTGTCTTATAATATTAATTTCTAACCTAAAAATGTGATTTTATTGTTTAGTAGGAATTCTTGTATAATTAATATTATGCATAAACAAATTAGAAGATTTTATATATTGTTGACCGTTTTAATTTTAAATTGATATGATTTCATATTTTTTAACATTATCAATATAAAATTGATATGATTTCATTTATATACCCAACACATATGAGGTTCAGGGTATATTAACTTTGTGCAGATATTGTAACACCTCTTAGGAGGCGTGGCCGCATGGAAAAGTATATATATTCTTGATCAGCATCACCATCCGAGTCCGTTTTGCTATGTCCGTCTGTCTGTCCGTCTGTCTTGCTGTCCGTATACATGATAACTTGAGAAATACTGATTAGAATACGATGGAATTTTATTTCAATATTTTTCAGACAAAAGTAAGTTTTGTCAGTGGAAAAGCGTGATTTATTATTATTTTCCGCTTTTTCATAGTGGACATTTTATTCACAAATTATTGAAAACAAATTTATGAAATATTAGCCTTAAATCTCCACATATGTTTTAAAAGTAGGCGTGATCTGCCCACATACAATTTTTTGATTATTTTGTTTTTACTTTTATATCATTTTTTTAAATTATTGGGATATACGTCGATATGTAAATAATATTTTGAATGTTCAGCATAACTAAGAACTTTAAAAGGTAGGTATACAATTAAATTTCCCACTTTAATATCCCCACCAAAGTGTAGGGTATTCCATAATCGGGCCCGACCAACTATAAAAGTCCGTCACATGTAGGGAATACAATTTGTACCTAATTTCGTAACCACGGGATTTCGGGATTGAACACTTTTCGGGATTAATTCAAAATACAAGTAATTTTGAAAAATATTTGTTTTACTCCATACTCGAACCATAATTTTACTTTTTTTAGTTATTTTTAATGCATTTAAGATATAATAGCTGGAAGGCCACTGGAACGCCAACGGTTCTATTTTGAGAAAACTTGACAGTATTCGATTGAACTGGATAGAACTAGCTTTTGATCTGGTTCTAGTTGTTTCTTGGTGTTTTTTTTTATAGAAAATAGAGCTTTGGCTCTAGATCACACCCCACGGGCACACAGTTAATGATTAACAGGAACTTAGTTTAAAGATAATAGTTATTGTCTAAACTAACGATAAAAGTAACTTAACTTCTGGTAGTTTTCTATATTTTGAAATTAGCTATTTTAACCTTTTTTCGTCGAAAAACAAAATAAATTACATATTGTGAGTTTTATACACAAGATAGTCTTTATCAGATTTCTTCTCAAAAAGTTACGAAAAAGAAACAATAAGTATGCAATAATAATTAATAATAATTTTGTTGCATTACGTTTATAAAAAAAAACAAAACACAAATTGGGTAAAGGGACCGTATAATTAAAAGTACAACCGATAAAAAAGTTTGTAATATCAGTTGTGAGTTTGTCTATGTTCAAACCCCCATAAACTATTTATATTATGATGTCCTAAATACATACAAAATATTTCAAAAATTAGAATTTTAGCATTTCTGTATATATTAAAATTTGTCTACACAGTAAAATAACAATTGGGATAAAAGTTTTTATTTTTAAACAAATTTATAATAAATCGAATCAAATAAAACGTATATTAATGCAATGTCAAAATTTCTCTAAGTAATTATTGGTATCTAGTACCTAATTTTTTAATCTCATTGATTTATCTCGTATATAAGACTTTGGTTTTAGCTTCTCAAAATTGGAATAAATTAAATTCATTGATTTTATACTAAATTGTCTATCATGTGTTTGAAGTACTATTACAAAATAGTGATTTTTTGCCAATCCCGAAAATCCCGGGATTAATAATTTTTAATCAAGGGATTTTCGGGACTAGATCCCGGGATTGTATTCCCTAGTCCCATATGACCTAACTTTTCCAACTCGTTTTTTTTTTAATTTTCAATGTAAATTTGATTTTATATTTTTTAGCATTTTCAATGTAAATTTGATATGATTTCCTATAAAATTTACATTTTTCAATATGAAATTTGTTCATATTAATTTAAATATTTTTGAAAATAGACGAGTTTTTTAAGGTATAATGTTATTTGTATATTACTTATTACAATAATAAATTAGAAAAGTGTAATTGGGCGGACCACGCCTATATTTAAAATTTTGTAGACTAATATTTCATAGAATTGATTTTAATAATTTACGGATCAAATTTCCACTATGAAAAACCGGGAAATAATGAAAAAAAAATGTGGGCGGATCACGCCCATTTTTGGACCACATATTTATAGGTGAATTCTAACAATACCTTTTAAATTTTATAACTATACCTTGAATACTTTTCGAGTTATTAGTTCCGAAAGAGTTTTATAAAAGTGACTTGTATGTGAGGTGGGCGTGTGTGTTGACCGATTTGGCTCATTTTCAAACTCAGTTCCTACTTTTGGCTAAAATATATTGAGACGAAATTTCATCGCATTCTGAGCAGTATTTCTCAAGTTATTCTGTATTCGGACAGCAAGACAGCAAGACTGCAAGACAGCAAGACAGCAAGACGAACAGACAGACACACACACGGACATGGCTAAACGGACTCGGGTAGTGATGCTGATCAAGAATATATATACTTTTCCATACCGGACACGCCTCCTAAGGGGCGTTACAATATATGCACAAAGTTAATATACCCTGTACCTCATAGGTGTAGGGTATAAATACAAACCTAAAGCATTAACAACAGCAAAACGAAAAATACAATATCAAAAATGCAAATACCAAAACTATAAAAAAATATTTTTTAACTGTTTCTTAAGTAATTATATTAATGTAAATTAAATCTTTTAATAGTATTAATTGATTAAAGAACAATTTGAGAATTTTTATCATTGAATAACAACATATGTCGTAAATTAGTATATATTTTGTTTTTGGAATAACGGCATATGTCGACTTATTTTTTAACTTTTAATAAAATTAATTTTGGAAAAGCAACATAAGTGGAGATATGTTCAATGAATAACAGCAAATTATTTTGGAATAACGACATAACTCGAATTATGTTATAAGAAAAACGATTTTCAAATTTGGAATAACGACATAAGTCGAAATTTTTTATAAAAAACATAATTTTAAAATTTGGAATAACAACACAAGTCGAGATATGTTGTTATGATTTCTTTGGAATTTTAGTCAGACAGTTAAACTTTCGAGTGTGTAATAACGACATAAGTCTAGTTGTGTCGTTATTTCATATGCAAAATGCGCCAAAACGAGTTATGCTGTTATGTTTTTTCCTTATAACTTTTGAACTAAAGAAGAGAATGTCACCAAAATTTGACACAATATTAACTCGAATACCGGGAATACGATGGTGGCACACACGACATAACGACATAAGTCGAGTTATGCTGTTATGCATCGGGCCCACAGAAATGTGGACGGATCCCGCCCACCTTTAAAACGTATGTTGAGATTTAAGGCTAATATTTCATGGATTTGTTTTCAATAATTTGCGAGAAAATGTCCACCATGAAAAAGCGGGAAATAATAAAAAAATAAAATGTGGGCGGATCACGCCCATTTTTGGAACACATATTTTTAGGTGAATAACTATACGTTGAATACTTTTCGGTTTATTGGTTCCTAAATAATTGTGATTTATATGGGAAATGGGCATGTCCGTTGACCGATTTGGCTCATTTACATTGACAAAACTAATTTTTGGCTAAAACATATTGAAACGAAATTTCATCGCATTCTGATCAGTCTTTCTCAAGTTATCGTGTATACGGACAGCAAGACAGACAGCTAAACGAACTCGGGTGGTCATGCTGATCAAGAATACATATACTTTTCCATACCGCGCACGCCTCCTAAGGGGCGTTACAATATCTGCACAAAGTTAATACACCCTGTACCTCATAGGTGTAGGGTATAAAAATCGTTTGGTACAAACAATGTTATTTACCCACAAAGGAAATCCACAAACAAAGTTATTTTGTCTAATTTTTCGTTTGTGAGGAACCTTGTTTTCTTTGCGTGAAAATAGAATAGCTAAATAGATCGTTGGTGGCAAACAGATTTCTTATGCAAAGTGCTCCAACTTCCTCTGTTAAGTTTAAATGTTTTCTATAAATAAGACCGTTTTTCGTCAAAGAAGTTGTTGAACATTTTGAATGAAAGTTCAAATATCTCATGTGAAAAAAAAGAATTAAATTAAATTTAATCGATAATGTTGTATATGAGAAAAACTGCAGATCTACGTTGTTGGCATCGTGTCCGTAATTTTCATACCCATAGTAGTATAATTCCTTGCTACTTTTTCAGATGAAAAAATGTTATATAACATTAAATGAAAGTAATGTTGGTAGATATTCGTTGTTTGCAATTGAGTTATTGGTTGGTCAGCATTATAATGAGCATTACAATGGACTTAAAAATAAATATTATATACAAAAATACAATATAAAAAAGAACAATAATAATAAAAATAAATAATGTAAAAAAATAATGTTTTAATCTTTTTACTTAAATGAAAAGCAAACGAAAAATTCGTTTTTTTTTCGATACCCTCGAAAAAAAAAACACATACGAAATTCTTTTATCTAATTTTTCCTTTGTGAGGAACAACAATTTTTTTGCGTGTAGCTAAACTAATTCCATCGTAAAATTTACTTCCAAATTACCATTAACTTTGTTACCAAACGCAAAGCGTACTTTTATATATCCTACTCCTAATGTCGGTGGTGTTGTTGCTGCTTTAAGTTCTATTTTACCAAAACTCACAAAGGGCCTTATCAGCTAAAAATTACGATACGCATTTGCTGCAAACAAAACGCAATACTCGATGTCAAGAATGGGCAAATAAACACTGAACGCATGGCTGTATCTAAATAAAATCTAAATTCAAACCTAAAAGCTCGCATACACAAATGAATTGCATTATATATGAGCATACAGTAGGTAGTATGTTTTAATACTATGTAGTAGTTGCTGATGATGAGTTCGTGTTTTGTTAGAATTGTATTTCTGCCATTGCAAATTGGTCAAAAAAAGTTGTACATCGAAATGACCAAAAACAACATGCATGTAACTTCCGTAAAACGTAGATTTGGCTGAAGGGCCGAATTGTAGGTTGAGTGGTAGGTTGGCTGGTATTCGTTTGAATGCGATTTAGATGCGTTAACAAAACAAGCAAATTTAAGCATTTGGTCGAAATCTAACAAAAATTACGTATTCAATACATATTTGAAAATTGGAAATAAAATGGACTGTACTTTTGAGAACTGAGATTACAGAGAATAATATATGTTATTGTGACGGCGTTGGTTAAATCAGTTGCGATTAGCGTTTCCATCCTTCCTCTATTGATAAAATGTTTAGTGGAATATATTTAAGAATTTAGTTAAAAGTAAATACAATTTATATTGCAGACAGGTAAAATAATAATGGTTCTATTTTAGTAAATATCGGAAACAACTGTCTGTCTGTCCGATTATCTGTTTGTTGAAATCACTACTATTGAAAAACTTAAAGTGCTAGATCAGTAAAACTCCCAATTTAGATTACCTACACTGTCTGTGCCAGAAAACTGTCATGATCGATCCATTGTGACCTGAGAACCGACCACTTGTGTTCAAACACCTCATATAAAAATTACATAAATATGTATACAGCGAATTTTACTTTATACCGGCTTACCAGTAAACTTTTTTATCCAAATATATAAAGACTTTATGCTTAAATATACAAAAATAATGTTTTGCTGCGAACCGACTAGTGGTTGCCAAAAAAAAATTCGAAAGTCGGTACACATAAACGGATAGAAAAAATTTGTTTGAACATGTTTGAATAGGGTTGGGCTTGCAATCCCCAAACACAAAAATCCCAAACACAAAAGACCCAAACACATAGATCCCAAACACAAAAGCTCCAAATACAAAATTGAGTAAAATAATATAATAAAATGAGAAAAATAATTATTTAAGACACTTAGCAAACCAAAGATTGAAAAGTATGGTTTAAAATTATTAGAGCCTTAAACTTCATTGCAGTTGAACATAATTCAGGACAAATAATTGCCACTTTTTAATTAATATCATTAATATAAATATATTTTTAATTAATATCTATGAAATATGTAAATGTTTGCAGCAAAAACACCTATTCATTTAGTAGTTCTACCTTATCTACCTTAAATATAACATTTTCCGTAAAGTTTATAGAAAACATCTAATAAATACTACCAAATAACTTTCAATTTATTTGTATTTACTGGATATTGAAATATTGTGACTAATATATTTTCAATATATAATAATGGTATTCATGTAATCGAATAAGTTTTCCTTTTGTATATGTTCATATGTTCATTATGAGGTTGTTATTGTTATATATGTTATGAAAGCACATTTTTAAAAATTTAAATGTATATTGTGTATATAAAGCAACCAAAAGTTTCAATTATTAAACAACAAAAACCACCGAAAGTATTCAAACAATATAAATTTATTTACAAATTTACAGTGTCTCTGTTTTGTGCAAACAAATTTACGGAAAAATTCAACAAAATAATGGTATTGTTTTTAAAATCGCCTGAATTTCAAACTTCAAAATATAAACTGTGACGTTTTCGAAAATGAATTGTTTCGATTGCACAGATAATCTAATGTGCAAAGATATGTATGTAGTTTGTGTATAATATTTTGTATACAAATGTTGACAGATCATATATGAGGCTGTATATTTATGCAGATACGCGTTATACGGCTCATTTGCAATTTTAGGTGAATACCATTAATGTTTTCCCTTTGATCTATTTTTTATACAGTTCTGCATTCGAATTTTACTCATATATTACCAGTTCTTTTATAATTTGGCATAAGTCTCAGTTTTCTTTTGCAAACGCTAATACCCATGCGTTATTTATTCAATATAAACCGCAATATTGACAAATTTACACAGTGTTCATTGATAACCCAGAAAAATAAAGGAATAAATTGAATCTAAATTGCACTTAACCCTTCAATTAAAGGTCCGAACAGTGCCTGACTCTTCTATGTTCAAGTATAAGTGGGTTGACTTTTTCTTTTTCACTTTGACCAATAAATAAAATTTAACTAACATACCCAGAAAATTAGAGGAAATTTCAAATTCTGGGGATTTTATGTATTTCACAATTTAAAATTTGGGTTTTTGTGTTTGGGGCTTTTTTGTTTGGGACTTATGTGTTTGGGGATTTTAAGTTTGGTGCTTCTGTGTTTGGGGCTTATTCAAAACCTTAGGTCTTTTGTGATTGGGGATTATATGTTTAAGGTTTTGAAGCCGCACCCGTTTTAATGTCATTAAAAAGTAATACGAAATTACCATACATGTATTAGGAATGAAGTGTAATTAAATTATAATTGAAATTGAATTTACTTTTGTTCAGATTGTAATAACATATTACTACTGGTAAACATGTATGTATTGTCCAGCAGAATCGGTCAAATTTATCATAAATATGTTACAATACCAACATAACATTTTAATTGCATTTGAAAAACTATTTCTTGGCAGTTAATTAAAACTAAGTTTCGAAACAAACCGAAAATGCTAATCAAATCTAAATACAACGTATTTTCGCAACGCTCGTCTTCATTCGGTAATTTATCGACAGATGAAGTTGGTAACGTTCTGCAGCATTTTCTACCTACTCCATCTTTTGCCATCTTCTTGTATACAAAGTTAACACTCGGTGACCGGCATTTTCTGCGTGTCTTTAAGAAAACGTTTTCGTATCGGTAATAATTTTGTCATTGGTAATTTTAATAAATATAGAAATTGTGTTACAAAAAATACAAATAGTAACAAAGTGTAATATATAATTTAATAGTGCAATATATAATTTAGTGAAAAAAACCACAAATCAAAAATCAGTGTTTCGATTTTCAAACAGAATTCGGCATTTTTTTTTTACAAAAGCCTCCATGAATTCCTTGCCTACGCTATGTGCTGTACTGATCAACTGTAACTGTACCAAATACAAAGCGAGCCTGGATCGTCTGGTTTAACGTCTGCTGATGCAATTGTGCATTCATTGATGCTGTCACTTGTGCTTGCAGTTTTAAACCAATTATTTATTTATGCATTTAAATATTTGTATATGAATTCGTAGCCTCGGTAGCTCAGTGGTTAGTGCGTTGGACTGCGTGCCGGAAGGTCCTCGGTTCTAGACTGGGACTAACAACATCTTTCATAGAAACATTTTTCAATACCGCGCTACCTCTTGGCAGTAAATGGCAAACCTACGAGAGTAAAACATTGCCTACGAAAAGCTCTCACCCGCCGTACGGATTCGGCAATAAACTGTAGGTCCCACCACAAATATAGTACAAATATAACACGCACAGCTCAAAATGGTGAGAGTGCTCGGCTTAAGTTCTTATAGGACTGTAGTGCCAGACTATTATTATTATTATATGAATTCAAATATTATAAATTACCACTGTGCAGGTTTAAAAATGTTTAATAAAAATTAATTAAAAAACACAATTTTATTTTTATTTTATTTTTCGAAAGTATTTAAATATGTTTTTATGCAAACATTCTACTTTTTTAACTAAAACAACTGACATGTTTCTCTAGAAACACATTTATATTCAGGCCGTTCAAAATCATGTTTAATTTACACATTTTTTTTCTGTTTACAAATGTTTTATCAGTCAATTGTATATTTTGTCTACATAAAATACCAAACATACATGTTAATGCCTGCGAAATTATGTTTGGAAGAGCCCTTTTGCTTGTACCCATTGTACATATGGACATTTCTAGAAAAACGTCAAACACCATCGAAAAATTTAAAATGCTCAAATCTTTGATATAACGGTGGGTTTGGAATATTAAATATGTGAATCTAAAAATCTGAAAAGAAAATTCTGCTTCTTTAACGGTAACGTATAAACAAATACTCATAAATTTAGTTAATACACAACTTGTAAATATACCAATTTCTCATGTACTTTGAGTAACCAAATTAACTAACTTTAAAGACATACTGAATCATAATTTTATTTTTTGTTTTTTTAAAGTAATCATTGAAATTAAAATAAAAGTAAATTTTAGATCTTAGTATAAGGGTCTCCTATTGTCCCATCCGGTAGCAAAAAGATACATTTTTTATCATGTTAAACTAACAAATTTTTTAAAACTGTTTCTAAATCTGTATTTCCTCGACATTTTCCAAAATGTAAACATCGATTTCCTAGTAATTCAAGAATTTTTTTGAAAGCAAATTGAAATATATTCCGTCCGGAACTTTGAATACCAAAAGTGTAAAACTACAGTATAAAAAATATAATTTTGTTTTTCAAAAATAAAAAAAATAAATTAAAAAAACATCTGCAAATTTGAATAGTACATCCCATGGTTGAAGTATATACAGGTTAAGTCATTTTCAAAATTCAGTCGCCATTTACTTTTTTTTGAAAACTGTTTGAAAGACTCAACATTTGTTTACGAAAAATTTAAAACAAAACATCAATGCTTTGTTTACAAATTCATAAAAAAATTGAAACTCAAAATTTTAAAATAATTAAATTTCAACATTTAAGTAATTTGCAAGTTGTCTATGGACTCCCGAAGAACACTGCAGTTTACAACAAATGTAAAAAAGTGAATTTGTGGTGTGAAATTTTTATAAATTAGCCAAATTAAAGTGAAAAATACATAACCTTGAAATAAAGTTAAAATTGACAATTAATTGTTGTATTTTTTAATTTTTCTTATTGGCATTCTTAGCATAGTAACTGTCTAGATGAACTAACCTGTACATATTTAAACCATGGTACATCCCCTGCAGTGTAACGGACTAGTTGAATACTAGTATTGGTCTAGTTTTCCGTAGACAAACAACTAGCCCGAATTCAACCCTAATTTCACACAATGAACTGTGTCAATTGTCCCACAATGTGCCAATTGTCCCCTCATGCATTACATTTAAGTAGATTTTAAACTAGTTTCTTTTAATCAGTTTATAGACTATTTTTTTGCAGTCAGTCTATAAACTAGTTTCTTTAATACTTCTCTAAACTGGTTACTATTTACCAGTTGAAACACAAGAGCTGTAAGCTATTCGACGACATTTGACATAGTCAATCTCATCAAAATTTATGGTTTCGTTGTCTAGGTCATGTGGAACGAATGGATGAAATTGCTCCAGTCAAGAAAGGTATTAAAATGAGACTTAACGGTGGACAGCGTAGGACAGATCGATTGGCGCGGCTTTTTATCAGCAACCAAGTCACGGTTGTAAGGGCCCTTCAAATCGGTTATTTGTTAAATTTTATAAGTCCATGGCGGAAGGACATAAAACAAATCGCACGATGGAACCCACAAGAAAATTAAAAAGAAAGATGTTTCCTACAAAATAGACAAATGAAATATAATTCGTATTTCAAAATTTATTTTGTTTTTTGACAATTTCGACACGTTCCTCTACGAAAAAATGTTTTAACTGTTTTTCTCTGCATACATTTTAAATAGTTACCGATATAAAAACCTGGTTACTAATAGATTTCACTGCAGGGTCACTTTTCATTTCATAATAATGATTATTAATATTGTCATATACAAAATTATTTTTAGCAAAAAATCGTAGTGTAAATTCCATACGGAACTTCCTGGATTATTCGCGATTTATTACGAAATAGCTGTAAACTTTAAAAACAAAGTGTACATATAATAAAATAAGCTATTCTCCGAAATAATTCAAAATAATAGTAAGCTAAAAGTATTTTTAGAATAATAATAGTACTGACAATTTCTATACGGATTTTTTTGTCCCGTCCGGAGTTTTTCTGTGATTTATTATGAAAAAAATTATAAATTTTAGCAACAAATTGTAAATGTACAAAGAAAGCACATGATTTCAGCTATTTATAAAATAATTAAAAAAAAAATTTGTACGCAAAATTTTCTGACTTTTTAGCATTTCCAAATGCACTTTCGTTTTGGTAGCGTCCGGAACGACCACTTTTTAATTTATATTTTTTCCAGATAGAATAATCTATTTTTTAGCAATTGTTTAGCCCTATTTAAATACTACTTGATAAAAAAAATCAGGTAAATTCATAAATTTTCCTTCGAGATATTAATGTTTTAAGCGTACGAATGTCCCCTCCGGAACACCAGGAAATGCCCTTATGGATAAACATTTCTTCAGCGATTTCAAGATTGTAGTTATTTTAAGGATTCGTTCGCCCTTTTGACATATGCACCATTTTAAAGGGTAACTGCACACATAATGATGTATGTGTAGACCGAAATTAATAATTCTTACTATCTTCATAAAACCAACTATCAAAATTACCCCACTTCAAAATTACCTTACTGGTTATTATTATTTTTTTATATTAATTAAAATACTTTTTTTTAATTTTATTATGTAGGTAATAAATTTTTAGGTAAATACTTTATATTACTTTTTAATACTTAGGTAACAAACAGTAGATTTAAAACTTTATGAAATACGTAATAGCAAAATGCTCGCATTGTGCCCGCACTGTGAGCGCACGCCTGATTAAAAGTCGCATGCGTGTGTCCGCAATTGAGACTCAATACGCTCTCACTAGTGCGAGGCATTTGTGAGTCGCATTTGAGTATCAATATAGTCGCACTAGTGCGTACAAAATTTTAAAAATCAGAAGAATAGAATGTGTGAGGCGCATATGAGACTCATATGCCCGCACGCATGCTGAAAAAAAAAATATGCCGTATTTGTGACTCAATAAAAAGAGACTCATAATAATCTCATATAGCTCGCACGAGTGCGGCCAAAACAAAATAACAAAAATATAAAATATGAAATATAGTTTGATATTATTTTTAATATTAAAAAACTGTAATTATATTTTGATGTCAACACAATTTAAACAAACAAATTAAATTCAAATTCAAATTTATATATTATATATAGTGGGTCAGTGGTTAGTGCTGGACTACGAGTCAAAAGGTTCCGTAGAACAGGTCCTAATATGACCTAGGACACTCAACATCTTTTAATAGAAAAATGATTTTCTATACCACGCTACCTCTCGGCAGATAATGGCCAACCTTCGAGAGTAATCATCCGCCGCCTTTTCATGGTCTCTTCCTGACGCCTGTTAAACTGTTCCTTGAGTACAGTACGCAGAGCTCAAGTGTTGAGAGCGCTCGACCTATGGTCTTCAGACCTGTAGGAATAAACTATTATATAAAAGAAAACGTTGTTACGGTCTGCCGTAATAATCCAATTTGGTTTGTTTTCTGATGATTTCCAAAATATTACCACTTAAAATTGCAACAAAAAAATTATAATTTTGTTAAGAAACATTTGGTTGCATGGTTGGAAAATTTTGGACACAAATGTTTGAATTTAAGTGAAGTCCATTTTTAATGGAAATCACATGATCCATTATTAACGAAAATATTTATATTGCAATATATTGTTACGAAAAGATGTAATTTGTCCCATTTTGCAAGCAATGAATAAGAGTAAATGAGACGCAAGACAATTCAGCCTAATGAAGCAATGTGTTCGAAAGAGACGGAAGAGCAATGCGGCAGTGTGCGAGAAAAAGATGGAAGATCAGCGCATTAAAACACATTAGTGTGAATGAGATGCAGATAGCATGCGGCATTTACGAAAAATGTAGGTGGTTCTGTAGGTGTAGGTCGAACTGATGTATGCAGTGGCAACTTAAGTGGTAGCCACACATTTGCCACCCAATTGCCAGTCAAAAAACCCCTAGGCGAGGCTTAGTTGACACAAATTTCGATCCATTAAAGTGTCGGTTCACCTATTTGGAACTTGAACTGTAATTTTATATGTAGAACTTATGTGGATTCAAAATAAAAATAATAAAGATCCTAGGCAGTGCCGTAAGCGTAAATATTTGTAATGTAATAAAACTACACAAAATGTCAAAAATATGCTGTGGCATAATAATATACATAAGTCTTTACGAACAGATTTTTCGACAACTACAACTCTAATTTAACGGTTCAATTTTTCGGGTTAAAGCTTATATTCTACCCTCTCTAATTTTAACGCACACCTAAAAAAATACAATTTGTGAAAATATTTTTAAAAATATATATTTTTTTTCATTTCTTAAATTATACTATCCCGACTGTCCTTTATTACAACCCAATACATTTTTAATTTTCCACTATTTTGCCACGTCATAACAACAAAGTTAGCTCCACCATTCTCGGAATGTATGACTTATATATCACAGCATTGTGACATATTATTTCATTGTCCCATGTTCTTTGGAACTAAATTTATGTTCCATTATCAGAATGTATGACTTATATATCACAGGATTGTGACATATTATTGCGTATGTTACATACATGTTCCTAGCCACCACTTTGCAACTAAAAATTACTAGTTTGCAACACTGGTGATAGAGGTAACTTAAAAGCTACACATTTGCCACAAAAGTTTGTGGTAATTGTCGAGCCGTAGTTACTTAGGTAGTGCATCTCGTGAGCGAATATTGTTAAATTAACTTGTAGTATTCAGATTATTATTAAATTTGTGGTTTAAGTAAATAAAGTTAATTTATACTAGTTAAAATAATATAGGTTAAAACCAAATAAGTACTGTGTAACAATCCAGAGATACGAAATTGTAGAACAGTTTTTTTCCGTAGACTGAATTTTCGTAATAATATGTCTATCTATCATACAAATATTTAAAAGTACGATCTCTATGAGACTAGGACATTTTTTTGACATATTTTTGAATATTTTGTTCTGATTCAAATTAAAATTCTCAGAGATTGAAATTTGTATTTAAAGAAAAATTTAAAATTGTTTTTCAGATTTTGTTTTGATTCTAAAAATGCACGATGTGACGATCACATTTGGCAGCAAATGTAACCGCACAATATCGGTGCGCAATATCGGCGACAACGACACCAATCGACGGCGCTAGCAACGCCGTCCGAAACAACGAGGCGCAGAGGAGCAAAAGCTCACCAACAAAGCTACAACGTATGTCGTTTACACACACACGGTGGTGAGCGAACGAGAGAAATCACCACTGTGTGCCTCACCACTATACAAGCGCTAGTGAGCGAAGCGACATGGAGATCGCTAACACATGCGCAGTGGTGAGCGAGCTTTGGCACACCAACGTGCCAAAGCTACAAAATAGTTGGGCAACAAAGCACCAACGACGTGCTACAATGCACCAACGCTTCACCAAGTGCTCGCCTATAAAAGGCGAAGCACAAGTGAAAATCGCTCTCTCTTCGATACGATCTTCGACCCGGACGACAGTGACTAGTAGCAGTGTATCCTCGGATTCTACAGGATATACTGTGGACTAGCATGGGGCCCCGGATTCTACGGGACCACATGAACAATCACTAACGACTGACCCAGTTTCCCGCCCTGGTCATGGGTACCGAACAGTTAGAGCGAAACCAGAAGTATAACACCACGCAGGACCAGAGCGATACCAGAAGTACAACACCACGCAGGACTAACAGCATACCGGAACTACAACCCCAGCAAGGAGTAAGTTTGGTTGTAAATATACTACTCAATTACCAAAACGGCCACATGCGGCCATCAGAAAGTGCCACATGCGGCCATAGCCACAACGCATGAATTGAGCTGCGGACGCAGCCTATAACGAGACGTCCTACTTAATTACTCCAAGCAGCCACATGCGGCCACCGCATAATTGAAACCCAGAAGAAAACGGCCACATGCGGCCATATCCGAAACGCATGAATTAAGCTGCAGAGGCAGCATATAACCCTAATTATATCATAAGAAATTATTTGAATAAAGAGCTACTGTATATATTATTAAATTTCGGTGTACGGCGTATTTATTTGAAAAGGGGTCTAGAGGGGTTCCCTGTCAACTATAAATTTTGTAACGTACGGACCACTGGAGCCCGCTAAGCTATCCCAGCTCTGAACCCGGAAACCGGCTCGTTACATGGCGCCCGAGCAGGGACCCCTCAGTACAACGCAAAAGTAAAGAGTTGCACACAAATAAAACACTACGTCGCGTCGAAAATAACCAAAGCAGCGAAAAATAAGCAAAGCAGCGAAAAATAAGCAGAGCGTCGAAAATAACCAAAGCAGCGGAAAAAATAAGCAGAGCGTCGAAAATAACCAAAGCAGCGAAAATAAGCAGAGCAACGATCGTCGCAGTAGTGAACAAAGTGAACAGTGAACATAGACAGTGAAAAAAAAAGTGAGAAAGAAACTTTGGAAAAAATAAAAGAATGAAAAGTGTGGAAAAAAAGAGAACAGGCAGTGAAACGATAAAAGAAACAGAAAAAAAAAAGCCTGAATAAAAGTGAGAAAACCCCAAGTGAAAACAATTGAAAAAAAAAATAATGAAAAACCAAAAGGGGAAAAACAATGAGTGAACAGTGAATAAGTGGACAAAAAAAAGTGAATAGAACAGCCATGGTCAAGGTGACCTGGGTGTATGGTCTCCGGAAGGAGGACCTAACTACGTACGCCGCAGAATTTGGATTCAACGGCGCTGGCACCGTAGAGGAGGTGCGGAAGAGCTTCGTCGCCTTCATCAACGAGGGAAACTATGGCAGTAATGAGACGGAGAGGCTGGAGAAACTGGAGCTGCGACACAGCAAGAGTGTCTCACCATTGCCGACGACAGGAGCTGTAGAACAGGAATCATTGAGGGTACCACTCACTGGACAGACAACGAGCGAAACAACACTACCTGCGGGTGAGTTTAAAATAATTTTTACAACGAGCGAGCAGACGTGGACACTGCCCACGTTCGTCACTAGGCCGGTAATGTCGGTAGGGACGACGTCACCATACACATTTTCAACGACGGGGACACAGGCACCAATGGCGCACCAGGCGCAAATTACTCAACTGGCGCAACAGTTGAAACAACAGGAACAACAACAGGTACAAATCACGCAAATGGCGCAGCAGCTACGACAGCAAATGGAGCAACAGGCTCAGCAACAGGCTCAACAGGCACAATTGGCGCAGCAATTGATGGAACAAGAGCAACAACAGGCGCAAGTGGCGCAGCAGTTGATACACAGGGAGGAACGAATTCAACAGGCACAACAGGCGCAATTGGCGCAACAACAGGAACTTCAGGAACAACCACAGGTGCAGCAGGCACAGCAGTCACCACAGGCGCATATGGCGCGACAGGCGCATATGGCATATGACAGGGTCATGGGACCACAGCCATCGGACGGACGGACTTGGGCATCGGCGACAGGCGCGGCGCCAGTCCATCAGCAAGGGCCAGCAGCTCACATAGGAGCAACAGTGAAATACGAGATCGCGATGGATCGAATGAGGAAGTGGCCAGTGCACTTTAATGGCAGTAGCGATCCGCTGGTGTTCATCGAGCGGATAGAGGAGCTGACGCAAGTCTACGGGGTTGACTGCGATTGGGTTCCATACGGATTGGCGGATCTGCTTCAAGGAAGAGCGCTTATATGGTACAGGAACAACTACTCGCCGTGGCGAGTATGGAGTGAATTCAAAAAAGGATTTTTGAGGTTCTTCCTGCCACCGCGTTTCTTTGAGGACCTCGACGCTGGAATCAGCAAACGAATGCAGCGACCGCGGGAGACATTTCGAGACTATGTCATCGGGATCAAGGACATGATGAGGCATGCCCACTATGATCAGCAGACGGAGCTGGATAAAATTTTTAGGAATAGCCGCCAGGAGTACCAGCTATACATTCGGCGCCGTGACTTTTCCACCGTGGAGGAATTGGTGGATTTGGCAGATGAATATGATCTTATTCAGAAGATGGGGCACGCACCGGCACAACACACAACACGGCCACGAGAGGAGCATAATCGGCGACTGGATGATGCAGCCAAGACGAACATCAACACGAAGACCGCATGCAGGCGTTGCGGACGCGACGGACATTATCAGGCAGAATGCCGTAATGGTGAGGTAGTATTTTGTTGGGATTGCGGACGCAGAGGCGTACGCACCATTGACTGCTGCCGACGACGTTCGGGAAACTACCAGGGGACCGGCCAGTAGCGAGGGCTGGCGGTCCCAAAGACAGCTCCCCGTATCCAGCAGTGGCGCTTAAGGAGGAAGCGACCCGAATAGTGGCTACAATCGCCATCGACAACGAGTTGGCGATCGCAACAGTTGACACAGGCGCAACAAGGAGTTTCGTGAGCGAGGCTTGCGCAAAAATGATACGCACACCATTTAATAGTAGGAGCACCGATGTCAGGGTGAGCATGGCGGATGGTGCCACCAGGCACGTTAGCGAGGAGATAGTGGCGATAGGCAGACTCGGAGATAGAGAGTGCCCTTTAACACTACTGGTGCTACCCACAGTGGTGGACCACATCATCCTCGGGATGGACTTTCTGCAGCGGGCAGGAGCCACCTTGAGTTGCGGTGGACAGAGCGTCAGCTTAGGAGATGTGACGCAGTTATCAGAACAACAGCCGGCAATATGCACAGTGGTGCGACCCGACATACCCAGCGAGCAGAAAACTAATGCGTTGAAGACACTTTACGAAGGCACGGTAGGAACATGCATGGCCACGCAGACACCAGATGTAATGAGGAGAGATTCGAAATCACGTAGGCGCCAATATTTAAGGCGGTCGCATAACAACTATCAAAGAAACGAAGGTAATCACCAGAACGGCGAAGTGGAATCACACAAGGTGTCACAAGTGACAGCGGCAGTAACCGCGACACACAGGCGACAGTATTCAAAGCGACCACAAGGCGGTCTCAGAACTTGTGACAATTATAGCAGTAGAAATTTCGTGAAAATGTTGAATCCGTTTCGGGTTTCGACGCCACCAGGGGTGACAATTCCCGTACGCTACCATCCAAGTGAGCAACCCCGCAGGGGAACCGCGCGTAAAAGTTACATGGAATTTCAGGGGAAATCACATCCATGTCGTGCGCAAGATCAACGCTCAATGGAGCCTAACTTAAGACAGGGTCGCATGAAAATTTTGAATCCGTTTCGGGTTCCGACGCCACCGGGGGTGACGATTCCAGTCCGCTATACGAATCAATTAAATTGTCGCGTGGAAAATCAACGCTCAAAAGGGCATAATAAATTAAAATGTCGCGTGGAAAATCAACGCTCAAGGGAGCATAACAAATTAAATTGTCGCGTGGAAAATCAACGCTCAAGGGAGCATAATAACTTAAATTGTCGCATGGAAAATCAACGCTCAAGGGAGCATAATAATTTAAATTGTCGCGTGGAAAATCAACGCTCAAGGGAGCATAATAAATTAAAATGTCGCGTAGAAAATCAACGCTCAGGGGAGCATAATTCGAGTCAGAGTCGCATGAGGCAACAACGCTCGGTGCAGCGCAATTTAAATCCATGGGAGATGGAGAGTCGCGCGGAAAAGATCGCAAACATTTTAGAAACCATTAAAAATGTGACGAAGGCGACGTCGCGCAAAAACTTAAATACACCTCAAATCGCACAAACCGTGACAGAGAGATACACCACGGTCGAGAGTGGCAAAACTCACCGCGAAAATAATCAACGGCGACGCGCAGGCGCTCTCGGCGAGAGAGACGCGACGCGGACACACACACGCGAAAATGGTGGTGTGCGTACCGTTCGTGCATGATCGGCGGACGTTACGAATTCAAACGTCGGCGTTTCGCGGAATTTGACGTAACAATTCGCGAAGTGTGGGGCACGAAGAAGCCAACACACAAATACGTTCGACATTAATTTCGCGACAGTCAAACGACCAACACGTGTGGAGCGCAAATAAATAAAGTCTTTTGAGTAATAATAATTTAAAGTTTTTTTCAAGTAATACGCAAGACGATGCATGTAGAGCAGGACGCGGGCGAATATCGGCTGCAACTATTGGCGATGCTGCGCCAGGAAGATGGCGCACCATTAGACGACGGTGGCTTGACCGAAGATAGTCGCCAAGAGCTGCGCGCAATATTGCGCACATCATCGATAGCAACGCGGCATTTCCTTGCAGAGGGGAGCAACCTGCAAGCGACACCATCCACATTAGACGCCGAAGCACAGGCAAGCAAACGGTTCCGGGCTGAGCAGCAGACGGACGAGACGACGCTGGTAGTACCAAGCGACACGGCACCCAGCCACCAAGGTGATGCACACCAGTTATGTAAATACCCGCCGGGTATACGAGGAGTGCCTGTAACCGTTGGGGATTACCGCCGCCTAGCATATGGCCGGTTCCTCAACGACACCATTATCAACTTCTGGGTGCAGTGGTTGCAGCAGAACGTAGAAGACGCGGTACCAGGACGGCGCATGCATGTGTACGACACGTTCTTCCATGCCAGTCTGTCCAACGGAGTGGATAGATGTGTGCGAACCTGGACCAAGCGGGTGGACCCGTTCGCGCATGACATCATAGTGGTGCCTGTGAACGAGCAGAACCATTGGTACCTGGCAGTTTTATGCATGAATGGCGCGACACCGGATAATCCAGCGTGGCGAGCCGCGCAAGGCATAGAACCGCGCACACCGGGTCCGTGTATCCTGGTGATGGATTCGCTGGCAACACAGACCCGTCGCCATGTGTCAGTGAGGCTGCGTGAGTTCCTGACAGCAGTTTCGCGCAAGGATGGCAAGGTAGGCCACGAGTTCACCGAGCTCAACACGCCTTACTATGAGGTCAGCGTCCCACAGCAACCAAATATGTGTGACTGCGGTGCATATTTGCTCCGGAACGTGGAGTGCCTACGACGAGACCCACAGCGGTACCTGTATCCGCCGATGGACCGGAGTAAATGGTTCAGTGGCAAAGACGGCGACGCACAGCGCGGGATCATAGCGCGACAGATCCGCCTTTTGGCAACTGAGGAAGGGACGGCGGTCCCGGTATGGCCTGATCTGGCAAAGCGACCAGCACCACGGGCGTTTCAACGGTTGGCTCCAGCAACGTTGACAACGAGGACGGCGACAGCAGCGAGGGAGATCGCTCCTGCGACAACGACGACGACAGCAGCGCGGCAGATGGCTGCGCCTACACTGTTGCATGTGGCACCGCAGGGTGGTGTACACACAACGCTGACAGCGAGGGAGATCGCTCCAGCGACAATCACGACGACAGCAGCGCGGCAGATGGCTGCGCCTACACTGTTACATGTGGCACCGCAGGGTGGTGTACACACAACGCTGACAGCGAGGGAGATCGCTCCAGCGACAATCACGACGACAGCAGCGCGGCAGATGGCTGCGCCCACCGTATTGCAGGTGACATCACGGGGTGGTGTGCACGCTGCAACGACACCAGCGACAACAGCGACAAAGCAAGCGACAGCAGCGCGGCAAAGGGCTGCGCTCAGCAGGCATCGAGCGACGCATCAGGGCGTTGCACACACTACAGCGGCAGCGAGGGAGATCGCTCCGGTAACGACGGCAGCAACGCAACAGCGAGCGGCATCCACCTGGGAACAGGATGTAACGATGCAGCGGGTTGCAGACTGGGTGAGAGACACCTCACAGCGGACGGCTGTGGAGGTACGGCGTCGGCAGGACGCACATATGGGAGAGAGAACCCATCAAGAGACCGCAGAGGCGGTGACCGGCGCTCCGAAGTGGGAGGAGGTCTGGCGGAATGCACAGCGGACGGCTGTAGGCATACAGACAGAGGAGGTATTGGACGCCGCACCCATGGTTGGCGTAGAGACGCAACCAGATGCCGAGGCAACCAAGATACAGCAGCAGGAGGTGGCTGGCGCGACAGGCAGCGCCCCACTACAAGCGGAGACGACAGCAAGCGCCCCACAGCAGATGGCTGTACCGGCGCAGCGTCACGGCGACGCAGAGACGGTGGTGAGCTCAGGTGGGCATCCGACGACCACCACACCGTGGCGCACAGTAGCCGCACGAAAGGCATACGGGCTTGCTAGCAAGGCTAGCAGCAGTAGCAGTAGCAGCAGCGACAGTACCGGCGAGGGTACAGAACGCGGGCCACAACGGGACGATGAGAAGCAGGCGGTCGAAGTACCACGGATCGTGGATACTAACGACATCACGGCAATGCCAGCAGAATTGGTGGAACTGGCGAGGACTATACGTCAACAGAAGCCTGGCAAGGAGATTTCCTGTAGACGTACCGTGGACGGGTATACGTATCGGATCCGCATCAGCCGCACCGGGGACGTCACCATCACCCGACTGTCGCGGCCATCTTTTCGCACCCCGGAGTAAGCGGGGGGTGTGACGATCACATTTGGCAGCAAATGTAACCGCACAATATCGGTGCGCAATATCGGCGACAACGACACCAATCGACGGCGCTAGCAACGCCGTCCGAAACAACGAGGCGCAGAGGAGCAAAAGCTCACCAACAAAGCTACAACGTATGTCGTTTACACACACACGGTGGTGAGCGAACGAGAGAAATCACCACTGTGTGCCTCACCACTATACAAGCGCTAGTGAGCGAAGCGACATGGAGATCGCTAACACATGCGCAGTGGTGAGCGAGCTTTGGCACACCAACGTGCCAAAGCTACAAAATAGTTGGGCAACAAAGCACCAACGACGTGCTACAATGCACCAACGCTTCACCAAGTGCTCGCCTATAAAAGGCGAAGCACAAGTGAAAATCGCTCTCTCTTCGATACGATCTTCGACCCGGACGACAGTGACTAGTAGCAGTGTATCCTCGGATTCTACAGGATATACTGTGGACTAGCATGGGGCCCCGGATTCTACGGGACCACATGAACAATCACTAACGACTGACCCAGTTTCCCGCCCTGGTCATGGGTACCGAACAGTTAGAGCGAAACCAGAAGTATAACACCACGCAGGACCAGAGCGATACCAGAAGTACAACACCACGCAGGACTAACAGCATACCGGAACTACAACCCCAGCAAGGAGTAAGTTTGGTTGTAAATATACTACTCAATTACCAAAACGGCCACATGCGGCCATCAGAAAGTGCCACATGCGGCCATAGCCACAACGCATGAATTGAGCTGCGGACGCAGCCTATAACGAGACGTCCTACTTAATTACTCCAAGCAGCCACATGCGGCCACCGCATAATTGAAACCCAGAAGAAAACGGCCACATGCGGCCATATCCGAAACGCATGAATTAAGCTGCAGAGGCAGCATATAACCCTAATTATATCATAAGAAATTATTTGAATAAAGAGCTACTGTATATATTATTAAATTTCGGTGTACGGCGTATTTATTTGAAAAGGGGTCTAGAGGGGTTCCCTGTCAACTATAAATTTTGTAACGTACGGACCACTGGAGCCCGCTAAGCTATCCCAGCTCTGAACCCGGAAACCGGCTCGTTACAACGAGAACATTTTAAAGTTATCTCAACGAATACCTTGATAATTATTTTTCATTTCTATAGAGTTTTATATGAGATATTTTTACTTATCGATTTTGTTTTGGCTTCAAAAAACTTTCCTAGTGTCAGCTAAAGTAAACATTGGAATAATGAAAGAGTTATTATTTGTATCATTTGTTTACCTTAATAAAATGTTTATAAATAATAAATGAATTAAAAATATGTCAAAATTATTCGACAATTTGGAAGGAATTTTAAAGTCAACTTTTTGACATTTTTTATATATCAAAAGTAGTTAAATAATATATTATAACATATAAATGATACTCTATGTGAATACTTACATGTTTATATTATAAATTTTCTGCCCACTGCAAAATGGTCCAGAATCCAGTTCTACAGATTCAAAATTAATACTGTCTATATCTGTCTTACAATTGGTGCTAAATATAGTTTAATATATATTTTAGACTTCAATACATTTTTTTTTGTAACACACCTACTCCACCCACCCATTTTATAAAGTTTATAAAATAATAGTTTCCGCTACTTTCCAGTGGTAAACTTTTCAAAGAATTTTGGAAATCATCAATGAGCTCATGATGATATATTTGGATATTTCAAAATACTTTGAATGTAAGTTGACCGTAATATGAAAAAGTAACTTCATTTGATTGTCCTTTATAGTGTAATGTAGGGCCGAACAATACTTTCTTTTTATTTGATATTGTTCTAAATCGTCTGCGTATCTATCACATCCAAAATTTCGCTTACAATGTCATGACGGACGAATATGATCAACCTTGAAAACCGCTACTTAAAATTTTATTTGTTATCATTTTTGTTGTGAACTTTGCGAAAGTTGGACGTATTTGTTAAGTAAAATCATATAATTAATATTAATATTTACTTTATATGTTCATTTAATAAAGGTTCATTTTTATTTAATTTATTCAGATTGCCAGAAATAAAATTCATTTGAAAGCTGTTAACTTTACTGCATTAACGACGTACAGAATGCTCAAACGCTCTTAAATCGGGTGAAATTCACTATTTTCGGAACTACTCAACCGATTTAAAAATTTAAAAAGTGTTGTACAGAGAGAACTTGAGAGAACTTAAGTTTGGAGTTTGTATCTTTAATGGTTATGGTGATAAAAATCAGTAAAGACGAGATTTTTTTCATGAAAAATATTTCAAACATTGTAAACAATCCAAAAGTAATCCGATTTTTAAAATTCTTTTGTTTATGAAAAGCTTACATTGAGATCTAAAGAAAATGTGCTACATGAGAAAATATCTTGTTTACTTTCAAGGATATAGATTTGATCATGAATTTTTGTTTTTCATTTTTTGAGACTTTACATATGTTACATAGATTGTACATTTTATAATGAAATCTAATTATTTGTATAGACATAAATAAACAATTAACACATAAATCATAAACTGAACTGAACCGTTTTAAATATCTCAAGTGGTTTAGTAAATATAAAATTGTAAATTCAAACATTTTTTTTTGTTTTCTATTTTTTTTGGAATGCAAAAAAAGATCTGATTGTAATATTTGAGCGGCTCCCAAATTTATACAAATAGTTCACTTTTGATCCAGAAACCAAGCAAAGCCATTTTTTTAGGCTTAAGTGCACTGCCATGTTCGGCTAAATAAATAGTCAAAATTTTGCGCCATGTTCGGCATCACAAGATTAAGCAAATGGCAAACAGCCATTTTTTTTATTTTTTATAATAATATATAAAAATATTCTGTAGTCATTACTCCAAAATAAATCAGTGACGATCCTGATATAGTACACTGTACAACAATTTTATCACCACTTGCTAATGACAAATAAAAAATTATATAAATAAGAAATAAAAAAAAACATATTAAATGAATAACATGTTCCGTAATATTTGTGCTATGGATTATTACAATTTTAATTAAAAATGTAGTAACACTATTTATTCTCAGTTAATTTAAATTACATTTGTGCGGGGAATTTTATAGTCAATTGGGGAGTTTTGTTAAGATTATCGGGGAAAATGAAAATATGAGTTGGCATCACTGCTTGTTTTAAATGAAAATATTTTTGTTGCCATTTAACGAAGAACAATGCAAAAATTGATCATCTAAAATTCATCATCATATTACAATGCATTATTTAACAGTCTTAGAACAAAATGAAATATTTTAACAAAAAAACGCTCAATTTTTTGTTAACATTTTTCGGCTGCGGCGCTTTTGCTTTCTACACAGTTAAATGGATTTTTTCCTCCATCTGTGCACTTTTAACTACGGGTAAAACAATCGAAAATATTGGATCCATAAAATAGTAACGATCGTTCGGATAAACATTGATATGAAAGTAGCCCTCGGGGATAAAACAGAGCGTATATCGATTACACTACACAACAGCCATTCTGCGCAGCAGTTAAGACAAATTTTGTATTATGTAAAATGACTAACTGATTTCGAATATATGGTTTAAAAATGTTTCGTTGGATAGGTTTACAAAATTTGGGCCAATAACTTTTGAACCGAGCTTTCATAAAGTTGCTCACATATATTTGTAAATATCTCGCGTTCTAAATAACACACATGCTCAAGTGTTATATAGAACAGGACATTTTTAAATTGGTTCACTAGTTTAAGAAAACTTGATTGGAAAATTTGAAAAATTAATTTTTCAACAAAATTTTATATCAAAAATTCAATTAAAAAATTGGGAAAAATTCGAGAAAGTAGGATGATACACAAATTGTAATTTTTCAAAATTAGTTCACACTCTTTCGAAGAAATTGAGATATCAATGACATTAGAGGATACAAAAAGTTATGTGACAACATTATAATTGAGTGCTATATAAATAGGCATAAAAATAAAAATAATTTAAAATGTGAACAGATCACGCTCATTTTTTGAGCACCAATTGCTAGATGTTTGTTTAATAATTTTAAATTAAATAAGTTTATCATGAATACTTTACGAGATATTTGATCCTAAAAAGTAAACCCATATCTCGTATGGTATGTCGTTGAGTACAATGACTAACTTATTTTCGAACTTAGCATTACTATTCTACTAAAATGTATTAAAACTAAATTTCATCTCATTCGGAATAACAGCTTTCAAGTTATCGTGTATAGACGGACAAATACACGGTCATGTCTAAATCGACTCGGTAATTTATGTCGATCAAGAAAATATATACTTTTTCATACCGATTACGCCTACTTAATGGCGCATACATTTTATAACCTGTAACCCATGGGTATAGCCTATAAAAATAAAATGGTATGTTTTTAGTTTTCATTCAATTGTAATGCTTTCACATGATTTATTCTGTTCTGGAAATGTATCCATTGATTTCTTATATTTTTAAGTCATTTTCTTTAAAACTGTACAGGCTAATTATGGAATATTACAAACTGTACATCATCTTACTTTTTCAATTTTTCGCAATTTTTTAAATGCATTTTTGATTTAAATTTACATTGAAAACAGTTATATTTTTCAAGTTCTTCTATAGAACTCTCTAAAACCAGTAAACCAATTTCAAAATGTTGTGAAAAATGTTTATTGCACATATAATTACCTTTCATTCGATATAAACTTTGAGTTATATTCAACACGAGACATTTTCAAATATATGTGACCACCTTTTTGAAAGATCGGTACAAAAGTTATTTCCCGATATCTCGTAAAAATATCCATAGAATTTTTTTAATTCATATATTCAAATTCTGCGGGCTATTTCCAACAATACAAAACTAATGGCAGTTACTACTCAAACTTTTTTTTTAGTTTGTTGTGTAGTGTTATTATTTTTCATAACCTTTGTTATAAAAAACATTTTATTCTATTACTGTCGCTCATTCGTTAGCACATATTTCGACAAATTAAAAAATTTCATATTTCGATAAAAGATAAACTCTATTATTATAGGGTTAATGTCACCTTTTTCTGGGGCTTATAACCGCTTGAGAAGCGGCCATAATCCCTATTTTCGAATTCCGAAGAAATGGGTTTTAAGTTCGAAATTGTTTCGAATTTTTTTCGAAAAGGGAATAATGTCCGTGGGGGTTATGACAAGACACCGTTTTTATACCCTACACCTATGAGGTACAGGGTATATTAACTTTGTGCAGATATTGTAACACCCCTTAGGAGTCGTGGCTGGTATGGAAATGTATATATATATTCTTGATCAGCATCACCACCCGAGTCCGTTTAGCTATTTCCGTTTGTCTGTCCGTCTGTCTTGCTGTCCGTATACACGATAACTTGAGAAATACTGCTTAGAATGCGATGAAATTTCGTTTCAATACTTTTCAGCCAAAAGTTAGTTTTGTCAATGGAAATGGTCGACGGACACGCCCACCTCCCATACAAGTCACTTATATATAACACTTTAGGAACCAATAACTCGAAAAGTATTCAAGATATACTTATAAAATTTAAAATATATTGTTAGAATTCACCAAGAAATATGTGTTGCAAAAATGGGCGTGATACGCCCACGGTCACATTTATTTTTCAACATTTTTTGATTATTTTTTCTTTTACTTTTATATCAATTTTTAGAAATTATTGGGATATACGTCGCGACGTAAAATTCTGATATGTAAATAATATTTTGAGTGTAAGAATGCTCAGCATAACTAAGAACTTTAAATACAATTAAATTTCCCACATTAATATCCCCACCAAAGTGTAGGGTATTTCATAGTCCCATGTGACCGAACTTACCCATGTGACCTAACTTTCCCAACTCGTTTTATTGTCGTTTGTATTTAATTTTAACAGACATTTATTTAATTTTAACACATTTTTACCTCAGTGTAGGAACACAATAGCACCACAAATTATAAATTTCCTAAATCACATTTCAAATATATTTAATTTCAACCAAAACAATTTAAAAACACGTGCAGCCGTAATAAGAATGGGCGTAAAAACATCATGTACGTAGACAAAGAGGTTTATGGATATGTTCAAAAACTGACATTAGTTTCTAATTAAAGAAAATTGGGGATGATATTTGCGACCCAGTGTTAAATCTACTCCCTTTTACCCTACCTGAATCTTGCTCCTTCCACCCTACCTGATACATGGTTTTCTGTTTTTGTGTTACATTCTTAAAACAGAATGGACAAAATTGTACACGCAATTTTTCTATAAAGCCTGAATCCATAGAAATATAAAACTTTTTATTTCCGGATGAGTGTAATTTCGCAAGTTTGGATAACTGTCTGGCTACATACTTGCGAAAATAAAATATCAATTAAATAAAACATCGCAAGAACTTATTAAATTGCCAGATAAGCATTAATGAAATACTACGCCATGTATAAGATAAAAATACAATTACTTATACGCTCTGTTGCACATGCCACATTTCACACAAAGACAACGAACTTATCCACATCCTCGACCCAAGAACAACAAATACTAAAATTAATACTGGGATTAAGTACATACTGAATGTAGGTACATATGTGCATACAAATACACATATAATTGAAAAATGTTTAAGAAGTAAAAGTATGACATCATATTTCAAATTGCACGACGCTCGCAAACTCACATTCCGACATATATAATATACCTACATATGTATGAAATATAAAACTGTAAGTACTATATACGTGGGTACATTTTATGGCACATGGGTTTGCAGGAACGCTAGCTAACATACTTCCACACGCATACATACAAAGCTCTGTTGAAGGAATTCTACTTCAGCGCACAAGCAAAATAATAAATCGCTTGACCAAAACCCCACCTCAAGGAAACTCGCAATTTTTATTGTTCTTCCATTTATTTTCCCATGTTTTTCTAGTACTCTTTCATCAGCTATCGTGTAGATATATATAACCCCACTAATTCCAGTCTAGCATTTGTTGACCAGGTATATTTCATTCAAAGCCTGGCGAAGTTTGCGCTATCTGGCTATGGTTGCCAGGAACTTTTTGCTAAATATATATACAGCCATTTAAAGTATTACCAAAATTGTTAAAACTTCATATCACTATAATTAAAATATAAATTACCCCTCCCCCCACTATGAAGTAAAAATATCAAATGTATACATAACAACCACTACGAATTGCAACAGTGAAAAAACTATTCATACAAAAAAAAATAAAAATAAAATTAAAAGGCAATTAAAAAGCCATAGAATTTATTTCCGCAAAACTGGCAACTATGAAGGCACTACCTATATACTGACTTTGCCAGACGTACACAGCGACGTAGCTACTGGGGGTCTAGAGGTGGTAAATACACACCCATCCGTTGTACACAGAAAAAAAAGTTCATACACCCAGAAAAAAATTCCCTCAAATCCCGTTAAAATTGGTCAATAGGACAATTATTGATTTAATAGTACACAAAAAATAAATCTTTTCATATAAACTTAATGGCAATGTCATGGTATTTTCTAGTATTTAATGGTATTTCCGATTTTAATAATATTTTATCCGATTGACTATTTTTAATAGTAAAAAACTATTCTTTATATAGTATTTTTTTCTATATTTATGAATTTGTTCATCAATTTAATTTTTCACTAGGACTCAACCAATGACCAAATTCATTCAATTTATGAATCGTTATAAAACCGTAATGAAAAAGTTCATAATATTTAGGAACGCTTTCATAATATTTAGGAAAGAATTCATGATATTTATGAACTTTAAAACTATTTAAAAAAAAAAAATAAAAATAATAGATCGGACCATTTATATTCAAAAATACCTCATATTAAATTTACATCTACAGATCAATTTTACTGTATACGTGCTTAGGTAAACTTTTTTGGTCAAATATATATTGAAATTATGCTCAAATACATGAAAATAATGTTTTCCGCCCATACGACTTGTGGTTCAAAAAAAAATCGAAATTCGGTACACCTAACCATTTGTAAATATCAAATGAATTTTTTTTATTATTTTCAGAATACCACTCTGAATGGTAACCACACATATGTCTATGGTATGTATAGTCAGCTTAGACCGACTATAATTTTGATAATACTAACTCTCATAACAACACCAAATTTAAAATTTCCCATGTGATCTAACCTTCCCAACTGGTTATGTTTATGTTTTATAGATCTTTGAACAAAAATGACTCGTTCAGAATAAAAGTAAATCGAAAACTGAACAACAAATTTAGAAAAAATGTTTAGAGCAGAAGCTAATCAAAATTTAATAAAAGTTAAAAAATTAATATATTATGCCTTGTTTTTATGTCAGTTTGTATCAGATTTCGTTGGACATAGTCAATGAAAATTTTAATTTTGGACGATTTCCACGTTGCAATCATAATGTAAAATGACACAAATTAACATCATCTGGAATATATAATGTTTAATAACCTCCGAAAAGTTTTTTTTTATAGCGCCGAGAATCACATGCGCCTTTTTGAAATTTTTCTATAAGTCATGTCCAGTTTCGAAGTGAATCTATTTTTTAAGTATACCCTTTAAACAATATATTTTTTAATTTTTGCTACATATGTATATTTTCTACATATATTAATGAATGTAAATATATCGGTTTCCAAAAAACCAAATACGTAGATCCTATTTTTAAGGAAGTAAAGTTGTATTATTAAATGCAGTAAAAAAAATAGTATTTTTGACTTCCTTCCAAATGCTCCGCGATCTTCCGAAATATGTTCCCGAGAATAATTTCTTCTAGATATCTCCTGAGAATTGAGTCAAATTCACACACAAACTCAATTAAAAGACATAGGTGTATTTTTTGTAAATGAAAATTAGCGGGAAAATGTTTTAATTATTTTTTTTAAATATGAAAATCTACAAGATGATTTTAATTTGACTCTATTACAAAAACATACATATTAAGAGGATGCATAAAATCTAGAAGAACATATTATAAATACTTTTATTTAAACTCAAATTAAGGATTTGAGTCAAAGTTGACTGCAGAAGCGGTGTTTGTATAAGCGAAATAATCAAAATACGCAACTCGTACATGTTTAGGGTAACTTAATAACTCGTAGACTTTAGGCAATATCTTAGAACTGAGTATGAGGTCTTCATTAGAATCTTGAAGTCCATTGGAATATAATAAAATTATGTCGGATAGAAAACAAATTCGTAAATGCTGAAAATTTAGTGAATTTAATTAAATTTTGCGCCCGAACTATTTATGGCGATCGGGGAATTGAGCAAACATGGTTTATATTCAAGTAAAAACTTCTTGCCAATAATAGAAATTGCTTAAAAGTTTTATTATATGAACATTTTAAATTCCCAATTTGTTTTAGTTGAAGCACAATTCATCTTGTCGTCATCTCTAAAGCAATAAAAAGAGTAAATAAGAACCAAACATTTTTCTTTAATTTTTCAATATAAAATTTTACTAGAAAATTATGCAACTTGTGCAGTTGGTCAAATCAACATTCCGACGAATATTAGTTTAGATGCCAGCATTATTCGCTGCACAGGCCCACAGTCCAGAACCGCTAGCTGAATAAAAAAATACGAACAGTGTGTGAAAATAAGGAACTGTGTAGAATAGCAAACATAACACAGAATAAAATCGAATCGATAGAATGGAAATATAACAAAGTGGGAAAGAAAAAAAGCCTGGATAATGGAGTGGAATAAAATATTTTTTTTAACAAAGCTGGAAGTTTTCGCCAAAGGCAGGCATATACAAATGATGTGGGTGGCGCACCCATACAACCATAAACAGCAATCCAAAGAAAAAGAGAGATAAACTTATCAAATATCGAAAAGAGAACTCTGTGGCAGGTGAAAAAAATTAAAGTCGTTTTTTTTAGAAAGTGGGTGGAATTTCTCGTTCATAAAACCATTTTGGTTTTTTATGCAGACACACGTACCAGTAATAAAAAAAAAGTTTTCTTTTTATCGACCAATAATATTACGTTATTAGATAAAAAAGTGTGTGAGACATTTTTTCCAGAAAAGCAGTTAATATATTTTATGCATTTACTCCCTCTTTATATATATATATATATATATATATATATATATATATATATATATATATATATATATATATATATTTATATTAAAATCCAGTTGTATTACCAATAATCAAAAAAAATTAAGTTCGTATTAAGACATTACCATTTGGCGAAATATTATATTTTGTTTCTTCAAAATTATTTGTTTACTTTAGATCACTTGCTTTAAAAATATATATCAAATAACACAAGACACCAGATTAGGGCATTATTCAAATACATTTCAAATAGAATTTTATTAATAAGTTTTTAAATCGTCAATTTTCAAACATATATTCGTTATTAGGGGTTCTGAATGGTGTAGTGCACGCACAAGCCAGTAACCGACTTCTGTTATTTGCCATAGCCTCACAATTCCTAGTCTCACCTTCGCGTTGGTGAACCCCGTTAACCCGAGCAACCAGCTGAAGATCGGGTTTCAACCCCGGTGGGAGGTCTGGTCGGGGACAAACGAGACAGGGATATTGGCCCTCCAAAATGGGGGTTGTGCGTTGGTCTTGTGACCCGCCATATAAAAAAGCTGATTCAACGAAAACAGAAAAAATGCCTCGGATATCGACCGGAAAACACTATGACAACCTACGCAAACTTATAAAGGACCATGACCTTTATAGGGAAGGTGCCACTATCCAGCTGTTTGAAGTCCTCGAAAGATACAATCTGACATCACCGCAATCCAGGAAATGCGATGGACATTTACTACACCTGCCTTGCGGAGAGGCATGAATTTGGTTGTGGATTTGTAGTCGGCAAGAGACTCCGCCACCTTGTCTCTAGGTTCACACCCGTGAACGAACGACTAGCAACAATCCGCATCAAGGCTAAATATTTTTATGTCAGCCTAATTTGTGCGCACGATCCGACGAATGAGAGGGACGATGAAACTAAAGAGACTTGAGGGTATCTTTGGTTCAACGGTTGGACAATTCAGCCTCCACGACAACACCTCCGACAATGGAATAAGGCTGATCGACTTCGCCGCAGCACAAAACATGGTAATTAGTGGTACTAGATTCAAGCATCTCAATATTCACAAGGCCACGTGGCGGTCACCCGATCAGAACACGCACACCCGATCAGAACACGATACAGAGAGAAGAGGCAGGAGGAGAGACATCTTTATAGGCGCAAGATAAGAGAATTATAAAGACGCGAGTGTGAAGATATTGAGATGCATGGCGACTCGAAAATTCTTTCAGAAGATAAGACGTCTGACCGGAGGTTTAAAGACCGGACACTCTTCCTGTCAGGACGATGACGGGAATCTAGTATCAGATGTCCAGGGTACACTAAGATTATGGAGAGAGCACTTCTCTGATCTTCTAGCAGGCGATGATGACAACTATTCCGCTGATAGAGAAGACAGCTTAACAACCCCAGTTGGTGACAACGGCGTTGACATACCGCCGCCTAACCGTGAAAAGGTCTGCACAGCCATCAATGAAAAACAACAAAGCCGCAGGATCGGATGGTCTGCCTGCTGAGTTGTTTAAGACCGGAGTCGATGAGCTCATAATGAGCATGCACCAGCTCATCAGCAGTATCGTCAACAGACTGATTGGATCTTATCAGTGCGGCTTCAGACCTGGCAAGTCCACCATAGAACCGATTTTCACATTGCGCCAAATCCTGGAAAAGACCAAAGAGAGGCAGATCGACACCCACCACCTCTTCGTATAAAAAAAACAATCAGTGCATCTAATTAGAAACGAATTAACTTTATGCATTAAACATATTTTATATCTATGAAATCACTAAATATTTGATGAAAACCCGGTACGGTGGCACATTTGCAATTAAGTTATTACTAACTTATTTTGGAATCGATGGGAAAGAGTTTAGCCCCAGTATACCCAACATACTCTTTTAATATGGTGGCGGAAACATTCTACTTTGGGGTGCTAAGTCGTGGTCCGGCATTTGACACATAATGTAAAATTAAGTACATTCATCATAATGGTTGACTTATTGGACTGACATGTAAGTAGTCCGATCATTAATTCTATATTAAATTTGTGGAAGCATTTAAAAATAAAGTTTAGCCAGATTAAAATGGGATATTCTGCTGATCTTAAAGAAATGGCTAACTTGGTTTAAGTTCGTTTAAAATCACTGTAATTAGTTAGTTAATATCACTGTAATTAGTTAGAAGTTATTGTGAATGAACAGGTCTATCATTATAAATTTTATTTTTGTAAATTTCATCTTTACGTACGTATTAAAAAAGGAAGAAATCATGGGGTTTGAAAATGTGATATACCATTGGAAAGGTAATTTATTTTTCTAAACCATGAGTTATACTTTATAACCAATTTTCTTGACTATGTTATGTCAGTAATATGCATTTACTAAACACCCTGTATCTTAAACGAGATGCAAAATAGGACATAATTTTAATTATGTTTTCTAAATTTTTGAGTCATAGAATGATCCCCCTACTTAATAAAAAGTATTTACTTAAAATTTTATAATAAAAGTATTTATTTATATATAAGTATTTAAATTTATCGCATACATAAATGTAAACTTCTCGTTGCAAAAGGTTATAACACATTAAATATTGGCTTCAGTTTCCAATAATTCATTACTTGATTCTGCATTATTTTTGAGTCCGTCGTCATAATAGAAGTTCGATATACTATTTATGTTATAAAATAAATAGAAAAAATGTTAAATATAGTTTTATATTTACATTAATTTTACAAAAAGTAATTAGCAATGTCGCGTTTAATAATTTAGATTATTACAAAAATGCATGCGACCATTTTGAGCAAACACGCAGAATGACATACAACCAACTTGTTTTTATTCGTGTTTTTACCACGTTTATTATTAACCATTCAACCCATTAGAAAACCACTTGAAAAAAATAGCATTTATTTAATTAAAAATAATTATATTGAATATTTAAATTTATAGTACTGAATTATTCTGATACTCTCAAATTAATTAGAAAACTTTTGATTTAAAGTAATAGTAAAAAGAATATATCGTCATTTAGAGGTAAAACTTACTTACTTACTTACTTAAATGGCCCATACAACCGTGGGTCGGTTTTGGCCGCTGAGATGAAGCCGCGCCAGTCGGATCTGCTTTGCGCGCGATGACGCCAGTTAGAAATACCAAGCGTTGCCAGGTTGTCCTCAACTTGGTCTTTCGAACGCAGATTTGGACGCCCTCTTCTACGCTGTCCACCTTCGAGTTTCGATTCAAGCACCTTCTTGGCTGGAGTGTTTTCATCCATTCGTTCGACATGACCTAGCCAGCGAAGCCGCTGGATCTTGATGCGCTTGACTATGTCAATGTCGTCGAATAACTCATACAGCTCGTGGTTCATCCTGATTCGATACTCGTTAGCAAAGCAGATAGGGCCAAAGATTTTACGGAGAATCTTTCTTTCGTACGCTCCCAGTACTCTCTCATCGGTGGAGGCCAGCGTCCATGTTTCTGCACCATAAAGTAGGACGGGCATGATGAGTGACTTGTAGAGCGTTATTTTTGTCCGGCAAGAGAAAGGGCTCTGCTTCTCAATTGCCTACTGAGCCCAAAGTAGCACCTGTTGGCAAGAGTTATTCTCCGTTTGATCTCCAGGCTGACGTCGTTGTTGCTGTTTACGCTGGATCCCAGATAGACGAAGTCCTTCACAATGTCGAACTTGTGAGTGTCAAAATCAGCTTTTTGTCCAAGACGCACGGACTCTTTTTTGATTGTTGACACAAGGAACTTTGTCTTGTCCTCGTTCACCGCTAGACCCATTCGACGCGACTCTTTCTCCAATCTGGAGAATGCTGCGCTGACTGCTCGAGTGCTCCTGCCAATGATATCAATATCGTCGGCATATGCGAGCAGCATGACACTTTTGTTGAGGATAGTGCCGCTTTGACGGAGTTCGGCAGCTCGAACTATTTTCTCCATCAATAAGGATAAATAAATTACGACAAAGCTTAGTTGTGAGTACCTACCTATATATATTATATAAAACCAGTTGCCTATTTTAAAAAGCTGAAATGCCTTCCCAATGAACCATAAGATCAATGGTTATACCATTAATATTAATGGTGCATTTTCTTCTGAGTGTAATAAAAAGAATAGATCGTCATTTAGGAGATAAAACCAACCAAATAAATTTAGTTTTGAGTACCTATATTGATTATATAAAAACCAGTTGAATATTTTTAAAAGCAGAAACGCCTTCCCAAAGATTTTATTTTGTTCTTGTCAATTGATACCGATACTAATTGCATCACTAGGGAACTGTCGAATATAAAACGATATAGAAATTTTCAAAATATAGTTAGTGATTTTTGTTTCTACAACGACGATATTTGCTTTTGGTAACGTGTAAAACTGTGATTTTTATACCCTACACTAAGAGTGAAAGGGTATATTCAGTTTGGTACGCCGTTTGTAACACCCAGAAGGAAGCATCTCCGGTATGGAAAAGTATATATATTCTTGATCAGCATGACCTCCTGTCTGTCTGTCTGTCCGTCTGTTGAAATCCCTACTACTTTTAAAACTGAAGAGCTAGATAAATGAAACTTATAACTTAGATTAGTAATATACCTACGCTATATGTGCGATCGGTCCATTGTTACCTATGATCCGACCACTTATGTTCAAATACCTCATATAAAATGTACATATAAAGATCAATTTTTATGTATACGTGCTTAGGTAAACTTTTTTGGTCAAATATATATTGATATCATGCTCAAATACATGATAATAATGTTTTCAGGCGAAAAGACGTGTGGTTCACAAAAAAAATCGAAATTCGGTACACCTACCCATTTGTAAATATGGGTATCAAATGAATGGAAATTCTTCAGCTATTGAATGTTTGTAGTTATTTTCAGGATTCGTATACCCTGGTGACCGATATATCACTTTGAATGGTAACCACACATATGTGTAGGGTATTTATAGTCGGCTTAGACCGACTATAATTTTGATAATCCTAACTATCATAATTACACCTACTTTAAAATTTCCCATGTGATCTAACCTTCCCAACTGGTTAAATTATATGTTCTGTACAATTAATGTAATCTTTTTGCTTTGGGCTTTAAATTTTAGATGTTATAATTAAAAATACTTTTCTTTCAATTTTTCTAAAGTAAACTTTAACCAGTAAAGAAGGTTAGGTTACATGGGAAATTTTGAAGTAGGAAAATTGTGATAGTTGGTGAGATGAAATTATTAAGAATTATGAAAGTAATATCAATTAAAACCATATCATAAATCAAAAAATCGTCTAAGCCGACTTTAAACACCCTACACATATTGATGACGATACTGCATTCTGCTGAACTACATGTGAAAATAACACCTAAATTTGATTTATGATATGGTTTTAATTGATATTTGGTTCAAATAAAATAGATAAATGACCTGTAAAGTATGACATATTTAATTTTGAATAGACTCAAAACGGTAACGTGTGCACCGAATTTCGTTATTTGAGCATAAAATCAATAAATATTTATCTGAAAAGTTCACTTATGCTGGTATAAAGTGAAATTCAACTGTAGATGTATGTTTTTTATGGGGTAATTGAACATAAGTGGTCGGTTCAGAGGTCACAGTAGAACTGTGTAGATTGCTTTACATGATCTAGTTATCTTCACTCAGGAAATGGATTTTTCATAATAAGGGAAAATAACTTGAAATAGCGTTCTGGAAAAAACTTCCCCATATTTAAGAAATGTTCCTTATAATAAGAAAATGTTACTGCAATTAAGGAAAACCTTCCTTAAAATAAGTAATTTTGAACAGTTTTACACGTTACCAAAAGCAAATATCGTCGTTGTAAAAATAAAAATCAATAACTATATTTTAAAAATTCCAAAATTGTTTTACATCCGACAGTTCCCGACTGATGCGATCAGTATCGGCACCAATTGATAAGAACATAATAACCTTTGGGAAGGCATTTCAGCTTTTAAAAATAGTCAACTGGTTATTATATAATCAATATAGGTAGGTACTCACAACTAAGCTTTGTCGGAATGTATTTGTTTGGTTTACCTCTTAAATTACGATATATTCCTTTTACTACACTCAGAAGTAAATGTCCCATTAAGTACTTAATGGTAAGATGGTGAACGAAATGCTCTACTTTGAATCTTGAATGTGGCTATAAAGTGAACCTTTTGATTTAAAATATATCAGAATTAATTTATTCGGAATAAAAATCAATGTTATTTTGATTATTTTTACTATTCACATTTAATTTACAATCTAATTTCTTGAGCCTGAGCTGGGTGATTATTGGAACACTAACTACTTTATTTACAAAATTTATGAATTCCACTGCATATTAATCTTTATCGTCGTTAAAAACCATTTTCCGAATATTCAGCTCCATCTGACATATAACACTATTTGGTTTATGTACAAGTATACAATGCATTAATACATTTCTTTTCTCCACCGAAAAACAATGCGCACCCTTGCTACTTTGTACAAATATCTAATATTAATTAAATTTCATAAAAGATACTTTTATATCCATTATACATACACTACATATATTTCGATATATACAACAAGAAGTTGGACTTTAATTTGTATGTGTTCGGGTGTCACTAGGACGGGACTGTGGGAGGACGGCGGTCAATGTTATTGTTTTCTCCTTTTATGATGTGCGCATTGGGGGCGACCTGGTAAAATATAAAAAGCAAACAGAAGTGAAATCAAATAAAATACGAACGCACAGAGACAGTGCAAAGTGGTTCGTGATGCTCATACTACTACGCCCGATAGGGCCTTGTTGGGTGATTCTTGGCCTGTTGACGAGGGGTTGTAAAGATGAAGTTAGGTTGTGTGGAAGTATGTTTCGAGATCTAAGGGTTGTTAGCTTCCTTTACGTGTAACGCTGCAGTGAATTGAGTTTTGTGGTTGAAATGTGATATAATCACATGACTCAGCTTTTGGGTGTTGCATGATTTGGTGTGTAGAGCGCCCTGGCTGCTCCTGTATTGGACGTTATGGATTATAATATTTTTTCATAACTTTTCTGACAGGGCGTGGTTGCCAAGGAAAAGCTTGTGCTGTGGTTGGTTCATTGTGGACAGCGTATGATATGTGTATTAATAATATCTATGTTTTGTGGCTCAATATGAATATTTGCGTGCAATAAAGATGGCGGAATGCGTACCATATCCGAACATCAACTTAAAAAACCGATATATACGTAGTTAGTACAAGCAAATGAGACCAAACCATACATATGGTATAATGTAGAAAGGTACTAAGTTTCGGTCAGCTTGAAATAAATTCTCGACGATAAATTATAGACAATGGGTGCGCCTGCAAACCATACACACTAAAAATAAACAATAAAAATTTAAAACCACATGATTTATAATATAAAAAAAAATGTTGAAAATAAACCAAAACGCAGAAATAAAACCGCACAACACCTAAATCCGGAAATAGAAAGGATACAATTGTCTACGTCCTCCACACTTTCTTTTCTACTCAATTCGTGCACAGCCGAGAAGAAAATGAAATATTTTGCACCTGTGAAACGAGACACAGGACTCACTGAATGAATCCAGAGCTCATATTATGTATTCAGGATGGCTCAAAGATACTATACCCCAACAAACCCATATATATAGCAAGCAGTCAGTTATATGCTTCCAAACGAACGTACAAGAATGTGTGTAGATGTGTATACTCGATGTATTGGTTTAAATCACGTTTTCCTTTCACGTACTTTTGTATACATCATATAATAAATCTCATTCGAAAAGTTGAAAAGTACCGGAAAAAAGAAAATAAATATTAAATTTTTGAGAAATGGACAATGGGGGTTTAACGGTAAAAATAAACACCAAACGAAGGAGTAAAGTTTTTGTTATTGATTTTCTTTCAAAAATGTACGCAGAATTTGTGGACTCTTGCAGCAGAAACATTGTAATATGTTTTAATTGGATTTCAAAGTAAAACCAATTTTAAGTTTATTTTTTCTTTATACACTAAGCGATAAGCTATAAGTATAAAGTTGTATTTTTGAAATATTTTCCCAAATATATATATATATATATATATATATATATATATATATATATATATATATATATATATATATATTATAAATTGCACTTTAATAGTTTTTTACTTCTTGAAGGTAAATTATAAAAATGTTTGCGCGTTCTCTTAAATTTTTATTTAAAATGTAAGTTTCTAATGGGATAGAGTAAAAAGGGGCAAGTGTTTCTCCGGGAAGTATTAGTCATGAACTTGACCCATTCTAATTCTAGAATTGAATTTTGCCGTCAAATCGATAAATTCCATTCGATAAATACATCTTTGTGGGGGAAAGCGATTCTCTAGGAACGCGATAGGATTCCAACTTATAACAAATTATTTATTAGAACAGTGATGAACGAATATTATATACAACATATTCAAAAATCCAATTAAGAGAACAGGCATAAAACCAGAGGGGGATCAAACCTCATAGAAACGATACTAAGGTCATGATCACGAACTGTTAATTGCATTTTTGTCATGTCTTAACCTGGCCAAATATAATATTTCATAATACAGTAAATTTTAATACTAGGGAACGGTGTAAACGGGAAATCAGTGTGGCGGTGAATAATATCTTATAAAAAAAAAGAAAAGTTTTCGTGCTTGAAATGTCAACATTTGTGGCATATGTGTACCTCTTAAATTACTTCTCACATTTCTTTAGTTCCAAAGCAGTGCCTAAGAATATATGTGGAACATAAGTAATAATATATAACAATTCTACATCATACATTCCGAAAGTAAACTCTACACATCTACAATACTGGGCAGAGCGAGTTGTAATGTTCAGTAAACTCAGTTCGTAAAGTCTTATATTAATTATTATGCCTTAGAATATTTTTGGCGTTATAAAAGTTGCTATATTACACGCTTTATTATATCCAAACAAGTTCCATAGTACAAATTTGTTTCTTAATACACTTAAAAGCATTCAAATTTGTAGTAACTAAGCCACGCTATGGGGCTTTTTAGCTGGCGATTAGCAAATATGTATATTTCGCATGAATTATATTTTGAAAGGCTTCCTCTTTCGACCTGACTGCAATCCTACAAGTATCATATTAGGTAAGTAGTATTAAGTGTCATCATTCGTTTGACCTTTTGTTAGATTGATCGATTGGTTATACACGCTGCAAAAAAAATAGCTTTCCCAAACATAATTGTGTAGGCATTAACATGTAGGTTTGGAATTTTATGTAAACAATATATAATTGACTGATACATCATTTGTAACACTGGGTTGTATTGAGACTTGAAAAGTGTTGATGTCTAATTTACATTATGATATCACGGAAACATGTTAATGTTGCCGCTTTAAATGGCGTATGTTCTAATAGAAACATAATAATTACTACATCCAACCAAATAAATATTTGAACGACAGAAACATTTGAAATAAGATTTGGAACGACCTGAATATAAATATGTTTCCAGAGAAACATATCAGTTCGTTGGTTCAAAAAGTGAGGTTACAGTAAAAAAAAACATGCCGAATTCTGTTTTAAAATATTCGGTAGGATTTTCACAATATTTTTTGAAAAACATTCAGGAACAATTAAATTATATACTATTATATTATTTGTTACTATTTGCACTTTTTGCAACAGAATTTCCAAATTTGTATACCCTACACCTATGAGTTAGAGGGGTATATATATTGTAACGCCCCTTAGGAGGCGTGGCCGGTATGGAAAAGTATATACATATATTCTTGATCAGAAGAAGTTTTCTCAACGAACATCAAAAGACAGGTAAGCTAAAAATCACCGAGTGTCAACTTCGTATACAAAAGAATGTTGCAAGAATACTTTTATTTACATCTAATTTAATTGTTTGTTTGTTTGTTTTCAAACATCAGTATGTTTAAAAGGACCAATACGTACTTTAAACAATGACAAAAAAGATATGGTAGAAAATGCTGAGCAACGTTGCCAACTTCGTCTGTCGATAAGTAACCGAATGAAGACGAGCGTTGCGAACACACGTTATATTTAGATTTGAAAAGAATTTCTGTTTGTTTTGAAATAAGTATATTCTAATGCAATTAAAATTTTATGTTTGTATGTAACATATTTATGGTAAGTTTTACAGATTCTACAGGGGAATATATAAAATGTTTAGATATAATAATATGTTATTACTATCTGAATAAAAATAAATTCAATTTCGATTATAATTTAATTACACTTCATTCGTAATACATGTATGATCATTTCGTATTATTTTTAATTACATTCAAACATATTCAAACAAATATTTTTTATCCGCGTATGTATGCGTCCGTATGTGCGTCCGTTTTTCCGTATGTCCACTTGGGTGGTTCAAATTCCCCTTTTTGAACTACAACGTACCTAAAATTATGAGAGGAAATCCCCTTCGTAACATCTTGGACCATTTTCAACACCTTAAGAATATTGGAAGACGTTGCTACACGGTCATATGTGTTGATGATCTCAGAACAAATCTTCAAAATTTATATTGTCCTATCGCGATAATAATTATATGTAATGATAGACTAATAAATTCAGTAAATCGCATGTGGTCATTAAGGAAGAACATTAAGGAATATTTTTAGTAAATTAAAAATGGAATTGCGATTCAAATATTTATTTTATTTGGATGTAGTAATTATTGTTTTATTTGAACAAACACCATTTTAAGGAGCAACATTAAAATGTTCCCGTGTATATCAATGTATATCAACTGTGTTCAAATCTCAATGCAACGTACAAAATAATTATACAATTACAATGTACAATTACAAAGATACCTATTATTCCTAATATTTGTATGGTGATTTCGAATAACTTTATAACATTCAAGCATATTACAACGAAATCTTTTCTATCCGTGTGGCAAAAATCTGTAACTCCTGATTTATAAAAGTGGTAATTATAAAAAAATGAAGCCAAGGATATTTTTAACATAATTTGTTCTTCTTTTTTGAATTTTCATAGTTTTGTTATTTAAAAATCATATTTATCGTGTTGATTATCTTAGATTTTGGATTCTGGTCAGTGATGCCAACTGCAGGGGAATTCCCCAATTTGTGGGGAATTTTAGTCTAAGGATGAGTGCGAATTCGACTAAATTGCTGACTAAACTAAATTGTAGATGTTTTTATTCGACCGCCATTCGGTAACCGTTAATTGTTAAAGTCTCTAATAAATCGATTATCATATGTCTATTTGATGTCTTCCAATTTAGTTCCATTTAGTCTGCTCGAAAATTTGCTAAATTGAAAAGTCGAACATTGCATTACCGACCTAATTTAGTTTAGTTCAGCAATTTAGTCGAATTCGCACACACCCTTAGTGGGTAATCGGGGAATGGTCTAATTTTGGCGGCGAATTTTCAATTAGGATCTATTACATTTTTATACTCTACACCTATGAGGTACAGGGTATATTAAGTTTGTGCAGATATTGTAACGCCCCTTAGGAGGCGTGGCCGGTATGGAAAAGTACATATATTCTTGATCAGCATCACCACCCGAGTCCGTTTAGCTATGTCCGTTTGTCTTGCTGTCCGTATACACGATAACCTATGAGGTACATGGTATATTAACTTTGTGCATATATACCTTTATTAAATTGAATTAAACTTTTGGCAAAATGAAAAGTATTTTTAAAAAATCAAAAATATTTTTACAAGTCAGTTAAACCTTTTACAAATAGAAAAGTTTCTTCACAAAATGAAATATTTTTTTATAAAATGAAAAATCTTTTTACAAATTGAATTGATTCATTTACAAATTGAAAAATCTTTTTACAAATTTATTTAAACTATATATAAATTGAATTGACTATAATTAATTAAAAAGAGTAAGAATTTTATAATTTCAGCATTTATGAATGAAAACTTCGTTTTTAAACCAATATTTATATTTTTAATGTAATATCCCGAAGTTTAATTTATGTACTGATTTAATTAATTAACTTAAATATATTCGCTGCAATCGTAATTTTTAGCCGTTCTCACCCACTACTTATAATATGGTACAGTTGAAAAATAGGTCTACAAAAAAATTAAACTCAATTTTTTTAATTCATGTAATTAGTTTCAAGTTTACATACAAATATCTTAAAAACATATTGAATCATTAGTATTTATTAGTATGTTCTCTTGACAATTGAAAGAAAAATTGTGTTTACAGTTTTATACAAATACTAGTTGTGTAAGGAATGTTTTTTTCCGAAATAGTGGGTGAGCTTATAATTATGATATCAATTTTCTTTAAATCGTTACGTAATATAAAAAAGAGGGATCTGAGAAATACCATAATAATATAATAATAGTGTGGCACTACAGTCCTATAAGAACTTAGGCCGAGCTCACTCTCTCAAAGTGGAGGGACCTACAGTTTATTGCCAAATCCGAAAGGCGGGTGAGTGCTTTTCATAGGCAATGTTTTACTCTTGTGGGTTTGCCATTTACTGCCGAGAGGTAGCGCGGTATATAAAAATGTTTTCTATGAAAAGATGTATTTAGCCCCAGTCCAAGCTTGAACCGGGGATCTTTCGGCTCGCAGTCCAACGCACTAACCACTGAGCTACCGCGGCTACGAGAAATACCACCTAACGCAAAAAAGCATTATGTTAAAAATCCTGATGTAAGAAATCCTAACATGAAATGAAATTACACCTAACGTTTAAAATGGACATTACTCCGAACTAATGGTTAATTATGTTCGAAATAAATTATGAAATAAAACCTAACATTTAAGAGTTATTTCATTATGAAATATATTCTAACTAAAACATGAAATAAGTTCAAATCATAAAAACTATTGGCGCATATTCATAAAATTAAGATTCAATTTAAAATTAAAATCAGATTTTTGACATTTAATTTTTTGTGAAAATTGTTAAAAAATAGACTTCAATATTAATGTTGTCTGGAACTGAATATATTAAAACAAGTGCTTTTTTATAAATAAAATGTACATTAAAACTGTCGTAACTCTTTCAATATATACTCCACATGTAGAATGTTAGTTTTATATTACTAAAAACTGACTAAAAATCGTACCTCGGTAAATTTATTAAGTCTTTTTTTAAGATAAGTAGTCCATGTATTGGCTTATGTCCATATTTCGAAAACTACTTTTATGTAAATTTTTATTATACATTTTCAATGTAAAGTAGGCTTTGAATTTATTAAATGAGCATTTATTTAGTTTCGCGTCAGTTGATTAATTTATATCAAAATGGACAGTTCTAACAGTGATACTAGTTCTGAAACAAATTCTGATTCATCTTCGTCAAATGAATCCAGAGTTAGGCGTGGTACACGTGGTACTCGTGGTTCGTATAACCGAATAAGTAAACAACAAAAAGAGATGTTTATTAAAATTTATGAAAGTGAAAAAACTGTTTTAGAATCGGCAAAAATTGCCAGTATAAATGTTAACACAGCTTAAAATATAGTTCGAACATACAAATTATCAGGAACTATTCCAAGATCTCGCGAAAGGGGCCACAGTAAAAAAAATAATTGATAATGAATTACTTAATTTTGTTGAATATCAAGTGGAAATAAATCCCCAAATTACATTAAAAAAAATAATTCAAAAATTGTTAGAAGAAAAAAAACAAGTAAATATATCACAATCTACAGTGCGCAATTGTTTATTAGAACGTAAAATTACCCTTAAAAAGACCTACTTTGAGTTAGAAAAATGGAACGATGACCGCACTCTACAACTACGGAAAATATACGCAGAAGAATTTCAACAGTGGGTTTCACAATCTCATGAAAAAAAGATATTTATTGATGAAAGTGGATTTAATTTACATATGCGAAGGGACCAAGCGCATTCAAGATCTAATACCAGAGCCAGAGTTATTGTACCGCCTGTACGTGGGTGAAATGTCACATTGGTGGCGGCAATGAATTGTCAGAAAATTCTACATACAAAAATAATTCCTAACCGGAACTGTAATTCTGCGTTGTATATAGACTTTCTTAACGAATAAAAAGCCAAAATTGCAAACGATGATTGCTTAACAAATTCATTTTTTATTATGGATAATGCCAGCATTCATAGGATCAACGAAGTTCGTGACGTATTTTCCGATAATCTGCACCAGCATAAATTCCTTTCACCTTACTCGCCGATGCTCAATCATATAGAAAAGGTGTTTTCCAAAGTAAAGGCTGAGGTGCGTGCCATTCTCGCAGACAACAGAAACAACGTCGATATCTGTGATGTTATAAGAGACGCAGTAAATCAAATTACTCAAAATGATCGTTCAAGATATGATTTTAAAAATTCCAATTGCTGCAACTGCACAAATTTTGAATTAGTATGAAATTAATCAGTTTCTTAAATAGTTAGTTGTAAACACAAATTCAAAATTAATAAATAAAAACACACAAAAATGTTCTTTTTATTTTCTTATTTATTAATAACGAGGTTAATGAAAGAGGCTTTTATATAAAACGTGGATAAAAAGAATTTAAGTAATACTTAAAAAAAACTTGTATCTAACCATCAAATATTCCATAAACGCAAATTAAATATAACCAGTTGGGAAGGTTAGATCACATGGGAAATTTTAAAGTAGGTGTAATTATGATAGTTAGGATTATCAAAATTATAGTCGGTCTAAGCCGACTATAAATACCCTACACATATGTGTGGTTACCATTCAAAGTGATATATAGGTCACCAGGGTATACGAATCCTGAAAATAACTACAAACATTCAATCGCTGAAGAATTTCCATTCATTTGATACCCATATTTACAAATGGGTAGGTGTACCGAATTTCGATTTTTTTTAATGAACCACAGGTCTTTTCGACGGAAAACATTATTATCACGTACTTGAGCATGATGTCAATATATATTTGACCAAAAAAGTTTACCTAAGCACGTATACATAAAAATTGATCTTTATATGTACATTTTATATGAGGTATTTGAACATAAGTGGTCGGATCATAGGTCACAATGAACCGATCTCGCCAATTTTCGCACATACAGCGTAGGTATATTAGTAATCAAAGTTATAAGTTTCATCTAGCTCTTCAATTTTAAAAGTAGTAGGGATTTCAACAGACAGACGGACAGACAGACGGACAGACAGACAGACAGACAGACGGACAGACAGACGGACAGACGGACATCGCTAAATCGACTCAGGAGGTCATGCTGATCAAGAATATATATACTTTTCCATACCGGAGATGCTTCCTTCTGGGTGTTACAAACGGCGTACCAAACTGAATATACCCTTTCACTCTTAGTGTAGGGTATAAAAATAACATTTTTGGACGTTCGCTAATTCTGGAACACCAAAAATATGAAATTGGTTCTTCGAGGTCATGTTATTTGCATTTTTGCTTTCATCTATTAATGGAGAAGGGCATGTATGACTTGGGTCAATTTTTTATTACAATACTATACCTGTGAAGTACAAGGTATATTAAGTTTGTGCATATATTGTAACGCGCCTTAGTCCTAGTCCGATTATCTTTGTCGGTCTGTCTGTATGTCCATCTGACCGTCTGTCCAAAAACTTGAGAAATACTGGTCATAATGCGATGAAATCTGGCTTCAATATTTTTTAGCCAAAAATAGGATATGAGTTCGAAAATGAGCCATATCGGTCATCGGCCACGCCTACCTCCCATACTAGTCCCTTTTATAATATTTGTAGGATCCAATAACTCGAAAAGTATTAAAGACTAGCTGGACCCGTGCACGACTCATGCAAAGATTTTGTGAATGCAAGGATATGGAACAATTTTAAAGAAAATTTGTATTATTTATATCAGGGACTCGTGCTTCGCTGTGGATGTTTTTTTATTGGTTTTATAAATATAAAAAACAAAACAAAAATATTTCTCCGCTAAAACAACTTTTCTAATAGACTTCCTCTCAGTAGAAATCTTCCCCGTAAAACTATTCCCCATAGAACGCTTTCCCGTAAAATTATTCCTGGTAGAATTCTTCCCGTAGAATTCTTCCCGTAGAATTCTTCCCAGTAGAATTCTTCCCGGTGGAATTCTTTCCCGTAGAATTCTTCCCCGTAGAGTTTTTCCCAGTAAAAGTTAATGTGGTGAATTTTGCTGTGGTCAGTTTCATTGTGGTGAGTTTAGATGTGGTTAGTTTTAATGTGGTGAATTTCATTAAAAAAATTTGGTTAATATCCATTTTACAAAAAAAAAATATTCGACAAAAGCAACAATGTTCGAAAATTTTCGAAAAAAAAAATTTTTTCTCAAAAAAAATTTTGAAGGAAAAAATATTGCGTTCATTTTCGAAATGATTAATAATAATAATAGTTTGGCGCTACAGTCCTGTATAGAACTTCGGCCGAGCTCTCTCACCATTATGAGCTGTGCGTGTTATATTTGTACTCAAAGTGGTGGGACCTACAGTTTATTGCCGAATCCGAACGGCGGGTGAGAGCTTTTCATAGGCAATGGTTTTTACTCTCGTAGGTTTGCCATTTACTGACGAGAGGTAGCGCGGTATAGAAAAATGTTTCTATGAAAAGATGTTGTTAGCCCCAGTCCAGGCTTGAACCGGGGACCTTTCGGCTCGCAGTCCAACGCACTAACCACTGAGCTACCGCGGTCGAAATGATTATTTTACAAAAAAAAAAATATTCGACAAAAAAAACAATGTTGGAAAAAAATGTTGTTAAAAAAATGTTGGTCAACAAAAAGAACGCAATGGTCAAAATCACCATTTTACAAAAATATTCGATAAAAACAACTATGTTCGAAAAGTTTGGAATATATTTTTTTTTAAAGTTTTTTTTGGAAAAAAAAATGCAATGCAATGGTCGTTTGAAAACAAATTTCCACATACTCTTCACTTTATACATTTTGTCACACTAGGAGGAAAATAATTACAGAATATTGTTACTTTCTTTAATCGACTCTACCCCACGGAAGACAATGGCAAAACTTCGAGTTTACCTAGGTTCATCAAAGTATTGTTATTTTAAAACGTAACAAAAACTAAGTTATCATTCTTCTTCTCGTAAGATATGTTTCTAGTTCATTCAGAAAAAAATGGCTGTGAAACTAAAACATGCATTAATGGTGAATACATTTTGTGAATAGTTTAATTTAATTTATGAAATGACTATTCAATTTGTAAAAAGTTGTTTCTTTATGTAAAAATACTTTTCAATTTGCAAAAAGGTTTATTCCATTTTCCAAAGGTTGATGCAACTTGTAAAACGATTTTTCATTTTGTAAAAATATTTTTCAATTTTTTAAAATATTTTTCATTATGCAAAATAATTCAATTTAATAAAGGTATATTGTAACGCCCCTTAGGAGGCGTGTCCGGTATGGAAAAGTATATATATTCTTAATCATCATCACCACCCGAGTCAGTTTAGCCATGTCCGTCTGACTGTCTGTCCGTCCGTCTGTCTAGCTGTCCGTATACACGATAACTTCAGAAATACTGCTTAGAATGCGATAAAATTCCGTTTCAATACTTTTTAGCCAAAAGTTAGTTTTGTCAATAGAAATGAGCCAAATTGGTCAACGAACACGCCCACCTCCCACACAAGTCACTTTTATATAACTCTTTACGAACCAATAACTCGAAAAGTATTCAAGATATACTTATAAAATTTAAAACATATTGTTCGAATTCACTTAAAAATATGTGATCCAAAAATGGGCGTGATTCGCCCACATTTTTTTTACATTTCGCTCTTTCATAGTGGACATTTTATTCGCAAATTAATGAAAACAAAATTATCAAATATTAGCCTTAAATCTCTACATATGTTTTAAAAGTGGGCGTGATCCGCCTACATTTATTTTTATACATGTTTCAAAAAAAAATTTGATTTTCACTTTTACATAATTTTTTTATATTAATTGGATATACATCGTCAGAAATTTGGTATGTAAATAATATGCTCAGTATAATTAAGAACTTTAAAAAGGTAGGTATACAATTAAATTACCAACATTAATATTCACACCAAAGTTGTAGGGTATTCCATAGTCGGGCCCGACCGACTATAAAAGTCCGTCCCATGTGACCGAACTTACCCATGTGACATAACTTTCCCAACTCGTTAAGAATTGAAATATAGGGGCATATTCCAAAATTTAATCGCATTTAGATTCGATGTCTTAGTACAATAAATAATTTTTGAATTGAATTTAAACAGCAAACTTTGACTTCAACGCTTTCAATTCGTTTGGAAAATAATAAATGCAAAATCTTTTGTTTACAATTTTGCAGGTAAAATCGGATTCGATCGAACACTGGAACATCTTCCTTTAACATTTTCTGAATGTATCTGATGTTATGTTTTTAAATATAGGAAAAATATTTACTTAATGTAAGACCTACAAATTTGACATGCCCCTTAATAGTTGAAAAATATTGTTTCAGTATTTTAATGATTTTAAACCAAATTTAATATAATTAATTTGTTTTATATTATCCATTTTTTCAGTCACATTATAGTCAATTTTCACATATATTTAAAATTTCATATTTACTGAGTACTAATTGTCTTTATATCTGTCGGTAAAGTTTAAAGACATTCGGTCATTTAGATTTAGAACTATAGACTTTTGAAATATTTATTTAAGCTATGTTTAAACTTACAAAAAGAATATTTCTCTTCTGTTTAGAAAGGATGTAGAATTAAAATCAAAGCCACAAAGATCTACAAATTTACGTACATTTTTAAATATATAAATGAAGGCCTTGGTGCAAAAGATCCTTTTTTAACTTTGGTGGAAAATCAATAAAACTGTATAAATGTTCCAATTTTGGGATTTTTATTATAAAAATTATATTGTATACATACGTTTGTACATAATGATGGATTTGTAGAGGAAAAACTTAAATTTTACAGTTAGTTTGAGAAAAAAATGTATTTAATACTGGTGACTGGAATGAAAATTTGATAGTATCATTTTGCAATTGTGATTTCATTAGTTTTTAATTCTGGTATTATGCGCACGGAGAAAAATCATGGCTCGGTAATTGTTTAGAGACAAATAAAAAATGTTTGGAAACAATAAGTAAATATAAATAAGAATTTGTTTGGAGACAAATACATTTTATTTAGCGAAAATATAATTTATTTAGATTTAGAAATATTTGTTTGGATTTAATATAAAAAGTTTGTTAAAACAAAATTTGTTTACAGACATCACTTTAATTTAGTATATTGTGTTTGTATATAAATCAAATATTATTGTATAAAATAATATGTACTTGGCAACATTGACATAAATACATTTTATTAAGATTTATTTACAACATTTGTTTGCACATATTATTTACACAAATACAATTTGTTTTCATAATTTTTTTAACATTTATTCGTAGATAAACAAAGTTTATTTGCTATACACAAACATAGTGTTTTTGTATAGAATAAATATTATTTCTTGCAAAACATAATTTGCTTGATACCTGAGTTATTTGCACAAACAATACATTTATTTGTAACGAAACAATCATTATTACGTCGATGCACGCGGTTACAGTTAGTTGTCCTTTTTGCGTCTTATGGGATATTGTGTCTTTTGTCAAAGTGCAACATTCAAATAATACCAGGTGAAAGAAAGGTAAGTCCAATAAATGTATTTTAAAATATTTTAGATTTGTAGTTGAATGTATTACTGATGAAAATTTGAGTGCTTTTATATATGCACTCAAATTATAATATAATTTCGCGGAAAAAAGTATAAAATTGTGTGACGTAGCCGGACCCAGTAACATACGTTACCACGTGAATTATAATTTTTTGGACACAAACAAGTATTATTTGCATTTATGATGTTTTTAAATAATGTTTGTTTGTATCCAAATAACTTTTGATTGAGGAGACATAAATATAGTTTGTATGTCGTTAAAAAAGATTTGTTTGTACATAAAAATAATTTCTTTGCACATAAACAACAATATTTGCACGTTTATGCTTCTATTTTTTCCTTGCTCTATTTCGTTGTTCTTACAGTTCATTCGCATTCGATGCAGCTCGTGGTTCGAAGTGCGCGATTTTTGTGTTAAGCTCGACGTAGCATCAAACTGGATAAATTTAATAAAACTAATTAAAAAGAAAGGTGAGTACAATATAAGTTTTTCTACAGACTTTAAAGTAAATTATATGTGAAGCTTAGGAAAATTAAAGCGCATTTATAATTTCGTGAAGAAAAGTGAAAAATTGTGTGGCGTCACCGTTCCAAATAACATAAGTTTCCACGTGAATTATAATTATTTGGACACAAACAAACTTTATTTGCATTTAATATGTTTTTAAATAAAGTTTATTTGTATCCAAATAACTTTTGTTTTAGGAGATACTTTAATTGCCTGAATCAAATATAGTTTGTTTGTCGATAAATAAGAATTGTTTGTACATAAACATCAAATTTTTGCACGTTTATTCTTCGAATTTATTCTTGTTCTATTTCGTTGTTCTTACAGTTCATTCGTATTCGTTGCAACTCGTGGTTCGATTTTAAAGTGCACGATTTTTGTATCAGACTCGACGCATCATACTGGAAAAATTTATGAATTCTATTTAAAAAGAAAGGTGAGTATTATATAAGAATTTCTACAGATTTACATGTGTTTCTGTTGTTTTTCTTTTGTATTTTTTCAGAATATAATATCAGATTTCACGTCATATACATGTATCTAAGAATAACGAAAAAATAATATTTATACAAATTGTTTATAATATAATCATTATATTAAATTTAGATTCCTTACTTTGTAATAAGTTCAGATAATTGTAAGAAATAAAAACTTAAATATTAATATTATTTTTATTTGCAGGGAAAAATTTGTTCTTTGCATTCAAATATGATTTATTTGCAACCAAACAATATATTATTTAAGGATTCTTATTTTATTATCACGTAAGTATATTTTATTTGCAGGAAAACATATGTTGTTTGGATAATATGTTCATGCAAATATGATTTATTTGTATCCAAAAAATATTTTATTGAGGGATTTTATTTTATTATCACGTAAGTATATTTTATTTGCAGGAAAATATTTATTGTTTGGGTAATATATGCATGCAAATATGATTTATTTCCATCCTAATATAAAATGATTGAGTCATTCAAACAATATATATTTACATATTACCCAAATACAGCAGAAGTTGTTTGGGTCAATACTATTTTTTTTCAGCGTGCGTATTTTACCTTAAAAATTGTGATTTCTCATTGTATTGAAGTACGGACTTCAAAGGTTTATTGATTTCAATGCTCCACCTGACGGAACAAATTTAAATTTAGTTATAATACTTTTTGTATAAACCACTCTATAAATATATTATAAATTTCCACTTGATCTGATTAAAAGAAATGTTTTAATTATATTTTCGTGGCCGACATACTTGACATAATTGAACATACAAACGTACTAATCGAAAGAGTTTTTCTATTCCCAAAAATTACTTACAATATGTTTGCGACAAGAAAAATTAACATTGTTATATAAATAATAGGGTTTATATTTGCAATAGTTTTAAAGAAAACATTCTGATTTGAATAGATTTGCGGTATACGTGCAGCAAAACTATTGGCTTACTTTGACCTTTTGATTAATATAAAAAAACAAAGGTCGACATTTCTCTGTACTTTAGATTTGTCCGCATGTAATGGTGACTTTATAAAAGGCGTCATCTCAAGAATATATCGATACCTTCCAGGCAGAACATCGTAACCAACATTTTGGGTTCTTTTGTATTGTAGTTTTGAAAACCTCTTTATGCGTAGCATGTGTCTGCAAAGTCATATTTTTGAATTTCGCGTTCTTAATTGGACATAAAGCCAAATAACACTTATTGTCGTAAGTACATTTTGGAAAATGTAAGCATGTCTCAAGCTGTTGTACAGTTTGACCGCCGATATTTTTATAAAGACGAAGACGATTTACAACAAGGATAGCCTTAATTCCAAAAAAAATAAAAAAAGTTTATGTAATAGAGAATTCATCAAATATTTATGTATTTATAAGACATTTTATTGATGTTTGCAATAAGTAATTGTAATTTAAATAAGTTTCAAAAATGTTTGACTGCACTATGTATCCTTTATGTGTGTCGCATATTTGAAAGATGTTTGTTTGAAATACGTAAGCAATTTACAAGTAAATTGGAGTGTAAGGTTGTAATATTTATGTGAAATATCTTTAACTTATTCGAGTAAAAGTTGAAACATATGAAAGCTTTTATCACTATTCTTTACAGCTATTCTACTAAGTATATACATACAATAATTGCTTAAAACAAAAAGAACGCTTAATTAAATGTTTTAAAATACGTTATAACATTTCACTAATAATAAACAGTCAAAAGCACACCCATTACTTGCAAATTAAGGTACACATAAAAGAGTCAGATGGCACCTCGGCTTCAACGGCCTTAATTGCCTTTGCCACCACCCATATCATCATCAACAAAGACACTTTCTTAATTTACACTTCAACGTAGAATTATGTCCTTTATGTGAAAATTTTAATTTGAAAATTGAAAATAAACGCATATTTTATCAAGATGAAGACTGTATACGATGTTGGCATAGATATTTCCCTTCATTTGTCTTTGAGGTTATCTACTATTGTGAAATGAGGGCTTACCCTTTTAAGATGCTTTTCCCCATTAAAAAGTAAATAGTAATTATTTTGTCTCTTAGCGAAACGTTTTTGAGAGGTTGCCCATTTCACTACTTCTTTTAATACTGTCTAGGCGATTGTTTTTTTTTACGGGTTCGAAATTGTTTTGCATAATCTTCGTCGCTTATGCCTTTTCCTCAAAGTTGCGCAAGTAATGTAAAAATATTATATTCAAAATGTATCCACGCCCCTTACGAAAACATATACGTTTAAATTTTCTTACGAAGAACAGCACAAACGAGATAAAATCGGTACGAAAATGGAAGGAAACTGGCAGGCACAAAAGCAGTTTATTGGTCCGAATATCACAATTTAAAATGTAAAGGTGGGAATTGGGACAAAATCTGCCTATATTATGCGAACAAAAAGGCCAGAGAAAGAGAAGGCAAAAGCGGGGTATTATAGACAGTAAGCATATCTGCCGGTCTGCAAAATAAGTTTCGGAAATTAGTCGGAAATTATATTTACAAAGATATATTATTAAATTTTCGTAATCAAAAGCTTTCTTATACCTTAGATGTAAAGTATTAAAAGAGGTACAGGGTATATTAAGTTTGTCCGGATATAGTAACGTCGCTCAGGAATCGTTAACGGTACACTATGAAAAAAACATACTTTAAAATTAAGAACAAATGTTTGTTTAAAACTGAATTCATCTGCCATATTATTCATGACCACTTTTTGATCGATCAAAATTAATAAAACAGGTTGGCCATTACTTCAATGATTTATTGGCATTAGAATTCCAAACGAGAACAGAAGAAAATAAAAATGAAAATAAACATAAAAAACAAATATAAAATATAAGTTAAAAAATAAATAATATAAAAAAAAATTAATTTTTCGTTTAATAAAACAAAAAAAATAAAATTTTAATAACAACTATTTTAAATTTTAATAAAATTGTTTAAATGAAATTGTTTTAAGATATTTTTATTGTCGTTTGTGTTTAATTTTAACACAATTTCAGTGATGAAAACATAGCCCCCGTCGGTCAGTGTCGAAGTAGACCCAGAAATGTTTATTCGGCGCCGATCAGCTGACTTGGGCAATGGCAGTGAGACACCCAGTCTTATTTTGAGGTTGGAAAATGATTATACTTATTAAATTATTATTATTCTGCATATAATTATATTTATGTAAGAAAAACTTTAGTGTACGATTTAAAATAAAAAAAACAGTAAGAAAGGTCACATGGGAAATTTTAAAGTAGAGAAATTGTGATAGTTGGTTTGATGAAGTTAGTAAGAATTTTGAAAGTTATAGTCGGTCTAAGCCGACTATTAAAAGTGGTGCATAGGTCACGAGGGTATACGAATCTTAAAAATAACTCAAAACCTGCAATCGCTGAAGAATTACCTTTTATTTGATACCCATATGTACAAATAGGTAGGTATACCGAATTTCGATTAAATTTTTTTTGGGAAACCACAAGTCGTTTCGCGAGAAAGTATTATTTTGAAATATTTGAGCGTAAAGTCAATATATATTTGACAAAGAAAGTTCACTTAAGAACGTACGTTTGGTACGCCAAACGGCGATTATACGCTTTCACTCTTAAAAACAAGGCTTTTTCTTTGCGTGTAATAATAGTCTGACGCAACTGCTCCGAAGAACATAGGCCGAGTTCTGTCATCATTTGAGCTCTGCGTGTTATATTTATACTCAAAGTGGTGGGACCTGCAGTTTAATGCTGAATCCGAAATTGAATTTATTTTTGTTCACGTGTAAACATTATTATATTGTCCAGCAGAATCTGTCAAATTTACCATAAATATGTTACAATACCAACATACAATTTTAATTGCATTTGAATAAACTATTTCTTGGCAATTTACTTTGTTAAAAATATGTTTCGAAACACAGAAAATGCTAATCAAATCTAAAACCAACGTATATTCGCAACGCTCGTCTTAATTCGATAATTTATCGACTGACGAAGTTGGCAACGTTGTGCAGCATTTACTACCTACGCCATCTATTGCCATCGTTTGAACATATTGATGTTTAAAAACAAACAAAAAGATATTGGATTTAAATAAATGTATTATTCCAACATTCTTCTTGTATACGTCTCTTTTGTCGTCGTTTGAAGTAGAGATGGGCGCGTGCCTGTTTTTGATGGCACGGACACGCACGGGCACGCCGATAGGTGACACGCACGAGCACGAGCCCGACGAGTAAATTTACAGACACGCACGAGAAGCACGATAAAACACGGTATTTTAAAAGCCACGAAGAAACACGGAAAAACACGACAAAACACGGAAAAACACGACAAAACACGGAAAAACACGACAAAACACAAAAAAAGCTCGGGAAAACATGAAAAAGCAATTTTTCGAACCAGAATCGTTATTAAAAATGTGTTGAACCAGAACTGGAATCGGAACATATATATTTTTGGATGGTTGGAATCGGTACCAGAACCGTAACAGATAATTTAGTCCCTGTCAAGGAATGCAAAGAACCGGAATCGGAACCGTTATTAAAAATATATGGAACCGGAATCGAAACCCATTTAATTAGCTGGTTGAAACCGGAATCGGAACCGGAACCACAATTTTATGAATCTTGGAAGCGGAACTGATATTCCAATAGGTTTCAGTCCCTGTAATAAATAATTCAAAAATTAAGTTTGATACTGTTTTTTTTTAATTAGGGTAGAAACTATAAAAAAAAAAACTTTAATAGGCGCGTGCCTGATTTTGGAGGCACGGACACGACAGCAACTTTTGTACGCACGAACTCAGATTTTCGGGCGTGAGACGAAAAAAGCACGGCACGCGCCCATCTCTAGTTTGAAGTATGTATAGGGTCATTTTAAACATACTGATGTTTGACAAAGTTGACACTCGGTACGTGTCTTTTGTTGTTCGTTGAGAAAACGTGTTCGCGTCGGTAATAATTTTGTTATTTGTAAACTAAATAAATATCAGGGACCGTAAATAACGGTTATTCTTAGTTTTTTTAATGAAAACAATCAACGTATTATAAAATAGGTACGCAAGTTTTGAGAATGCAGAATCAATTATTTTCGCATGCAGAATTGACATTTGCTGTGATTTTTATTTTTTGATTTTTACGGCAAAAAATCAAAAAAAAAACGATTATTTTTAATTTTTATGTTTGCTTGCTCAGAAATAAAAATCAAATTTCAATTTTTACTTTAAAACTTCAAAAATTAAAATTAAAAATTAATTTACATTTTTTTGCTCAAGAATAACGATTATTTTTTGATTTATACTTTATTTACTCAAAAATAAAAATTAGGGTGCGGGGCGTTGTGCTTAATTTGTTGTGCAGCAAAAATAATGTCCTTGCGATGAAAACGATAGACTCTAAAACTAATTTGGATGATGTTAGTGAACAGTTTCGATGGCTCACGTGTGATAGTGGTCAGCGATAATAATTTGGCCAAGCTGTGTGTGTTATATTTGTACGCAAAGTGGTTAATGCCGTTAATTCATGGTTAATGGTTAATGTACGGGGTAAGAGCTTATAATAGTAATGTTTTACTCTCGAAGGTTAGCCAAGAGGTAGCGAAGTAATAATAATTTTTATTTTTTATGTTGACAGTCGCTGGTATCGAATCGGGGACTTTTCAGCTCATGGTCCAACGCACAAACCAATCGAGCCACCGATGCTACAGTATGACTTACTACCAAAACAGATTCACCCAAAAAAGTTCCAATGCCGCACTCGGGTGCTTTTATAATCCCACTGGAACAGATTCACCCAAAAAAGATCCAAGGACGCACTCGGGTGCTTTTGTGGAACCGATTCACCCAACAAAGTTCCAATGACGTACTTGAGTGCTTTTGTAATCCCACTGGAACAGATTCACCCAAAAATATAGTACAATGACACACCTGGATGAGTATATACCCTTGCATATAATAATAATAGTTAGGCACTACAGTCCTATAAAAACGTAGGCCGAGCTCTCTGACTACAATACCGTATAGATAAATCACCGATGAAAGTCTAATGAACTTGGCTACTCAGGGTTGGCCGAGTCTTAGACTTATGAACCATGTCTTGGAAGCTCAAGGTTGGTCGAGTCTTGGGCGAAGACTAATTCACCAAGACTTGGCCGCCCAAGTTTGGCTAAGCATTGGCCACGTTGTCAAGTCAGGGAGTCCTACATGGACTGTTATTGAATGCATCGGTACATCACCTTCCAATTTACAAAATAACTTAATATTAATAGTATATTAAAATTAGAGTGTTATGCATGCATCCATAGATTTCAAACATGCAACATTGGATTTCCTGACCTTCCTAGTTGTTATACTTTCAATAACAAAGAGTTTTTTTCTTAACGAAATTTGTTTTCAAGTTTTACCTGTTGCTGGGCCATATTAATGTTAATACTGACCACAATCTAACGTGGACCATCGAAAGTGTTCACTAACATGACCCAAATTTGTATTTGGGTCTATCGTTTTCATCGTCTGAACATCATTTTTGATGTTACGCACATCGCTCCGCACCCTAATTTTTATTTTTAAGTAAAAAAAAAAGTATAAATCAAAAATAATCGTTATTCTTGAGCAAAAAAAATAAAAATTAATTTTAAATTTTTATTTTTGAATTTGAAAATAAAAATTGAATATTAACTTTTATTTCTGAGCAAAATTTTAAAAATCAAAAATAATCGTTATTACAGAACAAAAAAAAGTTTTGCTCAAAAATAATTTTTAATTTTGATTTTTTTGTATATTACTCGTAACTACAGTCCCAAATAACAGATACAGTCCCAGATAAATATATAAATTGTGTTACAAAAAGTACAAATAGTAACAGAGTTTAATATAGTGTAGTATATAATGTCAGAAACTAATGTGAAAAAACCACAAATAAAAATCAGTGTTTCGATTTTCAAATAGAATTCGGCATGTTTTTTTACAAAAGCCTCCGTGAATACCTTTCCTACGCTATGTGCTGTACTGAGATCAACTGTAACTGTACCAAATATAAAGCGAGTTGGATCGTCTGGTTTAGCGTCTGCTGGTGCAATTGTGCATTCATTGTGCATTTATTTTTATTTTATTTTCAGGATTTTTTTCCTAAAATATTTAAATATGTTTCTATGCAAACATACTACTTTTTGTACTGAAACAACTAATATGTTTCACTGGACACATATTTATATTCAGGTCGTTCAAAATTATGTTTTATTTTGAACATATTTATGTTTCGGTTCAAATATTTATTTTATTTGGATGTAGTAATTATTATGATTCCATTAGAACATACACCATTTTAAGGGGCAACATTAAAATGTTTCCGTTATATTATAATGTAAGTCAGAGCTCATTACAAGACTGTTCAAGTCTCAATACAACCCTGTTTACAAATGATTTATGAGTCAATTATTTATTATGTTTACATAACATTCCAAACATACATGTTAATGCCTACAAAATTATGTTTGGGAGAGCCCTTTTTTTGCATGGGTGTAGACTATTATTGTGTAATATTACAACTATTTACGTGTACATATACATTTTATTTGCATTTTTAAACCAGAGATCGAAAAAAAACACTAACGTACTGTACCTTACTGTACTGTACTGTTCTTTGATACGAACACTACGAAAACACAAACCTAACATGAAAAACACTAACGCTACCTTCCTTCTTAGCGTTTGTGTTTGCGAACACTAACTAATACACTACGAATATAACGCAACGAAAACAGAACAGTATACAACTTTGTTTAGTGTACTAGGAACACAAACTCTATCTCGAAGTAAGTGTTTGTGTATTTTTAGCGTTAATTTAGTGTTCTATTTAGTGTTCTTTTAGAGTTTTTTTAGTGTTTTTATAGTGTTCTTTTAGTGTTTTTTTAGTGTTTTTTTAGAGTTTTGTTTTGTATTATTTTAAAAATGTTTACCACTACCAGCGGTTTTGTAGCGCCTCCACCTAGTGATAGAAGTGGATTAGGCACCGCCCTCTTAAAGTGGGCGGAAATCGTTTTTTGAACCAACTTTTTTTTTTCGCTGAAATCGATAGAGAAGGTCGAGAAATGGATGTAGCCACCCAGAGGGGTAGGCCACGCCTACTCAAAGTGGGCGGAAATCGCCTTTTTGTACCAACTTGTTTTTATTGCGGAATTCGATAGAAGAGGTCGAGAAATGGATGTAGCCACCGAGAGGGGTAGGCCACGCCCACTCTAAGTGGGCGGAAATCGCCTTTTTGTACCAACTTTTTTTTATTGCGGAACTCGATAGAAGAGGTCGAGAAATGGATGTAGCCATCGAGAGGGGTAGGCCACGCCCACTCCGAGTGGGCGGAAACCGCCTTTTTGTACCAACTTTTTTTATGGCGGAATTCGATAGAAGAGGTCGAGAAATGGATGTAGCCACCAAGAGGGGTAGGCCACGCCCACTCCAAGTGGGCGGAAATCGCCTTTTTGTACCAACTTTTTTATGGCGGAATTCGATAGAAGAGGTCGAGAAATGGATGTAGCCACCGAGAGGGGTAGGCCACGCCCACTCCAAGTGGGCGGAAATCGCCTTTTTGTACCAACTTTTTTTTATTGCGAAATTCGATAGAAGAGGTCGAGAAATGGATGTAGCCATCGAGAGGGGCTACATCCATTTCGCCCACTCGGAGTGGGCTTAAATCGCCTTAGTGTAACAACTTTTTTTATTGCAGAATTCGATAGATGTCCCACTAGTTATGAAATAAAAAAACGTTGTGTTGTTTTTAAATGTTTCCAGTTCATCGGAAAACTTGATTAACTTTTATTTTTCGTTGGAAGAAAAACAATCCGGCGCCTTCCGCTCATCGCGAAACTTGCTTGGGCTGATTGATTTTTTTTTTAATATTTGAAATTTATAAAATATATTAGAAGTACAAATAGAATATATCATGGTTGATGTATAGACAGGTAAAGTCATCTTTCAAATATCAGGCGCCATTTACTTTTTTTTGAACACTGTTTGAAAGACTCATCATTTGTTTACGAAAAATTTTAAACAAAACATCAATTTTTACAAATTCATAAAAAAAATTTCAACTCAAAATTTTAAAATAAATAAATTTCAACATTTTCGTAATTTTCAAGCTGTCTAGGGGCACCATAAGAACACCGCAGTTTATAACAAAGTGATAAAGTGAATTTGTGATGTGCAATTTTAATAAATTAGCCAAATTAAAGTGCAAAAAAACATAACATTGAAATAAATTTTAAATTGACAATAAATTGTTGTATTTTTTAAATTTTATTATTGACATTCTCAGCATAGTGTATGCCAACTAACTGTCTAGATGAACTAACCTGTATATACTTCAACAATGGAATATATAATAATATTAAGTGTGATATTATAAAATTTCGCAAACAAAATATAAAAAATAAATCAAAAATCTTAGAAATAGTTGGCAACGATTCTCAAATTCTCTTAGAATTATCAAAGAAGATGACAACATTTACTATTCAAGCGTCAGTCGCCGTACGTCAAATTTGTTGTTCGTATTCTGTTCAGGCAGTAACTTGAAACGAAAGAGAAGTTAAGCGAACCAAAGCCCACAAAACTCAATTGAAACAAAACACACGACGAACACAAACTTCACAAACGACGAACGACACGAGCGAAGCGAAGCTATGAAAACTGAAACAGCACAACATTGTCTTTTGAGTGGCAAGTTTTACTGTTGTTGTATTCGATTTACCGCTAGAAGTGATCGAAGAAAATAAAAAAAGATTCCGCAATAAAAAAGAGTTGGTACAAAAAGGCGATTTCCGCCCACTCGGAGTGGGCGTGGCCTACCCCTCTCGTTGGCCACATCTATTTCTCGACCTTCTCTATCGAATTCCGCAATAAAAAAAAGTTGGTACAAAAAGGCGATTTCCGCCCACTTTGAGTGGGCGTGGCCTACCCCTCTCGGTGGCTACATCCATTTCTCGATCTCTTCTATCGAATTCCGCAATAAAAAAAAGTTGGTACAAAAGGCGATTTCCGCCCACTCGGAGTGGGCGTGGCCTACCCCTCTCGGTGGCCACATCCATTTCTCGACCTTCTCTATCGAATTCCGCCATAAAAAAAAGTTGGTACAAAAAGGCGATTTCCGCCCACTCGGAGTGGGCGTGGCCTACCCCTCTCGGTGGCCACATCCATTTCTCGACCTCTTCTATCGAATTCCGCAATAAAAAAAAGTTGGTACAAAAAGGCGATTTCCGCCCACTCGGAGTGGGCGTGGCCTACTCCTCTCGGTGGCTACTTCCATTTCTCGACCTTCTCTATCGATTTCAGCGAAAAAAAAAGTTGGTTCAAAAAGCGATTTCCGCCCACTTTAAGAGGGCGGGGCCTAATCCACTTCGATTACTTGGTGGAGGCGCCACAAAACCTCTGGTACAGAAACCCTTCCTTTTTTTTATAATTTTTAAAATAACACAAAAAAACTCTTTAAAAATTCTAAAAAAACACTAAAAAAAACTTTAAAAAAAACACTAAAAAAACACTAAAAAAACTCTAAAAGAACTCTAAAAAGAACACTAAAATAACGCTAAAAACAACACTAACGAACCTCGTGTATACTGTTTTCGGTTTGTGTTCTATGAAAAATCACTATAAATTGAAAAGGAGTATGTGTACGCATCGGAATTCGTTATCGTTGTGTTCTATTCTTTCTGTTAGTGTTCGTTTTGTAGCGTTAGAGTTTGTGTTCACAAACACAAACGCTACCCTGCAAGATAGTGTTTGTGTTCTCTTGACGTACTGTACGTGTAGCGTACGGTTTTTTTTCAATCTCTGTTTTAAACCTTTGTTGTGTGATATTAAACACAAAATGTTTAATTTCGATTTGCCGAATGTTTAAAATTAAGCACACGTAGTAAATTTACACATCATTTGTTTATTCTTACACAATCTTTGTTGAATTTTAAACACATTTGGTTGAAAATTACGACTATTAGTCTGTAGTGATAATGACGCCAAGCCTTGTTCATTTATTCTAATTAAACTAGCTTGCAAGACATCTATTAATCGTCATCGCCAAAAACTAGAAAACAGAAGATATTGGTTTTATAAAGTTTTTATGAATTTGTATTTAAATGAAAATTAAAGTGTTCTAATTTTTATTTTAACTAAATTTGTTATTACTTTTAGGCTGTGAACGAAATGGACAGTTATCATTTTTGCGTTGTGTGCATGAAATATACCGAACATTAATGTATTTACTTTTCTGATTTTCTTTATTTAAATAATGCTCATTATTTAAATAAGTAAGAAAAACAAAAAAAAAATAATTAAAAATTAATACATTGATGTTCTCAGAGAAAAATTATACTTAGAAATTTCGGAAAAGCGATCCCCGTAAATATTTAAAAAAAAATAGGAAATTAAGGGTGTGTGTTACTTCGACTAAATTGCTGACTAAACTAAATTGTACGGGTTTTGATTCGATCGCCATTCAGTTAACGGTAATTGTTAAAGTCCCTTTTAAATCGATTATCTTAAGTCTGTTTGATGTCATCCAATTTAGTTTGCTCGAAAATTTGCTAAATTGAAAAGTAAACGCTGCTTTACCGACAAAGTTTAGCTTAGTCAGCAATTTATTCGAACTCGCACACATCCTAAATATTTGATGTTTAATTTTACACACTTTTGAAATTCTAGAAATTCTTAATTTTACACATTTTATGTTTAAATAAATACATTTTATGTTTATGAGTTTTTTTCTACGTTTGAAAGTAACATTAGAGATTAAATTATAAATGCGAATATAAAGCGAGTAAGTTCAAGAAAAATGAAAATCTGGAATTTAACAATTTTGATCAAAGTCTCAAAAGCGGTCATTTGGCCGCTCTGGTTCACAAAAAACGTAAAATAAGTCAAGGGTCCAATTGAGCCAAATCCTAGTTTTACTTTTTACATTAAGAAGAAATTAGGTGTTTTTTCAAATTCTTAACATTATTTAATATATCGACACCACTTACGAAATACAATAATTTATAATAATCGAGTTTTAGCTCATACAGCTAGATGTACTTTCAAAGCATAAATGCTTGAAAAAATTTACTCACTTATAGTAGTTGGGCTCGTAAAGAAATGCATGCAGTTGTTAAATTAACTACAGTATTCAGACCTGGCAAGTCCATCATAGAACCGATTTTCACATTGCGCCAAATCCAGGAAAACACCAAAGAAAGGCAGATCGACACCCACCACATCTTCGTCGACTACAAAGCTGCCTTCGACAGTCCGATAAGAAGTCGCCTTGAGCGTCACACGTTGCTCAGTGAGAATTGGGAACAACCTCACCGATACGTTTAATACCGAACGATGTTTCAGACAAGGCGATTCCCTATCGTGTGACTTCTTCAACCTAATAATGGAGAAGATTGTAAGAGTTGCACAACTGCATCACAATAACACTATCTTCAACAAGAGTTCCATGCTGCTCGGGTACGCTGATGATATCGACATCATTGGGCAGAGCGTACGAGCAGTCAGTGCAGCATTCTCCAGTTTAGAGAGTCGAATGGGTCTTACGGTGAACGAGGACAAGACGAAGTACCTAGTGTCAACAAACAAAGAGTCCCGGCGTCTTGGACAACACGTCACTATTGACAACCACAACTTCGAAATTGTGAAGGACTTCGTATAACTAGGAACCAGCATCAACAAGGAAAACAATGTCAGCCTGGAGATAAGCCGAAGAATAACTCTTGCCAACAGGTGTTACTTTGGGCTCAGTAGGCAATTGAGGAGCAGAGCCCTCTCTCGACGGACAAAAATTACGCTCTATAAGTCGCTGATCATGCTATATGGCGCTGAGGCATGGACGCTTACCAACACCGATGAGCGAGCTTTAGAAGCATTCGAGAGAAAGATTCTTCGGAAAATCTATAGTCCGATATGCGTTAGAAACGAGTACAGAATCAGACGAGCTGTATGAGCTCTACGCCGTCATTGACATAGTCAGGCGCATTAAGATCCAGCGCCTACGTTGGCTTGGACATGTCGAGCGTATGGATGAAAGCGCTCCAGCAAAAAAGGTGTTGAATACCGTACCCAGTGGTGGTCAACGTAGGCGAGGGGTGATTGCTGCAGCCGAAACCCATCATGGGTTGTAATGGCTAAATAAGTAAGTAAGTATTATTTTTATTAAAGCATCTATCTACATATGAGTTTACTTTTTGACAGATTTACATAAAAATGTGTGCAATTATTAACTATATTACACATACGGTATAAACGTGATGCAACAACTACTATAATATATGGAAGATTGATTAATGTATCACCATTTCTACTATTTCTACGATTTTGGTTAAAGGTAATATAGCGTAGAAGCTCTGGTGAATCCAATTTTCAGTAATGAGTTGGTGTATATAGATAAGATCGGCATTTTCTGCGATCTTTGAGTGATTTCATATTTAATAGTTGCAGCCGATCCTCGTATGGTGGAAGATTGAAATTATTATTAGCTTAGTTTGTGACTTGTTATAGTATAACCCTACGATAAAATGAACTGGTACGTGACTGGCGAAATGGTGATAGTGAATGGTTCCAGTTCTAACCCAATCGTATGAAACGTACCGATAACTTTCAAATTGGAGGTGATGAATTGGCACCTCATAGATACCATAGGACCGGTCTTCGTACTGTCCTTAAGTGACTGCATTTGCAGTCTCAGCAATTGTTTCAAAATATCAATGATTTGTTTACAGTCACATAAATAAAAATTACAAATAAATAAAACACAACATTATGAAATGGTGAATTTGTGTAGTATAATTTTAATAACAAAGCCAAATTGAAATGCATTAGCTTCAAATAAAATTAAAAATCGAAAGAAAGAATAAAAGAATCACGCATGATCACACGTTATTGTGATTGAATCTTAATTTACTCACGTGATTGTGAGAATGTGAGTTAGTGTGCGTGAGCACAATTTTTGCGTCAGTGATTGTGTGTGAGCACGGTTGCCACTCGGAATGAATTAATATAATATAATAGTTTGGCGCTACAGTCCTGCATATAAGTTCGGCCGAGCTATTGCCTGCCATAATTACCGAAAAAAGTTACAAACATTTTTAAATATATTTTTTTATTGAACACCGAAAAAAATACTGTATGAAAAATAACTAAAAATGTCTTTAAAATAAATACAAATGTATTTGATTTACGTCCAAAAGCATCTGTATTTGTTTTTACTAAACTGATGTAGTTGTTTTTATATGGAAAATTACTACATAATTTAACAGCTTTCCTATATAAAATTTCAATACATATGTATTAAAAAACCTTTTGTCTTTGTTTATACGTCCAGAAATATGTAGAGAAATTACTACAAATGCCTTTAATTTTACAATAATATGTAGTTATTTTACTTTGTTGTGATAATTTATTAAATAACATATTTATTTTTATTAATTCGGAAAATTATATGAATGAATGACCGTTTTGCTAATATTTCTATTGCCATTTACCTCATGATATTTTGCGACATTGCATTTTGGTATTTCGGGATCAATTGTATGTACAAATTGCAGCATAATTTTTTCAATGGATTGTCAAAATTTGTCGGTTATAAATATAACGGAAACATGTTCTATCGTTTAAAGTATCTGTCGGTTAAAGAATATTTCAATGACAAACAGATATAACAAATGATTGTGAAAACAAATTTTGCGCAAAATATCGGTTAAAGTGGAAGTTAATATTTAACTAGATATTGTGAAAACGGCCCTAAGTGATACATATTTTTGTAAACAGGTGAGTTTATAGTAAATTTATAGAATATATTTTATAGAAGAATTTATAATAATATGTAAATAATTTATAATTTAATTTTTAAACTATAATACACAAAATAATTGCATAATAAATTTTATGTATTATGTAGTATACGAAAATAAAAACTACAGAAAACAAATACATACTACATATTCCGCAATATGTAGAAAACGAATTTCTAATACATTGTGTAGTAAAATTCAGACAAATTAATACAAATGTATTTAAAAACGATCAAAATGTAGTAGAACTGTATTTTTTCAAAACGAAAACATAAATGTAGTATAATTTACTACAGTAATTTTTTCGGTGAATAAATATAAATTCGCAAAAGGATTTGCTGCCTCTGTCTTCTAACCAAGAAATTTGCTGCAACAATTCCTTCCGAAACTTCCTAACTTGTTATTTATACTGTTGTATTAAAATCACTCCAACATATTTGTCTAGTAATATTTGAGTTGTGTATATTTATGTGAAAAATGTTTATGTTACAAATTTTTCACTTTCTAATAAATTTTCTGTTTGCGTACTTTTGTTGATAAGAATTCCTTGAATTCACCAACGAACAATGCTTCATCACTGATTCAAATTTGTATGAAAAATTTAGAACTTCAAGTATAGAAAATATATCACTATATTTTCTTTTTTACTTAACTTTAAATCATTTACTAAAATTAAGGTTTTTAAAATTATTAATTGTTAGTTAACCGTTACAGTTTTATGGCTTGTCAAACACATAAAACGTTGACTTTTTTTACTATAGGAATTCAAGCGATGGGTACAATAAAGGTGATAGGCAATATAACGCCCATTTTGCAATATTCGCATCAAATGATCCCAGCAGTGCCTTCTACCGTCTTGTGAAATCCCAAATCTATTGCATAAAGTTGTTTGTCGTTTCAACAGAGTAAATTTAGTTTTGAATCTTTTTGACCGTAGTTTATATCTATATCTATTCATATCAAAAAGTATATATGCACTCAAAATAAAAAGTCTGCTATTAATAGCAAACTCTGAATGCTAAATTTTAGCAAACTTTAAATTGCATTTACAGCATACTTTTATTCGCAATAGCGAACAGTTTGCTTGGAATCTTAGTTCTGCTAGTGATGAAAATCGTGCTAGTGTAACTGGTGTGCATATCGCTTGTGTATCTAACATGCACTAGATGGCGCCATAGTCACGAGACGCTGCAGCTAAATGTGTGTATAATTCGTAGACTCTTATTCGACAACATGTTTATTTTAAAGAGATATTTCTTCTACGTAATAATAATGCACGCATGCAAGAGTCAAATAAAGGTAAAATAAACCAATTGAGAAGGTTATATCACATGGGAAATTTTAAAGTAGGTGTTATTATGATAGTTAGGATTATCAAAATTATAGTCGGTCTAAGCCGACTATAAATACCCTACACATATGTGTGGTTACCATTAAAAGTGGTATATAGGTCACCAGGATATACGAATCCCGAAAATAACTACAAACTTTCAATCGCTGAACTATTTCCATTCATTTAATACAAATGGGTAGGTGTACCGAATTTCGATTTTTTTTTGTTGAACCACAAGTCGTTTTGCCGGAAACCATTATTTTCATGTATTTGAGCATGAGTCAATATATATTTTACCAAAAAAGTTTACCTAAGCACGTATACAGTAAAATTGATCTGTAGATATACATTTTATATGAGGTATTTGAACATAAGTGGTCGGTTCTCAGGTCACAATAGACCGATCAGACAGCTTAGATATATAAGTAATCTAAATCTAAAGTTTAATTGCTTTTTAAAAGCTCGTCTACTTTTTCTGTAATCGTGATTTCAACAGACAGACAGAGGGACAGACAGACGGACATCACTAAATCGATCAGGAGATCATGCTGATCAAGAATATATATACTTTTCCATACCGGAGATGCTTCCTTCTGGGTGTTACAAACGGCGTACCAAACTGAATATTCCCTTTCACTCTTAGTGTAGGCTATAAAAATAAGTTAAATTATATATATATAATAAAAAAATAATAATATAAAAATAAAAAAGTAAGAAGTATATCAGAAATAAAAAAAATATTAAAATACAAAAAAAAATCTTTTTTTATTTAATTTTTTATGAATTGGAGTTAACAGCAAAAAAATTAGTTAAAATAGCTAAAATTATCTGCTCTAATAGCATAAAAAAAAGTTTACTGAAATAGCAAACTGTCATTTGCTGTTTCTGCAAAATCCGGCGCTTTCCTCTTTTCAGCAAACATTTTTGTTATATTGGCAACCTTTTTTTGCTATTGTTACATACTATTTATTTTGAGTGTAGACTATGCACAGTAATCTTAATTTCTTTCATTTATGTAATGATTATAGCTCTAAAACTCAATACGCCCAAATTTTATTACTCGTTGCAATAACGGCGTATAAATCATTTAATTTAATTAATTATTTAAAATATTAATAGGAGATTTAAAACAATTTTAAAAATGCTTAATAAAACTAAAAGTTCAAATTTTAATGTAAAATTTGAATCAAAAATATCGGTTCATTACTTTTTGAGTTACGGACATTCAAAAACTTTAAACGCAAATATCTCAAAACTTACTTTTTCACATAACGCCCTTATTGCAACCAACGCTTCAATTTTTTAAAATTTTATTCTAATGAGTTTGGAGTAATATTTTTGTATTATTGCACATACAAATATCTTTAAAATGATATGTTACACTAATCTTTGCTGATATCGTGTTATTATTTGATAGCAAAATTATGCACACCGTTTGTTCTTAGTTTTAGAGGTTCTAGTTTTAGAAAGTCGACGCTCATAAAAATGTGCAAGGTGTGCCAACAATTGGTCTAACCGCTACGAACCGGACGAACTAATAATTTTTTGTTTGGTTTCATACGACCATTCCAAAATGGACATGGAATGCATTTTTTATTTTTTGGATATACCCATTTTTGAAAAGATTTAATTTTTAATTTTAAATATACTTGAAAACCCTGTATTGACTTCCATTTGTTTATTAAGAGTGAGGGCGAGTTCGATAAAATTTCTGACTGAACTAAATTGTACGGGTTTTCATTCAATCGCCATTTGGTAACCGGTAATTGTTAAAGTCCACAATAAAGCGATTATCTAATTTTTATTTGCTGTCTTCCAATTAATTTCAATTTAGTTTGCTCAAAAATTTTCAAAATTGAAAAGTAAACGCTGCATTACCGATAAAATTTAGTAGTCAGGAATTTAGTTTGTTCCAGGGTTCGAGTGTGGTAAATATTTGAAATGATCTTTTTAAATACCAGGAACAGTGCTTCGGATGAATGTTTTTATTCGAGTTATAAATGTAGTAACCAAAAAATATTCGCTCCAAAAATAGTTTTTCCCAAAGTCAATTCATCCCTGGAAAAAACTACCCGGACTATTCTTTTATTGATAATTCTTTCCCAGAGACAATTTTTTCTCAGACAATTCTTCCCCTAGATTTTACAAAACAGCACATCGAAGGTCTTTCACATTTCCATCTCCGTTAAAAATTGAGAAATATTTTATTAAAATCCCTAACAGCATTACATCATTATTGCGTTTTAAAGAAGTAGGTTGTATTGGAGGTGCCACGCTCAATCGACCAATCTCACCAACATATACCCTTTTTATGCATTCTGAAAACAAGAGCAAAAAACACGTGATTTAGCGTGAATCACGCTAATTTAATTTACTCACGTGATTGTGAGGCGGTGAGTGAGTGTGCGTTATTAGAAAAATTATATAATAATTGTGTGTGAGCGTGAGTCAAAACACACTTACATGCCCATCTCTTGTCTAGATCAACCACACTCTAAAAACTGAGTTTAAAATTACTACGAAAAACTGTGTATTTTTTAATTTTTTTTTTAAATTTGCGAATTCTGTGCATATATGCGTATATATATAAAAAACCGATTTAGACAGTTATTGTTTAATATTACAACTACATTTTAAACCTTTGTTGTGTGATATTAAGCGGAACATGTTTAATTTCGATATGCCGAATGTTTAAAATTAAACATACGTAGTAAATATACACATCATTTGTTTATTCTTACACAAGCTTTGTTGAATTTTAAACACATCTTGATTAAACTTGCGACTATTAGGGCCACTTTTTCAGTAGTAATTCAACTCCATCTGTAGTTTAAACTTAGTTTAAACTTCCTTTCGTGTTTTTAGTGAACTTTAAACGTAGTTTAAACTTAGTTTAACCAACCGATGTCGGTGGTGTGAACTACGTTTAAACTATCAATGTTTTGACAGAAAAATGTGAGATGCACTCTATACGCTCGACAATCCACAATCATGCGCTGATTTGTCTGTCCATCGGTTTCCATTTTACTAGTTTTCTTCTCATTTCATAAACTAATACAGAACAATCGCTCAAATTCTCACTGATATTTCTTATTTCGTTCACTATTCTAAATTATTTTTGTAATTTCTTGCAAATTTCGTCATTCTCGCAAATTAAATATCAGCTGTTCCAAATGAAAAAATAATTTAATTCTTCTTTTTAAATGCTTATCACGATCGATAATTCGTTGACATTAGCCGGTGCTGCCATATTTTAAGACACTACTCTGAATGAAACTTAAACTGCCACTGAAAACTGCTTGAATAGTTAAACTACGTGATACGTTTAAGTAAACGTAGATTAAACTAAGTTTACGCTACCTCTTAAAATGACTCCAAGCCATGCTCATTCATTCTAATTAAAATTCTATAAACCATTGGCATCGCCAGAAACCAAAAAACAGAAGAGACTGGTTAAATAAAAATTATTTTTATGAAATTTTATTTAAATGAAAATTAAAGAGTCCTAGTTTGTATTTTAAGAAAAAATCTTTCAACGGCTGTGAACGAAATGGACAGTTATAATTTTTGCGCTGAGTGCATGAAAAACCCCGAACATTAATGCATTAACTTTTCTGATTTTCTGATTATCTGTATTTAAATAGAGAAATGCAAAAAAATTGGATTTAAAAATTAATACTCAGAACAAAATTATACTTAGAAATTTCGGAAACGCAATCCCCCTAAAAATTAAAACAAAAATAAGAAAGTAAATATTTGATGTTACGCACTTTTAATTTTAGAAATGCTTAGTTTTATACATTTATGTTTAAGTTTCACCAAAAAAAAGAGTGATTTTCCACATTTGAATGTTTAATTTTACACATATATTTTTGATTCTTAAAGTTTAAATTTAAATATTAGAAATTCAATTATAAACTCGTTTAATTATAAAATCGTAAAATTACAGAAATTTTCTCTTGTGTGCAGTTTTGTGACAGATATCTTTTCACCAGGCGCGTTTACAGTTGTGTAAGGGTAATTCACACGGTACTACGGGTAAACGCACTTTTATATGGGAAGGTGGTAATTTACATCCCGTTCAAACCTTAGACCTATCACAGAACTGATCTTCAAGATCCTATTTTTAGTCGGTACCAATGGCACCTGTCACAGAACGTTTACAGTGATTACGAACTTTCTCCATCCTGCATACCTTTGGACTAGAACCATGAAAAGTTCTCTTTTCACCAGTCACGTGATAGGTAATTTTAGAGCAATGGACACTTTTTCCCGAAGGGAACCTAATTTTGACCGTTTTTACGATTTAATTATAATGTAATGTAAAGAAAAATGCATCAATTTGTTATATTGAAAACATAGCTAAAAAAAGCACTTAGAAAATTTTATTTCAAACATAAATACATTCATTAACAACTCTGATACATATCATAAGCACATTACATATGTATATAAATGAAAGATAACTCTCAAAGAAAAATAAATAAAAAACACACACACTATTAATAATGCAGCTAAAGTACAAACAGAATTTTATATTAAGTTCGAGCAGCCTCTTTTCGATATCTTGCCTCATATGTGCTGACAAAGAGCTGTGATCCAGCGGATATACATTGTATCAGGTCCTTGCAAAGTCCAAGAAAATCAATTTATATGTTCAAAAGTACTCAAAAGTAACTGCACGTATTGGACAACATTTAGGGTGGATTTATTTTCGAGCTCATCTTTAAGTTTTTTTGCACTTAAATTGTACCCACTGGTAAGACATTGGACATGCTGTGTGGTTGTCTTCCCAGGGGATACCATTAAACTGATATTTACATTTGAAACATGTGTGATGTGGCGAAAATGTATCCACAGTTTGAAGTTTTGTTACTTTTAAGGTCGTACTCCACAGCAATGTAATGTTTTTTTTTATATTATTTTTGATGAGTTTTTAGTTGGTGTTTACATGGACTATGTCAATTTTAACATCTTTTCTGCCTTGTTTCTATGAGATCTGTCAACTTAAATCTGTCCAAAATGGAACACTTGCAAACTTTTGGTAAACTTGTGATAATTTTTTTTTTTTAAGTTTTTGAAAATATTTCTTCGAAAATACCTTGAAGGTACTATTAAGTTTAATAACTAAAACAACCCAAAAATGTTTCATAAAAGTTTCACGTAATTTGTCCAGAGCCATAATTAGTGGTAATAAGTGCGAAAAAATAGTCATTTTTTGAGCATTAAAGTAGTCTAAACTCGAATTAGCGTTCATAAAAATATGTACAAAACTAATAAAACCAATCCGATATCTTTAATAGTTGAGAAGATATTACAAATCAAAGTCAAAAGTTCGTGAAGATGTTTGTTAATTATAATATGTATTAATTAATTTGTTATAAATTGTTTATTACATTATAAAAAATGTATTTTTTCTTAAATAACGTGTAGTATTATTAAGAAAGAACAAAAAAAATTAAAAAAACAGTAATTTGGAGTCAAAAACAGTAATTTTATCATCATAAACAGTAATTTTGTCAATTTGAGTCACTTTTCCGGTGCTGCTACTGAATTATTTTTATTACAATTAATGCCATTATTATAGTAATCGCGAGTTTATGGAATTACAATAATAATATGATGTTATAATCATGTGTCTAGACCTATATTAAAGTAAAATATAATGCAGGAGATCTCTGACTGTGCCGACCACGCACACGTCGAACAACTACCAACCAAGTTGAGTTCTAAACGGCGAGCTGTTGCACAGGGTTAAAATTTTGCATAACTTTGTTCTAATATTCCAGGTAGAGATTTTGTGAACCACAACACATTATAAATGTGTGTATTAAAATTGTATGTTGTATTTATTTGTGTCGGAAAATGTTTTGAGACTTCAAAAATTAAGTTCAGAATAAAACATTATTTTTTCAATTTTAAAAATAACATTTCTTTTAGAAAAAATAATTTCGTTTCCTTCAGAACAAAACTTAATTTTATATGTTTTTTCGTTTTTTTTCGGAACTAAACGTTTCAAAACCAAATTCTTTCGTTTCGTTCAGTGTCCCTGATGTTTTCTACATTTGATACTTTTTATGCCAGAGTATACCTAATTATTTACCATTCAATGATAAATTGTTACGCGCAGAAAATATTTAGAAAATGTCATAGTTTTAAGTAAAAAAGATTATGGGTTTTTTTATATGATACACGCTGCAAAAAAAGGCTATTCCAACAATAATTTTGCAGTCCTTACATATATCCTTGGAGCTTTATGGAAACAAAAGTATTATTGCATTGCAAAACATTATTATCAGGGCAAGTTTTTTTTGGCTTTTGCCAATGATTATTATAATAACAACCAAACATATTTTTGTTTTCGTTCAAACATATTTATGTTCACAATGAATTATTTTTCGAGTTCTTGAAAACCTATACATATTTGAATGTGAAAAACATTTTCTTTACATGTAAACATATTGGGGTTACATTTCATATTAATGAGTGGCGATCAAAAATCTTTAGCGGCAACAAGTTTTTAATGTTTGAATTTTGTTTTAATGTAATACGTTGTTTTTTATTTATAAATTTGATCTGCAATTGTTTAATATTAAAAAATAATCCAATAAAATATCCCCGAAGAACTTGGAAAAAAGCCAATGAAACGTTGGAGTTTTTTACTTGCATGAAACCCCATACAGACCAAAACAGCCTATTCAAATAATGTAAAAAAAGTGCAAATATTTTTTTAAACAATATTAATTTTTTTCTTTTTTTTAAATAACATTTTATTTTTATTTATATTATATAATTATAAACTCTTATTTTTTATTACATGTCTTTTACTTATACTAATTATTTTATGTCCATCTCTTGTTCCTATTTTGAGCTCATTGAATTACGGATTGATTGGATATTTCACAAGCAGCCAGTATCTGGTATTAACAGTGATTGGCGGTACTTAAACAAATTCATCCACCAAACATAACTTTTAAAGTATATATAAGTATTAGTGTGAGTGTTATTGAGTGCTAAAAGTAGGCAGCGTTGTTATTTAATTGTGATTTCGTAGTGCCAAGCATACAAATAATTAAAACGTTGTCATACTAATTCCATTATGTTTAATTTCGTTGTCACCAAGAATAAACAAATACATATAATTCAAAGAATCTTTTTTGACGTTGGATGTGTTAAATAGCAGAAATTACATATTGTTATGAAAAGAGGTAATTTGCCCCACTGTGCAAGCATATAACAATAATGAATGAGACGCAAGACAATTTAGCGCACTAAGCAATGTGTTAGAAAGAGACGGAAGATCATTCAGCGTACTGAGCAATGTGCGCGAAAGAGATGGAAGATCAGCACATTAAAACACATGAGTGCGAATGAGATGCCAATAGCTTGCGTCATTCACGAAACGAGTAGAAGGTTCTCGTAACAAGTCAAAGCTTGTCGAAAGGTGTCGAACTGATGCATGCAGTATATAAGGGAGCCGCATCTGAGGTACAGCACTTCAGTAGTGATTGTAAAGTGGTAGAGTGCATCTCGTGTGAAAATGTCAAGTTAAATTGTGGACATGCAGCAGTTGTTAGAATTTATTATTAATAAAGTTGTTTAGTCAATGTGAATTAATAAAGTTAATTGTTGTAATTTAAACCAAACATAAGAGTGTTTTTATTTTGTACACAATCCAGCGATACGAACTTGCAGGACAGTTTTCCGTAGACTGAATTTTCGTAACAATATAGTAATATCTGATAAAATATATCTTTTTCTACAGAAACATTAATATAATAAATTCATATAAATCTGCGATTAAAGCAATTTATGTTTAAATATCGTATAATAATATTTCAATCTGAACAAAAAAACGAGTTGGGAAAGTTAGGTCACATAGGTAAGTTCGGTCACATGGGACGGACTTTTATAGTCGGTCGGGCCCGACTATGGAATACCCTACACCTTCGGTGTGAATATGAATGTTGGTAATTTAATTGTATACCTACCTTTAAAGTTCTTAATTATACTGAACATTCTTTCACTCAGAATATTATTTACATACCACGTATATCCAATTAATTTAAAAAATTTATGTAAAAGTGAAAAAAATTTTTTTTTTTTTTTGAAACATGTATAAAAATAAATGTAGGCGGATCACGCCCACTTTTAAAACATATGTAGATATTTAAGGCTAATAGTTGATAATTTTGTTTTCATTAATTTGCGAATAAAATGTCCACTATGAAAAAGCGAAATGTAATAAAAATGTGGGCGTATCGCGCCCATTTTTGGATGACATATTATTCGATGAATTCTAACAATACGTTTTAAATTTTATTAGTATATCTTGAATAATTTTCGATTTATTGGTTCGTAAAGAGTTATATTAAAGTGTCTTGTATGGGAGGTGGGCGTGTTCGTTGACCAATTTGGCTCATTTCCATTGACTAAACTAACTTTTGGCTAAAAAGTATTGAAACGAAATTTCATCGCATTCTAAGCAGTAGTTCTCAAGTTATCGTGTATACGGACAGCAAGACAGCAAGTCAGAAATAATGGTCTGAAAGTTTTAAGACCAATTTTCGTGGTCAGCACATACTTTTTTTTTTTTAAACAATCACAAAACTACATTAATAATGCACCAACAGTACAATATTTAGACTGTTGGTGCATTAACGCTTACTATTTTCAATTTTTTTTTCAACAATTTTTTTTTCTGACGTTTGAACGTTGTCAATAGCATTTGTGGTGGGAAATTTATTGTACAACAAATAAAACTAATTTTTGTTGCCAACTGTATGGATGTACTAGATACGTGCGTAGCAGGACACTTCCCCGAAAGACATTTCCCCGAAGTGGACACTTCCCCGAATGGACATTTGCCCGAAATAGACATTTCCTTGATTGGACATTTCCCCGAACGGCCAATCAAGTTCCCCGAATAAATCAACTGTATTTATTTGACTAAATATTTTAACAACTAGTGCTCACAGTTCAATTGCCGTACTTTCGTATTCCTACAATGTCGTAACAATACCACGAAACTGTGAATACGCTAAGTGTGTTTGTATTCTTGTACAGCCAACCATGACAACAGACAGACATCATTCGCACGACTTCTTGTACAGCCATAGTTAGCATCAGCAAAAATTTACCGCCAAAAATTCGATCACTAGCTTGGATTTTGAGTTGTTGGATTTGCATATGTTTGTTGTCGCACTTTTAAAAGAAGTAGAAGATATGCGAAACCAAAAAAAAAACAAAATTTTTAGTAAAAAAAAAATTTCACATTTTCATTTTTAATATTCTTAAGAAAACATGAATTTCCGCTATGTTAATTTGTTAAAAAACGAGTTGGGAAAGTTAGGTTACATGGGTAAGTTCGGTCACATGGATGGACTTTTATAGTCGGTCGGGACCGACTATGGAATACCTTATACCTTTGGTGGGGATATTTAATTGTATACATTAATTTTAAAGTTCTTAATTATTTGAAGGCCTTTAATAACAGTGTGCGCACCTATTTTAGCACAAGAAATGAAAGTTACATATTCTTATGGATTTCGACATTCTAAGAACAATGCCGTTTTCAGTTTTTTTCCTACACATACAGTTTCAAGGATATTTGAGAAAAACGAAGAACCCCGTTTTTGAGGATTCTATAGGTTGGTAAGCATTGATTATACTGTCAGACTTATTTTTATTTTATTCAAAACATGCATAACAGAACACAAGTAATATGTCCATATCAGCTTTCAAAATTCCTTTAACAGGACCTGAGATATGATGCAAAAAGGACTTATTTTTGGGCTAAAAAAAGACCCATTTTTGAGCAGTTGTTTCTCAGTTTCCAGTTGCACACCATTCTTGTGCTTTACGTTATAAGTTAGCAAATCTCATATATGTCCAAATCCATAAGAATATGTAACTTTCATTTCTGGTGTCGAAAATTGTTGTCAAATGTGCGCACAGTGTAATTTACGGCTAAAATGTTCAATATGAAAACCCGGGAAATAATGTAAAAAAATGAGGGCGGATCACGCCCATTTTTGAACTACATATTTTTATGTGAATTCTAACAATATTTGTACTGACTGGACCTTGAGCACGTTAAGACAATATCTTAAAATAATCAAAAGAGGTCGTAAAACAAAAACAATTAATATGTTTTAATTTAAAACTTTACTTGTATGGGAGGTGGGCGTGTCCGTTGGCCGATTTGGCTCATTTTCAAAGTCAGTTCATATTTTTGGCTAAAACATAATAAAACGTATTCTGATCAGTAATTCTCAAGTTACTACGTTTTTGGTCAGACAGACAGACGGATAAATGAGCCAAATCGGCCAACGACACGCCCACCTCCCATACAAGTAACGTTTATATAACTCTTTGGAACTTAAAACGTTTATATAAATCTTCGGAACTAAAAACAAAAAGTGTTCAAGATATAGTTACACCCAAAGAACGAATCAGTTGGTGCAATCGTCTTTTTTTGCCAACCGATTTATTTAGTTCTGTCAACATTCCACTGATTCAGTTGTTGCAACACCGCGTATTAGTTCACACAAGTAATGAATGCAATTGACACAATCAATTTGTTTAGTTGTGGTAGCCAATTTAATTATAAGGAATCGGCAAATTTGTTGTGTTTCTATATGCAGCCCTAGCGCTCCAACGTGTTGCAAACACGAAGTCAGCGTCACAACTGCGTTCCCGATATCGAACATTAACGACGATTCGTTGTGCTGCTGACTTCATGTTTGCAACACATTGGAGCGCTAGGGCTGCATATAGAAACACAACAGATATAAAGAAAATTGCAAGAACTCTGTACAATAGTATGCCCGTTGTTGAAGAAAGTATATATGGGCATGAAAAAACCGAACAGTAAAAATGAACAAGCTTTAAAAAAAGACAAATTTTGATTTACACGTGGCACGCGCTGTCCGTAGCACAAAAACAACGAGTGAAAAATATGAAGCATGTCGTCCTGCTTCGGCTTCGCAAAACAGCTGATTCTGTAGTTGAATCAAATAAATATTGAATGGTACAACATAATGTTATATCATTTAGTCAATATAACCATATATCTGTTGAGTCAACTAAATATTGGTTATGTCTCATTTTGAATTTAGTTGCCGTAGCAATGGAAATATAAAAATTGAAAATGGAAAAAAGTGTGTTTCCCCAATCAATGTTGCAGTTGCTTCAACTAATAGTTGGTTAAGCTTCATACTATTGTTTACCTCAAATGAATTTCAGTTGAGGCTGACTACATTTGGAAGATGCAAATGAATATTCTTTGAAACAACTGCATGCCAAGCTATTATTTTTTTGTGTGTATAAAAATTAAAACATATTGTTAGAATTGACATAAAACTATGTGGTTTAAAAATGGGCGTGACCCGCCCACATTTTTTTACATTATTTCCCGGGTTTTCATATTGAAGATTTAAGCCGTAAATCATTAAAATCAAATCTAAGAAATATTAATAATAATAATAGTTTGGCGCTACAGTCCTGTATAGAACTTCGGCCGAGCTCTCTCACCATTTTGAGCTGTGCGTGTTATATTTGTACTCAAAGTGGTGGGACCTACAGTTTATTGCCGAATCCGAACGGCGGGTGAGAGCTTTTCATAGGCAATGGTTTTACTCTCGTAGGTTTGCCATTTACTGACGAGAGGTAGCGCGGTATAGAAAAATGTTTCTATGAAAAGATGTTGTTAACCCCAGTCCAGGCTTGAACCGGGGACCTTTCGGCTCGTAGTCCAACGCACTAACCACTGAGCTACCGCGGCTACCTAAGAAATATTAGCCTTACAAAATTTTAAATATAGGCGTGCTCCGCCCACTTTTATTTTTATATTTTTTATTAGTTTTTTTATACTTTTAAATAGGAGTTCAGCATAATTAAGAACTTTAAAATTAAGGTATACAATTAAATATCTCATATTAATATCCCCACTAAAGTTGTAGGGTATTCTATAGTCGGACATCGACCGACTATAAAAGTCTTAAAGAAAAATTAAATTTAAGTAACCTTCTAATTCGTTGCGAAAATATAAAAATTCTAATTAATTCTATTTAATTTCAATTACAGCTCTATTTGAGTGTTAATTTTGGGGAAATGTCCATTTCGGGGAAATATCCATTTCGTGGTAATATCCATTTCGGGAAAATGTCCGTTTTGGGGGTATGTATATTCGAGCAAATGGCCGTTCGGGTATATGTCCAATCGGGAAAATTCCTATTTCGGGTAAATGTCTTTCGGGGAAATGTCTTTCGAGGAAATGTCATTTCGGGGAAGTGTCCACTTCGGGGAAATGGCTTCGGGGAAATATACATATATTTTCATACAAACTTATATTTATTATATACATAAATGTTCATTTTATTATGGCCTTGAGATTTTGAATTGTCTCGTCAACATCACTTGATTTATCATTTTTTTTTTTTGAGTTTTGTTAAAATATAATTCAAATTTTTATGTTATTGGATTTTTAGTTCTTGTGTAAGTAAAATAATTTTTTGTTCGTTGAAAACATTTAGCGTATTCACAGTTTCATGGTATAGGTACGACATTGTACGAATACGACAGTACGGCAATTGAACTTTGAGCACCACTTTTCTGCTTGTTAAAATATTTCGTTAAATAAATGCAGCTGATTCTTACAAAATTAGAATTATCATAAATAAAAGAAATAAATTAACATTTTATGTGCACTATTTGTCTTCAATTTCACTAATTTTCTTATTTTACCAAATACGACAACAAAAAACATGCCTTAGGGCTGGCTACTCTCAATTACAACACTTGTGGTATTTCACTTTTAAAAGGGATACAACAACAAATTGTCGTTTCTGAGCGTGCAGATATACAACATGGTACGAATACCATACTAAAATACGATGAATTGTGAATACGCTAATTGAAAATATGTTACCTAAATACAATTAGTGTTCAAATTCTATTCGTTTTCATAATTAATATGTAGTAAGATATTTGTCGACTGTTTTTTTATTTCAAGTATAAAAATTAAATTTTGCAAGATTCTTGCAAGCAATAGCGAGAAAGGTGTTGCAAGAACAAGATGATATGCAAGAGCAAACCTTAGATCGTAAGTACAAGAGCAAGAATAAGATTACTATTTCTTGCCTTGCTCTTGCAAATGATCATCACTAGTGTTGTGGATATTAATAAAAGCTATATATATAAATACTTTTGTAGTGCACAATATTTTCTGCTGCAGTCACCCGACTGGAAATTTGTTAAGTTAGCTTTATTGGTTAGCTTTATTTAGCATCCGTCGCTGATCAGAATACGTAATAGGTTGCCTTCATAAAAATTACTTATCTAAAGTCTACTTCATGAAACCCGATGTTACTTATGAAAAAAAAACCTGATTAGCTATCGTATTAATATAATATGATCAAGATGTTATTAAAAACCCTTTATAATAAAATTGGACAGCGTATTAATATAATATGATCAAGATGTTATTATAATAAAATTGGACAGCAAAATTATTCTAATAAAATAAAATATTTTAATAAATAAATGTTAAATTCAAATGCAAAAAAGAAATACGATTTCTCAAAATTTTTTTTTTAATAAATTGAAATATTTGATTTAGACTCAAAACTTGACTTTTTGTCATTGCAAAAGTTCACAAAACTATTTTTGGTTTGGAAGGTCTCAAATTTGGTTAAAGCAGTTTAAGAAGTTTTTAAATATATAAATATAAGGTTATGATAAGGATAAGATCAGACATCCTGATCGGGATAGACACTTCGAACAGCATCACGTTTTGAATGGTTCCGTTCAAATATCTTTTTGTTTGTATGTAACTATGTAATTAGAAAACTGTTCGAATCACATTTCAACCATGTTAATAAAGGATTTATAAGGCAATTATAAATTATATTTACATGAAGCTCCAAACAAACGTGCAATGCTTGCAAAATTATGTTTGGGAGAACCTTTTTTTTTGCAGTGTGTAGATCAGATATTGTGAATTGTTATTCAGAACTATAAAATTTAATTCAAACATTTTATTCAGAGAATATCAAGTATAATTCTGAAAATTCAATTGCATATTCTAAATTACAATTAATGATTTCTGGATTTTATTTGACTGAAAAACAGCCCTAAAATGTATTCTTAAAACACGACCTATCAGTTGTGAACCAATGTACTAGATTAACCTGTAATTAAAGGCAGCATTCAAATAATTAGGATTGGTTTAGCAAATTATGCTAATATACTTATATAAGCTATTATTAGGTCTCAGCGGCTTTAAATTGATAAGCAATCATCCTCGCATAACGTCTTCAGAGATATGAGATGTTTGCAATATGGTCGCAGAGTTTCACAATGAACAAATAATGGATTCGCATTATATAAAGTTCCAGTTCGCACATTGTCACAAGCTGACGAGTAAAACGTTTACAGAAAAGTGAACCCCTATTCAATTCAGGCACTTTATACGTCAGATTTCTTTCCGCACTCAGCCAGAATAACTTTTGGGAATATCAAAAAATTCGCATTTAATCGAAAAGAATCTCTATAGTAGTGAAAGGATTCCCCTTAGGGCTCTTACATGTGTCTCCCGTCGAAGTATCCAAATGTTTGACTGCGCATACATGACATAAAGTAGTCAGGGTGAAGCACAGTTAAGTGATTTGTTTGCGAATTTGCATATTCATGCTTTATGTTTATACTTCAAAATTGCCTCAAAAGTACCAGAAGCGTCAATATAACTTTTTTATCCCATATAATTTATCCATGAGTTTTCTAATTCACCGCGTTTCTTTCAATGTTTTTTCACAGTAACTTTGAATAGAGTATATGTTTCAAATTGAATCAGCGAAAATCGAATTCAGGCGTATTTTGTAACATTATTACGGTTACGTTTATCCCTTAGGGAGTCAAGATTATGTTAATATAAATGCGAAAAGATTTAATAGATATGAGTTTTATTAAGTTTTCTTTATAAACTTTAACGAATTTATTACATTACTCCCTGCATTCGTACTCCTGCTAGACCGTGCAAAGAGTTTGTAATTGAAAATAAATGACTTCTCAAAAAAGTGCGATATATTTTTCATATCTCTAAAACATTTTACATCTTGCTTGAAATGTCTTTAACGAACCCGTTTTTGTTATTATTTATTTTTATTGCATCTAAAAGTTCTCCATTCAACTTTCCAGTAACACTCGAGTAAAGAGTCGATGAATTATTACACTACACAACAACATTTTTATACCCTACACTAAGAGTGAAAGGGTATATTCAGTTTGGTACGCCGTTTGTAACACCCAGAAGGAAGCATCTCCGGTATGGAAAAGTATATATATTCTTGATCAGCATGACCTCCTGAGTCGATTTAGCGATGTCCGTCTGTCCGTCTGTCTGTACGTCTGTCTGTCTGTCTGTTGAAATCCCTACTACTTTTAAAATTGAAGAGCTAGATAAATGAAACTTATAACTTAGATTTCTAATATACCTACGCTGTATGTGCGAAAAAATTGGCAGGATCGGTCCATTGTGACCTATGAACCGACCACTTATGTTCAAATACCTCATATAAAATGTACATATAAAGATCAATTTTTATGTATACGTGCTTAGGTAAACTTTTTTGGTCAAATATATATTGATATCATGCTCAAATACATGATAATAATGTTTTCCGGCGAAAAGACTTGTGGTTCACAAAAAAAAAATCGAAATTCGGTACACCTACCCATTTGTAAATATGAGTATCAAATGAATGGAAATTCTTCAGCGATTGAATGTTTGTAGTTATTTTCAGGATTCGTATACCCTGGTGACCTATATATCAATTTGAATGGTAACCACACATATGTGTAGGGTATTTATAGTCGGCTTAGACCGACTATAATTTTGATAATCCTAACTATCATAATTACACCTACTTTAAAATTTCCCATGTGATCTAACCTTCCCAACTGGTTTATTATTGAAAATGACCCACAGAATGACCCCCCTTATTCGGACTTATTCGGAAAAACACGAGTCGGAAATATTGTAAAAATTCGAAAAGTGTACAAGCAATAAATCATAAAATGATAAAAAATCGTAATATTTTTAATATTTAACACGAATAGTTTATCCAATTAATGTATTAAATCCGACTCGGTTAAATTCGAAAATATTTAAAATCAGTCAGAAATTTTCAAAAAATAAAAACAGAAATTGTCATGTATTTTTATATAGTATAAAATGGCCAATATATAAAGTCCGAGTGGGTTATATTTAAAAAATATCACAAATTTTTAAATAGAAAATTAAAAAATCCGATTCGGACAAATACAAAAATAATTGGATGCATTCGAAATTTTTCAAAAAGTAGTTTGTAAATGTTTAATAACCTATATTTACTCTTAGATAGCATACAATTACAAAATAAGTATGAACCGATTCGAACATATTGGAAAAATATAACTAATTGTTTATTATTAAAAATATACAAATGAAAATATTTGGAAGCATTCGGAAAATTTACAAAATTAGTTTTGAAAACAGACATATATTCTTATAACGCATAAAATTGTCAAATAAATATAATCGAGTAGACAATATTAGAAAAAGGGTAGAAATATTTGGAATAAAAAGGAAATTTCATTTCATTTATTCAGTCTTCGGATTTGTATCTTACAGACAGTTACATTTTCAAATAATAAATTATTAATTAATTAAATAGTATAAATAAACTTAATTTAAATCTATATTCATTAACATTAAAATTTAGAAGTGGTGAAAAGCTATTACATAATTTGATACATCTTGATATTGGCTCATTGATAGCATAATTTGATCTATGAAATGATTCAACAAACAAATTCAACAAACAAAAATTTCTTAAATCTCTAGGTGGAACGTACAAATTAAACATATTTAAAAGCTCAGAACAATTTACTTTTTCAGACATAACATTGCAAACAAACATTAATGAAAAATAAGTTCTTCTGTCTTTCAAGGATTGCAAACCAAGTAATTTGCGCCTAGCATCATAATTTGGGTGTGTATCAGACCAATGCAGTTTCAAGATTGCGTACCTAGTAAAATTTTTTTGAACTTTTTCAATACGAAAACAATTTTCATTATAGTATAGATTCCAAATAATAGAACAATATTCTAGAAGGCTTCTTTCTTACTAAAAACATGTACAGAACATGTACATGGATCCTTGAAAGATTGCGTATTTCTTTTAATGAAACCTAGCATAGCATATGACTTTGAAATTATGTAATCGTAATGACTTGTGAATTTTAATTTAGAGTCGAATTAACTCCCAAGTCTTTTATTTCGCATTTACGATTTAAATTTAAATTATTCAAAGTATAATTAAAATTGATAGAAGTGTTGTTTTTCGTAAATGATAAATTATTGCATTTATTAACATTTAAATTTAATTTGTTTGAATAACACTATTCATTAAGTTTTGGTAAACTTAAAACAATCGCCCATGTGATTTACTTTAAGGAACAAATTAACATCATCTGCAAAAATTAAGCATTTAGAAAATTTGATTTGTTGTGGTAAATCATTTATGAACATTATAAATAAAAGCGGTCCACAATGCGTACCTTGTGGTATCCCTAATATTCATTAACTACAAATTCAGAAAAACATGAGCCTATTTTCACTTTTAATTTGCGATTAAGTAGAAAACTTTTAAAAAAGAAATAAGATGCTTGGATAATCCAAATGTTTTCAATTTAAGCAATAACACGTTATGATCAACTTTGTCAAATGCCTATGAAAAATCGGTATATATAACATATAATTGATCATGATGTTTCATTGCATTAACAATGTGATTTGTAATTAATGTTAAATTAGTGTTGATCTGTCCGAAAAGAAACCGTGTTGGCAGTCACTAATAACAGATTTTACTCGATCAAATAACTTAATTATACCCTACACCTATGAGGTACAGGGTATATTAACTTTGTGCATATATTGTAACGCCCCTTAGGAGGCTTGTCCGATATGGAAAAGTATATATATTCTTGATCAGCATCACTACCCGAGTCCGTTTAGCCATGTCCGTCTGTCTGTCTGTCTGTCCGTCTTGCTGTCTTGCTGTCTTGCTGTCTTGCTGTCTTGCTGTCTTGCTGTCCGAATACAGAATAACTTGAGAAATACTGATCAGAATGCGATGAAATTTCGACTCAATATATTTTAGCCAAAAGTAGGAACTGAGTTTGAAAATGAGCCAAATCGGTCAACGGACACGCCCACCTCCCATACAAGTCACTTTTATATAACTCTTTCGGAACTAATAACTCGAAAAGTATTCAAGATATAGTTATAAAATTTAAAAGGTATTGTTAGAATTGTTATATAAATATGTGGTCCAAAAATGGGCGTGATCCGCCCACTTTTTTTTTCATTATTTCCCGGGTTTTCATAGTGGAAATTTGATCCGTAAATTATTAAAATCAAATCTATGAAATATTAGCCTCTCAAAATTTTAAATAGAGGCGTGGTCCGCCCAATTATATTTTTCAATTTTTTTTTAGTTGTTTATACTTTTATATAAATTTTTTAATTTATGGGGATATAAGACGTAAATTTCTGATTTATGAATAATATTCTGAGGTGGGGAGGTTCAGCATAATTAAAAACTTTAAAATTAAGGTATGCAATTAAATATCCCACATTAATATCCCCACCAAAGGTGTAGGGTATTCCATAGTCGGGCCCGACCGACTATAAAAATCCGCCCCATGTGACCGAACTTACCCATGTGACCTAACTTTCCCAACTCGTTTTTATAATGTGATCAAACAATTTTGCAAAAGTTTTTTGTTTAACAATTGCTCTGTAATTATTTACATCACTTCGGTTACCCGATTTAAATATAGGAACAATAGCGCAACATTTCCATGTATCTAAGAAAACGCAATTTTTTAAACATAAATTAAACAGTATTGTAATTGGTTCTATAACATTTACTGAACAACTCTTAAAGAAGATAGAAGGAAAGTCATAATGATCATAGTTCGTGCTTGGTTTTAAGTTTGAAATTGCAAATACAACATCATCAACAGATATTTCAAATGATTGTAAACTGCTTATATCCAGAGAATCAACATCTGGATAAATTGTATTGTTACACTGAGGGAAAAAAGTAATAAAATTAAATAAAAAAGCAATAAATTTAAATACTTTTCGACACGTTTTTCACCCGTAGTCTTTTGCATTTAAATTAAATACTTTTTATTTAAACTGGATGTAAATGCTTTTTATTTAAATTTATTACGTACGTAATAAAATTTTATGTAAATACTTTTTATTTAAATTTTTTACGTATGTAATAAAATTTAAAGTAAATACTTTTTATTACTTTTTTATTAAAGTTATAACATTTTAATTTAAACACAATAATATTTATTTCATATAAAGAATGTTCCTAATCTTCTTTATATGAGATAAAATTATTATTTTATTTTTCTTTTTTCGAAATTTTTAATAAAATTAAATACTTTTTATTTAATTAAAAATTAAATACTCGCGTAATATTTTTTGTATGGAGTATTACGTTTTTTATTACAAAAGTATATAAATCAAATTTAAATAAATTTTATTTAATTTTATTACGTCACTTTTTCCTTAGTGTACATGTTTGAAAAACGGACTGGAAAAATCTTGCAAACAAATTACACGACTCAATTGTTGTGCTAGATTTATCTCCATCATTAACCATGCTGGTAGAAAATCCATTCGTATTTCTCTTTGAATTTATATAATACCAGAAAGACGATGGATCCGATTTTAATTTCGTTTCAATTTTAAAAAGATGTTGATTATATAAAAACTTGTGGAGGTAGTCAAATTCATCACGTACACGTAAATAATAATTACGATCAAATTCAATAGCATTCAATAGCAAGTAGAACACCGCCACCCCTTTCTCTGCCGGTAGTAACTGGACAACGATCAAGACGGTGAACGCAGTAATAATTGAGAGCGCGCTAGATTAAAAGCGAGCGCGCTCGATTGCGCAGCAACAGTGAGGGCGTAAGCGACTCTGATAGTGTTGAGAGTGAAAGAGTTTTACGTTCATTGCTTAATAGTGGGTAATAATGTGTTGACGATGATAAAAAATGTTGTGGTAATTTGTTAGAGAGTGGCGAATGTGTTACTGCACTTTGCAATCTTTCATTCAATGTTAGTTGATTTCGGGAGTAGGAGCTGCCAATTCGTTTTTTTGAGAGTGACGAAACTTCTTCACCTTCACTCCCACCGGCCAGTGCTCTACTTTTCTCACCGCATCGAAGTGGTTAGACGGCACAATTAATAAAAAGCTAATTGATTTTAAAGTTGATAAAAAAGCATCGCGCTTTGTTAGACGATAGCATTGAATATCTTCTAAATTCAATGATAATGTGCTAGATACATGAGTCACCAAATCAGAGGTTGTAGTATCTCGGTGAGAAATGTTGGGAAATGGGAAATGTTCCCTAAGAAAGTGTTCCAAACACTACATTAGTTTAATCAGCAATTCATTTGAACTCACACACATCCGTATTTTCTTAAAAATAAGATTTTTACTTATGTTATTAAAAGTTTGGTAGGAGATGTATTATGTTAGGTATTATTTCATAATTACTTGAATGTTGTACCAACCTTCTTGTCAGCACGAATGAGATTGTGCTAACCTCCTAGTCAGCAAGCATGAGGTTGTGCCAACATCCTCTTCAGCAAGCATGAGGTTGTTTAAACCTCCAAGTCAGCAAGCATGCCGAAACCACCAATTGAAATTTTATTATGATATTTTTTTATATAGAATACTTATTTATTTAAAGTTTTCTAATTGTATTTTTGATGCTTAAATATGTCTTGCACACAATTTCAAAAAATATATATCTGTTAATTCCTGTTCCCTGAAAAATTAAAACAGTATGAAGACACATTTTTGCGACTTGTGAAATTTTTGACATTTATTTATTTCTGCATGTATCCATAATTTTTGCAAGAAACTGACAATCGAACTGCTGATAGACATGAGGTTGCCGTTTGTCATTTATTTTGTTGATACAATAACGTACTCAGTTGCCGTAACAAATTCAAAACGTCAAATTTTGTCATAATGAAAAATACAATCATGAGGTTACGACAACCGAACGTACAGCTGCGCGAACTAACATTTCGGTTAGAGTAAGAAATGGTACGAAATAAAATTTCATCGCGTTCTAAGCAGTATTTCTCAAGTTATCGTATATACGGACAGCAAGACAGACGGATATAGCTAAACGGAGTCGGGTGGTGATGGTTATCAAGAATATATATACGCTTCCATAACGGCCATGCCTCCTAAGGGGCGTTACAATATCTGCACAAAGTTAATATACCCTGTACCTCACAGGAGTAGGATATAAATACACTTAAAAAAACTTTTGATTACAAATAATTAAACAAAAAAAAAAGTCGCGATTTTTTTTTAAATGGTCTACAGCGCTTCTAACAGTGTCATATTGCAATATAAAATACTGAAACAATTGGTTGACTATTATATACAAAATTGACCTTTTTTATAATTGTAAGACATAAAAAATACAAAAATATTTTTCAGAGTTCCGGAAATTATCTGGTCAAAAAAATCTTCGTGACCGTCTTAACGTGTATGTAAGTGTTTTTAAGTTTTTTAAAATTTAATTTTGCAACTCCCATATTTCGAAAAATTATGTAAATAAAAAAGTTTTAAAGGATACAGGATATTTTTAAAGGTATTTTTGTAATTGTTAGATATACTTTTGCCAAGACATGATAATTTATTTCCACGCCCACTTTGATATAATCCAAAATCCGGTTGGATATCGTGTGATTACAATTTTGATTCATAAATACACAGGGAAAAGTTATGTTTTGCAGCAAACATATATTACATGTTATATACATGAATGTACAGGATTTTGTGAATCTTTCATAGGTTTTTTTGTTTGGAAATTTTGAGGGTCAATAAAAAAAACGAGTGGATATGTTCAGAAAATTTACTATTAAAACAGATAATGTCCAATAAAATGTTTCCAAAAAATTTGCCTGCAGCGCTTCTAACAGTACAATAAAAAATTCTAAAAAAATTGGCTGACTATTATATACAAAAATAAACAAAAAGCGCCACCGTTTGCGCCGATTCTCGTTTAAAACAAACTTCATTTGCCGGCTGCATGTACTGTAAGGCAGTAAGAAAATTAACTTTTGTAAAATTGAGTACTTTTAAAAAAATATTATTGTGGTGAATTTGTCGAAATCGCAGCTGAAAAATTGTCGTGATCACTGTAGTATCTAGAAGCTATTGTAAGTGTTTGAAATAAATTTAATTTTTTATTTTAGTGGATTTTTTCGAATTTTTGGTTGGTTCTTTGCGGAACCATCAGGCACCGGGAGTTCAAAATTGACATAAGTGAAATTCTATAGAAATGTTTTTTTATGTTTTTTTTTAAAGTTTGTTGTTTATAAACTACAGAATTCCTGATTTTCGAACAGAATACGTGCTTGGAAATAAATGGTGTGAATATGACATCAACAATGGCCGGAGTGAATCTATAAAAAACAACTGTTTCATCAAAACAAATCACAATTATTCTTACTTTTATGCTTTTATTTACATTTTCCACAATTTTTCATAATAAAAAATCTTGACAAAACGCACTGTTTCAATTTTGAAGTCCGGGTGCCAGGAATTTTCTGGTTCATATAATTAACACCTATGCGCAAAGTCGTAGAACAAACGTTGTCCAGAATCGCGAGTACTATTTTAAGGGTTAATGTATGTAAGTGATTTGACGTTTTTTAAAAGTTAATCTTGCCACTCTCATATTCCGAAAAATTAAGTTAAACATTTTTATTTTTAAAGGGTACCACGTGACGTTGAGGTCACTTTTTATATTTTTGTAACTTTTTTCCCGCCCACTTTGATATAATCCAAAATCCGGTTGGATATCGTGTGATTACAATTTTGATTCATGTATACAAAGGGAAAAATTATGTTTTGCAGTTACATACATGAATTTACAAAATTTTTTTACAAGAATTTACAAGATTTAAAAATTTAATAAAAAAAAAAAATTAATAATAAAATTTAATAAAATTCGGAAATTTTATAAACATCCAATTACAACATTTTAAATGGGTTCACAGTTTGTAATATGCCAAAATAAGCCTGCAACTTTTAAAGAAAACGACGCAAAAATAAAATAAATCTATGAATACATTTGAAAAAATCATGTTAAAGCATTACAATAAACTGTAAACCAAAAAATCACATTTTTTGTTTTTATTCCCTATACACAGATTATAAAATGTATGTGAGTATATTTTAGCGCCTCTTAGATGCCATGACCGGTACGAAATAGTATATATTTTTGTAAAGTATTTAAGATAAAGTTATAAAATTTAAAATTAGTTATAAACAAGCATCTATCAATATGTGCTAAAAAAATGGCCGTAATCCGCCCACATTTTTTATGTAGCACTCAATTATAATATTTTCACATAATTTTGTTTATCTTCAAATTCTACATCGAAAAAATTAATAAAATAAATTAAACTACATTTTTGTCTTTGTTTTGAAAAAATGTATTTCTACTACATCGCTTTTAAATACATTTGTATTTATATAAAATAATTTACCAACTCATTGTATAAGAAATTCGTTTTGTACATAGTTCAGAAACTGTACGGTGTCTTCGTTTTCTGCACTTTTTAATTATATGAAGTTCATGCGATACACGACGGACGACTGCAACAGTGAGTAGATAGAAACGGAACCCATTTCGTATTTTATACATTCACGGAGGTAGCAGGTATAAACAGCATCCGAACGAATGACTTGGCGGCAGAAAACTAGTATTGACAACTCATTGAGTTCTGAAAATAAAAAAGCGAAAATTAAAGTTGGTAACTCTATGACTGAAACCTATCTTGGGTTGCAATGGCCAAATAAATATAAGTAACTCAACCGTTCGCAATTTTCTGTTGCGCGGTATTGGCAAAATATTATTCATATGTGGTACAACTCAAACGCGACACTTCGGTGCTTGTCATTACTTTGAGTCGTCAGAACTGATGATTAGTGCTGCTTCCATCTCATAATCTGGAAAATATTTTTCTTGTTTATTTATTTACTTATTTATTTATTTATTTATTTATTTATATGTATATTTTTGTGGTTTTGGGTAACACTCTTTAGTTGTTTATGTACTATAAAATTAAACAGTTTTTAGATTAATAATTCTAAAACCTTATTATTGGTAAACAAAAAAATTTTAATATTCATTCATAATTTTCATATAATTTACTGTTTTTATTATAAAAAAATGTATATTTTGTAATAATAATTATCACAATAAAATAAAATAACTACATTTCATAGAAAATTAAAAGTATATGCAGTAATTTTTCTACATATTTCAGGACGATTAGATAAAAACAAAATTTAAAATTTTTAATACAAATGTATTCAATTATTGTATAGAGATGCAGTAAAACTATGTAGTTATTTCCCATACAAAAATAACTACATCAATGTAGTAAAACAAATACATTTGCTTTTGGATGTAAATCAAAAACATATGTATTTATTTTAAATACATTTTTATTTAATTTTATTACAGTATTTTTTTCGGTGTACCCATATATTTCTTCGAAAGAGTGTGGACTAATTTGGAATATTCAAAACTGTGTATAATCTTACTTTCCCGATATATATTTTTTTTTTAATGCATTTTTATACCCTACAGTAAGAGTGAAAGGGTATATTCAGTTTGGTACGCCGTTTGTAACACCCAGAAGGAAGCATCTCCGGTATGGAAAAGTATATATATTCTTGATCAGCATGACCTCCTGAGATTTAGCGATGTCCGTCTGTCTGTCTGTCTGTCTGTCTGTCCGTCTGTCTGTCTGTCTGTCTGTTGAAATCCCTACTACTTTTAAAATGGAAGAGCTAGATAAATGAAACTTATAACTTAGATTACTTATATACCTACGCTGTATGTGCGAAAAAAATGGCGAGATCGGTCCATTGTGACTTGTGGTTCACAAAAAAAAATTGAAATTCGGTACACCTACCCATTTGTAAATATGGGTATCAAATGAATGGAAATTCTTCAGCGATTGAATGTTTGTAGTTATTTTCAGGATTCGTATACCCTGGTGACCTATATATCACTTTGAATGGTAACCACACATATGTGTAGGGTATTTATAGTCGGCTTAGACCGACTATAATTTTGATAATTACACCTTTTGATAATTACACCTATCATAATTACACCTACTTTAAAATTTCCCATGTGATCTAACCTTCCCAACTGGTTATATAATTTTTTTTACTTGATCATATGAGTAATTTAGAAGGCGAGATATTTATAAATATATGTGACGACTTTTCTGAAAGCTCGGTTCAAAAGATTTTGACCGATATTTTGTAAACCTATCCAAAGACACATTAAATCAGGGAGTCATTTTACATATTACAAAAATAGTCTATAATGGTGCGCAAAATGGCTGTTGTATAGTGTAAATAGTGAGCTACCTTATTTTTAATATTTAATAATTTAAAATACAGTTATTAACTACCAATAAGGAAATAAGAACGCACACACTTAATATTTAAAACACATTATATTTTTCTGACATAAAGTAGTAAATAGTCATAAACTAGTCATTAACAGGGCAAGTTTTTTTTGGCACAAAATATATAGTTAAAAATGGCAGGCAAAATGGCACAAAAAAACAGTAAAAATGGCACAAAAATAAGTAAAAAAAAGGCAAAAAATTGCACAAAAATAATCAAAAAATGGCACGAAAATAGTCAAAAAAGGCAAAAAAAGGCAAAAAAAAACTTTATAAAATATTTCAATGAACTATTTTTGTTGACAATCATAGATTTCTCTTTTACATGGTATAATATTTATTTCATTAATTTCATTCACAAAATTAAGAACATACAAAAATAAGTACACAAGAAGAGGACGTCATATATTTTTTTAATACAACCAGAAACTCGAAAATAATATTTAAAACGGTTTGCCAGAGTGTAAAAAAGGCATTTTTAGGCAAAGTATATCAAAATTGGCAAATTTACAAAATAATTGAAAAAATGGCAAAAATGGCATTTTTTGGCAAAAGCTAAAAAAAACCTTGCCCTGGTCATTAACAATGTTGTTTGGAGGGAGTAATTTATAATGCAAAGAAAAACAAACACCACTTAAAAAATAAATATTACAGAAGAAAAATTATGCACTATTATGCACTTACTTCATCCAAAATTAAGTGTGTAAATATAACTAAAATATTAATCAATCCAATTAATTTTTAATTGAAACTCAGTCGATGTAATTTTTAGCAGCATTGAATTCCATATTCGTAATAATGAGAATATGTTAATTGGAGAAACTTTAATTAATATTTTTGTCATATTGATATTAAAGTTGTTATATATATTATATTTTTTATTAGGAATTTTAAAAACTTAAATTAATTAATTAGTAACATCAATTAAAAATTTCATTCGATGGAAATTGGATCAATTAAATATTTTGTTAAATTAAATAAAATATTTGTCGAATAGAAACATATGAAAATAAAAATAATTTAATTCAATATATAACATAAAATAAATGTTAAATAAGTATTTATACTGTTTGATATGCTTTGTAAAATTCTTTCAACCTAACGAATGTTTTACCGAAGTCAGTTTTCACAACTTCTACAGATGGGCCAATTAATCGAGTCAAACATAAAATTTGATATTCGCTTTTTAATGATTCAATATGCAACAAAATCATAAGCTGTTTTTTCAAATTCTTGACAGCAAAAATAAATTCAGCCATTTAATGCTTTAATAACATAACATACACTAAATAATGCAATATATTGTTTTAAAATAGCAACGTAGAAGAAAATAATGTTAGAAGAAACTGAACGACGCCGCCGACGCACGAGACGCACAAATAAAAAACAAAATGAAATCCAGAAGAAATAAAGTGTTGCAATTTAAGAAAATGATTAAATCAAAAGTAACAAATAAAAGTAGTTAATACTATTAAAGATTTAGTTGTATTGAAATTATATTAAATTAATTCCTATTAATATTTTAATAAAAAATCTGTAAATACAATTAAATAATTAGTAAATACATTCATATTTTTAATTGGAATATGATTTTGTTTGCTATTAATATCAATTGTTATATATACGTTCGATATTTTTTCTGTGTATTATGACATTTATCTAGTTTATGCAATAACATATCGTTTAAAACCGGATTATAAGACAAAATTAGGCGTAATTTTCACATGTAGTTATGCAGTATCGTCGGTGATATATATATTTTAATTTATTTAACCAATAAAAAACTTCAATCGTGGCCATTAGCCAATAAAAACAAAGTTGAATTATTTTGAAAACTCGCTCAAAAATCAATTAAAAGGCGTATAAATTGTATTATGTTAATTTTAAAAGTTAGAGCATGAACCAAGAAATTTAAAAATTATTGACCCTTCAAGTTTAAAATAATTTAAATAACCTCTGAATTTTATATAAATAAAAAACATACACACGAATGCATAAATAATATATCTTTTTCAAATTCAGCACAGCATCACCAACAACAGTATGAAGTAAGGCCTTGCAGCATGACGCAGTATTTAAAGCAGAGCTCTCGATTACCCTGGTTTTTCGAGCTACCCGGGTATTACCCGGGTAGTTCAAATACTCGAAAAACCCGGGTATTAAATGTTCGAGCTACCCGGGTAATTTGTTCGAGCTATTCGTTGTTCGAGTAGCTCGATTGCTTGATCGTTGTTCGAGCTTCGAGTAGCTTGTTCGTTCGGTCGTTTGATTGATTGACGATTGTTCATTTGATCGCTTGTTAATTTGTCTGTCCGTTCGTTTGCTTGATGTGGGAGTTGGTCGGAAGTGGTTGGAAAAATGTGGGTGGACAAAAGTGTGTGGGTGGGCAGAAAGTAAAAAAAAAATTATTGCAGAAATCGGTAGCAGACATCGAGGGAAATCGAATGGTACCACTCTCAGTGGTTCACGACCCCCAAAAGGGGGGTCAAAAACCCATTTATGACCCAAACATTTTTATTTCGGAAATCGATTGCGGATACCATTACAATGCTATTGGTACCCTTTGGAGTGGTCCACGATCCCCAAAATTGCTGGGTCATAAATGGGGTTTTGACCCCCTTTTGAGGGTCAGGGACCACTGAGAGTGGTACTATTCGATTTCCCTCGATGTCTGCTACTGATTTCTGCAATAAAATTTTTTTCGGTCTTTTTATCACTTTCCGCCCACTTTTGCCCACCCACCCACTTTTGTCCACCCACATTTTTCCAACCACTTCCGACCATCTCCCACATCAAGCAAACGAACGGACAGAGAAATTAACAAGCGATCAAATGAACAATCGTCAATCGACAAACTAACGAACGAACGAGCTATTCGAAGCTCGAACAACGATCGAGCTACTCGAACAACGAACGAGCAATCGAGCTACTCGATCAAACGAGCTACTCGAATAGCTCGAACAAACGAACGAACAAATTACCGGGGTTTTGCGAACTACCCGGGTAGCTCGAACATTTAATACCCGGGTTTTTCGAGTATTTCAACTACCCGGGTATTACCCGGGCCTTCGAAAATACTCGAATGAAATCGAGAGCTCTGATTTAAAGAAAGTGATTATTAACTTTATTTATAGTATATTTGTTATTCTATATTAATAATAATAGTTTTGCACTACAGTCCTATAAGAACTTAGGCCGAGCTCTCTCACCATTTTGAGCTGAGCGAGTTATATTTTTACTCAAAGTGTTGGGACCTACAGTTTATTGCCGAATCCGAACGGCGGGTGAGAGCTTTTCATAAGCAATGTTTTACTCTCGTAGGTTTGCCATTTACTACCCAGAGGTAGTCTTCATTAAATAACATAAAACAAACATATAATAACACCAATATGATAATATCGTCGTTGTAGAACGAAAAGTCACTAAATACATTTTTATGAAAAACTTAATTTTTGAGTTTGTTGATAAATATTATAAAAAGTAATTGACGCATTTTTTAAGTTGAAAAATAAACTAATAGATTTACATTTTCTTAACATGTGGTAAACAAATTGAGATCATCGATTAAAAATTGACAGATTTATCAAGATTTTTGTAAATGAATATTTGGCATTTTGAAAATGTATTTGGTGACTTTTCGTTCTACAATCGACGATATACTAATATGTATATAAAATAACAAAAATACACTAACAAACACTAATATATAACTTAAAATACTTTCTTATTCATAATCTTAAAATATAATTCATTTTTTAAATAAACACTAAACATGCAATTAATGCTAAAATAATACTATTTAAATGTCGTTTGACACTAAACATATTGGGATTCATTACAAATACAACAGAGAATCATGGAGTATGGGATTAGTATGGACATAGATTTTACAGCTTAGGAGGTCCACCATTGGGGATATCAAGATATTTTTCAATTTTGTAGTTCGAATTTAATTAGTGCGTTTGTTTGATTTAAGTATTATGTACATTTTGAATTTGCTTAATTAATTTAGAGTAATTATATTCCACTCAAGGACTCTTAAATTAAGTGTACCAAGCGAAGTACTGGATTGTAAAGGGTCAAGAATCTCCCACGGGCTGAAAGCTAGTCGTTTATAAGAGTCCACCCCGACTCTCTCCCCCTGTACCTTATCAACTTCGGTTGACCTCATTGGTTGGATACAACTCACAGAAAAAACTGCTTAGGGTGCAGTTCTTTCAAGGAATTTTCATTTACAAATCGGTTGGCAAAAAACTGGGTGTACCACTCTTATGAGGTGGGACGTGCCCTTCCGGTCCCGATGAGATCACAGCATGCACAAAATCATCAGCAGTATATGGTAAGAAAAATGCATGCCCAGTGAATGGAATCTCTGAGTACTCACCTTACGAAAGGTGATCCCACAACATGTTCCTATTCCAACATGCGCCTATACCTATTCCACGGTAGTTGGCTTCGTTAATATCTCGTATAAGATTCTATCTAGCGTACTTATTAGCTGAAAGACTGAATCCCACCGTCACTAACTGATTGGACCTTATTAGTGCGGCTTCAGAGTTGGAAATCCACCATAGACCATTTTCTCATTACACTAAAACGAACGAGAGGCATATCGAAACCCACCAATAGTCCGATAAAGAGTCGCCTATATGCGACCACGTGCAACTTATAAGACTTTGCACGATGACCATGAGCAATACACGTTGCACAGTGCAAATTGCGAACAACATCCCCGATACGTTTAATGCCGAACAGGTATCAGACAATTTGAATCTCTCTCGTAGAGCACAGGAGCAGACGAGCAGTTTTTGCTGCATTCTAAAGTTTATAGAAGGAATCGAGTCGAATGGGTCTTACAGTGAACGACGATAAGAGAAGTACCTGGCGTCAAAAACGAGGAGTCCCGGCGTCTTGGACAGCGCGTCACTATTGACACCCACAACTTCGAAGTCGTGAATGACTTCTTCTACTTAGGTACCAGCATCAACAAAAATTAAAAAAACATTCTTTAGAATAGCCGAAGAATAACTCTTGCCAACAGGCGCTACTTTGGGCTCAGTAGGATTATGAGTAGCAGAGCCCTCACTATCGACGGTCGAAAATTACGCTCTTTAAGTCATTCAACATGCCAGTCTTCCGCTATGGCACTAAGGCATGGACGCTTGCAAACACCGTTTTAGAAGCGTTCGACAGAAAAAATCTTCAGAAAATCTATTGCCCGATATGTATTGAAAACGAGTACAAAATAAGATAGAACGATGGTTGAATGAGCTCTACGCCGATATCGTCTGACTTGGTTTGGACATGAAAGCGTTCCAGAAAAATAGTGTTCAATTCTGTACCCAGTGGTGGTCAACATAGGAAAGGTCGTCCGACCAAGTGTGTGATAACCTGACGTGGAGTGTAAAACTTGCGCCAACGCAGAAGCGACTGGCATGGCATAATTGCTGCGGCCGAAACCCATCATGAATTGTAATGACCAAATATGTAATCAACAACCACAATATACATCACTGAGCCAAATTCCATGAAGTACAGATATTTATAATTAAAATTTAAGTTTTTCTACGTCCATTTTTTGGAAAATTTAAAATTGACGAAAAAGTATTTCGTTAATTTGCACATTGATTATTTTGAGCGGAATCAATTATGTACGAGTATAAAGCATAATTCATTTCCATTAATTTTTGGCCCTAACAAATAACCCTATGAAAGGTAAAAATTGATATAGGTGTTAAATTATTGAGTCCCTAATGTTCCACCTACAGAGGATATAATGTATTTGTATTCAAATGTAGGCTTTTGCCAATGCAATTAAATCAGAGCATAAACAGAAACAAGGAAAAACATTTTTCTGCAAATACCGCAATCTATTCCAATTCGCAATCAAAGTCCCGAATATCATTTGAATACGAGGTCTCACACACAGCAAATGCACGCTGAATAAAACGTTTTCCTTTGTAAATGACGATTTGTGCCTGTGAACAGATAGAGGACTTGTTCCAGCTTTAGCTCTAGTGCATTCGTTTGTGTTTAGTGGTGGACTTAAACGCACACACAGAGCCCCGTCTTGTCCAAAGTGGTATTTTATTGACGCCACATGCACTCAACACATAGTAGTGCAAATATAAATGCACAAATGCGATTGGAGTCAAAAGCATGCCAAACCTGACTGAATTGGCTTTTCAGACACTGCGCCGAAATTGTATAAATATAGCATTTCAATTGAGTGTCCATAGAAAATGTATTCGTATCTACACCGAGGGAAAGTAATAAAATTATATAAAAAAAGTCGTGTATTTAAATAATTTTCGACACCATTTTGAATCGTTGTTGTTATATTTTAATATTACCTATTGTTTAAAATTTGATTTCAGATATTCGGATCTCAATGAGTATCTCAACAGTAAGGGCGCGTTTTTATTTCTACTGAATATGTTGTTACATTGCAACGATGAAATTAAGGTACACATGAACGTCTTCAATTTAAAATCGGTTGAAGTGTTTACGATGTGCTTCTTCGGTATGTGGTCGAGATTATAAATTTAGCTCCAGTGTTGTTAAAAACTCTTATTAATAATGTCGATTTTTATGGTGATGTAATTCAGGCATTGCTGTCATTTCTAATCTTGGAAAAATTTCTAATTTCTAATTTTGGAAAAGGACGCATTGAAAGCATATTTTTGTAGCTTTGATATAAATTTTATCTTATTCATGATTTTGTGTGTCTTCTTCCGCATCCTCTACAAACAAAAGGAAAATAATTATGTAAATCCGCATAAAAAACGCACTTTTGACATTTCTCAAAAATCGTTTATAAAAAAGCGGTAACGCAATAGAATGTTACGAAAAAGAAGGTTCCACTGTATGCAATTCAACAAGTAAAGTGATACTTTATAGTCAGAAGAATGCACTAATTCCATCAGAATCCTGATCCGAACTAGGAAATTCTTTCGTAAAAGTATCGGAGAACTTGAGGTAAGTAAATACGAACAAATTTTATAGCTTAATAATATAGTTATATCTTAGAAGATAGTTCCAAACGAGTTGGGAAAATTAAGTCAGATAGGTGCGACCTAAAGTCGGTCAGGCCCGACTATGGAATATCCTACACATTGAAGGGGATATTAATATGGGATACTATTGTGAGATATTTGAATGTATACCTAAATTATAAAATTCTTAAATTCCACTATAAAAAAACCGGAAACTAATGTAAAAAAAATGTGGGCGGATCACATTTTTGAACACATATTTTAGGTGAATTTTAACAATACCTTTTAAATTTTATAACTATATCATAAATTCTTTTCGAGTTATTGGTTTCTAAAAAGTAATATAAAAGTGACTTATATGGACGGTGGACGTGTCCGATGACCGATTCGCCTCTTTTCTGAGCTCAGAAACCATTATCGGCTGAAACATATTGAAACAAAATGTTATCGTATTTCTCAAGTTTACCTGTATTCGGACAGGACGACAGAAGGACATGGCTTTACCCATTTCAGGTATTGTTTTCATGAAGGTACCTGCCACTCTAATTTTTTTAGTGTTGGTGCATTATTGATGTAGTTTTGTGATGGTTATCTTTTTTTTTTTAATGATGTACCGACCACCAAAATCGGTTTTAAAACTTTCAGATCATTATTTCTTATTATGTTTGTATTAGATGCAAGGATTGAAACCATAACCGAAACCGATATCCGTTTAAAACCGTTTAATTTTTAAAACCGAAACCGTTATACGAAAATCAGAAATAAACCGTTTTAACGGTTTCGGTTTTATACCGGTTTAAAACGGTTTTTAAAAAAGTATAAAAGAAACAGAAAAACATATTTTATATTATATAGAAGATGTTAAGTACAAGGCATGTTTAAATGTCATTTAATAAAATTTTGAGTTCCCAAAATAAACCTTTTTTGTTGTACAAAAATTCATATTATGTTTTAATATATTTACAAAACAACGTTATTTGGTCTATAATTTGTTTTTTGTTTCATTAATTTGTGTAGCGGTAAATCGAATTAACAACAAAACAACAGCAACTCCAAGCACAGTTTTTTTTTTTGTTAAAAAATGAATCAAATTGGTTTTTTTATTTATTGTATTAGTAAAATATATAGGGGAGCCTGGGGTAAAGAGGGACAAGTTTTATAAAGTTCATTTGAATATTTTTTAAATTATTTCAAAGTATCTATGCAATAGAACACCATATAGAACACCATGATATTTGAGTCATTTTTCAAAACAGCTCAATTTCGGACATATATATTAAGGGTTACAAAATTTGAATAAGGTAATAAAAAACAATCGTAATGCAAGAAAAAATTTGAAAAAGTTTTAAATTATTAACATCTCAGTAACTACTTAAGAAAATACGAAAAATGAAGTGCATGTTCGATAAGTTCGAACATTTCAAGTATTTGCAAATATTGCAGTTCACTGAATTATTGAAATTTAATTTCTTTGGCTTTTATGGATGGAAATTGTACAAAATTCTTCTTCTTATGAAGTTTAAGAATATTTACCGATGTATTCTTGTTGCTTCTCGGATCTCTTTTGCAATTCAGATCATATCTCAGGTGAAGTCAAAACGTTGCTTTTCACTAGTTTGTGGTCACAAAATTTTGAATTGAAATTTTTTCAAATTTGGATAATGAACCCCATTTTAGATAATGTTAAGGAGGACAGCCTATGAAATAGGATTGTTCGCAATTAAATATTATATCTCGTATAAGAATTATAAATACGTAAATGTGTAAATGGAGGCAAATTTTTGTTTGAAATTTGATGAAAACATTTAAAAAATACGATTTTATTTCAATGAATGAAATCATCAATATGATGAATACTGGTAGTTGGTGCAATTTTTGGTGATATTTTTTTGTGTGTATGCGATGAAGTCCCACTCTGATTTTTTTTGTGTTGGTGCATTATTGATGTAGTTTTGAAATGGTGTAAAAAAAATATGTGCCGACCACCAAAATCTGTTTTAAAATTTTCGGACAATGATTTCTTATTAGCAATTCGTTAGCTTTCAAATGAAATCAAATTGTTCAATATTGAACTTATAGTTCACGTGCTACAGTCATTTAACTGAATGCAAAATGTTGAATTTCAACGAAATTTATTAATTTATTACCAATTTAATTTACTACCAAAAAAATTTCAATCAAAAGTGCCCGATTTGACGTGGTATGTCCGATATGGGAATGTCCAGAAAAATGTCAACTACGACCGAAAAATTCAAAATATTACATTCTTTGAAAATGCTGTGGATTCGGAATCCCAAATATGTGAATCTAAAAATCTGAAAAGAAAATTTTATTCCGTTAACGGTAACGTATAAAAAATACTCATAAAGCAACGTTACTATACAACATGTATTTATACCAGGGCTCTGGTGGAACCGGAACCGTTTCATTTTTATAGAACCGGAACTGGAATGGTTATTTTATTTTTTATGGAACCGAAACTGGAACTAGAATCGTAATTTTATTTTTTATAGAACTGGAACAGAAAACCGGAACCAGAACTGGAACCATTACTAAATTTATTAGATCATAAATTAATATATTAAAAAAATAATAATTGAATGAATTTGGATAATTAATTTGGAAACAAAACAAAAATTAATTAAATTACATATGTAGGAAATGGTATTTTAAAAAATGTGGAACTGTTCAAATTTTTGGCATCATCTTTATACATATTGATTATCATATAAAATATGTTTTGTATTTTTGACAAATATTTCATTCACTTATTTTCCAAATACTGTTTTCGTGCTCGATTCCCATATAATTTTACAAAAAAGTTTCTTCATTCATACAATTTAAAAATATATTGGAAAATTTTCAGAGATTTGATAATTTGAAAAAAAACGTATACAAATCACTAAAGCGATGTTAATCAATTGAATGTACAAAATACATCATAAAAAAGTGTCTGCCCTATACTCATTTTGATGCAGTTAAAGATAAAATGTCAACATTTAATATATATTATTTTAAACATTTCAGATATGTCTAATTCTTTGAAACCGCACCATTTCCAATCCATCCAAAGTGGCTATATAAAAGAATTTTCATTATCAAAATACAATCCCATTTTTGGTGTTTCGATGGTAATTTCTCCGAATCCCGCTCACCGGGGCTTATTTCATTAGAATACTAAAAAAACTAATCCAGACAAAATTTCAGCTCAATCGAAGAATCTTTGAGCTATCCCTTACAAAATTGTCCATTACATTCACCCTTGTACATAAATGATGCACCCTAGTACTAAATAATTTTATTTTCCTAAAATATGCATTTTTCTGAAATGTCTAAAATCGTAGTAAAAATAACGAAGATATTATTGGCTGATGCCCTTTTGGGATTTATGAAAAAAATGTCATTGAAAAATTTTAGGAGGCAATTTCAATATTTGCAAGGACATTTTCAAATAACTCATCTTGATCATTGCTTTTGGCGTCTTAGGTTAGCTTGTAATATAGACCAATAGAGGTCCATTGTGATACCACCGTTCCATTACCGACATATTTGAATCCACGTTTTTGAAAATACATTCAATGCGTTACTTTTAAATCCAAGAAAGTCCAAGAAAGTCATCAAAGAGATATTTTGGTTTTTCAGTAAAACTTATTTTTTTTTTTAATTGATCGGTTCATGATCGACTTATTTGAATCCGCGTTTTGGCTTCCTTTTGGAGTTTTGGTCATAAGTATAAGTCTGACGTAACCAAATACACATTTTTATAAGCGAATAGTAAAAGTGTTTGGATATTAATATACTAATAAATAAATTTCGACAATATTATCAAAATATTTACATAAAATTTACGTATTTTTATTTTCACAAATGAATTTACAAATGTCAAAATATTTGTGAAACTATTATAAGAAAATGTTTTGAAGTAAATGTATTCCAATTTAGTTTATACATGTTTTCTAGAATCCTGACAAAAACCCTACGTATTTTTATTTTTACACTTATTTATTGGATGTCGGTTTATATTCTGAATTTCTTGAATAAATTGTTTTGAAACACATGTTCTTCCAAATAGTTTTCAACGCATTTTGAGAGTACTTGGAATATATTAACTTAGTTGTTGATTAATAAATATTTTTATAAATGTCGATTTCAATTTTGAATATTATTTTGAAATACACGTTCTTCCAAATAATTTTCAAACGGATTTTGTGTGTATTTGGAATATACATGCGTTTTTAAAATGTTGTACTTTAGCAAAGTGAAATAATTTTATAATTTGATATAAATCAAATTGAAAATATATTTTTTCAATTCAATTTAAACTAATTTTGTGCATATTATGATTTATGTTACATTCTTCGTTGCTGTATATGCAAAAATAATATGGAGGTATGCGTACTATGGGTGATGTTCCGGTAGTGCGTCTCTGATATCGAAAGGCACCTGCGCGCTGTGAAGCTGTACTGTGCGTGAAACGTCTTATATCCGATAAGACTCATGAATATTCGCATAGTGAAGCGGTCATCGCAAGGATATTTTCGAGCACAGAAGAGTTTTACAGCTTTTCACAGTGAAGATGTAAAGCTCTTTTAGTCCAGTCACGTAGCGACCTTTTGGCTCGTAGTCCAACTAACCATTTCTTTTTATACCCTACACCTATGAGGTACAGGGTATATTAACTTTGTGCATATATTGTAACGCCCCTTAGGAGGCGTGTCCGGTATGGAAAAGTATATATATTCTTGATCAGCATCACTACCCGAGTCCGTTTAGCCATGTCCGTCTGTCTGTCTGTCCGTCTTGCTGTCTTGCTGTCTTGCTGTCTTGCTGTCCGAATACAGAATAACTTGAGAAATACTGATCAGAATGCGATGAAATTTCGTCTCAATATATTTTAGCCAAAAGTAGGAACTGAGTTTGAAAATGAGCCAAATCGGTCAACGGACACGCCCACCTCCCATACATGTCACTTTTATATAACTCTTTCGGAACTAATAACTCGAAAAGTATTCAAGGTATAGTTATAAAATTTAAAAAGTATTGTTAGAATTCACCTAAAAATATGTGGTCCAAAAATGGGCGTGATCCGCCCACATTTTTTTTTCATTATTTCCCGGGTTTTCATAGTCGAAAATTGATCCGTAAATTATTAAAATCAAATCTATGAAATATTAGCCTTTCAAAATTAGAAATATAGGCGTGGTCCGCCCAATTATATTTTTCAATTTTTTTTAAAGTTTTTTATACTTTATATAAATTTTTAATTTATGGGGATATAAGACGTAAATTTCTGATATATGAATAATTTTCTGAGGGTAAGCATTCCCACCAAAGGTGTAGGGTATTCCATAGTCGGGCCCGACCGACTATAAAAATCCGCCCCATGTGACCGAACTTACCCATGTGACCTAACTTTCCCAACTCGTTATATATTTTTTTGCTTACAACACTTACAACACGTTTTGAAACACATTAATAAAAACATATTTTAAGAACCCATCTATAGTTATTTAAAGTAGATAATATACGTTTTTAAATAAATGTATACAAACATCAATAAATCCCTTATAGTTTGCATAGAAATACACGCATAAATCAATCTGAATATAATATATAAAACCATATACAAAACGCGTACATTTCAATTTGAAAAATTCGTGTAAATAATGTACAATTTATGAAAATCCAAAATAAAAAACACATGTTTTAAAAACATTTATGAAATGTTTATTTATACAGAAAAGCACACATCGTCGACCCTTACGAAAATTATTATATTAAAATTGTCTTACGAAAAAAGTATATAACACTTTTAAACGAATACGATTTCATTTTTACTTCAATAACGAATATTATAATGTTCTCAAAATTTCACAGAAAATTAGTACAATTTCTGTGTAAAATTATTATGTTTCAAATTTTTAGACGAAAATTGGAGCTTTTTATTGAAAAAGATTTTTTTTCAAAATCATATTGCGTTGCTTTTATGTTTTGATATATGTCATTTGTAAAATTTGTTTGACAAAATTCAAAATAATTACGCTATAATGATATAAAATATGCATTACTATGTAGGTGACTCAGAAGATTAGTGTGTTGGAATACAAGCCGAAGCGTCGTTGGTTCAAACACCAACGAAGGCAACATCAAAAAAAATAAATAGAAAATATTTTTCTTCACCGCGCTACCTCTTGGTAGATGACCTTCGAGAGTAAAAACATCACCCATGAAAAGTTATGATTCGGCGTTAAACTGTAGGTTCCGCTATTTCAGTAAAAATGTAACATGTTTAAATGGTGAAACTGTTCAGCCTAAGTTCTTCAGAACTGTATCGCTAAAATAGTATTATTGTAATTATTATTAGGACCGTAGGACATGTCCATTTTTAGGATTTTCGAGTTCATTTGTTATTGTCTCCTAAGAAATCTAGACTGTTACAGAAAATTTAGATTTAATTTCAGGCCTGATATAAGTTTCCAATGGTCTCTGGTCTTTATAAAACGATTACATATATATATTAAATGCTGTAATATGTACAGGTTTTATATGAAGGTCCCAATCATAAATGCATTATTCATGTTCAACAAAAGATTCCAATCTTCATCGCAAAATGTCAATCATTTTTATATTCGTAGATACACGGATATACATATGCATATTCTCAGAAACATAATAGCGTTCCTGGCAAAACCATTAAACGTATTATTTTTCTCATCAAAAACAATAACATACTTTTATTTTGAACCTCAAAAAATAACGTATTTATTTTCGTAAGGGAAAAAATATATAATAGTTTTCGTAAGGGGCGTCAACATGTACTTGTGAAGCTCTTATAACTTGAATAGTGCTATATTTAAGACCATTTTTCCAAAGAAAATCGTACGCTTATATTCAATGAAATATTTACTTGAGTAAGCGTACAATATGCGTATTTCCAAGCATAACTGTTTATTGGGAAGGTATTCAAATTTTGTATATTTGTTCCTATACATAAGTACCCATTGGGACAATTCACAATGGAATAAGGTATCATTTACATCGATAATAACAACCATAGCTGAGAGTTCCAAATAAAAACACAAAAAGTTGAAATTACTATTCAACGTGTGTTTTATTTTCTAATTGAAATTAAATATAAAATAATGAGAACACACTCGCTTGCTAACAAAAGAAAAGACAAATTTTCGCAAGTCGAGTAAGATGCAAATTCGAAATTGAAATTTTGACAGTTCGCTTTAGGGTTGGATAGGCAAATAAAAATAATACTAATTTAAATACTATGTAAAGCTCGGCAACAACAACATATCGTTGTTTTTACTCCGATCTAATATACTCCACATTAAAATACTTTACTCCACTTTATATATAAATTGCATTATTTTTTTTACATAAAAATTAAAAAATAGTTATATTTATTTTGCGTTTTTGGGCTTGTTTGTGAAACCGGAACTGGAACTGGATAGTTATTTTATTTTTTTATAGAACCGGAACCGGAACTGAAACCGAAATAAAAAATAATTTAAAAACCGGAACCGGAACCATTTTATTATTTTATTATTATGCAAAAAAACTTTTTTTGAGAATGGGTATGGAGTCCGAAATACAAACAAATATTCTGATAAACACAAAAAAATATATATTTTTAATTAAATATAAAAATTCGATTTTAGTAAAAATTTCAACATAGTAAAAATTATGAATGTAGAATAAAAATTTAATTTCAGTACATTTTTATTGTTTTTTTATTTTGGTGAAAATAGTTTTTGATAATACATTAATTAATAGTGTAAAGTGATAATTACCCATGTAGAAAGCCCAAGGCTGGCCTAGACTTGCGCCAATAGTACACTAAGAAAAAAGTGACAATAAAATTAAATAAAATTTATTTAAATTTGATTTAATTGCTTTTGTAATAAAAAACATAATATTTTATAAAAAAATTACGCTTATTTAATTTCAAATTAAATAAAATGTATTAAATTTAATTACGTACGCATTTAAATTCATAAAATATTATAGAAATATTTTGAATATGTTTTTGTATGTTTTGAATATGTTTTGTATGTTTTTGTTTTAACAAAATTATGTAATATGTGCCTCTGCTGTAATATTAATATGTTCTATAAATCCTATATAATTTCCTTATAAACCACCGTAAATAAAGTAAAACAAATAAATATTCTTCTTTACATGAATTAAATTGTTTTAAAATAACAATCGACATGTTTAAATGAAGTAAAAAGTATTTACTTCAAATTTTATTACCTACGTAATAAAGTTAAATAAAATATATTTACTTCAAATTTTATTATCTAAGTAATAAAGTATTTATTTCAAGTTTAAATTAAAAGTATTAAATTAAAAACAAGACTACGGATGACAAACGTGTCGAAAAGTATTTAAATTTTTTTATTCTTTTTTTATTACTTTTTTCCCTAGTGTACTCAACTCTGCGCCAAGTACGAAATCAGGAGTTGGCCCATTTCTGGTGAACCTTGGTATGATAACTAGGGCACAATACTGAAAAACGACATTAGCCAGTATTGCGATCGAAGGTTTGGCCCAATGCTAAAAACAATATTGGCACAAAATTGGACCAATATTGTTGAATTGAAATTTATATGTCTAAAATGCAAACAAAATATTTTCCATTCTACTATTTTATTTAATTCTTCTTATTTCATTTCTTATTTATTTCATACATTTTACAGTTTTACAATTGTAGAAAAAAATATATTTCAGTTGTCAAAAGCTGGAATCAAACTCCTGACTCCGGCATTGAAGTCCACTGCTCTTCTCTTTAGGCTACGCATTTATCCTATATTTCTGAGATTTTAGCTTCAATATATGATCACCACAACCATGTTTTTCCTCTCAATATTTAAGACACATATTAGGTTTGTAAATGCTTACGGACTACACGAACGAACAATATTTTATTTTTATTTTATTTTCAGGATTTCTTTCAAAAATCTGTGGTCTCAAGCAATAACAGCAAAAGTCATTTTTTACTACTTTTCAGGAGAGCATTTTAAAGGTTTAACTAATTATAGCATAAAATTGTATTAAGATTTTTAAGGTTTACCAGCGCAAATATCTCACATATTAGTAGTATATTTTGTAAAAAATACTAGTTTTATAAATTGTTTATTATTCTAATACTTATAGCGAAATTAGTATTAAATGTTGTTATTCCAAATTGAAATATTGATATTTCATGTGCATAAGTCTTGTTACGTTCTTATTACACAAAGCAAAAAAAAATAAAATGAGCAACATATGTCGACTTATGTTGTTATGCCGAATCGAAAATTTCGAATATGCTAAATTTATGTTGTTTTACCATACTAAATATTGGTTTGATTTATGTAATCATGTTTCTTTAACAAGGCTAATATTATAAAACTAAAAATATTAAAATTACTGAATATTCTTTACAAAAAGAAAACCATATTATTTACTACATTTTATTAAAATTTTTGGATAACTATTATATAATAAGCTTTGAATACTTTAAATTTCCAATTCGACTATGAAACTATACAACTTTATTACTGTCAATTCCCATATATTTTTACAAACATTATTTGAAATATTTACGATTCATCATTTTGGTTTATCATAAAAAGATGGATTTATAACTTATTTTGATTAAGATATATTATTTTTAAGTCAATCTAATTTTCAGTTTCTATTCTATAATTTCCATGTCGTGATTAGTTCTATTAAGAGGTTTAAAAAACATCAAAAATATGAAACACAGACTTTAATTTTGAATTTATGCCTTGTAAATATACCAGAAGTATTTTCCATCAACAAAACTCTTGTTATATTTTAAAAAAGACAAGATGTACGTCTAAAGGAAATTGTTTTATTTACAATATATAATAGTTTGGCGCTAGTCTTGAAGACTTTACTCCGTACTCATAGTGATGGAACCTACTGTTTAACGCCGAATCCGAACGGCGTGGTAAAAAGTTTATTCATGGGGGGTTTTACTTTCAGATGTTTGATATTGTCTGTCGAGAGGTACCGCGGTATAGAAAAATGTTTTCTTTGAAAAAGATATTATAAGTTGCTGACATCGAACCCGGGACTTTTCGCTCGTAGTCCAACGTACTAACAAATCGAACTACAATATGTTCACTGCAAACAAGTATATGAAAAGACTCGAGGTATATTTTTAGAAAAACTACTAGTTTAGACGATTTAAAAACTTATTTCATTATTCGCACTTAATAGCTTTAAATGTGCCTACACTATTATAGTTCAAGCGACAAAAACTCACGCCATTGTACAATTTTGGCGGGAAAGGCTACACAAAGACGTATTACAACCAGAAAACTGCTTTAATTTTAATTAAAAAAAATTTACTTAGCGAATTATAATGGAGTACCTTTTCCAAGTATTCTTCAAGTGTTTTAAGATTTGCATAATATTTAATACAAGTAAACGCATTTACAATTAATCCGATTTTAGTCACATTTAATTGTGATATTTGTTTCATATTTTAAAGATGTTTGTCAGAAGTATAATTTTAATAATTTCCAAGTAAGTTCAAGTTCAGGACTGTGATATTTTTGACCAATACTGCTTACAACTGTAGGTCCTGCCATTTGAGTACAAATTAAACATGTTCAGCATAAATGGTTGGAAAGAAATCGGCCTAGATTCTTCAGAACTGCTGTGCTATTTTGTTTTATCGTATATAACTGAAATTACCTTTGTCTACCTGACTATTGGTTCGAGCGTCACGTCTAATTTACCGAATCGATTTGACTTAAATGTATACGCAAGGATACTATGGTATTCAGAAGTAACATAGGCTATAAAAGGACAGCAGTCGTGTCTTCTCCCATGCCATACACATTTTTTAAAAAACATCATAATTAAATCCAAATTATGTCAAAAGAAAAAGCACAAATCAAAAGCGAAAACATTATCAAAAGAAATGCCAAAAATTATTGGAAAAATACAAACCTAAAGCATTAACAACAGCAAAAAGAAGAATACAATATCAAAAATGCAAATATCAAAACCATAAAAAATAATTACAAACATATTTTTTAATTATTTCTTAAGTAATTATACTAATATAAATTAAATCTTTTAATAGTATTAATTGATTAATGAACAATTTGCGAATTTTTATCATTGAATAACAACATAAGTCGTAAATTAGTACATATTTTGTTTTTGGAATAACGGCATATGTCGAATTATTTTTTAACTTTTAATAAAATTAATTAACATAAGTGGAGATATGTTCAATGAATAACAGCAAATTATTTTGGAATAACGACATAACTCAAATTATGTTATAAGAAAAACGATTTTCAAATTTGGAATAACGACATAAGTCGACATTTTTTATAAAAAACATAATTTTAAAATTTGGAATAACAACACTAGTCGAGATATGTTGTTATGATTTCTTTGGAATTTTAGTCAGACAGTTCAACTTTCGAGTGTGTAATAACAACATAAGTCTAGTTGTGTCGTTATTTCATATGCAAAATGCGGTAAAACGAGTTAAGCTGTTATGTTTTTCCCTTATAACTTTTGAACTAAAGAAGAGAATATCACCAAAATTTGACACAATATTAAATCGAATACCGAGAATACGATGGCGGTACACACGACATAACGATATAAGTCGAGTTATGCTGTTATGCATTGGGCCCACAGAAATATTTAGATATGTTTTTATACAAACATACCACTTTTTGAACTGAAACAACTTATATGTTTCTCTGGAAACATATTAATATTCAGGATGAGCCAAAATAAGTTTAATTTTGAATATACACCCAGAAAAAAATCATGGTAAATTGATAGTATTTCAATAGAAAAACAATAATGTATACCATTAAAATTGGTCAATAGGATGCTCCCCATTAGTTCAGTAATATTGAAACTGTTAATACAATGTGTGGTTATACCATAAATTTTAAAATGTGATATTTTAATTACAATAAGAAAGACCTATACAAATTTAATGATACGCATTATTAATTTTATGCTAATGTCGAATTACATTTTCCTAATAATTTATTAAAACAAAAATGTATTTTAGTTAATATATTGTATATAATATTTTATTTAAATGACGAAATTGATAATCACTTTTACAACACACACATAAAGAGACACTTCTTCCTGCAAAAGGTTATAACACATTTAATGTTTGCTTTGGTTTCCAATAATTGATTGTAGTAATTGAGTCTGCAGTTATTTTTGAGTCCGTTGCCATAATAGAAGTTCGATGTATTATATACTTTCTGTAATAAATAGAAATAGATATATATATATATATATATATATATATATATATATATATATATATATATAAATATAATTTGCATTAAATACATTGAGTCCTTACCAATGACGCGTTTAATAATGTGGATTATTACAAAAAATTACATGCGACCATTTTGCGTAAACACGCAGAATGACGTACAAAACGAACATGTTTGTATTCATTTTACGTTTTTTTACACCACGTTTATTATTATAGAAGGAAACCATTAACACAACAGTATTTATTCTATTTAAAATAATAATATTGAAATATTTAAATTTATGGTAGTGAATTTTTCAAAGTACTTCATGGTACCTTTTCTTCTGAGTGTATGTATGTTCCGGTTCAAAAATTTATTTTGTTTGGATGTAGTAATTATTTTGTTTTTATTTGAACATACACCATTTTAAGGGGCAACATCAAAATGTTTTCATGATACAATGTAAATCAGAGTCCCAATACAACCCTGTTTACAAAAGAATTTATCATGAAATTATACATTATGTTTACGTAAATTCCAAACATACTTGGAAAATTAGATTTGGAAGTAATTTGGACAATATGTACACTTCTTTTGTGGATTTATTTTGAGCAAACGAGTCCTTCGTTTGCTTTTTTAAGTTAAGAAATTAAAAAATATATATATTTTTTACTATTTTATTTATTAAAATCACATTTCACTTACTCTATAATGGAGGGCGAATGGTAATTGTAGATTTATTTAAAATCTAAAATTATGCTTTAATTTGTTTTTAAAGAAAATATAATTTTTTTCGAAAAATTATAGAAAATGTCTGCTTTTATAATTGATATATTAACACCCATCCCATATATATTTAAAAGCGCCATAGGCGCCAATTTTTTCTAAAAAAAATCGCGCGATTTTTTGAAAACTTTTGTCATTGTTTGTATATAAGTTTTTATTCTAATAATTTACAGTCCTATCTACTGATGCAGATGTAGAAGCGCCGCTGGCTACATTTTTTTTCCAAAAAATCGGACGCGGCAGGGACATTTTTTTTGCCATATAAGTTTTTGTACTTCTATTTCCTTTCATATGAGTCACTATATTGTTATGTCTAACTCTAAAATAAAAAAATAAAAAAAAAGAACAATTCAAAAAAAATTCAAAAAAGAAAAAAAATATGAATACTTTAAAAGTTTAATATTTTTATTTATGTATTTCATGTATTTAAAACAATAAACTCAACCCACAAATGTATAAATACTACTACCATGAATTGTTTTAGAGAGCGCTATAGTTGATAGATTTTAAAAATAATTACATATTTGTGACAATTACATTTACTTGAGTACCCCTCATGACCCCGGTGTACCGGTTTTTGATTTTTCAAGGTTACCAGGGGTCCGAGCGACTTTTATTTTTGCTTTCTCATTTTTTTTTTTAAATACATCGGGTGGATGTATTTACCCTACACCTATGAGGTACAGGGTATATTAACTTTGTGCATATATTGTAACGCCCCTTAGGAGGCGTGTCCGGTATGGAAAAGTATATATATTCATGATCAGCATCACTACCCGAGTCCGTTTAGCCATGTCCGTCTGTCTGTCTGTCTGTCTGTCCGTCTTGCTGTCTTGCTGTCCGAATACAGAATAACTTGAGAAATACTAATCAGAATACGATGAAATTTCGTCTCAATATATTTTAGCCAAAAGTAGGAACTGAGTTTGAAAATGAGCCAAATCGGTCAACGGACACGCCCACCTCCCATACAAGTCACTTTTATATAACTCTTTCGGAACTAATAACTCGAAAAGTATTCAAGGTATAGTTATAAAATTTAAAAAGTATTATTAAAATTCACCTAAAAATATGTGGTACAAAAATGGGCGTGATCCGCCCACTTTTTTTTTTCTTTATTTCAGGGGTTTTCATAGTGGAAATGTGATCCGTAAATTATTAAAATCAAATCTATGAAATATTACCCTTTCAAAATTTTAAATATAGGCCAATTACATTTTTAATTTTTTTTTTTAGTTTTTTATACTTTATATAATTTTTTTAATTTATGGGGATATTAGACGTAAATTTCTGATATATGAAGAATATTCTGAGGGTTAATATCCCCACCAAAGGTGTAGGGTATTCCATAGTCGGGCCCGACCGACTATAAAAATCCGCCCCATGTGACCGAACTTACCCATGTGACCTAACTTTCCCAACTCGTTTTAATTTCACTTCGGCCGGTAAAGTGCAATAAGGCCTCGTCATGTCACATCCAGTGCAGTTACATGGCCACTTCAGCTGAGCAGCTGATTTATAAAGCTATAGAAATTTCAGAAAACTTGCATAACTGTATCTTTAGATTAATTTACTTTGCAGAACTAAATAAAATAACATACATTAAATTACTTTATTTATATGATTTAATTCTTAGTACCGTAATAAATGCTATCAAATGACATTATGTGTTTCGACTGAATTTATTTTATGCTTTAACATAAAAATACATAGGCTGAATTGCACTTTATCGGCTGAAATGAAATGTTAAAAAAAAAATTGGCATGCCCTTATTTTCGTAACAAAAAAAAATCAATATTAAAAAAACTCGGATCCCTGGTGACCTTGAAAAATCAGAAACCGGTACACCTAAATTCATTTGAGTACATGTGGGTACTCAAATGAAAGGTAATTGTCACACGATTACAAATATATTTTTAAGAACGGTCCACTATAACGCCCTCTAGACCATTTTATGTTCGTTATATTTACATATTTGTATCTTATGTATTTATAAGATACAAATAAAAAAAAAACAAAAAAAAATTCTTTTAAAAGTTTAATATTTATATATTTGTACTTCCTGTATTACAAAACTTAAATTCAAACTACAAATGTGTAAATATTATGAACAAAAATTGGTGCTATAGTTGACCGATCTTAAAAATAATATTAAAATTAAAAATAACATATTTGTAATCGTGAGACAATTACCTTTAATTTGAGAATTTGGTGTACCGGTTTTTGTTTTTTCAAGGTCACCAGGGGTCCGAGCGACTTTTTTTTTTTTGTTTTTGTTGTAATACAGTGGGTGGCGTAATACAGTTATTCGGCCGGTAAAGTGCAATTCTCCCAATACATTTTTTAATTTGCAATTTGTACAGTAGTTTCTTGTTAATTCGTGACCTTCAGATCTTTGTCCCACTTTTGTATAAGTAGGTAGCTGCGGCCATTTTCAGCATCCCAGACTTAAAGTAAAAACAATTAATGATTCTGCGGCATTTGTAATTATATCACATATGCATAAATTACAGCAAAAATTCATTAATTAATGGAAAACAAAAGATTTTTCACACAAAGAATAACATTCCGACACAACAATGCATTCGTAGAAAGTGTCAAAAATCTGTCAAAAATCCGTTCCGACGAAACCTGTGATGCCATAAATCCGAACTTCGAATTCGATTCGGATCCTATGATAAATAAATCGAACCCGAAGGAAAATATCCGCTACGATTATCCCTAAATTTCTGAAAAAGAATCACCTTTTATATAAATAAGACACATGTTTACACTCTTTTTTACATTTTTAATTAGACACAATTTATGATTGCAAACACAGTGAAACTGTGCTGTGCGCGAAACTATGCTGGAATGGTCGCACACTGGGCCTGATTGTAGGAAAAGCTGGCCAAAAATCATTTTCCAGAATTACCTGGAAGTAACCAGTATTGGTTTTATTTGAAAGATAATACCGCGGACTATAACCACCAACATTTTTTTTACTTGCCATATTGATTTATATAAGAAATTGACGTCTATTTACAGTGTTTTTTAAATTAAAAAAAACTCGTATATAGTACTGTTGAAAATATGGCTATAAAAGCAGGAAGTACATTCTGATCTCGATTTAAAGGTTAGCTTACCAAACTCCACCATTTTCTTGTTCAGTCAGATATAATATTGAAATGCTATAATGATTAATTTAGGCTAGAATATACTGCAAAGTGGTTCCTCATACAAATAATACAACATGAACTTTGCATAGACTTTTAAAAATGTATAAAAATGTATAAAACGTAAGTTCCTCAGAAAAAGTAGATAGCATTATTCTAAGTTCTTCTGAAAAATAATGAGCGCCCGCTACCCCCCGCTTCATGAATACGATCAAATTTTCACGGATAAGTTCAAAACATATTTTTTTAAAAAATGATTTTTTGAATTTAATTAACCCAAAAAATCAAGATACATTATATTTGTAAGGTCAGTAGTAAATTAAAATGCAAAATATAAATTATATTATTTATTTTAAAATTCAAAATGGCGGCATATATGTCGTAATATGTATATGGAGGAGAAAACTATTTTAGGTACTATTTATAGGTAAAAATCAAATATGATGAAGGAGCCAAATAAATATACCTATTTTTAATTTTGATTTTATTTTAATATATACAGATGGTGACCAAATGTTGTACTTGTACGTACACCCAGAAAAAAATCATGGTAAATTGATAGTATTTCAAAAGAAAAACAATAATTTATACCATTAAAATTGGTCAATAGGATGCGTCCCATTAATTCAGTAATATTGAAACTGTTAATACAATGTGTGGTTGTACCATAAATTTTATAATGTGATATTTTAATTACAATAAGAAAAACCTATACAAATTTAATGATACGTATTATTAATTGTATGGTAAAAACGAATTACATTTTCCGAATAATTTATTAAAATAAAAATATATTTTAGTTAATTTATTGTATAATTTTTTACATTTAAATGTCGAAATTGATATTCACTTTTACAACACACACATAAAAAGACACTTCTTGCTGCAAAAGATTATAAAACATTTAATGTTTGCTTTGGTTTCCATTAATTGATTGTAATACTTGAATCTGCAGTTATTTTTGAGTCCGTTGCTGTAATAGAAGTTCGATGTATTATTTATTTTCTGTAATAAAAATATAACTATAAATAAATATATAAATATAATTTATTTACCATAAATACATTGAGTCCTTACCAATGTCACGTTTAATAATGTGGATTATTACAAAAAAATACATGCGACCATTTTGAGTAAACACGCAGAATGACGTACAAAACGAACATGTTTGTATTCGTTTTACGTTTTTTTATACCACGTTTATTATTATAGGAGGAAACCATTAAAACAACAGTATTTATTCTATTAAAAATAATAATATTGAAATATTTAAATTTATGGTTGTGAATTTTTCAAATACTATTGAATTAATTAGAAAACTTTTGATTTAAAAATAAAAAACTATTAATACATGAAACAATCAATCAATGGTCGTACCATAAAGTACTTAATGGTACATTTTCTTCTGAGTGTAGAAATTGGATCAATTAAATATTTTGTTAAATTAAATAAAATATTTGTCGAATAGAAACATGAAAATAAAAATAATTTAATTCAATATATAACATAAAATAAATATTAAATGAGTATTTATACTGTTTGATATGCTTTGTAAAATTCTTTCAAACTAACGAATGTTTACCGAGGTTAGTTTTCACAACTTCTACAGGTGGGCCAATTAATTGAGTCAAACATAAAATTTGATATTTGCTTTTTAATGATTCAATATGCAACAAAATGAGCATCATAACTGTTTGTTCAAATTCTTGACAGCAAAAATAAATTGAGCCATTTAATGCTTTAATAACATAACATACACTAAATAATGCAATATCCTGTTTTAAAATATCAACGTATAAGAAAATAATGTTAGAAGAAACTAAAAATTGCGTACTTTTTTCTTACGCACGATTTATCCACCACAATGAAGTAAATCCAATGGTGTAAAAAAGTTTCAACTCATATATTATATTTTAATTATATTTTAATAAAATTTTCTGGAGTTCAAATTTTGAACACTACATGGAAAATTATTTCTCTCCAGAGTTTATTTTGACGACAGCAGCGCCGGGTCGACTTGATACTTCACGAAGAAGTCTCCAGTCTTTCTACAATTTTACTTTCGAAACATTTATAAAGACGATGGCGATGTATATCAAGGATACTGTTTTAATTCTAAACTGAAAACCATTTGATACCGTTTATTCCTATTCAATAAAAATTACTCCAGTACCTTTTCCAGATATTTCGCAACAATATTTATATTTGTAAGATGTTTAATTGATGGTTGCTATAAATAGTCGTGAATTTGAAAGATATTTTCAGCAATATTTATCGTATTTGTGAATGTTTGAAAAATATTTATCTCAAAGCCGATCTAAATAATTTGTAAATAAGTTGATATTTAGGGGTTGTGATATTTCTTGTAAACATCTTTGTTTTCTTAGTGCGGGTATTAACAACCGTGTAGTTCGCAATACCCGTGAATAAGTTCCAATACAAGTGAATAAATTTTTAGTTAACATCAGCTGCATGATGAAAAAAATGCAGAAAGCTCTTTTACCCCATATTCAATTCTAGTGAAATTTAACTCCGTTTGGAATTAATAAGAATATGTCTAACTTGGTATGGTGCTATAACTTTATTCAAACTTAAATATAACCTTTTTTCTGTATACAGATCACAAAACGTCACTTTTGTGCAAAACTCTGTCCTGCAATCGGGTTTCTTTATTGTAACAACCAATGTTTAACAAAAAAAAAGAAAAAAATTAAGATAACATAAATCAATAATATTGATAAGTTACTTGCTAAATTGTATATTACGAGCACAGAAGTTAGTTCGTTATTCCATTCATTTGTCGACATGGCAAATACCTCGATATTCTTGACTAGTTAATCGAATAGAAAAGTTTCGCCCACCGATCAATTCCGTTCTCTTTATTGCAAACACGTTACGTTTATAGCTGTTTATCTCATGTGTGTGTTGAACACACTTAAGCATCCCCCAAACAATATGTTAGACAAATACACAGTTACCTATTTCTACACTCACTATGACAAAACAAAACTTCGGAATCAAACTCTTGAGGTAAATCTTAAGCATTTCGATTAGTTTACTAACATTTTGGGAGAAACATCTTGGTGTATTTAGCTATCTGTGTCATATGCAGCAAATTGAAGTATCTTCTATGTTCATTTATTTGATTTGGTGTCATTCTGTAGTCGAGTCCATCCAGCTGCTAATTTATCTGTGTAATTGCCAAATGACCAAATGGGGAGGTTTATTGCACCAGCTCGAAAACTGATGACCGAAGCATGAATGAACAAATATCGTTTCGAAGTATCTTTTCCATTAGCTTAGCGGCGCACTGTGTCCGACAGCTCTTAGATACATGTGGCTATTTTTTTGTTTTTAATTGTAATTCATAAATTACATTATATGCTTTTCTGTGAGGTTGTGGCATGTGTGTAGAAAATAAAATAAAATCTAGTTGTTATGAACGAGTGACGGAAGGGTGGTAGACCTAGGCAGGGATGAAAAGAGCATTAGTTAGAGTTTAAAACCAAAATGAAATGGTCAAATGTGGTATACGACACAAGTTTTATTGTGGTTCAAAGGCTTGTCGGAATATGATATTGGTTTAAGCATCTGTAGGCTGCGACGTCGGTGAATCCAGGTTCGTGAACACCTCTAATTTATTCGGCAACAAATGTCTTAAACAATGAAGTATTTCGTTGGTTTGCAGATAGGTTACTTTCTCCTGCTCCAAGGTAAGCATACTAATACCCAGATTATTGGTTAGTACTGACCGTGGAAATATTGCTATGATGCATCGTTGAACATAGGGCACCAGATCATAAGCAAAACACGAACACAATTTTTCAAAGCAGTCACGATCATTGCCTGTAAAAGCCTGTTGCTCCTGGCGATAAAATGACAATACTCGACCTGCAACAAACTTCAGTGACCGCTCCAAACAACGCGTAACATCATATGCCAAAGCAATTGGTGAACATAGACGTAATTCGTTTAGAGCGTTTAAGTAACCATTACATAGCTCTGCTAGCGGATGAAAATCTAAAAGTGTCTCCGGTGGCGATATGGACTCTTGTTCAGACTCTGACATGTTCGCAAAAGTTCCATCCATTGTCCGTGTATGCATAGTAACCTTGTTTATGAGAGTAAATTTGCCGAGGGCACGTGCAAAGTTTTCATTTACAAGCTCAATGGATTCCTCGAAATTTGTCCTAATTGCATTCACAAAAATTGGAGCTATAAGAGCTCGAAAATCAGCGCCCACACGACTGAACGAGAGCCCAAAGTACATACACTGTCCGAGCAAAGTGTCGTACGAGTTGACACCACGTTGCAGATCAGCTTCTAGTGTTCTCAAAAAATTGCCAATCTAGAATGTATTAATGAAATTAGGTGGATTATTCTTTTTATTATATCAAATACATATTTTCTTTAATATAATATCTGAAATATTAAATTGAAGAAATGATACGAAAGGACATATGAAACGAAATGAATTGATTACGTTATACCAAATTATAGACGGAGTGATTTCAAAGAATCATCTGGCAATCACACGATTTAAGATCGTTAATTCAAATAAATTTTGTCACTTGAATTTCTGACGTTTGTTGACGTATCCGTTTTCGGTTCGTGTTACATTATAAGGGGATTAATATTCAAAAATATTAAAAATATGAATTCTATAAATGAGTAGTGATGGACAGAGTTGCTATTTTACAGTCACTGTTACTGATCGTTATTTGCTACTTTTGGGTAACAGTTAAAAATACTTATTACTCAAATAACAGTTATTTTTATTAAACAAGTTATTATCACAGCAGCGATATTTGCAATAACATGCAAATACCAATCACAGTAGTTATTATTCGAATGAAAAATAACAGCCTATAATAGCCTGTACTCAAAACTCAGTAGAAATCACGTGCTTGCCTGTTATTTAAGTATTTGAACAACAGGCTGTTCTTTTCATTCGAATAATAACCGGTATTGCGAATATTCACAACAAATATATCAAAGTAGCAATAGATAGATAGATATAGATATCAAAGTAGCACTGCTACTGGAGTATTTTGTTTACAGACTGTCACAGTTACTTTTTTTAGTTATTTTATACAGTTTTCAATTTTATGTAATAATGTGGAATCAAACTTATGAGTTAGTTATTTCATACAGTTTTCAATTTTATGTAATAATGTGGAATCAAACTTCTGAGTCCGACCAGAGAGTATACATTTGATATAGAGTTTCCATACAGGTAGTTTCGCTGCCACCTTTGTCAAATAAATTCAAACATTGGTTATGTGGAAATTGAAACGAAAATGTTGTCAACAGACACATTTTCAAATCAATGTTTTGATGATTTCTGCAACATTTTTGGACAGAAGAATAATTAAAATTTATAAAGCGTTGGATTGCAATATATCTTGGTAAGTTTGGTTGCAAATTATCCGCGGACAGATCCAGTTTTGTGCACTGTTTTCCTCTGTTAACTTCAATCTGTAAAATTCCAATTCCACATAACCAATGTTTTCGGCAGCGACGCCAGCAAACTCGGAAGGAAACTCATATCAAATGTATACTCTCCGGACCAGAGAATAAAGTCTACTGCTCTCCCCCGTTAGGCTACGCATCTAATCTCTCTCATCTTGTCTGAGATTTTTGCTTCAAAAACAAAATTTGTTATTTTTTTTTTCTAATTTGAGATTTTTTTTGATTTAACAGACATTTTCAAATTCTAAAGTTCGAGATTTTGAATAAATGCTTTGAAACAAGTGAGCTTGATAGTTTAACGGTTAGAGCTCCGGACTTGTACGCATGAAATTCGGGTTCGAGTCTCAAGCGGTTTTTTGTTTCCGTTTTTTTTTTTAATATTTTTATTATATCTAAAGAACAGCCTGTTGTTCAAATACTTAAATAACAGACAAGCACGTGATTGCTACTGAGTTTTGAGAACAAGCTATTATTTCTACTTATGAATAACAGGCTGTTCTTCTTCATTTGAATAATAACTACTGTGATTGGTATTTGCCTGTTATTACGAATATCAAAGCTGTGATAATAACTGTTATAATAAAAATAAATAAAAAAATAACTGTTATTTGAGTAACAGGTCAATAACAGTGACTGAAAAGTAACATCTTTGCCCATCAATAGTTATGACATTAGGTACGTATCCCATTTTTATATGTACACCCTTCGTAACATGGATTAGTAAATTGGATTCAAATTTTCGGAAATAACAAATATTGCAAAATATTAAGAGTATTTCATGGTCGAATATAAGTCCGCTCAAGTGTCCAATGATTGAATATACATATCGTCGTTGTAGAACTAAAAGTCTCAAACTACATTTTCAAAATGCCAATTGTTCATTTACAAAAATCTTAATATATCTTCCAATTTTTTATCGATGAGCTAAATATTTGTACCAAATGATAAGAAAATGTGAATCTATCAATTGGTATTTCAACTTCAAAAATGTCTCAATTACTTTTTGTAATAAAACGGCGATATATTAGTTTAAATTAGATTGTGTTTTAATTCTATTACCTTCTTATGCAGCCAAGATTGGAAGAGATGCCTACTGTCACCAGCTATGTGTTGCATGGATTTGTACGATGATGATACTACATAATCGTCGGGAAATATTGCTCGATATTGCGTAATTATACTAAATAAATTAATACGCGTCACATCGATGGTTTTTGTCAAGTGTAGTTGTGCTTAAAAATAAAAATAAATCGTTTATAAAGCATGATATTTAATTAAGGAAGAAAAGTTTTAATGGAACAAGTAGTTCGTAAGAGCATTAACGTCTCCTAAACATAATTACATATATCTTTAGAGCTTTATGGAAACAAAAGTATTATGGGAGAGCCATTGCAGCGTGTACTCAAAATAATAAGAAAATGTAAAATAAAATTATGTCCTATTTTGCACCCTGAGATACAGGGTGTTTAGTGAATGCATAGTCAATTTGAATTTTTATTTTTGTAAATGTCAAATTTACGTACATGTTAGAAAAAGGAGAAATCATGGGGTTCAAAGGTTTGATATATCATTGGAAAGGTAATGTAATTTTCTAAAACACGAGTTAAAAATTGTTATTCATTTGTCACCATATTATACTTTATAACCAATTTTCTTGACTAGGTTATGTCAGTACTATGCATTTACTTAACACCCTCTATCTTAAACAGGGTGCAAAATAGGACATAATTTTATTTTACATTTTCTTATTTTTTGAGTCATAGCAGGGATCTCCTGAATTATTGACATTGATGAACCAAACACTATATATATATACTCATAATATTGTATGGACGCGGCTGTAGTTGTAATATGTATTGAACATTTTATTTTAATATATATAATATATATATATATATATATATATATATATATATATATATATATATATATATATATATATATATATATATATATATATATATATATATATATATATATATATATATATATATATATATATATATATTATATATATTAAAATAAAATGTTCAATACATATTACAACTACAGCCGCGTCCATACAATATTATGAGTATCTGTAGGGTGTCGCATTTTTAATTTTTGTTCATGTCAAATTTTCAAAAATTTCAGTTCAATCGCTCAGAAGCATTCGTTGACGACGGATGTATATTTGATTTGTTTAACCCATTAAAGCCTGCCTAATCAGATACACACCAGAAGATTACGCAGTGCAATTTCTCCATCATGTTTTCCCATAATGCGTACATCAGATGCTAAGAATTTTGTTCGAGTTTGCATCTAGCACCACTACATATTATATGTATGAAATTGTATATCTCTGTGTGCAATTCACTTAATTTTAATCAAATATTTATATTCTAGGGCTTAGAAATTATGCACTTCATGTTGAAAATAGTCCACCAGAAGAGCAGACTTTTAAGACAATGTAAGGCCATTTTAAAACCTACTATATATATATATATATATATATATATATATATATATATATATATATATATATGATTTTTCAGAAATGAATGATTTGAACAAAAGCAAATTGACAAACAAACTTAAAACTAAGTATATTACTTAAAAGTATATTCTGACATAATGATCGACCTCGGTCAATTCAAATATGTTACATTAAAATCATTGTGAAACATTTGAAGAAATCGACTTACGTAAACGACTTGATTCAACTACACTGTCATAAGGCATTTGGGTAACCTGGAAATTTTCAATATATTTCAAAACATATCTATCATTTGGTAGTTTTTTCCAAATAATATATGGCCCTTTATACTTTGGTAATAATTTCTTGTTTATTCCCGCAGAAGTGTCAATATTTTTCATAAGTACATAGTCTCCCACGTCAAAAGATTCTGCTGGTGCATTATGTTTTAAAAAATATTTCAAATTGTTCTCTTGTGACATTTTTATTGATTGGAATGCTTCTGAACGAACCTTTTCCAAATCACAAACAGCTAATTTCACTTTTTCGTCTAAAAACTCAGTTAGCTCATCAACAATCCTACCCCTTTGTTCAACACCAAATAACAGTAAACAAGGAGATTTTTTTGTGGACGAATGATCGTATTATTAATTGCATACTCAACATTTACTAATTTTTGACACCAATCTGAATGATCTATCGATTCAGTTATTTTTGCCAACATAGTTTTAAGAACCCTGATTACTCTCTCCACCTGTCCATTTGCTTGAGGTGAAGCTACAGCTATTTTGATATGTTTAATATTATTATCTCTCATGAAGTCAGAAAATTCAATAGAAGTGAAACAAGTACCTCGATCACTAACTAAACGTCTTGGTCGACTAAAATTATCAAAATATTTTTGTAAAGATGCACAAACCTCTTTCGTACTAGTATTTTTGACTGCGTATAGTTTTATATGTTTTGTAAAACCATCAACAACTACTAAAACATGTTTTCTTACTGACCGAATCGATGGTAGAGGACCAAAATGATCAATGTGAATTGTATCAAAAGGTAAAGGAACTTTCGGGATATTGTATAAATGATGTTTATTAGTGCGACAGAAGGTGCATAAATTAAACATTTTATACAATTAATTTTACAGTTCTTCACCTTTTGCCTCATTTTTGGGAACCAGTAATGTTTTTTTGAGTTGGTCAAATGTTTTATCAACACTCATATGTCCGATATTCTCATGAATTGTCCTGATAATATTATTATGCATTTCAGATGGAACATACAACTGTAAATCCATCAAGTTATTAGATTGTTTCCTAAACACTAATCCATCGTTTAATTCAAAATTAGCCATTTCTTCCTTTTCCAATTTAAGTTTTATATACTTTATTACTGCATCGCGATTTTGTGTAATTTGAATATTGACATCAATTTCATTCATATCATCTACCGTTACAAGGTGACACCTACTAAGGGCATCTACATGTCCCATTGAAACTCCACTTCTATGCTTTACTTTATAATTATAATTTTCAAAACTAAATACCCATTTTACAATTCTTTGATTAACTTGTTTTTTCTCTATAGCCTGAGCTAGAGCATTACAATCAGTAACAATTGTAAATGGGATTCCTTTCAATTGCGTTTGAAATCGATCAAGGGCATATACTATTGCCAATGTTTCTAATTCAAAACTATGCAGCTTCGTTTCATTATCTGACGCTGTTTTTGAAAAATATGAAACTGGATGCGTTGCTAGCATCTGTATGTAATTCAGTATCTTTCTTTGGACTGTATATTGAAAGAACAGGAGATGATATTAACGCATTTTTAAGTTTATTAACTGATTGAATACATTCATTATTAAAAATAAATGTATTGTTTTTCCTCAATAAACTTGTCAATGGTTTCGCAATTGACGAAAATGATGGAACAAACTTTCTAAAATAGGAAAATAATCCTAGACATTGTTGCAGTTCCTTTAAATTTTGAAGTTGTGGACAATTTTGTATTGCATCAATATGTTTATTATTAGGTCGAATACCTTTTGAATTTACTAAATATCCTAAATAATTGATCTCAAAATATCTAAATTTGCATTTAGATTCTTTAATTCTAAACTTTTTTTATACAATCGACTCAACACCTCATGAATAATTTGAACATGGCTTTCAAAATCTCTAGTTGCAATTGTTATATCATCCATATAAACTGATATTTTTCCTGTATGTATTAAATCTCTAAGTATATCATATATGAAGCGTTGGAAAAATGCAGGAGCATTTTTAAGCCCAAAAGGCATTTTTGTATATTCATATTGACCACTAGGTGTTACAAACGAAGTATATTTAATAGAATCTTCATGCATAAAAACCTGATGAAAACCATTTTTCAAATCTAAAACAGTAAAATAGGTTTTTCCCTCTAAATACTCTAAACAGTCTTCAATTAATGGCAAAGGAAAATTGTCACGAATTGTTTTTTTTATTCAAAAATCGAAAGTCAACACATAACCTACCATCACCATCCTTTTTTCTAACTAATACCGCCGCAGATGCATAAGGTGAATTACTATGCCTAATAATCCCCTTATCTAAAAGATCTTCAACTATTTCTGAACTTCATTCCTTTCAGAGAAGGCGAGATGAGCAATGAAATAGTGTGTCATCAGTCAAATTTATTTTCATTTTTGAATTATATGGTTCTACAATTATTTCTAAAGGAGAATTAATATACGAATCATTTATGATGGACTTTAGAAGAGTTTGCTGATCTTCACTTAACTGACAACTAAAATCAACATTAGTTTCAATCACTTTTTGTGATATAGAGGTTCGTTCATAAGCAGAATCATTTTCACTAACAACATTAATTTCTTTTTCATTATTGCATATTAACGACGTCAGTGACGTACAATCTCTATTTGTATTGACTGGTTGAATAAAGTCCCTCTTAAGACACACTAAAATATTATTGTTCACAATATGATTTTTATTTAAACCAAAGAAATCAAGCGCACATTTATACAAAAAAATTGAAAATTTTTGCAACAAACCACGCACAATTAACATTTGTAAGGAAATAGCTGTATCCGAAAGAACAGAAAACATGTGCAATACCATTTGATTTCCAATTTTTACACAGCAATAAACTTCATCAAGTATATTTATACATGTGTTACCAACTCCTCGATATTTAGTAGGTTTTAAATGGTTGCATATTTTAAATGGAACCGCTGATCTTCTAATGAAACTCTTCGGACTACCAGTGTCAAGAAGTGCGCAAATTTTAAAATTTGATTTAGTGCGATTGTTTTCTAAATGGTCTAAAAAGGTAACACTTACAATTTGATTTTCATTAATTGGTTCTAAAATAAATGTTTTATCATCAGTAACTCCAGGTTCTTCAATCGTGGCAACCACATCTCGATTTTTAGGGCAAATATGGTGACAATGTCCCATATCACCGCATTTGTAACAAGGCCCTGCTGAACGTCTTGCATTGGGACACTGCGACTTATAATGGCCATATTCCATACAGTTGAAGCAGCGCAAGTTAGTAATTGAACCAGGAGACCTTGGAGCAGAGGTTGAATGTTTCAAAATACTATTATTGTTGTGGTTGGTTTGGCTAAATCTTCCCTCTTGTCTTGGATGTTGAACAAATACTGATTTTGGTCGCAATTTCTCATAGCGTCTTAGTTGAATTTTTAGATCATCTAAATTCATAGCTTGATAAAGAATTGTAACCATAGGAGACTTGGCATTTAGACCCTCAATAATTGCATCGATTAGGTCGTGCTCTGGAACTGTTGATTTATCAGCTATCATCTTCATTTCTATGACATATCGTTGAATAATTTCAGTTGGCTTGAGTTTTCGTTGTTTTAATTCTTTATATGTTTCCCATAGAGAATTAGAATGTCCAAATTCGGCAATAATATCGCTTCAGGGTATAGTAATCTAGCGTAGATACGGATTGACTGAAAGCTTTGCAGTCCACCCAGCAAGCGACGTGCGTTTAAGAACTTTTCTTTATCACTGCATTTCAGATATGTGAAGGCATCCTCCAAAACATTAAAAAATTTTACAACATCATACGAGTCATCTCCAGTAAATTTGTTGACCATAGAGTCAATCGCAGCTGTGTTATTAATTTGAACTTGAGGTGTATAATTTTGTAACAAATCTAGCTCACGGCGTAATAACAATATTTCACGTTCTTTACGCATTCGGATTAATTGAACATCAAGAGATTCATCATTTGATGGCAGAACATTGTCCTGAACTATCCGTGTCTCAGGCAGAGCATTATCCTGAGCCCCTTCTGGCTCAATACTCCCCGATACTTGAGCATCTTGTTTTTTTTCTCTCAGCAGTTCTTCATACAGAGGCCGTAGTTGTGCAAGAGTAGCACTTTCAGGAACAATAATTTCAGCATCATTTAAACAATTTAACATTTCCTGTCGTGTTGCTGATCTCAACATTTTTATTTGGGATCCCACTTCTGATGACGTAGACTGTTTTATTTCAATGATTTTTCAGAAATGAATGATTTGAACAAAAGCAAATTGACAAACAAACTTAAAACTAATTGAACAACAAAGTATTGAACATATATGTAAAGTATATTACTTAAAAGTATAGCTTACAATATATATATATATATATATATATATATATATATATATATATATATATATATATATATATATATATAAGTTGGCTTTGTTAAATAGCAGTAATTACAAACATACATATAGTAATTGATGAAATACTTATATCTGTTTCTATCGTATAAATATCGTATAATATTTCAATCTGAACAAAATAATATATAATAAAAAATAAATAAATATATATATATATATATATATATATATATATATATATATATATATATATATATATATATATATATATATATACCCCCGAGAGTGGTACCATTCGATTTCCCACGATGTCTTCTACCGATACGAAATTTTTTCGTTGTCCACCCACATTTTTCACATGAGTGCAAATGAGATACAAATAGCATGCAGCATTCACGAAAAGTTTAGAAGGTTGTCGAAAAAGTCGACACTTTTCGAAACGTGTCAAACTGATGTATGCAGTATATAAGGGCGCCGCATCTGTGGTGCAGAACTTGATAGTAATTGGAAAGTAGTCGAGTGCATCTCATGTGTGATCAATGTCAAGTTATATTGTAGGGGAAACGGGGCTAAGTCGACACTTTTTTTTTTCAATGCTAATTTTGACCACCATATCAATGACATAGGGCAAAAATAATAATTCAGTTGGATAGATTGATTCATTAGCTAAAAATGTTCCATAAGATGTAAAGATCTACAATATTTAGTTTCCACGAAACAAACGCAATTGCGACCCAACCTCAAACCTGATTCTGAAAATAGGTTGGGGTAAAGTCGACACAACCCACATTTTTCGCGAATGCACATTTATGCTGATGTCTTTTAAATTGATTGAATTATATATTCCAAGATAAAACTATTCGTGCTGTTTTATTCTGGTCCCGCGAAATTGTTTGACCATTATTCATATTATTCACATTTTATCTATTTTTTGCAATAACATCTTAAATCATGGTCAAATGATTGACAAGTCTCCTTATATTGTAAGAATGGACTATTTTGGAAAACTCATAGAACAAAAAGTTTCATAAATTATATTTTCACGGAATCTACTTTGACCAAACGCTTATGTGTCGACTTTACCCCACGAGTTTTCAAAATTTTTAATGTTTGCTGATGACATTAAATTATTCTCAACAATCACTAACTTATCTGATGCTATTAAACTACAAAAAGATTTAGAGATGTAGCAAAACTGCTCCACTTCAAATAATCTATTTTTAAATGTTGATAAATGTAATGTTATTTCATACTCAAAATGTTCTTATACATATATTTTCGATTAATCGAGTAACAATTATAGATTGGTATGAAATTAAAGATTTGGGAGGGATATTTAACTCCAAATTAAAGTTAAATTTTTATTTTGACTATATCGTATCAAAATCATATTCCATGCTTGGTTTCATTAAAAGAAACACAGCTCACTTTAAAGATCCGTTGACTTTTAGAGTATTACATGGGCCACTTGTTCGCAGTATATTAGACTACTGTTCAATAATATGGAATCCGTATTTTACTGAGCATTCTAATCGTATTGAAAGAGTTCAAAAATTATTTACAAACGGAATACTATTTGCATTGGCCAAATAGTATTCCGTCTTATGATGCCAGACGTAAATTGCTGGGCTTGCAATCATTGAAAGATCGTAGGACATATTTTTCGCTGATGTTTGTTTATAAAATTCTATCAGGTAAATTGGTTTGTGTTGTAATTTCAAATCTTTTCAACATATATGTTCCGTCCAGAACTTTAACTCGAAATCATTTGTTTTGTGAAAATTGCATAAGATTATCGAATAGTTTCTCCCCAATTTTAAACTTTAATGTAAATGGATTTAGCTTAATTTATTAAAATTATTTAATAAATTTAAATTATTAATTTTTCATATTAATCATGTTTTCATGTAAATAATGTCCCTTTTTTTTTTTTTTTGGAATATCTACTAAGATCCACAGCACTCAGACAGACTATATCCATTGTACTGTGAAATCTATTCCCTACAATTTTGTGGTTAATATCACCACGAGCGCCCATGCCCAAGCCGGGATTCGAACCCGAGACCTTCAGAATGCAAGTCTAGCGCGCTACCTCTGGACTGCTGAGGCCGGCTAATATATGCTAATGTAATGTCCCTTACAGATTACATTATGATAAGATATTAATGTAATCTGTAAGGGACTTGAGCCCAGTAGATGAAATGAAATAAATAAATTTTATAATTTCAAAGGGGTCGCAGGAGACATATGGAGCTAAAAAGGGGGATCGAGACACAAAAAGATTCGGAACCACTGGTCTAATGGAAGAATTTGAGGCCCAAGGCATTATTCTCACGGAGCGCGAATTTGAAGTTGAAGCTGCAGCATCGTCATCGAAAAATCTGCACACAGAGGAGCAAGTTCAGACCCAAGTTTTTGGTATGAGCGAGTTGATCTGAGCTATGCAGCAACAGTTTTGGATAATGGCTCAAGAAAATTAGATGACAAATGGCTGTTCAAACCCCTCCCCCCAAAAGCATTAAAAAAAATTATTTAATTAAATTAAAGCCTAAAAATGTACATGAATGTAAATTATAACTTTATAATATCACACGCTCAGAACAAAAGTGGTTTAAAAAATATGTTAGAATAAAAAATTGATCAAAATGTTTAGAGTAAAAACGAAACAATATTTTCTAAAAGCAAAAAACTATAAAAGAAGATCAGAGCAAAAAAAGTGATAAAGGTCAATCTCATTTGTGAGCTGACTTTATCTATACTCATTCTTATTCTAATAAAAATTTGTTGATGTTAAAACGTATTGAGGATATAAAAAAATGCTATACTAATAAAAGGTTATATATACATATATTCAAAAATATATTCTTCAAAAAAATGTATACTTTCTTCACAAAAATGTTCATTGCTTAAAATTATTTTTGTCGAATTAAATTTTTTTTTTTCTTGTGTTGAAAAACTTTTGTTTGGAACAATTTCTTAATGGGTTAGGACGAGTTTCCGTATTTTAATCTTACACCTACCATCAGCCGTTGGACACCTTTTCTTCTAACATTTTTGATAACACTAAACCAACTATCTCTTATTTTATTTCAGTTTAACAATATTTCAATATTTTTCGAAGAATGGATTTTATATAAGCCAACAAATTTTAATATAGAGCTAGCTCAGGCAGTTTGGAGGTTACATCCTTTTCAACAAATAATATAATATTGTTCTATACGGGCCATTTAATCCATTTCTTCGACTTTATTTGGAACTTCAAATTATCTCAGTTTAAATATCATCATTACTATTTGAAAATATGAAATATATTATATTTTTTGACACATCTCTTATTGATTGTTGGGCTTTGATCCAACACTTTACTTTCGCCGCAAATTTACGATTCATAAATCCTGATTTTTGACCTGATTTACATTTACTATTTAAGAAGATGGTCTCTTGAAACCGAATTGTAACATTTCCAGCAGTATCCCTGCAATAATTGCATGCATTGTAGAAAGGTTATCTTATCAAAATGTCCAAAATTTATTTTCCCACTTTTTTACTTTTTTTTTTTTTTTTGACAACATGATCGATTTCTTAGAACTGAAAACTTGTTAATTTTTTTGTTTGTCATAAATCAAAAATTGTTATAATTTACGGTTTTTTTCATTATTTGCTTTGACCACAATATCCGCATTTGAATTTGTAAAAATAATTTCTTTTACACCCTTTATGTGCCGCAAACATTTTTTTTTATTATGAAAATATGATATGCCTTTTCATTTCAAATTCAAAGATAATTAAAAGTCAAGTTTAAAATTAAAGTCTACTTTTTTGACAATTTTCATAAATAAACTGATTTTAATTTTAAAGTCGACTTTCACAATTTTTTTTGAGATATATATATCCTTTTAAAATAAACTTTTTTTTAAAGATGACAACTCTAAAATCAAAATTTTGTCCATTTTATTAACTTTTAAATGAGACTTCAGTGTTTTATTCTGCTTTACTATTGCTAAAGTTATGTTCAATTGATTAATTTATTGATTATTTATACATATTTTTTAAAATTTAAATCAACAAATCTTTTTAACCACACCATCTGGAATGCTAAAATTTTACCAATATCTTAATTTTATGTTGTTTCACCATACTGCCAAATTCCATCAAATTCTGAAATCGTACTACTAAAATTTTAATTTGTTTGTTTTCATATTTCAAAAAAAACCTTATTTTTTACCAACAAAAAAAATAGAAATATATGTATTTTGAAGTATTTTGAAGTTGAATAAATAAATTTTCACAAAACAATGGAAACATTTTCGGCTGCTTTAATATTTTTTCAAATTATATAAATTTCGAATATTTTTCAAAGCTTTTTTTCATTTATTGCTAGTTTGTATATGTTTAATTGTCAAAAAAGTTATACGTATTTTCATTAATGGAATACTGTTTTTATTACGATTAAACCAATTTGTTCGGACCCTAACAAGGCTATGGAAAATGGCCCAACCGGGACATAATGACCCTTCAAAATTTCTTCAAGGAAACTCCGTTATAAGAAGATCGTACTCCCGAAATCTTACCTAGTTTAGGCCTCGTTCGATACCGATTTTCTGAAATACTGACATGAGTATGGCCAACACTTGTCGAAAATGTCAAACTGATGTATGCAGTATATAACGGCGCTGCATATGACGTGCAGCACTTCAGTAGTGATTGGGAAGTAGTCGAGTGCATCTCGTTTGTTTTCAATGTCATGTTAAATTGTAGGCATGCAACAGTTGTTAGAATTTATAATTATTAATGTTGTTAGTTAATGTGAATTAATAAAGGTCATTGTTGTAATTTAAACCAATCTAGAGATACGAACTTGTAGAACAGTTTTCCGTAGATTCAATTTTCGTAACATTGGTGTCAAAAGTGGGATTGTGATACAAAAAAACTTCTATTCTAACAAAATGGAAGAGAAACTTCATGAAAATTCTAACAAAATGGATCAGAAATTTCTGGAAAATTCGAGATTTTGCTGCACGCAAACAAAACTTTGGTAAAATCTTGAGTTAATGCAGTTTTTGCATTCTTTTTTTTAATTCTTATTGTGTTATTGGAAAAGGAAAACTTTAGCGACTTGAAATGTAGAATCTGCAGAGAAAGATCGCTGATGAAGGGGCTTAGCTGCATTGAGCACGTTAAGCACGTTAAGACAATATCTTTAAAAAAATTATCTTGAATTAAAACCAAAAGTCATAATTATATTTGATACTTTACATACAGTCCCACCACTATGAGTACAAATATAGCACGTACATCTGAAAATGGTGAGAGAGCTCGGCCTAAGTTCTTATAGGACTGTAGAGCCAAACTATTATTATTACATATTTACGGAGATTAAAAAATTATTACTTTAAAATTATTTTTCTTTGAAAATATATACATTTTTAATTATTTTTAATTTGACCCTATTTTTTGTCCGCTTTCAATGCTGACTTTTTGTGTTTAAGGGGGTGTTCACATTTATCTTTTTTGAAATAAGACATTGACAATTATTTATTACAAGTGCTGGCGATCACTTGTATTAAATAATTGTAATAATTCAGAAACTAAAAATGATCAAAAAAATTTCAAAATAAGTGGAACAAGTTAGTGACCCTTTTATTTTGTGCGTAGTTGTATATGTATGTACATTAATGCAAAATAACAATATTGGCAGAAAAGTTTCAGCAAACTAATTATAAAATTCTCCAAAATGGCGAAACTTTCACAAACTGTGGATATGTTTTTCATATTTTAAACCTTGAACGTTTTTTCGGAAAATTAGATGTTTCACGATATACATATACAGTGATGTGAAAAATAATTGGGACACCAATGCAATTATTTGATAAGTGTTACATAATGTCTACTGTGTTAATTACAAAAAAAAGTTAATTAACTATATTTTTTACTTAGAACATATAGTGGTTGCAATTGGAGCATGGAGAAATCTACAAATCGTAAGATGTTGATTAAAAAAAACTGAGGGCAAGAAGTGATCCATACCTATCTAAAAACAATGTTGCAAATATTGTCCCCATACCATGTTCAAACCTCCACCGTACATGACTTGATATAACAAAAAATAGGCGTAATTTTCACATGCAGTTAGGCGGTTTTACAGTATCACCGACGATATGCTGTATTCACTGGCCGTCGAACAAATGGTATTATGGTATTATACGATATGGTATTATACGAATGGTATTATACGATCAGAGTTAACTTTGTCCCATTGTACCAATGAATATTACGCCATTTGTTTATCTGGCCACAATAGATGTTGTTCTGCAAAATTCAATCTATTTGCAATTTAGTTTTTGATAGCTATAGATCCTATCTTGCACTTTTTGCCCTCAGATTTTCGTGAATCAAAATCTTACGATTTGTAGATTCACCATGTCAAGATTCAACTCATTTGTCAATGCTCTGAATGAAAGAAACGTGTTTAATTTTACATGTCGCAAAATATAACATTTTGTGACAGACGAAAATTTTGATTTTTTACATCGTGCATCTAATGCAGGGACTCAATTAATTAAATTTCTTACATTGGCTTATAGTATGCAACCATTTCTGCAATTTTCCTGTAAGAATTTCTTTTACTTTGTAGTTTTTTTTATTAGATAAATTTTTCGGCGCTACACTAATTTGATCGCGCAATTCCATCCAATATATTTTGTAAGTGAAAAAAAAAAAATATATATATATATTTTCTAACTTAAAAACATACTATTACTTTAACGATGATAAATTACACTGTGCGGCACTAAAATTTGAACTCCATTTTTTTTGATTTACAGGTTCTCTATGTTCAGTGGAACAAAAATGTAGTATAAACTTATACCCCTACACGTCTGCGTTAGCTATTGGGTCCTAAAGGGTTCAAAGGATAACCAATATAGTTCATCATTTTGTAGCGAAATGGTTCATAGTACGTTTTTGATGTCTAAGGAGCGATTATAGGTAACTTCCTTAGGATGATTTCCACTGAACACTTTAAGTTTGTATTTTAACGATTTACCACTATTTATAATGGTTTTCTATTAACAATTTCGTTAAGGAGGTATAACCAATAGGAGAAGTCAGAAAATGTCTTTGGGGAAAATATTCGTCATTAAAATTGAGCTAGAGTCTCTAAACAACTAAATTCTCCAACACGTATTTTTTCTGAAATATAGGCTTACTTCTAACGAATAATTGTTCTTACTTCAATTTTGAATAAAGTCGTAGAAATATATTATTACAATTATTTTAGTGCAGTGAAAATTGCATTAATTTTTAATTAAAATTGTGACGCTGATTCCGAAAATGGTATCGGTTTTTTATTATTAGCTCCAGCTTTAGAGATATAGCAAATTTTTATTTTCTCATAGTTTTGCTCTTGTAACTTTATTAATATTCTAACCAGTGACAAGAATGAAAATATCTTTTCCGCATCAAACACGGAGAACCTTGCGCTAAAATACAAAATAATATTTTACGTGAAAAAAACTTAGTTTGCACTATATAGGCAATAGAAAACTCTTGCTTAATTGAAATATTAGAATAAAGTATTATTAATTTTTAATCAAAGGCAGTAATGCATTTTCTAATATAACAAAAAAAAGAATATACGTGAAGCTACACAAAAATGCATTACCGTAATTTTTGACATTTATTTTGACCAAGTAATAATTTTTTTTATAATAAAAATTTATACATTTTTGTCAACTTTTAATTTTCTTTGGTCCATATCTCACAAATAAATTTTTTCACATGTAAAATAGAATTTTTTATTATAGAACAACGTTCTGTGTATCTAATGCAAAAAACATATTTTCAGTTTTGTCATTGGTTAGGATATTAAAAAAGATATATGAGCAAAACTATGAAAAAATAAAAAAGGACTATCTCAAAAACTAGAGCTAATAATAAACGAGTTGGGAAAGTTAGGTCACATGGGTAAGTTCGGTCACATGGGACGGACTTTTATAGTCGGTCGGGCCCAACTATGGAATACCCTACACCTTTGGTGTGAATATTAATGTTGGTAATTTAATTGTATACCTACCTTTAAAGTTCTTAATTATACTGAACATTCTTTCACTCAGAATATTATTTACATACTAAATTTTTAAAAAATTTAAAAAATTGATGTAAAAGTAAAAAAAAATGTTTTTTGAAACATGTATAAAAATAAATGTAGGCGGATCACGCCCACTTTTAAAACATATATAGAGATTTAAGGCTAATATTTGATAATTTTGTTTTCATTAATTTGCGAATAAAATGTCCACTATGAAAATGTAATAAAAATGTGGGCGTATCACGCCCATTTTTGGATCACATATTCTTAGGTGAATTCGAACAATACGTTTTAAATTTTATAAGTATATCTTGAATACTTTTCGAGTTATTGGTTCGTAAAGAGTTATATAAAAGTGACTTGTATGGGAGGTAGGCGTGTTCGTTGTCCAATTTGGCTCATTTCCATTGACAAAACTAACTTTTGGCTAAAAAGTATTGAAACGAAATTTCATCGCATTCTAAGCAGTATTTCTCAAGTTATCGTGTATACGGACAGCAAGGCAGCAGGACAGCAAGACAGACGGACAGACAGACACACTGACATAGCTAAACGGACTCAGGTGGTGATGCTGATCAAGAATATATATATACTTTTCCATACCGGCCTCCTAAGGGTCGTAACAATATCTGCACAAACTTAATATACCCTGTACCTCATAGGTGTAGGGTATAAAAACCGATGCCATTTTCGGAATCAGCGTCACAATTTTAACTAAAAATTAATGCAATTTTCACTGCACTAAAATAATTGTAATAAAATTTTTCTACGACTTTATTCAAAATTGAAGTAAGAACTATTATTCGTTCTTAGTAGGCTTATATTTGTTGGACAATTTAATTGTTTAGAGACTCTAGCTCATTTTTAATGACAAATATTTTCCCTAAAGACATTATGATAGTTTTCTGACTTCTTCTACTGATAATAACTCCTTAACGAAATTTTTAAAAGAAACCCATTAAAAATTGTGGTAAATCGTCAAAATACAAACTTAAAGTGTTCAGTGGAAATCATCCTTAGGAAGTTCACTATAATCGCTCCTTAGACGTACTATTAACCATTTCGCTACAAAATGACGAACTATATTGGTTATCCTTTGAACCCTTTAGGACGCCATAGCTCCTAACCCAGAGGTGTAGGGGTATAAGTTTATATTACACTTTTTATCGGTAGACTACATAGAAGCTCAATATAAAAACAAATCGGATTTCAATTAAAAAAGATGTCATTTTGCCGCACTGTGTTATTTAATAAAAAAATATATATTTTTTTAAATAAACCAAAGTTCGCAACTGTCCTTATTAATTTTCAAAGCACATATCAGACTGTTGCGACAAACTGATTGAAATTTTCAAAAAATATTCTGAATAATGAATTTCTATTCTGGATATTATATTCTGCATATATGCAATATTCAAATACATTTAATTAACTTTGGTTTTGTAATTAACACAATAGTCAATATATCTTATCAAATAATTGCATTGGTATCCCTATTATTTTCACATCACTGTATATATTTAACATTCATAATTCATTTTTGTTTAAACAAAAAAATTAATTTTTAGGTTTTTGCAAGCTAAAGTGAAAATGGGACAGTGTCTTAATTCAGTTCTCGAACAAAGCATGTCGATGAGAAGTATAATAAAATCACACATTTTCCAGAAGTTGGTATTTCAAATATAATTATTGTTCAACGTCAGTAGTTCGATTGGTTAGGGAGTTGGATTACGAGCCGAAAAGTCCCGAGTTCGATAACATAGAAAACATTTTTCTACACACCGGTACTTTTCGGCAGTCAATGGCAAACCTACGAGAGTAAACATTCCTATAAAGCTCTGACCGCGCCGTTCGGAATTGGCATTAAACTGGAGGTCCCTCCACTATGAGTACAAATATAACACGCACAGCTCAAATGGTGAGAGAGGGAGATCGGCAAAAGTTCTTCACAGGACTGTAGCGCGAAACTATTATTATTATTGTTCAACTGACCTCATGTTAGCATTTTTCTTAAAAAACCTCTTTGTCCGAAATGTTCTAGTTTGATTAAGAAGGTTGAGAAGGGCTGTTAAATTTATTTTTACATAAAAATACTGATTATAAATACCATACTCTAACTAATTATTTGAATCTTATTAGAATTGAACATATAATTTGTATCTATCTAAATAAAATTAAATAATAGTACACTTCTGTAAATTTGTGTAACCTGAATGTTGTATTGTGAAGTATTATTTCAACTTTGAAGGGTTCTGTGGCAACTCAAAAATTTCTGTCAAAAATAAAGGTCTAAAGTTGCTCAAAATGTATTAAATAAATTTAAATTTTAGAGTCGATTATTGCACAAAAAAATAAATACGCGCTACTTCATACGGGGACATGAAAGCGAAGTTGAAGTTTTATCTACTTTTATGCCAGGGGTGGCGCCATCTGTTGTAAAATATAGAAAAAATTAAATTCCGTATAAAAATGTTTTGTGACATTAGTTTAGTTCGTCTATGAAAAAAGTTGATAGTATACGTGTAATAGCGACATCTATTATCAGAAGAAACAAACACTTAGCACATGTACAAACCACTTCATAGGGATTATTTTGAATTTTACTATTATGCTTACCGTCATCTGCAGGAATCGCATTTAACGAATTCATCAACCAAGTATCACGCGCCTGTAAAAATTTTAGCTTTAATTCATCATTGCCGAGAGCCTGCATGCGACGCAAGTAGCCAAGGATTTGAAGGCATTTGGGCAACTGTAGATCTGTTCGTAATTGCGCTACCAACTGCAATAACATGGTGTGCCACAGTTCCTCAACAGAAGTCACAATACTCTAAAAATTCATGTCGTTTGAATACACATTTTAATGTATAAGAAAAGTTTTACATTTATGATAGGAATGTGCACATAATTTATACTCAATTTTTGGACATAACCAGCCAGCTCCAGAGCCTCTTCATATCGTCCTTCACGTATGCAACGCTCCATGAGTTGCGGCAATTCCAATATTTCCAGAAGTTGGGCATTTTTCTTCAGAGTAAGTGTGTTAAGACGACGGGTCTCATTAATTGCTCTGGACGTCTCCAAAAAATGTTCACAATCGCCACTGAACAGCGGCAACTTCTCAATTAAAAACTGAACTTGCGTTTCAGCACTTTTAAATTCCTGGAAAATCGAACGTGCATTTTCTGCAGTATGAATGAATGTCTTGTAGTTAGAAATGGCCAAGTCTTCCGTCTGCTCCACTATTATATTTGTCTCTTCAACCAGTCGTGACTGTTCCTTCTTCAATTGATCCACCTTGTATGTTCCCAATTTGGAGAGATATTCATATAGCTCAGGCCGGCGATGCAAATCGTCTTTAAGGTAAATTGACATGTATTAACATATGTGAGTGGCCTAATAAACATTATACCAACCAGGAACGGCGTTGTGGAATATCAATTTAATTACTCTATCGCCTTCTAAATTCATATTAAAGCGATGTTAATGTTATTATTGCCACCAGACTTCAAAGTCGATTCGACTCGGCGTCGGCGTCACAGTTAGAAATTTTCAACGTCCGTACCAGCGGCGAGAAAAAACAAATATGTCGCAGAAAGAGGTAAATAAATGGAACACAGGGTGTTTCAGATCAATCAGTTGTCATATGTATGTTTGCTGTCACCCCACTTAGTTCAATTTAATTTGTCTATACACCCAGGGAAATAGTAAGGTTATTCACGAAACGAAGCAGTTGCGATGTAGAGTAGCAGTTTTGTCAATTAGCAGTTGTACAACAACAAAATACATTGGTGGAAAAAAAAATTATCTGCTATTCTACTTCGATAAAAGCTTGAGTTTACTTCGTGGTAGTTTTGTAGTTTTTTAGTGATGCTGAATTTATGACTTTTGGGTACTTGATATTACGAACAGTGTTTGATTATTGAATTGAAATTCACCAAAATGCATTATATTTAAATGAAAATATATATTTTTAATGAATATGTACATATGTGCATGTGAATAAATAGAGTTCCTATATAGGGTATGAGTTTTTTTCTTAAATCGACACCACTAATCTAATTCGTTTACTTTGTTTTGATTATGACTTGTTATGAGATATTGAATTAATAATAAGTAACAAAAGGAGTACTTATATGTTGTATATGGCCAATAAGCAATAAATCTAAAATTTTTAATGAAACAAAAACATCTGTTTTTGGTACATCAAACTGAAAACTACCATACTACACAAATATGAAATAAGTGTGTTCACGAAATATGATATAATTCTACAATACTGCTAATGTACATCGGCAACTGCTCCGTTTCGTGAATACCTTCAGTATCTGTTAAATTATACAACTATATATGTTTTTACAAAGCACAATAACATTTTATTATATGTTAGCATTTCTAGTAAAATTACAATAAATTAGTTTGATCATTAATATTTCATTGTAAAGTGTATGTCAAATTAACTCTTTTCTTATTAATTCCCATTCACAGAGAGAATTTTTCAAAAATTTCTGTTTTTTAATTTTTTGTTATCGTCATTTAAAGAAATTGTTCAACAGAGAAAGTCGACTGCGATTAATTTGTCAAAAAAAAAACATAGTAAACTTTTAAATTTATTTTCTATATGTTCTAGCTGGATGGTAGCGTTTTACCGATGCCTTCACCTCCGAGTCCGTGCGCACTTTGGAAAAGCAGCGGTGTGCGGAACAAGTGGGTTCCTGAAGTCTTTTGCTCACGAAGATCTATCTCGGTGTGTTTGCGGCTGCGGCACTCGTGATTAACCTGGATATCGTTTACGTAACATAGAGATGATCATCTTCTGCATCTTCGAGACACCCGGCTGAACACCGCTTTAATGTATTGCAGATGCTGCCATTGCGCTCCTGATAGCAGCGATGTCTATTCACTGATGTATTTTCAGGCGATTCATTTGTTTATTTTTTAAAATAATTAATAAATATCATAAAATTCCAATATTTCTATTCATGTGTTTATTATAGTAAAAATGTTATGAAACATAGCAAATTTATATGAAGCAAATTGAAAAAAAAACATTATTATAAATAGTCAATTCAAAGGAAACATAGTAAATTCATGGAATTTGATACTTTGAAAGATTTATTATGAACAATAATGTTTTCACTACACTAAGAAAACAAGATGTTTATGAGACTCTTGCTGCAACCATTCTTTTAAATTTACGCCTTGTAGCAAATATTCAAACATCCCAATAAAGTTGCAGCAAAACTATGAATATTTTCTGAATATGACATATATGCAGATAGTTACGAGATGGTTGCCACAACAACAATGAAAAATGAGATATTTACAGTTGACTGATAGCAAACATCGTGAGTTCTTGGACATTTTCTGTAAAACTTTTGAAGCATTTTGACATTTGACTACCATAAAAAATGAAAATGGCGTACTTTTTCCTGGCGCTCGATTTATCCACAACAATTGAATAAATCAAATTGTGCAAAAAAATGCCAACTCAAATATTACATTTTCATAGTAAAAGTGAAATAAAATTTCCTGGTAATGGAAAATATTTGTTTTCAGAGTTTACTTTGATGATAGCAGCGCAGGCAAACTTGGCTATTCCGCAAAGAAGTCTCAAGTCGTTGTACAATTTTACCTTCGAAGGATTTATAAACACGATGGCGATAACCAGGATACTGTTTTAGAATAAATAAAAAATACATTTGATTCATTTTCATTCAATTCAATAAAAATTACTCCGCGAATTCCAATGGAGTACCTTTTCCAAATATTCATCAACTATCTTCCTATTAATTAAATGGTTGCTATAAATAATCGTAAATTTGAAAGATAGTTGCTAGCAATATTTATCGTATTTGACAGATGTTTGAGAGATGGTTGTCTCAAATACAATCTAAATAATTTGTAAATAACTTGATATTTAGGGCTGTGATATTTGTGGTAATCATCTTTGTTTTCTTAGTGTATACATAAATTTGACTTCATAACATTATGAAATAATACGAATTTACTATGAAATAATACGAATTTACTATGAATAATTATGGTTAAGCAATTATTTTTTCCTGGGTGTAAAATTTACTTAATGCCCGATTTACATTGTATCTTTTGTGAGTCTCCCTGTATCTCCTAGGGTTGCATTTTTTTAAATTTTCATATAAAAATAGTATTATTTTGAAAAAATGCACCCCTATGAGATACAGTGAGACTCACAGAAGATACTATATAAATCGGGCATAATTGCAACCCAGCAAAACACTACTGAAAAACTCTACACTTTTCCGCAGTGTAAACAACTCATGAATAAACTCATGAATAAAATGAGAAAAATGTAACAGAATTAATTTTTTGGGTAATATAGAGTAAATGGTTAAATAATTTCTAAATTGAAGCTAAATACAAATTTGGTAGCTAATTGGAGTATGTTGCACTTAAAACAAATGTATTTGAAATGAAATATGTATTCTTTCCTTAATTATTTTGAATTGTTACTTTGGACCACTGTAACTCAGGAGATAGTTGTCAGAAAAATTGAAATTGATTGATTTTATTTGATCTAATTTCTGATGGAATGACTCCGTTAAAACATTTTATTATTTACAGGGGTCGGTTTGTATCGATCATAAAATTGCTGTTTCGTATTAAATTTTAAAAATTTCCAAAAGTTTTGTTAATGTAATTAAATTACTTTTAACAACTATAAAAATGTTACAATACAAGATTTTTCTTTAAGATTTAAACGATTTAATTTTTTGTCGTAAAATGAACTATAATTATAGTTGTTATGAACTGATTTCAATAATTTAAAAGGATTTTTTAGCTAAATGTGATCAGAGCTCACGATTTCATACGAGTATTTTTGAGTAGCTCGGGTATTAAATGTTCGAGCTACCCGGGTAGTTCGCAAAACCCGGGTAGTTTGTTCGAGCTATTCGAGTAGCTCGTTTGTTCGAGTAGCTCGATTGCTCGTTCGTTGTTCGAGTAGCTTGTTCGTTCGTTTGCTCGATTGACGAATGTTCATATGATCGCTTGTTAATTTGTCTGTACACATAGATTTGTTTTGACGTTTCTTTCATGCAGAGAAAGATCAAACAAGAATATCGACACTTGTGCTCTCTTGTTCTCATTACGTTTTACGCAGTGTTGCCACTTTTTGTGTAATTTCACAAAAACACTGCATTTTAGACGTATGTGAAGTTAACAACTCCGTTTCAACAAGGAATCAACATCTGCCACCAAAAGTAGGCAGATCTGAATTTCACTCCGTTTCCTCCTCGTTCTATTAAATTTCAAACGTCAGTGCGCAGAGTGGCCAGATTAATAATCTTGATTTTTGCCATTGTAATAATCGATAAAGGTACGATTATTTCATTATTATTTAATGCTTTTGTAAAACGAATTAAAACCTTTTTGTTTGTTTTGTTTCTTTTTGTTTCACATTGCTGTGAAAATCCTTAAAATGAAAATTCGTCTGTAGTTGTTGAAAGATATTATTGGATATTCACAAAAAAAAAATTAAAAATTATAAAATATGAAAAGTATATAATTTTCTACAATTTCTACAGTTTGAAAATCTTTTCATACTGATATTTTACCGGTAACATTTTAATTCCGGAACCATATTTTGGTAACAGTTATGATATTTCATATAAAACAGTATGAAACGAATAAAAGTAAAGATACAATACTGGAAAAATTAATACATGGATTAATACAGTAAAGATACAATACTGGAAAAATAAATACATGGATTAATACATACACCAAATGGTCGTACTATTAAGTACTTGATGATCAATTTTCTTTTGAGTATAATAATAAAAAACAGAAAAACCTAAAATAATTTTTACTAAAAACATAAACTGTATTTGCTTTCAAGTATTTTTTCCAATTATATTTTTAAGATATTCAAACGATATCGTAAATATGACATAATGCACAAAAAATCAAATTTTTATTTCTTTACTATTTTTAATAATTTTTAAGCATTTAGGAGAATTTGGAGGAATATTTATACAAATCTTCTGTATCGTTTTCTTGAAAACGACCCATGCGGTTAATAAATTCTCAGGTGATATTTTATATTACATTGATTTTACGATATTAAAACCATTTTCTGCATTTGCGTTTATATGGACTAAAGTATAATAAAATGTGTCGTTGAGAATCAAAAAGGCTTAGTCCATTTTTGGAAAAAAAAAGTTAAACTAGGCCAAAATACGTATTCTAGAGCTGGTATTACATATATTGTATTTTTAAAATTTCAGAATTTAACGTTTAATTTAACATTTAATAAGTATGTTATTTGATATACATTAAAACATAGAAGTTTGCATCAAAATTTCCAAAAATTCAAGAATTGAAAAATTGTTTGAAATAAATTGGGACATCTACATTTTTCTGCAAGTATTGGATATTTCGAAAATTGTGCCACACTATTATTATTGTTAGCTCAATTAAATGACACTTCGAGTTTATCTACTCAATTTTTTGACTTTTTTCTCCTTCTGTGCTTTCTATTGGTTGCTATCTTTTGCCTGTAAGATATCGATTTAACTTCATACTATTTTAATAAAGGATTTTTTTAATGCAAGATAATATTTTTGACTGAAAATATTGGGCAAAGTCTAAACAAACTATATCTAAAATTTTGTCATTTTTACTTCCTGAGATAAAACATCCTTTTAACTGGTTCTGCGGAATACAAAAGCGTTTCTCATTTTCGAATTTTATAAATTTAAATAGTTTGACAACAACATTTTTCAATTTTTCCCTTTTTCACTATTTAGAGAGGCCTCTATGATTGAAATAATATAAAAATTAGTGATTATTATCAAAATACATAGGTAATAAATTTGTACATATATACTGTCTACAGACGACGGATACTCAAATACTTCAATCACGTTGCGATTCGTACCGATAGTGTTTTATATATATATATAGTGTTTTATATATTGCCGTACTGGAACAAATGGCCCAGTACTGGCACACTACTGGTTGCCGATGCTAGGCATACAGTCCTGGCGCAGTACTGGCACAACGCTGGTTTACAACTGGCTTACTACTGGGCCCGTCTTCAAGCCAATGTCGGGCCGTATTTACTGCCAGCGTTTCGCCAGTACTCGCCCAGTACAGGTTGCCAATTCTGGCAACGTAATGCTGGCGCAGTACTGGCACAACACTGGTTTACAACTGGCATAGTACTGTGCCCGTCTTCAAGCCAATGTCGGGCCGTATTTACTGCCAGCGCTTCACCAGTACTCGCCCAGTACAGTTTGCCAATTCTGGAAAAATAATGCTGGTGCAATACTGGCACAATGCTGGTTTACACCTGACATTCTATTGGGCCCTTAGTCATACTAATACTGGGCCGTATTTACTACAAGAGCTTCGCCTGTACTTGCTCAGTATAGGTTGCCAATTTTGACAACGTAATACTGGCACAACGGCCTACTCAGGGCTCGTAGGCAAACCATTGGCGGTCCGTATTTACTGCTAGCGCTACGCCAGTAGCAAGCGTGCGTCGCACGTAACAATCACTGCGTGCGAACGCTATATGGGAGCAATATGGAATTTGTTCTGCGAGAGTAAAACATTGCCTATGAAAAACTCTTACCCCGCCGTTAGGATTCACATTAAATCGTGTAGGTCCCATCACTTTCAGTACAAATATAACACGAACAAATCAAATAGTGACAGAGCTCGGCCTTAGTTCTTCAGGACTTTAGCGCCAAACTATTATTCTTACAGGTAAGTTGTACCAACATTAATATGTAGTGATATAAATTGTGGTGTATTCAATTGTGCGGAGTTAAAGATATTAGGACGTGTATGAATTTTATATTAAATAAAAGCACTTTTCTAAAAAACAAATATTTTTTGGGTAAGCAAGATTTGATTTTGAATTTTTTGAAGTTTGTGTGTTTATTTATTTTTTTGTTGAGCTGTCGATAAAATTTAGTTTAGTCACCATTTTAATCGAAATACGCACACACTCTAAATCGGAAGACTAAACTAAATTTGCGAACGTTATCGGTAATGCAGTGACCATGGTGCTATGCAATTTGTAGGATGATAATCGCTCCATTTATGATAAAGTCCAAGGTCTCAAGGAGAAACATGATGTTGGCGGCGGTGCCTTGTCAGCGACGATACCGACATGAGTAGCCCCAGTTTGTTGGACAACAGCGGTAACACGTCGCCCAGTAACGCAGTGTCGGCGGCGCGTGCGAAAAAAAACGAAAAACCGTAGCGCTGGCGGGCTCATGCGCAGCAGTAAAAAGAGACGACGTGATGCTAATGCTTTGACCGCTGCTTCTGTTGCTGCTGCCGCCTCCGCAGCGGCACTGCGATGGTGAGCATGTTGTTGTTATTGTTGGAAAATGTATTTTTTTCCATTTTTTTGTTGTAGCGTCAGCAATAGGGATCAGGACAGTGTTTTTAGAAACTCACCACAGCGCGAAGCAGCGACACTGTCTAATGCGTTGGAGGCCTCAGAGCAGCAGCCGAGCACATCAAAACAAATGTTGACGCCCGAGAAGCATATCAAAGATGCCTGCATCAATTAAATTTAAATATGTATAAAATATAAAATATATAATATAAAATATAAAATATAAAATATAAAATATAAAATATAAAATATAAAATATAAAATATAAAATATAAAATATAAAATATAAAATATAAAATATAAAATATAAAATATAAAATATAAAATATAAAATATAAAATATAAAATATAAAATATAAAATATAAAATATAAAATATAAAATATAAAATATAAAATATAAAATATAAAATATAAAATATAAAATATAAAATATAAAATATAAAATATAAAATATAAAATATAAAATATAAAATATTAAATATAAAATATAAAATATAAAATATAAAATATAAAATATAAAATATAAAATATAAAATATAAAATATAAAATATAAAATATAAAATATAAAATATAAAATATAAAATATAAAATATAATATATAAAATATAAAATATAAAATATAAAATATAAAATATAAAATATAAAATATAAAATATAAAATATAAAATATAAAATATAAAATATAAAATATAAAATATAAAATATAAAATATAAAATATAAAATATAAAATATAAAATATAAAATATAAAATATAAAATATAAAATATAAAATATAAAATATAAAATATAAAATATAAAATATAAAATATAAAATATAAAATATAAAATATAAAATATAAAATATAAAATATAAAATATAAAATATAAAATATAAAATATAAAATATAAAATATAAAATATAAAATATAAAATATAAAATATAAAATATAAAATATAAAATATAAAATATAAAATATAAAATATAAAATATAAAATATAAAATATAAAATATAAAATATAAAATATAAAATATAAAATATAAAATATAAAATATAAAATATAAAATATAAAATATAAAATATAAAATATAAAATATAAAATATAAAATATAAAATATAAAATATAAAATATAAAATATAAAATATAAAATATAAAATATAAAATATAAAATATAAAATATAAAATATAAAATATAAAATATAAAATATAAAATATAAAATATAAAATATAAAATATAAAATATAAAATATAAAATATAAAATATAAAATATAAAATATAAAATATAAAATATAAAATATAAAATATAAAATATAAAATATAAAATATAAAATATAAAATATAAAATATAAAATATAAAATATAAAATATAAAATATAAAATATAAAATATAAAATATAAAATATAAAATATAAAATATAAAATATAAAATATAAAATATAAAATATAAAATATAAAATATAAAATATAAAATATAAAATATAAAATATAAAATATAAAATATAAAATATAAAATATAAAATATAAAATATAAAATATAAAATATAAAATATAAAATATAAAATATAAAATATAAAATATAAAATATAAAATATAAAATATAAAATATAAAATATAAAATATAAAATATAAAATATAAAATATAAAATATAAAATATAAAATATAAAATATAAAATATAAAATATAAAATATAAAATATAAAATATAAAATATAAAATATAAAATATAAAATATAAAATATAAAATATAAAATATAAAATATAAAATATAAAATATAAAATATAAAATATAAAATATAAAATATAAAATATAAAATATAAAATATAAAATATAAAATATAAAATATAAAATATAAAATATAAAATATAAAATATAAAATATAAAATATAAAATATAAAATATAAAATATAAAATATAAAATATAAAATATAAAATATAAAATATAAAATATAAAATATAAAATATAAAATATAAAATATAAAATATAAAATATAAAATATAAAATATAAAATATAAAATATAAAATATAAAATATAAAATATAAAATATAAAATATAAAATATAAAATATAAAATATAAAATATAAAATATAAAATATAAAATATAAAATATAAAATATAAAATATAAAATATAAAATATAAAATATAAAATATAAAATATAAAATATAAAATATAAAATATAAAATATAAAATATAAAATATAAAATATAAAATATAAAATATAAAATATAAAATATAAAATATAAAATATAAAATATAAAATATAAAATATAAAATATAAAATATAAAATATAAAATATAAAATATAAAATATAAAATATAAAATATAAAATATAAAATATAAAATATAAAATATAAAATATAAAATATAAAATATAAAATATAAAATATAAAATATAAAATATAAAATATAAAATATAAAATATAAAATATAAAATATAAAATATAAAATATAAAATATAAAATATAAAATATAAAATATAAAATATAAAATATAAAATATAAAATATAAAATATAAAATATAAAATATAAAATATAAAATATAAAATATAAAATATAAAATATAAAATATAAAATATAAAATATAAAATATAAAATATAAAATATAAAATATAAAATATAAAATATAAAATATAAAATATAAAATATAAAATATAAAATATAAAATATAAAATATAAAATATAAAATATAAAATATAAAATATAAAATATAAAATATAAAATATAAAATATAAAATATAAAATATAAAATATAAAATATAAAATATAAAATATAAAATATAAAATATAAAATATAAAATATAAAATATAAAATATAAAATATAAAATATAAAATATAAAATATAAAATATAAAATATAAAATATAAAATATAAAATATAAAATATAAAATATAAAATATAAAATATAAAATATAAAATATAAAATATAAAATATAAAATATAAAATATAAAATATAAAATATAAAATATAAAATATAAAATATAAAATATAAAATATAAAATATAAAATATAAAATATAAAATATAAAATATAAAATATAAAATATAAAATATAAAATATAAAATATAAAATATAAAATATAAAATATAAAATATAAAATATAAAATATAAAATATAAAATATAAAATATAAAATATAAAATATAAAATATAAAATATAAAATATAAAATATAAAATATAAAATATAAAATATAAAATATAAAATATAAAATATAAAATATAAAATATAAAATATAAAATATAAAATATAAAATATAAAATATAAAATATAAAATATAAAATATAAAATATAAAATATAAAATATAAAATATAAAATATAAAATATAAAATATAAAATATAAAATATAAAATATAAAATATAAAATATAAAATATAAAATATAAAATATAAAATATAAAATATAAAATATAAAATATAAAATATAAAATATAAAATATAAAATATAAAATATAAAATATAAAATATAAAATATAAAATATAAAATATAAAATATAAAATATAAAATATAAAATATAAAATATAAAATATAAAATATAAAATATAAAATATAAAATATAAAATATAAAATATAAAATATAAAATATAAAATATAAAATATAAAATATAAAATATAAAATATAAAATATAAAATATAAAATATAAAATATAAAATATAAAATATAAAATATAAAATATAAAATATAAAATATAAAATATAAAATATAAAATATAAAATATAAAATATAAAATATAAAATATAAAATATAAAATATAAAATATAAAATATAAAATATAAAATATAAAATATAAAATATAAAATATAAAATATAAAATATAAAATATAAAATATAAAATATAAAATATAAAATATAAAATATAAAATATAAAATATAAAATATAAAATATAAAATATAAAATATAAAATATAAAATATAAAATATAAAATATAAAATATAAAATATAAAATATAAAATATAAAATATAAAATATAAAATATAAAATATAAAATATAAAATATAAAATATAAAATATAAAATATAAAATATAAAATATAAAATATAAAATATAAAATATAAAATATAAAATATAAAATATAAAATATAAAATATAAAATATAAAATATAAAATATAAAATATAAAATATAAAATATAAAATATAAAATATAAAATATAAAATATAAAATATAAAATATAAAATATAAAATATAAAATATAAAATATAAAATATAAAATATAAAATATAAAATATAAAATATAAAATATAAAATATAAAATATAAAATATAAAATATAAAATATAAAATATAAAATATAAAATATAAAATATAAAATATAAAATATAAAATATAAAATATAAAATATAAAATATAAAATATAAAATATAAAATATAAAATATAAAATATAAAATATAAAATATAAAATATAAAATATAAAATATAAAATATAAAATATAAAATATAAAATATAAAATATAAAATATAAAATATAAAATATAAAATATAAAATATAAAATATAAAATATAAAATATAAAATATAAAATATAAAATATAAAATATAAAATATAAAATATAAAATATAAAATATAAAATATAAAATATAAAATATAAAATATAAAATATAAAATATAAAATATAAAATATAAAATATAAAATATAAAATATAAAATATAAAATATAAAATATAAAATATAAAATATAAAATATAAAATATAAAATATAAAATATAAAATATAAAATATAAAATATAAAATATAAAATATAAAATATAAAATATAAAATATAAAATATAAAATATAAAATATAAAATATAAAATATAAAATATAAAATATAAAATATAAAATATAAAATATAAAATATAAAATATAAAATATAAAATATAAAATATAAAATATAAAATATAAAATATAAAATATAAAATATAAAATATAAAATATAAAATATAAAATATAAAATATAAAATATAAAATATAAAATATAAAATATAAAATATAAAATATAAAATATAAAATATAAAATATAAAATATAAAATATAAAATATAAAATATAAAATATAAAATATAAAATATAAAATATAAAATATAAAATATAAAATATAAAATATAAAATATAAAATATAAAATATAAAATATAAAATATAAAATATAAAATATAAAATATAAAATATAAAATATAAAATATAAAATATAAAATATAAAATATAAAATATAAAATATAAAATATAAAATATAAAATATAAAATATAAAATATAAAATATAAAATATAAAATATAAAATATAAAATATAAAATATAAAATATAAAATATAAAATATAAAATATAAAATATAAAATATAAAATATAAAATATAAAATATAAAATATAAAATATAAAATATAAAATATAAAATATAAAATATAAAATATAAAATATAAAATATAAAATATAAAATATAAAATATAAAATATAAAATATAAAATATAAAATATAAAATATAAAATATAAAATATAAAATATAAAATATAAAATATAAAATATAAAATATAAAATATAAAATATAAAATATAAAATATAAAATATAAAATATAAAATATAAAATATAAAATATAAAATATAAAATATAAAATATAAAATATAAAATATAAAATATAAAATATAAAATATAAAATATAAAATATAAAATATAAAATATAAAATATAAAATATAAAATATAAAATATAAAATATAAAATATAAAATATAAAATATAAAATATAAAATATAAAATATAAAATATAAAATATAAAATATAAAATATAAAATATAAAATATAAAATATAAAATATAAAATATAAAATATAAAATATAAAATATAAAATATAAAATATAAAATATAAAATATAAAATATAAAATATAAAATATAAAATATAAAATATAAAATATAAAATATAAAATATAAAATATAAAATATAAAATATAAAATATAAAATATAAAATATAAAATATAAAATATAAAATATAAAATATAAAATATAAAATATAAAATATAAAATATAAAATATAAAATATAAAATATAAAATATAAAATATAAAATATAAAATATAAAATATAAAATATAAAATATAAAATATAAAATATAAAATATAAAATATAAAATATAAAATATAAAATATAAAATATAAAATATAAAATATAAAATATAAAATATAAAATATAAAATATAAAATATAAAATATAAAATATAAAATATAAAATATAAAATATAAAATATAAAATATAAAATATAAAATATAAAATATAAAATATAAAATATAAAATATAAAATATAAAATATAAAATATAAAATATAAAATATAAAATATAAAATATAAAATATAAAATATAAAATATAAAATATAAAATATAAAATATAAAATATAAAATATAAAATATAAAATATAAAATATAAAATATAAAATATAAAATATAAAATATAAAATATAAAATATAAAATATAAAATATAAAATATAAAATATAAAATATAAAATATAAAATATAAAATATAAAATATAAAATATAAAATATAAAATATAAAATATAAAATATAAAATATAAAATATAAAATATAAAATATAAAATATAAAATATAAAATATAAAATATAAAATATAAAATATAAAATATAAAATATAAAATATAAAATATAAAATATAAAATATAAAATATAAAATATAAAATATAAAATATAAAATATAAAATATAAAATATAAAATATAAAATATAAAATATAAAATATAAAATATAAAATATAAAATATAAAATATAAAATATAAAATATAAAATATAAAATATAAAATATAAAATATAAAATATAAAATATAAAATATAAAATATAAAATATAAAATATAAAATATAAAATATAAAATATAAAATATAAAATATAAAATATAAAATATAAAATATAAAATATAAAATATAAAATATAAAATATAAAATATAAAATATAAAATATAAAATATAAAATATAAAATATAAAATATAAAATATAAAATATAAAATATAAAATATAAAATATAAAATATAAAATATAAAATATAAAATATAAAATATAAAATATAAAATATAAAATATAAAATATAAAATATAAAATATAAAATATAAAATATAAAATATAAAATATAAAATATAAAATATAAAATATAAAATATAAAATATAAAATATAAAATATAAAATATAAAATATAAAATATAAAATATAAAATATAAAATATAAAATATAAAATATAAAATATAAAATATAAAATATAAAATATAAAATATAAAATATAAAATATAAAATATAAAATATAAAATATAAAATATAAAATATAAAATATAAAATATAAAATATAAAATATAAAATATAAAATATAAAATATAAAATATAAAATATAAAATATAAAATATAAAATATAAAATATAAAATATAAAATATAAAATATAAAATATAAAATATAAAATATAAAATATAAAATATAAAATATAAAATATAAAATATAAAATATAAAATATAAAATATAAAATATAAAATATAAAATATAAAATATAAAATATAAAATATAAAATATAAAATATAAAATATAAAATATAAAATATAAAATATAAAATATAAAATATAAAATATAAAATATAAAATATAAAATATAAAATATAAAATATAAAATATAAAATATAAAATATAAAATATAAAATATAAAATATAAAATATAAAATATAAAATATAAAATATAAAATATAAAATATAAAATATAAAATATAAAATATAAAATATAAAATATAAAATATAAAATATAAAATATAAAATATAAAATATAAAATATAAAATATAAAATATAAAATATAAAATATAAAATATAAAATATAAAATATAAAATATAAAATATAAAATATAAAATATAAAATATAAAATATAAAATATAAAATATAAAATATAAAATATAAAATATAAAATATAAAATATAAAATATAAAATATAAAATATAAAATATAAAATATAAAATATAAAATATAAAATATAAAATATAAAATATAAAATATAAAATATAAAATATAAAATATAAAATATAAAATATAAAATATAAAATATAAAATATAAAATATAAAATATAAAATATAAAATATAAAATATAAAATATAAAATATAAAATATAAAATATAAAATATAAAATATAAAATATAAAATATAAAATATAAAATATAAAATATAAAATATAAAATATAAAATATAAAATATAAAATATAAAATATAAAATATAAAATATAAAATATAAAATATAAAATATAAAATATAAAATATAAAATATAAAATATAAAATATAAAATATAAAATATAAAATATAAAATATAAAATATAAAATATAAAATATAAAATATAAAATATAAAATATAAAATATAAAATATAAAATATAAAATATAAAATATAAAATATAAAATATAAAATATAAAATATAAAATATAAAATATAAAATATAAAATATAAAATATAAAATATAAAATATAAAATATAAAATATAAAATATAAAATATAAAATATAAAATATAAAATATAAAATATAAAATATAAAATATAAAATATAAAATATAAAATATAAAATATAAAATATAAAATATAAAATATAAAATATAAAATATAAAATATAAAATATAAAATATAAAATATAAAATATAAAATATAAAATATAAAATATAAAATATAAAATATAAAATATAAAATATAAAATATAAAATATAAAATATAAAATATAAAATATAAAATATAAAATATAAAATATAAAATATAAAATATAAAATATAAAATATAAAATATAAAATATAAAATATAAAATATAAAATATAAAATATAAAATATAAAATATAAAATATAAAATATAAAATATAAAATATAAAATATAAAATATAAAATATAAAATATAAAATATAAAATATAAAATATAAAATATAAAATATAAAATATAAAATATAAAATATAAAATATAAAATATAAAATATAAAATATAAAATATAAAATATAAAATATAAAATATAAAATATAAAATATAAAATATAAAATATAAAATATAAAATATAAAATATAAAATATAAAATATAAAATATAAAATATAAAATATAAAATATAAAATATAAAATATAAAATATAAAATATAAAATATAAAATATAAAATATAAAATATAAAATATAAAATATAAAATATAAAATATAAAATATAAAATATAAAATATAAAATATAAAATATAAAATATAAAATATAAAATATAAAATATAAAATATAAAATATAAAATATAAAATATAAAATATAAAATATAAAATATAAAATATAAAATATAAAATATAAAATATAAAATATAAAATATAAAATATAAAATATAAAATATAAAATATAAAATATAAAATATAAAATATAAAATATAAAATATAAAATATAAAATATAAAATATAAAATATAAAATATAAAATATAAAATATAAAATATAAAATATAAAATATAAAATATAAAATATAAAATATAAAATATAAAATATAAAATATAAAATATAAAATATAAAATATAAAATATAAAATATAAAATATAAAATATAAAATATAAAATATAAAATATAAAATATAAAATATAAAATATAAAATATAAAATATAAAATATAAAATATAAAATATAAAATATAAAATATAAAATATAAAATATAAAATATAAAATATAAAATATAAAATATAAAATATAAAATATAAAATATAAAATATAAAATATAAAATATAAAATATAAAATATAAAATATAAAATATAAAATATAAAATATAAAATATAAAATATAAAATATAAAATATAAAATATAAAATATAAAATATAAAATATAAAATATAAAATATAAAATATAAAATATAAAATATAAAATATAAAATATAAAATATAAAATATAAAATATAAAATATAAAATATAAAATATAAAATATAAAATATAAAATATAAAATATAAAATATAAAATATAAAATATAAAATATAAAATATAAAATATAAAATATAAAATATAAAATATAAAATATAAAATATAAAATATAAAATATAAAATATAAAATATAAAATATAAAATATAAAATATAAAATATAAAATATAAAATATAAAATATAAAATATAAAATATAAAATATAAAATATAAAATATAAAATATAAAATATAAAATATAAAATATAAAATATAAAATATAAAATATAAAATATAAAATATAAAATATAAAATATAAAATATAAAATATAAAATATAAAATATAAAATATAAAATATAAAATATAAAATATAAAATATAAAATATAAAATATAAAATATAAAATATAAAATATAAAATATAAAATATAAAATATAAAATATAAAATATAAAATATAAAATATAAAATATAAAATATAAAATATAAAATATAAAATATAAAATATAAAATATAAAATATAAAATATAAAATATAAAATATAAAATATAAAATATAAAATATAAAATATAAAATATAAAATATAAAATATAAAATATAAAATATAAAATATAAAATATAAAATATAAAATATAAAATATAAAATATAAAATATAAAATATAAAATATAAAATATAAAATATAAAATATAAAATATAAAATATAAAATATAAAATATAAAATATAAAATATAAAATATAAAATATAAAATATAAAATATAAAATATAAAATATAAAATATAAAATATAAAATATAAAATATAAAATATAAAATATAAAATATAAAATATAAAATATAAAATATAAAATATAAAATATAAAATATAAAATATAAAATATAAAATATAAAATATAAAATATAAAATATAAAATATAAAATATAAAATATAAAATATAAAATATAAAATATAAAATATAAAATATAAAATATAAAATATAAAATATAAAATATAAAATATAAAATATAAAATATAAAATATAAAATATAAAATATAAAATATAAAATATAAAATATAAAATATAAAATATAAAATATAAAATATAAAATATAAAATATAAAATATAAAATATAAAATATAAAATATAAAATATAAAATATAAAATATAAAATATAAAATATAAAATATAAAATATAAAATATAAAATATAAAATATAAAATATAAAATATAAAATATAAAATATAAAATATAAAATATAAAATATAAAATATAAAATATAAAATATAAAATATAAAATATAAAATATAAAATATAAAATATAAAATATAAAATATAAAATATAAAATATAAAATATAAAATATAAAATATAAAATATAAAATATAAAATATAAAATATAAAATATAAAATATAAAATATAAAATATAAAATATAAAATATAAAATATAAAATATAAAATATAAAATATAAAATATAAAATATAAAATATAAAATATAAAATATAAAATATAAAATATAAAATATAAAATATAAAATATAAAATATAAAATATAAAATATAAAATATAAAATATAAAATATAAAATATAAAATATAAAATATAAAATATAAAATATAAAATATAAAATATAAAATATAAAATATAAAATATAAAATATAAAATATAAAATATAAAATATAAAATATAAAATATAAAATATAAAATATAAAATATAAAATATAAAATATAAAATATAAAATATAAAATATAAAATATAAAATATAAAATATAAAATATAAAATATAAAATATAAAATATAAAATATAAAATATAAAATATAAAATATAAAATATAAAATATAAAATATAAAATATAAAATATAAAATATAAAATATAAAATATAAAATATAAAATATAAAATATAAAATATAAAATATAAAATATAAAATATAAAATATAAAATATAAAATATAAAATATAAAATATAAAATATAAAATATAAAATATAAAATATAAAATATAAAATATAAAATATAAAATATAAAATATAAAATATAAAATATAAAATATAAAATATAAAATATAAAATATAAAATATAAAATATAAAATATAAAATATAAAATATAAAATATAAAATATAAAATATAAAATATAAAATATAAAATATAAAATATAAAATATAAAATATAAAATATAAAATATAAAATATAAAATATAAAATATAAAATATAAAATATAAAATATAAAATATAAAATATAAAATATAAAATATAAAATATAAAATATAAAATATAAAATATAAAATATAAAATATAAAATATAAAATATAAAATATAAAATATAAAATATAAAATATAAAATATAAAATATAAAATATAAAATATAAAATATAAAATATAAAATATAAAATATAAAATATAAAATATAAAATATAAAATATAAAATATAAAATATAAAATATAAAATATAAAATATAAAATATAAAATATAAAATATAAAATATAAAATATAAAATATAAAATATAAAATATAAAATATAAAATATAAAATATAAAATATAAAATATAAAATATAAAATATAAAATATAAAATATAAAATATAAAATATAAAATATAAAATATAAAATATAAAATATAAAATATAAAATATAAAATATAAAATATAAAATATAAAATATAAAATATAAAATATAAAATATAAAATATAAAATATAAAATATAAAATATAAAATATAAAATTTAAAATTTAAAATATAAATAAACACAAGTTATTATATAAAAATATTTATTACATTGTTATTAACTTTTGTTTTTTAAACACTACATCTATGTTTTTTTATACAAAATTATTTAATGATATATATTAAAAAAAAATTCAATATATATTATATGTTTTAAATAATGTTTAGATTTAGATTAGGTATAACTATGGGCCAACACTGGCATTAGAGTTTGGCAGCGTTGTGCCAGTACTGGTAGAAAAATTGGGCCCAGCTCCCGCCGACGCTATCATTCGAATTCTGGCACAATACTGGCGAATAAGGGGACCAGCACTGGCATTAGTGTTTGCCAGCGTTGTGCCAGTACTGAGTCATTCCGACTCTGGAACAATATTGGCGAATAACAGGGCCAGCACTGGCATTAGTGTTTGCCAGCGTTGTGACAGTACTGGGAGAACAATTGGGCCCAGCTCCTGCCGACGTTATCATTTCGACGCTGGCACAGTACTGGCGAACAACCGGGCCAGTATTGGATGCCAGCATTGGCAATACTGGCGCCAGTACTGCGCCAACGCTGGCCCAGTTGTTAATTTCTACCTGGGTATATATATATGTATAAATTTTTTAATTTTATGAGAAAAATCCCTTGTTACCCATATAAAAAGTAAATTTTTAAAAAAATTGACTTTTTTAAAAAACACAAACTTTATAAGAGATACGCTAAAAAGGTGCAAAATGGAGCAATTCACTTTTATTCACAATTAATACATCATTATTTCATGTGGGGCATAAAAATTTAATTTTTGATGTTTCTTTGGTTAAATAAGAATTATAAGATAAGTACAAACCAAATATAAAAAAATGATATGCATATCTGCTATAATTCATTACCTATCATTAGACGGTAATTGTTTGTCGATGTCATATAGCTGGTTTTTGGCCATAAATTTGGAATTTTTTCCCAATGTTGATTGGTGTTATCCGAAGCGCAACGTGGTGGCGAATAGGTACCCACTTTGGCTCAATCGGGACATCTTCTAGAAGCTCCGGCAATGTATTTTGTAAAAAATAGAAATAAATTTTGATTTGTATACAGGAGAACAATTTTTAACAACTATTCTGAATGAAAATTTTGTAAAATTAAATCATAAAAAATAATTCTTTAAAAACTACATATTGTTTATTATAATAAAATGGTATTTTGAGGAATTTTAGATGTTTGAGAGCACTACGAAATAAAAGTAGTGTATGAAAAATTGTTTATTACTCTATGATACATTTAAATATAAAAAAAAGATAAATAAAATAATACATACAAATTTCAGGAAAAAACGGGATTTTATAAAAAAAAGTTGTAATAAAATATTTTTTTTTTACTTTGATGAGAAAAATCTCCTATCGCACCACATATAATGCCAATATTAAAATTTTTCAAAACTATGATCGATTATCTTTAAAATGAATGTAATATTTTTGCTCTGGGCTATACATTGTAGAAGTTATAATAGTCTTTGGTTATAATTAAGTATACGGTTGTATCAATTTTTGTAAAGTAAATTTTGAAAACACCCTGTATATCATTGGGTGTTCCAAATAGACCCTAACTCTAGACAATTTTTTCATGAAATGAACCAAGGAATTAGTCCCTAAAATATTTGCATCCCAAAGCGGAACACTCTGTATATTTCAGTATACTGTTGAAAACCGACAGTAATCAACTGACATTTCACTTCATTTTTTTTTTCAAAATTGTTACTTTTAAATTGTAAGAAAGATTTTGAAATAAAAAAATTACGTTTAAAATTTTAATTTATCAAAATAAAAAACACAAAACAAAAACTTTTTGTATGTAAGACAAAAACATATTAAAAGAAGGGCGTAGCGACTAAATTGTAGACGATGATGTTACAACGTTAAAATAAAATTGTCGCCAAGATACGCGAAAGTATTTGGACGCAAAACCATTTGAAGACGGGTGACCATTTGAAGGCGGGTGATCATTTGAAGTCGGGTGACCATATGTACGAGCACAAGATGGGTGCATGTTTTGAAGAACCCTGGGACTACAATGAATGGATACCGAACGTGCGCGATGATGAAGAGCGAAATGATGCAAATGGTAGAGCGTGGATTGGACTATTCCAGTGATATGGACTAACAGGATCAGTTTTATAAATTGTATGGATATGTGGCATCATTAAAGTGAAATACAACAGGCTAAGAAAACCAATTTGAACCCCAAAATCTCTCACGAAACTCCTCTGGAAGACTATAAGCAGATGACTAAGTCCAAAATACAATGTGATTTTGTTGTCAATGAAAATTTAATGAAGGTAATTACAAAAAGTTCACGACCAAAATTCGCGTAGTAATTTCGACTCTACTCTTTAGCGCCCAAGGAAAAGGTTGAAGATAAGAAAAAAACAGGTACACCCAGAAAAAAATACTATATAAATAATAGATTTTTACTATTAAAAATAGTCAATAGGATAAATTATTACTTTAATAGGAAAATACCATTAAATAATAGAAAATACTATGACATTGCCATTGAGTTTATATGAAAAGATTTATTTTTTGTATACTATTAAATCAATGAGGGAATTTTTTTCTGGGTGTAGAAACAAGAGAAAACTGGGAAAATGTATGGTATCAACATAGTAAAAATCGTGTTTTATTTAAATAAAAAATAAAATAAAATCGTCAATAATAACCTTGTTGTTGATTTAAATTTAAAAAATAATATAATAAAAAGTAGGCTTCTCGAAAATATGAAAAGTATGAATTGTTAAAACGACAGTAGATACTTTATAGATACTATATAGAGTCGACTATAGTAATTGTTGGATCGACAGTAGCTACTGTTAGCTGTATATATGACATGTAGGCTACAATTTCTACTATTTTTTTTAACCCTTTTTCGAGAGTAATTGACTGACGGCTCTATTTTAACAGCAGAAAGTGTTGAAAAACAGAACCAAACGATAGTATATTTCAGTGTGTACAAAAGAAAAATTTAAAGAGTTTCAATAATATTTCCCGATAAATATATAAAACACTACCGCCTACTGTAACTCGATGGCAATCATTTAAATGTTCTGTAGCTATACGAATAGTTACGTGATTGAAGTATTTGATGATCCGTCGTCTTTAGACAGTATATGTACGAATTTATGACCTATGTTCTTTGAATATTCACTTATTTTATTATATTATTTCAATCATAGAGGCTTCTCTAAAAACTATAGCAGAAAAGTAAAAAAAAATAAAATTTTGTTGTCAAACTATATTAAATTTCAAACAGTAAAACAGAATGTACTTGGATTATTAATAATAGTGATATCTACACATTTAAAGACTTTGAATTTAGATTAAGCTTATATTGATAGAATTCGAAAATGAGAAACGTCTTTGTATCCTCAGAACCTGTTCAAATGGTGTTTTATCTCAGGAAGTAGAAATGACAAATGATAATAAAATTATATTATATATTTTAGATATAGTTTATTCAAAATAGTTTATTAAATAATAATAGTTTACTAATATAGTTTATTAAAAAAATCCGTTCTTAAATAGTATGAAGTTATATGGATACACACATAGAAAATTATTGTCGAATCCGACAGTAATTTGAAAATATATCATGTTAAAATGGATCCACAAATATTATTATCAAATTATTGTCGGATTAACAATCAAATTATCAAACAAGTATTGAACATAAAAATGTTGTGTTTGAAAATTTAAATTGTTAATTTGGCATTATTATATGGCATTTTTAAATTTTCAAATTTGAAATGTTATTTTTAAAAAGAAACAAACAGTTTATAAATTTTATGTCATTTTTTTATTAGCACAAAAAGAATGTTACAATTTTGCCCCGCAAAAAGAACCTTCAGGCAGTGTGCTTTATTCACACACCACGGCGAGCGGTTAAAATGAGTTGGTCACCGCCACGATGTATAGAAGCGTGCAGAGTGACATAAAATATGTTCTGTCTTATTGCCGACGATGGAGAAATTCAAATGAATAATTTTTGACTGCTATTTCTCACAGGTTTGGCCAAGGATACAGTGTTGCGTAAGTGCGTACTTTCGTACTATTTAGAGTACGTTTTTATTTTGAAAGTACGAAATACAGTTCGTACTAAGTACTTTTTTTTTTAATTTTGTAGTACGTTTTTGTTTAGAAGTACGGAAATTTTTTTAGTGCCCTTTTTTTTTTTTGGTCATAAAAATTTTGTACCTTTGGAAAAAATTTTTTTGGAGACGTTTCGATAATTTTAGTACGATTCAAAGCCAATTTTTTTTCTACAAAAGTACGTTTTTATATTAAATCGTACGTTTTTATTTTTTGATGATACATTTTTATTTTCTCAAAATGCATAACTGCAAGGATATTGTCGTCGCTGCACCATAGTGTCGCCCAGCGGGGCGATCATGACATTGACTTTTCGCTCATTGTTCTGCCTTCATTCTATTCGCTTGGCGCGATTGGTGGTGGACAGGCTCAAGTTCGTCACCACTCGAAAACGGTCTCGCACAATTCGATAAAGCGAAGATGCAACCACACGTTATGTGTGGCAGAAGCATAATAGCCTGTTTTTGTCTTACGTTCGGCAACGCGATACGTAACTTCGTCTGGTGGCTGGGTGGCCAAATTATGATCAACTTTGATTCTGAAGATATAGCGTAATGCCTTGCGTGACGACGATAATGCGCGATACAGATTTTTTTTAAACAAAAAATATAAAATTTCGAAATGTAAATAATATTGTTTTACGTCAAATTATATCTACACTGAAGAACAAAAATTAATAATATTATTTTTTTTAAAAGTTAAAAATAATATTTTCGCTTTGAGATTATAAAAAATTGATAATATTTATTTTCAAAAATCAACAATAATTTTCTATGTGTGTATTAGGTTCTTCATTCTATACTTGCCACATATATGGACTATAATACATTTAATAATTTGTCACTTTTTGGCACCTCATAGCAACAAAGTTAACTCCGCCCTTTATTGTATATGTTCCATTATCAGAATGAATGACATATATATCCACAGAATTGCGACATATTATTGTGTAAGTTTCATACATGTTATAAGTCACCTCTTTGGGACTACATATTATTAGTTTGCAACAATGGAGTCAGAGGTAACTTAAAAAGTACACATATGCCACAATAGTTTGTAGCAATTGTCGAGCCGTGGTTGCTTGGGACATTATATATAAACATGTTCCTATTATGTTCTTCATTCTATACTTGCCACATATATGGAACATAACACATTTAATAATTTGCCACTTTTTGCCACCTAATAGCAACAAAGTTAACTCCGCCCTTTATTGTATATGTTCCGTTATAGGAATGAATGACTTATATATCGCAGCAATTATATGTCACAATATATAATTGCGTACATTCCATACATGTTATTAGTCACCTCTTTTGGACTACATATTATTAGTTTGCAACACTGGAGTCAGAGGTAACTTAAAAGGTACACATATGCCACAATAGTTAGTGGCAATTGTCGAGCCGTGGTTGCTTGGAAAACGACGTTTGGCAAAAATCAAAATATGTGTTTCGATTTTCAAACAGAATTTGGCATGTTTTTTTTTACAAAAGCCTCCGTGAATCCCTTGCCTACGTTATGTGCTGTACTGAGATCAACTGTAACTGTACCAAATATAAAGCGAGCCTGGATCTTCTGGTTTAGCGTCTGCTGGTGCAATTGTGCATTCATTGATGCTGTCACTTGTACTTGCAGTTTTAAACGTATTATTAATTTATGCATTTAAAAATTGTTTATAAATTTAATTATTATAAATTTCGACTGTGCGTGTTTAAAGATTTATAATAAAAAATTATAAAAAAACAATATTTTATTTTTATTTTATTTTCAGGATTTCTTTCCAAAAATATTTAAATATGTTTCTATGCAAACATACTACTTTTTGAACTGAAACAACTGATATGTTTCACTGGAAACATATTTATATTCAGGTCGTTCGAAACCATGTTTTATTTTGACAATATTTTTGTTTCGGTTCAAATATTTTTTTTTTGATGTAGTAATTATTATGTTTCCATTAGAACATACTCCATTTTAAGCGGCAACATTTAAATGTTTCCGGAATATTATAATGTAAGTCAGAGCTCATTACAACACTATTTTAGTCTCAATACCACCCTGTTTACAAATGATTTTTATCAGTCAATTATATATTATGCTTACATAAAATTCCAAACATACATGTTAATGCCTGCAAAATTATGTGTGGTAGAGCCCTTTTTTGCAGCGTGTATATATTTTAATTACGCAAAATCAAAATGTTACATTATTCATAATTAGTATTGTTAAGTACTTTCTTTTTAGTATTTCGCTACTAAACAAAAATGCTCAATATCAACAGCTGCTTCAAAATACGAAATTTGAGTTTCACAGAATTTGCCGTATGTCTGCTTCTGACAAATAAGCGCTTGCAGTACCACGATCCCATAATTCCAGAAAATGTTTGCCACAAAGTTGTCCAATTCATTGTTCACACATTTTTGAAAACTTATTTTTCTTAAATATACTCTCATAATTTTCTAATAGCCAATGATATAAATTCTTTATAAAGTCAATAACAACAAAAATTCCGGAAAGGGCGCGATTTTACGATTTAACCCTTATTTTTCTGACAAATTACAAAAACAAATGAATGCCAAAAAATGAATGCATTCATTGTTTTTTGAATTCTTTTTTGCCAAAAAAAGAATTCAGACTGAAATGAATGCATTCTTTCACGCACGAGCACGAGCTCAACGACTACCCTTCTGTTGCGATCGCAATATCTACATCTATTCATATTCATATTAAAATCTATAATTTTGAATTTTTCTGAGTGTACAACAATTTTGTATGCAGAGAAGATCAATAACGATCAAGCGTTCATTCAAAACTCCAATACATTAGTTTACTTTCACTTATGTTAGCCTAAATTTCTTGATTGTTTATATGCAAAAAATATCAGTAACCACCAACCTCGTATTGACTGGTTTATAGTGAGGTATGTTGGGATTTGCTTCTTGTAGGTTTACGTGTGTACGTTATTTCCATTTATGTCTTATCATGCACACTATAATATAATACTAGAAAGCACTAAAATAACCCACTTACATTGGCTGTAAATTAACAGTTAAATAAAATGCAACTAAAGCAATACAATATAAATACACCCAAAAACATTATAATAAAATAATATTAAACTGTCTTTAACATAAATTTATATGTTTTTATTTATATTACATTAATGTACCCAAATGGAAATATAGTTCAGGATACTATCATTGTTTGATCAGGCAGCCTGATTTAAAATCAGGCAATAATCAGAGGTTTTGATTAGTGCCTGATTCAAAATGAAGTTGCTATCCCTTATCCTCACCTTATATAATTCAGTGTATATTTAAATTCTTCTTAAACTGCTTTTACAAAATTTAAGACATTTCAAACAGAAAATTGTTTTGTGAACATTGCAATAACTTTTGCAATGACAAAAAGTTAACATTTTGAGTCTAAATGTGTTATTTAAAATTTTTAAAAATGTTGAGAATTTGTATTTTCTTTGCATTTGAGTTTAACAATTATTTATTAGAATATTTTATTTTTTTTGAATAATTTTGCTATCCAATTTTATTATAATGGATTTATAATAACAACTTGATTCAAATGTATTAATACAATATCTAATCTGTTTTTTTTCATAAGAGTCACTTCAGGTTTCATTAAGTAATCTTTAGATCAAAATTTTTTATGAATGTAGGAAACTCTTTTATAGTAGAGTTTTTTTCCGAGCTTGCTGGTGTCGCTGCCGAAATGAAAGTGGTATTTTAGTAATTGAAGTTAACAGAAGGAAACAGTTCACAAAACAGAATCTGTGCGCGGCTAATTTGCAACGCCTTATTAATTTTTAATACTTTTTTTTTGCCAAATTTGATGCAGAAGATATTTGAATTTGTCTTCTTAAAAAGTCTATGTTGACAATATACAACTTGTATGCAAACTTTATATCAAATACATACTTTCTGGTTGAAATGTGTATCTCTTTGTGCGTAAATTAACGAGAATTCTTGTAATATTCAAACAATTTTTTATAGTACATGAATTATTGTTATTGTTATTATTATTTTTTGTTTTTTTTGTGCATATTCTTCTTAACCTTCATTATATTCAAAATAAGAAATTTAATTATAAGGCACTATACTTAAAGTGTAAAAAAAATAAAAACTCCAATATTATTCAAAGTTCCCAACTAGAACAAAATACGAAATGTTATATTTGCGACTATCGTTTCAGGGAACGCAAACGTTATTACAAAAGTTATCTTTTATGTACCATTTAGATGTCTCAGAAAATAACTTTTAAAAGTAAACAAATCGGTAGTGGTATCCCTGAACTTCATACTTCGATCTTGGCATTTGTTTTTTCCTGCATCATACTGTTTGCGCTTCGTATGTTTTGTTCTTCGTGTTTTTCGTTTGTACACAAATGTCCTTTTGTTATTAATTTTAACCGCGATAACTAAATCGGGTCAATGAATTAAATAATGTTTAAGAGATGCAGTTTCCAGAGATAGGCGGCATTTAAGTCGTTGAGGAGTCTCAGAACGTCGTCAAGGTTTACTTGCCAATCAACAAGTGGTTTCTTCACCTTTCCAAAAGTGACAGTGGCATTTGAATTTATAAAATAAAAATGCAGTTAAATTGAAGAGATATGTTTTTGTGTTTGTTTTTCTTTGTTGTCTATTTTTATACCCTACACCTATGAGGTACAGGGTATATTAACTTTGTGCATATATTGTAACGCCCCTTAGGAGGCGTGTCCGGTATGGAAAAGTATATATATTCTTGATCAGCATCACTAGCCGAGTCCGTTTAGCCATGTCCGTCTGTCTGTCCGTCTTGCTGTTTTGCTGTCCGAATACAGAAAAACTTGAGAAATACTGATCAGAATGCGATGAAATTTCGTTTCAATATATTTTAGCCAAAAGTTTGAAAGTTTGAACTGAGTTTGAAAATGAGCCAAATCGGTCAGCGGACACGCCCACCTCCCATACAAGTCACTTTTATATAACTCTTTCGGAACTAATAACTCGAAAAATATTCAAGGTATAGTTATAAAATTTAAAAGGTATTGTTAGAATTCACCTAAAAATATGTGGTCCAAAAATGGGCGTGATCCGCCCACTTTTTTTTCATTATTTCCCGGGTTTTCATAGTGGAAATTTGATCCGTAAATTATTAAAATCAAGTCTATGAAATATTAGCCTTTCAAAATTTTAAATATAGGCGTGGACCGCCCAATTACATTTTTCAAATTTTTTTTTTAGTTTTTTATACTTTATATAATTTTTTTAATTTATGGGGATATAAGACGTAAATTTCTGATATATGAATAATATTCTGAGGGTTAATATCCCCACCAAAGGTGTAGGGTATTCCATAGTCGGGCCCGACCGACTTTAAAAATCCGCCCCATGTGACCGAACTTACCCATGTGACCTAACTTTCCCAACTCGTTTTTTTTGTATATGTACACGCTGAAAAAAATGGCTTTCCCAAACATAATTTTGCAGGCATTAACATGTATGTTTGGAATTTTATGTAAACATAATATATAATTGCCTGATAAATCATTTGTAAACAGGGTTGTCTTGAGACTTGAACAGTTTTATAATGAGCTCTGATTTACATTATGGCATCACGGAAACATTTTGATGTTGCCCCTTAAAATGGTGGATGTTCTAATGGAAACATAATAATTACTACATCCAAACAAAATAAATATTTGAACAATTTAAAATATAACTTTAAATTATATACTGCACTATTAAATGATATTTTTTGTTACTATTTGTAGTTTTTGTACCACAATTTGTATATTTTTTAAATTTACAAATGACATCGTATTACCGATGCGAATACGTTAACTCAACAAACATCAATAGACACGTATGCAGAAAATGGCGGTCAGCGAGTGTAAACTTCGTATACAAGAAGAATATTGCAAGAATACTTTTATTTACATCTAATTTCATTTTTTTGTTTCTTTTCAAACATTAGTATGTTTAAAAGGACCAATACATACTTCAAACGATGACAAAAGAGACGTAGATAGAAAATTCTGCTCAACGAGTGCCAACTTCATATACAATAAGAATGTTGGAAGAATACATTTATTTAAATCCAATATTTTTTTTGTTTGTTTTTAAACATCAATATGTTCAAACGATGGCAAAAGATGGCGTAGGTTGAAAATGCGGCGCAATGTTGCCAACTTCGTCTGTCGATAACTAATCGAATGAAGACGAGCGTTGCGAACATACGTTATAATTAGATTTGAATAACATTTTCTGTTTGTTATGAAACGTAGTGAGAACCAAATAAACTGCCAAGAAATAGTATATTCAAATTAAAATTTAATGTTTGTATTGTAACATATTTATGATAAGTTTGACAGGAATGAATACCACTCTGACTTCTTTCCATTTCAGCGGTATGTACCCCAGTCTAAGACAACTTTTGAAGATTGTCTTTAGCCATGTACCAATTGCTGGAAGAACATGTATCAACATGGCTGGTATTATATCGTCCGGTCCTGCGGATTTGTAGGGCTTCAACGATTTAATAGCTCATGTTATTATTCTATCTGTTAACATACTGTCTACATCGGAGCTGATTTCATTGTGATTCGGTGCCAAGAGTCTATTTTAAATCGGCTCCTGTCGTCAGGGTCTCTACATCCTGGGAAGTGAACTTCCATTAGGAGTGCGAGAGATTCTTGAATTGATTCGGTCCAGGTATTGTCTGGTCGTCTGATCTAGCTGGGTATTACAGGGTCCTTGGATAGAACTCTACGTAGTCTAGCTGCATTATTGGTATTTTCAATTTCTTCACAGAATGTTATCCATGAGTTGAATTTAGCGTCACTTATGGATTTCGTATAGGTATTTAGTTCTGATCTATACTTGGTCCAGTCAATTTCAAGATTACTTTACCTGGCCTTGTTATGTAGTTTTCTAACCTCTGTTCTCTGCTTTTTTGGTAGTTTTGTGACGGCGAGAGATTGGGCAAAACTTTAACAAGGCTTTATTCATTTTCTTCGTGATCATGTCTACCACGGAGTCTATGGATATACTGTCAGGAAAAGAAGTTTCGCATGTGTGCGGCACGTTTTCTGATATCCACTCTGAACATTTTGACCACTTCGTTTTCGCAGGGTTCCTAAAAGGTTTTATCTTACTAGGTTTGAAGTTAATGTTGAAAAGTATAAAGACACTTTCCAGTCTTCGACCTCAATTAGTTGTTATTGATTAAAGTCAGGTCAAAGATGTCTTCTCTTACTCTATTTTGAAAAGTGGGGTGATCTCCCCTGTTGCACAAGATAAAGTCCGAGAATATAAGAAATTCAAAGATATCCTTACTATCCCACTGGCTATGATGTGCGTCACAGCCGATCACCAGTGGCAGGTTCCGTGTGTTCGCATAGTCTGCAAGTTCTCGGACTGCTCTCGGAGGGGGATCTTCTTCGTCGTTTGGCATTCGGAACTGAGAATTATCGTTATCTCGTGTTTTCAACCTGTATTGTCACCTGTACCTGTGTAGGAAGAAAGCATTTAGTGTTTTTCTAGCTAGAATACAGCATCTTATCTTACCTCCATTTGTAGAGTGAAACAGATTATATTGTTTCGATCTTAGCCCTTGTATCTGGTTATGTGCTATCCAGGGTTCTTGGACCACGTCTACATCGTCTTCAGTTAAAAGAAGCATTAGGTCGTATGTTGCGGCTTTGCAGTGGTGCAAATTAATTTGCACTACCTGCAACTGGTATGACTTTTTGCCACTGGTGGACTTTTTGGTCCGTTTCGGGGTGTTCTTCCTCCGAACTTTGCCACTTGGTTGACAGCCCCGAGGTTCCGGCCCTTTCACATACTGAGATTTTGCTGTCCAAAACCTCTGGTGGACTTTTTGCCACTGGTGGACTTTTTGGTCCGTTTCGGGGTGTTCTTCCTCCGAACTTTGCCACTTGGTTGACAGCCCCGAGGTTCCGGCCCTTTCACATACTGAGATTTTGCTGTCCAAAACCTCGTGGGATTTGAGTCCCGATTTGGATTTGGAAGCATCCTCCCTTTTCCCCGAAGCCTTTTCCTTGTTCGCCTTTTTAGGGGCAAGTAGGGGTGGTTTTTCAGGGGCGCAGGTGCTTGAAGCAGCGAGTGCTGGAGCTTTGCTGATCTCCCTCCGTTCGTAGCTTTTCACCACCTGCGTGTGCTTTTTGAGTGCCAAGTCTCGATCAGTGAGGCTTGCCTGATCCCTAGCACTCAGTTTTTTGAGGTACCTCAATGACCCCTTGTACCTCCGGCGTTTGTTGTCCGTCGCCGGTGTAGGTACAGCGATGACCGTCGTGTCGTTATCATCAGAGTCCGCTAGCAACTCTTCTTCCATGTCCGAGCCTGCGATGACCTGTGAGGGAGGGTTTGACTCCTCTTCCTCACTGTCAATGTGCAATGTGCCGAAGAACGGAAGGGCTTTCACCATCGTCTCTGCGATAACATCGTCGGTCATCATGGGTGTATCGCCTCCATTGTTGTCAGGTGGGGCGATTCCAGTTTGCCTGACTAGGCCAGGTCTTTCGGGTTTTCCGTTTGTTTGTTGTTGTCGTTCATTTCAGGTCCCACGAGTTGCGGTGAAGTACAGTACCACCCGCACAGAGATCCGTTATATACGGGTGGGGCTAGCTAAGTTCGGAGGTCGCCAGGTATCCGATACCTCCGCTAGCGACAGTGCAAGTTTTTAAACTGGGCCCATTGCCAGGTTAGATTCTCAGCACGGGTACCTTAATCCAGTCCAGGGGATAGTGGAGGTGGAAGGGAAAGTTAGGATGAGGAAAGGAGGGATGAGAGGACCTCAGACCTATAGTCAGAGAGCATGAGATGGGAGTTGAACCATTAATGGGCGTCAACTGACATTCATTCTTCCTGACCTTGGCTAACTCCATCCTTTAATAGGACACTGGGGAGGTTATTTCCAGTTGGCACCCACGTGGAGGGTTTGGAATGAGGATTTTTGCCAACCTATATTCAGCCTTATCGTGAATAAAATTCCTCAGGGAATTTTTACCCTTCCCAATAAACCAAAAACCTGTATATTAAGCGATTATCGAATGTATATTGAACATGGTTATCGAAGCTTTTACCGGAGAAAGGCGTTTTTGTAATAGTAAGCTTGAAAACCATAGCGTTCTCTAGCAAAACTGGTAGCTTTTTATCAAATTGAATCTAGCTTTAACCTAAACTTGATATCGACATTCAAAATTCCTTCGAGTTTAACTTAATTGTAAGCTATAAATAAAATGTGGTTCTTCACTTGATGTTTAACTTAATTTTGAACTTGAAAATGACCATCAAATTACACTTGATTTAAGCGCATATATTTCCCTAATTAAAGTTTGAAATATAAAATAAAAGAAAACGCATATAAAGTTATAATACTATATATTAAAAGGAATTAAAGTATGTCTTACAACAGCACCTGTGCCAGTGGCATTGTCCAGGAACTTCTTGTAAAATCCACGACGTGCCACGAAGATAAAACAAGGGAATCCAATTGCGCTACTGCGATGTATAACACCGCCAGGTTCGCGCTAAATATCAAAGGTGTCTGCGTATGAATGAAAATATACTAATATTTAATAAACGTATTAGTAAACCTTGGCCACTTACATTGTATATCAACTAATCGTGCTCACTGACTTGTAGGTCGCCACAACCTATTTAAGAGGTTGTTTCAACTACTTTCTCAGTTGTTGTCACAACCGAATGATTAGGTAGGGCAATATAGTTGGTTGCCGCAACAAATCAGTTCTCTGTGTGTAGGGTTTGTCACAACGTTTCAGCACAAAACGAATGCTGCCTTCGACGGTTTTCCGTGCAGTAGAATTCTCGGGATGAATTTCGTGTTTGAACTTGCAGAAATATATTAAATGATTTGTTTGTTTGCTTATTCAAGCGAAAAACAATTATCTCACTTATTATGCGAATGCAGTGGCGCATATAGTAGCAGATCACTGGGCCTGCAATTGTAGTGTTCAAGTTCTTCATTCTCTCTTCGGTGGCCTTTTGCTTGCTGTCACTAGAGTCCTTCACTAAAAGGGCTGCAAACAGTGAGTTGGACGATGCGCCAATTTTTATTTCGTGAAACATTTCGCTATATGCGGTAATTTTGTGTAGTGAATTTCGTCTCAAGTTTTATTAACTTCGAAAACCAACATTTAAATAACATTCATTTATTCGGCTTGATAATGACTTTAAATCCACATTGGTTGTAAAAGAAAATTCTCCTTGTTTTTTATAATGGCTTTTTAAGCATATCAGCAATCATTTCTTCTGTTGGGCAATAATTAACTTGAATAAAATTTTTTGCGACATCCTAAACAAAGTTGTATTTTATATCAATATGTTTTGATCTTGCATTGAAACGCTCATTATAAAGCATTATAAAACTTTGGTTGTCTTCAAAAACATTGATAGGAGTTTTAACTTTATATTGCATATCTTGTAGCAACCATGTTATTTACTTGCAAGCTTCGGATAAGGCGAAATATTCTGCTTCTGTTGAAGAGAGTGAAACGCAATCTTGTTATCGACATGACCAACTGATTACTCCACCGTTCAAGTAAAACACGTATCCACTATTTGATTTTTGGTCATCAATATTTTCACCCCAATCAGCATCAGTATATCCATAAAAATTATGATTTGCAACATTGGTCTTGCTTAGCTTTAGAGCTGTGTTTAAAGTTCCTTTGAGATATTTCATAATTCTTTTAACTTCATTCCAATCATCCTTATTTGGTCTTCGTTTTTTGTGCTAAAATTGCAACGCTAGCTGCAATATCGGGTCTTATGTTTACAGATAAATACAATAGACATACCAATTGTCAATTTATTATCTAATAGCTGCTCACTGTTTGCAATTTTTGAATAAGAGAGACTTAAGGGAATTTCCGAACATTTTGATTCTGTTAATCCATATTCTATAATTATTTTATCAGTGTAATTCTTTTGGCTTATTAAATAATTTTCATTTTTATCTCTATAAATTTCCATGCCAAGATAATGTCTGATGGGTCCCAAATTCTTCATAGTAAATTTTGTGTTAAGAACTTTAAAAATAGTTTCTATCAATTTTAAACTTTTACTAGTGACTAGTATGTCATCTACTTAAACCAGCAGATAACATAATTCACCTCCTAATGTTTTTATATATAGACAAGGATCTGTTACGCTCTGAGTAAAATTAAGTTCAATCAAAGCATTATGAATACATTGATTCCATGCTCGTGCTGCCTGTTTTAAACCGTACAGACTTTTACGTAATAAACATACCTTATCTGGAGAGGTGCCAGATTGAAAACCAGGTGGTTGCTTCATATAAATCATCTCCTTCAGGTCACCATTTAGAAAAGCTGTTTTGACATCAAAGTGATATTCTTTTTCCGCAATTGAAAAAATGCCTTACAACTGGTGCAAATACGGCATCATAATCAATTCCATATTTCTGATTATATCCCTGAGCTACTAATCGTGCTTTAAATCATTCGACATTACCATTTTCACCAGTTGTCTTCTTGAATTCCCATTTACATCCTACTGCTTTTCGTCCTTGCGGTAATTCCGTTAAAAGCTATGTATTATTTTCATTTAACGATTGGAGCTCCTACTTCATCGCTGTGATCCACTGATCCTTCTCCTCCTTAATTGAAACAGCTTCGTAGAAATTATTTGGATCAGCAGTTAAAGTTGCTGCATTTATTTTCATTGTTTTCATTGTTTACATTTCTGTTTATATTGTTTGGTAGAAATACTAGAGTTTCATTAATATGTACGTCTGCAACAAATATGTCTGGTTTTTTGGTTGACAATTTGCGAATACGTCATCACGAGACACTACTACTTTAAATGACTTTACATTCTTCACTCTAAATCCTTTAGAATTTTCATCAAAACCAAAATAAACATTCTTTTCTGATTTAGCATCGAATTTCTTTCTTTTTTCCTTAGAAATGTGAACATAATATTCACTGCCAAATATAAGAAAATTCTTAAAGTCTGGCTTCTTTAAATGCCATAATTCATGTGGGGTTTTTCATACACTTTTACTTGGAAGTCAGTTTTGTATATGATTAGCTAGATTCAAAGCTTCGCCCCAAAGTGATTTATTAAGTCCAGAATCCAACACCCTTCATTTGGCCATTTCGATAAGGGATCGATTTCTCCGTTCTTCTACTCCATTTTGTTGAGGACTATACGGTACTGTATACTGAATTTTAGTTCCACAATCAGTCAGGAATATCTTCATTTTTTCTCCCACATATTCACCATCGTTTTCGGATACTGTCCATATTACGTTTTCATCAATTTCCAGAAGTTGATGACTTTTGTATAAACAGGGTCTTTATTTTTTAAAAGAAATACTGTACAGTACCGACTATAACCATCTACAATGGTTAAGAAGTGCTTAAATCCACTGCGCGTAGATGGTGATATAGGACCGCAGACGACTGTATGTATCAGGTCTAGTTTCGCAATAATTTTCGTTTCGCTGAATTTCGGAAACGGCGACCTTGTAAATATACCTTGAAGACAAACCTCACATTTGATGTTGTTACCACATTCAACAATCTTGATATTGGTGCCTTAATTTTTCCGATTTAACTGTTTTACTGCCTCTATATCCCTATGACCCAGAACACGATGCCAATAGTGTAAACAATTTATTTCACAAGTATTTGCAGACATTTTCTGAATATGTATATAATGCATACAATCCATTGTGTAATTTAGCTTTACATAATATGTTATTGTTTCTCATTATAATACATTCGTCTTTAATAAAATTTATATTGTAGCCATGTTGTGTCATTTTTCTTACCGAAAGCAAGTTTGAGTTGAAATCTGGAACATAGTAAACGTCTTCGATCTTCAAAGTCACATCACCTGCCTTTACTTTGCAGTACCATTGCCTTGAGATGTTGAACAGTTTCCATTTGCTACGGCTATTGATTGTTTTTCCGTCTTGAAGTTGATGAAATTGAACATTTCCTTTTCATGTGCAATGTGTCAAGTTGCTCCAGAATCAATAGTCCATGAATCGAATTCATTATCGCCTCCTGAAGCATTTGAGACCAACGCGTATTCAACTTCCTGTCTTTCTGCTACATGTGCACGCTTCTTGAATTATAACTGATTCTCCAGTATTGATACTTGCGAGATTCTTTCTTCATATGCCCCTTCTTGTGACAGAAAAAACATTCCCGTTCGTTATTACTTGGCTTTTTGTTACTCTTCAACGCTGTATTTTCCAACGAGTCCCCACGTACCGTCTTCTTGCGAAATTCTTTCATTAATTTGCCTTGTACCAAATTTATTGTTAGGTCTGCTTGTTAGGTCGTACTTCCAGCGCTGTGATCAACTTCCAGCGCTAGTAAGCTGCTAAGCAGCATGGATACTTGCCATTCTTCAGATATGTCCCTAGCTCCCATTAGCTTTAGTTTGTCGAATAACTCGTTCATGGTGTTCATATGTGCTTCTATATCTTCATTTAACTGGATACTGCATATACGCCTCATCAAATGCAATTTAGAACTGAGATTGGTACGTTCACGTTGATTCTTCAAAATAGGCCATGCGCATGTACGTAGAAGTTTTTTGACAACTGTAGTTTTTCCATTGTGTCAGAATGTTGTTGCAATGTCCATGTGCAGAAATGTCTTGATTTCCAATGTTTTTTTTGGAAAAAATGTTTTCAAAAACAAAATTTCAATGAAATAAATATTTGTAATTTATGAAATGTCTAAATTTATATTTCCTTTACTTGACATTCCATACACTCTAAAAAAGGAATATTTATAAAATACTTGTGGGAAACTATCGGTTACTTCTGGTAAATATATTGGGTGGCAGAAATACTTATTGTTAGTCGTAAATTATAATGGCTTATTGCAAACAATTACACAATTCTAGTGTTTGAACAAAACAATATCTACACTCAAGGAAAAAAAATTGTAAAATCAAGCGAAAACAACCTTAAATCAAGCAAAAGCCGTCATGAAAGTCGAGGAATGTTGATAATTTTGAATTCACCTACGAACAATGATGATTTAAGATTGAAATGGGATCTTGTTGGATTTTAAATTCAAAGTTTGTTATGCTTGTGTTAACATTGTTTAATACTATATCAAAATTTAGCTATATTAATTTAAGATGGAACATTTTTGAATTAAAGTGGTTTGAACTTAGGTTCAAGTTAGAAACATTATTGAATTAACATTGAAACATTATTATTCTTTTATACCACTATACCCACACCATAAATAAATAGTCAAAATAATGAAAAATAAATTAAATTTATTTATTATGTTTTTGTTACATATGTTTTGACATAACGTACATAATATAAATGTAATGGAGAAGCAATAAATTATAAAATGCTTAAAATAATTATTTTATTATTTCTGACACCAATTATCTCTTCATGAATTATGTTTATTAGTTCGTCCCGGTTTGTATTTGTCAGATGCTGATTTGTTTTGTCACATTTCTTCTTCAGTTCCTTAAATCTCTAGTGGAATATAGGACATCAACTACGCCTACACGACATCGTGTACGGTTTTTTGAAATTATTGACATTTTATTTATGGTTCTTACTTTTTCAACTTTAAACGCGAAATGTCATGACTCGATGATAAGACAGGTGTATCTTCGTTAAGCTTTGCTGTGCACCTACATAGATTCGTCTTCAATTTCAAACTAAGGATAAGAGTAATTTTCAGCAGTAGTAAATAATTTTATTACGAAAAATACCTGTCTTTTTGTCCACACAAATAATATTTTGAGAAATTGGATTCCACTTCTTTATGTCAATGACTGGTAAATATTTAGACAAGCAAGCGAATTGAAGAACGCACGTGTAAAGAATGACTAGACTGCGAACAGAAAAATTCAAACGTCAAAAATGAAAAATTCAAATGTCCCGTTATTCACAACACGCAATATAATTTCAGAAATGTTCTATCATAAAGCAAGAATGTTTGCCTTTAACTAAAAATGTTCAATGTTATTTATGGGTTAACATTGCATTTTTTTTTTTAAATAAGTTTTTAAATAAGTTAATTTTAACCTTGCAACCTTGATTTAAAATTGCTGCAACTTTAAATTGAAAATTAATTTTACATTTAAATTTGTTATTAATAATTAAATGTATTTAAACCTAGTTTTAATATTATACGATGTTAAAAAAAGGTTGTTTTATCTAAAGTTGGAAATTTTAAAAACAACTATGACCGTGCATGATTATAAATTGCGATTTTCCTGTGAGTGTAATTTTTTAAAAACATTAAAAATTGTTTACCAAGAACACTCTATAAAAGTCCCTTCAATTATTACTCCCAAACACTCATTTGTTACCAATAAATAATGAAAGTGTTTAAGATAAGTAATAAATACATGATATTTCTTTGTGGCAAACATAAAGTGTTTCCCAGAACGCAATCTATTTTAAAAGTGTTTGCCCTAAATACTAATAGCTTCTCGGTAAAAATGCTACATTGAAAGTGTTTGTCCCAAAAATCGTATAGCTTCTGATAAAAGATGCATCACTTGAACAATTGAACTTATCCGTGTCATGCAACACTTGCACGAATAAACGTGGATAAGCTTCTTTTGTCGAATAAGAAGCAACATTTTCTTATTGTGCGAAATCTGAAGCTAATTATTATCATCTATAGCCACTGCCATCAATTTGATATAATCGGTCTTCACATCATCCAAAACATATGGCTGCAGAAACACTGCCGCAATTCTGTGCACATCATCTGACGAAAACCCAGTCAGTTTAAAGGATTTTTTAGACGCGTCCAATGTATGAGACACCTGGTCCCAGGCATAATGTATCGAATTGTTGTAGTGTTTCCTCAGTGTCCGTCAATATCAGTCGAAGTAAAATGTTTATTTTCGCCAGACCTTCGTTTACGCGACTTGTCGAATAATCTACCCTGGAATTCTGCATTATTCGACTTGTCGCGTAAATGAGTGGCTGCCGCAATAAAAAAAAACATTTTGCTTTGACTGAATTTGGCGAACTCTACAAATATTTGCCGGAAACACTTCAAGTCTTTTTGGCAAACACTACCCAATTTTGAAATATTTGTGGGAAACACTTCAAATATTTGTGGCAAACACTTTTCGAGTTTGTTGGAAAAAATGTTCGTGTTTGTGGGAAACACTTCAAATATTTTTGGGAAATACTTTTCGTATTTGTGGGTAACACTTTTCGTGAAACACTACTGATCATTTGTGAGAAACACTTCGATTATTTCCTACAAATGAGCTTGCAAATACTTTAGTGTTTGTTTGAGAAAGTGTTTACAGGGAACGATATTTTTTTTGTGTGTAGTTTTTGACGTCAGCAACACAGGGTGTACATGCGTAATCATATTATTCTTGAAGATGGGGTGTTTCTGGACACCGAATGATGTACAGGGTGTTTTCGAAATTGATTTTATAAAAGTAGACAGGAACAATTTTTATCGTGGATCACTTTTTGTTAGTTCAAATAACATTTCTATGGTAACAATTACACTACTTATAAAAATTTCTCGACTATAAAAACGGTAAGTGTTACATACAAATGGGGCATTCCATTGTGACGGGCGTTACATTCGTACGATTAAAAACCTTCTCCTTTGATAAATAAAAAAGGATAGATATATTTTTTGGATGCTGAGGATAGATCTTATGGTCCTTTATGCATGCATAAAAAAAGTTTTGCCATAGGTCCTATATCTTTCTACATATTTGAAGTTAAATGCTGTGACGGGCGTTACACGTACTTTTTCAAAAAAAAGAGTTTACTCCACAAAGTATCAACTTTTAGTTAAAATAATCGGACTATTGAGAATAAGTATATCTCAATTACTTCATTAATACTGGGAGTTCTCCCCTCTATAATAAAATTCTAAAATGGTTACTTTGATCAAATCAAAACTTGTGACGGGTGTTACACATTTTGTGACGGGCGTAACCTGTAAGAATTCTATACAAATATACATGAAAATTCAAATTATGAATTGCAATTTTTTGATGAAAAAGATCAAATTTGTGTGGTAGGAATGGTAAATCGTTATATTAGGGCACACCGTCGACATATAATTTATGTGGAAAACTAAACATTTCGTTTTGAAAAAAATATGTTATATATAACCATTCTTTTAAATAACTACTCTGTCTGCATCATTTGTAGTCCGTTTCCTTCGCAAGCTTACATAAATAATTTTCGCATATCGAAAATAATGTTTTTTTTTTGGAATTTTTTATGATTTTTTTGTAAGGTTTGGAATTTCCCTTTTTTATTTGTGCTTATTGAATATTTTAGAATATTTACCACTTTTTCTATGGTTTAATAACAATATAATTGATTATTGATGCATATATTAACAAATATTTAATTTTGCAGTTTTTTGGTTTTGCGATTATTGTTTTTTGTGACGGGCGTTACAATATTTTGGATAGATATAGCAACCATCTGGAATATCTATGAGACCAAAGAGTATAAAAATTGAATATATACGACAAAAATCTTTACTTCTACAAAGTTTCCCAGTTGTACGTTTGCAAAATAGTTCGCAAAATAACTTTTACTATTTTTTGGTGACGGGCGTTACAACTAAAAAAAAACAGTTTTAGCTTGGTTAATTGTCAGTACTTTGAACCATGCATAAATTTAAACAGATAGTTGCAGCAAGACTGCAGATATTTTTATTATTTTTATATGTATTCGACTTTATGTATCATTTAATAGCAATATATATTTTATATAGCACGCAAATAACTACCAAAATGTATATTTCTCGGCTTAAAAATCGAATTACAATAAAAGCATACTGTTCAATTTATTTGTATGTTAATTATGTTTATTGGATATTTAAGAGAAGTTATCGACACATTTTAAATTTGTAGCAAGATGGCGAAAATATATCTGTGGTAATATGAATAAGTCTAGCATAAGTCTATTTTTTGAACTTTTCAGGAGAGCAATTTTAAACTTTAGAACTGATTCCGAAAATTATTTTTAAAAATATTTTAAAAAATATATTTGCAAATTTATGAAAAACTTAAAAAAAATAATTGTCTGCAAAATGTTTTTGTTAGCATTTATTTCGAACTTTTTTTTTTTTAATCAAAATAAATATATAATAACAAGTTAATATGCTTTTAGGTTTTTTGCTTGTATCTCAGCAAATATAAAAAGGATCAGTATCAAAATTTGACACAAAATGAAATCGTATATCAGGATTACGATGGTATTAATAACTCAATTTGAACATATCTCGAGTTATGCTGTTAATTCATATTGCCACAGATATCTAAGAAAATTATATGTAAAAATCGGCGAATAAATTATTTATGGTCGGAACAAAATTTTAATAATTCCATTGTAATAATTCCATTGTAATCTTCAAAATCCAACCAAAAATAAAAAGAAATTCAACTTTAATCTGACCTACCTACTAACGATTGTAAATGGGCTAAAAACAGAAAATCGCGATGTGCGACTTCTAAACGTTTTTCGATTTGGCCACATTTTTTTGTGAATTACTTTTTTAAACTTTTTTGGGAGGGGAGAGGTTCCCATCGGAATTTCGAAAAAGTCCTCTTTTTTAACCACTCTATTTGTAAACTGTAAGACCCATACAAAACCCATTTTAGTGAGAAACATCTTTTAGATATTTAATTTTGTCAAAATGTTTAGTATTTGTATTATATATTATTGTATTATGTTATATTTATAAACAAATTTATCTATTTTAAAAATTGTATATTGGAATTATTAGCAACCATACAACCCCCTGAATAAGGGCGTGTGGTTCTCCATGGTTGTTATCCATCCAGGAGCTAGAAAAACAGAAAAATCGTCTGTTTAAAATATAGAAATGGCCTGTCTCTTTAATTAATTACACTAGATACACAATAACACGCCATAATTACACAATTTTAAATTAAAAGTGTTACTCAATTATATTTATGAAATGAAATCGAGATTCAAACGTGAACCAAAATAATTTTATGAATTTGTAAACTCAAGACGGAATTTTGTATCTGTTTCTTCAATAATGAGATACAATGGTACTGAATCCACAAATTATGAAGATATAGGTAATATGTTTGCAGCTTTCTTCAAATCAACATATGTGATGTGTAAGTCTATACAGAATATGTCCATATAGAAGCTATGATGTCGGGTACACACTATTATATTTCTCTAAAATGGTTTATAAAAGCTTGTTACAACATTTATACAATACAATGAATAGGTACAAAAAAATTATTATACATTCGCTTAATTTTACTATTTTATAATATTATTTATAATTAAAAACATGGACGCGTAACTACATGGATAGAAAAGATTTGTTTGAATGTAATTATATCGTAATTCGAAATCACCATATAAATGTTAGGAGTAAAATCTAATTACATTATAATTGAATTGTATGATTATTTTGTTCAGATTGAAATATTATTATACGATATTTAAACAAAAATTGCGTTAATCGCGGATTTATATTTCCGCTATTTAACGAATCCCACGTCAATAAAAGGCTCTTTGAATTATATGTATTTGGTAATTCGTGATTGTTACTGGGTGACAACGAATTTAAAAATAATAGCATTCGTTTGATTATATGTATGTTTAGCATTACGATATCACAATTAAATAACAACGCTGCGTACTGTTAGCACTCAGTAACACTCACATTAATACTTTTCATATAGTTCAAAAGTTCTTTTGGTGGAAACATTTCTTAAAGTACCGCCAATTACTGTTAATACCAGATAGTGGCTGTTTGTGAAATATCCAATTCATACGTAATTCACTAAACTCAAAATAGGAACAATCGATGGAAATAAAATTATTAAATATAAATAAAAGATGAGTAATATAAATAATAATAAATAAAATAAAAGTTTATGTATATAATTATATAATATAAATAAAAACAAAATGTAATTTAAAAAAAGGGAAAAATTTAATATTGTGTAAAGATGATATTAGCATTAAATTTACTTTTTTATATTAAAATTAAATGAAAACATGTAAATAAAATGCTTTTCACATTCAAACATGTATATGTTTGAATAACGCCGAAAAGTATGTATTCTGAACATAAATATGTTTGAACGAAAACCAAAATGTGTTTGGCTGTTATTATAATAATGTTTGGCAATGATGTTTTGCAAAATTATGTTTGGGAGAGCCTTTTTATTTTCAGTGTTTACTTTTAATGTACAGCTTTATTTTAATGTACATTTATTATCACGCAAAAACTTTCAAAAAAGTCGTACTTAAATTTATGCACCAGTTTAATTTTGACTATAGTTATATTTTATAAATATTTTTGGAAAAAAATCCTGAAAATAAAATAAAAATAAAATGTTGTTTTTTTTTAATTATTTTTATTAAAAATCTTTAACCATGCACAGTGGAAAATTATAATAAGAGAATTTATATACAAATTTTTAAATGCATAAATAAATAATTGGTTTAAAACTGCAAGTACAAGTGACAGCATCAATGAATGCACAATTGGACCTGAAGACGCTAAACCAGACGATCCAGGCTCGCTTTATATTTGGTACAGTTACAGTTCGTCTCAGTACAGCACATAGCGTAGGCAAGGAATTCACGGATGCTTTTGTAAAAAAACATGCCAAATTCTGTATGAAAATCGAAACACTGATTTTTATTTGTGTTTTTTCACATTAGTTTCAGAAATTATATACTGCACTATATTATACTCTGTTACTATTAGTACTTTTTATAACACAATTTATATATTTATTTAATTTACAAATAATAAAATTATTACCGACTCGAACACGTTTTCTCAACGAACAACAAAAGACACGTACGCAGAACGAGTGTCAACTTTATATACAAAAATTCATTTTTTGTTTGTTTTCAAACATCAGAATGTTTAAATTGACCCTATACATACTTCAAAAGACGACAAAAGGGACGTAGGTAGAAAATTCTGCTTAACGAATGCCAACTTCGTATACAAGAAGAATGTTGCAAGAATACATTTATTTAAATCCTATTTCTTTTTTGTTTGTTTTTAATCATCAATATGTTCAAACGATGGCAAAAGATGGCGTTAGATTTGATTAGCATTTTCTGTGTTTCGAAACATAGTTTTAACCAAGTAAATTTGCAAGAAACAGTCAAATGCAATTAAAATTTTATGTTAGTATTGTAACATATTTATGTTAAATTTGACATATTATGCTAGACAATATAATAATGTGTACACGTGAGCAAAAATAAATTCAATTTCGATTATAATTTAATTACACTTCATTCCTAATACATGTATGGTAATTTCGTATTACTTTTTAATTACATTCAAACATATTCAAACAAATCATTTCTATCCGTGTATAAATAATCCTATATTTGCCAGCAATATATATGATTTTTCGGATAATTGAAGTTTTATCTTTAAATATCATGTTTTATGTTTAAATATCATATAATAATATTACAATCTGAATAAAAACATTATGTATTTCAATTATAATGTAATAAGATTTTACTTCTAATATTTATATGGTGATTTCGAATTATGTTATAATTACATTCTAGCATATTCAAACAAGTCTTTTCTATCCGCGTAGTGTTTGAGAAATACGGTTATATTTACAATCAGTAGATTAAAAGTGATTACATTCTAAAGATATTGTAATATCTTTAGAATATAAAAATATTGATATCAATATTTTTAAAAAAATTATAGGAGATAAGTAAGTAATTAATCCCACATGTATCACTTATTGAAACTGCGATAGATGATGTTTGAGTAAAATTAGAAGAAAAACACACGCTTATATAGAGAGGCAATGTTTAAAATGAACAGATAGGTGGCACAGAGCTAATAAAAAAGAAACGCAAAGTCTACACCACTGACCTACTAAGAGACTTGCCAACACCAAACCGCAAAGCTTGTTGAGTAGAATTCGGTACTCTCTGTGCAGGTTCGGATATGGCGACAGTGGACAACATAATACAAAACGAGTATTAACACTTGCACTAAACAATATTAAAATATTGCCAGAAAAGCTTCTAATATTTATTAAAGTCAACTTTATTTCGTTTATTGGTTAGGCTGTTTAGAAATATAAAGCAGCTACTTTTCCCGATTGATACGATTTTCTCAATAAATAATGATAGGTTCCACTGTCATTTATTATCATATACATATAGGAACATTTTTAATATTTGTTGTTTGGTATAATGATATAGTTTGACATGGTTAATGAATATTTTAATATTAGACATTATGATCGTAATCATAAGTAAAAAAAAACCAAATATAACACCGTGACATAGTAAAAATCAAGTTTACGGATAATTTTCCTCTTGACTCAAAATTGTATCGACAAGAAATTCAAATGGCGTAGATCTTTGTATTAAATTTATACAATTTTGGCTCTTCTACATGTGATTTTTCAATTATAAATATACAAATATATCAGAAACTTGACTAAGGAAATAGGTTAAAACATTTAATAATCTTATTTCATTCAAAAATATACCACATTAGCACTTTAATCTACACTTCATAAATCTAATTTAAAAAGTATTACTTATGAATTTGGCAAAAAGTGAACGAATTCCCACTATTTAGAAAATTTTAAATTATTTAACGTTCTGATTTTCATAATATTTATTAATATATTCGTTATATTATGAAATAATTCACAGTATTCATATATTTTTAGTTTTATTTTCGTAAAACGAAAAGAAGCAGAAAACAAAAACAAAGTCGACATTTGCGAAAATACACTGAATTTAATTAGCATATCATTCATGTTTATTAAAAATATTTAAAAATAACTATTATTTATTACAAGAGTTCAATTATATGTGATTTAAAGATTATTCATTATTCGTAAGATATAAGAATTATTTCGTTGATCATTTTCACAAATGATTATCGAAAATACATGAATATTATACATAGACTCAGAAAAAAGTTGACTTAATAAAATTTAATTAAATTTGATTTAAATATATTTTTTTTAAATAAAAACGAAATACTACATACTAAGAATATTACGCGCTTATTTAATTTCAAATTAAATAAAAATTATTTGACTTTATCACGTGAGCAGTTAAATTCATATATTTAAAACAAATTCTTTATTATAGAAACATTGTTAACAAGCACAAAAAAAAAAATATTTATAAATTATATGCGAACATAAAAATATTGTTCATAATATTTATGTATAAATTCTCATATTATTGAATTGTACATTGTGAAAAATATTTAAAATATAAAAAGAAAGATGGATTAAAAAACCACGTACATATATTTTTAAGAAACTCGACAAAATTCATAAAATAAATGCACAATACATGAATATTAAGAATTTTTTCTGTGATATTTAAGTATGTTTTTTAAACCTAAAAAATTACATAATATGTGCATAATACAATCTATCCTTTTTCATTTTTATTTATTATCTTTTATAATTAATATTATTTTTATTGGTAACACAGGACAACAGAAAATATTCTTCACGATTTTAGTATAATTACTCAGTTTTTGAAATTACCTTAAGTTTTTGAGTTATGTATTACGTAAAACGTAATACTGCTTCTGCATCTCCACGTATGCAGAAGGAAGGAGAAGGAGAACACCTTTTCGACTTTCCTCACTTTGCTTAATACACCTTGACTTATACATGATGTATTTTGACTTACTTCAAATTTCATAGCTTTATCATGAAAAATTTAGGAGATCTGGATTCCTAAAAAGACAACCCATACCTTGTAAGGGATATGGTTGAGTACGTTGACTAATTTGACTCATTTCATAACGTAGAATTAATTTTTGACTAACATAATTTTAAACTAAATTTCATCGTATTTGGAATAGTATTTTTCATGTTATCGTGTATTGCCCGACAGACAGACGGACATGTTTAAATTTGTTCGGAAAGAGATGCTGATCGTACAGGGCATTCTTCTTAAGAGACACCAAAATCCTCGCCTTTGTACCTCTATTTCTTCCAAAAGGTGTAGTAAATTAATTTAGGAATATTACTAACTGTGAAACTTCTTAATTTTTCGATTTCCCTATTTTTTTAATCATTTCTGATTTAAATTTGTTAAATTTGATTTAAATGTTGTGTGAAAGATTTGAAAACACCAATTATTTTCAAATATATTTGACCACCTTTATGAAAGCTCGGTAAAAACGATATTGTCAGATATCTCGTTATCTAATTCTTCGAGTCATTTTCCATAATACAAAAATATGGGTATTTAATGCGCAATCTTTTTTTCGGCCTTGTCCATTAAAACCTCAATGCGCTACTGCTTATTAAGTGAGTGAGAGCTGTATCGTTAGTAGCAGCAAAGGTTTTCGGACCATGTATACAACTTGCAGTTGTGCTCACTTTTTCTTGCATTCAGAAAGCACCTCACTCTTCGCCCAGTTAGTACTTACTGAGCTCGCGACGGTTGATGACGGATGGTACACAAACACTAAAAATTTCACCTTTTTTTTAATAGCATTGTCTGTTTCCCGTCGTCGGTCCAAAGTAGTTTACATCGTGTTGTCCAGAGGTGTATGTGGCAATGTGTTTTCTGCACTCGAAAGAAGTTATTTAAAATATAAATCTAAATATTAATTAAAATGTCGTTTTCCGTCGTTTCCGGGAATAACAGAAAAATTATGTGAAATACTTTTATTCGTAAAATGTGAAATTTTTTAGGTGTTGCGCAATGTATTTAAATTCGAAATATTTTATAAGGTGAAAGTGAAAAAAATATAAAACAATAATTCCACCAACAAACAATATACGTAGTGAGTGAAGTAAAAATAACGTGGAATACAGATTTTACTGTGGACTCTTCACAGTGTGTTTTGTTAAAATTAATGATACAAAAAACGTCGATTACACCTTCGATTTCATCGGATGAACTCTTGTTTAACTACCTGTTCTACTAATAGTAGACTTGTATTATTTAAATATGGATATTCACTGTAGACGTACTTATAAAATGATGGTATGATGTTACATATAAACTATTCCAATTTAAACGAGATCTATTCTATAGAATTTACATATATATTATAAAATGTTTTTAATAAAATCTGGATCATATCGTCGTTGTAGAACTAAAAGCCACCAAATACATTTTTATGAAAATCTAAAATTTCAACTTTGTTGTTAATTATTACAAAAAGTAATTGATACAGTAATAAAGTTAAAATACCAAATGATAGATCCACATTTTCTTATCATTTGGTACAAATATTGAGCTCATTGATCAAAAATTGAAAGATATATAAAGATTTTTGTAAACGAACAATTGACATTTCGAAAATGTAGTTGGTGACTTTTAGTTCTACAGCGACGATATTAATTAATACGATTTCCAATCAGATTTTTTTAAAAGCATCAGATCAGGTTCCATTAATTAGGATTTAGATCAGTATTATTTGTAAGAAATGGGTCTGGTTGCCGTACGTGGATTTGAATTTGAGATTACCCCAGACCGTCATGATTTCTATTCGAGTTTATATTTTTATGTCACGTTTATTATTATACTAGGAAACCACTAAAACAATAGAATTTATAACTTTAAAAATAATAATATTGAAATATATAAATTAATGGTACTGAATTTTCCGAATACTATCAAATTAATTAGAAAACTTTTGAATTAATATGAAAAAAACTATTAATAAAGGAACCACAAAATTAATGGTCGTACAATTAAGTACTTAATGGGGCATTTTCTTCTGACTTTAAGATGCGCCACAAATCTGGATAATTTTTGATTATATTTTTTTTAAATATACTAAGGGCCGTTTTCACAATGTTCAGTTACGTTAAAATTTATCTGTACATTTGTGAACTAGTGAGCTAACATTCAGAATAAAGTTTCCGCTAAATATTTTTGTTTTCACCAACATAAATTACTTAACTTCCGTTTAGAACGATATTGTAGTAGATATTCTGTCATATCTGGCAACTAATTGACTTAAATAAATTAATTCACATTTAATTTTTCAAATTTGTAAATTTGTTTCACGGTATATTTAGAGATTGCATTTTGTTATTTCTGGAACAAATCTGTCGGTTATGATTATACCTATCCCTGGCATAATGCATCGATGTATTGTAGTTTTGCCCACAATATTTTTAGTGTCCATTAAAATCAGTCGAAGTAAAAGGTTTATTTTCAGCAGTCCCTCGCTTACTCGACTGGTCGAATGATCTACCCTGGAATTCTGCATTATTCGACATGTCGCGTAAATGAGTGGCTGCTGAAATAAAAAAAAACCTTTTGTTTTGACTGAATTTGGCGAACAGTACAAATAATTTCCAGAAACACGCCAAGTATTTGTGGCAAACACTTTTCGGATTTGTGACAAACACATAAATATTTGTGGGAAACACTTTTCATATTTGTAGGAAACACTTAAATATTGGTGGGAAACACTTTTCATATTTGTAGGAAACACTACAATTACTAATGGGAAATATACAATTATTTATGGGAAATAATAATATAAGCATCTTAAAAAGAAGCTCTTTGCAGCACTTTTGAAGCGGTAAATCGAATACAAGCACATGCAGCAAAGATAAAATAGACAAAACTCTGTTTTTTCTCTTTTTTTCGCTACGCTAGTTCGTCGATTGTGCATATGCATTGAAATTTAACATTATTATTTTTTTTACTTTTATGCATAATTTTCAAATCATGAAGTTTTCCTTAATTTAAGTTCTTGTGCATTATTTCATTTAACTTAAAAAATAAAATATCATGTATGAACATTTGAACAGTTTACCATATTTGCCGATATTGCTTTTTGTTTTTGTTTTTTCACATCCGCAGATTCGTTTGAAAGTCCAAAAACAATAAAAATGCGAATAAAGCAGCATCCCAGCTTTTGATAGAATTTTGGGCGGGACATTTTTTGTGCAGCACAGAAACTCGTTGATGTTGTGGCCACCTGGATGGCTATACTAGATACATCAGAGTATAAATATTATAAGAGGTCTCATCCGAACTCGCTGCGATTACTCGTTGGAGTGTAGCGCTTAAAGATGAGTCCCCATATTTTCGACACAGGAAGAGCCAGAGAATATAAACATTATTTTCATTTTCTGCTTGCAGAAACCAATTAACTGCTCTCTTGCGGCGTAAATGACGCACGGCAGAGAGGCGAGAAATTCGTTAGTTTTAGGATATCAGCTGTTTCGTGTGTCAGGCAGATCCGCTGCTACTATTTTTGCAGGTTTCTGCATATAATGCTGTTCGTTCTTCTGTCTTTGTTATTATTTTATATGGATATTTTCTGTTCTGATACGATTATCGTTACACATATTTAGCTTTTTGCCAAAATATCGTTTGTTGAGTTATTTTATGTTTCTGGCGATCTCGTCAATCTGGACTAAATTATGAATGAGCAAAATTACTAATAATTTTAAACTATTAATTAAAACTATTACTTAAATTACAATAACATATTACATTTCACTTATTTTTATTACTAATAATCAAATATTTATTATAATTATTTTATTATTAAAATTTTTAACAGATTTGGTAATACCATTTTTACCAAGGATTTTATTCATTACCAAATTATAAATTAATAAAAAAAATCATATCATTAATAATTTATATTTTAAATTTATATTTTAAATTTATATTTTATATTTTATATTTTATATTTTATATTTTATATTTTATATTTTATATTTTATATTTTATATTTTATATTTTATATTTTATATTTTATATTTTATATTTTATATTTTATATTTTATATTTTATATTTTATATTTTATATTTTATATTTTATATTTTATATTTTATATTTTATATTTTATATTTTATATTTTATATTTTATATTTTATATTTTATATTTTATATTTTATATTTTATATTTTATATTTTATATTTTATATTTTATATTTTATATTTTATATTTTATATTTTATATTTTATATTTTATATTTTATATTTTATATTTTATATTTTATATTTTATATTTTATATTTTATATTTTATATTTTATATTTTATATTTTATATTTTATATTTTATATTTTATATTTTATATTTTATATTTTATATTTTATATTTTATATTTTATATTTTATATTTTATATTTTATATTTTATATTTTATATTTTATATTTTATATTTTATATTTTATATTTTATATTTTATATTTTATATTTTATATTTTATATTTTATATTTTATATTTTATATTTTATATTTTATATTTTATATTTTATATTTTATATTTTATATTTTATATTTTATATTTTATATTTTATATTTTATATTTTATATTTTATATTTTATATTTTATATTTTATATTTTATATTTTATATTTTATATTTTATATTTTATATTTTATATTTTATATTTTATATTTTATATTTTATATTTTATATTTTATATTTTATATTTTATATTTTATATTTTATATTTTATATTTTATATTTTATATTTTATATTTTATATTTTATATTTTATATTTTATATTTTATATTTTATATTTTATATTTTATATTTTATATTTTATATTTTATATTTTATATTTTATATTTTATATTTTATATTTTATATTTTATATTTTATATTTTATATTTTATATTTTATATTTTATATTTTATATTTTATATTTTATATTTTATATTTTATATTTTATATTTTATATTTTATATTTTATATTTTATATTTTATATTTTATATTTTATATTTTATATTTTATATTTTATATTTTATATTTTATATTTTATATTTTATATTTTATATTTTATATTTTATATTTTATATTTTATATTTTATATTTTATATTTTATATTTTATATTTTATATTTTATATTTTATATTTTATATTTTATATTTTATATTTTATATTTTATATTTTATATTTTATATTTTATATTTTATATTTTATATTTTATATTTTATATTTTATATTTTATATTTTATATTTTATATTTTATATTTTATATTTTATATTTTATATTTTATATTTTATATTTTATATTTTATATTTTATATTTTATATTTTATATTTTATATTTTATATTTTATATTTTATATTTTATATTTTATATTTTATATTTTATATTTTATATTTTATATTTTATATTTTATATTTTATATTTTATATTTTATATTTTATATTTTATATTTTATATTTTATATTTTATATTTTATATTTTATATTTTATATTTTATATTTTATATTTTATATTTTATATTTTATATTTTATATTTTATATTTTATATTTTATATTTTATATTTTATATTTTATATTTTATATTTTATATTTTATATTTTATATTTTATATTTTATATTTTATATTTTATATTTTATATTTTATATTTTATATTTTATATTTTATATTTTATATTTTATATTTTATATTTTATATTTTATATTTTATATTTTATATTTTATATTTTATATTTTATATTTTATATTTTATATTTTATATTTTATATTTTATATTTTATATTTTATATTTTATATTTTATATTTTATATTTTATATTTTATATTTTATATTTTATATTTTATATTTTATATTTTATATTTTATATTTTATATTTTATATTTTATATTTTATATTTTATATTTTATATTTTATATTTTATATTTTATATTTTATATTTTATATTTTATATTTTATATTTTATATTTTATATTTTATATTTTATATTTTATATTTTATATTTTATATTTTATATTTTATATTTTATATTTTATATTTTATATTTTATATTTTATATTTTATATTTTATATTTTATATTTTATATTTTATATTTTATATTTTATATTTTATATTTTATATTTTATATTTTATATTTTATATTTTATATTTTATATTTTATATTTTATATTTTATATTTTATATTTTATATTTTATATTTTATATTTTATATTTTATATTTTATATTTTATATTTTATATTTTATATTTTATATTTTATATTTTATATTTTATATTTTATATTTTATATTTTATATTTTATATTTTATATTTTATATTTTATATTTTATATTTTATATTTTATATTTTATATTTTATATTTTATATTTTATATTTTATATTTTATATTTTATATTTTATATTTTATATTTTATATTTTATATTTTATATTTTATATTTTATATTTTATATTTTATATTTTATATTTTATATTTTATATTTTATATTTTATATTTTATATTTTATATTTTATATTTTATATTTTATATTTTATATTTTATATTTTATATTTTATATTTTATATTTTATATTTTATATTTTATATTTTATATTTTATATTTTATATTTTATATTTTATATTTTATATTTTATATTTTATATTTTATATTTTATATTTTATATTTTATATTTTATATTTTATATTTTATATTTTATATTTTATATTTTATATTTTATATTTTATATTTTATATTTTATATTTTATATTTTATATTTTATATTTTATATTTTATATTTTATATTTTATATTTTATATTTTATATTTTATATTTTATATTTTATATTTTATATTTTATATTTTATATTTTATATTTTATATTTTATATTTTATATTTTATATTTTATATTTTATATTTTATATTTTATATTTTATATTTTATATTTTATATTTTATATTTTATATTTTATATTTTATATTTTATATTTTATATTTTATATTTTATATTTTATATTTTATATTTTATATTTTATATTTTATATTTTATATTTTATATTTTATATTTTATATTTTATATTTTATATTTTATATTTTATATTTTATATTTTATATTTTATATTTTATATTTTATATTTTATATTTTATATTTTATATTTTATATTTTATATTTTATATTTTATATTTTATATTTTATATTTTATATTTTATATTTTATATTTTATATTTTATATTTTATATTTTATATTTTATATTTTATATTTTATATTTTATATTTTATATTTTATATTTTATATTTTATATTTTATATTTTATATTTTATATTTTATATTTTATATTTTATATTTTATATTTTATATTTTATATTTTATATTTTATATTTTATATTTTATATTTTATATATTTATATTTTATATTTTATATTTTATATTTTATATTTTATATTTTATATTTATTAAATATTAAATATTAAATATTAAATATTAAATATTAAATATTAAATATTAAATATTAAATATTAAATATTAAATATTAAATATTAAATATTAAATATTAAATATTAAATATTAAATATTAAATATTAAATATTAAATATTAAATATTAAATATTAAATATTAAATATTAAATATTAAATATTAAATATTAAATATTAAATATTAAATATTAAATATTAAATATTAAATATTAAATATTAAATATTAAATATTAAATATTAAATATTAAATATTAAATATTAAATATTAAATATTAAATATTAAATATTAAATATTAAATATTAAATATTAAATATTAAATATTAAATATTAAATATTAAATATTAAATATTAAATATTAAATATTAAATATTAAATATTAAATATTAAATATTAAATATTAAATATTAAATATTAAATATTAAATATTAAATATTAAATATTAAATATTAAATATTAAATATTAAATATTAAATATTAAATATTAAATATTAAATATTAAATATTAAATATTAAATATTAAATATTAAATATTAAATATTAAATATTAAATATTAAATATTAAATATTAAATATTAAATATTAAATATTAAATATTAAATATTAAATATTAAATATTAAATATTAAATATTAAATATTAAATATTAAATATTAAATATTAAATATTAAATATTAAATATTAAATATTAAATATTAAATATTAAATATTAAATATTAAATATTAAATATTAAATATTAAATATTAAATATTAAATATTAAATATTAAATATTAAATATTAAATATTAAATATTAAATATTAAATATTAAATATTAAATATTAAATATTAAATATTAAATATTAAATATTAAATATTAAATATTAAATATTAAATATTAAATATTAAATATTAAATATTAAATATTAAATATTAAATATTAAATATTAAATATTAAATATTAAATATTAAATATTAAATATTAAATATTAAATATTAAATATTAAATATTAAATATTAAATATTAAATATTAAATATTAAATATTAAATATTAAATATTAAATATTAAATATTAAATATTAAATATTAAATATTAAATATTAAATATTAAATATTAAATATTAAATATTAAATATTAAATATTAAATATTAAATATTAAATATTAAATATTAAATATTAAATATTAAATATTAAATATTAAATATTAAATATTAAATATTAAATATTAAATATTAAATATTAAATATTAAATATTAAATATTAAATATTAAATATTAAATATTAAATATTTACTGTTACATACATAAAAGACCTACTAAGAATAATCTGTAACCATTTTTCTTATAACATTAACAGATTAAGAGATATGAGCCTTAAAAGTTAGGAAAAAAAATTGCATTCCATACAAAAATATATGGAAATACTTATTGGAACATAACTAAAATATCCTTGCATATCCTCTCAAATCCTTAAAATTGTATTTAGGCTTTTACAAAATACATATTCTGAAAAAAAAGTAGCTTCCGGTTTGCTCCGGTTTACAAGAAAATGGTTGTGAAATACTACCATTTACGTTAGAAATTTACTTATTTGATTTAAAGCGTTTAGTGTAATAATAAAACATTTTTCTAATCACAATTAATGTGGTGAAAAATAAAAAGAAATTCATAGCGATATCTTTCCCGGATTAGGAGAAATTACGTGTCAAAAACCACCTTTTTTATTCTAATTTCATACATTTGTGCTTTTTTTGTAAATTTATTCCAAGGACTGTAAACGATATCCTCTGTTCGCATTATCTTTTCTCTAATCACAATCAATGTGGTAAAAAATAAAAAATATATCATTCCGATATCGTTCCCGGATTAGGAGAATTTACATGGCAAAAATTACCATTTTTTTATACATTTGTTCCTCTTTTTGTAAATTAATACCAAGGACTTCATTCTCACTAACTTTTTTCTAATCATAATCAATGTGGTAAAAAATGAAAAATATATCATCCCGATGTCGTTTTCGGATTAGGAGAAATTCACTTTGCAAATATTACCATTTTTCATACATTTGTTCCTTTTTGTAAATTTATTCCAAGGACTGCAAGCGATATCCTTGGTTCGCACTAACTTTTTTTAATCATAATCAATGTGATAAAAAATCAGAAAAATATGATCCCGATATCTTTCCCGGATTAGAAGAAATTACATGGCAAAAAAAAAACAGTTTTACTCTAATTATTTTGTAAATTAATTTCAAGGACTGCAAACGATATTCTTCGTTCGCACTAACTTTTTTTTAATCACAATCAATGTGGTTAAAAATATTACCCTGATATCGTTCTCGGATTAGGACAAATTACATGGCAAAAATTACCATTTTATTTCCTAATTTCATACATATGTACCTTTTTTGTAAATTTATTTTAAGGACTGCAAACAATACCCTTCATTAACACAAACTTATTTCAGATCACTATCAATGTGGTCAAAAATAAAAAATAAATCATACCGATATCTGCTTTAGATTTTAAAAAATCACATGTCAAAAATTTCCACAAAATTTTCGAAGTTAAATTAGTTTTACATAACTTTTGTGAATCAATAGAAGACATTTTGAGTAGCATAACTATATCCAGATATATTTTTAATAAGTAAAAAAAAAAAATCAACGAAATCTACCTATTTGTTTTGAAGTTATATAATTTTGTTCAAAAAAAGTGCTTTTTTGTTCACCGTGTGTCGTATCTTCAAACTAAACTCATATCCAAATTGAACCTATATCCAAATGTAATCAATTATTGTTTGTTTTGTTTTAGGTTATAGTATTATGTATAATTCTTATTGGGAGCACAATAACGGTTTCATCCTCCTTTGGATTCGATTCGGCCAACTCATGTAGTCCTAACGGAAAGCTTTCACGTAGAGGCCGAGCACAATTGTTGGCTACCATACCATGCGATCTGGCGCACCAAGCCTATTGTAATTTACCAGGTTCATCATATCCCTGGCACGCTGTGCGTAGGTTTGTTCATGAAAACCAGGGACTAATGAAACGCATGTATGGAGATGTTCGACACATATCTATACTGCGAGACGAAATACAGAACAACGAGATTGATATTGAGGACGTGGAAGAAACTTCTGAGCGCTACTCACGAGATCTATACCAACGATCTTCCAAGTACATGCACAGCACTGATTTTGCTCACTTCAAGAACAATGAGGTTTTAATGGAACCATATTTCCGACCTGTGCCCACAAGTGCAACAACTACAACTTCTATACCACAATTAAAGCAGACGACTAATAGTGCCCTCAAAGACATTAGCGTTAATGAGAAAAACAAAAAGAATATAACCTCAAAATATACTACTGTCATTAGTGAAAAGTTACACAAGGATATTTTCCAAAAAGAAGTTACCACGGACGATAATATTACTACTCAGAATGACAATAATATACAGAATGAAGAGGTTTCTAAAAAAAAACACGACATAAATACTAATCAAACAACAATTTTGAACAGCGTGCCAAAAAAACCAATATCTGAATTGAGCTTTGAACCACAAATTGGTGACAATATTCAAATCATAGAATCACCACAACTTGGACTGAACAACATAACGGAAGCTTCTACGATATCTACCACTCTAAATATGATAACAACCACAATAACTCGCAAAGACAGCAACAATGTTACACCAGCCAAGAATGCGTTAAAGAATGTGCCAAACAAATCATCCCAATATGAAGTCAGTACGACTTCAAATGAAAGTTTAATTATCAAACCGAAGTTTAATGAAAGTATTGAGGCAATATCATCAGTTAAATATTTGGACACAACTATCTTGCAAAATAAAAAAAACGGAAATAGAAATAAAAATAAACATAATAGTAATGCACCAATGGGGTCATCAACGGCAACTGCTCCATTGTGGACGACGACATCATTCACGTCATCCACATTAAAAGCTAGCATGAACGCATTGTCAGAGGAAAAGACGAAACTTACATCGAATTCCCCCGCAATATCATCGTCCTCTTCCACAAAGCCAGTAATGAGTGAGGGACAACTTTTTCAAGACACGATAAAGCAAGATAATCCTACAGTTTCCAACATGCGTGGAGTGTAAGTATAGCTGAATTAATGACGCTACGAAATATCACTCAATGAAATACCCCAAAATATATGAATTATTCCCCAATAATAAAATAATATCCTAAAAAAATTAAATAATGCCCAAAACCAAATTGAAACCAGTTGGGAAGGTTAGATCACATGGGAAATTTTAAAGTACGTGTTATTATGATAGTTAGAATTATCAAAATTATAGTCGGTCTAAGCCGACTATAAATACCCTACACATATGTGTGGTTACCATTAAAAGTGGTATATAGGTCACCAGGATATACGAATCCCGAAAATAACTACAAACTACGTTCTAAATCGACTCAGGAGATCATGCTGATCAAGAATATATATACTTTTCCATACCGGAGATGCTTCCTTCTGGGTGTTACAAACGGCGTACTAAACTGAATATACCCTTTCACTCTTAGTGTAGGGAATAAAAATCCCCAATGAAACAACGCCCGAAACGAATGACAAAATGCCCAAATTTATAACCCAAAACGTTCTCAATGAAATAATCACAAAAAATAAATGAAAAACCCCCACCATTAATGAAAATAACCCCAAATTATATAAAAAGGGATTATCTGTAAGACAGTGGAAAAATAATTTTAAAATAAAATGTTAAAAAATAATTTATGATATATATGACATAGTCTCCACGGATATTAGATTTCGAGAATGGGGATTTCGGACTTAATTCCCATTATTTCAAAATTAGAAAATAGGTATAGGTATTTTTCCCAAGCAGCCCAAAAAAACTGGTTTTCTGTTTTATCGAAACTTAATTTTAAAGATTTTATCGAAATATTTGCTAAAAATTAACATACGACGCGACGCACAGTGGTCAAAAAGTGCATGTTTTCGGAAAAAAAGTCAATATCTTTGAAACGAATAAAGATTATTAAAAGAAGATTTATTTGTATTATTTTTTGTCTTATTGCGGATCATATATAATATATTTTTAGAATTTAAATTAAAAAAAAAAGTTATAACCGGCGGAAAATACCACTAAATGTGAAATTGTTGTACCAGTTAATGGAATGAAACCATTTTAACATACTTTATACCTATATACACAAAAGTCCAAAGTATATAGCTCTTTTAATTTTCTTCTTAACGCGTTTTCCGTATACAAACGCACGGACGCACATTATGTGAATTTAATGATTAGTAGGTTTACCTGTTTAAGATCAAAAAGGTCGAAAAGATAAAAAAGGATCAAAAAGACCAAAAAAATCAAAAAGATCGAAAAATCGAAAAGATCAAGAATATCGAAAAGATCTTTTTGGTATTTTTGTCTTTTTTATCTTTTCGATCTTTTTGATATGTCCAGAATCACCTCATCCTACAGTGTACATGTCCAACATGATTTTTATGGCATTTCAAAACATAACGAAAACAAAAATCATCATGGACATGTCCAGAAAAACCTCATCCCCTAGTGTACATGTCCAAAATCATTTTTATGGCATTTCAAAACATAATGAAAAAAAATTATCATCAATGATTAGTACTTTTAAAGATGAGAATTATTTCGATCACTGAGCGATATATTTATTTTCATCAATGATGAAAAAAAATATTTATCAGTAGTGAGCAAAAATAGCATCTTTAGTGAGGGATTTAAATTGAGCGATGAAAAAAAAAACAAAACAATATCTGCAAATCGTTAACATCTTCGGGGAACCGACCGCAAGTTTTGTGTTAATTTTCGAGTATTTAGTGTACATTTTATGCGTTCCTTGATGAAGGAATGTAGAAATGATGAAGGAATAACTTGCTCAAAACAGAGTTAATTGCACGAATGAGAGATGAGCCTTATCATTGTCCATGCTGGCATGTGTAATTTTTTTTCGTATACGAGAAGTAATGCAAAAAGTTCCAATTCGATTTTTAAGTTGCAGAGGTTGTTTAAGGCTGTTAGTGTTCAAATTCTATTCGTTTTCATAATTAATATGCAGTTTAATATATTTATCTGCCATCTTTTATTTAAAATTTAAAAAGTAAAATTTTGCAAGATTCCCAGAATCGATTGCATACATTTTTAACGTTTTATGCAATGAGGGCGTTATCTCCTTATAAAAAAATATATTTATTTTGTATTTTTAATTTTTTTACAGTCAGTTTTCAACAGAGCCAATTTAGTTTAGTATTGAGTAATTTTGTCCGTAATTTATATCTACATCCGTTCATATCTATAAGTATATCTAGACTATGCCCAATAATCTTTATTTTTTTCATGTTATATTTATAGTTCTAAAACTCAATACGCCCAAATTTTATTTCTCGGTTTATGCAAAAGGGCGTATAAATCAATTATTTTATATATTAATAGAAGCTTTAAATCAAACTTTAAAAGTGCATATCAAAGCTAAACTTTGCCATTTTGCAACTTTGATCAAATTTTTGCAAAATGTCGTGGTGGGAAAATTTAATAATAATAATATAATAGTTTGGCACTACAGTCCTATAAGAACTTAGGCCGAGCTCTCTCACCATTTTGAGCTGTGCGTGTTATATTTGTACTCAAAGTAGTGGGACCTACAGTTTATTGCCGAATCCGAACGGCGAGTGAGAGCTTTTTCATAGGCAATGTTTTACTCTCGTAGGTTTGCCATTTACTGCCGAGAGGTAGAGCGGAATAGAAAAATGTTTCTATGAAAAGATGTTGTTAGCCCCAGTCCAGGCTTGAACCGGGGACCTTTCGGCTCGCAGTCCAACGCACTAACCACTAACCTACCGCGGCTACGGTGGGAAAATTTAGGAGACCGAAATCTACTAGAAAGTGGATAAGTGGAGTGACATATGGTGTTAAAGGGGGTCGAGAAACCAAAAAGGTTGGAAACCACTGATTTAGATCGTCTTTGAGACAAACATCTTTCAAACATCCGACAAATACGATAAATATTGCTGCCAAACATCTTTCAAATTTACGATTACGTAAAGATTTGTTTGAATATGCTTGAATGTAATTATAGCGTAATTCGAAATCACCATATATATATTATGAGTAAAATCTAATTAGACTATAATTGGATTGTTATTTTATTTTGTTCAGATTGAAATATTATTATACGATATTTAAACATACATTGCTTTAATCAGGGATTTATATGAATTCATTGTATTAATGTTTCTGTAGAAACAGATATATTTCATCAGATATTACTATATGTATGTTTGTAATTTCTGCTATTTAACACAGCCAACGTCAAAAAAATGTTCATTGAATTATATGTATTTGGTTATTCGTATGTATATGGTTTTTCGAAATCACAATTAAATAACAACGCTGCCTACTTTTAACACTCAGTAACACTCACATTAATACTTTTTATATATTTCGAAAGTTATATTTAGTGGATGAATTTGTTTAAGACTGTTAATATCAGATAGTGGCTGTTTGTGAAATATCCAATTAATTCGTAATTCAATGAGCTCAAAATAGATAGAAATAATATAATTAAGTATAAGTAAAATATGTGTAATAAAAAAAATAGTACTTTAAGTTTATAAATATATAACAAATATAATGTAATTGAAAAAAAGGGAACAAATTAATATTGCGTAAAAAATTATTAGCACTAAATTTACATTTTTTACCTTAATATGAAATATAAACATCAATATGTTTGCATGTAAATAAAATATTTTTCACATTCAAACATATATATGTTTGCAATAACGCCGAAAATCATTCATTCTAAACATAAATATGTTTGGAAGAAAACAAAAATATATTTGGCGGTTATTATAATAATGTTTAGCAATGCAATAATACTTTTGTTTCCATAAAGCTCCAAAGATATATGTAGTATCTGCAAAATTATGTTTGGGAGAGCTCTTTTTTTGCAGTGTGTATAGCTAGCACTAGTTCGCAACAAAAATAGAACACTTTAATGATTATTTTTAATATCATATTCCCTACAAACCATTTGGCTATACATTTTGAATTATAAACTATGATTTATTTACGATATCAAACTTATAATTTTTTGAAATTGAATAGTTAATGCCTAACAATAATATGCATGTGCAAGCATCGCTCTTATAGAAATTAAACGAAAAGTTTGTTCAAGTTGTGTCAATTTCTTAAGCATGCCATAATATTATAAACGAGAAAAAATGAAATCAAACAGATGGCATATTTTTTTGTTTTGAAATCATATTTTTAATTGTCAGTTTTATTATTTTTTTTTTATTAGAAAAAAAAAATTGATTTCTCAATATTAAAATAAAATCACATATTTTCCGTACGGAATGTACGATTTGTTTCGCTCTTTGCATGGGTTGCTACATACAATTTGTATGTGTTCGCACAGTTCCATGTGCCGACTTCTGTTGGCATATGCATACTATGGTTGGGGCTTTAAGCCCTAAACATATTATGCATGTGTAAGCATCGTTCATATAAAAATTTATCGAAAAGTTTGCTCAAGTTGTGTCAATGTCTTAAGCAGCCCATAATATGAATAAACGAGCGGAAAATGAAATCAAACAGGTGGCATTTTTTTTTTCTTATGATATCATATTAAAACTTGTCAGTTTTATTATTTTTAAGTTTTTTTTTTAAAGTGTCAATATGTTGCAATTTTATTTAAAATATTATTGATACATTCTTGTAAACAAATTAGGGACAAACCTAATTTTAACAATAATTGTGTATATGAAATTGAGAACCTGGAACCAACTCCTGCATTTTACGGAAAGATTCCTTCTAATCGTAATATTTCATATCCGAATCCAAAAGTTCCGTATTTGTTTTGCCACACTTAACTGTTGAAAGAGTTATTTCTTCACTAAATGGTAAACACAAAAAAAAAACAAATATACTCCATATTTTAACATGCTCTTTAATAATAGTCTTACATGAATTCCTTCGCTCTGAAGAAACATGTTCCGTAAAATGGGAACCAAACTAAAATATACATAGTTTTAATAATTTAATACCAATTAATACAGAATATGTATTTTTTTAAATGTAGGGCAGACTGGAGTAGTGTGAAAAACGTTTTGATTTGCCGTCTAAAAATACATTAAAAAAATTTTTAAATTCTTTAAATGGCACTATGTAATAGAATAGTTCGTAATAAAACTTTTTATATTAACAAACTAAAATTTTAATTGATTTTTGGAAGGTTTTTTCAAAAACGTTAATCGGATATTGAAAAATCCTGGGGTAAAGTGGGATATGTTAAAATTTTTACAAACAGGCAAATAATAGTTTATTTCTGTATTATTCTATGTATATTTAACATAAACATAAACAGTATAAATACATTTAGAATATATAAAACATATTGTGAATATTCATAAATATCTCCAGAATTTGTATTCTATTCTAAAATAAAAAAATTGTGCAATTGCTCGATCTCCATTAAAATTGCTTAAATAAAATTTCACATTCCCAAAAAAAATAATTGCTTCCCACATTATAGCAACATATATTGCAATATCTACATGGCTTAGTATCATTTAATCTACGTTAAATTATTGGCGAAGTCCCTTTTGAATTTTTAAACAAATAGAAAATACGTTAATATTAAATATACTTATTTAATTGAAAACGTCCAAATTGCATATTTGTTGAAATCAAACACAATCACTCTAGAAAACTTTTTCAATACTTGTTTCTGAAAAGCAATAATAAGGAACACATTTGATTTAAGTCGTGGATGAAAAAGTGGATGCCATTTTGAGTAACACATGACAGTAAAAATGCAATAACTTTTAATAAATTGCAATTTCCCATATTACTCTATTTCCCACTTTACACTAAGTTCTCCTATTTATTATTTCGAAAATATAAAAAAAAACATCTCATTTTTATTTATAATTTACGTTTCATAAAAAAGGGGAAAACCTGCTAAATTTTTGTTTTATTGCTGATCAAATTTTGAGATGGTGCTGCCAATCACTAGGTTGATTTAATATGGAATGACTCAATATCGAAATATTACAGCAACTGTTTGTTTTGGCGCTTACAATATAAAAAATACTTATCTTCGTCTACAAAGGGTTCTTCTAACGTAAGATGGTAATTGAAATATTACATTTAAAACCGATTTCAAATGATTTACCCGAATTACCCAATTAAAAAAAAATAAAATTACGCACTCTTACCCAATTTAAATATTTTTGTTACCCAATTTAATTTTTGCAAAATGCATCACTGGTTGCTACATACAATTTAATGTGTTCGCACAGTTCCATGTACCGTCTTCTGTGTGGCTTTTGTTTTTTGAAATTATTGTCGAAATAGAAAATATTCAACGATATCGTTATAGATAGGTTCGTTCGACAAGTCTATCATTCTCGTATTATAATCGTATATTCTAAGAAGATTATCGAATACGATAATGTGGGTGTTTAAACGATATCGTGTCGAATTGGAATTGTTTTGAATATGTCATTTGTAAAATGCCCATATTTTACATAAAATATTTCAATATAATTAAATTCCAAAAACCGCATATTGAAAGTACACAATTATTTTGAAAAATTTGAAATATTTTTTTTACGAATTTGAAGCAAACATTTGGTTTAATAGGAAATAACCAAACCAAATAATCAAACCTCTTGAAATAACCCCCAAATATTATTAAATAAACACCAATTATTAAAATGAAATAACCCCCAAAACGAATCAAACACAAAAAAAAAACCGGTTGGGAAGGTTAGATGACATGGGAAATTTTAAAGTAGGTGTAATTATGATAGTTAGGATTATCAAAATTATAGTAGGTCTAAGCCGACTATAAATACCCTACACATATGTGTGGTTACCATTCAAAGTGATATATAGGTCACCAGGGTATACGAATTCTGAAAATAACTACAAACATTCAATCGCTGAAGAATTTCCATTCATTTGATACCCATATTTACAAATGGGTAGGTGTACCGAATTTCGATTTTTTTTTTTTTGTGAATCACAAGTCTTTTCGCCGGAAAACATTATTATCATGTATTTGAGCATGATGTCAATATATATTTGACCAAAAAAGTTTACCTAAGCACGTATACATAAAAATTGATCTTTATATGTACATTTTATATGAGGTATTCAACATAAGTGGTCGGATCATAGGTCACAATGGACCAATTTTTTCGCACATACAGCGTAGGTATATTAGTAATCCAAGTTATAAGTTTCATTTAAATAGCTCTTCAATTTTAAAAGTAGTAGGGATTTCAACAGACAGACAGACGGACAGTCAGACGGACAGACAGACGGGCAGACGGACATCGGTAAATCGACTCAGGAGGTCATGCTGATCAAGAATATATATACTTTTCCATACCGGAGATGCTTCCTTCTGGGTGTAACAAACGGCGTACCAAACTGAATATACCCTTTCACTGTTAGTGTAGGGTATAATTAAATGAAATAAAGCCAACAGAAGTTTTTGTTGGGGGATTACTTCATTATAAAAAAAAAATATAATTTATATGAAAAAACATCGAAAATAGTATAGATTCTTACACTCAGAAAAAAACATTGCTTAAAACAACGATACAAATTGTTGTTTAACGATTTTGGTATTTATAAACCACAAAAATTGTTATTGTTAAATTGTGATATCAAACAATTTAAAAAAGTTTAATGGCAACTGTTACATCAACTAATTTACAATTGTTGAATGACTATTCAAAATTGGCATTGTATTGTATTACTAAGACATAATGACTATGACATTGATTACGTTTATGCCGCAAGAGTTTAGCCCAAGCTAGCTTAGCTTGGGCTAAACTCTTGAGTCATATTCACATTCGAATTCAGTTGGTTAAACGAATCGTATTAAAATAATCTGAGAACAGTTCAATTTTCAACATGGAAACGTCTTTGCTGTCAGTTTTGAAGTATAATTAAATATTTTTAAAATTATTATAAAAATGGATATACAAGCAACAAATTAGATCAAAAAGTGTTGGTGGGAAAAGGAAAACAAATATGTAGGACTAATTCTAATTTTACACGGACGATCAAAAACTGATGGCGCTGCACAGGAAATACAGAAAAGCAGAAAGCACTCAAGGACTGTGAAAACAACTTCCAAATTAGTGTTTTGATGCATATAGAGGAGCTTCTAGATTCCAGGACGTCATTTGGCTTTGTACAAATGGTGAAAATTATTTGATATTTATTTTTTGACAAATAATATTTAGTCTAGGTTAGAAATATAGCGGCATAAACTGCAAAGAATAAAATTTTATGTTGGGAAGAGTTGTTCTCAGTTTACCCTGGGCTAAACTCGTACGGCATAAACAAAGCCATTGTTATTCAAACTCTCTCTTGGTTGAAATAACTATTTTATTGTGGTTTACCGTTATGTTTTTCTCATATTTTGATGCTGATGATGCTGGGTCACGTGATGTGACTTTTCATACACACATAGAAAATAATTGTCGAATCCGACAATAATTTGAAAATATTTCATGTTAAAACGGATCCACAAATATTATTTTCAATTTATTGTCGGATTCAACAATCAAATTATAAAGCAAGTATTGAACATAAAATTTTTGTTTTTGAAAATTTCAATTGTTAATCTTCATTTATGCTTTGATAGCATTTTTTAAATTTTCAAATTTGAAATATTATGATTAAAAAGAGAACAAACAATTTTTAAATTTTGACGTTTTTTTATTAGCATATTGAATTGAAACGTGTAGCAATTACAATATTCTGCGAAAAGAAAACGTCGGTCCAGAGTCTTATAATTCGAGAACTGTAGTGCTTCTTCCTGAAGGCCCTCAGTATAGCGCGCTTCCAACATTGGTGCGTTGTGCTTCAAACGGAACAAGTAACGGCGAGCGGCATGAATGAGTTCTATGGCGTTAGATTTCAACGTATATGTTGAAGCAAACACCGCACATGATTTTGTCGGCCTTTATGTCCTCTTTATTTCGTTTGGCAATTAAAATATTAAGTCATCGCGGTTTTTTTGAGTACAAATATAACACGCACAGCTCAAAATGGTGAGAGAACTCGGCCTAAGTTCTTATAGGACTGCAGTGCCAAACTATTATTATTATTATTATCGCGGTTTTTTATTAATTAAACTGTTTTTATCAAAATGCGCGACGATTCTAAATATATTAAAAATATAAACATAAAATGTCAAAAAAATTAAACTAAAATGAAAATTAATAATTTTATTTTCAAAGTCAAAAATAATTTTTAGTTCTGAGGTTTTAATAAATTGATAATATTTATTTTCAAAAATCAACAATAATTTTCTATGTGTGTAGAAATCAAAGAGGAAAAAATCTCAAATTTAACTTTTTTTCGATTTTGCGTCTTTAACTAAACCCGAATTATACCCATCCGCTTATTTTTTATTAAAGATCCGCTAAAATCCGTAACATCCATAATAACTATATTAAGTAACATTTCAAACATTTATTGTTAATACGTGAAAGAAAGTGTACCTTTTTTGCTTCACAAACTTCTGTTTTATAATTTTAGGAATGCCTGTCCGGTCAAGGAAGAGGTGGTTGCGCCGTTCTGGGCCAATAATACACGCGGAGAAGTGCTAGCGTTGCTGAATTTATATCCATTCGAACAGTATGTGCACTGGGAAAAGTGCACACATGAGCACAAGCAAATGTACTGTCGCGAAGGGTGTCGATGTGAGCAACAATATAGACTGCACCGCTTATTAGCTTACGATCCACACAACGAATGCCGTGGTATATTCTCCGATTGGTTTCGTTTCCCATCCTGTTGCATTTGCAAATGCTATGATATACCATTAGATTTCCGTGCTACTTCGCGGAGTCCGAGGTCAGACAGAGATTCCAACAATATGCCACCCATTGAAGCAGCCGCAGCAGAAGTGAAAAATGCTATTTATGATCATGCTACAGAAGAATGGTATCGCCCCAGAGACTTGGATTTCAAGTAATGTTTGAATTAATATCCGTATAAACTAGTCGTTAAACTTATTGAAAATCAATATGTTATTTTATATATACTTAGTTCAATGTAATTGAAACGCATAAATGAGCGTATGTACCTTATAATATAATTTTATTCTAATTAAAAACAAACAAATTTCATAACGAATAAAACACATTATCATTTTGAAAACTAGAGTAATGTATATTTTCATAAAATGTTTTTAATTATTGCTATATATTGTCCAAATATTCCAAATAAAAAGTATGTATATTTAAAGTGCATTTATATAAAAGTGTAAGTTTGTAAATATCGATTTAATAAAGTCGGATAATTTTTTTACATTTTTAAAGTAAATTTCTGATTAAATCAAGTAATTTTTACACTGTAGTTAAAGCTAATAATAGTTATTTGCATTCACGTAGTATAAATGTTGAATAAAATAATAAAGTAAAAAGTGTGATAATATACTAAATATCCTAAATTTTTTTTAACAGCTATGTGTATATAAGCACATAATAATTATGTAAAGGTATTATTTAATATGTTAGTTAATTAATAAATATATTATATTATCAAAAATATATTCGTTTTGTTTTATTGATATAATAAAAAATTCAAAGGCACTTTTTCTCTATTATTCTGGAAATTATATATTATCTGCTGGTACTCGCTAAATAGATAACAACTAAATTTAACAACCGAAACATAGTAGTTTGACATACATACAACAAAATTGAAACAAACTAAAAATACAAAATACTATATGTGCAATGCATATTCAATCAGTTTAAATACGAATAATTAACGAATAAATAGGTAAAAAATACCTAAACGGCATGAAATAGGAAAGCAGCAATTTTAAATATACTTTTTAAACTTAAAAATATGTAAATTATGCGCATTTCATTCACACAAATGCAATTTAGTTAAATTTTAATTAGACACAAAGCACTGGAACCCACAATAATTTATCCTGTTCCTTATCGACAGAGTCCTTAATTTGTGTGCACATGTGTTTGATACTCACGCCAGGAATAACAGCTGTAGAAAAAAAAAATATTTGTTAAATAGAGTATATATTATTTTAAAAATTATAATCATGTAGAAATATATCTGTAAAAAATATTTACGGCAAACAAATGATATGTTTTGCGACATTAGAACATCCACGTTTTTTTATTATTTATAGGGGAACCTGGGGTAAAGTGGCATATGTAGGAAATTGCTATTTTTGGACATGTTTTTGGTTATAAACCCATGGTTATAAACAAATGAATACTTTTCTATTGCATTTTGAGAACACGTGAAAAAATTGTTTTGAGTTCTGGTCAGGGACTGTAATAGTTACGAGTAATATACAAAAAAACAAAATTAAAAATTATTTTTGAGCAAAACTTTTTTTTGTTCAGTAATAACGATTATTTTTGATTTTTAAAATTTTGCTCAGAAATAAAAGTCAAATTTCAATTCTTATTTTCAAATTCAAAATTAAAAATTAAAAATTGATTTTTATATTTTTTGCTCAAGAATAACGATTATTTTTGAAAAAAATAGGGTGCGGAGCGTTGTGCGTAATTTGTTGCGCAGCAAAATTGATCTTCTGACGATGAATACGATAGACTCAAATACAAATTTGGGTCATGTTAGTGAACACCTTCGATGGTCCACGTTGGATTGTGGTCAGTATTAACATTAATATGGGCCAGCAATAGGTAAAACTTGAAAACAAATTTCGTTAAGAAAAAACTCTTTGTTATTGAAAGTATCACAACTAGGAAGGTCAGGAAATCTAATGTTGCATGTTTGAAATCTATGGATGCATGCATAACACTCTAATTTTAATATACTATTAATATTAAGTTATTTTGTAAATTGGAAGTTGAGGTAACGATGCATTCAATAAGAGTCCTGTAGGAACTGCCGGACTTGACAACGTGGCCAATGCTTAGCCAAGCTTGGGCGGCCAAGTCTTGGTGAATTAGACTTCGCCCAAGACTCGACCAACCTTGAGCTTCCAAGACATGGTTCATAAGTCTTCGTCTAAGACTCGGCCAACCCTGAGTAGCCACGTTCATTAGACTTTCATCGGTGATTTATCTATACGGTATTGTAGTCAGATAGCTCGGCCTACGTTCTTATAGGACTGTAGTGCCAAACTATTATTATTATATGGAAGGGTATATACTCATCCAGGTGTGTCATTGTACTATATTTTTGGGTGAATCTGTTCCAGTGGGATTACAAAAGCACCCAAGTACGTCATTGGAACTTTGTTGGGTGAATCGGCTCCACAAAAGGGGAGAAGTTCACTTTACCCGTCGAAAATACCAAAATTAAAAATAAGCGCCGCTCGGACCCGTGGTGACCATGAAAAATCAAAAACTGGTGTACCCACTTAAAAGTACATATGGGTACTGAAATGAAAGGTAATTTCCTCACGATTCCAAATCTATAATATTTTTTAAGATCCGTCACTCCTAGCGGCCCCAATTTATGTTATTTCAATGAGCCACTTGTATGTAACAATTGAAGTATATATGCTTGTATAACATTAAGATTTTTAAGCTTTTACTTTTTTTTTGTTCTTTTTTTTAGTTATTAAAAAAAATGTTATCCTTTTTTTTTTATTTTTTTTTTGCATATTTCTTGTTTTTTTTTAAATGTTTTTGTATATTTTACATTTTCTATTATTTTTGTATGTATTTTTTTGCAAATGAGCGATTATATAATATTGACAATGGAATGAGACGAATTAGGCAACTCTTTAGATTAATTTAAGCTTGATGCTGATTGGTTGAAATAAAATTTGGTGATGTAAATGGAAATTAAAGATAGTAATAATAATGTTGGCAATTTTTTGCTGGGATGTTTGTAGATGATTACTTAAAAAGCGCCGCATGTAAAAAAATTTGTGAAAAAAATCGCGCGATTTTTTTGAAAAATTTTTAATTTTTTTCAGCAGCACGGATACAAATAATTACAGATTTGGAATCGTGAGGAAATTACCTTTCATTTGAGTACCCATATGTACTTTTAAATGGGTGCACCAGTTTTTGATTTTTCAAGGTTAACACGGGTCCGAGCAGCGCTTATTTTTTTTTTTTTTTGTAAAATAAAGCGCTTGATAATTTTTTTTTAATTTCACTTCGGCCGGTTTAGTAAAGTGAAGTACCCGAGTGCGTCATTGGAACTTTTTTGGGTGAATATGTTTTGGTAGTAGGTCATACTGTAGCATGTATGGCTCGATTGGTTTGTGCGTTGGACCATGAGCTGAAAAGTCCCCGATTCGATCCCAGCGACTGTCAACATCAAAATTAAAAATTATTATTACTTCGCTACCTCTTGGCTAACCTTCGAGAGTAAAACATTACTAACAACTATATTAACCATTAACCATGAATTAACGGCATTTACCACTTTGCGTACAAATATAACACACACAGCTCGGCCAAATTATTATTAGTAATGCTAGTGGTCAGCATTACTAATCAGCATTACTAATAATAAAAACACGTGAGCCATCGAAACTGTTCACTAACATCACCTAAATTAGTTTTAGAGTCTATCGTTTCCATCGCAAGAGCATTATTTTTGCTGCACAACAGATTAAGCACAACGCACCGCACCCTAATTTTTATTTTTGAGTAAAAAAAAGTATAAATCAAAAAATAATCGTTTTCTTGAGCAACAAAATAAAAATTAATTTTTGATGTTATAAAGTAAAAATTGAAATTTGATTTTTATTTCTGAGCAAGCAAACATAAACATTAAAAATAATCGTTATTTTTTGATTTCGGCATTCTCAAAACTTGCGTATCTATTTTATAATACGTTGATTTTTTTCATTAAAAAAAATAAGAATAACCGTTATTTACGGTCCCTGGTTTAAAATTGAGAAAAAAAGGAATTTGTGAAATTTAATTAAAAATGTTTTATTTTTATTTTAAAATATGAAAATTACTAGAGATTCTACCCATTTCGACAATGGTATTACATTCTCGGTGCCTTTTTGGTTTTTCGAGATAAATTAATTTTTTGTTAAATTTCAACTGTATAAAAATAATTCACTTTTTATTAAAAAAAAAATAATAATTTTAGAAGTATTTTACTGTTATTTCTAAATATATGATAACAATTAATAAATACTAGGGTTTAAAAATACTATTTCTGTTCTGTAATAATGCGTACAGTGTAGGTACTTTTTTACTATTACATTAAAATACCAATTAATTTCAATTGATATTTTAATTGTTATTTTTAAATAACATAATTTAAAACCTTACAATAATGCATCGACCATATCTTTCATTCATACCATCAATATATTTTGTTGCAATATCTGCAGAATAAATACAATTTTTACAGAAATATGATAATAAATATTCAGCTGTGTGAAAAATAATAGCAGCGCTCTCCCATAAATTATAAATTCCATTATTTAGAAGTGTTGCTTAATAAGAACAATCAATTATTTTTATAAATTACATGTATTTGAATTATGTCATTACAATGCAGTCTTATTTTTCCATATTCTTAATCTATTTCAAAATATATGGTACCTTTTGTAAATGAGTCTTGAATTTAGGTGTGAAAAATAATAGCAGCGATATCAAATTTGTTACAAAATCCATTATTTTCTTCAAAGTTTTTAAATTTAAAACTTTTATTTATATTAGTTAGGCTTATTTCAAAAGTATTGTTAAATATTTGAAATATTTTATGTTGCTTTGATTAAATATGGAATATACAAAACCTTGTTTTAGTAAATCGCGCCAATTCCATAAAACTCCTTAAAATTTTTTAATTGAGCTTTCAAAATTACACAGGATATTGTTTATTCCATAGCTAAAATGTTAACTAAAGCAAAACATTTGTCAAAAACTACGAAACACGTGTCTAAACGTAAAAAAAGTATCACAAAATCACTTGTTTCAAAATTACATATGATTTAAGTAATCTTTTCTGTGAAATGTACCAAAGTGAAAGAAATCTTGATATGCAATTTGAAAAATTAAGATTTAGAGAACAACTCATAGAAAAAGTTCTTTCTGTAAGAAGCCATTAAGAACTATAATACACATCGGCAAATATTGATACATCTCGAGTTTGCACGTGTCTATCATAAGCGTAACATGATGTAACCACTAGCGTAACTTAGTATGATCCAATGATTCAAAATCCCCACGACTGATTCCTGGAATATCAGAATCACAAATTTGAATGCATTGGACAGTAGTAAATGTCGCAATTTTTAGACTACGATTTTTAAATACTTTTAATTAGTATTTCAATATTTCTATAATTGTCCTTCTATAATTGTCCTTCAGGGTTCCTTTCATAAAAAACTTATTGTATGAAAAATCATATCTTTCGAATTGCATATCCATATTTTTTTTTCCCTTTGGTACATTTCACAGAAAAGGTTACATAAATTATATGTAGCATTCAAACAAGTGATTTTTTGATACTATTTTTACGTTTAGGCACATGTTTCGTATTGGTTGTCAAATTATTTGCTTCAGTTAACATTTTAGCTATGAAATAAACAATTCCCTGTATAATATTTAAAGCTCTATTAAAAAAATTTAAGGATTTTTCGCGATTTACTAAAACAAGGTTGTGTAGGTTTCATATTTAATCGAAGCAACACAATATATTTCAAATATTCAACAGTACTGTTCAAATTAGTCTAACTAAAATAATTACAAGTTATAAATTTAAAAACTTTGAAGAAAATAATGGATTTTGTAACAAATTTGGTATCGCTGCTATTATTTTTAGCACCTAAATTCAAGACTCATTTATAAAAGGTACCATATTTTTTGAAATAGATTAAGAATATGGAAAAATAAGACTGCATTGTAATGACATAATTCAAATACATGTAATTTATAAAAATAATTGATTGTTCTTATTACGCAACACTTCTAAAAAATCGAATTTATAATTTATAGGAGAGTGCTGTTATTATTTTTCACACAGCTGTATGTATATTCATTATCTTAATTTTAAAAGAAAAAAATTAATTCACAGTTTTTTAAATCCATATAAGAAGAGATTTTCACATTACGTCAAATTGTTTAAAAGAACAAATCGTCAGAGATCGACACCTACATCCATTTCGTCAACTATGTTTGAGATCGGTGTATCTGTCCAAGACACGTTACAGAGTGAGAATTGGGAAACACCTCTCTGATACGTTTAAAACCGAATGTGGATTCAGACAAGGCGACTCCCTACTCTCGTGTGACTTCTTCAACCTGATCATGGAGAAGAATTTAATAGCTGTCGAATTCCATTGCAATGGACAAGAGTGTCAAGCTGCTCGGGTGTGCTGATGATATCGACATCATTGGGCAGAGCACACTAGCAGTCAGTACATCAGTACTTCAGTTTAGAGAAGAAATCGAATGGGTCTTACGGTGAATGAGGACAAGACGAAATTGGACAGTACGTCAGTATTGAACCAAAGAACTTCGAAGTGGTAAAACACTTCGTCTACATATGAACCAGCATTAACAAGAATAATAACGTCAGTCTTGAGATTAGCCAAAGAGTAACTCTTGCAAACAGGTGCTACTTTGGACTCAGTAGGCAATTGAGAAGTAAGCACTCTTTCGACGGATAGAAATTACGCTATATAACACTTATCATGCCTATAAGATTTTAATTTGTGCTCGTATTTACATATTATGTGTTGCATAAGAAATGGACATAACTTCAGGTAACGAGTACAGGCTATGGTTATTATATTATAATTAGGGATGCATTAAAAAAAAACAGTAAAATATAAATAGTAAAGAGAATTTTATCACTTTTAAAACATACCGGATATATACTGCTTGTAGTCCGTTTCTAATTTGAGTGCCCGCTCATACATTTCCTTAGCTGCCTTTGCTGATATTTTATCAGTACCAAAATCACGAATTTCACGAATTTGCTTTGCCGATTTAAAACGCAGAAGCAATACAATTGGATAAATGTGTAGGCGTTGCAGACGGTCTACAGCCGATATGGATATATCTAATATACAATGACGTCGTTCCTTATGAGAAATATATATTAGTTACCAATACCATAATTCAAAAATTTATTTTATTTACTGTCTTGCATGAGTTATTAATAGATTCTATTGTTGTGCATTCAAATTTTTTCCCACGACGACGATAATCCACAAATATATTCTCTTGTAGTCCCTCTTCCATTGCTTCTTGGGAACAATCCATTGATGTGACATCGCACAACTTAAATAGATTTGAAAAGTCAATAGTTAAACGGTCCATAACACATTCCGAAAGCGGTCCAATGATAAGAACAGGCCGACGTACAGGTGCTAAGGTGATAAGAATTATTCAGATACGTTATATTTTTTTTTATTGTTTATCAAACTCACAATCTAAACGTTCCACGCGCTGATAGCTCAATACACCTCCATCTTCATTTAGCATTCCAGAATCCGGAAAAAAACTAAGCTGTGTATTACTGAAACTTGCGATTTCAGTTGAGTCCCGGGAAGAGCTTCGCTGATGTTTCTTACGTCGAAAAAATGAACGACGCGCTGAAGTACTACCTCGTCGTGCTGTGCCTGCTTCGCAATCTACAGACTCTCCAGAACGCAATTCTTCTTCCACTCTACAATAATATATTTACCATATAAATCAAGTGTTTATGATGCGAAATATACAAGAAAAATGTGCCGAAATACATATCATAAAACAAATAGATTTCGTCTTAACTTTTGCGTTGAGTTAAGTTTCACAGCTCCAGTTATAAGAGATATAACGTAATGTGCTATAGGCCGTTTTCACGATGTTCGCTTACATTAAAATTTATCTGTACGTTTGTTAACTGGCAGATAGCATAGCTTTCATAATAAGCTTTCCATTCTATATTTTCTTTTTCATTTAGAACGATATTGTAATAGATTGTCATGTCTGGCAACTAATTGACATAAATAAATTAATTTAAATTTAATTTTTCATATTTAAAATTTCTTGAATTTGACAATATAAAGTTTTGCTAATATGTCTATTGCCTTTTATCTTATTATATCTTGGTATTTCGTTAACAAATATATCGTCGTTGTAAAACGAAAAGTCACTAAATACGTCTTTATGAAAAACTTCATTTTCGAGTATTGATTAATATTATAAAAAGTAATTGATGATTTTTAAAGTTGAAAAATAAAATAATATATTTACATTTTATTATCATGTGGTAAAAATTGATATCATCGATTAAGAATTGACAGATTTATAAAGATTTTTGTAAATGAATATTTGGCATTTGGTTCTACAACAACGATATGCACAAATTGTTGGATAAAATAAAACAAATTTAAAAAATATAATTTTGTTTGATATATTCCTTGAACATTTTTTTGTGTATTTATTATTACTGTGCCGGTAAATAAAAAATAATAATTGCCATGTTCCTTTAAATGGATGGCAAATGACGAAATAAAGAAAACTGTTTGCAGTCTAAACATATAGAACTGAAACCGACCGAAATACTTCTTCTATTCCAGAATCATTTAACAGGATGTAACAATTTTTTATATAATTTTTGGACCGTGTTTAAATTACTGACGATAGCAAGAAAGCTTTTCGCGTTGGTTAAACCCATTAACCCGCTGAAGATCGGGTTTCAACCAGAGCTCTCGATTTCATACCCAGGTGTTTCAAATACCCGTAAAACCCTGGTATTAACTTTTCGAGCTACCCGTGTAGTTAAAAATGTATTGCAAAAATCGGTAGCAGACATCGTGGGAAATCAAATGGTACCACTCTCGGTGGTCCATGACCACCAGAAGGGGGTCAAAAACCACTTTTTGGCCAAAATGTGTTATTGCGGAAAAGAATAGCGAACCTCATTAGAAGACTAATGGTACCCCCCCAAAAAGGGGTCAAAACCGCATTTATGACCCAAAAAATTGTATTTCGGAAATCGATAGCGGACATCATTAGAAGGCTAATGGTACCCTTTGAAGTGGTTCATGGCCTCCAAAAAGAGGGTCAAAACCCATTTATGACCAAATGGGTTTTGGCCCCCAAAAATGAGGTTCGCTATCCAATTTCGCATTAAAAAAATCTTTGTATTTACCGGGTAGTATTACCCGGGTAGCTCGAACAACCCGGATAGCCCGGGCACCAGTGTAGGGCAAAAATTATTTCAAATAAAAAATAAAAAGATATCAAATAACTTTCATTTATTTGTTATTTCGAGTGACAAATAATTTTTGATTTATTTTGATTTCAAATAACAAATAAATTAAATTTATTTGTTATCTTTTTATTCGTTATTTGAAAATTCAAATAAAAATACAAATGATTTTGTTTTCAAAGATTTTTTGAAATGTTAATTAAAAACCACGCACTTTTTAGAGATATTTGCAACGATAATGACTGGGACTAACAATTTTTCATAAAAATCATTTTTTGTATACCGCTCTACCTCCGCAGACAATGGCAAACCACTGAGAATAAACACTGCCCATGAAAAGCTCTGTACCGAGCGTCAACTATTATTATTATTATTGTTGGTATATTTACCTCCAACAATGATGGTACAAACTCTCATGACGATCATTTGGAACATAATTTTAAAATGTTGTTTTTATTTATTGCTTCATTTTACATTTCAAATAAATGTATTTGAATTAACAAATAACAAATAACTAATAACAAATAATTTATTTGTCTCGTCAAATAAAAAGATGAAAGATAAAAATTTGATATTTGAACAAAAAATAAAAAATAGAAATAAAAAAAGTATTTGTTATCATTTATTTGAATAAAAATTTATCCAATAATGCCCTACACTGCCGGGCACCCGGATATTCGAGAGCTCTGGTTTCAACTTCAATGGAAGGTCTGGTCGGGGATATACGAGACAGGGATATTGATTCATAAAAATGCGTTGGTATTGAAACACGCCATGTAAAAAAAAACAACAGTCAACAGGCAACATGCGTCTGAACGTCCGAACCCTTTATAAGGAAGGTGCCACTAATTCTGGGGATGATGTCTTCGAAAAATACTAATTGCGATAAGCAGGACAGGGCTTTTCTAAACAAGCATGATATGACATCTATTACAGATGCCATGCGGAGAGACACGTATTTGAATGTGGAATTGTAGTCGGCAAAAATCTCCCCGACACAGTGGTTCAAATTTGAAAAAAATAACTAGCCAAAATTCCAACTAAAAACAAAATATTCTAATACTATTTGGATTAAAAACAAGTAAACGTTAAATATGCGAATAAAATTCTGTATAAAATAGCAATGGTCTGAAATTTGGAAATTACCATTCTATCATGTTGAGAAATAAAAACTAAAGAATTTAAAACATTATTTATTTTTTATCCGCAAATTTTGCAATGAGCCATCAAGGAAATACTGATTAAAACAAATTGTAGGCGCCCCAAATCATTTCGCGCTTCTTTATCTGCTTGATTTGATACGGGAAGTCTTATGACAGTCGGTTCTCTGCAGGACAAGCGCAGAACAAGACTGTGGGCCATTAGTGCTTTGCGAGTCAGGAAGCGCACTAAGTTGCGTTCCGAAAATTGACCATTGCAGTTGATGGAGTTGATATACCTAGCGGCAAAATTCGTGAGACCGACGATGTGATAACGTAATAACGAGCATGTTCTCGATAACAACTTTTTAACATTTAATTTAAATTTTATTCAAATTTTTTGACGTTAAATGAAATGGGTAGTCTTGTTAAAATAAATAATTAAAAAATACTACAATGTCTCTACAATCTCAAAAATTTGTAACAAAAACAAGAAAAAGCAGTCAATATTTTATATTTCTATAGCAATGCATGCGGCAGGCTCCTGCAAAAATATTTTGCATGATAAGATACGTGCATAAACGGACCCAATACGCATGATATGAACTAGAGATGGGCATGTGAGCGTGATTCAGCGTGATTCACGTGAATCACGCGTGATTGTGATTGAATCCTAATTTTGCTCACGTGATCGTGAGTGAGTGTGAGTAGACCAAAAAAGACCGTGAGTGAGTGTGCGTGAGTAAAATTTTTTCGTGAGTGAGTGTGAGTGAGTCGAATATTTCATAAAATAAAAAATCTCACTTTTAATTTTTTCGATTTTTCTATATTTTTGCAAAACTACAGAACAAGAAGGGCCACCCCTTGAACTCAGATGGCTTTGGGAAGGCGGCTGTCCACTACTCAGAACTATAATAAATCAAACCGACCGTCATATACCCACCCCTTCTTTATTTCAGAATAAGTCGCAAGATTTCAGTCAACAATTGATCTAACCCCTGCAAACCGGCCGTACTTCGTATGGGCTAGTCAACTTTGTGGGGTCATGTCAATAGTTTTTGCTTGGTTTCATACGACCGTTCATGGAAATAGACATAACGCATTTTTTTTTTCGATATACCCATTTTTGTAAAAAGTTGTATTTTCAATTTCAACTATACATGATAACTCTGTATTGACTTCCTTTTGTTTATTAAGTTTAGTTTGTTCCAGAGGTTCGTGTGGGATCTAGTTTTTTTTCGAGTTATAAATGTAGTAACAAAAAAAATCGCTTCAAAAATATTTGTTCACAAAGTTGCATTTTTTTAAATATTCATATAAAAATAGTATTTTTTTTTAAAAATGCACCCCTAGGAGATACAGTGAGACTCACAGAAGATACAATGTAAATCGGGCATTATGCTGTACGTCGCTGATCTACCAAATCGTCCAGAATTTGTCTGACTTTCGTGTGAGAAAGTTTTTTGTATGCTGTATAACACAGCGTCTCACAATGTGACGACAGAGCGTAAGAAGTCATATTGTGCATTTGCTCTATATCGCCATCGCACGATTTCGACATCAAACACGACGATACACTCTCAGAAATATATTGTTACTTTTTAACAATATGTGATTGTCATTTCATTATACAGTGATTATGTGCCACCTCTATTTTCTAGCATTAAATATATGTCATATATTTTTGTTATTTATTTTGAAAAAATAAAAATCAAACAAAATGTAAGTTATATTTTTACAATTTTAATATTTAATATATATTGAACCTTTGTTCCTTTTGTTTAGATATGGGAATCTCCAACTAAAACCAATATGTTCTGGCCGAATGGGTTAGCGGTCGGAATAGCATCTATGGATGTAGGATGAGTTGTGAAAATGAGATCCTCTTGAAGATGCGAAGATGAATATTATCGGTAGTACGAACTGGATGGCTGCAGAAGTCATAGGATAACACATGTGTGCAATATAAATTGCATATGTTCTGATGTCCACGAATTCTCAAGACCAAATTTTTGCCTTTCACATTGGCGTTAAATTTTTAATGACCACCAAGTGCAGAACAGCATTATTATACAAAATATTTGTTTGCATAAAACAAAAAAAAAATAATTAAAAACATTCGTGTGACTTTTTTATTTTATTTAATGACAATATCGATTGTTATCCAAACAATCGAATGACGTTTTAAAATAACAATCTAATAGCCAAACCGACAATATTTTGACAATGTGGTTATGAGATCTATTTTGAACATCGAGATTGTTACAATATTGTCGGAAATGACAATATATTTCTGAGAGTGTAGCTTTATAGCTACACGCATAGAAATATATTGTTACAATTTACAATAAATAATTGTCATTTCAATTTAACATAATAATAATGTGGCAACACTTTTTACTCTGTCTTCAAACAAAATAAAAAAACAAAACAAAGAAACTTCAATGCATTTCCGATTTCGGTTTCAACCAAAAAAAATTATATGGGTTCAGATTCCGGTTCCATGCATTTTTTTAAATCGATTCCGACACCGGTATTTTACGGTCCCTTATTATAAATAATTCAAAAATTAACATTGGTACAGTTTTATTCTCTGAATCGGAATCTCTCCGGAATCGGAACCTGTCTGGTACCGCAAAGAACCGGAATCAGAACCGTTATTAAAAAAGGTGTGGAACCGACACCGATATTCCAAAGTGTGTTAGTCCCTGGTGAAAATATCACTAAATTTTTATTTTCTGATGTTGGAAGTAGAAACTAAAAAAAACTATAATGAATTATAAATGGAATGTGCCTGATTTTAGAGGCTCGGGCACGACAACAACTAGCACGCACGGAGATTTGCACGCACAAACTTAGATTTTCGAGCGTGACACGAAAAAGCACGGCATCTCTAGTGGAAATGATTAAGGAAAGATATCACACAGAAGTTTAGATATATATGACGATCTTTTATATAGTCATAATTTACGAACCACCACAATGCGTAAAACTTCTATGTGTAAAAACTTCTGAAAAAATGAATGGAGATTCTGCAATAGCAATTGATTGTGGATTGTCCGCACATCAGTAAAATATTCTAAGAAAAAATTCAAATCAGCTTTGTAAGTATTTTGTATCTCATCAAATGACATTATTACTAACCACGTTTCTCTCGATATATTTTAGCAGCGAATTCGTATCGAAGCTATAGCACTATTAGAGGCAAAAAAAGATTGTTATCCTGTATCCATTTTAATATCAGAAAACGAAGCTTTTGGATCTTGTAAATCACACATTAAGTAGACTCAGGATTCAGGATTTTCATTGAAAGGATTTCAATTGTAATTTCCTATTTTGTGCAAATGGGGTTTTGTAGGAAGTTCTGGACATTCAGAATTTCATCAAATGTTTGAATGTCCATCTTCGTCAGATTCGTCTGTGCTAATAACAACAGTTGTACCTGTTCAATTAGTATGACATAATATAGTTATTTGGCAAAAAACAAGCTGTTCTTCGACACGATCAGTTTAGATATTTACATTAGCGGTAATCATGTATTTTCTCGTGTTATCGATAATTAAACCACGATTTCGAAAAATTGTAAATCAATGATATGACACATTTACATTCAATTGGTATTGGTATACATACCAATTGAATGTAAATTTAAAAAATTCAATTTTTTTATATTATTTTTGAAAAAAAAAATTACATTTCGGATCTAATGATGATTAATAATACAGAGCAGTATCAAAATTACTAAATTCGATTGTAACTATCTTAAAAACATTACGTAATTAAAAATAAATCTTAGTATGCACTCAAATCAGCTCCCACGAATTAATGTATGGGATTGTGATCAGTAGTGTAATTGGGAAATGTAGAATTGTTTTTATTTTTATAAACAATGTTAACGTTTAAAAAAAGCCTTTTAATAGCTATTGCCGTCGAATACGTATATCATACGAAAAGCAGTCTTCAGCTGCATTCCTGCAAAAATTTAGACGCGTTGAAGACCAAATTAGTTCATTGACAGCTAGCAGTATTGCTATAAATAACATAAACTTTTCTATTAACCACACATTTTTCATGACAATGATCGACGGTAAAGTGATAAATGCTATTAAAAATAACAAAGCTACATCAGTAAGTGCAACAAAAGACATTTGAACTTTTTATTAAAACGCACTAATTTTAGAGATGTCATATATGTCGATGTGAACCAAAAGAAATGAATAGTTTGATAAATATTAAAGCAAACCTTACAGATGACCGGACTGAATTAAAATACGGATGCAAGGATAAAATTTTTTTAATTTTTATTGCATCTCTCTTACAGGTATAATTAAATTTTATTTGAAATAAGACCGCGTAAAGTGTAATTTTTGTAAATAATAGACATTTCTACTAAATTTGTATGTGGAAATATCGTAAATTTATTCTTCTATATTGTCAAAAGTTGCCTATAAAATAAATATATTAAAATTTTTTAGTGATTTAACAAGTAATTAAAGTGAATAAAGAGAATAACAAGATGCATTCTTATCAGATTATGTGAAATTTTATATTTTACGAGATTGGAAACTTACGCCTTTGACGTGAAGCCCCTTAATAGTTTAATAATAAATACTAAAATTAATATTCAATAAATAAAAGCTCGGGTTGTCAGAAGATGTTTGGGAAAAATGAAAGCGAAAGTCAAAAGATGTGAATGACCTTATTGCTTTAAGGAAAACAGACATTCAAACGCAATTTATGCAAAAACTGGGGTTGATAGTGGATGTACCGAAAGCAGGTAAATACATTTTTTTTATATAAAGATACAAAAATTATATGGGCCATTCCACTCCTTCGAACTCACCTTCTTCGATTTCAATCATTTTTGTGTGCTTGTTTATATTTCAATATCTCTTAAAGTAGAAATGCTAGAAACTCCGTTGATGACAGGTTTTAAAGCTGATAGAACATGTGGCCCGTTGTCATTATCCTTGCACTTCAAAATGAATGTCCTTAAAAATGACCCTTTTTAAAATGACCCTTTTTAATGTGATAAAAATCACATATTTTGGTTGATTAATCCCAAATTAATCAATGCATGTCTCAATAACCTTTATCAGTTGCCCAAATTTCATTGAAATCAAAAAGGTGAAATTTCAAATTTTACTTTTGTTGTCGATTTGGTGTGGAATGGCCCATTTATATTATTTAAAAGGCTTTGGATCATCTAATAATGGCAATACAGTCAGAAAATTTTTCGAACATCCAGATATTACCTCAGAAACAACTGGAGTAGACGAAGAGATTATTAAGCGTTTTTATATTATTTTAACAGCAATTAACACTTCAGAAAATATTGATACATTTAAATTTAATAATTACGCTAAGGATACAGCTGTCATGCTTGTCAGAAAATACAGCTGGTGGTATATGTCCCCAACAGTCCATAAAGTTTTAATACATGGTGAAAAAATGATTGCCTATGCAATTTTGCCATTAGGCAAGTAAAAGACAAACAAAATTAATCATAATTATTTCCAGTAATATAAAGTATAAAACATTTTTTAGAAATTTTGACAGCAAAAACATTGCGAACTAATATCAATTTTTTTTAAAGAGTTTTATTAATTGTGATAAATTACTCTTTCGACACACTTTTTTGGTAATACAAAATTTATTTTCGATTTTTTGCAAAAACTATTATCTATTTGTCTAAAATTTGTTTTTTTCATTAATTTGTTTAGCGGTAAATCGAATTAACAACAAAATACTAGCAACTCCAAGCACAATTTTTTTTGTTAAAAAAATGATAGACATTTTAATGATATTGGTTTTTTATTTATTGTATTAGTAAAATATATAGGTGAGCCTGAGGTAAAGTGGGAGAAGTTTTGAAAAGTTCATTTGAATAATTTTTAAATTCTTAAAAAGGATCCATTCAATAGAATACCATTTATAAGTTTTTTAATTGATTTTTTAAAACAACTCAATTTTGGACATATGTATTGAGGATAAAAAAATTGTAATAAGGTAATAAAAAAAAGAAAAAATTAGAAAAATGTTTAAAATTCTTAACATCTCAGTAGCTACTTAAGAAAATACGAAAAATAAAAAAATAAAGTACAAATTCGACAAGTTCGAACATTTGAAATATACAGGCAGATATTTGTTTGCAGATATTGCAGTTCACTGAGTTCACTTAATTTCTTCGGCATTTATGGATGGAAATTGTACAAAATTCTTCTTCTTCTTATGAAGTTTAAGAATATTAACCGATATATTCTTGTTGCATTTGTTTAAGGTTCGCTTCTCGGCTCTCTTCTGCAATTCAGATCATATCTCAGGTGAAGTCAAAATTTTGCTTTTCATTGGTTTGTGGCAGGGCTAGGAACCGAAATTCTATTCTCTGCGGTTCCACTTCCGGTTTCATAAAGAAATAAAAAAATGGTTCCGGTTTTTAAATTATTTTTTATTTCGGTTTCAGTTTCGGTTCCGGTTCTATGAAAAATAAAATAACGATTCCAGTTCCGGTTCCACAAACAAGCCAAAAAACGCAATAAAAATATAAATATTTTTTATTTTTACGTAAAACATAATGAAATTTATATACATATCTATGTATATAAAAATTAATTGACATGCATTAGTCTCGCAAAAACATGAGAACGGATAGACTGATTTGGATAATTCTTTTTTGTTTTATTCGTCTCAATACTGGGAATTCGAAAAACTCCCATGGAAAACCGGAAAATCGAAATTTGTGTTTTGTATGAGAATGCATTAAGTTCACCACCAATGGGAATTGTATTTTAATAATGAGGATTCGTTTATATAGCTACTACGGATAGATTGGACAAATGGAGTGACACGTCCCATAAAACCAAACTTTTTTAAATGCTATTACTCCTGACCTCCTAAAAGGAGATTTTAATAATGTGACGCGATATGTTTTTCCCTTGAGACGTTTTTCACATGTCGAAGATGTAAGTAAGGGCATTTTAGTTGTTGCATTACAAACTATCTGAACATAAGAAACTGCATATTTCTGCAAAAGTTGGTATATTCCAAAACTCTATTATTTCTTTCTGCTAAGCTACGTCTTTGCCAAAATTTTGCCAAAATTTAACTATCTACAATTCGCAATTCGATTCTGGAATTCATTACAACTTAATATTTGAAATATAAACAGAACATGTAGATTTAGGTATTACCCAAGTAGGAATTAACGATCGGCACAAGCCTGACAGAGGCTTGTGCCAATGTTACTCAGGCCTGTACCAACACTGTTATCCAAGCTGGTTCCAAGACTGTGTCAAGACTGGAATGATAACTATGTTACAAGACTGTTATTCAGGATTGTATCAAAGCTTGTGTCCCAGGCTTGTACTAAGGCTTTTTCCTCAGTCTTGAAACAAGACCTATGCCCCAGACTTGAGACAATCCTTGTGATAGCCTGAAGATACAGGCTATTGGACATAATTTGTCATGGGTATTTCATTCATTATTCATGTCATTACACTTGAGAGTTGAGTCTGTAGATAAATAAATATGTAAGAGGTTAACAACCAATTTAACAATAATACTTACGCTAATTTACAGACATATTGTTCAGACAACTTCAAAGAATATATTTTTTGACGTTTAAAAATCGTCAACAAACATTTTTTTTCATCAGATATGTGTTCTTTAACATGGAAACAACACAGAAATGTCACCATAGTAAACTTTAATTTACTCAAGTTAAAGTCGGTACACATGCATTATTAGGCATGGGACGAAAAGTTGTCAAGACGGAATTTGGAATTTCCTTCAGCATATGCGGTTAAGATAATTTGACAATTTTTATATGTCGCTCAATATTGTGTCAGACTTGTGTCAATATTGGTATACCGAGGCCTGTGTGGAGTCCGAGAATGAAAATTTTGCCAGGCTTGTGTCCAACATAAACTAAAGAGACGTGTTTGAAATCTGGGAATTACAAACGTGCCAGCCCTGTGCCTAGCTTGGTATATCAAGACGTGTGTGGAGTCTGTGAGTGACGATTGTGCCAGGCTTGTGTCTAATCTAAACTAATGAGGCTTATTTGAAATCTGGGAATGACAAATGTGCCAGGCTTGTGTCTAGCTTGATATATCAAGGCAAGGTGTAGTCTGTGACTAACGATTGTGCTAGCCATAGGTCCGGCCCGATATACCAAGCGTTGGTAGTCAAGCTTGTAACAAGGCAGGCACTTTTGTTACAGCCTGGAAATTCCTACCTGGGATGATAAGGGGCTAAATAAACTAAATATGTCGTTTGTATTCAAATGTCGTTGGTTTCATTCCTACATGTGTTTAAAACTAACAAAAAAATATTGGTATAAAAAAAGCATATGTATATGCATTATATGAGAATTGACCATTTATAAAGTCGCATAGTTTCATAGTCGTATTTAAGTTTCCTCGCGGGGACACGATCTTAAACGTAAGTACCGTCAACATAAATTATAATATACGTCTTTTGAGAAATAAGTGAATGAAATATTTTTCAAAAATTCAAATCATATTTTGTATGACAATCAATATGTATAAAGAAAATTTGCAAAACTCAACATTTTTAAAATGCCATTGTCCACTTGTGTAACTTAATTAATATTTGTTTTTTTTTTTCCAAATTCATTGTCTAAATATATTTAATTTTTATTTTGTTGATATATTAATTTCTGATCTAATTAATTTAGTAATGTTTCCAGTTCCGGTTCCGGTTCTGGTTTTCTGTTTGAGTTCCGGTTCCATTAAAAATTTCAAAAACGGTTCCAGTTCCAGTTCCAGTTCTATAAAAATGAAACGGTTCCGGTTCCATTTCCGGTTCCACCCGAGCCCTGATTTATGGTCACTATGGATATTTTTTCTTCAATCCTTGATTATTAATATACAATAATGTTTCGGTAGCGTCGGTAGACTGTGAGCCGAAAGGGCCCAGGTTCAAGCCTGGACTGGGGCTAACAAAATCTTTTTCATAGACACATTTTTCTATACCGCGCTACCTCTCGGCAGTAAAAGGCAAACCTACGAACATTGTCTATGAAAAACTCTCATCCGCCGTTCAGATTCGGCAATAAACTGTAGGTCCCCCCACTTTGAGTACAAATATAACACGCACAGCTCAAAATGGTGAGAGAGAGCTCGGCCAAAGTTCTTATAGGAATGTTGCGCCATAATATTATTATTATTTTTAATAATGTTTCTTATTCCATATAGATCATAACTACAACATTGTGAAATAATTCGTTGCAGTAGTCCATCAAGTTTGGTGTTTTTAATGCAAACCCTATATCAGCAAAGATTTGGGTAAGTCGTGTGTTCAAATATATGCATTTTTAAATGAATTAATAAAATTAAATATTTACAGTTTTTTAACGGTGTTATCAACAATTTGTTACGCTTAAAAATGGAAATGGTCGACAAGAAATATCAGACGGTCTGGCCGCCATCGTCGAGCTCCGCCCTTATCAACAACTATTTATTTAAAAGTCCAGCCGCTGAAACCCTGAACCAGATGTTGTATTTTATATATTTTATAGAAAAAAACAAAATTTCGTTGATGATACTGCAAAACCACCTGTCTACATTTTCGAATACCTCTTACAAAATGAATTTTACAAAAGAAACAAAACTATTTTCAGTCTTAAGTATACAAAATTAAGAGTTGCCAAAAACACAAATGATGAAAAAACCTAAACAATTGTATTGAAAATTGTCTTTGCTAAATAGAAATACATTGATTGGAAACACGAGATTGAGAACATTGAGAGTAGAGATGGGCGAGTGCCGTGCTTTTTTCGTGTCACGCCCGAAAATCTGAGTTAGTGCATGCAAAAATCCGTGCGTGCTATTTGCTGTCGTGCTGCGTGTCCGTGCCTCCAAAATCAGGCACGCGCCCATTAAAGTTTTTTTTTATAGTTTCTACCCTAATTAAAAAAAACCCTTACTTCCTGCTTCAGAAAATAAAAATTTCGTGGTATTTTAACCTTTTCTTAAAAATCTGTTGTTTTAGTTTTACTTATGGATTTAAAAGAATAAAACAGTATCAAACATAATTTTTGAATTAATTATTACAGGGACTAAAACCTATTGGAATATCAGTTCCGGTTCAAAGATTTTTAAAATTGTGGATCCGGTTCCGATTCCGGTTTCCACCAACAAATTAAATGGGTTTCGATTCCGGTTCCATATATTTTTAATAACGGTTCCGATTCCGGTTCTTTGCGTTCCTTGACAGGGACTATAATATCTGTTCTGGTTCCAATATTTTTAAAATAGCGGTACCGATTCCAACCATAAAAAAATATATAAGTTCCGATTCCAGTTCCGGTTCAACACATTTTTAATAACGGTCCAAAAATCTAAACGGTTCCGGTATTATTTTTCACGTTTCGCATGTTTTTCCGTGTTTTTTTCTTGTTTTGTCGTGTTTTTCCGTGTTTCTTCGTGTCTTTTAAAATACCGTGTTTTACCGTGCTTCTCGTGCGTGCCTGTAAATTTACTCGTCGGGCCCGTGCTCGTGCGTGTCACCTATCGGCATGCCCGTGCGTGTCCGTGCCATCAAAAACAGGCACACGCCCATCTCTAATTGAGAGACTACGCAACGGCGGACGAATGTGGCGTAATCGTCGATGAACGAATACGTAATATATACAGCATACAATTTTATTACGTAGGTGAGTGAAAATCTGAAGAAATGTGTCACTCACGAAATTATACAGCACAAAGCTGTAAATGTTTGCGTACGTTCATAAAACCAGAAATATAATCGAAATTTAAATTTTGTTTATTTGTCATAGTGAGAAAATAAACCAGAAAGGAAGGTTAGGTCACATGGGAAATTTTGAAGTAGGGAAGTTGTGAAAGTTGGTGTTATGAAGTTACCCTACAACATATGTGATACGTTGCGCAGTTACCATTTAAGTTATGAATAGCTCACCAGGGTATACGACTCCTCAAAATTACTAAAAAAAAATGCAATCGCTGAAGAATTCCCTTTCAATTGATACCCATATGTACAAATGGGTAGGTGTAGCGAATTTGTTTTTTTTTTTCAAATACATGAAAATATATATATATATATATATATATATATATATATATATATATATATATAAATATATATATATAAATATATATATATAAATATATATATATATATATATATATATATATATATATATATTTGACCAAAAAAGTTCACTTAGGTAAGTAAAATTCATCCGTAAATGTAAATTTTATATGAGGTATTTGAACATAAGTGGTCGGTTCACAGGTCACAAAGGACCGATCATGCCCATTTTACATAGGTATAATGGTAATCTAAATTAGTTTCATTTATCTAACTCTAAATTTTTTTCAGAAGTTGTGATTTCAACCGACAGACGGACATCTCTAAATCGACTCAGGAGGTCATGCTTCCTTCTGGGTGTTACAAACGGCGTACCAAACTGAATATACCCTTTCACACTTAATGTAGGGTATACAAATATTTTTAATGCACAAAGTTTTAAAAATCAGATCTCTATAATTTTTAATTACTATAAAAATTCTTGTAAGATTTCAAACGAGAAACGTGGGCTCATTCAATAGATAATATTTTCTTACGCCATACATTTTTCGATTTAAGTCTTACTAAGTTCACTCGTAGCCGCGGTAGCTCAGTGGTTAGTGCGTTGGACTGCGAGCCGAAAGGTCCCCGGTTCAAGCCTGGACTGGGGCTAACAACATCTTTTCATAGAAACATTTTTTCTATACCGCGCTACCTCTCGTCAGTAAATGGCAAACCTACGAGAGTAAAAAATTGCCTATGAAAAAGCTCTCACCCGCCGTTCGGATTCGGCAATAACTGTAGGTCCCACCACTTTGAGTACAAATATAACACGCACAGCTCAAAATGGTGAGAGAGCTCGGCCTAAGTTCTTATAGAGCTGTAGTGCCAAACTATTATTATTATATTAAGTTCACCTTAAAACCCCCTAAAGTTATCTTATGTATTAAAAATATTTTGTTATTGAAATGTTCTTGGCGACAGAACCATGACGAACTGATACACAAGAAAACGATAATATTGCATTATCACCCAGTTCTAAGCTATTTCAAGTCTAACCAGTTGGGAAGGTTAGATGGAAAATTTTAAAGTAGGTGTAATTATGATAGTTAGGATTATCAAAATTATAGTCGGTCTAAGCCGACTATAAATACCCTACACAAAGTGATATATAGGTCACCAGGGTATACGAATCCTGAAAATAACTACAAACATTCAATCGCTGAAGAATTTCCATTCATTTGATACCCATATTTACAAATGGGTAGGTGTACCGAATTTCGAATTTTTTTTGTGAACCACAAGTCTTTTCGCCGGAAAACATTATTATCATGTATTTGAGCATGATATCAATATATATATATATGACCAAAAAAGTTTGCCTAAGCACGTATACATAAAAATTGATATTTATATGTACATTTTATATGAGGTATTTGAACATAAGTGGTCGGATCATAGGTCACAATGGACCGATCTCGCCATCACACATACAGCGTAGGTATATTAGTAATCTAAGTTATAAGTTTCATTTATCTAGCTCTTCAATTTTAAAAGTAGTAGGGATTTCAGCAGACAGACAGACGGACAGACAGACGGACGGACAGACGGACATCGCTAAATCGACTCAGGAGGTCATGCTGATCAAGAATATATATACTTATCCATACCGGAGATGCTTCCTTCTGGGTGTTACAAACGGCGTACCAAACTGAATATACCCTTTCATTCTTAGTGTAGGGTATAAAAACGTTTTAAAAAAAGTAATTAAAAGTAAATGCCTTTTTTAAACTTACTTCATTTGACTGGGTATAATTCCACATTCTTTGCGATGACCTTTAGTGTCCAGTTTCCAAGCACGCCACAATCCAAATGTTCCCCCAAAAACTGTGTTATCCACATAGAGTACTTCGTCCTTAACGAAACGAAGGTCTCCCTCATTCAGATCACCAGTACGGTCAAATCCTGCACGAATATAGAACGAGTCGCCGGACTTGTCTTTAATAAGTTTTAATCCTGCAAGGAAACCATTCATTATTACATTGGTCTCACAGATCGAAACAGTGCGTAGTTTACTTTTTAATTTATTCTGTACCAACATAGTAACACTATCTGTTAGCTTCGAAATTTCATTTGCAGCTTGTTCAGCAGTCACACAACGCAAATCTACTCCATTGTATTCCAATATCTGATCGCCTTTACGTATGCCTGCATTATCAGAAGGCGATCCAGGATGAACATCGTGCACGTAAATTCCTACCTTGTTTCCACCAAATAACTTGATTCCCAGGTTCTTTGATTTTTCCATGTGCAGCGTCACATAGCGTACCTCCTCTTCGAACACAGTAGAAGAGGTCGAAGCAGTGGTCGTGGTTGCCGCCGATGATGGCAAGTCCTGACTGCTACTAATATCTGACTGATTTTCTAAACTATCCCCAAAACTTTCGTTTTTTATAGACTGCGTTGAAATTATAGAACTTGACGGCGGCATGACGTTCTGAGCAAGGGCACTTATTGCTGACGAAGATATCGGCAGTGGCGACACCGCAGACAACATACCCCGCACTGGAGGCCGCGGTGAATTTCGCGGCGTCGGTGAGCCTGAATGATTTACAGGAGATTCGGGTTCCAAGTTATTTGTGCCTTCATATTCCGTAGAATGGAATTCTGTGCCAGAGAAAAAAAATATTAAAACTAGTAAAATTGAAAAACAGCACTGTGGGTGCTTTTTTTACCAACAGAAAGTAAAATTATATATTTTTGTGGATTTTTGACATTCTAAGAACAATAGCATTTTTTGACGTACTGTTTAAAGGATATTTGACAATGCGAAAAACCATTTTTTTACTAATAGTTTTACTTGGTAGGCGATTCTTTGATCAAAAATAGTACCTATTTACTTCTCGGAATCCAAACGATCACCATTCTTGTACTTTAATTTTTAAATTAGCTAATATTGTGAACTGCAGTCAGAAGAGAGAGGAGATATCTTTTCAGGTGCAAGAAGAAGATAATACGCCTGATCGGAGCCTCTTCCTGTAAGGACGAGGTCCTAAATCTAATAACAGATGTCCAGGATGCATTAGGATTGTGGAGGGAACATTTCTCGCAACTCCTAGCCGGCGATGACTACAATAATTACGCCGATAGAGAAGACCGACAATCCTAGTTGCTGCCGACGATGTGTACATATTACCACCTGACCGTGATGTGGTCTGCTCAGCTATGTCCAGAAGAATGCATGCCCACCGAATGGAATATCAGTGTACTCTACTCAATCCTTAAGAAGAAGCGCCAAATACCGTGAGATAAGCACACTCAACATCGCGTATAAGGTTAAATCGATCGTATTAAGTGAAAGACTGAAGGCCATCGTCAACAGACTGATTGGACCTTATCAGTGAGGCTTCACACCTAACAAGTCCACCATAGCTTAGATTCTCACATTACGCCAAATCCTGGAAAATACCAAAGAGAGGCAGATCGACAACCACCACCTTTTAGTCGACTACAAAGATAAGTTCGACAGTCCGATAAGGAGTCGCCGAGACCGAACGACTCCGTCTCGTGTGACTTCTTCAACCTGATAATGGAGAAGATTGTACGAGCTGCCAAACTTCATTACATTGGCACTACAAGATTGTAAGCTGATGATATCGACATGATTGGGCAGAGTGCAGCATTCTCCTGTACAGAGAAGGACTCGTGTCGAATGGTTACCAGAGAAGGTCAGTATAGACACCCACAACTTCGAAGTTGTGAAGGACTTGTCTACTTAGGTTGTCTACTTAGGTACCAAAACCAAATAACGTCCGTCTTGGGATTAGCCCAAGAATAACTCATGCCAACAGGTGCTACTTTGGGCTCAGTATGCAATTAAGAAGCAATTGCCTATGTAGTTTTTGTCTGGCCTCATCTATGGCGCTGAGGCATGAACACTTGTCAACACCGATGAGCGAGCTTTTGGCGTGTTCGAAAAAAAATATTCTACGGAAAATCTTGGTTTTTTGGACATGTCAAGCGTATAGATATTAAAGCTCCAGCAAAAAAGGTGTTCAATACTGTATCCAGTAATCAACGAGACGACGTTTGGAGTGCAAAACTAGCGCCAGCGCGCGCAACGCAAAAACGACTGGCAGAGCATAGTTACTTTGGCCGAAACCCATTATGGGTTGTAATGGCCATATATGTAAGTAAGTCTGGTCCTGTGATACGTCCACTTTTGTACATATAAAACCAAAATCTACGAGAAATTTTGTCTGTCAAAGTGAATCATGACTTTTGGACCTGTATATTTATGCAAATCCGACAGTAAATGTATATTTATGCAAATCCTGCAGTAAATATGCAAATCCGAAAAATCGACTAATAGCAATTCACAAAAACTCGATTAATGACTATCAACAACAGAACGTTTTTACGTTTTCTGACACATCGTACACAAAATTAAGCAATAACAGCAATTGCTGACAGTTACACACAGCTATAGTTTTCAAAAATGTGCTGTTGTGGTATTTCTAACAGCCGCAGCAATATAAATTAAAATACTTCCGTCTTATAACCCCTTTTATTTCTAATATGCAAATATGGTATCAAATAATGGTCTTACTTTCAGGATTATACTGCACCAACATGGTTATTGAGTTGCCGCACTGACGCAGCACATTTGCCGCAATATCATTTGTAGCCGACCGCATATTCAGACCGCAAACTTCCAAGAGTTGATCACCCACCTGAAGACCAGCACGAGTGGCGATGCTTTTGTCGGCTACAGTAGATACAAATATTCCGCCACCATTGTTATTGCATTGAATAGTGATGCCAAGCGATTTGTCGCTTTTTTCTATCGTGACTCTTCTAAGGTCTCCAGGGCATAAAAAATCCTTCGAGTTGCGCTTGCTGCCGCCGTGGCTTAGCACTTCAACATTTACTTGAGGCATGGGCGAACCACGCCCGCTGCCGCCACCCCCATTAACTGCAGCATTGGTAACACCTGCGTGGTGCATGAGTGGTGCAGCAGTCAGCGCACCACCACCAAAGTGATGATCAATCGAACCCGAGCTGTTCTTAACGCCGCTGTTAGCATAGTCTTTGCTGCCAACACTTGGATTGGACGGGATGCGCAGTCGTTGATGATCCTTTTTTCGCGGAAAAGTTCCACCTTCGTAATGTACTCCGGTACCTGCGCCATGTAGATGTGGATGAAAGTGCATTTGCTGAAGTTGCAGTGGCGTGGCAGGTGGATAATCGTGCAAGTAGGCGTGTGGATGATGGTTGTGCGTCGGTGACATATAGTCTACTTCAAATTTGTCCACTGAATGTGTGGGAACGCCAAGAGTGCTGTTGTTGATATCAATCTGTTGTTGGGTGGATGAGCCGATGTGTGCATGCTGCATGAGCGGTGGAGGTGATGGTAGCGTCAAAGGACTCGAATGTCGAATGTGGCGCAAATGATGCGAGTGGGGATGTGTGGAGGATTGTGTAAAAGTAGGGAAAAGCTGAGTGTGACGATTAGGTGGTATGTTGTTTGTGTTAAAAATGCCTCCACTCGCACCGCCGACTATGCCAGAAGCAATGCTCTCACTGTCGCTAGGATACTTTGAGACATTCTTCACAGCAACAGGAACTGACTGAGGTAGAGGAACCACGCGCTTAGGATAAGTCGATACGATATACTCAGATATTGGTGGACTCTTTGCTGATAAGATGGAGTCAATAGAATTCTGCGACTTAAGCGAAATCATGTCTAATGAATTTTGCTGTTGCGATGACGAGTTATTGCGCGAAAAATTGTTGTTGAGGTTCAAAGGCACAAATAGCGCAGGATGCAGGGACGATTTTCCAACACTTGGAACGCAGGATGAGTTAGTAAACAGATGTTGTTTGCGCGGTAATATTTCAGAGCAATTTGTAACAGTATTTATTACTTGTTGTTGCGCTTGTTGGCCGCTAGTTTTGTAAAATTCGGTAGGTGTTATATTCAAGGAGTATCGATTTTGATAGTTCTGCATACGCTGACTTACGTTTTTTTCAGTTGGTGGTATTTTAACTCGCATATTAGCGCCCATTATGGGCGCAGGACGCTGTATGGGTTTCGTTTGTTCAAGTGAAATTGGTTCCTGCTCTAACATTAAAGGTGCGCCATACACTGAGTGCCGCATATAATTTGAGTAAACGTTGTTCGTATTAGTATTTTGATACAGTACCGAAGAGGGAATTGGATTCGAATTGCGATTTAGATTATTTTTCGCCATATTGACACCATTACGCAGCTGCATTTGTGGTTTGGCTTGCGTCGGCGGCGGTAGGGGCGGAGGCTCTTCAACGGGACTCCGCTCATCATCTTTGTCAACATTTATAGGACCTGCTGTGAATAGTGACAATGGTGCGCGCTTCTTTTCACGCTGAACGATTGTTGCGGTTGGATTTTCATGAGTGGCATTAAGAATATTGGCTCGCGGCCAGGTCCCCATGCTTTTTGCTTCCTTCTCTTTCTTGCTACGTTTTCCGCGCTTAAACAGGTTCTCTTTGCTCTTTTCTGAAGAATTCTCGCTTAGTACGGAATCTAGTGCAGCCAGCGCATCGCTTTCTTGCGTAAAATGGTCCATTTCTGATCCAGGTTTTGAAATGTGAATTTTTTCCTTAAACTTGCTCAGCATTTCGGCTATTTTTGACGGATGCTTGGAGTTTGTTACCCGATGCATGGAGTCAATGGAGTCTGTTTGAGCCGAAGAGGTGGTCATGCGACGCTGGGTCTCATGCAAATTGCCATCTTGCACGTTTTTCAAAGCGAATATGGTGATCGAATCATTTCGTTCGTCACTCAAGAGACTAACAATGCCATTGGATGATTGTATACTCTCCATTGGCTTATTATTAATGCTGAGCACTCGATCACCAACATCCAATTCTGGCTCAAAGCTGGCCAGCGAATTTGGTTCGATTTTCGCAATATATACACCTGACTCTAGACACAAGCCGTGGTTGCGATTGTCTTGTAAGTTAAGATGTACTGTATATAAATGCCTTTTACTGTGGCGGGTGCGGGATACTAGTAGATTACAACGTGGAGCATTTGATCGTATTTCGTCCAGAAGCATGCGTTTTGTCATCGATTGACAATCCAAATTATTGACCTTGCAAATAACGTCGTTTATCTTTAACTTTCCGAACGCAGGAGAAATATTTGTTACTCCACAAACCAATTGCCGCTTATTGGTATCATCTAGTATAAGGCCTAGATCACTATCCGAGTGAAAATTACACAATTCAATGTCCAACATATCCTCAGATTCATATGTGCTCATGCGAAAACTTCGTCGAGAAACAGAGTCCATATTCTGGTTTTCGATCTGCTCCTTGAGAATGTCTATTTTTTTCTGAGCCTCATCCTTTTGTTTCTTGATCTTTTCGCTGTCGCGTATTGCGGATAGCAGATCCGAAATGGCTTTGTCACGTTCCTTGCGCAAATTGTCACAAAGTGTCTTTACCGAATCACGCTCCTGAACTATTTTCTCACGCTGTGAAATGGCCCAGTCGCGCACTTGTTTGGCCTGTTCCGTGTCCTGTAGTGCGCGTTCAACTTCAGCGTGAGCCTTCTCCAAGTTTTTACGAAGCTTTTCTATTTCTTTGAAGTCATCCTTACTGTCGGACCACGAACTGTCCCGTGACTTAAGTAGATCGCGCGTTTTAAACTCAGACTGCTGCAATGTTTTCAAATCGTTCTTAAGCACCAACTCTTCCTTGGTCAACTTATCAATTTCCTTGTTGGCTGCAAGCAGATCATCGGACATCTTTTGATGTTCCTGTAACACATTATCCTTTTCTGACAGCAACTGATTCAATTCCTCTTTGATACGATCGTGGTGAATTTTAATCAACCGCACCTTGTTTGCTTCCGCGGCAAGCAAATTTTTTAGATTCTCAACTTCCTTCTCCGTTTGTTCGCGTTGCAAGTTGAACTGCTCGCGTGAGTCTCTGTAGAAATTACGTTCTTTCTTCACGTTTTCCAGCTCCATTACCGCAGAACTAAAACTCTTTTTGTACTTCTCTCGTTCAGCGTCGATCACTTTATTTTCCTTAATCAAGTCCGCGTTACGCTCTTTGCAGAGATGTAGCTCTTCTACTAGTTTATCATGCTCGGCGCAGCTACTATCGCATTTGCGACTAGCTACCTCACTGTAATCGCGAAAGTATTGCTTAGGACTTTGAGAATTCCCATTCTCGGCTTCCTGCTTGTTCATGCTTTCGATTAGTCGCATCAGCTTGCGATCCAGCATAGCATTTTCTTGCTTCAAGTGTGTGTTTTCCGCTGTTATGTCGGTAAATTTGTTGCGGTCCGTTGTTTTGATTTGATTCATGGCGGCCATATATTGGTCCTGATAGAAAGCAAGTTGCGATGCCAAATCGTCACAGCGCCGCACTGTATCCGAATGCTGGTGTCGTAGATTTGATAACTCTATCAACGCCGAGTCGTACTGTGTTTTTAGAACATCGAACTTCTTACTAGTTGCGTTGGCTACCGAGTTGCTATTGGTCGTACTATTGTTGTTGTTACTCGCCATATTGGCAGTCCCAGTGCTTCCGCTGGAGTTAGAAGACGGGCGCAGTGTTCGATCGTATCCAACATATTTTGGATTCTCTATTTAAAACATATTATTGTAAAATTAAAGCAATTTTACTGTGGACAATTGCAGTACAAACCTTCATCCTCTTGGCTGCTTGTACTCGTCAAAGAAAGATCACCCGACGCCATTTTAAAAGTTAAATCATCTTAATGTTATAAATCTGAAAAAACAGTTTGAAATTTTTATTAATGATACAGCGTAGCAAAATCAGATATTATAACTTTGTATACCCATGTAAAAAATGAAATAATGTCACACAACAAATTGTTGTCCTTTCATTCAAGTTTACAAGGTTTATTTTAAATTTACTGAAATAAAATATTCAATTTTTAAAGAAGCTAGAATTTTGCCTGAAAATCTCCCAGTGACTCGTTCTGATGGAATTAACTCCTCTTTCCGATAAAAAAAAGTAGGAACATTCGTACTTCTTTGTCAGAACCCTGCTCAGAAATCGGAGCGAATTAGGCTGACGCTTTAACGGAACATAGAATTCCAATGGAATTTTTCGTTCGCTTTCTGAAAGATTTACTGACAATATTCTAACTTATTATATATTCGCTCTTTCCTATCTTTTTCGTATTCTGACGTAAATTTATCACTATAGAATGTAATATTCTAGCGCTACTCTAGTTAATTCTAAAAATAAAGGGATATACAATTGACAAAGCTTCTGATATATTTATTTTAGTTACAGATTTATGAAAGTTTAAAATTTTACAAAACAAATTTAAAATGACATACATAGTCAAATAACAATTTTAATTAGATAACATGAGCTTTGTAAGCGAAACCGTTGACGGCGTTTAAACGCGTATTCTTTTTGATGCAGAATCAGCACTTAGAAAAAAGGAAGAGCGGATCTAACAAGTCACTGGGCTATTGTACGAAACTTCGACATGTTTCAACAAGTTTGTTCTCTGTTCTCCTAACATCGCCAGACTTTTACACTTCACGAGAATCCATGATGCACATCATTTGCATTTCATTCGTACTAATCCGTTGTAATACACTGATTTTCTATCTCTTTCTCGCTCACTGCCTCAATAATCTCTCATCTCTGTCTAACACCTCATTACGCTGAAAAGTCTTCTGTCTCATTCACTTTTATTTATTACTTGCATAGTCGGACAAATTACATATTTCGCAACAATGCAACAAATATCAATTTGACACTAAAAATGTTATCCGAACATGAAATATTATAGATTGACAATTTTAATGTTAGATTGATATTGAAAATGTTAAATAGATATTATTTAATTTAATATTAATGTTATTTACGAAACGGGGCAGTTGCCGATGTACATTAGCAGTTTTGTTGAATTGTATCATATTTCGAGTTAGCTCAGATCTATTCGATTAATTAGTAAACAAGTTTGCAGATTAGTTATGCCGTTTAAGAAAAATAACTTGGAGTTAATATTATTTTTTATTTACTATTTATATTTTATATTTTCATTTACATATACTAAAATAGCACAATTTAAAGTCAATTATTAAATAAAAGTTTATTTTTTTACCATTTTCACAAAGAATAAAATGTCAAAAGCTGATTTTAATTTTAAAGTCGACTTTGAACTGTTTAAACTGTCAATTCAATGCTCAAATAATGTTGAAATTTGACTAAATTGTGATTAATTTGAAAATTAACACCAACCGTTCTCGCTAAATTTGCGGCCGTTCTTACAGAGATTATTTTGTAATCTGTTGAGTAAGTTAAAAATAATTACACAAGTTGCGTCATTTTGTATTGAACATTTAAAAACATATCTTAAAGTACAAAGCTGTCAAAATATTTAAGGAAGTTGTTGTAGAACAGCAACTGTTCCGTTTCTTTATTGAACCAAGTCCGCCCGGAGATGCTGTCATCAAAGTAAACTCTGAAAAGAAACAATTTTCATCACGTGTTCATAATTTCAATCCCAGGAAATTATATTTTCACTTTTACCATTAAAATTTAATATTTGAATTGACACTTTTTTACACCATTGGATTTACTTAATTGTTGTGGATAAATCGAGCGTAAGGAAAAGTACGCCATTTTACTTTTTCTAGTTGTCAAATGTGTCAAAATAAGTCAACAGTTTTGTTGCAAATGTCTACTAACTCAGGATGTTTGCTATCAGTCAACAGTAAATATTTCAATTTTCATTGATGTTGTAGCAAACATCTCGTAACTATCTGCATATATGTCATATTTAAAAAATATTAAAAGTTTTGCTGCGACTTTATTGAAACTTATGGGATATTTGAAGATTTGCTACAAGGCGTAAATTTAAACAGATAGTTACAGCAAGACTTTCATAAACATCTTGTTTTTAGTGTATATATAGTTTTCTATAGTTTTCTATAAAAGTCAAGTTCAATTCACCAAGTACAATATTTTTAAACCAAAACATGGTCAAAATTACAACGACGCAAGTTATTTTTATGATTTATTAAATCTATAATATATGGGGCATTCCACGTCAAATCGCCGAGCTTTGACCCTGACCCTCTCCGATTTGCTTCATATTTTAATATGTTGTTATTATTGATCAATGAAGTTTAAATTTTTTAAGTTTTCCATCGCATCCCCTTCACCCCCTTAGCAAACTGTAAAAACACGATTTTTGCAGTTAATGGTCTTCATCACGATTTTGCACGAATTTTGTCTGTCAGCATGCAAAAACTGCCTTTTTAAAATTCTGAAAAAATTTACATAAATTCTTGACATTGAACAAAGATCATTTCAGTTTGATTTGGAGTGGTAAGAATTTTTCTTCTATTTTTGTCTTAAATTTGAAAATCCTGTTTTTCAGTATAGAAATCGCCATAATTTTGGATTGGTTTGAGATACATCAATAAAAACTGGTATATTCTCATATGTCTGAAGTACAAACCGTGTTACAAAAAATGGGCCGTTTTTGTCAACTGCCACGCCTAGCTGTCATATAACATTTATAGTAAACACGATATAGCTCTTAAGATATACGAGATATATTATTGAAATTTTGTCCAACATCATATAATATAAAAACAACACGTTTTACTAATAATGGTTGTGATCGGACTACTTCGACGTCTACCTGCCAAAAAAGATGATATATAAAGTGCTACAATATGTATTTAATTTGGTCTCTATGAAAAGAGGAAGAGCAGGGTGTACTATATGTCTATAATGGTCATCATCATATATCGCTTAGAACCGGAGTTATGACCAATGATATGTCGAATTTATATGGTAGGTAGGCGTTGTAGTAGACCGATCACAGTTTAATTTCGTATAATTATTGATCCTTACAAAAAATTAAAAATTTCATCGCGATATCTCATATAGAAACGGAGTTAAGGCTGATGATATGTTATGTTTATATGACAGGTAGGCGTGGCAGTTCACTGAACTAGACTAGGGATGCCCAACTCAGCCCGTACGGGCAGGACGTCAGTCCGCAAGGTGCTATGTCAGGGGAACAGCGGTGAAGCGGATAGAGTGAGAGGATTGTTAGAGTTTGAGCGAGCACAACGAATATAAGTTCGTGTGAACTGCAAAAACTCTCAGTCGATCACGCTGCCACCGTTTCCCAAAAAAAATGCAATGAAAAAATAAAATGTTTGAAGTATAGTGGAAATATTAACTGTTGTTTGTTAATTTTTTCGAGAAAACAAGAATACATGTACTTCGATGAATGTACAATAGAGATAGTTGGTTTTGTCTAGAAAGGCAGTATTATAAATTTAATAAACCATATATTAAGCAAATGCACTCATTTTAAAAATACATATTTGGAACTATATATTTATCATATATTTATATATATTTATCATACCACATTATTCGTATAATGTTGTATGAATTATTGTAATAAATTATATGATTAAATAAATCCCAACTATTTATCGTAAAAATAAATTTTATTCAGTGTAAACTCACAGTAACCCAGTAGAAATTGTGAAATAGAATTATTGACTAATTTTTTTTTTAAATCTGAAATAAAATTATTACACAATATTTATATATAATGTTAATTTATTTATTTTGCTGAGGAGTGCGCCAGCTTATGTTTGTAGTTTTAATTGTAAAAAAAAAAATTGAGATGTTTACATTTACAATTGAAACGTACAGTTTAAAAATACTTATAGTACCGTTAAAATTATAATGTGTATGTTGTTTTTATTAGATTCATGTAAATCATGAGTTGTTTAATTAAATGTACAACAATAAAGTCAATTTAAGAAATGGTCAACAATTTATATTTCGTACTGGGTTTGCATGCGTAGAATTGAAGTCGACTGCACACAGTCGAACATAGTATTTTAAGTATGATTCAAATATTTATATTGATATTCATTATTGTATACTTTATAAAGTCCGTGAAGTTAAATTCGTCGCGAACTTAGCGGATACACAAACCATATAAATTTAACAGTGCTCTGTTAAGATACTGTTAACTAAGGTGATGGTGCTCTGTAGGTCAAAATTCCCGAACTCTGAAATACCTGCTGGTATCCAAATCGGTATCATTAAAAAGGTAATTGAATTACCTTCAAAACGTATTATGAATCGTTAACGCACTATCAAAACTGTGGAACTAGTGACTAATGAAGTGACTTTTCAACCGTATGTGTACCATTTAAGTCAAAATTCCCGAACTCTGAAATACCTTCTGGTATCAAAATCGGTATTATTAAAAAGGTAATTGAATTACCTTTAAAACGTATTATGACTCGTTAACGCACTATGAAAACTGTGGAACCAGTGACTAATTAAGTGACTTTTCAGCCGTATGTGTATCCTTTAAGTCAAAATTCCCGAACTCTGAAATACCTGCTGGTATTCAAATCGGTATCATTAAAAAGGTAATTGAATTACCTTCAAAACGTATTATGACTAGTTAACGCACTATGAAAACTGTGGAACCAGTGACCATATAAGTAAAGTTTGACATGTGACCTTGAATTTTAGGTCAAAATTCCCGAACTCTGAAATACCGGTCGGTATCAAAATTGGTATCATTAAATAGGTAATTGAATTACCTTCAAAACGTATTATGACTCGTTAACGCACTATGAAAACTGTGGAACCAGTGACTAATTAAGTGACTTTTCAGCCATATGTGTACCCTTTAAGTCAAAATTCTCGAACTCTGAAATACCTGCCGGTATCAAAATCGGTATTATTAAAAAGGTAATTGAATTACCTTTAAAACGTATTATGACTCGTTAACGCACTATGAAAACTGTGGAACCAGTGACCATATAAGTAAAGTTTGACATGTGACCTTGAATTTTAGGTCAAAATTCCCGAACTCTGAAATACCGGTCGGTATCAAAATTGGTATCATTAAATAGGTAATTGAATTACCTTCAAAACGTATTATGACTCGTTAACACACTATGAAAACTGTGGAACCAGTGACTAATTAAGTGACTTTTCAGCCATATGTGTACCCTTTAAGTCCAAATTCTCGTACTCTGAAATACCTGCTGGTATCAAAATCGGTATCATTAAAAAGGCAATTGAATTACCTTCAAAACGTATTATGACTCGTTAACGCACTATGAAAACTGTGGAACCAGTGACCATATAAGTAAAGTTTGACATGTGACCTTGAATTTTAGGTCAAAATTCCCGAACTCTGAAATACGGGTCGGTATCAAAATTGGCATCATTAAATAGGTAATTGAATTACCTTTAAAACGTATTATGACTCGTTAACGCACTATGAAAACTGTGGAACCAGTGACTAATTAAGTGACTTTTCAGCCGTATGTGTATCCTTTAAGTCAAAATTCCCGAACTCTGAAATACCTGCTGGTTTAAAATCGGTATCATTAAAAAGGTAATTGAATTACCTTCAAAACGTATTATGACTAGTTAACGCACTATGAAAACTGTGGAACCAGTGGCCATATAAGTAAAGTTTGACATGTGACCTTGAATTTTAGGTCAAAATTCCCGAACTCTGAAATACCGGTCGGTATCAAAATTGGTATCATTAAATAGGTAATTGAATTACCTTCAAAACGTATTATGACTCGTTAACGCACTATGAAAACTGTGGAACCAGTGACTAATTAAGTGACTTTTCAGCCATATGTGTACCCTTTAAGTCAAAATTCTCGAACTCTGAAATACCTGCCGGTATCAAAATCGGTATTATTAAAAAGGTAATTGAATTACCTTTAAAACGTATTATGACTCGTTAACGCACTATGAAAACTGTGGAACCAGTGACTAATTAAGTGACTTTTCAGCCGTATGTGTATCTTTATGTCAAAATTCCCGAACTCTGAAATACCTGCTGGTATCAAAATCGGTATCATTAAAAAGGTAATTGAATTACCTTCAAAACGTATTATGACTCGTTAACGCACTATGAAAACCGCTAGAACCAGTGACCATATAAGTAAAGTTTGAAATGTGACCTTGAATTTTAGGTCAAAATTCCCGAACTCTGAAATACCGGTCGGTATCAAAATTGGCATCATTAAATAGGTAATTGAATTACCTTCAAAACGTATTCTGACTCGTTAACGCACTATGAAAACTGTGGAACCAGTGACTAATTAAGTGACTTTTCAGCCATATGTGTACCCTTTAAGTCAAAATTCTCGAACTCTGAAATACCTGCCGGTATCAAAATCGGTATTATTAAAAAGGTAATTGAATTACCTTTAAAACGTATTATGATTCGTTAACGCACTATGAAAACTGTGAAACCAGTGACCATATAAGTAAAGCTGGACATGTGACCTTGAATTTTAGGTCAAAATTCCCGAACTCTGAAATACCGGTCGGTATCAAAATTGGTATCATTAAATAGGTAATTGAATTATCTTCAAAACGTATTATGACTCGTTAACGCACTATGAAAACTGTGGAACCAGTGACTAATTAAGTGACTTTTCAGCCATATGTGTACCCTTTAAGTCAAAATTCTCGTACTCTGAAATACCTGCTGGTATCCAAATCGGTATCATTAAAAAGGCAATTGAATTACCTTCAAAACGTATTATGATTCGTTAACGCACTATGAAAACTGTGAAACCAGTGACCATATAAGCAAAGCTGGACATGTGACCTTGAATTTTAGGTCAAAATTCCCGAACTCTGAAATACCGGTCGGTATACGTATTGAAGGTAATTCAATTACCTTTTTAATGATACCGATTTTGATACCGGCAGGTATTTCAGAGTTCGAGAATTTTGTCCTAAAGTTCAAGGTCACATGTCAAACTTTACTTATATGGTCACTGGTTCCACAGTTTTCATAGTGCGTTAACGAGTCATAATACGTTTTGAAGGTAATTCAATTACCTTTTTAATGATACCGATTTTGATACCAGCAGGTATTTCAGAGTTCGGGAATTTTGACTTAAAGGATACACATACGGCTGAAAAGTCACTTAATTAGTCACTGGTTCCACAGTTTTCATAGTGCGTTAACGAGTCATAATACGTTTTGAAGGTAATTCAATTACCTTTTTAATGATACCGATTTTGATACCAGCAGGTATTTCAGAGTTCGGTAATTTTGACTTAAAGGGTACACATATGGCTGAAAAGTCACTTAATTAGTCACTGGTTCCACAGTTTTCATAGTGCGTTAACGAGTCATAATACGTTTTGAAGGTAATTCAATTACCTATTTAATGATACCAATTTTGATACCGACCGGTATTTCAGAGTTCGGGAATTTTGACCTAAAATTCAAGGTCACATGTCAAACTTTACTTATATGGTCACTGGTTCCACAGTTTTCATAGTGCGTTAACGAGTCATAATACGTTTTGAAGGTAATTCAATTGCCTTTTTAATGATACCGATTTTGATACCAGCAGGTATTTCAGAGTACGAGAATTTGGACTTAAAGGGTACACATATGGCTGAAAAGTCACTTAATTAGTCACTGGTTCCACAGTTTTCATAGTGTGTTAACGAGTCATAATACGTTTTGAAGATAATTCAATTACCTATTTAATGATACCAATTTTGATACCGACCGGTATTTCAGAGATCGGGAATTTTGACCTAAAATTCAAGGTCACATGTCCAGCTTTACTTATATTGTCACTGGTTTCACAGTTTTCATAGTGCGTTAACGAGTCATAATACGTTTTGAAGGTAATTCAATTACCTTTTTAATGATACTGATTTTGATACCAGCAGGTATTTCAGAGTTCGGGAATTTTGACTTAAATGGTACACATACGGCTGAAAAGTCACTTCATTAGTCACTAGTTCCACAGTTTTGATAGTGCGTTATCGATTCATAATACGTTTTGAAGGTAATTCAATTACCTTCTTAATGATACCGATTTGGATACCAGCAGGTATTTCAGAGTTCGGGAATTTTGACCTACAGAGCACCATCACCTTAGTTAACAGTATCTTATCAGAGCACTGTTAAATTTATATGGTTTGTGTATCCGCTAAGTTCGCGACGAATTTAACTTCACGGACTTTACTTTATATAAGAACGATTAATGTATAGTATAATAAATATTGTTAATTCAAAAATTTCAATTAATAATTTGCTTACAATTTTGCAATAGCATTTTTTATCCACTTGTCTTGTTTTATGAACGGAATAAGAATTAACAATGGTATTATCAAAAATTATAAATTTTCACAAAATACAGTATTTTTGGATAATTCTATGTACATTTTTTTTTCCAAAACCATGAATTATTTTTTGTCAGGTTTTGTTTTACTTTGTTACACCGTACTCTCACCGCACTCTCATTCTCTTCAGTGTTGCATCATTTCTTAAGTAAAATAGGGCAGAAATGTGAAATAAATAATTATTTTAGAATTTAGTTAAGTTTGAGATTTTAATCACTTTAGACACACATTTTATATCACAAAACATTTTACAAAATAATAACAAATAATTAAATTTTGTTTTTGCATGCGAAAATTATATAAATGTTATGAGAAAAAAATTATAATTATTTAAAATGATAAAATTTGTATATTTTAGTAATTGAAAATAATAAGCAATATAAAGGGGTCCGTTAAAACCAATCTCAAATAATTAAACTCTTAAATAGACATTTAAATTTCTCGGAATTTTTAAAAATGAAACGCTAAAATCCCCCGCTTATTTCTGCGTAGCAATCTCCGCTCACTTCTGCCCGTAGATACCCCTCGCCCAGCACTCGATTGCCCGTGCAGACAGCCGCGGGCAGGCGAGTTGGGCATCCCTAAACTATACCATACTTCGAATTAATATTACCACATACAAATGAGGAATACAAGCAAAATTTCATGACTTTAACTCATATAAGACCAAAGATTTAGCACTTTATGTTTTAAATTTATATGACAGGTAGGCGTGGTAGTTGGTCGATCGTAACAATTTTCAGTGGTCCATTTTATTTTTATATTACATGATGTTGAACAAAATTTCAATAATATACCTCTTATATCTTAAGAGCTATATCGTGTTTACTATACATGTTACATGACAGCTAGGCGTGGCAGTTGACAAAAACCGCCCAATTTTTGTAACACGGTTTGTACTTCAGACATATAACTACATACCAGTTTTTATTGATGTATCTCAAACCAATCCAAAATTATGGCGATTTCTATACTAAAAAACGTAATTTTCAAAGTTAAGAAAAAAATAGAAGAAAAATTCTTACCACTCCAACTCAAAGTGGAATGATCTTTGTTCAATGATCTTTGTAAAAAAAAAATGTATGTAAATTTTTTCAGAATTTTAAAAAGGCAGTTGTGAAGAGGATGCGATGGAAAACTGAAAAATTAAATTTAAACTTCATTGATCAATAATAACAACATATTAAAATATGAAGCAAATCGGAGAGGGTCAGGGTCAAAGCTAGGCGAATTGACGTGGAATGCCCCATATACATATTCTGGCATTGTGAGTGCTCACAAGTAACATCTCAATGAGAGACGTTTTCCTGCTTGTCTTCGCCATCGCGTTGCTTTGTGCAGAACAAAATTCGCATTTTTTCTTTGAGCAAAGTGATGTTATAGTTTGAGCAAAGTGATGCTAAGCACAAATTGCATACAAGACCGCTGATGAGGAAGCTTGGCTGTCCCGACCTTCTGTCAAACGCCTGAAGATACTGTGCCGTGCTTATGTCAAAATGTTATATGGGATAAGAAAATTTTGTGAGAGATGCTCTGGGATACTTCCAACTTGTTATTGTTTTTGACGTTTTAATAAGTGTTAATAAACACTTTAATTTGTTATTAAAAACTTAATTAATGAACTAGAAGATCTAGATCAATAAAACTTCTTATTTAGATTACTTATATATTTACGCAGTCTTAACAAGAAAATTGGCATGATCGGTCAATTGTGACCTGTGAACCGACCACTAATATTCAAATACCTCATATAAAATTTACATCTACAGATGAATTCTACTTTATGCGGGCTTAAGTGAACTTTTTTTAGACAAATAAATATTAATTTTATGCTGAATTATATGAAAATAATGTTTCCCGCTTGTGGTTAAAAAAATCGAAATTTGTAAATAGCGATTGCAAGTTTGTAGTTATTTTCATATACCCCATACGTATTATGACAAATGTATAGGGTATTTATAGTCGGCTTAGAACGACTATAACTTTCATAATTCTTACTAACTTCGTCACACCAACTATCACAATATTCCTACTTCAAAATTTCCCATGTGACCTAACCTTCCCTACTGTTTTTTTTTAAATAAGAGTAAAATTGTTATGTTATTAATTCTTGTGTTAGTAAAATTTATTTTTTAGTTCAAGACATTGAACAATATAGGCAAAATCATTGAAGAATAATACAAAAACCGAAACCGTAATTTGGATTCGGTATACCGTTATAAAAAATACAAAACCGAAACGAGGAAGAAAACCGAATCCGTTATTCGTTTAGGTTTCAATCCTTGATATTAAACATGCTCGCTCCAAAAATAAGGACATAAGGTTGTTCACCTCTGTAAGCCCTTCTCTGTAAGTTTCATTGGATGTGTAATTATTTTTTATGAAATGTTGCTGGCTTTCGGCAATAGTATGTATATTTTTCAGTTTGTTTTTTACCACTTTTAAAGCTGCGTGGCTTTATAATTGCGGTCAGAAGATACAGTAATACTGCATTACGAAAATCTATTAAATATATTCCACGTCAATTCGCCGAGCTTTCACCCTGTTGATTTTCAAAGTAAAGAAAAAAATTGGAAGATAAATTCTTACCATTCCAAATCAAAGTGGAATGATCTTTGTTCAATGACAAGAATTTATGTAAAATTTTTCAGAATTTTAAAAAGGCAGTTTTTAGACGCTGTGGTGCAAAAGAGCAAAAATCGTGATTTTTAGAGTGTGCTCAGAGGTGAAGGGGGTGTGATAGAAAACTGAAAAATTAAATCTAAACTTCATTGACCAAAAATAATACGTGCCATAACTATGACCTACAAGTGGTGGCTACTGGAAACAGTCTCAGTACGGTCATGTCATTGCTCATTAAACTAATATATTCCCCTAGTCCACGATGTAAGTCCATGGACAGTTGCAGTCAGAGGTAAACGTCTGTGATAGAACGGAGCCTCGGTGATCGCCGAGTATGTGTGGCCCTGTCATGGTAGAAGAGGCTAAGCCATGACCGCACTACAATCCCCTTTTATATACTTACAGATGAATAGAAACATGAAAAAACACTAAACAGCAAAAGTCAAAAGAAACCGAAACAAAAAGAGAAGAGAAAGTGACAGAAGAGAAATCCACAACAAGCAGAGGATATGCTATGGTAGAGACGAAGACCCGTAGGAAAACCCGCTCCATGCCAACATTGCCACCTTCGAGGCAACCCGGTGGGTCAGACGATCACCAACGGGAGGGATTGAGTGGTGCTGGCCGGAAGTGGTACTTGCGCAACATTATAAAGGTGTTTAAACCTGACGAGGTCCGCAGCAAGGCACTTGAACATCGGCACGGAATCCAATGCACTCCAGAAGCCACAGAAGGCACAGAAGGGCAAGTATTTTATTACTCCGCCTGAACAGTGCAACAAGAAAGTGCGAACGGAGAAGGCCACTGGCCAGTTCAACTGACCAGTCCAGCAGGCCTGTATGCTAACTTCTGACATGCCATTTGAAAGGTACTGACTTGCTCTTTCCAACGACACCATCCGCTAGTAAAAAGCTATACGTTTGGTATTTTTAATTATTTTTTGAAAAAATATATTTTTTGGATGAAAAATCGAACATGATAAAGTGGCCACTGGCTAGTTCAGGAGGCCTGTGCGCTAACTTCTGATATGTCATTCGAAAGATACGGACTTGTACTTTCTAACGACACACAGTGTGCCCAAACGCTCTTAAATCGGGTGCAATTCAGTATTTTCGGAAGCACTCAACCGATTTTAAAAATTAACAAAAGTGTTGTACAGGGAGAACTTGAGAGAACTTAAGTTTTAAAAATGTATCTTTAATGGTTATGGAGATAAAAATCAGTAAAGTTGATTTTTTTTTCAAGAAAAATATTTCAAAATTTGTAAAAAATCCAAAAGTTAATGGTTATGGAGATAAATTTCAGTAACGTTGAAATTTTTTCATGAAAAATATTTCAAAAATTGTAAAAATCCAAAAGTTATCCGATTTTTAAAATTTGTTTGTTTATGAAAAGCTTACATTGAGCAAATATCTTGTTTAGTTTTAAAGATATAGACTTGAACATGAATTTTTGTTTTCATTTTTAAGACTTTACTTTACATATTTTTACATAAATTGTACATTTTGTACATCATGAAATCAAAATTTGTTTGGAACTTTTATAAAAAAAATAACACACAAATCATAAACCGTTTTTAAATATCTCAAGTAGTTTAGTAAATATAAGGGCCCTATTATGACTGGCGAAGCGAATGTAGTTGGCGAAGCGAACGTAAAATAGCTATCACAGCATCCATTCGCCAGACTTCATTTGCCAGAAAAAAGGAAACTAAAGCGAACGTAAAAATCAGGAGAACGTAGAAATCATTCGCCTGAACTTCATTCGGCTGGCGATTGGATGCTGTGAAGCTTTATTCGTTCGTTCGTTTCGCCAAGTTCATTCGCTTCGCCAGTCATAATAGGCCCCTAAAATTGTAAATTCGAATTTTTTTTTTTCATTTTTTTTTTTGAAAATTGTACTTATACGCAAATCTCCGTAATATTTTTTTTCTTCAGTAACGTGTACTTTTTTTTATGTTTTTTGATAGATAATAATACTAAAAATTATTAAATCTGGCAACACTGGTCAAAGTTAAAGTTTTTAATTTTTTTTACTTTGACCCCTGCAGAAAAGTTTTCAAAGTCCAAAGTCAAAATTTTAAGCAATTTTAAGGACGTGTTATTTCTTCGTATTTTTAAACCTTACTTATATTTTTGCACGGCGAAGTATAAGTGCAGGACATAATTTTTTCCAAAAATACTCATTAAGCAACTTATATTAAAACCGTTATATCCCACTTACAATATAACTGTTCATATAAATGTTTTAATTAAGCATAAATTAGTATATATTTGGTAAAAGTTCATGATGATAAGATTAATACTTATTTAGATATATTCAATCAAATTTGAAGTTATTTTGCACACCTGTAGAAAAGTTTTCAAAGCCCAACGTAAAAATATAGGTACGTATTTTTAAAGACCTTTCTTATTTTTTGCCCGTCGAAGAATATATGAAGGACAACATTTTCAAAAATATTGATTTTTTAAAAGGACTTGTCACAAGACCGTTATATCTACCCTTATAATGTATATATTTCCAAATTATTTTTAATAATTTTGTAGTATATAAAATTTGTATATATTCGGTAAGTTTTATGATGATAGCGTTAACATAGTGTTAGATATGTTCAATCAATTTCAATGTTACTTTTGCTTAATTTCCCATACAAAATACTAAACTTGATTCTGGTGTAGATTATTTTGTATTTCGTATGGGAAATTAAGCAAAACTAACATTGTAGCCGCGGTAGCTCAGTGGTTAGTGCTTTGGAATGCGAGCCGAAAGGTCCCCGGTACAAGCCTGGACAGGGGCTAAACATCTTTTCATAGAAGACATTTTTCTATACCGCGCTACCTCTCGGCAGTCAATGGCAAACCTACGAGGGTAAAACATTGCCTATGAAGCTCAAATGGTGAGTTCTATACAGGACTGTAGCGCCAAACTTTTATTATTATAACATTGAATTTGATTGAATATATCTATAATTTACAATTTTTGAAATATTTTTCATGAACAAAATTTCAATTTTACTGATTTTTATCTCCATAACCAAGGTGTATTAGGGAAGGTGAGGAAAATTTAGAGAAGCTAAAAATTTGAGCGTAATTCTGTACACATATTTCAAATTTTGAAATATTTTCTGTATACAAAAGTAAGTGCGATATTTGTTTTTATTTAAGTTTTCTGTATATTAAAGTCAATTTATTTGTTTTTGTTTACATTTGAAATGCTTTTTTTCTGATTTGCATTTATTAAATAATTCAAATGACATAAAATTTGTCTACAAACTATATTTAGGCTATATTTTTTAATAAAGACAACGAGGACAATAAGGCAAACTCAGACCCGTCGCACATTTGAGCGAGGATGTACCCCTTGATGTGTACAAATGTGTTAAATCGGTTTGCGGCGTTTAAATACACATGCTCGATATTTTTGAATATCCCTTCCCCTCGGCCAAGTGTGCAAGGGTTCATAATTAGTTAATCTTCGACAAGCTTGCCCACACTCTACTTGGCGATTAACATGATTTTTTCATCGATATTTGTAACTACTTCAGGTAGTTTTAATTTTTAAAATATTGGTTATATGGGATGTTCCACGCCACGGACATATCTGAACCCCTACTTCAAAAGCTGAAGCAGTAGATGTCGTGGGAGTTGGGGGCATAACAATGGGCATAAATTGGAGTTCCGGAACAGTTGACACCTCAACGATCATGTGGCTACTTTGCAACTTTACTGGTGCGGTAGATTTAACATTAATATATTTGAAACACGCAACAAAGAGGACAACATTTTGGTATACCAGACGGATATAAATGCGAACTATTTTTCCGGGGGTTCAATAAATTCGCGATGATAGTGTCCACCCCATATTTCTTCATCTAGAGATTGGGAAACATGAAATTTTCATTTACCGCAACTGGTCACAGGCAGAATAAGATGGTCTCGACGGTTTGTACGCGATGTTCGTTTTTTAATTGTTTCACAATTTTTGAAATATTTTTCATGAAAAAAATTTCAACTTTACTGATTTTTATCTCCATAACTATTGAAGATACATTTTTAAAACTTAAGTTATCTCTGTACAAAACTTTTTTTAATTTTTAAAATCGTTTAAGTGCTTCCGAAAATACTGAATTTCACCCGATTTAAGAGCGTTTGGGCACACTGTGTGTCGTTGGAAAGTACAAGTCAGTACCTTTCGAATGATATATGAGAAGTTAGCGCACAGGCCTCCTGGACTGGCCAGTGGCCACTTCATCATAATATGATTTTTATTTTCAATATACAATACAAATAACGGCTCTGCTAATTATCGCGAATTTTTAGCATTGAAACTCATCCCTGTGTTTTCTAAGATCATTTGGTCTAAATTATTTAAATTTTTCAAAAAATAGTTAAAACGAGTTGGTCCGACCCGACTATAGAATATCCTACACTCTTGGTGGATATATTAATGGTATAATTTGGTGGGATAATTTTTTATAATTTTGGGACTAAAATTTCCACTACAAAAAATCGGTAAAAAATGAAAAAATTCAAATATCCACGCCCATTTTTGAAACATATATTTTTAGGCGAATTCTAACAATATATTTTAAATTTAATAAATATATATGTAATAATTTTCGAATTATTGGTTCCTAAGTTGTAATATATAAGTGAGTTGTATGGGAGTGGGCGTGTCCGTCGACCGATTTTGCTAAATCCAAACTCCGAACCATTTTTTGCTAAAACGTATTGAAACCAAATTTCATTACATTCTGACTATTATTTTTCAAGTTACCTTGTATCCGTTCAGACAGCAAGACAGACAGACGGACATGGCTAAACGGACTCGGGTAGTGATGCTGATCAAGAATATATATAATTTTCCCTACCGGACACGCCTCCTAAGGGGCGTTACAATATCTGCACAAACTTAATATACCCTGTACCTCATAGGTGTTAGAGCACAGGCCTCCTGGACTGGCCAGCGACCACTTCATCACAGTACTGTCCATATGGCAGTCTCTATATTTATTTAACAGTGCTTCTTTTAAAAAAATATGGTTTGTGTATTCGCTAAATTCGCGAATTATTTAACTTCGTCTGGTTCCAGTTCCGGATCCACACGAGCCCTGGTTCTGAGTGCCTAAATTTTTCTTTGCGTATAAGTAAATCTTTTTTTTTAACTTATTGTGATTTCTTATTTAAAGGTAATATTAATTTTTTTAGTCGAATTATTATTAATATTATATTATTATTTGTTTATTAGGGAAACGCTTCTTTAATTTTTTTTTACTTCTACTTGGTATAATTTTTGACTCTTTTTCTCTTTTTTATGTAAAATTCATACTGTATCAAATTTTTATATTGAGATATATTATTTGTAAGGTTTGCTAGAATATGTATGTATATCCCTAATTTGATATGTCTAAGAATACGTCGTACGATTTTTTTTTAATATCATTTTCAACTTTTCAACTTACTATTTGTATAACTACAGATAATTAAATCCAAATTTACGTAACTTACATATACTAATAACACAAATGATTTAATAATAATAACAGAAATATTCCTGTTTCCGAGTTTTTAATATTCATGTCTAATATTTATATTATTATAGTATAAAAGAGCTTTCCTTTTACAAAAACTTAAATGACAAAGAAAACTTAAATGTAAAAGAAACGTTTTTGTTGTGAATTGATTTAGATTTCGGTTTTCATTCTTATTTCGATTTTATCCGAAAAGAAACCTAACTGATATCGATATCCTTTTAAAGCTGTTTGATTTAAAAAAAAAAGAAAGGTATCCAAGCCGATATAAACAGATTCGATTATTTAACAATTTTAAAACTGGTTTTTAAAATTCTATAAACCATTCACACTTGTAGAAAAATAATTTCCGAAAACAGTTTTTAGTTTAGACTATGCTCTGTATAACCATAAATCATTTTTTTGTTTATCGTTAGAATATAAATGATAAATTTAAAACTGCATAAAAACAACAAGATTTTTAAAATTACGTTAGCATTTTTCTTTATGAAAACTTAGTATGCAGTCAAAATCAGCACCTGCGAGTTATTATTAAAACTCTGTTTTTTCTAATACGTAACGTTTATAAAAAAATTGCAATCGTCATTTTGAGCCATTTTCATCGACTCTTAGAATGTAGAAAATATAGTACTGTTGAAAAATAGTTTTCCAAAAAAAACCTTAAACACATTCTTTCTTATAATTGTCAAGGCTAGTTTTAATATACTAAGGAATTGTAATTTTTTTACACGTTGCAAAATATTTCGATGTAAACTCGAAAATTTTTATTTTGATTTTAATTTTTTGTAAATTATTTATTTAGCATTTATAATTTAACGATAAACAAGAAAATGATTTATGGTTATCTAAACTAAACACCAAAATTACTATAAGTATGCATAAAGTATTGTACTTTAATAAAAATATTTTTAAAAATTAAGACATAAAAACATGATCGTTTCTAATAGTGTTGCCACCACTGTATATATATTTTTTCGCCTCAGGGGCTCAGACTTATAATTTTTATTTTTCCTGGTCCACACCGGTGCGAACAAAATACCTTTATATATGATAAAAATTAATTAAATCAATAAAACCAAAAATTCGATTTTAATTTAAAGTCGCCTTTAAATTGTTGGTAACTTTGGTGACTAAACTCAATTGAACGGATTTTTATTCGATCATACATAATAAGATGCTTCATTTTTCAATATGCAAAAATGAAATAAATTATCTTTCGACTCACATTTAAGATATTGTTTTTTTTAAACATGGCCAAACCCATCCGAAATGGCTTAATTTCCTGCTTAAAAGCAGCCTGTTTCCCACCTGTTCTCTGCATTATATCTTGTCTGGGGTCCGTTAAGATGTCGAAATTTGTCGGTACATTCAAGTTTTAATATCAGCCTAAATTGTTTGTAATAAATTTTGTATCTACAGCTTATGGCCACCACTGTCAGGTTGCACAGTTTTTACAACACAAAATAAAGTATTGCAAAACAAAGTAATTTTAAAATGAAGAACACTAATAAGTGAATTCAGTAGATGAAATATATAAAACTTACGTAAAGCACAAATGCTCCCCTTCATGAGACAATGAGTTGCTATTAATTTAGCAACACAACAATTGGCCTAATCCGACTCAACTCTTCCAAGACTACGATTAGTGATTGCATCTAGTAAGCTCACCAGTCATAGTGCAGCGGAGATCTATATTAGCTGCCAGAAATAAACCTTCACTCACCAATCAACGAAACTCAATAGTTTTAGAATTAACAGTACAGTAAAAACATACCACTTTGTCTTACTAACTATTAAACGTATATAACCGACTGCACTGTTGCGGAAGATCGCAAGTCACTTTAGCTAAGTGACTGAGTAACAAAAAAAACGTAACAGGCCCAAAACCAGTCAACGATGTGCAACAGCTTTAAAATCACAACGAACTTTTACGCAGTCAGCGTCTACGAGTTTTGTCTTTTAGTTTTGGATTTTCTTTATACGACGCCCGAGAAAATTTATTTCATGTATAGTTTTCACTTTTATGGAACACACACTCGTAGAAATACGAATTCTATTCATTACAATAAGGCACTGATTTCCAGATGATTTTAATAAACTTATTTTAATAAATTTATACATTTATCAATTGTGGAAATATAAAATTCGTATAAGCATTGAATAATATGAAAGTAATAAGAAAATCGACAGTACAACGCACCTACACTTTTGACAGATTAATGACGTTCACTCTTTTTAACGAAGCTACCGCCATCTGGTGAAAACAAAACGAAAAAACCATTATTGGGATGTGTGACCAGAAGAAAATATAATATTCCACTGGTGGAATATTTTCAAACTGAAAAGAATATATTGTTTTTATAAAATATTCAAATATAAAAGTGCACTCTCATAAATATATTGTTGCTTTTTAACAATATGAGATTGTCATTTCATTATAAAGTAATTATGTGACACCTCTATCTTCTGGAAGCGAGATAAATGTCAGTTTACTTTTGTTATTTATTTTTAAAATCAAGCAAAATGTAAGTTATATATAACAATTTTATAATTTAGTAATTATTATAGCTTTATTAATTTTGTTTAGATGCGGGAGTCACCAACTACAATGCACGTCGAGAGCAATGTCTTCTGATACAATTGGATGGCGATTTGTAAGCAAAATTAGTAAATCTATTTGTCTGTGTATGGGCAGATAGATGATGTAACCAGGAAGTCCTTCATGCAGCTGTCCCAGTGTCGTTAAGATCTTGACGACACATGTGCTCTCAGAACATGATCTTTTTGTGCCAATTTTTAAATTAAATTTATTGCAATTTAAATAAAAATTTTAAAAACATTTGAGCGACATTTCATTTTTATTCATTGATAATCTCTATTGTTATCAACAACAACCTCATGACATTTTCAATATTAACAATCTGAATGTCAAGCCGACAATAATTTGACAATCTGATCATGAGATCTATTTTGAACATCAAGATTGTTACAATATTGTCGGAAATGACAATATATTTCTGAGTGTGTGGAATATATACCCAATATGCAACAGAGTAAGCATTTGAAAATATTATCATAATTGCCTTTAAAGTCTAGTGCGTTTTTCAAATCAGTTTCAAATATAAAATAAGTGCTATTTTTAGCGCTTATTCTGTATTTGAAAATGATTTGATAATAACATTACCAAAATGAGGAGCCGGCCTCAGCAGTCCAGAGGTAGCGCGCTGGACTTGCATTCTGAAGGTCTCGGGTTCGAATCTCGGCTTGGGCATGGGCATGGGCATGGGCGCTCGTGGTGATATTAACCACAAAATTGTAGGGAATAGTTTTCACAGTACAATGGATATATTCTGTCTGAGTGCTGTGGATCTTAGTAGATATTCCAAAAAAAAAAAAAAAAAAAAAAATTAGGAACAAAAATGTAGTGACGTTAAAAACAGTATGTTTTTTATGAATGCAATATAAACCCTTACAAAAAAAAAATAACAAACACAGAAAAAAATATTGACGTATATATAACAATTGATATTAATAGCAAACAAAATCGTATTTCAATTAAAAATATGAATGTATTTACTAATTAATTAATTGTTATTTTTGATTTATTCATTTTGCAACACTGTTTTTTTCTTCTGGATTTCATTTTGTTTTTTGTTTTGTGCGTCTCGTGCGTCGGCGGCGTCGTTCAGTTTCTTATAACATTATTTTCTTCTACGTTGCTATTTTAAAACAGGATATTGCATTATTTAGTGTTTGTTATGTTATTAAAGCATTAAATGGCTCAATTTATTTTTGCTGTTAAGAATTTGAACAAACAGCTTATGATGCTCATTTTGTTGCATATTGAATCATAAAAAGGGAATATCAAATTTTATGTTTGACTCAATTAATTGGCCCATATGTAGAAGTTGTGAAAACTGACTTCGGTAAAACATTCGTTAGGTTGAAAGAATTTTACAAAACATATCAAAAAGTGTAAATACTTATTTAATATTTATTTTATGTTATATATTTAATTAAATTCTTTTTATTTTCATATGTTTCTATTCGACAAATATTTTATTTAATTTAACAAAATATTTAATTGATCCAATTTCTATCGAATGAAATTTTTAATTGATATTACTAATTAATTAATGATTTAAAAATTCCCAATAAAAAATATAATATATATAACAACTTTAATATCAATATGACAAAAAAATTAATTAAAGTTTCTCCAATTAACATATTCTCATTATTACGAATATGAAAGTCAATGCTACTAAAAGTTACATCGGCTGAGTTTCAATTAAAAATTAATTGGATTGATTAACATTTAAGTTATATTTACACACTTTTTTTCTGTGTGTAATAACGCGCGTCCAACTCTAATAGCTCCGAAATCTATTAGTGTTTGGACTACGGTGAATCTTTAAAACAATATACCGACCGCCCCCGCCAAACTTGATTAGGCTCATAATGCTATTCGAGAGCTTGAAACGTACAAGCTTACATAAAAATCACGTCTACCACATTTTAGCTACTGGCATCGATTTCCTGCAGCTGTCTTGACGCTCGGGCTTGAGGTCTACGATATTGGTTGGATGACATAGAAGGGGACAAAATAATTAAAAAATGCGCTTTTTATTGTCCTATATGAAGATCCTCTTTTTATACTTATTTTGTAGGATTAAGTCGATATTTAAAAGCAAATACCTAAATGTAGGTTAATTTGATTTAAAGTTGAAAATCAGGCTAAATCTTGATTTGAAGTAAACGTAGAATTTTCAAGTTAATGTTAAGCTACCAGTTTTTATTGAAAATGCTATGATTCTTAAATTTAGGTTAAAGATGTTTGAAACATTAACCTCAACTCTATAATTTGAAAGTAATGATAGATTTCAAATCATTCGCAAGTGAATATTTAGTGCTATGGCATATTGGGTAGTAACTAGAGATGGGCGCGTGCCTGTTTTTGATGGCACGGACACGCACGGGCATGCCGATAGGTGACACGCACGAGCACGAGCCCGATGAGTAAATTTACAGGCACGCACGAGAATCACGATAAAACACGGGATTTTAAAAGACACGGGATTTTAAAAGACACGGGATTTTAAAAGACACGGGATTTTAAAAGACACGGGATTTAAAAAAACACGGAAAAACACGACAATGTATGGAACCGTACTCGAAACCCATTTAATTTGTTGGTTGAAACCGGAATCGGAACCACAATTTATATTATTATATTATTATATTATTATATTATTATATTATTATATTATTATATTATTATATTATTATATTATTATATTATTATATTATTATATTATTATATTATTATATTATTATATTATTATATTATTATATTATTATATTATTATATTATTATATTATTATATTATTATATTATTATATTATTATATTATTATATTATTATATTATTATATTATTATATTATTATATTATTATATTATTATATTATTATATTATTATATTATTATATTATTATATTATTATATTATTATATTATTATATTATTATATTATTATATTATTATATTATTATATTATTATATTATTATATTATTATATTATTATATTATTATATTATTATATTATTATATTATTATATTATTATATTATTATATTATTATATTATTATATTATTATATTATTATATTATTATATTATTATATTATTATATTATTATATTATTATATTATTATATTATTATATTATTATATTATTATATTATTATATTATTATATTATTATATTATTATATTATTATATTATTATATTATTATATTATTATATTATTATATTATTATATTATTATATTATTATATTATTATATTATTATATTATTATATTATTATATTATTATATTATTATATTATTATATTATTATATTATTATATTATTATATTATTATATTATTATATTATTATATTATTATATTATTATATTATTATATTATTATATTATTATATTATTATATTATTATATTATTATATTATTATATTATTATATTATTATATTATTATATTATTATATTATTATATTATTATATTATTATATTATTATATTATTATATTATTATATTATTATATTATTATATTATTATATTATTATATTATTATATTATTATATTATTATATTATTATATTATTATATTATTATATTATTATATTATTATATTATTATATTATTATATTATTATATTATTATATTATTATATTATTATATTATTATATTATTATATTATTATATTATTATATTATTATATTATTATATTATTATATTATTATATTATTATATTATTATATTATTATATTATTATATTATTATATTATTATATTATTATATTATTATATTATTATATTATTATATTATTATATTATTATATTATTATATTATTATATTATTATATTATTATATTATTATATTATTATATTATTATATTATTATATTATTATATTATTATATTATTATATTATTATATTATTATATTATTATATTATTATATTATTATATTATTATATTATTATATTATTATATTATTATATTATTATATTATTATATTATTATATTATTATATTATTATATTATTATATTATTATATTATTATATTATTATATTATTATATTATTATATTATTATATTATTATATTATTATATTATTATATTATTATATTATTATATTATTATATTATTATATTATTATATTATTATATTATTATATTATTATATTATTATATTATTATATTATTATATTATTATATTATTATATTATTATATTATTATATTATTATATTATTATATTATTATATTATTATATTATTATATTATTATATTATTATATTATTATATTATTATATTATTATATTATTATATTATTATATTATTATATTATTATATTATTATATTATTATATTATTATATTATTATATTATTATATTATTATATTATTATATTATTATATTATTATATTATTATATTATTATATTATTATATTATTATATTATTATATTATTATATTATTATATTATTATATTATTATATTATTATATTATTATATTATTATATTATTATATTATTATATTATTATATTATTATATTATTATATTATTATATTATTATATTATTATATTATTATATTATTATATTATTATATTATTATATTATTATATTATTATATTATTATATTATTATATTATTATATTATTATATTATTATATTATTATATTATTATATTATTATATTATTATATTATTATATTATTATATTATTATATTATTATATTATTATATTATTATATTATTATATTATTATATTATTATATTATTATATTATTATATTATTATATTATTATATTATTATATTATTATATTATTATATTATTATATTATTATATTATTATATTATTATATTATTATATTATTATATTATTATATTATTATATTATTATATTATTATATTATTATATTATTATATTATTATATTATTATATTATTATATTATTATATTATTATATTATTATATTATTATATTATTATATTATTATATTATTATATTATTATATTATTATATTATTATATTATTATATTATTATATTATTATATTATTATATTATTATATTATTATATTATTATATTATTATATTATTATATTATTATATTATTATATTATTATATTATTATATTATTATATTATTATATTATTATATTATTATATTATTATATTATTATATTATTATATTATTATATTATTATATTATTATATTATTATATTATTATATTATTATATTATTATATTATTATATTATTATATTATTATATTATTATATTATTATATTATTATATTATTATATTATTATATTATTATATTATTATATTATTATATTATTATATTATTATATTATTATATTATTATATTATTATATTATTATATTATTATATTATTATATTATTATATTATTATATTATTATATTATTATATTATTATATTATTATATTATTATATTATTATATTATTATATTATTATATTATTATATTATTATATTATTATATTATTATATTATTATATTATTATATTATTATATTATTATATTATTATAGGTGGGGCCGAGCTCAGGCTACCACCGGGGTCGCAGGTGGCGGATAGCGATCTAGCTGCTTTCTTATGCAGCCCCCGACCAAGAGCGGCAGGAGCGGAGGGCATGAACTGAAAAGCTCATTAACGCTCAAAGAAGTTCCTGTGACAGGGCGAGAAGACACCGCCCTACAAATAGGTGCTCGGAACGACGCAGTGAGCAGAAATCAGTAGCTGGCAGTGTGGCTGCGAAGACTAACGCACTACTATACCCGAGAGTGAACCCATGATGACGATCTACTGGAACTCGACACGGACTTATGATTTGCACAATGTATATGAATAGTTTGATATGGGCCGACAGCTGTGGCATTCTGTTACCTCAATATACGGGAGTGAAATCTCGTAGAAATGGCTTTCAGGTCAATGTTACAGCTGCCTTCCGTCCCGTTAAACCCCTAGCAAGGGCTCGGAGAACGCTCGATGTCCGTAGCCATTCAGTTGGTGATGCAGGTTTAGATGAGATTATACCCTGATTAACGCCCGACCTGGCTCTGAACACAAGCACCCATAAGGACTTGTGTCAACCCTCGCGAGGACCTCACTGCTTGCAAAGGGACCCTCGGGGTCAAAATGTGGGCGACTGTATGACGGACTTAGATAACGACTTCAAGTTGGGACCCAACAGAAATGATGAATGACACAACAAAAAACCAAACCCCCAAAAATACGGAGAGAAAGCAGATTGAAGCTGCGTTCATGAATAGCTCCAAAATCTTGCGATCACCGGTGACCACTCCACTATCATCTGTGACCATCCGAAGAAATTTCGTGGAAACAAACGTTGAAACACCACAAGAGACGCCAAAAGAATTAGAGAGAGGAGAGCATGAAGCTGCACCCCGATATAGCTCACCCCGCCAAGAGTTCATACTCAAGATGAGATACTCGGAAGAAGAAACTCTCGGAAAGTGCCAAAAGGTTCTCCAGAAAATGAGACTGGCAATAAACAGACAGAGAAACATCAATATGGATGTCCAAAATGGAGTATCTGAGCTGGAAGAGAGAAACGAGAAGACACCCAGGAGATCAAAGAAGGTCGCTGGAAGAAAGAAACTTCCAAGAATGCCAAAGGAACGCTCAGAGGCTGTCATCATTCGACCAATGGAGGGTCACAGCTACGCTGAAGTTCTTAGAAGCATAAGAAACAACGTTAAACCGGACGAAGCAGATGTCGCGATCCGTTCCATCCGGAAGACAAAAACGGGTGCAATTCTGCTCGAGATGGGAAAAGGTGGAAAGAAAGACGAGTTCTGCGATGCTATCAAGGACATTTTAAAAGAAGCTGCCGTTGTAAAGGACTTAAAACCTAGGGCCACAATAGAGATTAGAGACCTCGATGCCCTCTCTACAAAAGAAGAAGTTGTCGCCGCTATTAATGCTGCAACAAATATAGGTGAGGATGACATCACAGTCCACCTGACTGACACGAACAATCGAGAGCAACGAAGAGCATTCGTCTCGCTACCAGTGACTGGCGCGAATGAACTACTGAAGACGGAGCGTATAAAAATTGCTTGGACAAATTGCAGAATCAAGTATCGAGAGGAAAGAAAACGGTGCTTCAGGTGCTTCGGGTCAGGCCATATGCAGTGGGAATGCGACGGACCAGACAGGAAGAGTATGGGACTATGCATTCGATGTGGCGAGAAGGGCCATCAGCTGAAAGAGTGCAAAAATCCACCAAAATGCTGTATCTGCTCTCAAGACGCACAAAATTCGGTAGACCACTTGCCCGGATCGAGAAGCTGCAAGGCAAATAAACAAAAGGCGCGGTGAAAATACTGCAGCTAAATATGCATAGAGGAAAGGTGGCAGATGCTCTCTTGCCTCAAATAGTAATAGAACAGGAAGTGGATATTGCAATCATTAGCGAGCAATACACAAGGAAAACATGTGGGCTCTGGTTCCATGACGACACGGAAACTGCCGCAATATGGATACCGAACACTAGCCGAATACAACCCAATAGTAGCGGGAAAGGAAATGGCTTCGTCTGGGTACGGATAAACAACGCTACGCTGGTCAACTGCTACCTTACTCCTAGCGATCGCATCGACGAATTTCAGAGAAAGCTGGAAGGGATCGAAGATACGATAAGAGACATCGGCGGACACCTGATAGTAGCAGGCGATTTTAACTCTCGAGCAGCAGAATGGGGCATGCAAACTACAAACTCAAGAGGCAGAAAAATAGTACAAATGGCTGCCAGAACCGGGCTAATAGTCTCAAACGTGGGAAACGTGTCAACCTTCAGGCGACCTGGGTGCGAGGGCACTATACCGGACATAACCCTGGTGTCCGAGAGAATTGCCAATAAAATCAAAAACTGGAAAGTGCTCGAAATTTATACGGCCAGCGACCATCAGTATATTTCATACAACCTACAAGCAGACGGCATGGCACCCGCAATTAAGACCAACACGAGTACGCGCAAATGGAACGTGAACAAACTGAACACATCTGCACTCGTAGCAGAGATAGACAGACGAATAGAAGAAGGGGAAATTGAAGGAGACGCTAAGACTATAACGAAACGAGTTATGACCATCATCCGACTGGGATGTAACAAGGCGATGCCTAAGGTGAAACGAATTAATAAAACGGCAGTACACTGGTGGAACGACACAATTGATGATCTCAGACGAAATTGCATCCGAAGTAGACGAAAATTTACCAGAGCAATGCGCAGGGGCATGGCTGAAACAGAGCGTATTGAATATAAGCATGCAAAGAAAAGACTCCGCGGTGCCATATTCGAAAGCAAAAGAGAACAGTGGGAGGAACTACGCGAAGATTTAAACAGAAACCCATGGGGTCTAGGTTATAAAATCGTTATGAAGAAACTCGGAATTAAGAATCCGGTACACGAAATGGACGAAAAAACCATGGAAAACATCGTTAAGTCACTTTTCCCGACACACGAGATAAGGGAAGACAATGCAGATACAGAAGAAACCACAAACTTCACACTGTTCACACCAGACGAACTCAGAGCAGCCGCCCGTAGCCTCCAAAACAAAAAGGCACCCGGTCCCGACGGAATACCTGCCGAGGCAATAAAGGAGATAGTGAACCAACGACCTGAGTTACTACTCAATATGTACAATTGTTGTTTAAGAGAAGGTGTGTTTCCGGAGGCATGGAAAAAACAACAACTTGTTCTCATCAGCAAGGGCAAGGGAGACCCAGGAGCTCCATCTTCATACAGACCACTCTGTATGCTAGACACGGCAGGGAAACTATTAGAGCGATTAATAAAGCCTCGTCTCGAAGAAGCTATTCGTACTGGGGGAGGATTATCAAAGAGGCAGCATGGATTCCGTCCAGGGAAGTCCACTATTGGAGCACTGAAAGACGTAGTCGATGTAGTCGAAGCTGCACAACAAGAGACGCAATTTACCAGACCAGTGGTTCTACTTGCTACCCTCGATGTCAAGAACGCTTTCAACAGCCTTAGATGGACAGATATATTGCAAGCTCTGGAAAATAATTTCGCGGTACCGCAATACCTCATGAGGATGATTAGGAGTTACCTAAAAGACAGAGAACTTTTATATAATACGAGCGGAGGCCCGATGAAGATGCAAGTCACGTCGGGGGCAGCACAGGGATCGATCCTAGGACCAGATCTATGGAACATTAGCTACGATGAAATTTTAAAAATCGAAATGCCGGAGGATACTTTCCTTGTGGGCTATGCGGATGACATCGCTGCGGTCATCAAAGCGAGAAACACGGACGAAGCACAACGCAGACTTAGACAAGTTATGATAAGGACCAAAGCATGGCTAGACACACATGGACTAAAGCTGGCTACACATAAAACAGAGCTCCTACTACTCACCAGACGACAGATCCCCGTCGAGATAAACATAAGAATTGGCGATGTGGTAATACCCACAAAAAAGTCGGTGAACTACCTGGGCATAAGACTGGACCCGAAACTTACGTACACGAGCCAGATCCACTATGCATCAAATAAAGCTGCGAAGACAACAGCACAACTCAGCCGATTAATGGCAAACATTGGAGGACCGCTTTCAAGCAAGCGCAAGCTGATTATGGAAGCCAGTAACAGCATTCTCCTCTATGGATGCGTCATTTGGGCCGGAACACTTAACACGAAGCAAAGGGCTAAAACCCTCTTGGCAGTGCAACGAACCGCAGCTCTACGGGTAACCTCAGCGTACCGTACTGTATCGGCGTCTGCAGTACTAGTGATAGCAGGAATGATCCCAATAGACCTCCAGGCACAGGAGCGTATGAAAATATGGACATTGAAGCAGAACGATCGCCGCGGATCATCATTGATAGAAGAAGAAAGGCAGCAGACATTTGCACACTGGCAAACGCGCTGGCACAGCGACAAACATGGAAGGTGGACGCAAAAACTCATACCAAACGTAGAGAAATGGATGAAGAGACGGAGCGGGGAAGTAAACTACTACCTAACCCAGATACTATCTGGACATGGCTACTTCAGGAAGTACCTCTACAAAAGTCTGTATGAAGAAACAGACACTGTAGATGATGCAGAACACACTTTTTTCAAATGTATTCGCTGGTCGGAAAATCGTGAAGAGCTGGAGAAGGCTCTGGGCCCAGTAACAGTCGAAAATCTGATAGACAAGATGACGACAGACGAAGAAAGCTGGAACGCCGTGGAAAAATATAGCGAATATGTTCTAAGAACAAAGAAATTCGATTTAGATGCAGCATTAAATTAAAGAAATGTAATTAAAAGCGGGGGGCCAGGACGCAGGCCATGAAGTAGATGGCTGAAAAGCCAAAGTGGGATCCACCTCGAAGTAATGCGATAGCGGTGCCGGGGTGGAAGCATTTCCCAAGAGAGATAAGGGGGGTTTTTAGTCGGTATGCCAGAACGGTGAGCCCGACATACCACGCTGGGTGACGACCCAACGTCGGATGCAAAAATGCATTTTTGCCCTCCTTTCCCCAAAAAAAAAAAAAAAAAAAAAAAAAAAAAAAAATTATATTATTATATTATTATATTATTATATTATTATATTATTATATTATTATATTATTATATTATTATATTATTATATTATTATATTATTATATTATTATATTATTATATTATTATATTATTATATTATTATATTATTATATTATTATATTATTATATTATTATATTATTATATTATTATATTATTATATTATTATATTATTATATTATTATATTATTATATTATTATATTATTATATTATTATATTATTATATTATTATATTATTATATTATTATATTATTATATTATTATATTATTATATTATTATATTATTATATTATTATATTATTATATTATTATATTATTATATTATTATATTATTATATTATTATATTATTATATTATTATATTATTATATTATTATATTATTATATTATTATATTATTATATTATTATATTATTATATTATTATATTATTATATTATTATATTATTATATTATTATATTATTATATTATTATATTATTATATTATTATATTATTATATTATTATATTATTATATTATTATATTATTATATTATTATATTATTATATTATTATATTATTATATTATTATATTATTATATTATTATATTATTATATTATTATATTATTATATTATTATATTATTATATTATTATATTATTATATTATTATATTATTATATTATTATATTATTATATTATTATATTATTATATTATTATATTATTATATTATTATATTATTATATTATTATATTATTATATTATTATATTATTATATTATTATATTATTATATTATTATATTATTATATTATTATATTATTATATTATTATATTATTATATTATTATATTATTATATTATTATATTATTATATTATTATATTATTATATTATTATATTATTATATTATTATATTATTATATTATTATATTATTATATTATTATATTATTATATTATTATATTATTATATTATTATATTATTATATTATTATATTATTATATTATTATATTATTATATTATTATATTATTATATTATTATATTATTATATTATTATATTATTATATTATTATATTATTATATTATTATATTATTATATTATTATATTATTATATTATTATATTATTATATTATTATATTATTATATTATTATATTATTATATTATTATATTATTATATTATTATATTATTATATTATTATATTATTATATTATTATATTATTATATTATTATATTATTATATTATTATATTATTATATTATTATATTATTATATTATTATATTATTATATTATTATATTATTATATTATTATATTATTATATTATTATATTATTATATTATTATATTATTATATTATTATATTATTATATTATTATATTATTATATTATTATATTATTATATTATTATATTATTATATTATTATATTATTATATTATTATATTATTATATTATTATATTATTATATTATTATATTATTATATTATTATATTATTATATTATTATATTATTATATTATTATATTATTATATTATTATATTATTATATTATTATATTATTATATTATTATATTATTATATTATTATATTATTATATTATTATATTATTATATTATTATATTATTATATTATTATATTATTATATTATTATATTATTATATTATTATATTATTATATTATTATATTATTATATTATTATATTATTATATTATTATATTATTATATTATTATATTATTATATTATTATATTATTATATTATTATATTATTATATTATTATATTATTATATTATTATATTATTATATTATTATATTATTATATTATTATATTATTATATTATTATATTATTATATTATTATATTATTATATTATTATATTATTATATTATTATATTATTATATTATTATATTATTATATTATTATATTATTATATTATTATATTATTATATTATTATATTATTATATTATTATATTATTATATTATTATATTATTATATTATTATATTATTATATTATTATATTATTATATTATTATATTATTATATTATTATATTATTATATTATTATATTATTATATTATTATATTATTATATTATTATATTATTATATTATTATATTATTATATTATTATATTATTATATTATTATATTATTATATTATTATATTATTATATTATTATATTATTATATTATTATATTATTATATTATTATATTATTATATTATTATATTATTATATTATTATATTATTATATTATTATATTATTATATTATTATATTATTATATTATTATATTATTATATTATTATATTATTATATTATTATATTATTATATTATTATATTATTATATTATTATATTATTATATTATTATATTATTATATTATTATATTATTATATTATTATATTATTATATTATTATATTATTATATTATTATATTATTATATTATTATATTATTATATTATTATATTATTATATTATTATATTATTATATTATTATATTATTATATTATTATATTATTATATTATTATATTATTATATTATTATATTATTATATTATTATATTATTATATTATTATATTATTATATTATTATATTATTATATTATTATATTATTATATTATTATATTATTATATTATTATATTATTATATTATTATATTATTATATTATTATATTATTATATTATTATATTATTATATTATTATATTATTATATTATTATATTATTATATTATTATATTATTATATTATTATATTATTATATTATTATATTATTATATTATTATATTATTATATTATTATATTATTATATACAATGTAAATCGGGCATGGAAGTTTCATGTTGCTTTGCAGATTTTCTATTAATTTGTATTATATATTTTCTATAATACATCCAAACCAATATTGTTGTACTATTAACAAGATCTGCTTGGTTTAATTTCTCTTAAAAAATATTTGTATTATAAAAACATTCATGTTGTTGCAACAAGATTCTTATAAATTGAAACACTTGTAGTCTTGGTGAGTTACAACAGCATTTATAATGATAAGATATTCATCTTGTTAATAAAACTAAATTTTAAAAAAAAAATTAAGCATGTGACGATGTCACTTTAAATAAAAAGTAAACAGTAAATTAAATATTTAAAGATAAACACAGGTAATAATTAAAAAAAAAATAAACGTCTGATTCCGCCAATGTATTGTATATTTGCATGTGCATGGAACATTAAATCAAGCCACAACTAGGATCACAAAATGCAGCAACATGAATTACAATTTTCCAGAGGCAACGGTTGTTTCAACCAGGACTCTCGATTTTCTATGAGTATTTCGTGTTCTAGGACGCTCGAAAGCCATAAATGGAATTTTGGGATTACTTTAGGGGGCACCATTCGATTTCTGCAATAAAAAAGTCCGGTCTTTTTTCACGTTCCGACATTAAGCTAACGGACGGACAGACATAGAGCGGTCAGACGAACAAACAAAAGAACTACGACGAACTTCGAACATTTAAAACACGAGAACTCGGGTAATCGAGAGCTCTGGTTCCATCACAAGAATATTTTTTTATTTTTTTCAATAAATTCAAGAAATTAAAATTATGCTTTTTATTCAATGAAATAAATTTAAAGGATAGCGTTATAATTACGACGAAAATTGTTTTTAAGTGACATGATAATCTTGTTAATATAAATACATTTTCATTTCCCAGCAAGACATGCCTTACCGAAACTCCAACACAAAGACAATATTATATTTTCTTACTCATACATAACTAATTTGAAATACATCCCTGCAGGACCAATGATGGATAAATTACCCATAATTTTACTAGTAATAAAAACTAATATATTTTGCGCGTTGGTTTGCCACCATTTTTTATTTGTAGGTTATTCTTTACGTTTGCTTTTTTCTTCGAACAGCCGCTACATTGGAAGGTAATAAAAAGTTTTGGATTAAATAATAAACAATTGATAAACATTTAAATAAAGTATATTGAAAAATATTTCCTATTTATCTATTTATATTATAGATGTCATCGAAGTGGAAGGATCCTCTGCATTAAACAAATGCGAAGCAAAAGAAGGGCAAACAAAACAAAAGGCGTTTTAAAAGAAAATGTGAAAAGCAAATATTACATTACACCGCAATAAAAATTGAAACTATGGAATTTTAGTTTTTTTTTTGTTTTATTTGGTATAATTTTGCTTATTTTATTAGTTATTCAGCCGTCTCTAACTTCAAAGTTATAACAGTTTATGTTACGTAAAATATTACGTAAATTTACCAGTAATTTTATCGTCACTTATTACCAAAAGAACAGTGACAAAAATGTAGTATCTCATTGTATGTGAGTGAGAAAGAGATAAAAAATCACACGCACACAAATGTTTCGGTCAATTATATCCCGACGCTCTTAACAACGTTATAGCAACTTTTACTGAAACTTTCAGTTTTGATACTTGTAATATTACTGCTCATATGACCAGTAGTGTTCTTGCTGGGTTATACGTTATATATAACAGAAATTCTCTTGATATTAACAACACTTTGCTGAACGTCAATTTAAAATATCTTAAAGTTTTACAATATTATTATTTTTGTATTAACAAGGTATCTCTTTGGACGTAAATTAACAAGATTTATTGTTATATTAAATACATTTTTTTTTTAATAGTACAAGATTTTCTTTTTGGGTGTGTAAATAGATAAATAAGCAATATATAAAAATACTCTTTTCAACATACTTTCTTTTAGTGTTTATCAATTGTTTATAATTTAAGTAAAATCTTTTTTCAACTCCTGCTGTAGCGGCTGCTGTTATAAACATAATGAATAACCTACACAGAGAAAAATATCAAATACAAACATAATTAAAACAATATTGTTTGGCGCCAAAGCTCGTAAAATTTAAAGTTCGAGGCGAAGAATTCGTTGGGCATGCATGTAAATGGTAGTCACACTTTTTTTTTCGGAAACCTAATGAATAAGTTGTGTACGGCACATATTTGTAAACTACATTCTGCAAACAAAATAAATTTAATTTAAAAAATACATAAAATTTAATTTCACTTCTTTTTCTTTTGTGTTTTTTTTTTCTTTGTGAAAAAAAAACCAACTGACATATTTTATGTTATTACAATGTTCATAATTATTTTTTTATTGTTTATCATTATTGTTTTTAAGTATGAATATTGTATAAATATGCAACGTTTATAATTGAAATATCCGTTGTTCACTTATCTCTGTGTACAAATAAAAAATGGTGGCAAAAATATTAGTTTTCATTACTAGTAAACGTACGTGCTGTCTGATATGAATGGACCTATATCAGACAGCACGTTGCGTATCATGCACGTTCATGCAAAGGCGTTCATATCAGCCTCATGCAAAAAGTATTAGTACAAGCATCTTTCAAACGCACTCAGGCTTGTAAAATTTAAGCTCCACTTATATTTTTATCATAAAACGAAAACCCTTTCATTAACCGTCAACATAATTACCTATGTTTTGATAATTACCTAATGTTTTGATTCTTTCAAGTCTACAACTTCTACAAGATGATTCAGAATGGTATATGGTTAAGAAGAGCAAAACCGCGTGGAAGGCATGTATACTTTAGTAGTCTAACCTTTCCTCAAATGTCCATCATGCTTCATTGTCAAACACAGAAAACTGATTTGTTGCGGCAACCAAATACCCAGGTAGAAATTAACAACTGGGCCAGTGTTGGCTGCCATTCTCGTTGCAGCACTCATAATTGCTGTTTCAGTTGTGCGTATGTCCCAGCTCGGTGTTTGCTGCAGCTGCCGCCACTGCCTTCAGTTCACACAAATCGAAGCTATAGCTGATCATGCTGGAGTCGCAGGACATATTGCCTCCATTAAGGTAACTGACAGAGGTTCCGTACAGACCGCTGTTGTTGCTCAGTGCGCGCTGCAGTGAGATACTCATGGTTGTCGTGATGTCTACGCCACTGTCGCTGCCGTCGCAGAATTGGGACTGATGTTGTTGTTCTTGACGCTTCATGCAGACATCGTTTAATTCCAGAAAGCTCATTTTGCCGCCCAGCAACTCTTCACTCTTCGTCCATGCAACAGTTGTATGACAACCTCCAAATTGTTGAGCATGAGGATGTGACATCCTCCAAATTGTTCAGCTTGAGATTGTCGCAACCTCCTAGTCGGTAAGTATGAGGATTACTAAACCTCAAATTGGAATTTTATTATAACAAAGTTATTTATGTATATAAAACTTATGTATCCTATATGTATTATAGTTGCGTAAATATGTCGCCCACACAATTTAAAAGTATATCTTAACTAAGAAAACGAAGTTGCAGTGAATCTACCACAAATATGACATTTTTCGTGATGTTTATAAGAAACATCTCACAAATAGTACAAAATATGTGATGTTTACAAATTATTAAATTATTTTTATTTCCTGCATATTTAAATTGTTAAAGCGAGTAGTATTTTACTGCAGCAACACTCTCATAAACATTCTGTTTTCTTAGTGTATTAATTCCTGCTCCCTGAAAAAAAAAAAACACTATGAAAAGATACATGTATCTGCATGTATATATTTTTTATTTCCTCATAACCATTAAATAATGAAACTATTTCTATTGGCAAATATGGTTACATATTTTTATTTATATTATATATCACTAGCTAATGAGAAATTTGTATTGAATAAATATATTATTTTATTAATATTTGTATATTTATTTCACAATATAACTTAATTAATGAAGTTCCTATTATTTTTTACATGTGAATTTTTGACGTTTATTTATTTCTGCATGTATCCATAATTGTTGGCAAGAAACTGGCAACCGAACTTCTGATAGACATGAGGTTGCCGTTTGTGTTTTTTTGTATCGCCGCATCGCTTCCTATAAAGTTTTGTAATAGATTGACATTAAAAAAAAATTGTCAAATATTGGCATGTTTATATATTTTGAAGTTTAAAATTAAATTCAAACTAATAAACAAAGCTCAAATAAAAAATAAAGAAATTTAAATTAATCAAAAGTTTAATATTGAATTCAAGAACAAAATAAGATGGATATGCCTCCTCCAACTAGGTGATGTTGCTCATGTTGTGGAAAACTACGTGGCGGAAGTTACACATTAAACGTGCCATTGTGCTGCTTACGTTTAAAAAATTGTGGTTTTTATTTGACTGTTGCCCTACTGGATGCGTTACAATTTAATCCGCTGGAACAGTGTGGTTACGCATCGGGAAACGTAATCATCGACGGCTTGTAAAAACATATTCTTCAAATTAATTTATTAATTTAAAAAATAAATATATATTTAATTAAATTAAATAATGATAAATTTGTAGGTTTTAAAATTTATCATTATTTAATTTAATTAAATATATATTTATTTTTTAAATTAATAAATTAATTTGAAGAATATGATTGTATTGGTTAATTTTTAGAGGTGCATTTGATCTGTGATTAGCTTCGTAAATGTAAGGCAATGTTTCTTCCTTTTGTCAATTATAGTGCCATTCAGTTTTTATCCCAATCAGCACATCGCTATTTTTCTTCAGTAATTGTTGTTGACTGCACGGCAACATGATTGCTGGTCTTGTCTAACCCAAAATGTTCTTTGCAGTTCGTGAAAATAATAACGGACTGTCAATTGATTTTGTTTTTTTATATTGTTTTCTGTCAAACAAATTATAGTACATTTATATTTGTCTTTTTTTAACATATTTCTGTTTCATTTACTTCCCAAGAAACAAATCGTTCCGTATACGTACTGTTAACAGTACAGAAAATACGGAATCAGATTCCGTATACGTGCCGTATTACGGAGCCGATTACGGTACAGAGAACGGATGAAACGTGACATCGAAAACGGTGTTCGAAACCGATTTTCATACAGTATCTACGTACCGTAATCGTACCGTATTTTCAAAATAAAACGGAGTGATCTCCGTAGTCTACGTTATGTTTCAGTGCCGTATACGGTCCGTATTTTTGTTAAAAAAAACGGAGTGGACTCCGTTGAGTGCATTAAAAAACATACCGTATACGGTACGTTTTTATGCCATATTTTTTAATAAATACGGATTAGCATTGCTTTCAAATATTACTATTACTGCCAATTTTAATTATCAAAAAAAATACAAGTCAGTTATATTATAATACATTTATTTGTTTTTAATTGCAGTATTTTCTTAACCAACTAAAAATGAGTATACAAAATCAAATGAAACAACAATAATAATATTTAATTTACAACAACAGATTATATAAAAAAAATTAAATTAAATAATATAATTCATTGTCCATTGAATCAGATTTAGCGTTACTGTCTTCATAGAAACATCTGAATTATAGATTTATCTTTACTGTCTTCATCTGAAAATAAACAAAATATAATAAAATTTCTCTTTTTTTCAGGTAATGAATTATTTTATAACAAAAATTATATCAATTCAAGTAATTAAATTTCTCAAGCGAAATTCCAATTTAATTAAAAATTGCCACAAAAACACATATGTATATATTTTTTAATTGTGTGGAAAAATGAACAAACGAATTAAATTATACCCCAAATTACATTACAAAAGTGCCCCTTTCCGCATTAATTAAAAAATACCATAAATGGTAAGTTTGCTACCGAGGTGGCAACTTCGCCACAAATAGAAAATGTTTTACAGGCTGGCAACCATACTTGAAACTTTAACTGTCAATTTGAAATATTTCAGATTACTTACATTTACTGATATTAATTTGCAGTTTTGTACGCGGCATATTGCACAAGGCGACGGCAGCGACCAACAAATAAAATTCCGTATGTCTGCCACAGAAAGCCGCACAGCCGCTAGTTTCCTGATCATCTCCATCCTTAGCCATTGGTCGATTCCGTGTGCTTTCTGCGCATTTTTTTGTGTTAATTGGTGTATCCACCAATGGTGTAACTTCAAGGACATCGTCTTTTGTAAATCCTGTAGATATAGATTGTTGTGAACGTTGTGGAGAGGCTACATCAGCTAAAAATCCAATGGTTTCCATCCAATATCTTGATTTTATTTTTGTTTCTTGAAAAATCTAAATTAATTAAGTTATAATTAAATATATCTGTAATTGTATGCCCATTTACACTTACATTATTTGAGATGTTTCATAAAGCGGCGTCTGATGCAGCTTGTATAAAAAATGAACTAAAAATTCTAAAATTGAAAACAGCATGAAACGGAGTACAAACGATAAAAAAACGGTGTGCTCCGTCGCAAAAGGAATATAAACGTATACGTCACTACGGAGTAAAAACGGTATATAAACGGAATATTCGAAATACGGACAACAAACGGAATATGAACGGAGTGAATATTTTCATCTGCCGTAAATTTTCCGTTTTCATTCAAGTGTCGACGGATCCGTCTTGTACATACCGTAAACGTACCGTTACAAACGGAATTGTGATTCCGTTTGTAACGGTTACGGTTGTTACGGTTGTTACGGTGCTACGTTAAAATGTTTCTTGGGTTATTATAGTAATTTTTTGAAAAAATTCAACCCTAGGCGATACAGTGAAACTCACAGAAGATACAATGTAAATCGGGCATAAATGTTATTTCAATATCATGCTCATCAAATTATTATCTTGAAGCAGCCGGTTTTTGTTACGATTTTCTATTGAAATAAAGCAATCGTTGACTTTGATTTCTATGTTAAAGAAAATTTTCATAGAGAAAATTTTCATTCTAAAAATATCGTTAATGTGTTAACTAATAAATTTCTATATTAGTTTTTTAAAAAAAACCATAAGTGCGTGTTTTATTTTGTGAACCGAAAGCGAAAGACTATAGGTTATGGGCGACAATACGGATTCTTCGCATGGCATCCCGCAGTTTAATGGCAGCGGATTTGATGATTTGTAATTTCTCGAGCGCCTTCATATGGATTCACAAAATTTATTGGACGTACTAACCGGCGATCCTCCTACCGAAACACCCGCAAGAGCATAAGTTTTTAAGAAGGATAAACGTGCAAAAGACCGCCTTGTCGGATTTATTCATTCACATTGTCTCAGTTATGTGCGAGACAAGGAAACTGCAAAGGTGCTGTGGGACAGTGTTTGCCAAAAAGATGATGCGAAACCAGCTGTTATTACGGAAACTATTAGCGATGCTGAAGTTGAAGGATGGCGAAACTGTGATTTCCCATTTATTGCATTTTAAAAATCTAGTACGACAATTAAAACAAACAGGAGCAAAGCTTGACGAGAGCGACTTACTGGCGCAACTATTTCTCACGTTACCAGAAAAATTCGACCCTTTGGTAACTGCGTTGCAAAATCTAGATGATGGCAAGTTAACGTTTAGCATGGCAAAATAAAGATTAATGGCTGAAGAAACAAAAACTAGTGGGCGCCATGCAAAAGTTACGGGACGAATACATTCTGGATCCTGTTGCACGTGACGGTTCTAAGTACTTCGTACACCCAGAAAAAAACATGGTAAATTAATAGTATTTCAATAGAAAAACAATAATTTATACTGTTAAAATTGGTCAATAGGATGCGTCCCATTAATTTGGTAATATTGGAACTGTCAATACAATAATGTGTTGTACCATAAATTTTATAATGTGCTCCTTTAATTACAATAAGCAAAACCTATAAATATTTAATGATACGTATTATTCATTTTATAGTATAGTCGAATTACATTTTTCTAATAATTTATTAAAACAAAAGTGGATTTTAGTTAATTTACTGTATAATTTATTTTAATTAAATGTCGAAACTGAAATTCACTTTTAAAAAATCGCACACATAAATGTACACTTCTCGTTGCAAAATGTTCGCTTCAGTTTCCTTTACTTGAGTCTGCATTTAGAGTCCGTCGCCATAATAGAAGTTCGATTTATTATTAATTATCTGTAATAAATAGAAAACGGTTAAATACAATGAATTTACATTAAGTCCTTACCAATGTCGCGTTTAATTATGTGGATTGTTACAAAAAATGCATGCGACCATTTTGAGCAAACACAAACACGCAGAATGACGAACAAAAGGAACAAGTTTATATTCGTGTTTATGTTTTTTATGCCACGTTTATTTTTATAAGAGGAAACCATTAAAACAATAGTATTTATTATATTAAATATAATAATATTGAAATATTTAGATTTATGGTACTGAATTTTTCGAATACTATCAAATTAATTAGAAAACTTTTGATTTAAAAAGAAAAAACTATTAATTCATGAACCATAAGATCAATGGTCGTACCATTGAGTACTTAATGGTACATTTTCTTCTGAGTGTATCGTTCATAGATGACTATAGCCATTTCGCAATGGTGTTTACAATTAAGAAGAAATCACAAGTGTTTGAGACCTTTAAAAAATACGAAGCGTTAACCAGAGCAATGTTTAATTCATCAATATCAAAACTTACCCTATCTCAAATGCACAGCAGAGTTGGTATAAGTCAAAAGGAATTCAAGTGGAACCAACTATAGCATACTCACCACAACAAAACGGTGTTGCTGAACGCTTCAACCGAACACTTGTAGAAAAGGCAAGAACAATGTTAATAGAATCGAAAATTCCTAAGTATATGTGGAACGAAGCTATACTCGCTGCAGTTTACATCATCAATCGTAGCACAACAAGAAGTCTGGAAATTTTAGTGACACCTGCTGAATTATGGTAGGGATGCAAACCGGATTTTAACAAGCTGATAGTATTTGGATGCAAAGCACACTCATTGATTCCAAATCAGTTAAGAAAAAAATTGGATCCAAAAAGTCGAAAATGTGTAATGTGGTGATATCCTCCAAATGGATACAGGCTTTGGGACCTGGTTTCGCGAAATGTCTTCACTGCAAGACATCTGAAATTTGAACAAACATGTTTTCCATACAATGCTCACGAAGAAGAGCAAGTAAATGCACAAGCAACAGTAATTGTAACCAGAAGCCACGAGCAAGAAGAGGAAATTGAAGATAATGCTGTGTCTACCCCTAATTGCGATATCATCCCTTGCCCTATTCTTATCAAAGATGATGAAGCTGCCACTAATGATGTTTTGGAAGATGCTGTGTTTGGCGATATCGAAGGGGCAGCGAAAGGGAGTGTTGTATGTTAAAGTCCTTCTACTAGGACTTTAACTTCCTTGATCCTTTTTATACTTACTAAGTCTCCTTAGTGGATATATGTGTATAGTGGATCATATGTAAGCTGTAATTATGATACACAACGTACCTCCCCCCTTATTGAAAGAAAAAAAATATTATTATTAAGAAGAATAATAGTTTTTTTTCTTTTGTATTATTTTAATTATTTCTGAAGAGAAAATTAATATTAAAAAGAATAATAGTTTTTTTCTTTTTACATTGTTTTATGTGGTATAAATTACGTTAAGTTCTATTAGTTATGAAGTTATGATCTTTACTTATATAATATTTAATGGATATTAGTAAATTAAGGGTTGTAATTTGCAGTTATATATAATAAAAACCTGGTCTTGATGTTTACGTTGCTGACTGCTGCTGTTCTACGGTAGTAGTTCGATGTGTTGTTGTTGTTTCTGACGTATTGGCTTCTATTTCATGTGACTTCGTTCGTTGACTTGCTATGGGTGTTGTGGTGTTTGGTTTCTGCGTTGTTGATTTCCACAATGACCCGATTTTTTCGAGTGGCGATTTCTTGCTGGGAATGTATTTGACACCATTTCAAGGTTTTCCGTAGCCGCTTCTACATCTATTTTTTTGGTGATTTATTTGTATTAAATTCATCGGCTTTTATTGTTGCTTTATTTTTAATTGTGGAGTAGTAATGTATTTATAATACATATGCTGCTATTATTATTATTAATATCAGCATTAATATGCCGTAAGACACACCAGTTTTCGTTATTTCATTTTGACGATTAAGTAATTCTTTGCGTTCCTGGTTATCAGTTAATTGTAGTAATATTTCGTCGAAATCACGATGCCCATCTCTTAATGCTGATCTTATTTTGCTGTGGTCTGCCACCAAGATCGGTAACGGTGTTGGTGTTACGTTTGAATACGGTAATGATGACCAATTGCCTTGTAGATTTTCTATCATATTTGTATGTGCTTCCTTTATGTATGTTATATTCCTAATGCTTTGATGTGTATACTCGTAGGGCAGTATCACTTCGTTGTTGTGTAGATTGCAAGCTTCAGTTATGGACATCCAACCCAGGCCTGATAATGTCAACGTGGCTATATTTGACCCACAAACTGCTTCAAAAGATTTTTTCATTTATGTATTTTTGTTTTCTTATTGTTATGTTTAACACATTTTGCAGATTTCCGACTTCCTTACAGGAATTAATTAAGGGTTCTGCTATCTTGTTATAATTTGATGAAATCACCGTAATTTGTCTTTTCATAATTTCGTATGTTTTATGTTCATTATCTTCAATATTATTGAGATGTTTATAGATAGTCTCTCTTTCTTTATTGTCCATCAGTCCAAAAGCCCAGTTGAGTCCTTCGCCAATGAAATTGAGTGATCTCTTTTGTCGGTTACTCTTTATTGTGCGCTTAATTATTTCTTCGTTTTTCTGTAGTGTGGCTATTATTGCCGTGGTCTCCCGTGTTGCTGCTATACATGATATTTTTATGCTGGGTCCGTTTACATTGGTGCTCATTTGTTCGCACATTGTGTTTGCAGTGATTATGTATTTGTTTGTCAGCTCCAGGAAATCGTTCAGTTGTAGCGGTTTAAACTTGGCTACTATCGTCCATTCATCATTGTAGAACAAAGCATCAGTTGTCTTCTCAAAGAATAATCTTGTATCATTAATTGATGTCTGTGTGATGTTGACTGCTTCATTGGCTGCCAGCATCAGGACAAGTGTGACAATTCTAATCATTATATTGGTTTCGCTCTTTATTGCCTATCGTAATGAGAAAGAGAAGAAATTCCTTTTTTTTACATATTTAAATGGAATTCTTGATCATATCATATAGTTTTCTTATAAATATTTCTTAATTTACCTTAATACATCCTGTTAAGGCTATGACCATAATAATACCTTAATTAGTTATAATAGTTAATATATGTGTTAACATGTACTATATGATTTAGTTTGGAAACATATATTTAGATATGTTTCTGTATTGTTGTATTACAAATTGTATTATAGTACATGGTTAAATGCTAGTCATATTCAATAATACTTAGCTATTTACTCATGCACTAACTAAGAATTTTCTATGTATTAGGAAATAAGCGCACGCGACTTCTTAGCATAACATAAATGTATTTGCTATATTAAGTTGTTAAATATTTAATTTTGTACATCTCAATTGTACTTATTTATTTTCATTACCGTGTAATGATGAATTTAAAACGTTTGTTAGTTTGATATATTAATGCATATCTGCATTAATATATTTAGTTTCATGAATGAAAATTGTGTTAATGATAAAAAATATTAGGCAGTTTTGTCGCTGCACTACCGTATCTCGTTTTAGTTCCAGTACGTTAGTGGCTTCTGCCTGTAAAGTGCTGAAGTGCATTTAATCGGTTGGCATATGAATATATTCAAGCCTTCTATATTAATATGAGCTGGGAGCATTGCGCTCTATGCGCAATGAACTTGTTTTTTTAAAATGCCATTGAGGTAGGTACTGACCTATCGCAATTTTAATGACAACGTAATATTTTATATTTTGTAAATTCGTACCGCAAATAATAATTTGATTTTGTTCAATGCTAGTAATATTCAATTAATACATAGCTAACTTTGTTATGCGCGGATTAGTTTATTCTACATTTATTTTACACCTGAGAACAGTTTTCATACTCATTGTCTATCATTGTGATCTAGTGTTTTTAGCACCACCCGCTTGAGGTTGGTTGCTGTATTAACTCCTCCTTGCTTTATTTTATATTTGGTTACTCGCCCCCATTCATCGACCCTTTGGTCGATGAACTGGTGTGCTTACTTAGTTCCCTCACTTAGCTTACTTAGTTAGTTATATTATAAATGAATTAAATATATCTTTTTTTTTAAATATATTGCTTTTGTCTTATTATTTTATCAAACATTAGGTGTTCTTTCTTTCAGAAAAAAAATTTATATTTTCTTTGTCAGTACATAAAACACTGCTAGTCAACACATGGCTATTTTCCCTGCAAATTTTTATTTCGGCAATATTACATGAAACTTTTAGATTTTATAAATTATTTAAAATTTCATAATTTTTTTAATATCTACATTTAAAAAAATGAATAGAATGAAAATAATGATTAAAAAAAATAGAATTGAAATGAATAGTAACTGAAACATAAAAAAAATATTCTTTTCATTATATAGATTTTCTCTATTCTTTATTTATTTTGTAGTTGCAAGTTCGTTAGTACATGAAGCAGTGCCAGTCATTCTCAATATGTAATACTTAGCTATTCTGTCCTGCACTAACTATTTGACTTTATTTCAATGATGTTAAAGATTATTGGTTCTTGAGGCGGTCAGTGTTTATTTAATTCTACGTAACTATACTGTTCTATGCTTTTAACAAATTATTATGAAAATATTCCCCTTTACCCTTGATACAAATCTCAGTCGTTACAGGGCTTATTATTGAAAGTACCTCGTAGGGTCCCACCCAGACTGGTGAAAATTTATTTTTCCTATTTTGATTTTTTTTAGTAAAATTTTATCGCCTACTTTGAATATTATTGGATGTAATGAGCTATCATAGCTATGCTTAGATTTTTCTTTGGCTCTGTTTTGATTTTGTCGTACGATTTCGTGTGTGCGTTGAATTTGGTATTTTAATAGTTTGTTGCTATCATCGGTATTATATACTGGTGAGCATTTGCGATTAAGATTGGTTGGCATTTCAAAATCGTAACCGTATAAAGTACGGAAAGACGTTTGACCGGTGGACATATGCATTGTATTATTGTGTACATGCATTGTGGTATTTAACCATTGGTCCCAGTTTGACCCGTCCTCTTTCGCAAAGCTTCGTAAATACTCTGCTAATGGTCGATGGCTTCTTTCCAAAGAGCCGTTGGCCTGGGGATGATATGGCGTAATATGTAACTTTTTAATTCCTAACAATTTACACGTGTCCGAAATTAATTTTGAAACAAAATTCGAACCATTGTCGGTTATCAGTACTTTTGGTATGTTATGTCATGTAATGATTTCGTCGTAAAATGCTTTTGCTACAGTGCTTGCTTCTGCGTCTGGGATAGCTACGCAGCACATATATTTTGAAAAATCATCTTGAAAAGTTTATATATATTTATTTCGAGATATAGTTTCCGGTAAAATACCTACAAGATCCATGTATACTTTATCGAATGGTCGTACAGGCGAATCAGTTAAAACCATTGGCATTTTAGTAAGCCTAGAACTTTTATTTACTTGGCATTTTTAACAATTCTTAACGAAATCTTTTATTTGTTTCTGTATACCTTTCCACTTAAATTGTTTTCTGATTCTAAAATATGTTTTCACTGCGCCCTGGTGACCCCCTAATGCTGAGTCATGAATGTCTTTTATAACAGTTTTAATTTCCTCTGCTTCAGTTTTTGAAATTTGTTTATCTAATTTATTCTGTGTGGTCTTAGACCGTGTTTGGACCGCAGTAATATCTGTTTCTGGATGTGGAATTCTACTTAAAGCATCTGCGTTCAAATTCTGTTTACCTGGTTTGTAAGATATTTCGTAATCATATTCTGATAATTTATGCCTGAAACGGACTAACCTTGATATCTGATCTTTGAGATTTGCTGTGCTACGTAATGGTTGATGATCTGTAAAAATTTGAAAATGTCGGCCTAGAAGATAAGCTTTAAAATTTTTCATTGCCCAGACTAAAGCTAAAAATTCCTTTTCAATGGTGGAATAATTTTTTTTCTGCTCCATTTAATGCCCTACTAGCAAATGCTATTGGTCGGTTGCTCCCTACTTTGCCTTGTGACAGTACCACACCTATTGCTTCGTTACTTGCATCCGTTGTAAGTAAAAAAGGGTTTGTAAAATCTGGATAAATTATTGATTCTTTTAGTTTAATAAATGAATTTTGACAATCGTCGGTCCAAGTGAATTTAACATCCTTTCTAAGTAACTTATTAATTGGTAATGATAATTTTGTCATATTTTCTGTAATAATTAATTAATCCCAAAAACGCTTGTACTTCTTTTTTATTTCTTGGTACCGGAATATTTTTCACGCATTCAACCTTTGAGGGGTCTGGCAGGGCACCTAGTTCCGAACATTTATGTCCTAAATAGACAACTTCGCGATGCAAAAACTGACATTTTTCTGTATTTAATTTTAGATTGTGTTCCCTTAATTTCTGCAATACTCTACGCAACCTAAGCTCATGTTCAGCTAAATTCTTTCCGTACACCACTATATCATCAAGATAAACAAAGCAATCGATACCCTGTAAACCTGTTAATATGTGATTCATTATTCTTTGGAAAGTGGCTGGAGCCCCTGTTAAACCAAAAGGCATTCTGTTAAACTCGAAATGACCAAGACCTGTACTAAAAGCTGTTTTTTCCTTATCCCCTTCTTCCACTAGGACTTGATGATAACCACTTGCTAAGTCTAAAGTTGAAAAATAGCGACTGTGACCTAACTGGTCTAATATTTCGTCTATACGAGGAATCGGGAATACTTGTTTTAATGTCACATCGTTCAATTTACGGAAATCTATTACTAGCCTCCACTTTTTGTTACCGTCCTTGCCGCTCTTTTTAGGAACCAGCAACATCGGTGAATTCCAAGGTGATATGCTTGGCGATATTATGCCGACATTTTATTAACCTGTCTGTTGATTTCATCTCTATGAGTGTGTGGTAGTTTGTATTGCTTTTGGTTTACCGGAGGCTGATTCCACTGTGTTGTTATTTCATGTTTAAGCACTGGCGTGTATGTTAATTCTTCTCCGTCTAAATGAAAAACATCATGATACGAAATACACAGATTTCGTAAAGATGTAATTTCGTCTTTATTCAAGGTTCCATCAATTTTTATTTCCTCTAATAATTTGTTAATTCTGTTTGTAATGTTTACTGAATTTATGCTATTTCTTGTAGAATTATTGGTATCCGATTCCTTATACTGATTGAAATTCGAGAATTTTGGTTTAAAAGTACTGTCTATTATAAATTCTTTTTCTGTAGAATTTAATACGGACACATAAACTCTATTTTTGCTAACATTTGATATGCTTTCGCCTAAATATACTCCTGGACAAATTTCTAGTTTATGTATTAAGACGATTGGATTTTTTGTTTTTAAACGTAATGATAATATCTTTGCGGTTCTAGATTCTACTTTTAATTCCTGATTTAAACATATATTTACCATATCTGGCCGTGTCCTCATGGGTAGTTGTATAATATTGTTTTTATCTTTATCATAAAATACTAACTTCTTATCTATGGCGTTTATTATGGACCTATTCCATATATTATCTCGTCCTATTATACCATCAGCGGGTATACCTTGTTTAAACAGAACCACTCTATACTATTGTGCTGAATATTTATTGTCCCTAAAGTCCTTACGCATCCTCCAAACGCACCACTAAAGTCCTTCTGAGTTTTTTTTATCAAAACCCGGAAGTCGTGTCATCGCCCCCTCCTTTACAATGCTAGCATCTGCTCCCGAATCTACCAATAATATGAGTTTTTCATTTTTAGCATCCTCACAAGGTACTTCGATGAAAACATCACTTACATTAGGTAGTTTGAAACAGTCACCTTGTCTACTGCATATTATACGATTCCTTCTTTTACTAAACCCACTCATATGACATCTAATTTTCTTATCATATTCTGTTACGAAATTCTCAAAACTTTTTGATATTCTTGATAATATGTTTTTTTACTCTATACCCTACTGCTTCATCTCCAAAGGTTCCCTTATACTTTTCATATTCTGCTAATTTTATTATTTTGTTCCCTACTGTAATAGACACAATACCTATAAAGTGTATTATATAAACTAATATTCCTACTACTGCATTACAAACCAAACACGGTGGCTCAACATTTGTATCAACGGTCACTCCTGACGTTTGATGAACAATATTTTCTCCAACGTTTTTTTGGCTGTTGTTTGAAACTGCGGCAGCAAATGTGATCACGGTTTTCCTTTGGCGTATGATCCACTATTTCTACCTTTGACCTAAGTTTACTAATATTAACGGGACCCCAGCTTACTGGCCTTGACTGGGCCCCTGGTAGTTTCCCTTATTGTGAGTGTTAATACCGTTTGGCACAAAATTCTTCTTGACGTGGCAATCCGCTATCATATGGCCGACTTGACCACACCCATAACATGCCCTATTACTTCTGTATGTCCTATCGTTATTACTGTTGTTATTTCTAAACGGGTTATTATTTATATTATTTTCATTATTAGTATTATTATTTCTATTATTACGAGTATTGCTGTCTTGCGGATTCTGATTTTGCTGCTGTTGGTTTTGATAGCCGTTATTCTGAAGTCCTCTATAAACCCCTTGGTACTGCTGATTCTGATATGGTTGTTGTTGGTTCTCCTGGCGATCTTCCAGTCTATTTGATCCACATCTCCAACTCGATTCATGTCCGTATTTCTCGCATTCTCTGCAAAATGGTGTATTTTTTGCAAATAACAGTCATCCCTTGTGTGTCCTGATCTTCTGCAAAATGAACAGACTGGCCCCTTTTTCATGGTACCCCCTGTATTCCCATTATTTCTATTTTGTTGACTTTTACCCCTATCTTGTCGTGAATTTCTAATATCAGTTTCTTAATTATTTTTACTAACTGAGGTTCCATTCGGTCTTTTTTCAAAACTATACAGTTCCTCCGGTAATCTCGGCCCCCTCAGTATTGTGGCCTCTGCCCTTAACGCTTCGTCTAATAAATCATTTAAATTATCTGCCTTGCTACTCAACAGTAGTATCTTTACAGTCGGGTTACTCACTCCCACTTTAAATGCTGTTAGCACAGAATTTAATATTTCCGTGTTAAAAATGTCCATTGGCAGGTTTTTCTTTTTATACATTGAATCGGCTATGTCATCTGCGTTCGACTGCAATACTTCTAGTCGCCTTGCAAACGCCATTAAACTTTCCCCTCCACCTTGATATGCTTGTCTTATGGTGTATTGAACGGAATCTAATGTAGCCACTTTTAAATATGTGCTTTTAAGTAATTCAAATAATGCATCCAAATCATCGATTTTCTTGGTCCTCACTAATTCGTATGCATCTCCATCAAGACGCAGTTTTATGCATATCATGAATTCTTCTTGATTTTCTTCACTTATTTTAAGGTTCGCTGCCTTACAACCGTCTATAAATCTAAGAAGCTCCGTTTTTAGGAACGGTGAATCTTCGCCCTTGAACACCGGGACCAGATTTCGTACGCATTTCGAAATATCGTCTGTTGGCATTTTAATTATTGTTCTATCTGTTGTTATGTTTTCTATTCTTAAAGCTTCTTTATGGTATAACGATGTTTCGTGTGCTAAGTTCACTTCCGCCTCTAAAAATTTGATTTTCGAATCCACTTCCCTTACTTTCCCAAGTAGAACATTATACGAAATGATACCTAAAAGGACGTCTTTATAATGTTCACTTATTTGCATTCACAAAAAGCTATCGAAGAGCTATCGAACGATGACAGTATTCCGTAAACTTATTTCCATACTCAAAAATTTTCCAAAAAGGCGACTATTTAACAAGTCCCTTTTTTATCGTTTTGTGGTCAGTGTAACGATGCCAAAATAATGTTTGTTTACATTTTAATTTTCAATCTAACAAAAACAAAAATTAATTTATTTTCAAATTTTCTTGCCGTCGCGCAACATCTAAAAAATTAAAAAAATAATACAAAAAAAAACTGGCTGCATTACGCATAAACTCTGCAAATTTAGAATCCGCGTTCCTGATCGAAGACGTCTGTGTTCGTGTCGCTGTGCGCCGCTAAAAAATGCATGCAGCACAATCTGCATCATCGAGCTCGCTCGCATGTCGGAACGACATGCCGAAGGTCTGACTATTGGCCCCGAAGTCAGATCCATCACGTGGATCGGACACGTGGACGCAGCAGAGCCATGAGTTGCGGCGAAATTCACATCATTGTGCTGAACAAGTCTGCAGCGGCAAATGAGTGACATTGAACAGATACCGGACACCGACAACAACCAGCAGAGAAATCACTACACCTCGCTAATGATTAAACTAACGCGCTAAGTCGTTGAAGCAGATGAACTGTGTAACTGACAGAATGTAACAGCCCAATGGCTTTAATCAAGACCAAGTGTTAGGATTCTGACGCGAGGCATACGAGGAGTGGCATTCCGTTCTCGTTCCTAAGATGTGTACAAATTTGCACAGATGGCATCAGTGAATAAATAATAAAATATATTATGAAATATTAAGATTTGTTTTGATTTATACCGAAAAAAATCAATGCTTAAATATTTGTCAAAAAGAACATTTCTGACGTCAACTTTTAGACATATTTTTACATACTTTTGGATGACTTAATTCGGTTGCCTTTCAGTTGTTAAAAAGACTACTTTTAGACAATTACTTTAAGACTTCTTTATGTATACCATTAGGACATCATTCAGACAAATCAAAAGGGCACCTTCCGGTCAATCATTTGTATTACAAAAGGACATCTTTCTCGTAACATTTCGGACAACTATAACATTTAAAAGATAACTTAAAGATATCTTTTAGACATATTTTGTCTAGTTGGGTTGTTATTTGCCTCTTCGACTGATTCGATTTCTAATCTTGGTTGTTGACGTAGTGCCGTTTTCCGCCTCTATACCGCAGGCGTGGTCTAACAACTCCTGTTTTTCTGCTAATTTATCGTTTATTTTTTTAGTTAATGCTGCAAATTCGCCTTTCGAGCCTTCTATCTCTTTTATTTTATTCTCACTTTTGTGTTCCAAGAAATATATTAATTCTTCGAACACTACATCTACTCCTTCTACTTTAGAAAAAACCTATGTGTTATTAACTTTATTTTTTATTAATTGTAAATGTTCTTTATTATTTACTTCGAGGCTAATTTAAGCCCACAATTTATCCGTAAATCTGTCCAATTGGCCTAGTATGTTTCCGTATGCTAACTGTAATTGTTCCAATTCCGCCATATATTTATCAACGACAAAAAAAATCCCAATTTATTTCCTAGAACACTCCACAGTTCACGTGGCTCCACAATGTTAAAAAAATATTATAAATTTTTTAAATTTTAAATCTGTTGACTAAAATCAGATATATTATAATAATGTTAAATTTTTAATTAAATTGACCATGTTATAAAAATAAAAATAAATATTTCAAATTTTCAAAATCTTTAAAATGTTATTTTATTCTCATTTAAATTTTAAAATGAAAATGATATTTTAAATGTTCTAAAATTTTTTAAATTTAAAAAAAAATCAAAAATTCCGTTCAAGGAAGTAAATAACAATTTTTCTATGTTTCCGTATGTTTAGAAAAATTGTTATTTACTTACCTGAGTTTAATATTAAATAAATTTCCTATTTTCTTTTTATTTCGTTTGTTATTTAATCTTTATTTATTTAATTTCCATTTGTATATTTAGTTATTCAATTTGTCTTTATTACTTTATTAAACACTGTAATAATTGTTTAAATTTTCTGCTGTTACTCACGTATTTTTTACAATATTTTTTTTTTTTGTTCAAAAGAAAAATTAAACAATCGACATTTATTTTGTGATTTATAGTCCTTTTCTTCCTTCTATCGTCTTTCTCTTGGTCCCTGAGAGCGTTGTTTGAGAAACCGGCTGCGCCAAAATGTTGTATGTTAAAGTCCTTCTACTAGGACTTTAACTTCCTTGATCCTTTTTTTTATTATCCCCTTGATCTCCTTTTTTTTATGTGTTTATTATTTAATAAAACCCGAGTCTTTTTACTTTCAGACACTTTATTTCGTTTTTAAAGAGTTTTTACACTTATACTTATCACTATTTTTTAGAACTGGATACTTTGGCTTATCGGTAACAATTGATTTTTAGTCTATACTTCTGCATAACACCTCGTATTCTTTTAATTTCACAATAAATTGAGTACTTGCATCATGCTAAAATAACTTAGTCAGCATTACTAAGTGACTCATAAAAAAATAACTAAGTCAGCATTTATTTGTATGATCAGAGTGACCTATTTAATGTGGGCGTACATACTAGCTATGTTAAGTAGTGTGCGCCAAGACAATTAAATGCTGTTTGTGTTTAACATGCATAATTCTTAACCCTAAAAATATGACATTAAGAAAAGTATACTGGTTATGTTATGTTGTGGATCATAAGTACGCTGTAAGCTCTACAATTATGATACACAATAGTGGATCATATGTAAGCTGTAATTATGATACACAACAGGAGCGCAAACTACCAAGTAAGTTTCTTGATTACATTACTGGTTCTAGAGCGAATTCTGCCGATGTTGGTATTCCATTAGGTGCTCCTGATTCATATAATGACATTTTTGGAAGAAGTGATGCTGACAGATGGATGAAAGCAATAGAGGAAGAACTAAAATCTATGCACGTCAATACCCAAGTAACCACTTTGTGGCAACTTAAGTGGTAGCCACAGAATTGCCATTAAAGTGTTTGTTAAAAATCATGCGAAATATACATTTTTTCCACCCAATTGCCAGTCAAAAAGCCCCGGGGCGAGGCTTCGATCCATTAAAGTGTGTCGGTTCACCTATTTAGAACTTGAACTGTAATGTTAAATTTAAAACATGTGTGGATAAAAATAAAAATAATAAAGATCCAGTGCCATTAACGTGAATGTTTATAGTGCAATAAAACTGCACATAATGTCAAAAATATGCATTGGCATAATATAAATCTTTATGCACACATTTTTCGGCAAACTACAACTCAAATTTAACAAACGTTTCAAGTTTTTAGGTTAAAGCTCATTTTTGTTTTAACGCGCACCCAAAAAAAAATGCAATTTGTTAAAATAGTGATTTTTGTTTTTTCTAAAATTATACATTCCGACTGTCTTTTTTTTACAACCCAACGTTCCATGATCATATGTAGTGGATATAATAAATATTTTGTGTATAATAATATACAGTTATATCATTTTAGGTTCTTCATTATATAAATGTAACATATATGGAACATAATACATTTTATAATTTGCCACGTCATAACAACAAAGTTAACTCCGTCCATTATCGTATATGTTCCATTAACGGAATGTATGACTTATATATCACAGCATTGTGACATATTATTGCATTGTTCCACACATGTTTTTAGCCACCGCTTTGGAACTAAATGAATGTATAATATCACATCATTGTGATATATTTGCAACTAAAATTTACTAGTTTGCAACACTGGTGTCAGAGGATACTTAAAAGCTGCATATTTGCCACAAAAGTTTGTGGCAATGGTCGAGCCGTGGTTGCTTGTGGACAATAATGCAGTCACCATCGAATGTGAAACAGCTCAGGTCAAGTTGGGTTTTCCGGATTAATGAAGACGAAAATTGCCACTCATCGCGATACAAGACACGGCTCGTTGTGAAAGGTTTTCTACAAAAGTATGAAGTGGATTACACCGACACTTATGCTCCAGTTGTGAAACTAACTACAATCTGTGTTGTGCTGGCCGTAGGTATACCTATATATTCATAATATTCATAATATATTCATAATAAATACCACTTTCATCAGTTGAATGTGCATGGAGACTTTAAAGAAGATAAATATATGTCTATACAAGATAGATTAAAAGCTCAAAAAGATATGGCATGTAAACTGAAAAGATCGCTTTATGGATTAAAACTGTCTTCGAAAATTTATTACTTCGTTGATAATAATTTGGTAACCATTGAAAAACTAAAAAAAGGATCTTTCTTCGCATTTCGATATGTCAGATTGTGGCATTTTAAAATATTTTTCGGGAATGAAAATTGAGTTCTACATCTAATGTTATCGCAAGAAGCAAGCATTGACAAAGTACTTGCCAGATTTGCAATGATGGAATGCAACGCAATCAAAAGTCCGATGGAAAAAGGTTTGCAATTGGAACCAAGTGCTAGCGAAATACAGTTACAGAAACCATTCCGTGAACTTCTGGGTAGTCTCATGTATCCTGTTACTATATTTGAAGACAACAGAGGATGCATAGGTATAAAATATCATTTTGTACGGGATCACGTTGCAAGTGGAATAATAAAAATCGAGCCAAGTGGAACCAAATATCAGTTAGCTGATATTTTTACTAAACCATTGGATATTAAACCATTGGATATTAAAGTGTATATGTTCAAGTCTTGGATTGCACGATGGAGGGGGAGTATTAAAATAAAGTAATCGTTGACTTTGATTTCTACATAGAAAAAAAGTATCGTTCGTCATATTGACAATTGACGTACATCAAACTGTTTTCGTAGTATTGACGAACAAATTAATCAATATAACGTACACGCATACATGTTTTGATGTAGTCGTTTTTTTCTGTGTACTTTTACGATGAATTGTGTTCGATGAATTGTGATATGATGTATTGGCTGGTTCACACGGTAAATTATCTGGTTACGGTAAGATAATTTGCATCACCCTGTGAAACTGCACATACTATTAAATGACTTTTCTACAAATATATCATTTTATTTATGAAGTAGTATCGTCCGTTGTTTTTCAGTAGAACTCACGACGATTTTTCGGATAAGTCTATGCGAATACTTAAAGTAGCGCATTAGTTGTGAAATTGTTTATATACAGCTCTAGAAAACTTCTGTTCATATAGATTATGGGCGTGCATAGATATATAATTTCTAATATTTTTCTTTTGGCGATAATATTAAATAGGGCTTATGGAAAATCTGAATCTGGGAAAACGGAGACAGTACTGAATCCGGTAAGAATCATACAGTTAATGATTAACTAATTATGAAAAATATCTTCATTTAGAATTACAGTGTGGCAAGGGAACAGCATCCAATGTTGGAAAACACCAGGATATATGTTAAATGTGATTGCTAATGGTTGTTATAAGTTGTATGAAAATATTGAACAATATTGATTTATTTTGTAGTGCTATGTGATGAAGGCAAAGACGTGAAGCTCACGATATTCTGGACATTGACGGAGCGCGAATGCTATAATGATATACTATATCCGATACAAAACATTTCTAACGAAAAGGTTATAGTGTCTCCGGAATTGTCGACTGATTGTCACCACATGGTATATTTGCCACAACTAGATAGATCAAGTTCAGAGGGCGACATTACGAGTAGTCCAACAACTTTTCAAAATATTAATAAGGAAGATTCACTTAACTCGAACAGAAATACCCAACACCCTCTTTCGGTAAGATACAATTTATTTTTCAAATGTAATAAATAATGATTAGTAGTAGTTCAATAGAAGTTCGATACCAGTTTATGACAATTAATAAATAAATATTGGTACAATAGTCCAAGTGGAAGACATGATTGCTGAAATATTGCAGCAATATTTAAAATTTTTTAATATTTGCAGTAAACTTGAAACATTTAAAATCATTATTGTCATGTTTTAGCCAAACTATCGACCGATTGCAACTGTTGCGCATGATGGCATTTATGAAATCACTCTTACCATTAAGGCTCAAGATCCAAGTGAACAATTCACGGCAACTGCTATTTTTGATATAATCGGACCTCATGGCTACATATCAGCAACCGATTGGCCATTACTACCAGTAAGTTATTGTAATTTTTGGCATGAATAATGTAATAATTTATGTATTCATAGTTCTTTGGCATCATGTGTTTTGTATATGTTGTCTTTGGGATTATTTGGCTTGTCGTATCTTTTATGCAATGGCGCGATTTGTTGCGTATTCAATTCTGGATCGGAGGGGTAATTCTACTTGGCATGTTGGAAAAAGCTTTTTTTTACGCTGAGTACCATAGCCAGAGTAAAACTGGAGTTCCTGTACAAGGAGCTGAATTGGCAGCTGAATTTGTATCGTGTGCCAAAAGAACATTGGCGCGCATGTTGGTCATTATCATGTCGCTAGGTTTTGGAATTGTCAAGTAAGTATTTGTGTAAATAAATGTAACACAATATCGTGAGCTATTGGCATAGTCATGAAATAGCAATGCATTCATTTCGACAAAAATGTACATTGATTCATCAGTAACTTAAATTTAACCGGAGTTCGCTAAACCGAATCTTATTAATATGCAATGAATATTAGACCTGTGCCGGCTAGATCGGGGTATTACCGATCTCTGCTGCGCTCACTGTGATCAGTGCACACCCGATTCTCGAAGAAAGAATTGCTAAGAAAAAAAATAACTGAATCCGAATGTATTTTTTGGCAAATACATTTTTTGTAATGTAGTATTTTTTATTCTGTGTGTATTACGATTTAATAGGTATTTAATAGGTATAAAAGTCCAAATCAATGACGAATGTCCTTTATTACCATTACATTTTTTCTAAATAGTAGTATAATTATAACAATTAGTACCTTGGTATCATCTTCCTTTGGATTTTTACATTCTACACTAAAAGCATGGACCATGTTAATATGATTAAATAATTTATAAGGTATAATGGTAATTATACCCTACACTAAGAGTGCAAGAGTATATTCAGTTTGGTACGCCGTTTGTAACACCCAGAAGGAAGCATCTCCGGTATGGAAAAGTATATATTCAGCATAACCTCCTGAGTTTGTCCGTCTATTGGGCTGTCTGTCCGCCTGTATGTCTGTTAAAATCCCTACTACTTAAAAAATTGAAGAGTTAGATGAATGAAACACATTATTTAGATTAGTTATATAAATACGCTGTATGTGCGAAATTGGCGAGATCGGTCCATTGTGACATACGATCTCATCACTTATATTTAAATTTAAATAACCTATGCTCCACTTTTAATAGTACCCGCGCATATAATCATATATCGTCGTTGTGGAACGAAAAGTCACCAATGACATTTTTAAGAAAAACATAAATACCGAGTTTGTTGATTAATATTATAAAAAGTAATTGATGCATTTTTAAAGTTAAAATAGCAATTGATAGATTTACATTTTCTAACCATGTGGTAAAATTGAGATCATCAAATAAAAATTGACAGATTTAGAAAGATTTTTGTAAAGTAATATTTTGCATTTTGAAAATGTATTTGGTGACTTTTCGTTCTACAACGACGATATGTGTAGTGTATTTATAGTCGGCTTAGACCGACCATGACTTTCAAAATTCTTACTAACTTCACCACACCAACTATCACAGTTTCCCTACTTGGAAATTTCCCATGTGACTTAACCTTCCTTACTGGTTTTTTTACTAATTTCGGTTATACTTATATTTATCTCTTTCAGCGCAATAATGTTGTCTTATTCAATATCTGTAAGTTTGGAACCTTCTAGAATTTTTAAAAGTTACTAGTTATTCTTCTTTAAAGGCACTTTGTCAAATGTGTGCTATAGTTATGAAACGACCAAATTTTAAGTATTTGGCGAATTTATATCTGCTTCTTTTTGACTGTTGATTATAACAAAACGCCCACCAATTGAAATTGGAAAGAGAAATAATGTTTTCTATACATTATTTTTATTTTACAACAACTATAAATGATAAAATTTGTAAACAACTGAAAGTGTGCTATAGTTATAAACATTTTACGAATAGATTTTCCTAATTCTAAAATTTTCCAACATTTTCACCTATCATTACCACATAGTTTGGTTGCTGTCAAATATCATTTTTTTTCTCCCCTCGCTTATAAATAGCAAGTGAAGAACAACATTGTAATTATAACTATAAAAGCATAATTTTGAACCTCACTATGTATGTATGGTTCAAATAACTACAAACAAAACAACTATAAAATATCAACTAAATATATGTACCTAGTAGGGACAGTAGGGACAGAGTTTCATTTTTCAGAGCAAATTAATGCTGGCAAATTGTTTAAAAGCCAGGTCTGGGTCGTTTTAGCCTTATGGGCGGCGCAGAATCCTGTCCACTGTCCACTGATAGGACTTTAAAATTATTAATTTTTAGTTTACGATTACAGTTTCATGGCTTGCCATGTTCACATAAAATGTTGACTTTTTCTTTTATAATATGAAATAAAAAAATCGTTGGCAGATTTTTTTAAAATATCACGGCTTATTTACTTTTTTGTTTTTTTTTTTTTGAATTTTTTACAATATATGTAATGTACATTTTTGTACTTAAACTACCATTATGATTCATAATTAATGGTAACAAGTGCGAACAAAATTGTTTTTTCAAAAATAGACCTCTTATGAGCATTATATCCTTAAGTAGTCCTTACATGGATTAACTTGCAAAAAAATATTTACCAAACAAAAAATAATCAATCAGCTAACATCAATAGTTGAAGAGATATTACAATGCAAAGTCAAATTTTCAAGAACATTTAGTTTAAAATAATTTAAAATCTTTGTAAACCATAAATAATGAAGTTTAAATTCATATTTTTTTTTTATTAAACCGCATTTTCTAAGAGTAAACTTTATTAGCTACATTCTCGAATAAAAATCTAACTCCTGTCGTAGATATTTTCAAAGATATTGGTATCCAGGAAATCATCCTTTGTATTATTCAAATAATATTAGAACAATTTGGCAAGCCATGAAACTGTAATGGTAGACTAAAAATTAATAATTTAAAAAACTATAATATAAGTACATTTTTTAAAGTTAAGTAAAAAAGAAAATCAATCTAGGATACATTTTTTATGCTTGAAGCAGTAATATATTATTTGAAATTGGTCGTTAAAAGTTTGAAAATGTCCTTTAAGCTCTTTGCGCAACATCACATGCTCAATTTTTAAAAGGCTTATTCTTAATTGTAGTGGTCATAGTTACAGAAAGTTGACGCGGAGCTTAAAAAATGTAGTTATAAATTTATCATACAAATATGAATCAGTCTACTGTGCTATCCTATCATTTTACTTATTCAATTTTTTTTCCACGGTCAAAATGTTTTCATCCGTAAACGAAATGAACGAGGTGCGTGTGACTATTGATGATTGACCGTGCGACTTAGGGCGTGCGTGAATGCCAACGGTGCGCAATATATATCAAAAATATATAAACAAAAATTGGTTCAAAAACATTAATTATTTTTAATTTTATAGCATAAAATGTGTACAACAGTATTTATGTCCCTACTAGGTATATATTCATATCTACGTACTTTTAATGATTGTATAACGATTATACCTTTTAATTTGTTTAAGTTTGGTAGACAAAATTATTTTTCAGTGGCAACCCTGCTTCTACTACTGGCAAATCGGAATCTTTACTACCAATGGAGTTGAGTGACTCGTGTCTGACTTGTGCATCATTTTTGTTTTTTTTTTCGTTTGTTTTTTTTTCTAATGCTAAAATGTATATGATAGGCATCCCAACTGCCTGCCAACGCACAGTGTGCCCAAACGCTCTTAAATCGGGTGAAATTCAGTATTTTCGGAACCACCCAACTGATTTTAAAAATTTAAAAAGTGTTGTACAGAGAGAACTTAAGTTTTAATTTTTTTTTTCAAAAATTCTAAAAAATCAAAAAGTTATCCGATTTTTAAAATTCTTTTGTTTATGAAAAAAAGCTTACATTGAGATCTAAATAAAATGTGCTTACATGAGAAAATATCTTGATTAGTTTTAAAGATATAGACTAGAACATGATTTTTTTTTTTAATTTTTAAAGACTACATATTTATACATAGATTGTACATTTTATCACGAAATCAAAATATTTGTATGGGACTTTTATAAACAATAAACTGTTAGTTTTGCTTAATTTCCCATACGAAATACAAAATTATCTACACCAGAATCAGGTTTAGTATTTCGTATGGGAAATTAAGCAAAACTAACATTGAATTTGATTGAACATATCTAACACTATATCTGTGGCAATATGAATTAACAACATAACTCGAGATATGCTCAAATTGAGTTATTAATGGCATCGTAATCCTGGTATACGAATTCATTTTGTGTCAAATTTTGATACTGATCCCTCGTATAGTTGCTGAGATACAAGCAATAAACGTAAAAGCATATCTACTTGTTATTAAATATTTACTTTTATTAAAAAAATCTTTCGAAAAAATGGCTTAACAGAAACTTTTTTCAGACATTTATTTTATTTATGTTTTTCTTAAATTTGTAAAATAGTTTTAATGATAATTTTCGGAATAAATTGTAAAGTTAAAAATGCTCTCCTCAAAAGTTCAAAAAATATACTTATGCTTTTATTTCATATAGCCACAGATATTAACGCTATCATCATAACACTTTTACCGAATATATAATACTTTTATATACATCATAATTAATAAAAATATATACATTATAAGGGTAGATATAACGGTTTTATTAGAAGTCCTTTTAAAAATTTTATCTTTTCTGAAATAATGTTGTCCTGCATATATAGTTCAGCGGGTAAAAAATAAGTAAGGTTAAAAAAAGTTAATAACTAATTAATCTTTCAAATTGCATACTTTACGTTGTGCTTTGAAAACTTTTTTGCAGGTGTGCAAAATCAAAATATTTTTTTGTTCTGCAGGGGGTCAAAGTAAAAAAAAAATTACAAAACTTGAACTTTGACCAGTGTTGCCAGATTGGTTAAATATATTTTGGATAAGTTTTATCATTTAAATGATTCCCAGTAATTTTATCTAAAAAAAAAAAAAAATGGAAAATAAAAAAAATATTGACTTTACAATTTTATATTTACTAAACCACTTGAGATATTTAAAAACGGTTTTCAGTTTATGATTTATGTGTTAATTGTTACTATAAGTCAAATATTTTGATTTCATGATAAAATGTACAATCTATGTATAAATATGTAAAGTAAAGTCTTCAAAAATTTTAAAAAAAATCTATATCTTTAAAACTAAACGAAGATATTTTCTCATGTAAGCACATTTTCTTTATATCTCAAAGTAAGCTTTTCATAAACAAAAGAATTTAAAAAATCGGATAACTTTTAGATTTTTTACAATTTTTGAAAAATTGTTCATGAAAAAAATCTCAACTTTACTGATTTTTATCACCATAACCATTAAAGATACAAACCATTTTTAAAACATAAGTTCTCTCAAGTGTTATCTATACAACCCTTTTTAAATTTTTAAAATCGGTTCAGTGGTTCCGAAAATACTGAATTTCACCCGATTTAAGAGCGTTTGGGCACACTGTGCAACGGCTGACTGCGCGGGCAATCGAGTGATAGGCGAGGGGTATCTAGGGGGTGCAACGTACGATTTTAAGTGTTGTATTTTTAGGAAATTCCGGGAAATTTAAATCTCTAGAGTTAAATTATTTCCGATTGGTTTTAACGGAACCATTATATTGTTTTTTTTTACTAATATATAAAAATGCTATCATTTAAAATAATTATAAATTTTTTTCATAACATTTATATAAATTTCGCTTGCAAACAAAATTTTATGATTTGTAATGTTAAAGTTAAAAAATTAAAAAAAAGAATTTGTGAAATCACCGGAAGCATATTTAATAAAACATGTTTTATTTTTATTTTAATTTATTAAAATTACTAGAGATTCTACTCAATTGAGATAAATTAATTTTTTGTTGAATTCAACTGTATAAAAATAATTCAGAAAAGGAATTATTTTACTGTTATTTCTAAATATATGATAATAATTGAAGGGTTTGATGCAAAAAAGGGTTTAGTCCATTATTTCACTTAGCTGGAAAATCAATAAAAACTGTTTTAAATTGCCAATTTCGCGATTTTTTGTTTAAAACAAAATCGCATAAACTAGATATGTATTGTTGTGTTAGCAAAGAAAAAACATAAATTTTTGATGTAACTTGGCTTAAAAACGTAATTTAAACTGCTGGATTTGACACTTTTTTTGGACCAAAAAATTGTAACGAAATTTTATTTCATGTAAGAATTTTATTGTATAAAAATTAAATGTATATTAAAATTCGTGGTTTTAACATTCAGAAGCATTATCAACTGCGATGTCATTCTCATACCAATGATATTTGCGTGTTTTAGAACGTGGTAAAATCACATATTCATCATAGACAAATATTTCTTTTTCAACGGTAAAACATTTTCAAATATATTTTTATTGATTAGAAATGATAAATTTATGAGATTCAGTGATTCCATTAGTTTGTAATTTGGATATATTGCGTAATTTACCTTTTAAATCATGATATATCAGTGTATATACTTCAGATATGGATGATTTTGATACCAAACGACGCGAAATATAAAAAGCTTTCATATGTCATCTAAAACTCAATATCGAAAAAATGTGGACTTGACCCTTTTTTGCACCAAACCCTTCAATTAATACATACTATGTCTACTGTTCTGTAATAATGCGAACTGTGTTGGTACTGCTTGTACTATTACATTAAAATATCAATTAATTTCAATCAATATTTCAATAGTTATTTTTAAATAAAATAATTTAAAACCCTACACATAATGCATCCTTCATTCATAACATATCAATATGTTCTGTTGCAATATTTCCAGAATAATAATTCTCTAGAAATATGTTAATACATATATCGATACCTTATAGGCAAAATTTTGTTCGTAAAGTATCCTTTCAATGAGCTGACAATAATAGTGTGGCCCAATTTCCAAAATATCCATTACATGCAGAAATATTTGAAGTTACGATATTTTGCCTGTCCCAATTTATATCTAAAAAAAATTCTATTTTACTACTTACGATGCTTACACGCTGCAAAAAAAAGGGCTCTCCCAAACATAATTTTGCAGGCATTAACATGTATGTTTGGAATTTTATGTAAACATAATATATAATTGACTGATTAATCATTTGTAAACAGGGTTGTATTGAGACTTGAACAGTGTTGTGATGATCTCTGACTTACATTATAATATCCCGGAAACGTTTTAATGTTGTCCTTTAAAATGGAGTATGTTCTAATGGAAACATAATAATTACTACATCCAAATAAAATAAATATTTGAACCGAAACATAAATATGTTCAAAATAAAACATGATTTTCAACGACCTGAATATAATATGTTTCCAGTGAAACATATCAGTTGTTTCAGTTCAAAAAGTAGTATGTTTGCATAGAAACATATTTAAATATTTTTGGAAAGAAGTCCTGAAAATAAAATAAAATGTTGTTTTTTTATTAAAAATCTTTAAACATGCACAGTGGGAACTTATAATAATTGAATTCATAAATAAATAATTCGTTTAAAACTGCAAGTACAAGTGACAGCATCAATGAATGCACAATTGCACCAGCAGACGCTAAACCAGACGATCCAGGCTCGCTTTATATTTGGTACAGTTACAGTTGATCTCAGTACAGCACATAGCGTAGGCAAGGAATTCACGGAGGTATTTGTGGTTTTTTCACATTAGTTTCAGAAATTATATACTGCACTATATTATACTCGTTACTATTTGTACTTTTTGTAACCCAATTTATATATTTATTTAATTTACAAATAACAAAATTATTACCGACGCAAATACGTTATCTCAATGAACAACAAGAGACACGTACGCAGAAAATGCCGATCATCGAGTGTATATACATACTTCAAACGACGATAAAAGAGACGTTGGTAGAAAATTCTGCTCAATGAGTGCCAACTTCGTATACAAGAAGAATGTTGCAAGAGTACAATTATTTAAATCCAATTTCTTTTTTGTTTGTTTTTAAACATCAATGTGTTCAAACGATGGAAATAGATGGGGTAGGTAGAAAATGCTGCACAACGTTGCCAACTTCGTCGGCGATAAATTATCGAATTAAGACGAGCGTTGCGAACATACATTATATTTAGATTTGATTAGCATTTCCTGTGTTTCGAAACATAGTTTTAACTAAGTAAATTGCCAAGAAATAGTTTATTCAAATGCAATTAAAATTTTATGTTGGTATTGTAACATATTTATGGTAAATTTGACAGATTCTGCTGGTCAATATAATAATGTTTACACGTGAACATAAATAAATTCAATTTCGATTATAATTTAATTACACTTCATTCCTAATACATGTATGGTAATTATTACTTTTTAATAACATTCAAACATATTCAAACAAATCTTTTCTATCCGTGTAGGTAAAACGTCTTATACACAAATGGTTTGTTAATCCGAATTTGGTTAACAGCAACAGGGAAATAACACGTATAGGAACATTTTGGCATATGTTTAATACAAATTGAGACTAGCCAGTGGTCAGTATTTAACTTTGATGGAAAAATGCATTGGAAATACATTATAAATTTAAATTTTATTTAAATTTTATAATTTTGCTTTAAAGTTGGACATATTATCTACAAATACTCATATTTTTATATTTTCTACCATTACCACAAAAGGAATTCAAAATACTTAAAGTAGTCACTAAATAAATAATAAAATTATTTATATACGATAATAAATGTTATTTGACTTCATTTCAATTAAGACCGCGAAATTCAAAAATATGACTGCAGGGACATTCTACTCATAAATATGGCTCTCCCAAACATAATTTTGCAGGCATTAACATGTATGTTTGGAATTTTATGTAAACATAATATATAATTGACTGATAATTCATTTGTAAACAGGGTTGTATTATGACTTGAACAGTGTTGTGATGATCTCTGACTTACATTATAATATCCCGGAAACGTTTTAATGTTGTCCCTTAAAATGGAGTATGTTCTAATGGAAACATAATAATTACTACATCCAAACAAAATAAATATTTGAACCGAAACATTAATATGTTCAAATTAAAACATCAAAATAAAATGTTTTTTTTTTATTTGTTTTTATTAAAAATCTTTAAACATGCACATTGGAAAATTATACATATACAAATTTTTAAATGCATAAATAAATAATTGATTTAAAACTGCAAGTACAAGTGACAGCATCAATGTATGCACAATTGCACCAGCAGACGCTAAACCAGACGATCAAGGCTCGCTTTATCCTTGATACAGTTAGAGTTGGTCTCAGTACAGCACATAACGTAGACAATGAATTCACGGAGGCTTTTGTAAAAAAACATGCCAAATTCTGTTTGAAAATCGAAACACTGATTTTTATTTGTGGTTTTTTCACATTAGTTTCAAAAATTATATACTGCACTATATTATACTCGGTTACTATTAGTACTTTTTATAACACAATTTATATATTTATTTAATTTACAAATAACAAAATTATTACCGACTCGAACAGGTTTTCTCAATGAACAACAAAAGACACGTACGCAAAAAATGCCGATCAACGAGTGACAACTTTATGTACAAGAATTCATTTTTTGTTTGTTTTCAAACATCAGTATATTTAAAATGACCCTATACATACTTCAAACGACGACAAAAGAGACGTAGGTAGAAAATTCTGCTCAACCAGTGCCAACTTCGTATACAAGAAGAATGTTGGAAGAATACATTTATTTCAATCCAATTTCTTTCTTGTTTGTTTTTAAACATCAATATGTTCAAACGATGGCAAAAGATGGCGTAGGTAGAAAATGCTGCACAACGTTGCCAACTTCGGCAGTCGATAAATTATCGAATTAAGACGAACGTGGCGAACATACGTTGTATTTAGATTTGATTAGCATTTTCTGTGTTTCGAAACATAGTTTTAACCAAATAAATTGCCAAGAAATAGTTTATTCAAATGCAATTAAAATTTTATGTTGGTAATTCAACATATTTATGGTAAATTTGACAGATTCTGCTGGACAATATAATAATGTTTACACGTGAACAAAAATAAATTCAATTTCGATTATAATTTAATTACACTTCATTTCTAATACATGTATGGTAATTTCGTATTACTTTTTAATTACATTCAAACATATTCAAACAAATCTTTTCTATCCGTGTAGGTATTCTCTCTAGTATTACCAAAAAATATAAAACAAGATTTAAAATAGTAAGCGGTGAGATCCCACTCTAAATTTTTCAGTGTTGGTGCATTATTGAGGCAGTTTTGTGATGGTGTAAAAAATAAAACAAATTATGTGTTGACCACCAAAAACGGTTTTATAACTTTCGGACCATCATTTCTTATTATGTTTGTATTAGGTGTTTTAAAAATGAGTAATCCATCTTCCAAATGAGACCAAATTGTTGAATATTGAACTTATGGTTCACGTGCTACAATAGTTTAAGTAAATGCAAAATGTTGAATATCGACGAAATTATTGAATTTATTAAACAGTACAACTGCCAGAAAAAAACACTTAAAAAAAAAACGTGTCAAATATTTTTTGGCATAGAACATGTCTGTAAAATTTCAAAACGATCGAAGCTCATAATCATTTTTTGTTGAAAAGTGACCGGCTTGTCGTGGAATATCCGATATGTGATTTCATTAATACTAACGCACTCAAATATAATTAGTAGGAGAACAACATCGAAATTTGGAAGGTTAAAGCCACGAATTGTAATATAAATTGATTGTTCATACAATAAAATGCACTTTTTGTATGAACAAATATGTTTGGGGCAAAAACGAGTCAAGTCCAGTAGTTTTAAATACGCTTTAAAGCCAAGCTACCTGAACATTTTTAGATTATTTCTTAAAATACCAAAAATACATACTTGACCAATTTTTGCACCAAACCCTTCAATGCGAGTTGTTGTTCATCAGAAATGAAAGAGTTCCTCGCTATTTAATCACTACTTGATTGATATGTGTGGGGAGCCTTATAATAGTTAATATAACAGTAATCATAATTTGGTTGTACAACTTTGAAGAGGTTTTTGCAATATATGCTTAATATTTTTCTCAAAGACATAATGATATATTTATTAATTCTTCATATACAGCCATGGACATAAAAATATCACAACCAAACATATTAGATTGTTACATTAATTTCTCACTCTGTGGTAAGAGTGGTCGAACACATATAATGGCAAATTTTTACTACAATCATGTATTGTAATTTTAGGAGAACACTTTATCGTTAACTCTCTCATATCTCTCTCTTTCTAAAATGTTCTTTGCGACTAATGTCATTAATTTCGCTGGACATAGAAATAGCACAAATTGCATTCTACGCTAATTGTTCGTTAATTATTTGTGTTTAGTGAATGATTTGTAATAATTGTTCAATTCAAAGATAAAGTGACTTAGTTAATTGCCAAAATGGGTAGAGGTTTGCATTGTACAGTGGAAAAAAGGAATATAATATATGACATGCACAAAAATGGGAAAAAGCCTGCAGAAATCGCCGAAATAATAAAATGTTCAAGGAAATTGGTTTACAATGCGATTAAATTAGCAAACAAAAACAGTATTTACTTAACTGAAAAGAAAGAACGAGCTCCAAAGAGCCGCAAAACTACTGTTTCGATAGATAGATCTATATAGTATAGATCTATATAGTATAGAAAGTGTAAAAAAGATCCGTTTAAGTCTTCACATCAGATAATGACGGAAATAAATGAAGAATTCGACTTAGAAATATCTGACAGGTTGGTAAGAAGAAGGTTGAACGATGCGAAGATCTTTGGACGGATTAGTCGAAAAAAGCCGCTTATGTCAAAAAGAAATATTAAGAAACGTATACATTTTGCAAAATTGAATAAGACAAAAGATCTCTCATTTTGGAAAAGGTGCTTTGGAGTGATGAAACGAAGGTAAACAGGATTGGTCCAGATGGTAGAACAATTGTACATCGACCAACAGGCCAAGCTCGCAATCCTAAACACACACAGAAGACACTAAAGCACGGCGGCGGCAATATCATGGTTTGGGGTGCATTTTCGTGGCATGGTGTAGGTCGATGCAAAAATGGATAGATTTGGTTATCTAAACATACTAAAGAATACCATGGAACCGTACGCTTTTAATTTTATGCCAATATCGTGGACATTTATGCACGATTATGACCCCAAACACTCAGCGAAGGTGATTAAAGATTGGTTTGTGAAAGAACAAATTAGTGTTTTGGACTGGCCTGCCCAGAGTCCCGACCTCAATCCTATAGAGAATTTATGGAACGATGTCAAGGTTAAAATTGGGCAATCAAATTTTAAAAATAATGAGGAGCTGTGGAGGATAATATGGGGTACAGTACAAAGTATTAGGATGGTAATTTAAAAATATTTATATTATATAGGTGGTATTTATAGAAAATCTTTATTTATTTGCAGAATATCACGTTTGTGCTATTTGTATGTCCAACGTAATTTCGCTCTAACTATCATATAAATGTTGTTATTATTGAATATCAAAAAAATCTGTTAAGTGTTGTTATAAATTGAATTAATAGATAATTTGTTAAATAAAAATAATACTTTTGTTGTACATGGTTTATTAATAAAGATATACGCATTTTACGAAGTCGTTATAATATGTGCTATGTCCATGGCTGTAAATTTTGCCAATTAACTGTAGAGATTTTTTGAAAATCCTTAATATTGATGGTAGAAAATTGAAATGTACTGTAGAAAAAATCTTTAGGTGAATTCCTACATTTTGTTTTCAGTCAGGAAATCCATATCTAATACCGTTTTCCAGAAATGTTACTATGAAAATTAAGGATTTACCAGATATTTGGGGGTCAATACCTCGAAATCCTGACGTGATAGAACATAATTTTAAATTATGATAAAATTTTTCACACATTCAGGATATTAAACATAAAGCCAAGTATTTTGCAATTTCATATAAAATAAAAAAAGTACTTTGCAGTGCTCAGTATTAGAGAAACTATAGCTCCTACGGCTATGAAATATTTGGCCACTTTTTATGTTTTTTTTATGCTGAATATTTAATCCATGAACAATATGATACATTTGCAACAAATACATTTGCATGAAATTAGTCGATTATGTAGATTGGTCCTTTGAAAATCTTTAATATTCGTATTAAAATGACGAGATAGAAATTTAATATGTACTACAGATATGAAGCCTTGGATAGTGTCTAAATTTGGTTCTCAGACAAAAAATTCATAACTACTACAGTTTTCTCAATAAATCAAGGGTAATATTGCGGTCACTTTAGGACCTTTATGGTCATATATCTCGTAAACCTGACGTGATAGGACATAAGTTTGTTCGGTTTAATTTCGTCAGGTTACTGAAGGATTCTAAAAAAATTGTCAAATCGCCGTCACTAAATTTAGTGTCGCACTGTGTTATTAAACAAAATTCAAAAATGTTCTAAATAATTTTCCAATGGTTGTCAAAATTTTGTTCTGGCAAAATTTCATTTCATTTAGCACATCATAAATGAAAATTTTGTTTCAGCAGACAAACATTTTTTCAACTTAATATCATCGAGTAAAAAGTTACCGTTTGACACAAGCCCTTTATAAATTTTTTACTTTACTTCAGTTGATAAAATGTTCAATTCAATTATTCAATAATTGTTGAATAATATGATTGAATAAAACTCATTTGAGCGATAAACAATCGTTCAATCCTCTTCGCTCAAACTCATTTGAGCGATCAAAAATCGCTCAACCTTCTTCGCTCAAGCTCATTTGAGCGATCAACAATCGCTCAACCCACTTCGCTCAAGCTCATTTGAGCGATCAACAAACGCTCAACCCACTTCGCTCAAACTTGAGCTGGCTCAAATGAGCTTGAGCTATTTTTTTTTATTGTTCTTCATTGTAATTTCAAAAGTCTATTACTTAAAATTAACATTCAAATTTAGTAAAAGTATGATTATGAATACATATTAGAAATAAAGGTCCTCAGCGAGTCTCAAGCTAAAATTCAATATGTTCTATTTTATAATTAATAAAATACAAATTGCAACGGATCGCTCAAATAATGAGGGTTTATTTCTAGAAGAGTGTATATATATAAAGTGTTATACCAGGTAATCAGTCACCTGATTTTAAAAAGTTTTATAAAAATGTATTAAAGTTCTTATTTTTATGAAATTCTGAAAAGAGCAATAAAGAAATTGAAGAACATAGGAAGACACATGGTCCCGGATTTTTATATTGTATAAAAAACGAATTACTCTGTTTAACAGGAGTTGTATTTTTCTAATATTGTAGGAAAGAGTACCTGAAAAAACTTCAATACAGTAGGTAATAGTTGACATTCAGTAAAGTTGTTCGAATAAAGCATGAATAGAATAGGACCAATAACAGAGCCTTTAGGAACTCCACATGTGATATCAAGCATATCGGAAGTGCAATTATTATAGCTCAAAAATTGTTTACGGTTTGTCAAGTACGAAAGTATAAGATTGCACGCTTAATTAGAAAATTTGAATTTGTCCTTTAATTTGTGTTCAAGTATCGAATGGTGAATGCTATCAAATGCCTTTGACAAATGAAGAGATAACAGAATACATATCTTGTTACAATTCAAACTTCTTCTAACAGTGTTAGTAAGTCATCACAGAAGTGAAGTAGTATTATACCCATTACGGTATCCCGATTGACTACTGCTAATCATCGAATGTTCCAACGTGTACTGAGTTATTTGCTTCTTAATAATGTTTTCTACAACTTTCGAAAGTGCAGGAAGGACACTAGGCCTGAGATTGCCAATTTGCCAAAATTTTAAAGGTATATTATCATATCCAATAGCATTAGATTTAATTTTCATTATAGCCAAATAAAACTCATGTACACAATGTACATATTACATTACGAAAATAAAAATTATTTTCATTTTGATTATCAATAAGAGATATATGTCCTAAAGAATCATTTGATTGTCGATATACGAAGCTTCTGTTCAGTTCGTTTACGTCAGTGTCCCCTAAACGTGAAACAGACTACGTACAACCACCATTGCGTAGTACAGACCAGATTTCTTTACTATTTCGTCCCATAAACCGTCGAGAATGTGCCACCTTTTTCGCACTTCGAATTGCTGTTTTGGCTCGATTGCGATACTTGCTAAAAAAATTCCAATTAGAGTCACTGCGATTGTAATGATATGCTTTAAAAGTTAAGTCACGAAGAGTCTTAAGCTCGAATCACACGATTGAATAAACAGTCAACTTTTGAATCAATTTACAAATAATTTTAATATCAATCGTGTGATTGCCCAATTTTTGTATGGAAAATAAGGCAATCACACGATTGATATTTATAGCCCTATTCTGGCATTGTGAGCGCTCACAAGTCACATCCCAATGAGAGGCGTTTTTCTTGTTAGAATAATTGTGATCAAAATTTCAAATTCGTATTCTGTCCAAAATCTAACAAAAAAAAACTCTCAAGAAATACCCCACACTGTGGGGAAGTGAGTTTTACGTCATATTGAAGTTTTTTATTTCAATTAATTGTAAACAAATGATGAATAACTGTTATGGGCTACATTATAATGAGTGGGAACAGTGTTATGCACACATGTAACATTTATTCGTCTACATACAGATCGAACATTCATTGATTTATTAACTTCAAACATATTATTGTTGAAATCGCCCATTATGACAACGTTAGTGTACTTTACCATCAGATCACCCAGTGATTCTTCAAAAAATGCCAAATCTCCGTGAGGTAGATAAACTATGTCCACCAAAATTGTATTATTGTTATGGCTTAATTCAATAACAGTGATTCGACAACTCCAAAATCAGTTCCCTCAAAAATAACTTTATATTTAATTTGTTTTGATATATAAAAGCCGCCTCTGTTATTGGGGCGATCGTTTGTACAAAAAACATATAGCAATTGCTTGGTTGGAAATGTCAGGTTTAAGCCAAGTCTCAGAGATACCGACAACGTCAAAAATACAATCTTTCAAAAATAATACTTTGGCAATTAATGTGCCCAATATTGAGATTTTGCACATTATGTATAAATTTTCTTGCCAATAAAGAATTGTCGCTGATTATAGGACCTAAGTTTGAATTAATAGACATTAAATTTAAATTTTATAAAGGGAAGTAGTATTGAATATTTAATCCATGAACAATATGATACATTTGCAACAAATACATTTGCATGAAATTAGTCGATTATGTAGATTGGTCCTTTGAAAATCTTTAATATTCGTATTAAAATGACGAGATAGAAATTTAATATGTACTACAGATATGAAGCCTTGGATAGTGTCTAAATTTGGTTCTCAGACAAAAAATTCATAACTACTACAGTTTTCTCAATAAACCAAGGGTAATATTGCGGTCACTTTAGGACCTTTATGGTCATATATCTCGTAAACCTGACGTGATAGGACATAAGTTTGTTCGGTTTAATTTCGTCAGGTTACTGAAGGATTCTAAAAAAATTGTCAAATCGCCGTCACTAAATTTAGTGTCGCACTGTGTTATTAAACAAAATTCAAAAATGTTCTAAATAATTTTCCAATGGTTGTCAAAATTTTGTTCTGGCAAAATTTCATTTCATTTAGCACATCATAAATGAAAATTTTGTTTCAGCAGACAAACATTTTTTCAACTTAATATCATCGAGTAAAAAGTTACCGTTTGACACAAGCCCTTTATAAATTTTTTACTTTACTTCAGTTGATAAAATGTTCAATTCAATTATTCAATAATTGTTGAATAATATGATTGAATAAAACTCATTTGAGCGATAAACAATCGTTCAATCCTCTTCGCTCAAACTCATTTGAGCGATCAAAAATCGCTCAACCTTCTTCGCTCAAGCTCATTTGAGCGATCAACAATCGCTCAACCCACTTCGCTCAAGCTCATTTGAGCGATCAACAAACGCTCAACCCACTTCGCTCAAACTTGAGCTGGCTCAAATGAGCTTGAGCTATTTTTTTTTATTGTTCTTCATTGTAATTTCAAAAGTCTATTACTTAAAATTAACATTCAAATTTAGTAAAAGTATGATTATGAATACATATTAGAAATAAAGCTCCTCAGCGAGTCTCAAGCTAAAATTCAATATGTTCTATTTTATAATTAATAAAATACAAATTGCAACGGATCGCTCAAATAATGAGGGTTTATTTCTAGAAGAGTGTATATATATAAAGTGTTATACCAGGTAATCAGTCACCTGATTTTAAAAAGTTTTATAAAAATGTATTAAAGTTCTTATTTTTATGAAATTCTGAAAAGAGCAATAAAGAAATTGAAGAACATAGGAAGACACATGGTCCCGGATTTTTATATTGTATAAAAAACGAATTACTCTGTTTAACAGGAGTTGTATTTTTCTAATATTGTAGGAAAGAGTACCTGAAAAAACTTCAATACAGTAGGTAATAGTTGACATTCAGTAAAGTTGTTCGAATAAAGCATGAATAGAATAGGACCAATAACAGAGCCTTTAGGAACTCCACATGTGATATCAAGCATATCGGAAGTGCAATTATTATAGCTCAAAAATTGTTTACGGTTTGTCAAGTACGAAAGTATAAGATTGCACGCTTAATTAGAAAATTTGAATTTGTCCTTTAATTTGTGTTCAAGTATCGAATGGTGAATGCTATCAAATGCCTTTGACAAATGAAGAGATAACAGAATACATATCTTGTTACAATTCAAACTTCTTCTAACAGTGTTAGTAAGTCATCACAGAAGTGAAGTAGTATTATACCCATTACGGTATCCCGATTGACTACTGCTAATCATCGAATGTTCCAACGTGTACTGAGTTATTTGCTTCTTAATAATGTTTTCTACAACTTTCGAAAGTGCAGGAAGGACACTAGGCCTGAGATTGCCAATTTGCCAAAATTTTAAAGGTATATTATCATATCCAATAGCATTAGATTTAATTTTCATTATAGCCAAATAAAACTCATGTACACAATGTACATATTACATTACGAAAATAAAAATTATTTTCATTTTGATTATCAATAAGAGATATATGTCCTAAAGAATCATTTGATTGTCGATATACGAAGCTTCTGTTCAGTTCGTTTACGTCAGTGTCCCCTAAACGTGAAACAGACTACGTACAACCACCATTGCGTAGTACAGACCAGATTTCTTTACTATTTCGTCCCATAAACCGTCGAGAATGTGCCACCTTTTTCGCACTTCGAATTGCTGTTTTGGCTCGATTGCGATACTTGCTAAAAAAATTCCAATTAGAGTCACTGCGATTGTAATGATATGCTTTAAAAGTTAAGTCACGAAGAGTCTTAAGCTCGAATCACACGATTGAATAAACAGTCAACTTTTGAATCAATTTACAAATAATTTTAATATCAATCGTGTGATTGCCCAATTTTTGTATGGAAAATAAGGCAATCACACGATTGATATTTATAGCCCTATTCTGGCATTGTGAGCGCTCACAAGTCACATCCCAATGAGAGGCGTTTTTCTTGTTAGAATAATTGTGATCAAAATTTCAAATTCGTATTCTGTCCAAAATCTAACAAAAAAAAACTCTCAAGAAATACCCCACACTGTGGGGAAGTGAGTTTTACGTCATATTGAAGTTTTTTATTTCAATTAATTGTAAACAAATGATGAATAACTGTTATGGGCTACATTATAATGAGTGGGAACAGTGTTATGCACACATGTAACATTTATTCGTCTACATACAGATCGAACATTCATTGATTTATTAACTTCAAACATATTATTGTTGAAATCGCCCATTATGACAACGTTAGTGTACTTTACCATCAGATCACCCAGTGATTCTTCAAAAAATGCCAAATCTCCGTGAGGTAGATAAACTATGTCCACCAAAATTGTATTATTGTTATGGCTTAATTCAATAACAGTGATTCGACAACTCCAAAATCAGTTCCCTCAAAAATAACTTTATATTTAATTTGTTTTGATATATAAAAGCCGCCTCTGTTATTGGGGCGATCGTTTGTACAAAAAACATATAGCAATTGCTTGGTTGGAAATGTCAGGTTTAAGCCAAGTCTCAGAGATACCGACAACGTCAAAAATACAATCTTTCAAAAATAATACTTTGGCAATTAATGTGCCCAATATTGAGATTTTGCACATTATGTATAAATTTTCTTGCCAATAAAGAATTGTCGCTGATTATAGGACCTAAGTTTGAATTAATAGACATTAAATTTAAATTTTATAAAGGGAAGTAGTATTGCATATTTAAAATAATTATAATTAAAACTAATTATGAATAAATAATTCAAAAATTTCATAATACAAAAATACATTAAAAATTAATTTATTAATTTAATATGTAATCGATCAAGATAACAATGATATTATGATCAATATGAATAATAAATATATGGAAAACTATGTTTTAAGCATACATAAATCACATCATGAAAATTAATTAAAATTATCATAGACTTTTTAATTATATTCATAAAATGCAATGAACACTTAGTAAACAGTACATTTACAAAAACATTTATATGCATTGACATGAAAATATCATTTAATTTATTTTATTAATAAAATGATATAAGAATAAAAAATTAAGTATTTTACATATAGACAAAAATTTACAATATAAATATTTTTCTGCCTATGAACAGTACCAATACCAGATCATACTCAAGAAATTAGCACGATAATATCAGCCGAAGTAGAGTCATCAATTGTTGATATATCTTTGAAAGCTATTTCAAGTTGATGAACATCATAAACATCACTCCCATTATTTATGCTGTAGTTTATCAACCAGGCTAATTTGAAAACAGCGGCTGTTTTCCAAAATATCTGGCTATTTTTTATTTTTCTATGTTATCAACCAGTCTAAAATTTGAATTTTAGCCCGAGATAAAAATTTCAAACTGCTCGGTTGTCGTCTAAAATTTTTAGAATGTAAAACTATCCAACTTTATGTCAAAATTAAAAATTATTTTAAAATTTTTGATTTGTTATTGTTTTTCACCGAACATATTTAAATTTTTTTGACAAAATACAGTTTGATAATTAGAGAAATGTATGGTTCATGTCTGAAATAAATAGCAAAAACACTCTGGTTGATAAAGTAAATAAGCTGAGGCTAAAATTGTAGCGGCTGTTTTGAAATAGCTGCTGTTTTCAAAACTGGTTAATAAACTACAGCATTAGTGTTATTTTAGACTTCGGCACATCAGTGTTTATAAGTTGAAATTTACTTCGGCTTAAAAACAATATCTTATTAGCAGCTGGTGAATTAAGGTCGTTGAGATATATTATTGATTGTATATCCCCACCAATTGCATCACAAAGTTTCATGGACGATGCTTGAAGTACCGACGCATAATGTCATCTCGTGTGTGTACAGAATTAAATTTGACGAGAACAGTCTTTCGATATTTTATATATCAGCACTGATTAATATCATTTTTATTAAGATGAATATCAAAGTTAGACAACATTTTGAATAAAATCTGCTGCACGTCCGGTATTCCGTCAGGAAGTCCCGAATTAACAATGTCGGCTCGATCGAGGCGGCGAACTAAACTATTGTTTTCCATTTCCAGCTGAACGATTCTTATATTTATTTTGTTTACAATTTTGCCACATCACTTTTGCAATTACTCATATCTGATTTCATTTCATCCAGACTAGTTGCTAGGTCCAGGCGAATTTCTTTAAGCATAAAATCTAATTTGCGTTGAGTATCTTCCTGATTTGCATCAAATTTTTTATGAATATCAGCTAATCCCTTGCGCAGCTCATCACGAAGAAGTGACTTGTTAGAAGGTGTCAACGTACAGTCTTTGCATGTGTAAATCAGAGACGGGACTAATTCATAATTTTTCAAATTGAATTTGTTTATGAATTGAAATTGTTTTCAAATGATTTCATTTCTATTTATTTAAATGGCATTTGAAAAAAGTATTTCAATTCGAAAAATATTTCATTTGAATTGAGTAAACAAATTCCAATTCAAAAAATGTTGAAGTGAATTACTTTTAGATGCATCATGGGATATTTTTCGGTAAATCTGTTGCACTCGGGGCCAGCATATTTGAATCTGTTTTAAGGGGCATAGATTCGCATCTAGGTGGATCATTCAACGTTTTTGGTTGAATCTGTACCAATTAGCCACAGATTCTTTTTTTGGTAAATTGATTCCATTGGGATTTGGATAGAACCCAACTGCGTCGTTGGACATTTTTTTTAGACAAATAGGTTCCATTGGGATTTGGAAAGAACCTAACTGCGTCATGGTACATTTTTTTTTTTTAAATTGGTTCCATTAAGATTTGGCCAAACCTAACTGCATCATTGGACATTTTTTTGGACAAATTTGTTCCATTGGTATTTGCCCAGAACCCAACTGCGTCATTGATCATTTTTTAAACAAATTGGTTCCATTGGGATTTGGCCAGAACCCAACTGCGTCATTGGACATTTTTTTTAGACAAATTGATTCCATTGGGATTTGGCCAGAACCCAACTGCGTCATTGCGCATTTTTTTTAGACAAATTGGTCCAGAACCCAACTGCGTCATGGGACATTTTTTAGACAAATTGTTTCCATTGGGATTTGGCCAGAACCTAACTGCGTCATTGGACATTTTTTTTTTGACAAATTGGTTCCATTAGGATTTGGCCAGGACCCAACAGCGTCCAATTGTTCCAAAAATGTCCAATGACGCAAGCGTGTTCTGTCCAAATCCCAATGGAACTAATTTGTTCAAAAAAATGTCCAATGACGCAGTTAGGTTCTGGCCAAATCCCAAAGGAACCAATTTGGCCAAAAAAGTTTCAATGACGCACTTGGGTATTTCTGTAATGCCAGTGGAACAGATTCATCTAAAAAAGTTTCAATTACGCACTTAGGTGCTTCTGTAATCCCACTGGAACAGATTCATCCAAAAAAGTTTCAATGACGCACTTGGGTGCTTCTGTAATGCCACTAAAACAGATTCATCCAAAAAAAAGTTCCACTTACGCACTTGGGTGCTTCTGTAATCCCACTGGAACAGATTCATCCTAAAAAGTTGCAATTGCGCACTTGGGTGCTTCTGTAATCCCACTGGAAAAGATTCATCCAAAAAAGTCCTAATGACGCACTGCTGTGAATCTATGCCCATTGGAACAGACGGACATAAAATTCCAATGACGTACTTGAATGTAATCTGTGTCTATTTGAACAGATGCACCCAAAAACATCCAATGACGCATCAGGATGTGAATCTGTGTACATTGGAACAAAATGTCCAATGATGCATCGGAGTGCGAATTTCACATGGAAATTATCACCACTTGAACTTTTACATGTAGGAAAATACGATCAGCTCAATGTTGGCCCAGACTTGCGCCAATAGTACTCAACTATGGGCCATGTACGAAAGCAAGAGTTGGCCCATTTCTGGTCAAACCTTGGAGTGATAACTAGGGCGCAATACTGGGATCAAGGTTTGGCCCAATACCAGAAAACAAGATTGAACCAATATTGTTCATTTCAATTCAATGTCAAAAATGCAAAAAAAAATTTTTTTTTTTTACCTTTCTTTTCTTCCATTCTACTACTATTTTATTCGTCTGTATTATTTTATTCTTATTTATTGCATTCAATTTCCAATCCAATTTTATATAATTTTATATAATTTAAAATTTTTTGTCGTCACAATCTGGGGAATCGATCTCCTGACTTCGACTTTAAAGTCGACTGCTCTCCCCGTTAGGCTACGCAACTAACTTGTATTGTCTGATATTTTTGCTTGAAAACAAATTTTATGAAATATTTTTTTCTAATTTGATTTTTTTCTGATGTGACAGAAAAATGCTCTGAAACAAGTGAGATTGATAGCGTAACGGGTAGAGGGTAGAGCTCCGGACTTGTACGCAAAAAATCGCGGTTCGAGTCTCAATAGGATTTTTTTTTATTGTTTTTTAAATATACATTATATATTTTTTTTGAATTGAAGTATGTTTTGGCCGTTGTTCTTAGCTAAATGTCTATTCACTAAGACATATTAAATGAGTCTTGTGTGAGTTATGGAAAAATATCAGTTATCCAAGACTTGGTAACCCAATCATGGTTGAGACTTGGGTAAAGACTAATCAGCCATGCCTTGGTCGGCCAAGGTTGTCTATGTCTTACGCCCGTTGTCAAGCCTGGCATTTCCTACATGGGACGGCGCTCTGCTAAAACTCAAATTAATTCAAATCAATTCAATTCATAAATTTTTTGATGGCATTGAGTATTTTTAAGCAATAAGTTGAATTGAGTATTTAAAATTATTTTTTTTTTAATTTGAAATAATTTGTTCAATTTATTTCAAAACAAATTTGAATTGAAAAAAAAATTCAAATTTATTTATATTTTTTTTGAAGTGAATTACTTTGCTTCAATTCTAATTTTTTATTTTTGAAATAGAATTTGTTTTGCTCAATTCAATTCATAGTCAATTCTTTATTACAAAGTCCCGTCTCTGGTGTTAACACAGCTTCTATTTTTTTTAGAAAAACTGGAATTGTTCCGCAGAAACATCTTCGCATACAATGTGATACCATCTTCCGCAATGACCACATCCAACGCTCGGTTGCGACTTAGTGACATTCAAATTACATTTAATGCACACTAGGGTTTGTGAGGCAGGTGCCATATTATTTGCAATGTAAGGCAAATCTGTAGCAACAACAGGTCAGCATAAACAACAACAGCAAAAAGCACCTCAACAACAACAGCAGAAAGAATAAGGCACCAACAGTATAGCAAAATAACTTTTAGATTATTTGTTAGTAATGTAACTTGAATTTCATAAAATTGTCTATAAAAATCCAGTGTCGCAGTCGCAGCTTCGTTGCAATATGGGATGTGAGATGCCGAAACAGTACAGAAATATAAGATTTTGCGCGCAACTAGTTTAACATTTGTACTTAGCTTGAATTTAATCCATTCGTATCACCTTTTTTGTACCATTTATTCAAGAAATAAAAGGTAGTAGTTACTTGACCAATTATTAAATTAATTTAATACAGATTTTTTAAATTTCAAAACGACTGAAAACGTAAAAATCGAACTTATGAGTATAAACTTTCGGTTAGATTTATTACACTATTTTACAAATTGAGGGTTGTTGAATCTACCGTACTTAAACTTATCATTTCTGATAGATTTCGGTCTCCTTATTCCAGATTTGTTGTCGAGATTTTCCAAAAATTCGAGTCAAAGTTGCGAAACAGGCCATTTTTGGTACTTTATATCGCAATTTTTCACTCGATTTTGACATGTTGCAGATGCAAACTTTATGAACCTTGCCCTACGCATAATTGTAAAATAAAATCGGTGTCCAGATATTAATTACTTACTTACTTAAATGGCCGTGGGTCGGTTCTGGCCGCTGAGATGAAGCCGCGCCAGTCGGATCTACTTTGCGTGCGCTGACGCCAGTTAGAAATACCAAGCGTTGCCAGGTTGTCCTCAACTTGGTCTTTCCACTGAAAATTTGGAGGCCCTCTACTACGCTGTCCACCTTCGAGTTTCAATTCAAGCACCTTCTTGGCTGCAATGTTTTCATCCATTCGTTCGACATGATCTAGCCAGCGAAGCCGCTGGATCTTGATGCGCTTGACTATGTGAATTCGTCTTGTCCTCGTTCACCATTCGACGCGACTCTTTCTACCAATCTGGTTCAGATATTAGTTTTTGCAAAAAATCAAAAAGAAATTTGTGTTACCAAAAAAGTGGGTCAAGAGAGCAATTTATCACAATTCTCTAAGCTCTCTTAATTATTTTTTAAATTTAAGTTCGCAATTCGTTTGCTGTCTTACTAACATTTTTTCTGAATATTTTTTAAATGAAATATTTTTTTAAAATGGAAGGAAATGCACGCAGAGATATACAATATAGGTGCAAAATCGGATAAAATTCTTTGCATCTGATGTCCGCATTATGGGGAAACATGATGGGGAAATTTGCAACGTCAACGAACGCTTCTGAGCGACTGAACTGAAATTTTTGAAAATTTGACACAAAAAAAATAAAAAATGCAAGACCCTACAGTCAATCATTATTAAATATTTACTGCATAAATGAATGTATGGAAATATATTTCGTGACGCATTATTATGTTTAGCATGTACAACCCCATTTTCAACTGAAATTGAGAAAATTCCAATTATAAAATCAATTTAATTACGAATTTTCTCCATTTCAAATAGGAAATCTCAATTTCATTTGTAATTTTCTCGATTTAAAATGGAAAAATCTCAATTTCATTTGGAACTTTCTCAATTTCATTTGGGACTTTCTCAATTTCAGTTGAAATCCTTGTAGAAAAGTGTTATAAATCGTCGTTATAGAACTAACAGTCACCATTTTTTTTTTTTAATTTTTTTTATTGCATTTTCAGCCATATACTTTTGTTACCATTCGATTAATCGTGGTTTTTCTAAATTATTAGTTTAATATTTTATATTTTGAACTAAAATTATTTAAGCAAAAAATTAAAAAACCAGTTGGGAAGGTTAGATCACATGGGAAATTTTAAAGTAGGTGTAATTCTGATAGTTAGGATTATCAAAATTATAGTCGGTCTAAGCCGACTATAAATACCCTACACATATGTGTGGTTACCATTCAAAGTGATATATAGGTCACCAGGGTATACGAATTCTGAAAATAACTACAAACATTCAATCGCTGAAGAATTTCCATTCATTTGATACCCATATTTACAAATGGGTAGGTGTACCGAATTTCGATTTTTTTTTTGTGAATCACAAGTCTTTTCGCCGGAAAACATTATTATCATGTATTTGAGCATGATGTCAATATATATTTGACCAAAAAAGTTTACCTAAGCACGTATACATAAAAATTGATCTTTATATGTACATTTTATATGAGGTATTTGAACATAAGTGGTCGGATCATAGGTCACAATGGACCGATCTCGCCAATTTTTTCGCACATACAGCGTAGGTATATTAGTAATCTAAGTTATTAGTTTCATTTATCTAGCTCTTCAATTTTAAAAGTAGTAGGACAGACGGACAGACAGACAGACAGACGGACAGACAGACGGACAGACGGACATCGCTAAATCGACTCAGGAGGTCATGCTGATCAAGAATATATATACTTTTCCATACCGGAGATGCTTCCTTCTGGGTGTTACAAACGGCGTACCAAACTGAATATACCCTTTCACTCTTAGTGTAGGGTATAAAAATATTTAGCAGCAATCCATCCCTAAGAAGAATTTTTAAATTTAATTTTCAGAAAAAAAAAACTAAAATTTTCAGATTTTTACAATCTTCAAGGGGTATCTAAAACAGTACGCAAAACCAAAATGTTAGGGAAACAATGATTCCTGGTTTAAAGTTATTTTTTTTCATACAAAAACTTTGTTTTTTCCTAATAACTTCTTTAATTATAATTTTAAAAAATCATCACTTTATAGCGCAGTTCCGATTGGACATACTTAAAAATATATTTTGTGAATATTTGATTTTTAATCAAATTAAAGAACTTTTATGAAATTTTCTAAAATGATATTCGTAGTTTTACAACGAATATATACAAAGAAATACGTATATTTTCTAAAAACTATGGCGCATTATCAAAGCCAATTTAATGTCAAATTTAAATATAAAAGCTTCCTTTTGACAATTTATTCTATACAAAAATTGTCCAAAAAAGTCGTATTTATTTTTAAAGTTAACTTTAAATTGTCTATGGTTATGCGCATATAATGTTTAAATGCGATTTAATATTGATACATTTTAATATAGAACTCAAAATATTTAAAACTCTAATTATACATTTTTTAAATTTTGTGTGTGTTTTTTTATAATTTTTATATACTTTTTGCTCTCTTTAAAAAAGGCGCAAAGTTTCTGAAATTTAGCAAATTTTCCATTTTGTGATTTTTTGAAAATTTTGCTCGTTTCTCTATATTTTTTCGCTCTTTTATGTTGTCTTTTTTTTTGAAAATTTGCGCCTTTCGCTATATACCGCAAGGCGCAAAAATTGTGTTAGTCGAAAAATTCAAAAGTGAAGATAATTGATGTTAATAACAATGTTTCTTAGGTAATTCAATATTTAATATTAAATTTAAATTGGATTTTTTTTATTTCACAGCTTTCTTTTGCAATAAATCATATTTTTTCTTAATTTAACGCCTACCAAATTTATATTCAATGAGAATCACGGCACGATAAATATGTTATTTAAGAATGCTTTTTAAAACATTTGTTTACTCATATTTTTGTCATAGAATGAGATATGTTTGAATTTTTAATATTCAAAAATAAAACAAATTATATTTCGATTCAATTTTTATACATGTAATGTTCTTCGCATGATGAAAACAAATTGAACTCATATTGAACGCAATTGACGATATTTAAAATTTCTACATAAGAAACTCATGAAAAGTTTTAACATATTTATCATGATAACATATTTCGTGAATTCAGTTTATGAAATTCATAAATGTCTATCTGGGTAGTTTAAAATGAAATAAAAATAATTTAAGAAAAATAGAAATAATCAAATAAAGTAATCGGACTACTTTTTTTTATTATGTTCAAACAATCTGAAAATATTCTAAAAATTTTGGAAAATAATATAAAGTAGTCCGATTACTAGTTTTTGATTCTTTTAAAGTAGAGTTAAAATAATTAAACATTTACTAAGAATCAAAATACTTTTTGATTACACTGTTCTACAAGGATTTTAATCTGTAATGAAACCTATCATTTCTGGTTAATTTCGGTCTCCTGATTCTCGCTGCGTACACCAAATTTTCCCTAAAATCGAGTCAAAGTAGCAAAAAATACCGTTTTTGGTACTTTATATCGCAAGTTATCGAACGATTTTGACATGTTGCAAATGCAAACTTTATCAAAAAATAAAATATGAACCTTGCCCTATGGATAATTGGCAACAAAAAATATGTTTCCAGATAAAAGTTTTTGCAAAAAATCATAAAGAAATTTGTGTCGAGAGAGTAATTTATCACAATTCTTTAAGCTCTCTTAAAAACCATTTTAATATTAGTTCGCATTGTTTTTGCTGTCAACATTTCGAAAAAATATTTTAAACTTTGTCTTACTGAAATTTTTCGGAATAATTTTATACCCTACACTAAGAGTGAAAGGGTATATTCAATTTGGTACGCCGTTTGTAACACCCAGAAGGAAGCATCTCCGGTATGGAAAAGTATATATATTCTTAATCAGCATGACCTCCTGAGTCGATTTAGCGATGTCCGTCTGTCCGTCTGTCTGTCCGTTGAAATCCCTACTACTTAAACAATTGAAGAGTTAGATAAATGAAACTCATAATTTAGATTACTTATATACCTACGCTGTATGTGCGAAAAAAAATTAGGCATATCGGTCATTGTGACCTGTGATCTGACCATTTATATTCAAATACCTCATTTAAAATCTACATCTACAGATCGATTTTACTGTATACGTGCTTAGTTAAACTTTTTTTATCAAATATATATTGACTTCATGCTCAAATACATGGAAATTATGTTTTTTTCGCGAAACGACTTGTGGTTCCCAAAAAAAAATCGAAATTCGGTACACCTATCCATTTGTAAACATGGGTATCAAATGAATGGAAATTCTTCAGCGATTGAAAGTTTGTAGTTATTTTCAGGATTTGTGTAACCTGGTGACCTATATACCTCTTTAAATGGTAACCACACATATGTGTAGGGTATTTAGTCGGCTTAGACCGACTATAATTTTTATAATCCTAACTATCATAATAACACCATATTTAAAATTTCCCATGTGATCTAACCTTCCCAACTGGTTTAAAAATGAAATATTTGATTAAAATGGAGGGAAATGCACGCAGAGATATACGATTTTATACTGATATAATGTAGTGATGCTAGGTGCAAAATCGGACAACATTCTTAGCATTATGGAGAAACATGACGTGGAAAATTACGCTGCGTAATCTCCTAGTGTATATTTGAGTCGGCAGGCTTTAATGGGTTAAAAAAATGCTTCTGAGCGACTGCACTGAAAATTTTGAAAATTTGACATGAAAAATAAAAATGCGACACTACAGCTACACTGAGGGAAAAAAGTAATAAAATTAAATAAAAAAGTAATAAAATTAAATACTTTTCGACACGTTTTTCACCCGTAGTATTTAAATTAAATACTTTTTATTTAAACTTGATGTAAATACTTTTTATTCAAATTTATTACGTACGTAATAAAATTTGAAGTAAATACTTTTTATTTAAATTTATTATGTATGTAATAAAATTTGAAGTAAATACTTTTTATCACTTTTTAATAAGGTTATAACATTTTAGTTTAATCACAACATCATAAATACGTAAATTGGTATTTTAAAAACTATTTATTTCATATAAAGAAGGAACAGATAAAATTATTATTTTATTTTTTTTTCGAAATTTTAAAATTAAATATTTTTTATTTATTTTGAAATTAAATACGCACGTAATTTATTTGTATGGAGTATTACGTTTTTTATTACAAAAGTATTTAAATCAAATTTAAATAAATTTTATTTAATTTTATAACGTCACTTTTTTCTTAGTCTACTCATTATTAAATTTAAATTTATAATATTGTTTGGAAGCGGCTGTTTTATATATTGAACATTTTATTTTAATGAATGGCAGATTTGGAACTATTTTTCGTGACGCATATGAATTGTGAAAATTAAGAACAAAAAAAAATGTAGTTACACACAAAAAAACATGCTATATGTAAGTTCATACGGACCTAATATAAGTCTAAAGAATCTTAATATAACAACAACCCAAGTTGGACTTATATTGAGTCCGCACGGACTAAATATGAAATTAAGTTTGAAACGAACTTAACTTAAATATGCGCAGACTAAAAATGAGAGTATGTTTAAAAAGGGTTTTATTTAGTCTGCACGGACTTATATAGTTTTTTTATGTCAAAAAAACAAAAAAAAAATATTTTCCTTCCTAATTAATATTATTTTTTATTTTGTCCACTCTTCTATTATTCGCTCGTGTTTTCTTTATTTATTATTTATTTATTTTGTTGTTTATTTAAATTAACATTTAACAATTGTAGAAAAAATGTTTTGTTTGAAGTTGTCACAAGCTGGCATCGATCCTCTGACTCCGGCGTTGAAGTCAACTGCTCTCCCCGTTAGGCTACGCATCTATTTCATTTTGCCGCAGATTTTTGTTTCAAAAGCAAATTGTTTGAAATTTTAAATTTTTTCTGAATTGTCAAAATAATAAATTAAACACAGGGCTACCTGAGGTAGGTAAACGATTCAGGCTCCACGTTACTGGGGACACAAACATCTAATTGATTGTGACTGGCGAATGTACTATTTTGAATGTGGAGCATATATATTATGAAAAATCACATTTATAAGGACATATATTTCGGACATATATATTAAGGATACAAAATTATAATAAGGTAATAAAAAATAATGGTAATGGGTGGAAAAAAAGTTAAAAATTATAAACATCTTATTAACTACTTAATAAAATACGAAAAATAAAGTCAGAATTTACTAAGTGACAATAGACATAGGTATAAGTATACAGTTTGCAGATATTTCAGTTCACCGTATTGTTGAAATTTACTTTCTTTGGATGGAAATTGTACAAAATTCTTATTCTTATGAAGTTTAAGAATATTTACCGAGATATTCTGGTTGCTCTTGTTCAAGGTTCGCTTCTCGGCTCTCTCTGCAATTCAGATCATATCTCAGGTGAAGTCAAAATGTTCATTTTCATTGGTTTGTGGTCACGATTGAAGTTTTTTCTTGGCGAAATCAATTAAATAATTCATATAACACAATATTTGCACTAACATTACAACAAACATTGCTTAAATTACGTTTCTCACTTTACCCCAGAAAATGATTCTTACTTTACCCCAATATCACAATTTGAACATAACTTAGCACCATATAAACAATGTTAGATTATTTCTAAACTAGCTTGTATTTAAAAAGATATACAATATTCGATCATTTTCAACACCACCAGCACTTGGTTTCGATATGCAGAAAAAAATATTAATTTGATTATAACTATGGATGAAAAAGTTGATGACATATTAAGAAGTACTTGACAATTGTTTTTATTTTTTAAATGCAAAAAACATGGTAAAAATTGCAATTGCCCACATTACTCCATGTCCCACTTTACCACAGGTTTTTTGTTGAAGACATTGAAAAATATTAGAAATTTTATACAAAAACCGAAATCGTAACTTGGAACCGGTATACCGAAACCGTTTCGTTATAAAAACTTAAAACCGAAATCGAAACCTCAAGGTTTAGGTTTCAATCCTTGGTAATTAAGAACATTCGCTAGACTTTGTCCTTTTGTGGCGAATGTAATTGGACGTTTGCTTTCTCTATATCTTTAAAATTAAAAAAAAAAATAATGACGAAAACAAATTTGTAGTGATTATTTTATAAGCGCCCTTTTCAGATAACGGGGTATTTATAGGTGCAGCTCTGATGTCACACACAAAAATATTTTCAATGATCTAGTTGTCTTGTATTTTCTTGCCGATTCGCCTCAAATTGAAAGTTTTATCAAGATTTTGAATACATGCTCTGTGACGATGGAGGCTGATAGCGTAACGGTTAGAACTCAAGACATGTATTCCAGAAATGCAGGTTCGAGTCTCGCGAGGTACATTTCTTTTTTTTTAATTTTATAATTTTTAATTATAAATAATCATACTAACTATATAAATATTATATTTCTATATATTATACGGACTAAAAAGATTAAAAAAAAATATGTTGAATCCAATAGAATCCATGACATTATAATTACTTCCATTATATATTTTTTATATATTTCTCAATTAATAATTTAAGAAATAAAATAAAAATATAAAATTAGTTTTTAAATAATTTAAAATATTCTGTTGAAAATTTTTGAACCGTACGGACTTAAATTAGGTCCGTGCGGACTTAAATTAAAAATAAATTTGAAGCGGTCTTATTTTACACTAACTAGAATGCGTTTAAGTCTGAAATGACTTAAAATAGAATTTAGAATGCACGGACATTTTTAAAGAACTATGTGACTATTTTCTTCAAGTTTGGTAGGGTCTTCGATGCAGTGTAAATGTATAAATGGCAAGAAATTACCAGTGTTTTATTTTACTGTTAGGTTAATACATCTTTTTCTATCCATTACTTCTAGTTTTATTTGTCAGACTTTATTTAATGGCAGTATTAAAAAAAAACGTAATATTTGTATAGTTAAGGACTATATATTAATATGACTTTTTTTTTAAGAAAATCCGTTCAGTTCGCTGGATTGCGAATCGAGCGATGGCGAATGGCTCTGCCAAACATATTTAACGGGAAACAACGTATATGTTTGGGGAATATAATATATATTTGGAAATGTGCCATATGTAATCATAAAATGCGATAACCCTGGGCAGACTCCGAGAGTAAACATTGACTTGAAAAAGCATCAAAAATATGTTACTGCACTAATAACCTTATATGAAACAAAAAATATATATTTTTATACAAACCTGTTAATATTTTTTTTCATTTCAATCAAATGTTTGATGTTCACTATAAAAAAATAGGTTACTTTGCATATTTCAGATATTTTTCAAAGCGATTAATTAACACTTTTATCAGTGAAAAATGTATCCAAGCCAGAAAAATATTTTCACACAGGGAAAAAGGTAGTGGAACCTGGGAAAAGTGGGACATGGGGTAATATAGATGAACAATTTTTGGAGATATTGCATATTTTGAACACAAAAGCAATTGTCAAGTGCTTCTTAATATAGCATCAATTTTTTCATCCATGGTTATAATCAAATTTATATCTATCTGTTGAATTTCGAGAACGAGTGAAAAAACTGTTTTTGAAAGATTTTTAAAGTGATGATTTTTTTAATTTTTTCACGTCAAATTTTCAGAATTTTTTTAACCCATTTAAGCCTGCCGACTCAAATATACACTAGAAGATTACGCAGTTTCCCCATAATGCGGACATCAGATGCTAAGAATGTTGTCCGATTTTGCACATAACATCACTACATTATATCAGTATGAAAATATATATTCTTGCGTGCATTTCCCTCCATTTTAATAAAATATTTCATAAACAAATTTTAAAAAATATTCCGAGAAATTTTCAGTAAGACAAAGTTTAAAATATGTTTTCAAATATTTTTTAAGAGAGCTTAGAGAATTGTGATAAATTACTCTCTCGACAGATTTTTTTGGTAACACACATTTCTTTTGGATTTTTGCAAAACTAATCTTGACACAGATTTTTTTTTTTGCAATTATCCGTAGGGCAAGGTTCATATTTTATTTTGTGATAATGTTTGCATCTGCAACATTTCGAAATCGTGCAATAACTTGCGATATAAAGTACCAAACGATTTTTTGCACATCTCGACGTATAGGAAACATTATGAGTACGCAGCAAGAATCAGGAGACCGAAATTAACCAGAAATGATAGGTTTCCTTGCAGATTAGTCCAACAAACCTCAATTTGTAGAACAGTGTTATTTTTAATCGTAATCAAATGTTTTGATTACGACTCGAAAGCTCGAATCACACGATTGACTAAATTGTATCAATTTCAGTTTGCATCAATTCAAAAATTGATGTATGTGGTTTATGCTCGAGTCGTCAACAAAAATTGACTCAATTTGATTGATATCCGTAACATCGAAGACGCATGCGGCTGCGGCTCTAGAAAACTATAAAATTTTGTCAAACGGCCAGACGTGTCGTCGAGCAGAATGAATAGAATATATTCTATATTTTATGTTATTGACATATGGCGCTCTCTTATGATCGAGAAAATTGGTGGCGAAAAAATTAGGATAGAAGCATTTAAATAAAAAACGTAAAAAAAAATATTTTTTTGACTTAATTAACTTCAATTCTATTTTGACTAAGAAGAAAAATTGGAATTTGAGAAAAACTTGGCAAACGTCATTTAAAACAACCGCAACTTCAGAGTGCGACAGCTACACAAAAAAATTCCTGAGGTGGCATTCACAAATTAAAAATTGTTAAGGTCTCATTAAACATGTTTTTTTTTATTAAACAACGATTTTTAAATCTTTTTGTTCTTCCCACCAAAATTTTGTTGTCCGTACCAGTCATTTTTCTGTACTTGTTATATTAACAAATACTTGTAAATCTTACAAATTTTCATTTGTGTATTTAACTAAAAAGATGGTTTTACACTAGTTAATAAAACAAAATCATAATTTGCCAAATGGACAATGGTTTTTGTAAATATAAAGGCTGCATTTCGTAATTTAACAATTCAAAATAATTCTTTGTGTGACACTGGATCTAGCCTGCCAGAAACGAATTTAAATGTTTTCGACCACAGTGGTCTTGAGAGTCTTAATTTTTGACCACATGTGATTTTATAATAGGAGGAAAATTGACAAAAATTTCTAACAAAATAAATTTGTTTATAGAACAAAATGTATTGTCCATCGAACAGAATAAATTTGTTCATCTAACAAAATAAATTCTTTTATTATATAAATTTACTTTGTTAATGGAACAAAAGTACAATATGTAAATATAAATGTAAATATAACAAATATTTTTTATTGACCGTATATATTTGTTACTTTAGACCGGATTTTTGTTAATATTACCATAGGATTTTTTTGTGTGTCAGGTTGCCAAACCTCTTTTGAATTTTTTTGAATTTTTGTATTGAAACTGACACAAAAATAAAAATTTAAAATTGATACAAAATTGCGTCAACAGAAAATTTCAGCTCATTTATTGATATTCGACAAAATTGTGTTGATTGTTTATGCTTTGCATCAATAGTGTGATTCTAGCTTAAAGAATCGTAATCGTTTAGTAGTCATTACTTTTACGCAGAGCTTACTAAGAATTCTAACTCACGTGGAATGTGGGCTGAATTGGACAAAGGGGCGTGGCACCTTCCCTACAACCTCAGCTTTTACAACGCTATACATTTTGACTATTCTACTAGACTACTATACCACAGAGATCGAAACAAATTTTAGTCGGAAGGAGCAATGACCGGACTATATGGTGGATGAACCTAAACTTCCCAGACGAGTCTCTCAATTTTTGCCGATTTATTTAGCCGCACTTTGGGCAGCTGAATCCTTCTTGGACCACGATATTTTTCGCAAATTATTGTTGTATGTGATCCACTTTTCATTGCCAGTTATCAATCTTGTTAAGAATGGCTCTATGCTATTTCATTTCGTTTCAGCAGCGATTCGCAGGTGACATTAGAGTCAATAATTTATCACTCATAATTCATTTGGTATCCCAATATCAGGCTTCTTTTTTTGTATCCAGATGCAAATTATTTTTTGATTGATGTATAGTACCACAGCGGTGTCTTGAGTTGAAATAAGCTCGTCTTTCTAAGCAAACCATTTACGTGCTGCTGATTTTGATAAAGCACCTTCACTATTAACGGTACACATTTTTTTTTCAACCCTACGAAGCGATCAAAGTTATATTGCAAACATAGCTATTTTTTCAGAACCTTGGCCCATTTTTATAACATTGTTATAACTTACGACTAAATAAACAAATATTGCTATATATTTTTCTAATATATAATATCGAATTTTAGCTATCAAAGTAAAAGCGCACTATAGGGATGTCCATCTGAAAAAAATATCGATGTTTTGATCGATACATCGACTCGTTACATCGATGTTTTCCGATGTTTTGAACAAAACATCGATGATTTCAATGCATCGAATGAAAAATTATTAGGTAAATAATTTAAATTTTTATGAAGATTTTCTAAGATTTTACATGTCAAATAACCAAAAAAAGTTGGTTAAATAAGTGTTTGACTTGAAACGTTTTCTTATTGTACAAAATAATTAAGGCGTTGGGAATCAAAAATGTCTAATTCCCGTAATTTTAACGAGTAGAATATATCTAGTGTTTGTACCCATCTTTACCTTCTAGGTATATTTCGTGCGGTAATTTTAACTGATATTTTACCTAAGTGTTTCTATCCAGGAGATTCATCCTAAAATATGGCATCATTTGTATTTTACTTTTTATAATTTTGACAAATTTGTTTTAAAATTTACTTTAAAATTTAAAAAAGAAAATCAAAAAATGCAGTAATAATTTTGTAGCAGATGTGTGATCTGGAGGGCAGAAAAACATATTGTGTTAATGCAAAAATGGACTGGGACTTATAAATTTTGCGAAACTTCCGTCGCGCAAAGCCCTGAAATCTTCGCAGTCTTTCGTGCAAATATGAATATACGCCGAATATATTTTTGCAAAGAAAAGCTAAATTCGTATTTGAAATTTTTCAGATTTTGTTGGCATCTTAATTTAATAATTTGTTTTACCTAATAGATAACTATTTGAAATCGATCGTGTAAGATACACGACAAATTGCAGAGTAGGTATGGTGTATAAAGTGTTGAATATGCTAAATTTTATTTACACGGTAGATATCTATGCACAGCTAGATATCTATTTGTTGAAGTTACGGGTATAATGCCCCATAACTTCATCGTATAGATACCTATTAGTGTTCGTACCGAACAGATATCTCTTAACTACCCGGTGTTTTTACTAATTAACTATGCGTTGAAGTTACGAAATTTTGCTTACACGATAGATAAGTAAGCACCTGTATCTATTCGTTCAAGTTACGGGTATAAGTCCATGTACTGTCATACATAGTTTTCGTGTTTTTTTTTTCAAATAGAATTCCATAAATAATCAAATTTAATTAAATTTAGCTAGTTTCGATTAGCAAATATGAATTTATCAGTGATTCGATATATCGAAAAAATCCATCGATGTATCGAATAGATTCTAATAATAATAATAGTTTGGCACTACAGTCATATAAGAACTTAGGCCGAGCTCTCTCACCATTTTGAGCTGTGCGTGTTATATTTGTACTCAAAGTGAAGTGACCCACAGTTTATTTCCGAATCCGAACGGCGGGTGAGAGCTTTTCATAGGCAATGTTTTACTCTCGTAGGTTTGCCATTTACTTCCGAGAGGTAGCGCTGTATAGAAAAATGTTTCTATGAAAAGATGTTGTTAGTCCCAGTCCAGACTTGAACCGGGGACCTTTCGGCTCGCAGTCCAACGCACTAACCACTGAGCTACCACGGCTACTCGACTCGAATAGATTCAAACCCAGCAAAAAATCGCTAACCACTTTGGTTCGATAGTTCGAACTGGTTCGCACACCATCAAAGAAATTTGCATGTTTGCAAACACATCGAAAGCAGTCTTTCGTCCAACGTAAGAAAAAAAGGGCTCTCCCAAACATAATTTTGCAGGCATTACGTACCTATTTGGAGCTTTATGCAATCAAAAGTATTATTTCATTGCCAAACATTATTATAATAACAGCCAAACATATTTTAGTTTTCGTTCAAACATATTTATGTTCAGATTAAATAATTTTCGGCGTTATTGCAAACATATATATGTTTGAATGTGAAAACCATTTTATTTACATGTAAACATATATATGTTTACATTTAATACATTTAAAACAAATAACTTGTTTACAGAATATTCATTTTTCCCATTTTTTAAATTACATTTTTTTTATTTATATTAATGGTATTCATCTAAGGTTGCAAATGAGCCGTATACCGCGTATCTGCATAAATATAGTGCCTCATATATGATCTGTCAACATTTGTATGAAAAATATTATACACAAACTAGATATCTTTGCGCACTAGATTTTCTGAGCAACCGAAATTATTAATTTTTGAAAACGTCACAATTTATATTTTGAAGTTTAAAATGCAGGCGATTTTAGCAACTTGACCATTATTCAGTTGCATTTTTTCTGAAATTTGTTGATAAATTTATATTGTTTAAATAATTTCGTCGTTTTTTGTTGTTCAATATTTAAAACTTTTGGCACTTATCAATTGGTTGCTTTATATACACAGTTTATATCATGATACAAATATATATAGGTACGATCTCTCTCTCATTTTTTGTTTACTTTAGGTGACACTAGGCAAGTTTTTTGAAGTTTAGTTTTAAAACCAAAACAAAATCGACAATTAAAAAAAAATCAATATAAAATTCTATAGAAATGAAAAATAAATATCAAGGTATGCTTTGAGATAACTTAAAAATGTTCACAAAAATTTTATAATCAAAACAAAATCTGAAAAATATTTTTCATATTTTCTTTGAACATAAATTTCAATTTTTGAAAATTTGAATTTGAATCAAAACAAAATATTTCAAAATTTGTCAAAATTGCATAATGTCAGAGTGATCGTACCTGTAAATATTTGTATCATGGTTTATATATAATTTTTAATAATGTGCCTTCATATAACAACATCATAAAAATATGAACATACACAAAAGGCAAACTTATACGATTAGATGAATACCATTATTATATTATTATAACTTAAACTTTTTTTTATTATACATCTTTTATATATACTTAATAATTTTATTTCCATCTATTGTTCCAATTTTGAGTTCAGTGAATTACGTATTAAGTGGATATTTCACAAACAACCACTATCTGGTATTAACAGTAATTGGCGGTACTTAAACAAATTCTTCCACCAAAAAGAACTTTTGAACTATATAAAAAATATTAATGTGAGTGTTACTGAGTGCTAAAAGTAGGCAGTGCCAAATCGCAATGCCAAACATATATATAATCAAACGAATGCTATTATTTTTAAATTCGTTGTCACCCAGTAACAATCACGAATAACCAAATACATATAATTCAAAGAACCTTTTATTGACGTTGGATGTGTTAAATAGCGGAAATATCAAACATACATATGTTAATATCTGATGAAAAATATCTATTTCTACAGAAACAATAATATAGTAAATTCCTATAAATCCGCTATTAGAGCAATTTATGTTTAAATATCGTATAAAAATATTCCAATCAGAACAAAATAATTATACAATTCAGTTATAATGTATTTAGATTTTAATCCTAATATGTATATGGTGATTTCGAATTACGTTATAATTACATTCAAACATATTCAAACAAATATTTTCTATCCGTGAAGGTATTACGATGACCTAAATACGACATATGAATAAATTTTTGTTTTCAAAGGTTAAAGGCTATTATCAGATGATAAAGATTTTGGGAAGGTATATCTCAAAAAACCTTATTTTTTAAATTATAAAAATTAATTTATTTTTTTGCAGAATTTCTTCTTAATATTTCTGCCAAATTTCATTGGTGTACTCTTATCGGTACATGAGTTATTAGTAAAAATGTGGAAGTAAGTAAAAATTTGTATATAAATTCTTATTTGATTTTTTATTTTCAAAAACAAAATTCAAATAAAAGTACATATTTTATTGTACATTTTTACTCGAATTCAAATTTTTATTTATAACTCAAGAACCAACACAAATACACTTATGAAATTTTACACAATATAAAGAAGAAAATCAGAAATAATATATATTTTTTGGAAAATTTTTAAAATATGGGTTTTTGAGAAATATCATTCCAAAATTTAGATCTTATGATAATAACCTTTAAACTTTGGATACACAAATAAAATATACCTATGCCATATTAAAGGCCATATTTATAAATTTCAAAAGATACCTTAATTGACTTTGTACATAAACTAGTTTTTAAGATAAAGGCAATTAAGTTATCCTACCTTTCTGATTACATGTTTTTTCACATTTTAAGCCACCTTATTCGTGAACCATAGAATGTAGGGTTTAAACTTTTGCATATATCTTAGTTTAATAAGAAATAACACTCATACAAAATTTTAACAACTTTAAATAGAATGATGTTTAAATTTCTTATTTTTTTCTAAGATTTCAAATGGAATATCCCTAATGTGTTTGTATAATTTATATGTTATTGATATGGGCATTTCACATCTGGCGTGCCGAAAACCTTCGCCCTCCATCTCCCATTATAATTGAAACTTTTCGTTATAAAAGAAATAGCTTAAATTTTTAGAATCATTAATTTTTCGTATGTCATTCAAAAAGATTCAAATTTTGATAGTTTCAAAAATAAATGTAGATAAAAAGTGTATTTAATTATCATAATTTTATTTAGACCACGTCTGGGACCTATGTTGCATCGTGTAGTTGGTGTTGGGGCTTTATACTTCGTCTTAGCTTGCGTTGAAAGCTATTTGCGTGTAATGAACACTAAAAGTGACGACAGAAATAAATTGCTTGTGGCCAGCATTCCACTCGCCGTATTGGACACTGGAATTTGTTGGTGGATATTTACATCATTAGTTCAAACCACGAGAACATTGCGTTTAAGAAGGTAAAAGATTAAATTTGTAACAACACACGAATTATTTATACTTTTATTTTATATAGGAATATGGTAAAACTGTCGCTTTATAGACATTTTACAAACACTTTAATTTTCTCCGTAATTATATCTGTCATATTTATGTTGTCTGCAATGAGGTTACGTAAAGCTGAGTATTGTACCCCAGTAAGTATTTTTATGTTTACGAAATTGTTTTTATATATTTCTTAAAATGTATAGTTTTGCATTCAAAATGTAATTACGTCGCAGTTTGGGAATCTTTTTTTAAATAATAGTAATAGTTAACTAATCATGAAGTCCTGTTTAGTGAAATTGATTCGAGCGTTTGAATAATTTTGTTTTGACTAACGATGTTAATTATCAGAATTGCAACATTAATAATAACATGCATGTCGTAGTAAAAAGTAAGGATAACTTGGTTGAAGTCTAAACAAATAATGTTTGCCAAATCTCTTCGTAACCTTTTTTTAAAAGTATGTACCGAAAATAGTTACTATTCATATGGTTAAAGATGCTAAATGTATGAGTACGTGGAAGAATTTGCGAACAAATGCATGCCTAGAATCAAATATCCCCGTTGAATAACAGTTATATTAACAATCAGCCTATCTTTTATCATGATGAACCATACCTTAATAACAATGAAAATATTTTAAAATTTATTTACTTTTGTCACTAGATTTGTCTAACGGTTTTCTATTAATCTCAATTTTCTTATAAACAAATTGTATATTTATGCGAATAACATTCAAAGAAGAAAGAAGATTTACCATTCAAAAAAGATTCCATAACTGTGGAAATATGTGGATATATAGATATACCATATACTGTTAGGGACAAAATAATAGGGTCACTAACTTGTTCCACTAATTTAAAAATTTTGATGACCATTTTTAGTTTACGAATGTGGCGATCACTTGTAATAAATTATTGTCAATAAGTCTTAATTCAAAAAAGATAAATTGGAAACACATCAAAAATTCCTGTTCCGATTATTAAATATCGGTTAAATCGTGTATTAAAATTTCATTGAATTTTAATAAAACAATTTATAATAATTAGACAATTCTAAATGTATTTACTAGGGATGGCGTGAAATTTGGATCGATACAGCTTTTTGGCATGTTCTTTTTTCCGTCTTATTATTGGTTATAATGATTTTGTGGCGGCCTACAAATAATAACCAACGTTATGCGTTTACCCCGCTCTTGGACAATCCTGAAGATGAGGATGATGATGGTAGGCAGTATATATCAAAATTTTAGCATCGTTTATTCAAAATATTTATTTTCTATGTTTAGAAGAAGATCAGTTTGTGTCGGATGCCTATGGAGTTAAAATGCGTGGCACAATAGGACCTAAAACACCGCTTGCTTCGAATCGAGCTACAACAACTGAAGAAGACGATCTACGTTGGGTGGAGGAAAATATACCCACATCAATGACAGACTCTGCACTTCCAGTTTTAGACTCCGATGAGGAAATTATAAATACGAAATTCGAAGTTTCAAAAATGCAATAAAATTTGATCAGTATTTATGTCAAATTTATTGTGTCAAATTTAGTTTACTTAATTTTTACCTACATTCGAGTCTTGCATAAATTATACGTTTAGCATATCGTAATTAAGTGTGTTACTATTATAAATAAGAAGAGTTGAAATTGTAAATTATTTTATTGCTGAGCAATATATTTATTAATTTTGATTAAAACTTTTGTATTAAACTTCAATGTATAGCTGAAACCGTCATATCGCATATTTACTTCAAGACTCTCATAACTCAAAAAACGCGTTTTTGCAGAAAACGCATCATAACGATTTATTTCTTAATCCAACTCATACTGGTGACCTCTGGACAACTTTATACTGCAACCTCGTTTAATTGTTTTTGTAAATCTTTTCGTAACAATGACCTCTCCACCTAAATCTGTTCGTCTAACGCCTGTAGTATTCTGAAGCCGATACACTTTGTCATTAATCCTTTTAATTATCTTGTATGAACCTTCCCAGTGTACATGCAGCTTAGGGTTGAACAATTTCACTCGTTGTGAACTACAAAGCATAACTAGATCTCCTTAAATCCATCAAAGTTTGCTCTCATGTCGTATATGGAGTTTATCTTATCTCTTGCAAGTTGTATACTCTGCTTTAAGGACTGATAAAACTCGTCCCGGTCCTCACGTTTCTTCAATATTTGCGATGTCGGGGTCCTTCTTTTGATCATTTCGTAATTGTTCTAGAATCCATTGATCATCTACCATGACATTTGACGAAGGAACGTATTTCCTTCTCCTCTCGGGCCCTCTCTGAATTCCATTTTACACGCTCGCTCCAACACAGTGTCCCCTGGTGTTATTTTTCTCATCTTCAGGTCTCTTTTCTAGTCTGTATTAAGAGGTTGCACTATTAAGCATTTACGACAGTTACGTGCCATATGCATTTACCTTTCAATTTTGTATCTCGGTTGGCTACTGTATTTTCGGGTTTATTTCCTGCTTTAACCGCTTGTTTCACTACATAAAATAAATTCTATAGCTTCTCATCGTTGGCACAATGGAGTCGTGTAAGCGCTGTGGTGACCGTTTCCATAAATGTCGGCTTCGACATAGTCATTGCTGCACGTTTTGTCTCAGGGTCCCGTATGCCATCAACGAACGCATTTATCTTGCTCATTTCAAAAAAATCACACGTTGAATGGAATACGCTAAATGTGCAAGTCTCTCAACATCCGTATCATATTCCTGAAACGATTCGCCATTATCTTGCCTTCGGAACTTCAGTTGTATTCTGTAAGTCGATGTCATGTGTGTACCCAGTGTACCCATGACCGCTGCATAATTGTTTACATCAACTGTCAGCAAAACTCCGCTGCTCCTCCTTTCAGTGCCACAATAAACGCTGCAACCATGTCTTTATTGTTCCATCGATTACTTACAGAAATTGTAGCTTGAAAATGCTGAAAGCTGCGGCTTCGTCGTACATCGGAGGATTCAGCAGCAACATGCAGTGAGGGTCCGTTTATCTGCAAAACGTGCAAATCTTTTTTTTTATTTCCTGGATTTCTTTGTCTATACCATTTTCTAATCTTTGAATTTTATTATCAACATCATTCATATGCGCTTCAAGTACATTTAATTGCATAGAATATTCTTGAAGCTGTTCGGAATTTTCCTGAAGTTTCTTTTCTATTTTGTTAGAATTTTCTAGAAGTTCGTGCTTCATGTCTAATTTGAGCTCATTGGAATTTTCGAGAAGTCGTTCGGAATTTTCTTGAAGTGGTTTGGAATTCTGTAGAAGTTTCTGGTCGTTTTTGTTGGAATTTTCTTGATGCTGTTTGGACTTTTCCTGAGCCATTATCTGTAACTTTTGTTGCATAGCTCCGATCAACGGCCTTATACTTTTTCTTCTGTGTCTTGATTTTTTGATGATGGTGCTGCAGCGTAGACTTCAAATGCGTGTCCCAAGAGATCAATGCCCTGCGTCTCTAATTCTACCATTAGGCGCTTCTGCAGCTCTACTTTCGTACCACACTAAGAAAACAAAGATGATTACCAGAAATATCACAGCCCTAAATATCAAGTTATTTACAAATTATTTAGATCGTCTTTGAGACAACCATTTCTCAAATATTCGTCAAATACGATAAATATTGCTAGCAACCATCTTTCAAATTTACGATTATTTATAGCAAACATCAATTAAACATCTTACAAATATGAAAATAGTTGATGAATAGTTGGAAAAGGTACCACATTAGAATTCGCGGAGTAGTTTTTATTGAATTGAAATAAAAGGAATCAAATGTATTTTTATTTATTGTAGAATGAAAACAGAATCTTGGTTATACATCGCCATCGTCTTTGAATGTAAAATTGTACAACGACTTGAGACTACTTCGCGGAAAAAAGAAGTGCGAAAGGCGATGCTGTCATCAAAGCTTAAAAACTTGCACTGTCGCTAGCGGAGGTATCGGATACCTGGCGACCTCCGAATTTAGCTAGCCCCACCCGTATTTAGCGGATTTTTGTGCGGGTGGTACTGTACTTCTCTGCAACTTGTGGGAACTAAAAATGAAAGACAACAACAAACAAACGAAAAGACCGAAAGACTTGGCCTAGTCAGGCAAACTGGTATCGCCCCATCTGACAGCCATGGAGGCGATACACCCATGATGACCGACGATGTTATCCCAGAGATGATGGTGAAGTCCCTTCCGTTCTTCGGTACCCTGCACATTGACAGTGAGGAGGAGAAGTCAAACCCTCTCTCACAGGTAATTGCAGGCCCGGACACGGAAAAAGAGTTGCTAGCGGAAAAAACGCCGGAGGTACAAGGCGTCATTGAGGTACCTCAAAAAACTGAGTGCTAGGGATCAGGCAAGCCTCACTGATTGAGACTTGTCACTCAAAAAGAAGCACACGCAGGTGTGAAAAGCTACGAACGGTGGGAAAGGGCCGGAACCTCGGGGCTGTCAGCCAAGAGGCAAAGGTCGGAGGAAGAACATAAGGAGAAAACCCCGAAACGGACCAAAAAGTCCACTAGTTTCGAGGCCACTCCAGCGGATCTACAAGAAGCCATCATTGACGAATCCATCCATCCATCGCCAAGATTGGTGAACTTTGGAAGGGGTCAAAACTGAAAGTGATCTCCAGAACCGCGCTATCTCTTCGCCTTCAGTACTGGCTATGGATTCCTCCTCCTGCAAAACATGAGGATGGATCCATAGTCAAACTGTTGGCGGCCCAAAACAAGGACGTTCCGATAGAACGCTGCTCAGCGCACGGCAAAGCGAAAACAACGGATGGAAGGTGTTTCTCTTCGTTGTTGACGAACATTCGGAGAAAGAGACGACTTGCTGAAGTTCGGGCTTGGGTCAGTGAGCGCAAGGACCGAGAAGGATAACGATGAAAAGGAGCAAAAAGTCGTACCAGTTGCAGGTAGTTAATTTGCACCACTGCAAAGCCGCAACAGACGACCTAATGCTCCTTTTAACTGAAGATAATGTAGACGTGGTCTTAGTTCAAGAACCCTGGATAGCAAATAACCAGGTTCAAGGGCTAAAATCAAAACAATACAATCTGTTTCACTCTACAAATTGAGGTAAGATAAGATGATGTATTATAGCTAGGAAAACACTAAAAGCTTTTTTCCTACACAATTACATTGATGACACGGTGGAAATACAGGTTGAAAAATAAGAGAAAACGATAATTCTCAGTTCAGCCTATATGCCATATGACGAAGAAGACCACCCTCCGAGAGCAGTTCGAGAACTTGCAGATTATGCGAACACACGGAACCTGCCGCTGGTGATCGGCTGTGACGCCAACGCACATCACAGCCATTGGGGTAGTAAGGATATCAACGAACGAGGTGAGTCAATCTTTGAATTTCTTATGTCCTCGGACTTTATCTTGTGTAACAGGGGAGATCACCCCACATTTCAAAATAGAGTAAGAGAAGAAATCCTTCTAAAAACTCCTTTTCATACCATTTTAGAATACTTTTCAACATTAACTTCAAACCTAGTAAATAAAAACCATTTAGGAATCCTGCGAAAACAAAGTGGTCAATATATTCAGAGTGGATATCAGTAAACGTGCCGCACACATGCGAAACTTCTTTTCCTGACAGTATATCCATAGACTCCGCTGTAGACATGATCACCAAGAAAATGAACGAAGCCTTCTTAAAGTTTTGCCCAATCTCTTGCCGTCACAAAACTACCAACAATTCTTGATGGATGAGTGATCTCAAAAAGCAGAGAACAGAGGTTAGAAAACTACATAACAAGGCCAGGAAAAATAAGCTTGAAATTTACTGGACCAAGTATAGGTCAGAACTAAATACCTATACGAAATCCATAAGGGACGCTAAATTCAACTCATGGAAAACATTCTGTGAAGAAATTGAAAATACCAATGATGCAGATAGACTACGTACAGTTCTATCCAAGGACCCTGTAATACCCAGCTACCTCAGACAACCAGACAATACCTGGACTGAATCAAGTCAAGAATCTCCTAATGGAAGTTTACTTACCAGGCTGTAGAGACCCTACATACATCTCGGAGCCGATTGACAATAGATTCTTGGCACCGATTTACAATCAAATCGGCACCGATGTAGTCAGTATGTTTACAGATGGAATGATAACATGGGCTATTAAATCATTTAAGCCCTACAAATCCTCAGGACCGGACGATATAATACCAGCTATGTTGATACATGCTCTTCCATCAATTGGTACATGGCTAAAGGCAATCTTCAAAAGTTGTCTTAACCTGGAGTACATACCGCTGAAATGGAAAGAAGTCAGAGTGGTATTCATTCCCAAAGCGGGAAAGACAACACACTCTACTGCAAAGGACTATAGGCCAATAAGCCTCTCATCGTTTATGCTAAAAACGCCGAGAGAATTCTTGACCAAAACATTAGACTAAAACTAAATGCTAACAACCTATGCAGCTATCAACACGCCTACCTTAAGGGGAAATCAGTAGAAACAGCACTGCACGAGGTAGTTACGACAATTGAAAAAATGAACCTACACTACAAGGACTTCACACTACCAGCATTTTTGGATATCGAAGAAGCGTTTAACAACGAAAACGGAATCCGTAAAAACCGCATTAGAGAAATTTCCGGTAGAAACCAAGACAACACAATGGATCTGTAAAATGCTAAACAACAGAATAATTAATTCACAGTTGAGTATTAGTAAAGCACGGAAAATAATAACTAGAGGTACACCGCAAGGATGGGTTATATCCCCCCTTCTCTGGCTTCTAGTAGTTGACGAAATCCTAGCAATACTAAGAAATAAAGGAATAAAAGCAGTAGATGTAGTCATTATGGTATGCGGAAAATATCTTTCTGCTATTAGCAGCATTATGGAAACTGCACTGAAAGAATTCTCAATGTGGGCAGAACAAAACGGCATAGGAGTAAACGCATCCTAGACTGAACTCGAACTCTTCACAAATAAAAGGAAAATTGGAAACTTTGAGCTTCCAAAACTTGATGGCTGCTCACTCGCTCTATCTAGTGAAGCGAAATATGTAAGAACTATACTAGACAGTAAGCTTCGATGGAAACGCAACACAGAAGAAAGAGTGAAAAAAGCACTATGCGCTTTGTATTCATGCAAGAAAACTGTCGGTAAACGATGGGGCATCAGACCAAGTATAAGCCACTGGATGTACGCTGCGATCGTTATACCCATATTAACGTTTGGTTCTATTGTATGGTGGGAAGCGATAAAGAAGACTACTTTTTCTTAGGGAAATGAGAAAAATACAAAGACTGGCATGCGCCAGTATTACAGGCGCAATGAAATCGGCCCCACAAATAGGGATGGAGATCATGCTTAATCTTCTGCCAGTAGACGATTTCATAAGGAGTACAGCAGCAAAGAACGCGATTCGACTTAGAGAATCAGGATTCTGGAAGCAACTCTCATATAGACACACGTCTATCCTCGAAGTTTTCAGCATGATCGAACTTCAGACTATAACAGACTATATAACAGTCTATATAACACCACAGATGGAAATAAATCCAAACTACTCCATCGTAATACCTAGTAGAGAACAATGGATCGCTAACTCGCCAACAAGCAATAGCCATCTTCAGGTCTTTACTGACGGTTCTAAGATGGAAATAGGGACTGGATCTGGCATTTTCTGCGACGCACTGCAAATTCACGAGTCACATAGACTTCGCGACGACTGCAGTGTCTTTCAAGCAGAAATATTCGCGATAGATAAAGCAGCACAGATCATCCAAACAAAGAACATGGATCCATCGGAGATTACAATCTTTGTGGATAGTCAGGCTGCCATCCTAGCACTAGACAATGCGATCATAAAATCGAACACAGTACTCAACTGTCGCCGATCACTCAACATACTAAGTCAAACCCATGCGATAACCATATGCTGGGTTCCCGGACATAGCAATATAGAAGGGAACGAACAATCCGATGAGCTAGCGCAACAGGGTTCTGCACATAGAATAGAGGATGCATTTTCTTCGACTAGGATTCCATTAGGTGTCCTAAGAAGGCATATCGACCTTAACACGACGGAAAAAGCAAACGCAAACTGGTCATCCAGAGACGATTGCGTTATCTCACGTCGTCTCTGGTCATACACAAATGGAAAAAAGCCCGATAAATAACAACAAAGAAGCTAACTCATCGGCGTCCTAACAGGACATTGTGCAACCGACACAATGGCGCACAGACTGGGCAACGCCGCGCCCGAGACTGCAGGAGTTGTAAAGAAGTTGAGGAAGGGGAATCAATAGTACATCTGTTGTACTTAAATGTCGGTTGCCTTGGCGTGTAGCCAAATGTCGCAACGTTCCTTTTATCCTTACACATGATGTCCTACCCAAATGTCCAACGTTGAAGTTCCATTTTTACTATCATGATATAATTAAAACAAGTCTTTTCTTCTAAGACATACTTTTATTTAATCTAGAGTTCTATTTTAATATTAACATTATTATGTAACACGTCCCCCACGGGGGCTATGAGAGCGATTATCACAAGGCAACGTGTCTGAGCGCTTCAACATGGCGAAGCCAGAGCAATCGTTATCGATGTTGTCTCAAGTCAACTCACTGGTCACCATTTGACAAATTGTCAAATGGCGATGCTTCCACTTCGATGGAAGTCCTCCGCGCGGAAGCCCCTGGAAACGACGCTCTACACCACCCGGTGTAGAAGTCGGCTAAAGTGAGTGGCGAACATCTCCCTCAGAGAGAGGGTTCGTGAAATGAAAACACAAAAGAAGCCTCGGATAACGACCGATTACCACGATGACGACCCACGCAAGGACCATGATTTACGGATATGCACCTGGAATGTCCGGACCCTTTATAGGGAAGGTGCCTCTATCAAGCTTGAAGATAGATATAAGCCTCGAAAAATATAAGGCTGACATCACCGCTATCCAGGAAATGCGATGGACGGGACAGGGCTGCTCGAAACAAGCGTCCTGTGATATCTACTACAGCTGCCATGCGGAGAGACATGAATTTGGAGCGCTTCTACGAGCGCCTAGACAACGCATACGAGCACTGCCCCCGCCACGATATCAAAATCGTTAACGCCAAGGTGGGCAGAGAAGCCATCTATTGTCCCACAATCGGAAAATTTAGCCTCCATGCCAACACTTCCGATAACGGAACGAGGCTAATCGACTTCGCCGCAGCACGAAACATGGTAGTTAGTAGCACTAGATTCGAACATTTCGATATCCACAAGGCCACATGGTTGTCGCCCGATCAAAAAACTCGAAATCAAATTGATCACGTTGTGATTGACGGAAGGCACGCTTCAAGCGTGATGGACGTACGCACTATCCGAGGTGCCAATATGGACTCGGATCATTACCTTGTAGCAGCCAAGGTCCGCACACGCTTAAGCGCTGCGAAGAACGTACGGAACCAAACGCAGAGAAAGCTAGACGTCGGAAAGCTGCAATCACAACAGACAACGCAAGCCTTTTCCCCTCGACTCTCACACCTGCTTAGACAAAGCACTCCTCCTCTCGATGATATAAACGCGCAGTGGAATCATATCTCCTGCTCTATGCGTACGGCTGCCGAAGAGGTGCTTGGATTCCAACGCCCCCTGAGGAATCAGTGGTATGACCAAGAGTGTCACGCGGCCACTGCAGAGAAAGACGCTGCGTACAAATCCACCCTGCAGTCAGTAGCTACGCGAGCTGCGAAGGAGCGATACAAAGAGAAGGGAAGAGACGTCTTTTCAGGCGTAAAAAAAGCGAGGCAGAAAGACGTGAGTGTGAGGAGATTGAGATGCATGGGGACAGGAATGAGGCTCGAAAATTCTTCGAGAAAATAAGACGCCTAGCCGTAGGTTCAAAATCCGGAGCCTCTTCTTGTATAGATGAAAACGGGAATCTAGTCACAAATATCCAGAGTGCACTGAAGATATGGAGGGATCACTTCTCTAAACTGCTGACCGGTGATGATGACCGCAATTCCACCGATAGAGAAGTAAACCCGGCAACCCCAGTACTTGATGACGACGTTGAGATTCCGCCATCCGATCATGACGAGGTCAGAACAGCCATCGCTCGGCTGAAAAACAACAAAGACAGGTGCTGATGGCCTGCCTGCTGAATTGTTTAAGACCGGAGGCGAAGAGCTAATAGAGAGCATGCACGAGCTCGTAAGCAGAATATGGTCGGATGAAAGCATGCCAAGTGACTGGAACCTTAGTGTACTCTGCCCAAGAAAGGGGATCCCACTATCTGCGCCAACTACCGTGGGATCAGCCTACTCAATATCGCATACAAGGTTCTATCGAGCGTATTATGTAAAAGACTGAAGCCCATCGTCAACAGACTGATTGGACCTTATCAGTGCGGCTTCAGACCTGGAAAATCCACCATAGACCAGATTTTCACATTGCGCCTAATCCAGAATAAACACTAGAAAAACAGATCGACACCTACCACCTATTAGTCGACTATAAAGCCGCCTTCGACACTCCGATAAGGGAACGATTATACGCCGCAATGTCTGAGTTCGGTATACCTGCGAAACTTATAAGGTTTTGCAGGATGACCCTGAGCAACACATTATATGGAGGTATGTTTCAAATCTAACATGTTCCGGCAGAGTGCCGTGCACAAATTCCACTCTAGCCAATCACGCCACTGGTTTGACCCAGCTCCGCTAATACTGTTGTCAGTATATTTGTTTGCTGAACATCGATACGTATGCCCTACATTGCACCTTACACCAGCTTCACGATAACTGCATGAGGTAGTCATCGGTGTAGTAGGTCACGATACGTTTATAATATCAACTTTCCAAAACACACTATGTTGACTTACAACATGCCTATACCCTTATTTGAAGAAAAAATTATTATTAAAATGTATAATAGTTTTAGTCTTTTACATCATTAATATCATCATATAAAGCATTACTACAATAAAAAAATATATATAAGTGGGAGGGACCTTCTAACAGGGACCTACTAACTGAACTAACTGGACAAACTAAAAGATCTACTACACACAAATATACACACAAACACAACTGTACACAGAAACACCTACACAAAACTAAATATTCCTGTAACTTAGTATTTAAGTATTGATTTGTTTTATATAAAATATAGTTAGTTGTAAAAATATACTGAATTGATAACATCATTTAATAAAATTATAATAAAATATAAAATCGTTCCGGGATATAAATGTTTTATTGGAATATGCAACATATGGGGGCTCAACCGAACAAAAAAAACGCGTGTTTAAATAATTGTGTTATGAAAATGTATGCGGACAATTTAAATATTGAAATTAACTAAAAACGTTATCCAGAAAATAATTAAAAAAAAAATAGACTAAAATTTAAAAGAATTTAATAAAATTCAATTTATATAATAAATGCAATTGACACGCGTAATAATTAAAAATAAAAAACTAAAAATATATATATATAAACTTTCAAAAAAAATTCAAAAACTAAAAAAAAAATAACTGATAACATAATCAAACAAAAATCAATCAAAAACAAAACAGAAAAATAATTGTAATAAATATAAACAACACAAAATAAATCAACACAAAAAAACGTACATCCGAGACTGGGATTCATTGAAGGATGCCCTTATAGACGAGTTCGGCGAAAATTTTTCATCGTCGGAAGTACATCGCATCCTGAAAAATCGATACAAGAAAGCACATGAGACGTTCCGCGAGTACCTGTACAGCCTAATGGAAATTGGAAAACCAATTAAGCTAGACAAGGAAAGCTTAATTGAGTATTTCATTGAAGGAATACCGGATGCAAGATCTAACAAGACGATGCTTTTCCAAGCGAAAACAGTCGTTGAATTTAAGGAGCAGATAAAAGTGTATGAAAAGGTTCGTGGTGCACATCGGTCACCAAACAGATGGGCAAGATCAGAGCCAGACACAAAGTTTATCCAAAACAGTAAAACAACACCTAGGAACGAGAGTACACCGAAGAAATGCTACAAATGCGGCAAGGACTCGCATTCATTTAAAGATTGCTGTGCAGGCAACCCGTTTAAATGCAAAGCCACTCCACACAATTCGCAAAGGGAGATTAAGATGGAACGGAACAACATAAACGTCGTTGGTGGACCTTCAAAGCATGGACTTATCTTCAAAGACGTTTATTACAATGGTCGAATTTTCGCGGCATTGATAGATTCAGGATGTGATCTGTGCTTGATAAGGAACGACACGTTGCGCGAATTTGGAAATGTAAGCTTAGTTCCGGAAAAAATCACATTATTTGGCATCGCGGATTCTAAAATGGACACGTTGGGAAGCATCACTGCAGAAGTTGGGATGGACGATTTGCGAATGCGAATCAAGTTCCATGTCGTTGGCGATCGCGATATTTTATACCCGGCTATTATTGGAAATAATATTTTAGAAGATGTTGACATTGTGATGAGAGCTGGAGATGCGGAGTTTAGGATGAAAACGGAACGTCAATCCGATGGAGCATTACAACAGTTTAAAGAGATGTGTTTAAATATAAAAGTGGAAGAGCTAGCAGATGGAGTGGACGAGAATCTGGCACATATTAATAAAACATATTCAGAAGACATACAATCATCGATCAACAACTACGTTCCAGCAAAAGTTCAGATGTCGCCTGTTGAAATGAAGATTGTGTTTCCTTTTTGTGTTTTCTGATGAGTTTCCAGTATACCATGGCCAAGGCGCACCTCATATGCAGACAAGACAACTATAGACGAACAGGTACACAAATGGCTAAGCGAGGGGATTATACAACTAAGTGTGTCCGTGAACGCTTCGCCAATTGCATTAGCCGCAAAGAAACATCGACTCTGCTGCGATTTCAGAAAGTTAAACAAAAAAATAGTAAGAGACAATTTCCCAATGCCTTTCATCGACGATGTTCTCGAAAAGTTGCAAGATTCTTATGTTTTTTCAACATTAGATTTAACAAATTGTTTCTTCCATGTTCCTGTGGAACCGGGCTCCAGGAAATATACATCATTCGTAACATATAACGGTCAGTATGAATTCTTGTATGTTCCTTTTGGAATCTGTAACTCGCTAGCTGTTTTCACGCGATACATTTTTGCTGTGCTGAGAAATTTAATTCAGGATGGAAACAATCGTCGTTTATATGGATGACATAATTATTCCCTCTAAGGACGGCCAAAAATGGATTAAAAATCAAGTGGACCTAATGTCAATTTTTGAAAGGGAAGGTAAATTTCTTAGGTTACATTATAAAAAATGGAACTATCATGCCTTCAGAATACAAAACATTAGCCATGAAGAACTTTCCTATCCCAACAGATTGAAAAGCGCTGCAGAGATTCCTAGGATTGACATCATACTTCACACGATTTATAAAGGACTATGCGATCATAGCTAAGCCGCTGTCAGATCTACTCAGGAAAGATGAAGACTTTAAGTTCAAGGAAGAACAGTTATCGGCTTGCCAACAGCTGAAAGCTGCACTCACTTATGCACCTGTTATAAAAATATATGATCCCCAGGCTCCAACCGAGGTTCATACAGATGCATGCAAGTATGGATATGATGCAGTATTACTACAAAAAGATAATGATGATCAGCTATATCCGATACAATATATGAGTCGCAAAAGGAAAAGTACCATTCTTATGAACTCGAAGTTTTGGCAATTATTGAAACATTAAAGAAATGGAGAATTTACGTGATGGGTACAAAGCTCAAAATAGTGACTGATTGCAACGCGTTCGCCATGACCATGAAAAAAGAAGACGTTCCTCTAAGAGTATCGAGATAGGCGATGTTTTTACAAGAGTTCGATTATATAATTGAACACAGACCCGGAACTAAGATGAAACACGTAGATGCATTAAGCCGAGTATCATGATTAATACTTGAGAATTCGCTACGTCATCGATTAAAAGAAGCGCAGCTGAAGGACGATTGTATAAGAGCAGTACGAAAAATCTTTGAAAAGGATATATATGAAGACTTTTACTTACAACATGATATTCTTTTTAAAGATCCCATCAAGGAACTTATTGTTGTGCCAACTCTCATGGAAGAAAACAAAAAAAAAAAAGAAAATACAGAATTAGCAGTACTACTTCAAGAGTAAACTATCAGCGAGTTGAATTCAGAACGAGACATCACAAGGCAAGAAGCAAGAAAAAATATAATAGGAATCCAAGCTGAAAATAGAAATAATTACTATAAGAAGAGAATAAAGGAAACACAGTACGAGTTGAATGAGTTGGTCGCCATTAAACGAACTCAATATGGAACCGACATGTAATTAAAAACAAAATATTTCGGTCCATATAAAATTGGCAAAATCCTATGACATGGACGATACGAAGTGGTAAAAATCGGTAATCACGAAGGTCCTGGGAAAACATTTACAGTTGCAGAATTTATAAGAAAATGGAATCCCACTTCATTCGGGTCGAATGCAGTTTCAGGAGGGCCGAATGTAGGAGGGACCTACTAACAGACTGAACTAACTGGACAAACCAAAAGATCTACTACACACAAATATACACACAAACACAACTGTACACAGAAACACCGACACGAAACTAAATATTCCTGCAACTTAGTATTTAAGTATTGATTTGTTTGATATAAAATATAGTTAGTTGTAAAAATATACTAAATTGATAACATCATTTAATAAAACTATAATAAAATATAAAATCGTTCCGGGATATAAATGTTTTATTGGAATATGCAACATATTCCTACATATATATATATATATATATATATATATATATATATATATATATATATATATATATATATATATATATGTTAATAACCTAATTACTAAACAACAGTTACAATGCACAGAACGTTGCAGTTGACGAAACAGTTGTTGATCAGGTTACCGCTTTGCACTTGCTGCGTTTTGTGTTGTTATGTTTAATTATACATATCTGACATTATGCTTAATTTTTTGAAACGATTTGTTTACTTTAACTTGAAAATATTTTGCAGTATTTTAATTTAAATATTTAAATTTATTTTTGTTGAATATTCTTTTGCTTAGTAATTTTTTTATTTTACTTTACTTTTAATAATATTTCTTTGACTTTTCTTTCTTTTTTATTCCTACCCTACGGGAAAATGAACCGCTACGTGACTGATCACGTGACTGGCGAAATGGTGATGGTGACTGGTTCTAGTTCTGACCCAATCGTATGAAACGTACTGGTAACTTTTACATGGCTTTGTCATTGGAGGTGTCCAATTGACACCTCATAGATACCATAGGACCGGTCTTCGTACAGTCCTAAGGGGAGCAGTCACCGTACTGTCCTTATAGGACCAGTCACTGTACTGTCCTGTACTGTCCTTAGTCACCGTACAGTCCTGTATTAAAATTTTAGATTTGTCACTAATTGTATGTTCAACACATAATATAATTATTTTTTTATAGATATTTATAATTACTTTTTATAGATATTTATAATTCAATAGCTATAAAAAATCTACGAAATCAACTCAAGGTATTTTGTTTTGTAGAAGTGCTACTTGACACAACTGGTACTGTACATCGGCTCCGTTTCGTAAATAATTTTAATATATATTTTTGATTTGCATTACCTCATAAGAAATTGCCCTTTGTCCATCTATAGAAAATGCGATTACAGAAGAGATAGACCAGTGAAACTCAGAAGATAGAATACTTGTTTTCTAATAAAATTATCGTTATTTTACTTGTTTGCATAAATAGAATACACCCAGAAAAAAATCATGGTAAATTGATAGTAAATTAAAATTGGTCAATAGGATGCGTCCCATTAGTTCAGTAATATTGAAACTGTTAATACAATGTGTGGTTGTACCATAAATTTTATAATATGATATTTTAATTTCAATAAGAAAAACCTATACAAATTTAATGATTCGTATTATTAATTTTATGGTATAGTCGAATTACATTTTCCTAATAATTTATTAAAACAAAAATGTATTTTAGTTGATTTATTGTATATTTTATTTTATTTAAATGTCGAAATTGATATTCACTTTTACAACACACACATAAAAAAACACTTCTTGCTGCAAAAGGTTATAACACATTTAATGTTTGCTTTGGTTTCCAATAATTGATTGTAGTACTTGATGCTGCAGTTATTTTTGAGTCCGTTGCCATAATAGAAGTTCGATGTATTATTTATTTTCTGTAATAAATAAAAATATAAATATAAATAAATATGTAAATATAATTTATTTACATTAAATACATTGAGTCGCGTTTAATAATGTGGAATATTACAAAAAAATACATGCGACCGTTTTGAGTAAACACGCAGAATGACGTACAAATAATCGAGTTTTAGCTAATACAGCTAGCTTGCACTTTCACAGCAAAATACTGGAAAATATTTACCCACTAAATTAGTTGGGCTCGTGAACAACACATGCATTTGTTACATCATAGTTTAAATCTACATTTGAGTTGATTTTTTGACAGATTTATATTATACTGTGGACAATTATTAACTAAATTACACATTCGATTGAAGGGTGAAGCAGCTACATAATTAGTTCTACTATAAGGTACATAAAAAAGAACATCACGATGTCTGCTACTTCTACGATTATGGTTAAAACTAATATAGTTAAGAAGCTCGGGTGAATCAAGTCTACCGGTTATTAATTGATGTATGTAAATGATATCGGCAATCTGTCTGCGTTCGTCAAGAGTCTTTAAATTTAGTAGTTTCAGACGATCTACGTATGGAGAAAGATGTAAGTTATCCATCCAATTTAAACCCTTGAGAGCGAAACGTACGAAGTTTTTCTGTATCCTTTCGATTCGGTCATTATGTACCTTGTAGAAAGGAGACCATACTTGACTTGCATATTCTAATTGTGAACGAACCAGAGTGCAATATAGAGTCAAAGTTGTAAGGGGACTATTGAATTCTTTAGCCCATCGTTTGATAAAACCAAGTAATGATGAGGCTTTTTTACATATATTTTCAATATGTAAATTAAACGATAAATTTGTATCGACAAACACACCAAGATCTTTCACCACGTGCACCCGATTTATAATTTTCTCTTTTAGTGAATAGTTGTATTCTAGTTTATTTCTTTTGCGAGAAAATGTCATGGCTTGACACTTTTCTGGATTAAGAATCAAGTTATTCTTACAACACCACGTTTCAAATGATTTTAAGTCGGACTGAAGTATATGAACGTCCTTATCGTCATTTATTGATTTATATATTTTCATATCATCGGCAAAAATTAATAAATGCGAGTACTTAATGTTGTATATCACATCATTAATAGCCAGTATAAATAACAGTGGACCAAGATGACTACCCTGGGGTACCCCAGATGTTGCAATAAATGGCGAAGATAAATTATTTCTGAATCGTATTTGATATGACCGATCAGATAAATAGGATCCTATCCACTTAACAAAGAATTCGGGAAATCCCAGTACCTTTAGTTTGAATAAAATTAAGTTATGAGGAAGTTTATCGAAAGCTTTACTGAAATCTGTGTAAATGCAGTCGACTTGTTTTCCTGATTCTATTGAACTTATTGCAAATGAAGTGAAGTCTAATAGATTAGATACTGTGGATCTTCCGGTTACAAATCCGTGCTGACGTGTGGTAATTACATCTCTACAGTGGATTTTAACTTGATCATATACAATACGTTCAAACAATTTCGGTATTGATGACAATTTAGCGATTGGCCTATAGTTATTTACATCATTTTTACACCCCTTTTTAAAAATTGGGCTTATAAATGAGTTTTTCCAAAATATTGGGAAATTACTTTCATTTATTGATTTATTAAATATGGAACAAAGTGGTTTACATAACGAAGTACCACATTTCTTTAAAACTGTTGCCGGGATACCGTCAGGTCCAGAACTAAAATCATCATCAATCGTCGAAATATATTGCAAAATCTGCTCCGGAGAAAATGATATAGAGACTAATGAAGTTTTAGGAGCAGAACGCATGTAATCAAAATAATTAACATCGGTTATAAAAGAATCATTAGAGAATGATTGTTTAAACAGGCTTGCAAATAGGCCACATATGACATTAGGGTCGCTAGTGAATCCATCATTATTTTTAAAAGAAGCAGGAAAACCATCGCTCTTTTTTTTAGTATTGATGAAACCCCAGAACTTTTTTGGATCTGATAAAATTTGTATCTTCATTTTATCAATATACTCAGTGTAAAGAATTTTAGATATAGACTGGAATTCCAGAAACAATTTGTTGTATGTTTCTAGGTCACTTGGGTCTTGACTGCTGACATATCTATTCCATGCTCTATTCCTAGAGTTACGTAGCATCTTCAATTGCTTAGTGTACCAGGGATACGATGAGATCTTAGTGAACTTAAGGCTATATGGTACAGATAGTGCTATGCAGGAAAAGAGTTCATGGTAAAAATAGTTTATGGCAACATCAAGTTCATTATCATTAATATAGTCTGATATTAAATCAATTTTAGCAGACAACAATTCATTTAACAATGAAAAGTTGGCTTTTTTAAAATTAAATTCATAAGCCTTGTCTGCAGATTTACTATTAATGATATTCGCTCTATCAGATTGATAAAATATTGTTAGAGGCGGATGATATGCATCAATGTCCATTAGAACATTCGTCGAATTTGTAACTACAACATTGTTACTATCTGTAGTAAATACTAAGTCAAGTTGTCGTTCCAGACAATTAGTAATACAACTTACTTGTTGTAAGTCAGATGATATAGTGTCAACAAAAATCTGTTCTTGTCGAGATTTAGAGTTAGACGCACAGAAATATGTGTCGTCGTCAGAGTTATTCCATATTAAATCTGGTAAATTAAAATCACCTAAAAGTATGATATCATCAGAACTATTAAGCATTTCCAATACAAAATCTATGGACTTAGATAAGGTCTCATAGACTTCTACGCTACTTTTCGGAGGAATGTAAGCGTTTAAGACATATACACAGGAATTGTGAAGTACAATCCTAACACAAATAAGCTCTAATGAAGCAGCAATTGGAATTTCTAATAAGGAACTTATTAAATTGTTCTTTATTGCTATTAATATTCCACCACCGACTGGAGATTTTTCGATGTCAAATCTATCTTTTCTAAAAACATTGAATGAATTATCAAATAATTCAACATTTGAAAAGCTCTTATTTAGCCATGTTTCAGTTAACGCGATGATATCGTTCGCGAAATTCTGAGTAGATAAAAAGAGATCCCGAGTCTTTGAACGCAATCCCCTTACGTTTTGGTAGTAAAGGGAGATACGCTTAAGTTTTTTGGATTTTGGTGGACTGTTTTAGTTGGTCTATTGTTTCTTTTGGTTTTGAATTCGGAAACAAGGATGTTATCAGTCCACAGATTTGAACTGATAACGGCCGCAGCATGTTCTTCCGCAATTGACAAAGTAAAAGATGCATGTGTTGGCCTGTTTCCGATTTTTTTTACAAGAAATATAAGTGTCAGTTGGCACGAGTTTATTCATTTTTATAAAATTGGAAACATTCTCCGTTGTTGTGTCAGGCATCAACCGAGATAAAAAAATTCTTTTTAATTTTGGGATTGCCTTTAACGTTGAACTAACTGGTGTCTTACTACTTGTGGTTGTTTTGGGCAGTGTAACTGCTATTAGTGATGGACTAATAGAAGGACCAGAAGGGGTAACAGAAGTTGTTTGGGAACTACGTTTAGCCTTAGGAGGACTTAAAGATTTATTATTATATTTTCGTTTGCGTTTTTTTTCAACTTTTTTAGTTGAAGGTTCATTATCAGAGACTGGTTCATTAATAATAGCTGTATTATCTTCAACACAGTCTGGCGTATTTACGGTATCACTGATTTCTACTATTGAGCTAAATTCGTTTAACGAATTTAATATTTCACTGTAGTTTGAATTTAAAATACTAAGTTTTTCACCAAAGTTTTTAATTTTAACAAAAAAAACAGATGGAGAAAGGGGTCTACAAGTAGGACAGTACCACTGTAAACCTGAATGCACTGAACATAAAAATTCAGTGCATCCAATAGAAATATTAGCACATGTAGCGTGGTACAATTGACCACAGGGACCAGAACAGGAAAACATTGAGTTTAAAATGTTCTGACTTTTACATTTGTCCCTCAGTGAGCAGGCAGCGAAATTTTCAACTGATAAGAAATCCATAGTATAAAAATATCGAAAAACACAAAGTTAAGAATTTAGTGCTAAAAAAAATTAAAAGGTACGCAAGGGTTAATGCTACTGATTTTGAACACACTAACAACACAACAAGAGTTTAGCGTAAACAAATATAGCACAAAGAAGAATTGGAAAACACAAATAAACTAACAATAACAATTTACATGCAACAGAATTATTTTATGCAATTATTACAAAAAATGTGTGCAATTAGTTGAATAATTGCACATTAACTATTGGTTAAATCAATTGTTAGACAATAATGTAAAACAATGTACACTACACTTTATAAAATTTATATTACTTTGTTTTAATTTTTAAATGACACTGTTCTAATCACAAATGCATGCGCTAAAACAAAAACAACCGTCACCGACAAAGAAACGAAACCAACTGAAAACGAACATGTTTGTATTCGTTTTTATGTTTTTTACACCACGGTTATTATTATGGGAGAAAACCATTAAAACAACAGTATTTATTATATTTAAAATAATAATATTGAAATATTTAAATTTATGGTACTGAATTTTTCAATACTATTGAATTAATTAGAAAACTTTTGATTTAAAAAGAAAAAACTATTAATACATGAACCATAAGATCAATGGTCGTACCATAAAGTACTTAATGGTACATTTTCTTCTGAGTGTATATAAAATGCACTTTAAAAAATCGCATTGGTTGACACTGGATGTACACCTTTCAATCAGTGACAGATCTTTTCACCAGTCACGTTGCTTCAGGATAATTCACACTGCCCTACAGGGAAACGAACTGGTACTAGACTGGGCACCTGACGGTTAATTATATCGGAGATAATTAATCGGAGGTAATTAACTTTTATATGAAATCAACCGCCAACTTAACACGGCGTTGTCCTAGGAAGGGGTGAATTATCACATCATCACAGAACTGGTCATCAAGATCCAGTTCTCAACCGGTACCAATGGTACCGGTCACAGAACATGTATAATGATTACGAACAGTCTCCATCCTGCACACCTTTGGACTAGAACAGTGACAAGTCCTCATTTTACCAGTCACGTGATAGGTAATTTTAGAGCAATTGACATCGTTTTCCCGCAGGGTATTTACATGGTTGAAGTATATACAGGTTTGTTCATCTAAACAGTTAGCAGTCAATCAGAAAATTTAAAAAATACAACAATTGTCAATTTAAACTTTATTTCAAGGTTATGAATTTTTGCAATTTAATTTGGCTAATTTATTAAAATTGCACATCATAAATTCACTTTATCACTTTGTTATAAACTGCGGTGTTCTTCTGGAGCCCATAGACAGCATGAAAATTACGAAAATGTTGAAATTTTTTTATTTTAAAATTATTAGTTTAAATTTTTTTATGAATTTGAAAACAAAGCATTGATATTTTGTTTTAATTTTTTCGTAATCAAATTTTGAATCTTTCAAACAGTTTTCAAAAAAAATTTAAATGGCGACTGAATTTTGAAAGATGACTTAATCTGTATATACTTCAACCATGCTTAATTATATTGTTGAAATTTTGTAATGTTTCTTAACATATTTTACTTTTAATATATTCTACTTCAATTTTCCTTATTTTACTTCAATTTTCGTCCAGTTTACTTTAACTTACATTTTCTTTAATTTTCGTCTAGTTTACTTTTATTAACTCTAATTTATTGTTACTTTATTGTAACTTTCGCAGGTATACCGAACTCAGACATTGCGGCGTATAATCGTTCCCTTATCGGAGTGTCGAAGGCGGCTTTATAGTCGACTAATAGGTGGTAGGTGTCGATCTGTTTTTCTAGGGTCTTTTCCTGGATTAGGCGCAATGTGAAAATCTGGTCTATGGTGGACTTTCCAGGTCTGAAGCCGCACTGATAAGGTCCAATCAGTCTGTTGACGATGAGCTTCAGTCTTTCACATAATACGCTCGATAGATCCTTGTATGCGATATTGAGTAGGCTGATCCCACGGTAGTTGGCGCAGATAGTGGGATCCCCTTTCTTAAGGATTGGGCAGAGTACACTAAGGTTCCAGTCACTTGGCATGCTTTCATCCGACCATATTCTGCTTACGAGCTCGTGCATGCTTTCAATTAGCTCTTCACCTCCGGTCTTAAACAATTCAGCAGGAAGTCCATCAGCACCTGCGGCTTTGTTGTTTTTCAGCCGAGCAATGGCTGTTCTGACCTCGTCATGGTCGGGTGGCGGAATCTCAACGTCGTCATCAAGTACTGGGGTTGCCGGGTTTACTTCTCTATCGGTGGAATTGCGGTCATCATCACCGGTCAGCAGTTTAGAGAAGTGATCCCTCCATATTTTCAGTGTGCTCTGGATATCTGTCACTAGATACCCGTTCTCATCTTTGCAGGATGACCCTGAGCAACACACGTTGCTCAGTGAGAATAGTAAAAGACCTCTCCGAGCCATTTCATACCGAACGAGGTTTCAGACAGGGTGACTCCCTATCGTGCGACTTTTTTAACTTATTGATGGAGAAAATAGTTCGAGCTGCCGAACTCCGTCAAAGCGGCACTATCCTCAACAAAAGTGTCATGCCGTCCTACTTTATGGTGCAGAAACATGGACGCTGGCCTCCACCGATGAGAGAGTACTGGGAGCGTTCGAAAGAAAGATTCTCCGTAAAATTTTTATCCGTAAAAGCCCTATCTGCTTTCAGGATGAACCACGAGCTGTATGAGTTATTCGACGACATTGACATAGTCAAGCGCATCAAGATCCAGCGGCTTCGCTGGCTAGGTCATGAAAACACTCCAGCCAAGAAGGTGCTTGAATTGAAACTCGAAGGTGGACAGCGTAGAAGAGGGCGACCAAATCTGCGTTGGAAATACCAAGTTGAGGACAACCTGGCAACGCTTGGTATTTCTAACTGGCGTCAGCGCGCGCAAAGCAGATCCGACTGGCGCGGCTTCATCTCAGCGGCCAAAACCGACCCACGGTTGTAAGGTAAGTAAGTAAGTTATTGTAACTTTAATTTTTCTTCGTTTTATTTTAATTTGACCATGATATATTTCAGGATCTTATTATAACTTGTGTTCCTCTAGCGAGTTCTTCTATCGATCGGGAATTACCATCTTTTAATTATACATAGAGGTTGTCCTTTTCATTTAAACTTGTTGTTTTCTTCCAGGTTCGCATTCACAATTAATTAGTGTATATGGAATAGCTTTCTCAACTCAATATTAGAGTTTTATTTGAGCGTGTATATTTTTTTAATTATATGTATGTAAAGATGTAAACCGTTGTTGTCTCATTATTGTACAATTGTCGCATCCTTGCATATATGTCAAATTTCTACATTCATATTTATAGTGTAGCTCCTACTTTCTCTTAATGAATCATCTGATTGACGTTCAATTGTTGTCATCCGCGCCATAACTCTCACATGTTGTTTCGTACGTCATTACATAACATTACCATTTCAGACCTCTTCCCAAAACGATCTTATTTGACGTGCAATTTCATTACTTTGTTATTCTTCGTTTAGCTGTGTCCTTCCTCTATTTGTTACTTCTCCGTCTCTTCGTGTACGTCTTGTCCATTGCCAGAACCAGGATCATTAATTAAACACTCTTATTACTTTACATTATAAAATCTTTAAATTGTATATTTAATTTATTTTTAACATCCTCTTTAACTTATTTCTATTTACGTTATCTTATATCAGATTATTAAATTACGTGTATATTTTAAATATGTGTGTGTATTAAGCTACTACTATTTTACTACATGTTTTATAGTACTTCTAAAATCTTTAGTTTCTTACTATTATTATTAACCAATTATACTATATACAAATTCATTAGCACAGGAATCAATGCTAGTCATTTTCAATAAGTAATACTTAGCTATTTATTCGTGCACTAATTTCCGAATTTGATTATATTCATATTCATATAATTCAATTTTTACTCCCTACTCCGCATTACTCTTGGTATGCAATTATATTTCAATCCATTTTGACTACTTGACTCCTCTCCACACTGTCTTGCACCTGCTATCAATTTATTATTATTTTTCATATTCATTTTCGTCTTTTTTTTATTTATTTGTATTAACGTGCCTCCTTTCATTTGCATTGGTGTAGTGGTGCCTATCGTTTGGTTCAAAGTCATTGAGGTACTGACCTATCTCAATTGTAGTGACAATTTAAATTTTATTTTTGCTATTTTATAGTTCATCTAATATAATCATGTTTATTACCTTATTTCATCATTAACTGTTATTAACCTGTGATATTTTCTTACTCATAATCTTTTAAAATGCTTTACTAATTTATCTATTTTCCCTACTAAACATTTGTTAGTACATGATTTAATGCTAGTCACTTTTGAAATTGATACAATAATTTATACCATTAAAATTAGTCAATAGGATGCGTCCCATTAGTTCAGTAATATTGAAACTGTTAATACAATATGTGGTTGTACCATAAATTTTATAATGTGATATTTTAATTACAATAAGAAATACCTATACAAATTTAATGATACGTATTATTAATTTTATAGTATAGTCGTATTACATTTTTCTAATAATTTATTAAAACAAAAATTAATTTTAGTTAATTTATTGTATATATTATTTTATATAAATTTGGAAATTGATATCCACTTTTACAACACACACATAAAAAGACACTTATTGCTACAAAAGGTTATAAAACACTTAATTTTTGCTTTGGTTTCCAATAATTGATTGTCGTACTTGAGTCTGCAGTTATTTTTGAGTCCGTTGCCATAATAGAAATTCGATGTATTATTTATTTTCTGTAATAAATAAAAATATAAATAAATATATAAATATAATTTATTTACATTAAATACATTGAGTCCTTACCAATGTCGCGTTTAATAATGTGGATTATTACAAAAAAATACATGCGACCATTTTGAGTAAACACGCAGAATGACGTACAAAACGAACATGTTTGTATTCGTTTTATGTTTTTTACACCACGTTTATTATTATAGGAGGAAACCATTAAAACAACAGTATTTATTCTATTAATAATAATATTGAAATATTTAAATTTATGGTACTGAATTTTTCAAATACTATTGAATTAATTAGAAAACTTTTGATTTAAAAAGAAAAAACTATAAATACATCAACCATAAGAATAATGGTCGTACCATAAAGTACTTAATGGTACATTTTCTTCTGAGTGTAGCTATTTTTCATGCACTAATTTATTTCATTAATCTTAAAAACCTATTCCTAAAAAAAAATAATCTTATTTACGCGTAATTTCTTCAACTTTATTTGCAATATTATGCTACACCCAGAAAAAAAACATGGTAAATTTATAGTATTTCAATAGAAAAACAATAATTTTTACCATTAAAATTGGTCAATAGGATGCGTCCCATTAATTCAGTAGTATTGAAACTGTTAATACAATGTGTGGTTGTACCATAAATTTTATAATGTGATATTTTAATTACAATAAGAAAAACCTATACAAATTTAATGATACGTATTATTAATTTTATGGTATAGTCGAATTACATTTTCCTAATAATTTATTAAAACAAAAATGTATTTTAGTTAATTTATTGTATATATTATTTTATTTAAATGTCGAAATTGATATTCACTTTTACAACACACACATACAAAAACACTTCTTGATGTAAAAGGTTATAACACATTTAATGTTTGCTTTGGTTTCCAATAATTGATTGTAGTACTTGAGGCTGCAGTTATTTTTGAGTCCGTTGCCATAATAGAAATTCGATGTATTATTTATTTTCTGTACTAAATAAAAATATAAATAAATATATAAATATAATTTATTTACATTAAATACATTGAGTCCTTACCAATGTCGCGTTAAATAATGTGGATTATTACAAAAAAATACATGCGACCATTTTGAGTAAACACGTCGAATGACGTACAAAACGAACATGTTTGAATTCGTTTTATGTTTTTTTACACCACGTTTATTATTATAGGAGAAAACCATTAAAACAACAGTATTTATTCTATTTAAAATGATAATATTGAAATATTTAAATTTATGGTAGTGAATTTTTCAAATACTATTGAATTAATTAGAAAACTTTTGATTTAAAAAGAAAAAACTATTAATACATGAACCATAAGGTCAATGGTCGTACCATAAAGTACTTAATGGTACATTTTCTTCTGAGTGTACACCCAGAAAAAAATCATGGTAAATTGATAGTATTTTAATAGAAAAACAATAATTTATACCATTAAAATTTGTCAATAGGATGCGTCCCATTAGTTCAGTAATATTGAAACTGTTAATACAATGTGTGGTTGTACCATAAATTTTATAATGTGATATTTTAATTACAATAAGAAAAAACTATACAAATTTAATGATACGTATTATTAATTTTATGGTATAGTCGAATTACATTTTCCTAATAATTTATTAAAACAAAAATGTATTTTAGTTAATTTATTGTATATATTATTTTATTTAAATGTCGAAATTGATATTCACTTTTACAACACACACATACAAAAACACTTCTTGATGTAAAAGGTTATAACACATTTAATGTTTGCTTTGGTTTCCAATAATTGATTGTAGTACTTGAGGCTGCAGTTATTTTTGAGTCCGTTGCCATATTAGAAGTTCGATGTATTATTTATTTTCTGTAATAAATAAAAATATAAATATAAATAAGTATGTAAATATAATTTATTTACATTAAATACATTGAGTCCTTACCAATAACGCGTTTAATAATGTGGATTATTACAAAGAATACATGCGACCATTTTGAGTAAACACGCTGAATGACGTACAAAACGAACATGTTTGTATTCGTTTTTGTGTTTTTTTACACCACGTTTATTATTATAGGAGGAAACCATTAAAACAACAGTATTTATTATATTTAAAATAATAATATTGAAATATTTAAATTTATGGTACTGAATTTTTCAAATACTATTCAATTAATTAGAAAACTTTTGATTTAAAAAGAAAAAACTATTAATACATGAACCATAAGATCAATGGTCGTACCATAAAGTACTTAATGGTACATTTTCTTCTGAGTGTATTAGCATGATCTGCAATATGTGTTATGATCATTATGAACTGTTTGTTTCGTTATATTTACTTCAAAATTATATGCTTTTAATAAGTAGTTAAGACATTTCCTTTGATAGAAATCATTGTCGTTACAAGACTTAATATCGAAAGTACCTCGTCTTTTGCTTTTTCTTGATTCTCTCTCACGATTTCGTGTGTTCGTTGAATTTGAGATTTTAATAATTTGTTGTAATCATCGGTATTATATACGGGTGAGGATTTTCGCTTATGATTGGTTGGTATTTCGAAGTCGTATCCGTATAAAGTACGGAAAAGCGTTTGACCAGTGGACATATGCAATGTGTTATTGTGCACATGCATTGCGGAATTTAACCATTGGTCCCAGTTCGACCCATCTTCTTTGGCAAAACTCCATAAATATTCCGCTAATGGTCGATGACTTCTTTCCAAAGACCCATGAGCTTGTGGATGATATGGCGTAATACGCAATTTTTTTACTTCCTAACAATCTACATGTATCTGAAAACAATTTTGAAACGAAATTTGAACCATTATCTGATTCAAATACCTAATACCTTCGGTATATTATGACGTGTAATGGTTTCGTGAACAGGCTTGAGGCTTTGTTGTTGAAATTTTCTGATCTAATTTACTTTGTGTTGTTTTGGACCGTGTTTGAAGTGCTATAATTTACTTAACTGCTATAATTTACTTAAAGCATATGCGTTTAAATTCTTTTTACCCGGTTTATAGATTATTTCAAAATCATACTCAGACAATTTGTGTCTGAAACGCGCTAACCTAGATGTCTGATCTTTGAAATTTGCGTTACTTGCATCTGTTGTAAGTAAAAATGGTTTTGTAAAATCTGGATATGCGAGAATGCACGGAGAAAATGGACAACGGAGATTTCAATTATAAACGTTGCATATTTATACAATATACATACTTAAAAACAATAATGATAAACAATTAATTATGAATATTGTAACAACATAAAATATGTCAGTTAGTTTTTTTTTCACAAAGAAAAATAAACAAAAGAAAAAAATGAAATTAAATAAAACATTTTCTTTGTGGGCGAGCGAGTAAGTTGTCACAATTTTATGTATTTTTTAAATTAAATTCATTTTGTTTGCAGTATGCAGTTTACAAATATGTGCCGTACACACCTTATTCATTAGGTTTCCGCAAAAAAGTGTGACTACCATTTACATGCATGCCCAACGAATTCTTCGCCTGGAACAATAAATTTTACGAGCGCATTTTCACTCCGCCACATATTTTGGGAAACAATTGCTGCTCTTGGAGCTATGTGTATCTCGTTTGGTGGCAACTTGGAAGTGAGGAAGCGGAAGTGGGTCACTGATCTCATTAAAATGTATTTACTCAATATGTTCAAAATTTAATATATATTTGCAATGTATAAGAAGTTTTATTCATAGCCAACACATGCATTTTAAATTCAACTGTGTATTTAATTTATATTTTGACTAATTTTGCCATATTGCTTATAAATTTTTGATTATTAAATATTGCTTATATAATATTTCTCGGCACCGTAATATTTTTTACGCATTCAACCTTAGAGGGATCTGGCAGGGCACCTAGCTCCGATCATTTATGTCCTAAATAGACAACTTCGCGACGCAAAAACTGAAATTTTTCTGTATTTAATTTTAGATTGTGTTCCCTTGCAATACTCTACTCAACCTAAGCTCATGTTCAGCTGAATTCTTTCCGTACACCACTATATTATCAAGATAAACAAAGCAATCGATACCATGTAAACCTGTTAATATATGGTTCATTATACTTTGGAAGGTGCACCAGCTACCTGTTAACCCAAATGTCATTCTGTTAAATTCGACATGACCCAGTCCTGTACTAAAAGCTGTTTTTCTTTATTTCTTTCTTCTACTAGTACCTGATGATAACCACTTGCCAAGTCTAAAGTTGAAAAATAGCGACTGTGACCTTGGTCTAATATTCCGTCTATTCGAGGATTCGGAAATACTTGGCGATATAATGCCGTCATCCAACATGTTATTAACATGTCTGTTGATTTCATCTCTATGAGTGTGTGGCAATTTGTATTGCTTTTGGTTTATCGGTGGCTGGTTCCACTGTGTTGTTATTTCATGTTTAAGCACTGGCGTGTATGTAAATTCATCGCCGTCTAAATGAAAAACATCATGATACGAAATACACAGATTTAGTAAAGATGTAATTTCGTCTTTATTTAAAGTTTCATCAATTTTCATTTCCTCTAATAATTTGTTAATTCTGTTTGTAATGTTTACTGAATTTATGCTATTTTTTGTAGAATTAATGGTATCCGATTCTTTTTACTGATTAAAATTCGAAAATTTTGGTTTAAAAGTACTGTCTATTATAATTTATTTTTCCGTAGCATTTAAAACTGAAGCATAAATTCTATTTTTGCTAACATTCGATATGCTTTCGCCCAAATATACTCCTGGAAAATGTTCTCCCTTTAAATCCTTTTGTATATTTTCGTTAAAATCTGGTAAAGTTGTCATTGCATTTTCTTTTACTATACTGGCATCAGCTCCTGAGTCTACTAGTAAAATAAGTCTTCCATTGCCTTTTCAGGGAACTTCAATGAAAACGTCACTTACATTAGAATCATCCAAGCTATCTTCATGCCCACTGCATAATATGCGTTCACCTTCTACTTCCTTTAATTCATATTTTAATTCATTGGTCTCCTCTGTTCTATGAAAATTCATTGGAGTAGTAAATTTGACCACAGTCTGCTCCGACGTCTGATCTACAATTTCTAACTCTTTCGGCCCTATATTACTATTATTATTCTGGAGTCCCCAGTTTTCTGGCCTAAACTGAGCCCCGTTAGTTTCCCTGATTATAACTATTATTTCCTGCTGATTCAAATTTTCTTTTCGCGTGGCAATTATCTATTTTATGCCCTTGTGTATCCCTCCATGAGTATACCATATTACTTGTATTATTTTCCGTGTTTCTATTATTTTTACTATCATTATGTACAAAAGATAATATACAATTGCCCATATTATTATTAGCACATCTCTAATTAGATTCGTGACCATAAGTTCCACATTCGTAGCAGAAAGGCGTATTTTCTCTAATAATACTATCGTCCCTAGTATGCCCTAATTTACTACAAAATGAACAAGTTGGAACACTTCTTTTATAGTTACTTTTAATATTTATTTGTTGCAATTTATTTTCCGATTTTATGCTTGACTGTGTGTCATAATTTAGTTTTTTCCATATAATTATATTCATCCTCTTCTGACCTTGGACTTCGCTGCATAACAGCCTGTACATTTAAAGCTTCTTCCAACAATGTATCTAATGTTTCTGACTTACTACACAACAGTATAACTTTTATCGTTGGATCCTTCACCCCTACTTTAAAAGAGATCAACACTGAGCTCTGTAATTCCAATCTGAATATGTCATCCTCACTTATCTTTTTACTGTATTTTTTACTTGCAATTTCCAAAGCCATGGAACTCATCTAATCGTCTTCCAAAGGCTCTCAAACTCTCTATTTTGATAAGCCTTTTTAATCTCTTCTAGTACTAAATCTAAAGAAATTTCATTTAATTACGTATTTTTTAACAACTCGTATAATTCTTCTATTTTTTGAAACTGTTTTGTCCTCACTAATTTATAGGCATCGCCCTCCAAACGTATACTAACGCATTTAATAAATTCCTCACTCTCTGATTCTTTAATTTTAAGCTTTGCTGTTTCACAACATTCAATAAATTTATATAATTCTGTTTCTAATAACGGAGATTCCGCCCCAGAAAAGTAAGGAACAACGTAATGAACGCGTTTCAATACATTTTCAGTACCCATTATTAGAGTTTCTTATTTTTCCATTTACTTAATCATAGAATTAACTATACCATTCTTAAATAAATTATTTATTTTGTTTTTACTATTTTCATATTAAATAAACATTTAACAATTATTTAATTTATCTATTAATATTTTTTACATTATTTATCTCATTTCTATGCTTCATTTAAACTTTTTAATCTATAGTTCGAAATCATATCAAAGTATTGCTTATGAGTACTGAATTAATTTATTTATTCAATTTAATTTTGTTAAAATTTTCCAGTTTTGTTATTTAATTAATTTTGCAACATTATGAAAACATTGTTGTATCAAAATTCTTATGTTATTCAATTTATTTAAATTCACATCTTTTTTGATCATTATCATTTAATTTCTCAAACTATTATATTGTTTCACAATTATTTTAAAAATGTTCTTCAATATATCAATTAATCAATTTTATAAAACATTTAGTTTACTTATTTAATTTCCTGATTTATCAAATTTTATCATTTATGAAATTCATTTCACAAATTTTTTTCAGTTTTATTTAAAGTTAATTTTGTTCCACAATTTATTTCAAAATATTCAATTGTTTTTTTTTCTTTTTTCAAATGTCAATTTTCATAATTCCATGATTTTTTAAATTATTAATATTCTCCAATATATCTTTTGTTTTATGTCACAAATATTTATTTTTTACCGCTCACATTTTTTCCACTATTTTTCACAATACTCACAAATACAAAAAATATTTTCCTTGATCCAAAATAGTTATTTCTTCTAATATTAATCTCCATCCAGTCCTTCTCGTCCCTTGGGAGTTGATGTTCGGTTCAAAAACCGGCTGCGCCAAATGTTGTAATTAAAGAGTCGGTTGCTTTGGCGTGTAGCCAAATGTCGCAACGTTCCTTTTAAACTTACCCATGATGTCCTACCCAAATGTCCAACGTTGAAGTTCCATTTTTACTATCATGAAGTAATTAATACAAGTCTTTTCTTCTAAGACATACTTTTATTTAATCTAAACTTATATTTTAATTGTAACATTATTATGTAACAAACACGTCTTCCAATTTATAACTCTAACAACTAACTTAAAATCTAACTTAAACTATTATATGGAGGTATGTTTCAAATCTAACATGACAGAGTGCCGTGCGCAAATTCCACTCTAGCCAATCACGCCACCGCTGGTTTGACCCAGCTTCGCTAATACTGTTGCCAGCAAAGACTTTAAATATATAAAGACAGAAAAGTTTGGATCCTTCACAGTTTGGAAGATTCAATAAAGCGGTGGTTCGAAAACTATGGATGAAATGTGAGAGTTATTTGACAGGCTCTTTCTGTCTCTCACAAAAATGACATTTCATCCGACTGGCGCGCTCACATTCGAACATAAATGGTCCAACGTTTTCGTACCACCGCTTTATTGAATCTTCCAAACTGTGAAGGATCAAAACTTTTGTATCTTTATATATTTAAAGTCTTTGATCATAAGAACATTATTTTTACTGCACAACAAATTGCGCACAACGCTCCGCACCCTAATTATTATTTTTGAGTAAATAAAAAGAATAAATCAAAAATAATCGTTATTCTTGAGCAAAATAAAATTTTTCTTTTTGAGTTTGAAAATAAAAATTGAAATTTGAGTTTTATTTCTGAGCAAAATTTTAAAAAACAAAAATAATCGTTATTATTGACAAAAAAAGTTTTGTTCAAAAATAATTTTTATTTTTGATTTTTTTTTAATATTACTCGTAACTATTACAGTCCCTGGTTTTCCGTGTGTACAGTTGTACATATATTTTTTGTAATTGAATATGACACCGTTTCATGTCCCGCAATAATTGCCGCGTGGTAACCGGTTATATAAGTGCCTCGTGTTTTAGAAACATTTTCACATTGAATTAATATTTTTTAAAATATTTTACAAATTTACGTAATAGCAGATCGTAAATATTTCAAATAATATAATTCGAGTATTTCTGTGGCTCTTGCAAATACAAGCAACATTTACGACTTCGCAAATGTCTAAAATGTTTGGAAATTAATATCCAAACATGATTTAATACAATCAAACAAAATAATACATGTTTGTGTATTACACTATTCTCTTACATAGAGAAAATAATCAACAGCGCGGAAATAAAACTAGTGGCTCAAAGCCAAATGCTTATTTCAATCGCGTTACAAATAAATAAAAAAATACAGTTCACTTTTTCGAACTCTTGTCCCATACGTACAGTTTAAATTTAAATTGCCTATAAAGACGGTGTCAGCACAAGTTTCCGGTTTAAATGGTGCTATACGCATTAAATCTAATAAGGTAACCACGTTCATATTGGATCTACTCTCGATATAAACGTACAAATTGCAGCGATTGCGCTCATTGTACCCAGTTTCATTGGAAATCTGCCATCGCAGTCCTTTGACTTGTAACCAATTTTCAATGTTACTTCAGTTGCAATACGCCGACTTCAATGTCTTTGAAATGTTACCTATTGTCCTATTATTCGGGGGTGACATATTCGCAAAGCCAGTCGCATTGAAACATCCGCTTTACAGATCCAATATCCGAATTACAATCTGAACCATCATGTTCAACAGTTGTATCATATTTATAATCGTCATAAATTCTTAGGCGACAAATACTTACATAATGCATAATGCATAAAAACCTGTCTCAATTCGCGTCTATCCGCTATTGAAAAATGTCATTGATTATGCAGTATTTAATCCTAATAATTATCCTACTGTCTCTATTTAATTGTCTCTTGCTGACCGATAAGAAAAGTGAGTCAAATCTATCCTAAAAATAGATACTGAGCAAGAGCAAATTCAAAGTTGGAGAAATAAATTGCACCTGGAGCTGCATAAAATGAAAAATACATGGATCTCAAACCATTGGCGATATGCGTTGAAACAAGGTGTTTTTAAATTCTACTACTTGCGTGGCAACATTAAAAGAAATAAATGGAGAAATTATTACGCACTCTATTCAAAAACTTATTGCCATTAAATCACGACATCAATAATACACGGATAGAAAAGATTTGTTTGAATATGTTTGAATGTAATTAAATGTATTAGGAATGAAGTGGAATTAAATTATAATTGAAATTGAATTTAGTTTTGTTCACTTGTAAACATTATTATATTGTCCAGCAGAATCTGTCAAATTTACCATAAATATGTTACAATACCAACATAAAATGTTAATTGCATTTGAATAAACTATTTCTTGGCAATTTATTTGGTTAAAACTATGTTTCGAAACACAGAAAATGCTAATCAAATCTAAATACAACGTATGTTCGCAACGCTCGTTTTAATTCGATAATTTATCGACTGACGAAGTTGGCAACGTTGTGCAGCATTTTCTACCGACGCCATCGTTTGAACATATTAATGTTTACAAACAAACAAAAAGAAATTGTATTTAAATAAGTGTATTCTTGCAACATTCTTCTTGTATACAAAGTTGACAGTCGTTGAGCAGTCGTCGGCATTTTCTGCGTACGTGTCTTTTGATGTTCGTTGAGAAAATGTGTTCGTCGGTAATAAAATGTCGGCGGTAATAAAATGTCGGCGTCGGTAATAATTTTTTTATTTGTAAATTAAATAAATATATAAATTGTGTTACAAAAAGTACAAATAGTAACAGAGCACAATATAGTGCAGTATATAATTTCTGAAACTAAAGTGAAAAAACCACAAATAAAAATCTGTGTTTCGATTTTCAAACAGAATTTGGCATGTTTTTTTACAAAAGTCCCCGTGAATTCCTTGCCTACGCTTTGTGCTGTACAGAGATCAACTGTAACTGGACCAAATATAAAGCAAGCCTGGATCGTCTGGTTTAGCGTCTGCTGGTGCAATTGTGCATTCATTGATGCTGTCACTTGTACTAGAAGTTTTAAACGAATTATTTATTTATGCATTTCAAAATTTGTATATGAATTCAATTATTATAAGTTCCCACTGTGCATGTTTAAAGATTTTTAATAAAAATTAATAAAAAAACAACATTTTATTTTATTTTCAGGATTTCTTTCCAAAAATATTTAAATATGTTTCTATGCAAACATACTACTTTTTGAACTGAAACAACTGATATGTTTCACTGGAAACAGGTCGTTCAAAATCATGTTTTATTTTGAACATATTTATGTTTCGGTTCAAATATTTATTTTATTTGGATGTAGTAATTATTATGTTTCTATTAGAATATACTTCATTTTAAGGGGCAACATTAAAATGTTTCCGGGATATTATATTGTAAGTTATAACTCATTGCAACACTGTTCAAGTCTCAATACAACCCTATTTACAAATGATTTATCAGTCAATTATATGTTATGTTTACAAAAAATTCCAAACATACATGTTAATGCCTGCAAAATTATGTTTGGGAAAGCCCTTTTTTTTGCAGCGTGTAAAAAAAACATATGTAATGTCACTAATTATTGCCTCAATTTACAAAAATGCTTAAAGCACATGCTGCGGTAGCTCAGTGGTTAGTGCGTTGGACTGCGAGCCGAAAAGTCCCCGGTTCAAACCGTGACTGGGGCAACATCTTTTCATAGAAACATTTTTCTATACCGCGCTACCTCTCGTCAGTAAATGGCAAATCTACGAGAGTAAAACCATTGCCTATGAAAAGCTCTCACCCGCCGTTCAGATTCGGCAATAAACTGTAGGTCCCACCACTTTGAGTACAAATATAACACGCACAGCTCAAAATGGTGAGAGAGCTCGTCCGAAGTTCTATACAGGACTGTAGCGCCAAACTATTATTATATTATTACATGCCTAAATCACATACATTAAATTTTCTATTAAAAAACAAATATAAAATTAATTAAATTAGTATACAATTCAATTAATATAAAACGCACATTGTTACGTATTTTTATGAATTATCTAATTCAATTCTGCTCTAATACTTTTCTAAGTTATTTGTTTCGCAGTTCCTGCAATGCGGGCGGCATGTTCGCGCCGCGAACGCAAACCCTTCAATTAATTTAATATTCAATTAACAAAAAGCCGGTTGTCACTTCTATGTTCGGTTTAAATTATAACAAATAACTTTATTTATTCACTTCAATAAACCAATTTATAATAACAAATTCTAACAACTGATACATGTGCACTATTTAACTTGACATTGTTCTCACACGAGTCGCAATCGACCACTTTCCAATCACTACTGAAGTGCTGCACCTCAGAAGCGGCCCTCTTATATACTGCATACATCGGTTCGACAAGTTTCGACATGTTTCGAGAACATCCTACACTTCTCGTGAATGCTTCATGCTATTTGCATCTCATTCGCACTCATGTGTTTTAATGCGCTGATCTACTATCTCTTTCTCGCACATATATTATTTTTTGAATTTTATCTTATCTATTGGATGCGAGTAACAATATAATTGAGTTAGAAATGACATATAGTAATTTTTATGTTGTTAAAAATAAATTATAATTTTAAAATTTCTAACTGAGTAATATGACGGGAATACTGCATGTAGTGCTTTCTGGTCTGATTATATGTATGTGAAGTTATTTTGCGTCAACATAATACGCCAAAGTTTTATATGACAAAATTATCATGTTATTTCCGGACAAATTAGATTTTTTATCATTAATTTTACAAGTGTTTGCTCTAACAACTCTGTAAATCAATTCTACCATATATTTGTCCTAATAACCGCAAATCTACTTCTACAGGTGTTGTAATTTCACATGCTTTATGAATTTTTTTAAGACTTTGAATGAAGAATTGCAGACATAATTTAAGGGCCTCTCAAATTTAAAGGCCTAGAACCTCATGTGTATATGGTTGAGGGATATATTTTATTACAATTAATTTACTTCATCGCTATTTAGCCATTATGATTTATAAAACGTTTACTACTTTTTTACAAATGCTGTTCATTTTTCATCAAATTTCCCGCACACATTTGGTAATTTTAATTTATATTATGATATGATTTTTCTGTAATATTTTCTATGTCCATTTTTGATGTTATTTATTAATCCATTGCGGTGGGGGAAATACCTAAAACTGATTATTGAATCCCTGGGATTTACTTCGGCGGGAGTCGATATAGCAGCGGCGGATTTAGTCTTCATAGAAATCTTTTCACTTTTTAACCGCTATTGAATCGTCGCGGATTTGCTAAGAATATGTTGCTCTCTTTAATACAAACTTTTGTATGTATTTTTTTTTTAATGTGGGATAAAAAATAGAGCCACAGCACTCAGGCAGGGTTATATCCATTGTGCTGTGACCCAGTTCCCTGGTTTTTAATGATACTACTTAGATTCATTATTGAATCTAAGAAGGCTATTTTGTGATAGAGAGTGAAGCTGATCCTCTCTCATCACGTCTGTGCCAAAGATCTGCCTTCTAATTCTAGAAAATGCTGGACAGTCACAGAGATAGTGCTCTGTGGTGCCAGTTTCTTCGTAGCAGGCAGAACATACGAATTTTCCCGTAGATGCAGGTAGTCCAAGCACAGGTTCTGGTCCAAATGGATTATCCTCAGATCCAGCACGTGCTAGTTCGTCAGATGTTTCATTGCCCGAAACTGCTTTATGGCCCGGCACCCAAATCAGTGTATTGTATTTACCAACACAATTGAGACGTGCTCTGCATTGACGTACAATTTTGAATGTGATGACCTGGTTGTATGTATTAGTGCAGTTTGTTATGGATAATACTAAAATGTAAGTAAAATTATGTTTAAAATGTTTTTTATTTATTGAAAACGTACAACCAGAAAAATTTTTAAACAAATCCTGACAAAAAAAACCTCAAAAAAAAGTTCCGAAATAAGAAAAAACTGGCAGTGAGATTGTATTCATTTCATTTGGGCAGAACATGATACAACTTGTGTGCATACACGAGTTACTTCTTGCAATGAGTTTTGCGGCCAATAGTAAGCGTTAAAAAAGTGAAAGTTGTGTTGGAATTGTTGTCAATCCACCTACCGTAAATGATACAGAAGAAGATCCTTAAGAAGAACAGAAGAGATCCCTTCTTTAATCCTATAATTTCTTGTAAATAAATAATAAATCCAAATGAATCCATTTTAATGTTTAATTTTATTACATTTCCCTTTTGACAGCAAACAGCTGTTTTCGGAGTTTTTGGATTATCGATAAGGTAGTTAATTCGAATCTATTCCCGTCGATTTTAATTTCCGAGATTATATAATCGGCATGATTATTTTGACAATGTAAATTTGGAAAAGTGACTTATTTTATCAATCTTGCTAATAAAAAACTCAAAGCTGACTTTTAATATCTACTAATTCATACAGTAGCGTCGGTAGCTCGTCTGATTAGTGCATTGGACTACGAGCAAAAAGTCGCTGGTGCGTTCGAATACGAGCCGAAAGCTCCGCGGTTCGATCACCAACGACTGCCAACATCTTTTTCATAGAAAACATTGGCAGCAAATGGCAAACCTACGAGAGTAAAACATTGCCTATGAAAAAAAGCTCTCACACGCCGTTCGGATTCGGTAATAAACTTTAGGTCCCACCAATTTGAGTACAAATATAACGCGCACAGCTCAAATGGTGAGAGAGCTAGGACGAAGTTCTAAACAGGACTGTAGCAATGATTTCAATTCGAATTATCTACTATTCGATCCATTTGGTCGTATATGTATGGATTTCAACGATATATATATATATGTTACATATATGTTCTTTAATTGACTTCTTTGTTGATAGATATGTTCAAAAAAGAAATATAATACTGTTTTTAAATTCTGTCGACAAATCTCTTCGCTGTAATCTACAGACGGTCTTTAATCCTTTTCACCTGGTGACTAAACAACCCCAAAATGGACTTCGGAATTGTGTTGCTCGTACCAAAATTACACTAAAACTACAGTTCACATAATAAAAAAAAACCTGCTATTCTATCTTGCCTATTAAAGGGCTAAGCATATTTGATTTTTTTTTAACCATCCAATCTTAACTCTAGCCTTTATTTCGTTTTAGCACATAAATCTGTTGTTAAATATAGATTTTTATTTATGAATGTAGCCAAAATATATAAAACCTAATTTGAAATTTCAATGGATAAAATTATACAATTTCGTTGTCGAAACATTTCACATTATATTATTTTACATATTTTTATGTTGAAATTTTAAGAAAGATTATAAATATTTAACTATATATTTTTTTTTACATAATTTATTAAACATAAGTGACCAATAGTATACAAATATATTCTTATTAAAACAAAACATTTATGTTCAATCAGAGTTCAAAATGTCATTTCTATTTGACATATTCAATGAATTTAAAATATACCCATATTTTTAAAGAACGAAAATGACTATGCGAAGATAATTACTGTTGAACACACCTCCAAAATACCTTTTTGTAATTGATGACAACTGTTGCTAATGTATTACTTTCACATTCAATTTGACTCTGGCTTTACGTTGCGCCGTAGAATAGCAGCAGCCAAATCCTGTTTCATTGCAACCTGTTGCCGTTGATCTGCCAAAGGCTGAGTACTACGTAAGCCATTCACAATGTCTTTGGTTTTTCCAAAGTAAATTTCGTTTAAAGTGTTGCGTATTTTGTTTTCCATTTCTTCTACCATTTTTCCAATGTTTGCAATATGCGGAGATGACTCACTCACATTGGCATCTTGTTCCTGTTGACGAGTTAGCGAGCCGCCTAGGTTCATTGTACCCGATCCCAGTTTATTTGTTTGCAACCACAGCATGGCTGTAGATGTTAACTTATAATGGGCTGTGCGTCCAGTTGGTTTCTCTTGCACTTCAACTACATGAATCGAATCCCAGCAACCTCTAATTTTTTTGCTGCCATCTCCTGCTTTCTTAATCAGTATCACAGCAGCAAACCCATGATCGAGATCCCACAAATACACTGAAGATACCCCTCCCTCGTAATACATTTCACGATACTGGTCAAAGGCATAGTTTGCCTCTATTTCCAACTTTCGTAGACGCTCCGAAGGCATCTGACCATCTTCCAGTGGCGGATAATATGTATTAGACCATGGGGAGCGATACGAGTCTCCATCGCGATTGTAATCACATAAAAGATAATCCTTGCCATGCTCCTTATCCTTGGCAATTTTCAAAGGTTGGTCAACTGATGATAACAAATCCTCACACAGATCGGGAGCTAAATCAATTAGATCAATTAAATTCTTCTCTATCTGTTGAGGAGGCAGACGCCGCATAAGATCTAATGCACAATCCATTTGTAATTCCGACTGAAACAAAAGTAAAAACATCACCATTAATGAAATAAATAACATGGTGTTTCTAAACATAAGTATATCTATATTTTATTATAATAATAATAGTTTGGCGGTACATTCATATAAGAACTTAGGCCGAGCTCTCTCACCAGTTTGAGCTGTGCGTGTTATATTTGTACTCTAATTGGTGGGAAATACAATTAAATGTCGAATCTGAACGGCGGGTGAGAGCTTTTTATAGGCAATGTTTTTACTCTCGTAGGTTTTCCATTTACTGCCTAGAGGTAGCTCGGTATAGAAAAATGTTTTCTATGAAAGGATGTTGTTAGCTCAGTCCAAGCTTGAACATGGGACCTTTCGACTCACAGTCCAACGAACCAACCTCTGTACTACCAACGCTACTAACATATATATTTTATTACATGTACAGTGTAATATAAGAACTACAGTGTAATAAGCGAACGCAATTTGGCGAATGAACTGGCGAATGTACTAATTTTTATGGTTTTAAAAGTGGTTTTAAATAGTATCATGTTGCGTACTTTTAGTACGGCCTTTTTTTTAGAACAAATACTATTTTATCTTAATATCTAATTTATGTTGTTATAAAACCCTTTTTATATAATATTATTATATTTTATATTATTTATAGTTTAAAAAACGGTAACTCCATTCAGACCAATAATATTTTTTCGGTTTTTTTGTAATATTTTGTCTATAAAAGAGCAAAAATTATAAAAATAAACTTCGGAACAATACACATTATTTAAAATGTATAGTTAAATATATTTTTAAATGTTAATATTGGTACTATTTTTAATTACAATTAAATACTTTTTTTAAAAAAGTAGTTTTTTTTTTATTTGTAGCAATACTTTTTTTATTTTGTTTAAAGAAACCCTAAAATGTCCAAACAGCTGTTTACACATGATGTTTTCTTGAAAAATATGAAGTTTAGCAAATTGTCTCAACATTGTAAGTTAAAATTAAATAATTATAAATTTCTTTAGTTTTACATTGATTATTTTAGATATTCCATTGTTTATTGGAATCATGTCACCTCCAGCGCCGAATCCTCGGATCCGTGCATAAAAAGGAAATCGTCACGTCGCGCTCTTAACTCCTTCTATGACATCTTGGTGCTGACATGAATGATATCAGCGATTCGACCTCAAAGCTGCCCGATTCTCTATATTGCGATACGTTTAATAGTGAAAGTGTTTAAAAATAAATTTGTTTAACAAAAAAAAAATGATATTCGTTTAACTCATTTATCAGTTGGAGTACAAAAACAACGATATTTTAGACAAAAGGATAGAACAAAATAAAGGATAAGAAAAATGATAAGTCAGGTGAATCCTAATAGATAAAACGACAGAAGCAGAAAAATACAAACTCAAAAGATAAACCAAAAAAACAATAGATATAGATTCGTTTTCCGATTCGTCACACGGAAATTAAATTTTAAATGTAGTAAATTCGGCCTAGGTTTTTTAGAGTTGTAATGCTAAACTATTATTATTAAATTGTATACAAAATGTACGATTAACTCTATTTATAAGTTAGGGTACAAAAACCTCGAAATTTGAGATAAAAGGATATATAAACTTAAGGATAAAAAAATTAAAAATCAGGAGAATCCCAATAAACAAAAATGCAGAAGCAAAAAAATAAAAAATCAAAAGAAACACCTTAAAAATGATAGATTAGGCTACGTTCGCCGATTCGTCACATCAACTGTTGATTCGCTTGATTTTGACACTTGAAGCGTATGAAAATCGGTAGAGTGTTGCATGTTTTTTACGTTCGCTTGACTTTTCCCGTTTTTTGGCGAATGTACGCCGTAATAGCTTTTTGCACGTTCGCTTCGCTAATCATAATAGGGCCCTAAGCGAACGTAAAAAAACATGCAACACTCAACCGATTTTCATTCGCTTCAAGTGTCAAAATCAAGCGAATCAACAGTTCATGTGACGAATCGAACGTATCTTTATCTATTGTGTTTCAGTTTTTCTTTTGATTTTTCATTTTATTTCTTTTGTGCTTTTGTTTATTAGGCTTTTTCTGATTATCAATTTATCTTATCCTTTAGTTTTTCTAAAAGGATGTCTATAATGTTGAGTTTTTTGTGACCTAACTAATAAACGTAAAACAAACAATTTGTTTCACACTTTTTATTTTGATTTTAAACTTAACACTAATAAAAGAAATGTATGGAACTGCTCCGACTGCTGCTGAGGATGCAGCTTGGTTCATCGCGCGAAGTTATTTGTGCCACAGATGAATGCTTCGGAGGACAGACCACCATCAGTGTCACTTATTTTAGTCTTACTCCTCGTCGTCGCTCCAGCTTTCTGCTCACCGTATTGGCTTTTGTTTAACGCTCTTCTTTGATTGCGTTGGGCCCATCGTTTTTTTGGAACATTTTTATTATTTTTCTAAATAAGACAATTCACAGCAGCTGTTTTGAAACTCTAGGGTTTCTTTAAATTAAAATAAAAGAAGTATTGCTCCAAATAAAAAAACTACTTTTTTAATAAAAAGTATTTATTTGGATGTAAAAATAATTTCAATATTAACATTTAAAAACATATTTAACTGTAAATTTTAAATAACTTGTATTGTTCCGAAGTTTATTTGGATAATTTTTGATCTTTTATAGACAAAAAATAACAAAAAACCGAAAACCATATATAATATTAAACTGTTTTTTAATAAAAGAAAATAGATATTAAGCTAAAAGAGTATCTGCTCTAAAAAAAGGCAGTACTAAAAGCACACAGCATGATACTATTTTTTGCAACACGGAAATCCGTCATTTGATCTGTCAATATTGAAAGTGTTGCTTACTTTTAAAACCATAAAAATTAGTACATTCGCCAGTTCATTCGCCAAATTGCGTTCGCTTCGCCAAATTGCGTTCGCTTCGCCAAAACGTTCGCTTCGCCAAAACGTTCGCTTCGCCAAAAGCATTCGCTTCGCTAATCATAATAGGGCCCTATATTTATATGATTACTACCCCTTTCTCAACGACGAGACTGTAATAAAGATACACCCAAAAAAATACTGCATTAAAAATGAATAAAAATGTAGTTGAATTTAACTAAATTTTAGTTTCTGACCGTCCTAATAAAAATGTAGTCATTTTTGAATAAATGATGTAGTTGTTTTTACTACATCACTTTTACTGAGCAATTCAACTGACAATGTAGTAAAAACAAACACCTTGCAGTTATTCTCATTTAAATGCATACCTATGTACATATTCTATTAAATGAAGTAAAATTTTAAAAAAATATCTTATTTTTAATTAACTTTTTATTTGATATATATTAAAATATTTAATATAAATAAAAATTAAGCACAAGCGGCAGCCTTGGTCTTGACAACCTTAGTGCCAGACTCATGAATGCGCACAGTAAACTTTTCGTTAATGTCCTACATATCCTTGAAAGCATTGCGACAGAATGAGCAGAATGGTGACTTCGGAGTGACCGCCAATAACTGTCCTGTTGGCGCGCATGTGTTCACTGGGTTGGTGATAATCGACACAAATGCGTTGGAGCAGTTTTTAGCAATGGATGCAGTTTTTTAAATGTTCTTGATGTTCTTCTCGATGCTGTCATGACGATTGCTTCGTTATACAGTAAAAAAATGTATTAAAACTAATTCATTTAACAAGGTTTTGCTTACCCACAGATGTTACCACTTAATTTATATTTATTTATTTATATGCCACTTTTTAAATTAGAATAATTGCATGTATAATTTAGTTATTTATTAAAAATAAATAAAAATATAAAAATAACTAATACTGTATACGATTAAAATAAGTACACAGAATGCAGTATTTTTTACTACAGTAATTGTCTGAGTGTAATATATGAGTTTTTAATTTTTTGGCACGCTTGTGACGAAATTATATTCTCCGACGAAAAACTTTGTGTATTAGAGGCTCCAAACCACACATAAAATGTCCGATTGTGGGCAGACATCCCAAATAATAAGATACACTTTCCCAGTTATGGTATCTAACGCCATGTCTAGGAAGCAAAAGTTACCGCTAGTTTACATGAAAAAAAGAGGTCAAAATCTTTGCAAAATATTACATGAAGAAGTTTTGCAGAAATATTTAAAGCTCAGCGTCGAACAATGTACGGTGAAGTTTATAATTGCTTCCAGCAAGATGGTTAACCCTCTCAAAACTTGCTCGAAGGACACAAATAAAACAATTTGAATGATTTCAAGACTGATATTTTTGATGTATGGGATAAAGACCAGATGAGGGAGTTCGAGCCACGTGTGAAATTTTTTGATAGACGTAAGCCAGTTGTGGACAAGAAAGAGGCAGCAATCAATTAATTATCCCATGGAACAAATCTTGATTTTTTTTTATCCTACGATGCAACCAATTTATTGTTTTCGGTAGTACAATCATTATATGTAATGAAAAAAGAAGAACTTGAACCCCCTAATTATGTATCTTTTTATTATCGTGTGATTATGATTCGTTTCCAGTCCCCTTCATCTAAAATTGGTATAACGTATTTCAAACGTTTCTTTCGTTTCGGTCTTTGAATCGAACGGTTTTATTATGTTTTCGCCAAAAATATGACCTGAGTATGGAAATGAACCACATCGATCAACGGATACGCCCACCTCCCATACAAGTCACTTTTATATAACTCTTTGTTTTAAATCCGAAAGAAAATTGAATAGTACAATTTGAAAGGTAATTTGTTTGCAAAAGTATGCCACACATTGCATTGGTGAGAAGTGGTTCAAAGTACTGACAATTAACCAAACAGTTTTACTTTTTTGAGTTGTAACGCCCGTCACAAAAAAAAAATAGTAAAAGTTATTTTGGGAACTATTTTTGCTATATCCATCCAAAGTATTGTAACGCCCGTCACAATTAACAATCGTCGCAAAACAAAAAAACTGGAAAATTATATCTTTGTTAATATATGCATCAATAAGCAATTATATTATTACTTAACCATAGAAAAAGTAGTCAATATTCCAAAATATTCAATTAGCAAAGATAAAAAATGGAAATTCCAAAACAAAAAAATCATAAAAAATCCCAACAAAATCAATTCATTTGCAATTCATTATTTGAATATTCATGTATATTTGTATATAATTCGTACAGGTAACGCCCGTCACAAAATGTGTAACACCTGTCATAAGTTTTGATACTTTATAAGTCAATGATCAAAGTAACCATTGCAGAATATTGTTATAGGAAGAGAACTCCAATTATTAATGAAGTATTTGAGATATATTTCATCTCCACACTCGGATTATTTTAGCTAAAATTTAATACTTTGTGTTTTTTGTACTTTTCGTATACGTACTTTTTCTGTTTTTTGAAAAAGTGGGTGTAACGCCCGTCACAGCATTTAACTTCAAATTTGTAGATAGATATAGGATCTATTGCAAAAGTTTTTTTTTTATACATGCATAGAGGACCATAAGATCTATCCTCTGCATCTTAAAAATATATCTATCTTTTTTTATTTATCGTGACGCTCGTCACAGTGGAATGCCCCAGATATCAATTTTAAAAATACTTTTTCAAATATTAGGTACTTTTATTGATAGGAAATGCACGATGATTTTCATTACAGCATGGATGTTTGACTTCGATGCTGAAAAAAAATGAAACATCGATGTTAATTTCATTATTACTGCACTCAGAAAATTACTGCAGTAAAAAACACTGCATTCAGTGTACTTATTTTTATGGTTTGCAGTATTATTAATTTTTACTACATTTTTATTAATTTTTAATATTTTAACTAAATTTTTTATTTAATTATTTCAATTTAAAAAGTGGTATCTCTGGAAATTGTTCAAAATAGAAATAAAGTGGTAACACCGCTTTGCTGTCATTTTTAATAAAATAAAAAATCTGTGTAAGAACATTTTCTTTAATTTTGAATTGGTTTTAACACTAATTTTTGCAGAAAGAGGAACTACGCATTCGTCGTAAGTCCTGCTATGGATTGTCCGCCATAACAGGCAATGGTAGCGCGCATGATGTGGTAGTACGCCGTCGAGGAGCACCATCCTGTAGGGTGTTTCTGTTTTTCTTTTCTAATAACTCGCTTAATACTTCTATGCATTGGCAACTTCATCATTAAAGGTGAACAAAACCATAATTCAGCCTGAGCACCAGAAATCAGATAATTCTGCAGGGCTCCTTTGTGCAGTCGCACACTCTGACTCTAACGCGAGTGGACTACTGGGTACATCTGCATCGCGTGGCTACCCTGGCCCAATAAAATTCAACGCCAACGGCACAACAGACCTGTCACTGGACAAGGCAGCGTCTCAACCGGAGCGCGAAAAAGCAGATGACCGCTCATTAAGACAAAATTAAACGTTTTGTGACGTTCCCAACACTGTGTCGTTGGCAACATGAAGATTTGTAAAATTGTTATATATTACAAATAAAAATTATAATATTATAATAGAAATATATAATATATTCGATTTTTTTCATAAAATGCAGTTAATTTAACTTGATTTAATATAATATAAAAAACTAATAATTTAAATGTGAATAAATGCAATGTGTTTTTTTTCTACTACATTGCCAGTTAAATTGATTAGTAAAAATGGTGCAATAAAAACAACTACACCATTTATTCAAAAATGACTACATTTTTATTAGGATGGTCAGCAACTAAAATTTAATTAAATTCAACTACATTTTTTTTCATGCAGTATTTTAATGCAGTATTTTTTGGTTGATAGAGTGACTGTGTAAAAAAGTGATGGAAGAAAACAAAAACAAAACACATGCATAGTCGACGACGAAAGACAACAGCGTAGTGAAGTTGTGCAACAAAAAGTTTTTATTTTGGGAACCCCAGATTTCATTAAACATGTCTTGTACTTTAGAGCTATATATATCAATAAAATAAGTGGTTACTGCCTGTTTTTGCGTTTTAAAACCGGTATAGAACCGACACCGTTTTGATCGGTTATGGATATAAGTTTATTTCTAATTTTCGTATGACGGTTTCGGTTACAGTTTTAAAAATAAATCGGTTTTAAACGGATATCGGTTTCGGTTTCAATCCTTGGTAAAAATCAATGAAATGTCTCTTTCTAACATCAAATTTGCTATGCATAGATCATTCTAGCCCACTAACTGTAAAAATAGTTCTGTTTGTGTATGATAATAATGTTAACAAATTAAAAAAAAAAAATAATTATAATTAAAAAAAAATAAAATATTCCCTTTTTGCTCAGTGACCACCACAGGTGAGAGTAAGGCTGTTGCCCTCAATATTTTGAAGGCTTTTGATCGAGTATGGCATGAAGCCCTCGTATCAAAACTAATTGCATATGGTGTCGTTGTATCTTATACTCGATGGATATAGAGTTTTCTTCAGGGCCGTTCAATACGAGTTGCGATGGATGGTTTTCTTTCAGAACAACATTCCATCAATTCTGGAGGGTACCTTCTGTCATTGACCCAGAACCCATTTCATTCCTTGCAGATGACAGTAACATTTGTCATTCATATTCGTTCAACAACCCCCAAACTCTTTGGAGATTGAGAGTAAACGACGCACTATGAATGACACACTCAATAATGACCTTAAATCAATCTCGGAGTGGGGTTTGCAAATAGAGTAGATTTTAATGCAAGCAAAACCCAATGTTGTCTGTTATCTCAAAATGAATGGATTCACCCCTCCCACCCATCAATATGGGTGCTGTGGATATTGAGCAGACAGCTGCTCTTGACGTGCTGGTCATATCAATTCAATGTGATCTCCGCTGGAATTAAGCGGGCAAGTGCCTCGGTTTTTTAAAACATGCATCACTCCTGCTGACTTACGCACTATCTACACTACCTATATACGACTTAAATGGAATTCAATTTTTACCCACTGTTATTTTATTTTACCCTTTAAAAAAATGCCAGTCTGTTTTCGCACAATTTAACTTCAGTCATTAAACTCAAATGAAATTAGTTTGAAGTTATTTAAATGAAGTAAATACTATCAATATGTATTTTAAGAGTGAAGAAACGAAAGTTCATGAAATTTAAAATTTTTAATTTACTTTATGGATATTGTCTTAACGTGCTCAATATCTTGTGTGTTTTGTACCAACAAATAAAAGAACAAACAATTGGCAAAACGCATTGAGTGGCAGATCGAACAGCTGTTTCAGAGGCAGCCAAGCCCCTTCATCAGCGATCTTTCTTTGCAAATTCTACATTTCAAGTCGCTAAAGTTTTCCTTTTTCAATGAACACAAAAAGAATTATGTTCATTGAAGAAATAACCAAATGTAAAGAATTTAAAACCTGCCTCAACTCATAATTTTTACAAAGTTGTTTTTGCGTGCAGCAATTTGCTTTACCCTAAAGCATTTTTTCAACAGTGTTAAAGAGTCTGTCATAGATAATAAAATTTATTGTTATAGCAATTTTATTTCAAGTATAAGGGGAACCTGTGGTAAAGTGGGACATTGGGGACATTTTTGGCAATAATTTTTGAACATAGAAAAATAAAAACAATTCTCAAGTGCTTTTTAATTTGGCATCAAATTTTTGCATCCATGGGTATTATCAAATTTATTTTGACTTCAATTGACTTGAGAAAGCCGAGAAGCGATCCTTTAAAAGGAACAAAAAGAATACTTCGGTAAATATTCTCAACTTCATCAGAAGATTACAATTTGTATGAATAAAATAAATGCCAATAAAATTAAATTACCAGAATTTTGCAAATGGCCTTTATACTTAACTGTGCGAACTTAACGACCAGCAACTACACCTGTCTCTATTGTAACTCTGTATATTCTGACTAATTCTGACAATTTTTCGTATTTTTTTTTATCATAAATACTGAGATGTTTAAATTTTTGTCTTCTTATTTTCCGAAATTGAGCTGTTTTGAGAAATGGCTCAAAAATCAATTAAAAGTAATATAAATAATTCTGTTAATGCAAAACGTTAGATCATGAACCAGTCTATCGAAAGAAGCCTTTAAATAAATTTTAAAAAATATTATCATGTACCTTTTTAGAGTAAAATCAAAACATATCCAACTTTACCCTAGCTTGATTTATACAAATATTAAAAAAAGCTGAAATTTGCTAAATTTTTGTTATATTTCTATCTGATAGCCATATCAAAATGTTACAGCAACTATATTTTTTCGGAGTTTACAATAGAAACAAGATTTTTATAATCAACGTTTAAAAATATGGTCCCCTAACTATAGTCAAAATTAACCTAGAGATTAAATTTAATTACGGCTTTTTTGACAATTTTCCTATTAAATAAAATGTCAAAAAGCTGTACATTAAAATAAACTCCAGTTTAAAAATTACTATAGTTACGCGCGATGCTCTTTAAGCTTTATCTGCAAGATTTGAAAAGGGTTCTTCTAACCTAAGAAGATGATAATATAAATATTACATTTAGCCGAATTACCCAATTGAAAAAAAAAAATTACCCACTTTTACTTACTTACTTACTTAAATGGCCCTTACAACCGTGGGTCGGTTTTGGCCGCTGAGATGAAGCCGCGCCAGTCGGATCTGCTTTGCGCGCGCTGACGCCAGTTAGAAATACCAAGCGTTGCCAGGTTGTCCTCAACTTGGTCTTTCCAACGCAGATTTGGACGCCCTCTTCTACGCTGTCCACCTTCGAGTTTCGATTCAAGCACCTTCTTGGCTGGAGTGTTTTCATCCATTCGTTCGACATGACCTAGCCAGCGAAGCCGCTGAATCTTGAGCCCAAAGTAGCACCTGTTGGCAAAAGTTATTCTCCGTTTGATCTCCAGGCTGACGTCGTTGTTGCTGTTTACGCTGGATCCCAGATAGTCGAAGTCCTTCACATTGTCGAACTTGTGGGTGTCAAAATCAGCTTTTTGTCCAAGACGCACGGACTCTTTTTTGCTTGTTGACACAAGGAACTTCGTCTTGTCCTCGTTCACCGCTACACCCATTCGACGCGACTCTTTCTCCAATCTGGAGAATGCTGCGCTGACTGCTCGTGTGCTCCTACCAATGATATCAATATTGTCGGCATATGCGAGCAGCATGACACTTTTGTTGAGGATAGTGCCGCTTTGACGGAGTTCGGCAGCTCGAACTATTTTCTCCATCAATAAGTTAAAAAAGTCGCACGATAGGGAGTCACCCTGTCTGAAACCTCGTTCGGTATGAAATGGCTCGGAGAGGTCTTTTCCTATTCTCACTGAGCAACGTGTGTTGCTCAGGGTCATCCTGCAAAGCCTTATAAGTTTCCGAACTCAGACATTGCGGCGTATAATCGTTCCCTTATCGGAGTGTCGAAGGCGGCTTTATAGTCGACTAATAAGTGGTAGGTGTCGATCTGTTTTTCTAGGGTCTTTTCCTGGATTAGGCGCAATGTGAAAATCTGGTCTATGGTGGACTTTCCAGGTCTGAAGCCGCACTGATAAGGTCCAATCAGTCTGTTGACGATGGGCTTCAGTCTTTCACATAATACGCTCGATAGAACCTTGTATGCGATATTGAGTAGGCTGATCCCACGGTAGTTGGCTCAGATAGTGGGATCCCCTTTCTTAAGGATTGGGCAGAGTACACTGAGGTTCCAGTCACTTGGCATGCTTTCATCCGACCATATTCTGCTTACGAGCTCGTGCATGCTCTCTATTAGCTCTTCGCCTCCGGTCTTAAACAATTCAGCAGGCAGGCCATCAGCACCTGCGGCTTTGTTGTTTTTCAGCCGAGCAATGGCTGTTCTGACCTCGTCATGGTCGGGTGGCGGAATCTCAACGTCGTCATCAAGTACTGGGGTTGCCGGGTTTGCTTCTCTATCGGTGGAATTGAGGTCATCATCACCGGTCAGCAGTTTAGAGAAGTGATCCCTCCATATTTTCAGTGTGCTCTGGATATCTGTCACTAGATTTCCGTTCTCATCTTTACAGGAAGAGGCTCCTGCTAGGCGTCTTATTTTCTCGAAGAATTTTCGAGCCTCATTCCTGTCCCCATGCATCTCAATCTCCTCACACTCACGTCTTTCTGCCTCGCTTTTTTTACGCCTGAATAGACGTCTCTCTTCCCTCCTCTTTTTTTTGTATCGCTCCTTCGCAGCTCGCGTAGCTACTGACTGCAGGGTGGATTTGTACGCAGCGTCTTTCTCTGCAGTGGCCGCGCGACACTCTTGGTCATACCACTGATTCCTCAGGGGGCGTTGGAATCCAAGCACCTCTTCGGCAGCCGTACGCATAGAGCAGGAGATATGATTCCACTGCGCGCTTATATCATCGAGAGGAGGAGTGCTTTGTCTAAGCAAGTGTGAGAGTCGAGTGGAAAAGGCTTGCGTTGATTGTTGTGATTGCAGCTTTCCGACGTCTAGCTTTCTCTGCGTTTGGTTCCGTACGTTCTTCGCAGCGCTTAAGCGTGTGCGGACCTTGGCTGCTACAAGGTAATGATCCGAGTCCATATTGGCACCTCGGATAGTGCGTACGTCCATCACGCTTGAAGCGTTCCTTCCGTCAATCACAACGTGATCAATTTGATTTCGAGTTTATTGATCGGGCGACAACCATGTGGCCTTGTGGATATCGAAATGTTCGAATCTAGTGCTACTAACTACCATGTTTCGTGCTGCGGCGAAGTCGATTAGCCTCGTTCCGTTATCGGAAGTGTTGGCATGGAGGCTAAATTTTCCGATTGTGGGACAATAGATGGCTTTTTTTGTTTTCATTGAGATGCTCGCCACTCACTTTAGCCGACTTCTACACCGGAGAATTCGTACTTCAGTCGCACGACTTGTTTGTGGGACAATATACCTTCGTCCGTTTTTCCCGACATTTTTGATATTGACAAGTTCAAAACAAACCCCCTTCCTTAAACCTATCATCCCTTACGATCAACACTGTGCATTGCATGTATAGGTGGCATCCCCTGAGCGTTGGTTAATTTGTAAAAAAAATGTGTTCTTCATAGATCATTCTAGCCCACTAACTGTAAAATAGTTCTGTTTGTGTATGATAATAATGTTAAACAAGTTTTTAAAAAATAATTTAAAAATAAAATAATAATTTTAAAAAATAAAATATTCTCATTTTTTTCTTAAACTGAAAGTTTGAATTTCTGTTGGTACAATATGGATCGTTTCTTGCACTTTTTACCCTCAGATTTTCTATATTCAACATTTTACAATTAGTAGATTGCTCCATATCAAGAATTAACTCCATTTTCAATGCTCTGGATGAAACAGCCAGTTTTATCTTTACATGTCGCAAAATAAAACTTTTTGTGACAGACTAAATTTTTTATTTTTGACCTCATGCATCTAATTTATGGACTCGATTAATCGAATTTTCAGAAATTGTCTTAAGAGTATACAACAATTTCCGCAATTTACCTGTAAGACTTGCCTTTACTTTGTAGTTTTTTATTAGATGTGTTGGCGCTACTTGGAACTGGAGCGATTATATCAGTGTAGCGCCGAAAAAACTTATCTTTTAAAAAAAAATATTTTATAAAAAAAACTACAAAGTAAAGGCAAGTGTTACAGGAAAATTGCAAAAATTGTTGTATACTCTAAGATATTTCCTGAAATTTTATTTTGCGACATGTTTTATTTTTACATGTCGCAAAATAAAACTTTTTGTGACAGACGAAATTTTTTGATTTTTGACCTCGTGCATCTAATTTATGGACTCAATTAATGAAAATTTCAGAAATTGTCTTAGAGTATACAACAATTTCTGCAATTTTCCTGTAACACTTGCATTTACTTTGTAGTTTTTTTTTATAAAATATTTTTTTTTTTAAGTTTTTTCGGCGCTACACTGACATAATCGCTCCAATTCCAACAACTATGTTTGCTAAGTAAAAAATTATAGTTTCTTTTAAATCTTATGAACATACTATTACTTTAACAATGATAAAATATTTAATAAAAATTCAAATATTTAAAAAATAAACCAAAGTTTTCAACTGGCCTTATTAATTTTCACAGCAAATATCAGAAAGTTGAGACAAATTGATTGAAATTTTCAAAAAATATTCTGAATAATTATGCACTATTATGGGTATTATATTCTGCATATATGCAATGTTTGAAATACAGTTATTGAACTTTGTTTTTGTAATAAGCCCAGTAGAAAATATCACTTATCAAATAATTGCATTGGTGTCCCTATTATTTCGCACATCACTGTATATGAGGAAATTGCCGAAAAAGCTGATACTATCATTAGAATCAACTTTATTGATTCTAATGTTTACCTCGATTTTATGCATAAGAGCAGAAAAAACATTAATTTTACGATTGAGCCGAGTCTAGCGATTTAGCTGATTTTGTTTTAAAATTATCGGCTATGAGCTAGTTGTTCGAATATGCTTCGGCTTTGATCACTGCTCGTAGTCCAACCGACGCTAACTACAATGTCAAAAACAACAGATTGCACATGTGATACAAAAAAGAATGTTAGTTTATATAAGTACGAACTATGCTCACAGCCAACCAACTCTTCACCCAACTAACTTATTTAGTTCTCACAACCGGTTTATCGGATCTTTTAGTCAAAACTAAGGAGATGAAATTGTGACTGCAAACAATTTCGAACAATTTTATAACAATGTTGAGTGTGTAATAAAAAAATATAAAATTGTGACATTCAATATTATTTATATTTGAAGTCAAAATATACTTTCGTACTATGTAAAATTTTATATTATTGCTTCGCAGTTATGTTATTTAGCCGAAAACGCATCATTCTGACGATATTGGCTTAATTACTAAACGGACGAGGAATATGTACAATTGGAGGAATAGGCAAAAATATAACATCATGCTACAAAAATTTAAAAAAAAAATTGCAAACTGCAAAAAATGTGTAGCCCAGAGCAAAAATATTACATTTATTTTACAGATAATCGATCATAGTTTCTAGTAAAATTATAATATTGAATTTGAGTTTAATGTACGGAAACTCTCACTAATTTAGAAAATCTGAAAATCTGAATTTAGAAAATATGAATTCTGTTTAATATGAAGAAACTCGCACCATTATTTATTTTGAAGACATTACTTACCAAAAAAAAAAATACAATAATTTTATGAAAAAAAAATGTTTGAAAGTTTAAACTAAAAATATTACCAAAGTCCATCGTACTTTTTATTATCTGCAAATGACATCACGTAGAAGAATGTGAAACACAGTATGCCGTCCATGGGAACGTCATATGGAAGATCGATGAAAAAAACAAGTAAAAATGTTTACTATCGATTAATTCCATATAACTTCACTATTGCCTCTATGAAGCTGCATTGATGGTGGTGACATCGATAACCTTCCGAGTTTATGGGTTCCATGTTCAAATTTTGGTTCTTTCAAATTATTTTCTTGAATACATTTTTTTAGTTCGAATTTCCACTCAGGTGGAATTTTGCACCGGTGCGAATGTCTGCCTATTTAAGTGGAAACTCACACCGGTGTGAATTTCCGCCTAATGAATGGAAATTCGCAACCATTGTGCAAGATTCCTATTACATATTTTTCTCATCAAAGTAAAAAAAATAAATATTTTATTACAACTTTTCTCTTATTTTTAAGTTTATCTTTTTTTATTATTTGAATGTATAATAGTGTAATAATCAAATTTTGAGAAATAATTACATAAAATAGAATTCTTTACTAAAACTAAATATTATTAAATTTTGTTTTTTATATTAAAATTGTATTCTGAGGAATTTGAGAATTTTGAGCGCACTACAAGAAGTGCACCGCAAGGAAAACGGTATGTATGTGCGAGATAAAAATTGTGTATGAAATTACACTATGATAATAAAAAATAAAAGAGATAAACAAAATAATAGATAAAAATTCTAATAAAATATTTATTTTTTTACTTTTATCAGAATTCAGATATTAAAATTTTACTAGAAACTATGATCGATTATCTGTAAAATGAATGTAGCTCTAGAAGAATTTTTTCATGAAATGAACCAAAGAATCAGTCCCAAAAAAATTTGCACCCCAAAGTGGACCACCCTATATTTTTGGTAGAACATTTGAAAAATGTTGGATGTATTTCATAGCGAAGTTTAATTTTACTGATTAAAATGAACTTGAACTAGCACTGCCATCAAACAAATAATTCCTGTTTACTTATTTTTGACACAAAATATATTAATTTTCTTGTTTCGAAATAAATCCCGGCGAGAATTGATTCGAGGGAATATAAATCCCCCGGAATTCATGATATTTATTCATAATATTTTTATTTATTCCCTATCGTGTGACTTCTTCAACCTAATAATGGAGAAGATTGTAAGAGCTGCGCAACTCCATCACAATAGCACTATCTTCAACAAGAGGTTCATACTGATCGGGTACGCTGACGATATCGACATCATTGGGCAGAGTACCTGGTGTCAACAAACAAAGAGTCCCCACAATACGTCACTATTGACAACCACAACTTCGAAGTTGTAAAGGATTTCGTCTACCTACGTACAAGCATCAACAAAAAAAAACAACGTAAGCCTGGAGATTGCCAACAGGTGTAACTTTGGGCTCATTGAGGAGCTGAGCTCTCTCTCGACGGACAAAAATTACACTCTATAAGTCGCTCATCATGCCAGTCCTCCTCTATGGCGCTCAAGCATGGACGCTTGCCAACACCGATGAGCGAGCTTTCAGATTGAACGACGAGCTGTATGAGCTCTACGCCGACATTGACATAGTCAAATTTAAGATCCAGCGCATCCGCTGGCTTGGGCACATCGAGCGTATGAATGAAAACGCTTCAGCAAAAAGGTGTTCAATTCTGTATACAGTGGTGGTCAACGTAAGAGAGGGCGTCCGAATTTCCTATGGAGCGAGCAAGTGCGAGACAACATGAAAACACTTGGAATGCAAAACTGGCTCCAGCGTGCGCAATGCAGAAGCGACTGCCAAGGTATTATTGTTTGGCCATTACAACCTATCATGGGTTGTAATGGCTGAACCCAATTGAATAAAATTATGACACAATATGTATGTTGGGTCTGGGCAGAGTATAGCCTATATATCGGTAGGATTGGTGGACTGGGCGTGGCGCCTCCCATATAACTTAAAAATTAAAAACACATTATATCAGCAATTAGGATAGCAAATTTAAGAAATTTTGGTCAGCGTTATATTTAACCATTCCAAACGGTCTCGCGGAATGTGGGCGGGCACCCCCATACATTTTCCAGATGTTGTATGTCAACAGATATTATAGTGATATCAAGATATTTCACACACAGGGTATCAACCACACAGGGTATCAACCACAACACATTTTTAAATTCACTACCACACTGTTAAACTCACTCACCAAAATTCACCACACTAAAACTCACCACTCTAAAATATTTTTATATAGTTACTGAATTGAAAGTTTTTTTTTGTATTAGTGAGATTAATTGGAACAAATTTGTAAAATATTTAATATACAGCTGTGTGAAAAATAATAGCAGCGTTCTCCTATAAATTATAAATTTATATTTTTAGGAGTGTTGCATAATATGAACAATCAATTAGTTTTTAAATATACATTTTTGGAATTATGTCATTACTATGCCGTCTTATTTTTCCATATTCTTAACCTATTTCAAAAAATAAGGTACCTTTAGTAAATGAGTCTTGAATTTAGGTGTGAAAAATAATAGCAGAGATTCCAAATTTATTACAAAATCCATTATTTTCTTCAAAGTTTTTAAATTTAAAACTTGTATTTATATAAGTTAGGCAAATTTGAATAGTATTGTTAAATATTTGAAATATTTTGTGTTGCTTTGATTAATTATGGAACCTACAAAACCTTGTTATAGTAAATAGCGAAAAATCCTTAAAAATCCTCAAAATTTTTTGATAGAGCTTTCAAAATTATACAGGATATTGTTTATTTCTTAGCCAAAATGTTAACTGAAGCAAATAATTTGACAACAAATACGAAACACGTGCCTAAACGTAAAAAAGTATCAAAAAATCACTTGTTTCAATGTTACATATAATTTAAGTAACCTTTTCTGTGAAATGTACCAAAGTGAAAAAAAATATGGATATGCAATTCGAAAGATATGATTTTAGAAAACAACTCATAAAATAAGTTTTTTATGAAAGTAGCCCTGAAGGACAATTATAGACCTCGGCAAATATTGAAACTACTAATTCAAAGTATTTAAAAATCGTGAACCATTAGTCTAAAAATTGCGGCATTTACTACTGTCCAATGCATTCAAATTTGTGATTCTGATATTCCAGGAATCAGTCGTGGGGATTTTGAATCATTGGATCATACTAAGTTGCGCTAGTGGTTACATCATGTTACGCTTATGATAGACACGTGCAAACTCGAGATGTATCAATATTTGCCGATGTGTATTATAGTTCTTAATGGCTTCTTACAGAAAGAACTTTTTCTATGAGTTGTTCTCTAAATCTTAATTTTTCAAATTGCATATCAAGATTTTTTTCACTTTGGTACATTTCACAGAAAATATTACTTAAATCATATGTAATATTGAAACAAGTGATTTTTTGATACTTTTTTTACGTTGAGACACGTGTTTCGCATTTTTTGTCAAATGTTTATCTTTAGTTAACATTCTAGCTATGGAATAAAAAATATCCTATATAATTTTGAAAGCTCTATTAAAAATTTTTAAGTATTTTTAAGGTATTTGCGCGATTTACTAAAACAGGGTTTTGTATATTCCATATTTAATCAAAGCAACATAAAATATTTCAAATATTCAACAATTCATTTCAAATTAGCCTAACTAATATAAAAACAAATTTTAAATTTAAAAACTTTGAAGAAAATAATGGATTTTTTAACAAATTTGGTATCGCTGCTATTATTTTTCACACCTAAATTCAAGACTCATTTACAAAAGATAACATATTTTTTTAAAATAGGTTAAGAATCTGAAAAAAAAAGACGGCATTTTAATGACATAATTCCAATAAATGTAAATTATAAAAATAATTGATTGTTCGTTTACGAAACACTTCTAAAAAATCGAATTTATTATTTATAGGAGAGCGCTGCTATTATTTTTCACACAGCTGTATATATATTATGAACATAACCATGTTCTAATAAAACTTCAAAAAATGCTTTATATAGTATCCTGTAAAAAATAATACTTTAGAAAGTATTCAAAACTTTGAATTTGAGTAAACAATTCAATGGCAGGCATCAAAGTAAATAAAAATCTTGGTATAAAGATCAATAGATTAACCATTAAAGAACAACTCATAGAATAATTTTTTTATGGTAGAAAATCACAAATAAATTTTTAGATGTAGTAAAATATTGCATAAAATCATAAGTTTGCTCATCTGTAAAAAGTTAAAAACCAAAATATTTAGAAAAACACAAGAATTGTCATATATTTGTATTGACAGTTTGTTGGTACACCGAGTGCTGAGACTGTCACGAAGAAAAATTTTAAAATACAAAATTTTATTGTCATTTTAAACTTTATTTTAAGGTTTAAGGGGGTTTTGCGTTTGAATTTCGCGAATTAATTAAAATTTCACTGCACTAATTCACTTCATCACTTTTTCTTTTCAGTGTGGTTTCTTCTGGAGCCAAAGATATTTTACAAATTTACCAAAATGTTTAGTTTTATTTATTTAAAAATTTTTAATTAATTGTTTTATGAGTTTTGTAAACAACTCATTGATGTTTTGTTTTAATTTTTCGTAAAACAGTTTCAAACAGTTTTCAAAAAAAAAAGTAAATGACGAATGAATTTTGAAGGATGACTTAACCTGTATATACTTCAACCATGTCAAATACTGTATATTCCGAAAAATCTTAAAAGTTTTTTTGAGCAAATGGTGATTTTTTGTACAATTATGCCTAAATTCAAATTTAAAGTGCTCCTGTATTTTTTCACATTCACGCAACATACCTTAAAATCTTTGTTCTTGTATTATCAGTTCATAAAAAATTTCAAATTAGTGATTTCTTGAAAGCAGGTGAAATTTTCGTTTTCGTTCCAAAAGTGGTATCATGACTCCACCTCGGTCCAAATTTCGTTTCGGATATGCGACAAATTTTTTTTTGTATTCGGGTATTAGCTAGCGATTGTAGCGATATCTTGCAAGCCGTAGCAATATTGATAATTAGAACTACACAAAACGTGCGCGTATTATCGGTATTTTTAATCATTTCTTTATTTTGGCCACATGTAGCAAATAGACATAGCATCTTATGAACTCAAAAATGGTTCGGATTTATTAATTCAAGTATTCTTAACAATATTCAATTAAAATGTCAAAAATAAACAAAAAAACAAATCATTTTTATATATTGCATTATGTCAATATCATGAAGTTTAAAAATTTTCTGTTGCTCATATATTCAAAGAACAATAATTTGTAAGTATTAATTTTATAATATCCGTAAATATATTAAAATTCAGTTTTAAAAATAAACCAGTTGGGAAGGTATTTATAGTCGGTCTAAGCCGACTATAAATACCCTACACATATGTGTGGTTACCATTCAAAGTGATATATAGGTCACCAGGGTATGCAAATCCTGAAAATAACTACAAACATTCAATCGCTGAAGAATTTCCATTCATTTGATACCCATATTTACAATCGGTAGGTGTACCGAATTTCGATTTTTTTTTGTGAACCACAAGTCATTTCGCCGGAAAACATTATTATCATGTATTTGATCATGATGTCAATATATATTTGACCAAAAAAGTTTACCTAAGAATGTATACATAAAAATTGATCTTTATATGTACATTTTATATGAGGTATTTAAAAATAAGTGGTCGGATCATAGGTCACAATGGACCGATCTCGCCAGTTATAAGTTTCATTTATCTAGCTCTTCAGTTTTAAAAGTAGTAGGGATTTCAACAGACAGACAGACGGACATCGCTAAATCGACTCAGGAGGTCATGCTGATCAAGAATATATATACTTGCCATACCGGAGATGCTTCCTTCTGGGTGTTACAAACGGCGTACCAAACTGAATATACCCTTTCACTCTTAGTGTAGGGTATAAAAAATACGTTATTTTAGAAATATGGTTTGGGCAAGCATTGTTCAAATGTCGAACGTTCCCTCATTAAAATGTTAAAAAATTAACTTCCAAGTAATCGCAAATCAACCAAATCTGTTGGAAGGTCACATTTTATTGTACACAATGCATTGGTTCCAAAACGGTTATGAAAGGTTATAATCACATACTGTTACTATCAAGTCGGACCTTTTTAACTCAGTTGCAGCAATACAAACAGAGTTAGTAGTTCAAATTTCAACTAGGACTGTACCACCATTTCTTAATAATTTGATAGAACTGCAGTTAATCGGCCACCTATCATAAATAAAAAAATATGGGAGAATTGCACTTTACCGGCCGAAGCAAAAAAAAAATTCACAACTCCTGTATTTATACCCTACACCTATGAGGTACAGGGTATATTAACTTTGTGCATATATTGTAACGCCCCTTAGGAGGCGTGTCCGGTATGGAAAAGTATATATATTCTTGATCAGCATCACTACCCGAGTCCGTTTAGCCATGTCCGTCTGTCTGTCTGTCTGTCCGTCTTGCTGTCTTGCTGTCCGAATACAGAATAACTTGAGAAATACTGATCAGAATGCGATGAAATTTCGTCTCAATATATTTTAGCCAAAAGTAGGAACTGAGTTTGAAAATGAGCCAAATCGGTCAACGGACACGCCCACCTCCCATACAAGTCACTTTTATATAACTCTTTCGGAACTAATAACTCGAAAAGTATTCAAGGTATAGTTATAAAATTTAAAACGTATTGTTAGAATTCACCTAAAAATATGTGGTCCAAAAATGGGCGTGATCCGCCCACATTTTTTTTTCATTATTTCCCGGGTTTTCATAGTGGAAATTTGATCCGTAAATTATTAAAATCAAATCTATGAAATATTAGCCTTTCAAAATTTTAAATATAGGCGTGGTCCGCCCAATTATATTTTTCAATTTTTTTTTAAGTTTTTTATACTTTATATAAATTTTTAATTTATGGGGATATATGAATAATTTTCTGAGGGTAAGCATTCCCACCAAAGGTGTAGGGTATTCCATAGTCGGGCCCGACCGACTATAAAAATCCGCCCCATGTGACCGAACTTACCCATGTGACCTAACTTTCCCAACTCGTTTTTTTATAAAAAATTACAAAAACAAATGACAAAATGAAAAATACATATGATAAATACATTAAACGGCAAAAAATATATAAACAAAATATAAAAAGAAAAAATATGAATGTTTTAAAAGTTTCCTGTACTAATAATAATAATAGTTTGGAGCAACAGTCCTTTAGAGAACTTAGGCCGAGCTCTCTTCTCTCACCATTTGAGCTGTGCGTGTTATATTTGTACTCAGTGGTGGGACCTACAGTTTAAGGCCGAATCCAAACGGCGGTGTGAGCTTTTCATAGGTAATGTTTTACTCTCGTGGGTTTGCCATTGCCTGACGAGAGGTAGCATCGGATAGAAAAATGTTTTCTAAGAAAAAGATGTTGACAGCCACAGGGATTGAGAACCCGAGACCTTTCGGCTCCAGTGACTTCTTTGACTCGTAGTCAAACGTACTAACCAGACGAGCCAACGACACAATAACTCAACAATAAACTGTATTAAAAACAATAAACTCAACCCACAAATGTGTAAATACTACGAATATAAATGGGTCTAGAGGGCGCTATAGTTGACGGATCTTAATAATTTTGAGACAATTACCTTTCATTTGAGTACCCACATAACCCTGTAAGTAGGTGCTCCGGTTTTTGATTTTTCAAGGCCACAGTCTGAGCGACTTTTTTCAAAGATCAAAAAATTACCAGTTTAAACACGAATTAGAGCTTCATATGCTACCAACAAATCCGGTCGGTTCATAGGTAATTTTGGATTTTTGAGGGGCTCCAGGGGAATATGTTTGAGTATACTTTTTATTTATAAAGGAGCGTGTCAAGCTTTTATTCGTTTTTGGTGAGGTGGCCGGTAAATTGAAGTTCAACCAATAAATTTTTTGGGGTTCAAGAGGGCAAGCGACAGTTTGAATGAACATTACTCTTTATTTAAATGAGCGAGTATTTTTTTTTATATGATTAGGTGAGGTGCCCGACAAACTACAGTTTAGCCAAAATATTTCTGTTTTAGAGGGTGTGGTAAATTGTTGCTTTTATTTTTTTCCAGCAGCACTAAAAAGTAAATGACACAGAGGTGCAGTATCCATTCATACAAATATGTGATAAGTATTACTCACCATTTCGATACTGCAGTATTTATTTGTTCACTTATCCTAAGAGAAGGATCTAATGTATAGAAAATTCTTTAAAATTATTTTTTTTACTTTAACGAATAAACGTAATTGTTTATCGATATTTAAAACAAAACCGTTTTCATTAATATTACAATAAAAAATTATTGAATATGTTATTAATAAGAGAAAACATGGATGCCACCTGCCACCACCAAGCCCACAGTTGCCAGTTCTGTGAGATAAATGCCATTCGTGGTATTACTTAAAGGTTGTGGGATATAATATACAACCCAGCAATACTCTGCGGACTGAAATGCAAAATGTTTGAGACTCTTTTCCCAAGTAGCACAATCTCCTACACGCATAGAAATATATTGCTACATTTCACAATATACTATTGTCATTTGGAAACTATATAAAAATAATGTGGCAACTCCGTTTTCTAAAGCAATTCAAACTGACATTTATAATTTATTATTCCCAGTGAGTCGTCTCTGAACTCTTTAGGAACTATTCCGTAGCTAAACGTCAGAAATCCCTCACCAATGTCTCAGAGTTATGTTCAGAAAGATGATCAAAATAGGAAAGCCAGCGCACTTAAAGGGACATAGACATCTCACCTCTTTATCTTTCATTTTTATGACGTATTACTCTGACGAATATCTGAACAAACACAAAAATCTCTCTGAAAAAATTAAACGTCAGTAAAGAATACTTGTAGATAAGAGAAAACTGACTTTTCGCCGATCCAAAGATGATCCAAAAGAAAATTACTGACAATAAAAACTATGTCATTTTTATTATTTTTTGTTTTGTCTTTATTACAGTGTTTTAAGAAATTCTTTTGAACAATAGATTTTACATGAAAAATTAAGTGTTTTTGAACAATTTTTTTAAGTATATATAAAATAACTTAAATTAATTAAATATCAACGAATAATCAACACTAATGAAATAATCTTAATGAATTAATCTTCGGGCGCTACAGTTTGTTTTGGAAAATATCGTTCAGCAAACTGCTTCGGTGACATTTATATCGTTTCCAGGCGGTTCGCCGGTGTGAAATACACGGGTCGGTGTCATTTTAGACTGTAGAAAGTTTCGGGGAAGCGATTCGACTCGCCTTGTAGCGTGCTTCTATTCCTAGATGTCGATGCTTGAAGCATGCGCGAATACTCCTCGTTGTCGAGCGAGGTATTGACGCTGAAGTGTTACACTTTGATTTGAAGCACCTCGTTGTTTTCGCAAAAGGTCCTGTCGACATTAGAGAATGTGTATTTTCTCGCGGTACTACACCAGTTAGCACCATGTGTGGTCTAGGACAAATCAGAAATATATTATTGTATATAAATGTAATATGTATGCTGCACCAATTACCAGTGGTGAAACTTGGCGAGTTCTTGATCTAAATTTCCACGGCATTGGTCATCCCAAGTTCGTCGAGCATGTGTCGGCCATAGGACTTTTTCGATGAGAAACATTTTTTATGCTGCAGCCCGTACGAGGGTAATGCCGATCGGTGCCCAACTCCAGGTTACGCTTGACTATTGTCTATTGTTATGCCGGAGTTTTCCCGGCGGCAGCTGCCAATTTTGCGTTTGCTACCATTGCTTAGCGACAATGCATTGTGGGGCGTTTTTATTGCTAAAGATGGTGCTGCCTATCGGCTGCTGCTTTTGGAGGCCATATGCTACACCCACTACCACGTCTTCATAACCACATACATAATAAAAGTGAACCAAATAAGAAGTGCATTTAAATTATAATTTCTGACAAAAAATAGTACTTACCGCATAGTTCTACAATTTGGTTCCTTCAGTATATACGCTGGACACCGCCGCAATTATAATTTAAACATACAATTCCAATTTGTACAATTTATTGTCTGTCTCACGAAAATTGAATTTTTTTCTTAATTTTCTTTTTGACATTTTAGTCTATGAAAACTTTTTCATTTTATGCGATTTGAAATCGAAGAACAAAACAAATGAGAAACAATCGGCATCCATTTTTCAAAAATGTTCTCTTCAGAGAAACTTGAAAGAGGAAGCGATTGATTTGACATATAATTTTTAAACGAGAAAAATCAGAGCGGAGCTGAAATCACACTGGGTTGTTTTTGAAATTTTCAAATGTCGTTAGACAAACCACAACCCAGCCGGCCAAACTATCATAAACGACATCGTAAATGATAGCAAATATTCGTAAATAATGAATAAAACAATCGTATACGAGAATCGTAAATGATTCGAAAACGCATACAGTTTCGTTCTTAATTTGTCCATCGTAACGAGGTATCATAAACGAACTAAAAACACTCTTATATGATAAATTTTCGATTGTTTATGACCGTAAAATACGATTATATACTCGTTATAAACGATGTTTTTTGTTCGTAAACGAACTCGTTTATAATATTTTTTACGATTAAATTTTAATCGTAAATGATAATCATTTTTAACTCTTTTACGAGCTTTTTCCTACTTTTTGAACGATACAAAAAAAAAATAAGTCAATGCATTTAATTTTTATATTAAGCTCACAAATGCATTTACTTACTTCTTAATTACATCAAATTATTTAAAATTTAAACAATTCAATCTTGTTAAAAAAAATCGAACATTTCATGCATTTTTTAAATGAACTTTTGATTACAAAAACAATAATAAATTTTGACAATCTTTTTTTACGATTTAAACAATCGAAAAATACGAGCCATCGTTATTTACGAACAAAATATGAATGTTTTTTTCATTGGCATTTATCATCGTTTTTTACGAGCAAAATGATCGAAATTTATGATTATTTTGAATCGCCAAACGATCGTAATTTACGAAAATCATAAAAAATGTGTGTAGGTGCCGACTGGGAAATAATATTGGTAAGTAATTTATAAACTTAATAATATATTTTGTAATATCAAATATATTCTAAATGTTCCAACAGGCCCAGTTTTCATTCCAGCTACTAGCAGAATGAATATGGAACGGTCTGTTCGAGCACCATTTCAAATCTTGCCGGTGCGGTGCGCGAATTGGAAACTTATTTAAACTGCTGCCTGGAATTTCATAGGGCCACAAATAATGTTGGTAAGTAATATATTCAATTTATAAATATATTTCATGTCAAATAATTCTATACATTCCAACAGGCCCAGCTGTCGTCCCAGCTTCTGTACATGACTCCGGCACATGGACGCTTGACACTGCAGATGCGCGAGTAGGTCATACACAGACAGCTTTATTCAACTGCTGTCTGGACTTTTATAGGGCCGTGCATAAGTTTGTTGACAAGTTAACATCATCGTATTCACCCGCGAACTATAAACGCCAGGCCGCATGTGACGACGCAGCACAAACACCCCCTGATGCTGATGATAGCAGTGTTTTAGTTAGCGGATTTGGCATCGACGACCACTCGCATGATTTTTTTATGTTTTGTTTAGTTGAGTGATTAAATAAAAATAAAAAATAACATAAAAATAATGTATATTTTATTTCTATTTGTACAATCAAATATTTTAATTGACAATTTCAATTTATTTCAAAATGACAATATCCAATGTTATCAGTAACAATCTAATAAATTTTGAAATTTAACAATCCCATTTTCAAAACCGACAATAAAATGAATGGGATCTATTTTGAACATGCTTATTGTTAAAATATTGTCGGATATAACAATATATTTCTATGCGTGTATATAAAAGTGGTGTAAAGCTTTTCACGTTATTCTTATACAGTAATTTTTACCGTATAAAAACTCTGAAAGTACTTATACGGCTTTTATATGGTTCAAAGGACGTAAGTCTATACAGCATATGACTATATAAAAGCTATGAAGATGTCGTGTAAATGCTATTTGAATACTCTGAAAAGGTTTATAGGAGCTTATTACAACTTTTATAGAATACAATGAATACAAAAACAGAAATAAATATTTACGTTTTTTAATTATTAATAATTAAATTTATATATAGTTTTGTTAAACTGCAATTATACAAACTTAATTATACTATTTAATTATATTATTTATAATTGAAAAAAAAAACAAGCCCGGGCGGTGAATAGAACTCTCTTCCTTCAGATTGCAAAGCCAGTACACTTCCACTCGACCACTGTCCATTAATATTATGCAATTCATTTCGATATATAATAACCAAACGTATGTATTGGGGAATTAATTATTAAATTGCAACATACATATTATAAAGTTAAAATATCAGCCGCGTAGCCGCGGTAGCTCAGTGGTTAGTGCGTTGGACTGCGAGCCGAAAGGTCCCCGGATCAAGCCTGGACTGGGGCTAACAACATCTTTTCATAGAAACATTTTTCTATACCGCTCTACCTCTCGGCAGTAAATGGCAAACCTACGAGAGTAAAACATTACCTATGAAATATTGCCGGAGGCAGAATTCGAACCCGCGTCCTCGTGCATAGAAAACAGGCATGCTATCGTCGTGACGTCTGTATTAAGGTTGGGTAATTCCTGCAACAGAAGGCACTAATGTCACTGTGTATGAGTTGTATTATTAGTTTAATAAACCTTTACACGGTGAATTTTATAGAACTTAAAAGACCTACTGTTACAGTAGCTACACGACGTTCATAGAGTTTTATGCCATTTAACGTTTACTTTCTCAGTTGATTGTGCTACTTGGGTTATACATGTAAGAAAAAGCTGTGTAAACATGCGTAAGACAGGGATGTAAAGTCACACGTATACACAACGCAGCAAACGCCAGAGTTCAAGTTACACTCAGGCTCTAGAATCTTGAATATAATTTGAGTTATATTATTGAGTTATATATATTGAGTTATATAACTTGAGTGATTTGATTTATTACAAAAATGTTTTAGAACAACATTGTTTTAAGCATTTTTCATTTTAAAAAGCAAGGCAACATTGTCAATCAAAAACATTTTTATAGTTTGCATTAAAAAGGTACTAAATAATCTCATACATTAATTACATTGCTGTTAATTGTCTTTTTCTGTTTGTTCTTTTGGTATGAACGCGGTGGCCAGAATATTGAAAATAAAGAGTTGGATTCGCAATACGTCATAGAAGTACAGCAGTTGTCGTGCATACGGAAAGAATGCCGCACATAAACCAAATGACTACACGCATAGAAAAATATTGTTATATCCGACAATAAAATAACAATAGGCATGTTCAAAATAGATCCCATTATATTATTGTTATTTCATTGTCGATTTTGAACATTTGATTGTTAAATTTAAAAATTATTCAATTGTTACTGGTGACATTGGATATTGTCATTTTCAAATAAAATTAAATTGTAATTTATTATATTTCATTGTCAAAAAGAAATAAATTAAACAATATGTTTATATTTTTGTATTTTATTTAATCATCGTTAAACAATATTAAACATAGATAAATACTGTTTTACATTATGGGCTCTAATATAACACCAGCTTCGATTACAACAGCTATTGTTCACCCCGATGTCGCCGAAACCACATGCGACATCTAACAGTCATCAGCGATATGAATGTAGGGACGCATGTATCACCGCAAGCGTACCGAGCGTACCATACGATGCATTTCTAATGCTGCGCGAACAGACCGCTGGAGTTGTACAGCGCAAATTGGTTTGCCTCGTTGCCCACATGCTTAGGCTCTGCGTATTCTCCGGTGGATCGCCCCCTTAGATGTGGGCATGAGCGAACTTTGCGAGTCATTGTGCGCTTCGAGGACTTAGAACGGCGGCTTGGTCTGTTCGAATAGTTGGTGTTTGGGGCATGCATGATATTGTCCAACGTTGTTTCCAAACACGGACTTGTAACTAAAATAAACAATATAAAACAAAACTAATTAAATATAGAATATATTTACAAATTTTAATTATTACTTACAAATATTATTTGAGTTCTGCATCTTCACAACGATATAAAAACAATAACAAAATTACAAATGTCAATTTGAATTATTTTAGAAAACAGAGCTGCCACATTATTTTATATAGTTTTTCAAATAACAATCGTATATTGTGAAAAGTAACAATGTATTTCTATGCGTGTAATAGAATTCAGCATTTGGTCTGCCGTCGGATAAATTGTCCTGATTTGAATATTTAATTTATAGTGTATACATAATGTTATCCATAACATAATATTAAAATAAAAGTTGAATATGTATTAGCAACTATTTCGTTTCTCTTGTTGCAGAAATAGCCATTATATAAAATCAATATTATGATATTAGAGGCTCATTTGGGAGCCTTTTCGGAAACTTTTTTTTGAATAAAAAATGAATCTTCCTAGATTCAGATACATGAGCATTTTTAGTTTACTTTTAGGCTCATTTGGTAGACCATTTTTAGGTTCAGAAACAATACTCAAAAAAGAACCTTCTAACTATGCTCAGGTCTGACTGACGCATTTTTATCAGAAAATGTATATTTCAAGACTCTTTTCTGAATGAAACATGAGTGCTCAGGCTCAGGTAAAAATTTGTGAAAACAATTTTTTCGCAGTTCTTGCGTTGGCTGCGAAGTTTTGATACTTTTTCCCCGTCGCTATTCTACATGTGACCGAAATTTTGATTGAAACTTTGATAAAATGAGCAATAAAATGGCCGACCGTGTTCTTGCTGGGAATGGCTGCATTCAGCGACCTCAACAACTGCGAAACTGCTCACTAACTAATCGCTGACTTTTATTGAATGAACTGCTACCTCAGCTGTCAATTTACAAAATTATTTATTATAAATATTTTAAAGTTACATACAACTCTTTAATTGATTGAAAACATATTTTCCAATCTAAATTCCATTTTTATTTATAAAAATTTGATTTAAAATGTCATCGAATGTCATCGATAACAAAGGCAGCGCAAATGTAGCGTAAAAATGTCTTGCTGGAAAAAATGGCAACCGCTCACAAAACATCAAGAATAATAGAATAATAAGATTACGCATTGCGCATGTACACCCTGTATTGCTGACGTCAAAAACTATGGAATGTCAAGTAAAGGAAATTTAAATTTAGACATTTCATAAATTACAATTATTTATTTCATTGAAATTTTGTTTTTGAAAACATTTTTGGCAAAAAATATTGGCTTCCGGCAGTTTCCTCAGTGGATGCATCAACTATCGTACTGATCAAGACATTTCTGCACATGGACATTGCAACAATATTCTGACACAATGGAAAAATTACAATTGTCAAAAAACTTCTACGTACATGCGCAGAAGATTCAAGTTTTGCACAACGTTATGCGCAATCTTTGTTTCTATTATTCTTGACAAAACATGTTGATGGTATCATCCCAGCAAAAAATGTAGCTAACTGGTAATTGCAGGTTATTCTGCCTTTGTTCTACCATCGGGAGAAAGGAAACCGACAGATTCCTATCTGTGTGAAGTACATGTGACAAGACATCCCTTTCTAACTAAAGCATTGCGCTCATTTAAAAATAATCTTGTTGTCTCTTTTGCACCTTTTGCTATTTTAATGTCACATTGCCAGACCAAAAAAAAATATTTTACAGAAAAATTAAACAGTATTGCCATAATTACTTTTTTTATATATATATTTTTATTTAGTATACTAAATTAAACAATTTTTTTTTTAAATTTATTAAATTAATACAAATTATAACATAATGTCCGCATCGTCGATGAAGACGCCTTTCTGATCCTTGTTGTTAATTTTGTTCACGAATTTCCTGTTGTGTCGATGCAGACCAGCACAAGGTAGTCGAGTTTGTGACCTTCGCAGCTCATCTTCGGTGCAATGTACGAAACGTGTATCAGCGCACGTGCACAGCTGATTGATAATTTGATTTTCGCCCTTGTCATTCCTAACAGAAGTTTTCATAACAGAAGTTTATGATCAATGAAATAGACATATTTTTGCAGACCACATACCAATGTGTTGTCCTGTATGCAGCGCCTGTGTTTTGCTTATGTCTAGTGAATAAATTTGCATCCAGGCATGCTAGTGAATGGCGACTCCGCATATGCATAACAATATATTTTAGCCAAAAGTAGGAGTTTGAAAATGAGCCAAATCGGTCAACGGACACGCCCACCTCCCATACAAGTCACTTTTATATAACTCTTTCGGAACTAATAACTCGAAAAGTATTCAAGGTATAGTTATAAAATTTAAAACGTATTGTTAGAATTCACCTAAAAATATGTGGTCCAAAAATGGGCGTGATCCGCCCACATTTTTTTTTCATTATTTCCCGGGTTTTCATAGTGGAAATTTGATCCGTAAATTATTAAAATCAAATCTATGAAATATTAGCCTTTCAAAATTTTAAATATAGGCGTGGTCCGCCCAATTATATTTTTCAATTTTTTTTTAAGTTTTTTATACTTTATATAAATTTTTAATTTATGGGGATATATGAATAATTTTCTGAGGGTAAGCATTCCCACCAAAGGTGTAGGGTATTCCATAGTCGGGCCCGACCGACTATAAAAATCCGCCCCATGTGACCGAACTTACCCATGTGACCTAACTTTCCCAACTCGTTTTTTTATAAAAAATTACAAAAACAAATGACAAAATGAAAAATACATATGATAAATACATTAAACGGCAAAAAATATATAAACAAAATATAAAAAGAAAAAATATGAATGTTTTAAAAGTTTCCTGTACTAATAATAATAATAGTTTGGAGCAACAGTCCTTTAGAGAACTTAGGCCGAGCTCTCTTCTCTCACCATTTGAGCTGTGCGTGTTATATTTGTACTCAGTGGTGGGACCTACAGTTTAAGGCCGAATCCAAACGGCGGTGTGAGCTTTTCATAGGTAATGTTTTACTCTCGTGGGTTTGCCATTGCCTGACGAGAGGTAGCATCGGATAGAAAAATGTTTTCTAAGAAAAAGATGTTGACAGCCACAGGGATTGAGAACCCGAGACCTTTCGGCTCCAGTGACTTCTTTGACTCGTAGTCAAACGTACTAACCAGACGAGCCAACGACACAATAACTCAACAATAAACTGTATTAAAAACAATAAACTCAACCCACAAATGTGTAAATACTACGAATATAAATGGGTCTAGAGGGCGCTATAGTTGACGGATCTTAATAATTTTGAGACAATTACCTTTCATTTGAGTACCCACATAACCCTGTAAGTAGGTGCTCCGGTTTTTGATTTTTCAAGGCCACAGTCTGAGCGACTTTTTTCAAAGATCAAAAAATTACCAGTTTAAACACGAATTAGAGCTTCATATGCTACCAACAAATCCGGTCGGTTCATAGGTAATTTTGGATTTTTGAGGGGCTCCAGGGGAATATGTTTGAGTATACTTTTTATTTATAAAGGAGCGTGTCAAGCTTTTATTCGTTTTTGGTGAGGTGGCCGGTAAATTGAAGTTCAACCAATAAATTTTTTGGGGTTCAAGAGGGCAAGCGACAGTTTGAATGAACATTACTCTTTATTTAAATGAGCGAGTATTTTTTTTTATATGATTAGGTGAGGTGCCCGACAAACTACAGTTTAGCCAAAATATTTCTGTTTTAGAGGGTGTGGTAAATTGTTGCTTTTATTTTTTTCCAGCAGCACTAAAAAGTAAATGACACAGAGGTGCAGTATCCATTCATACAAATATGTGATAAGTATTACTCACCATTTCGATACTGCAGTATTTATTTGTTCACTTATCCTAAGAGAAGGATCTAATGTATAGAAAATTCTTTAAAATTATTTTTTTTACTTTAACGAATAAACGTAATTGTTTATCGATATTTAAAACAAAACCGTTTTCATTAATATTACAATAAAAAATTATTGAATATGTTATTAATAAGAGAAAACATGGATGCCACCTGCCACCACCAAGCCCACAGTTGCCAGTTCTGTGAGATAAATGCCATTCGTGGTATTACTTAAAGGTTGTGGGATATAATATACAACCCAGCAATACTCTGCGGACTGAAATGCAAAATGTTTGAGACTCTTTTCCCAAGTAGCACAATCTCCTACACGCATAGAAATATATTGCTACATTTCACAATATACTATTGTCATTTGGAAACTATATAAAAATAATGTGGCAACTCCGTTTTCTAAAGCAATTCAAACTGACATTTATAATTTATTATTCCCAGTGAGTCGTCTCTGAACTCTTTAGGAACTATTCCGTAGCTAAACGTCAGAAATCCCTCACCAATGTCTCAGAGTTATGTTCAGAAAGATGATCAAAATAGGAAAGCCAGCGCACTTAAAGGGACATAGACATCTCACCTCTTTATCTTTCATTTTTATGACGTATTACTCTGACGAATATCTGAACAAACACAAAAATCTCTCTGAAAAAATTAAACGTCAGTAAAGAATACTTGTAGATAAGAGAAAACTGACTTTTCGCCGATCCAAAGATGATCCAAAAGAAAATTACTGACAATAAAAACTATGTCATTTTTATTATTTTTTGTTTTGTCTTTATTACAGTGTTTTAAGAAATTCTTTTGAACAATAGATTTTACATGAAAAATTAAGTGTTTTTGAACAATTTTTTTAAGTATATATAAAATAACTTAAATTAATTAAATATCAACGAATAATCAACACTAATGAAATAATCTTAATGAATTAATCTTCGGGCGCTACAGTTTGTTTTGGAAAATATCGTTCAGCAAACTGCTTCGGTGACATTTATATCGTTTCCAGGCGGTTCGCCGGTGTGAAATACACGGGTCGGTGTCATTTTAGACTGTAGAAAGTTTCGGGGAAGCGATTCGACTCGCCTTGTAGCGTGCTTCTATTCCTAGATGTCGATGCTTGAAGCATGCGCGAATACTCCTCGTTGTCGAGCGAGGTATTGACGCTGAAGTGTTACACTTTGATTTGAAGCACCTCGTTGTTTTCGCAAAAGGTCCTGTCGACATTAGAGAATGTGTATTTTCTCGCGGTACTACACCAGTTAGCACCATGTGTGGTCTAGGACAAATCAGAAATATATTATTGTATATAAATGTAATATGTATGCTGCACCAATTACCAGTGGTGAAACTTGGCGAGTTCTTGATCTAAATTTCCACGGCATTGGTCATCCCAAGTTCGTCGAGCATGTGTCGGCCATAGGACTTTTTCGATGAGAAACATTTTTTATGCTGCAGCCCGTACGAGGGTAATGCCGATCGGTGCCCAACTCCAGGTTACGCTTGACTATTGTCTATTGTTATGCCGGAGTTTTCCCGGCGGCAGCTGCCAATTTTGCGTTTGCTACCATTGCTTAGCGACAATGCATTGTGGGGCGTTTTTATTGCTAAAGATGGTGCTGCCTATCGGCTGCTGCTTTTGGAGGCCATATGCTACACCCACTACCACGTCTTCATAACCACATACATAATAAAAGTGAACCAAATAAGAAGTGCATTTAAATTATAATTTCTGACAAAAAATAGTACTTACCGCATAGTTCTACAATTTGGTTCCTTCAGTATATACGCTGGACACCGCCGCAATTATAATTTAAACATACAATTCCAATTTGTACAATTTATTGTCTGTCTCACGAAAATTGAATTTTTTTCTTAATTTTCTTTTTGACATTTTAGTCTATGAAAACTTTTTCATTTTATGCGATTTGAAATCGAAGAACAAAACAAATGAGAAACAATCGGCATCCATTTTTCAAAAATGTTCTCTTCAGAGAAACTTGAAAGAGGAAGCGATTGATTTGACATATAATTTTTAAACGAGAAAAATCAGAGCGGAGCTGAAATCACACTGGGTTGTTTTTGAAATTTTCAAATGTCGTTAGACAAACCACAACCCAGCCGGCCAAACTATCATAAACGACATCGTAAATGATAGCAAATATTCGTAAATAATGAATAAAACAATCGTATACGAGAATCGTAAATGATTCGAAAACGCATACAGTTTCGTTCTTAATTTGTCCATCGTAACGAGGTATCATAAACGAACTAAAAACACTCTTATATGATAAATTTTCGATTGTTTATGACCGTAAAATACGATTATATACTCGTTATAAACGATGTTTTTTGTTCGTAAACGAACTCGTTTATAATATTTTTTACGATTAAATTTTAATCGTAAATGATAATCATTTTTAACTCTTTTACGAGCTTTTTCCTACTTTTTGAACGATACAAAAAAAAAATAAGTCAATGCATTTAATTTTTATATTAAGCTCACAAATGCATTTACTTACTTCTTAATTACATCAAATTATTTAAAATTTAAACAATTCAATCTTGTTAAAAAAAATCGAACATTTCATGCATTTTTTAAATGAACTTTTGATTACAAAAACAATAATAAATTTTGACAATCTTTTTTTACGATTTAAACAATCGAAAAATACGAGCCATCGTTATTTACGAACAAAATATGAATGTTTTTTTCATTGGCATTTATCATCGTTTTTTACGAGCAAAATGATCGAAATTTATGATTATTTTGAATCGCCAAACGATCGTAATTTACGAAAATCATAAAAAATGTGTGTAGGTGCCGACTGGGAAATAATATTGGTAAGTAATTTATAAACTTAATAATATATTTTGTAATATCAAATATATTCTAAATGTTCCAACAGGCCCAGTTTTCATTCCAGCTACTAGCAGAATGAATATGGAACGGTCTGTTCGAGCACCATTTCAAATCTTGCCGGTGCGGTGCGCGAATTGGAAACTTATTTAAACTGCTGCCTGGAATTTCATAGGGCCACAAATAATGTTGGTAAGTAATATATTCAATTTATAAATATATTTCATGTCAAATAATTCTATACATTCCAACAGGCCCAGCTGTCGTCCCAGCTTCTGTACATGACTCCGGCACATGGACGCTTGACACTGCAGATGCGCGAGTAGGTCATACACAGACAGCTTTATTCAACTGCTGTCTGGACTTTTATAGGGCCGTGCATAAGTTTGTTGACAAGTTAACATCATCGTATTCACCCGCGAACTATAAACGCCAGGCCGCATGTGACGACGCAGCACAAACACCCCCTGATGCTGATGATAGCAGTGTTTTAGTTAGCGGATTTGGCATCGACGACCACTCGCATGATTTTTTTATGTTTTGTTTAGTTGAGTGATTAAATAAAAATAAAAAATAACATAAAAATAATGTATATTTTATTTCTATTTGTACAATCAAATATTTTAATTGACAATTTCAATTTATTTCAAAATGACAATATCCAATGTTATCAGTAACAATCTAATAAATTTTGAAATTTAACAATCCCATTTTCAAAACCGACAATAAAATGAATGGGATCTATTTTGAACATGCTTATTGTTAAAATATTGTCGGATATAACAATATATTTCTATGCGTGTATATAAAAGTGGTGTAAAGCTTTTCACGTTATTCTTATACAGTAATTTTTACCGTATAAAAACTCTGAAAGTACTTATACGGCTTTTATATGGTTCAAAGGACGTAAGTCTATACAGCATATGACTATATAAAAGCTATGAAGATGTCGTGTAAATGCTATTTGAATACTCTGAAAAGGTTTATAGGAGCTTATTACAACTTTTATAGAATACAATGAATACAAAAACAGAAATAAATATTTACGTTTTTTAATTATTAATAATTAAATTTATATATAGTTTTGTTAAACTGCAATTATACAAACTTAATTATACTATTTAATTATATTATTTATAATTGAAAAAAAAAACAAGCCCGGGCGGTGAATAGAACTCTCTTCCTTCAGATTGCAAAGCCAGTACACTTCCACTCGACCACTGTCCATTAATATTATGCAATTCATTTCGATATATAATAACCAAACGTATGTATTGGGGAATTAATTATTAAATTGCAACATACATATTATAAAGTTAAAATATCAGCCGCGTAGCCGCGGTAGCTCAGTGGTTAGTGCGTTGGACTGCGAGCCGAAAGGTCCCCGGATCAAGCCTGGACTGGGGCTAACAACATCTTTTCATAGAAACATTTTTCTATACCGCTCTACCTCTCGGCAGTAAATGGCAAACCTACGAGAGTAAAACATTACCTATGAAATATTGCCGGAGGCAGAATTCGAACCCGCGTCCTCGTGCATAGAAAACAGGCATGCTATCGTCGTGACGTCTGTATTAAGGTTGGGTAATTCCTGCAACAGAAGGCACTAATGTCACTGTGTATGAGTTGTATTATTAGTTTAATAAACCTTTACACGGTGAATTTTATAGAACTTAAAAGACCTACTGTTACAGTAGCTACACGACGTTCATAGAGTTTTATGCCATTTAACGTTTACTTTCTCAGTTGATTGTGCTACTTGGGTTATACATGTAAGAAAAAGCTGTGTAAACATGCGTAAGACAGGGATGTAAAGTCACACGTATACACAACGCAGCAAACGCCAGAGTTCAAGTTACACTCAGGCTCTAGAATCTTGAATATAATTTGAGTTATATTATTGAGTTATATATATTGAGTTATATAACTTGAGTGATTTGATTTATTACAAAAATGTTTTAGAACAACATTGTTTTAAGCATTTTTCATTTTAAAAAGCAAGGCAACATTGTCAATCAAAAACATTTTTAAAGTTTGCATTAAAAAGGTACTAAATAATCTCATACATTAATTACATTGCTGTTAATTGTCTTTTTCTGTTTGTTCTTTTGGTATGAACGCGGTGGCCAGAATATTGAAAATAAAGAGTTGGATTCGCAATACGTCATAGAAGTACAGCAGTTGTCGTGCATACGGAAAGAATGCCGCACATAAACCAAATGACTACACGCATAGAAAAATATTGTTATATCCGACAATAAAATAACAATAGGCATGTTCAAAATAGATCCCATTATATTATTGTTATTTCATTGTCGATTTTGAACATTTGATTGTTAAATTTAAAAATTATTCAATTGTTACTGGTGACATTGGATATTGTCATTTTCAAATAAAATTAAATTGTAATTTATTATATTTCATTGTCAAAAAGAAATAAATTAAACAATATGTTTATATTTTTGTATTTTATTTAATCATCGTTAAACAATATTAAACATAGATAAATACTGTTTTACATTATGGGCTCTAATATAACACCAGCTTCGATTACAACAGCTATTGTTCACCCCGATGTCGCCGAAACCACATGCGACATCTAACAGTCATCAGCGATATGAATGTAGGGACGCATGTATCACCGCAAGCGTACCGAGCGTACCATACGATGCATTTCTAATGCTGCGCGAACAGACCGCTGGAGTTGTACAGCGCAAATTGGTTTGCCTCGTTGCCCACATGCTTAGGCTCTGCGTATTCTCCGGTGGATCGCCCCCTTAGATGTGGGCATGAGCGAACTTTGCGAGTCATTGTGCGCTTCGAGGACTTAGAACGGCGGCTTGGTCTGTTCGAATAGTTGGTGTTTGGGGCATGCATGATATTGTCCAACGTTGTTTCCAAACACGGACTTGTAACTAAAATAAACAATATAAAACAAAACTAATTAAATATAGAATATATTTACAAATTTTAATTATTACTTACAAATATTATTTGAGTTCTGCATCTTCACAACGATATAAAAACAATAACAAAATTACAAATGTCAATTTGAATTATTTTAGAAAACAGAGCTGCCACATTATTTTATATAGTTTTTCAAATAACAATCGTATATTGTGAAAAGTAACAATGTATTTCTATGCGTGTAATAGAATTCAGCATTTGGTCTGCCGTCGGATAAATTGTCCTGATTTGAATATTTAATTTATAGTGTATACATAATGTTATCCATAACATAATATTAAAATAAAAGTTGAATATGTATTAGCAACTATTTCGTTTCTCTTGTTGCAGAAATAGCCATTATATAAAATCAATATTATGATATTAGAGGCTCATTTGGGAGCCTTTTCGGAAACTTTTTTTTTAATAAAAAATGAATCTTCCTAGATTCAGATACATGAGCATTTTTAGTTTACTTTTGGGCTCATTTGGTAGACCATTTTTAGGTTCAGAAACAATACTCAAAAAAGAACCTTCTAACTATGCTCAGGTCTGACTGACGCATTTTTATCAGAAAATGTATATTTCAAGACTCTTTTCTGAATGAAACATGAGTGCTCAGGCTCAGGTAAAAATTTGTGAAAACAATTTTTTCGCAGTTCTTGCGTTGGCTGCGAAGTTTTGATACTTTTTCCCCGTCGCTATTCTACATGTGACCGAAATTTTGATTGAAACTTTGATAAAATGAGCAATAAAATGGCCGACCGTGTTCTTGCTGGGAATGGCTGCATTCAGCGACCTCAACAACTGCGAAACTGCTCACTAACTAATCGCTGACTTTTATTGAATGAACTGCTACCTCAGCTGTCAATTTACAAAATTATTTATTATAAATATTTTAAAGTTACATACAACTCTTTAATTGATTGAAAACATATTTTCCAATCTAAATTCCATTTTTATTTATAAAAATTTGATTTAAAATGTCATCGAATGTCATCGATAACAAAGGCAGCGCAAATGTAGCGTAAAAATGTCTTGCTGGAAAAAATGGCAACCGCTCACAAAACATCAAGAATAATAGAATAATAAGATTACGCATTGCGCATGTACACCCTGTATTGCTGACGTCAAAAACTATGGAATGTCAAGTAAAGGAAATTTAAATTTAGACATTTCATAAATTACAATTATTTATTTCATTGAAATTTTGTTTTTGAAAACATTTTTGGCAAAAAATATTGGCTTCCGGCAGTTTCCTCAGTGTATGCATCAACTATCGTACTGATCAAGACATTTCTGCACATGGACATTGCAACAATATTCTGACACAATGGAAAAATTACAATTGTCAAAAAACTTCTACGTACATGCGCAGAAGATTCAAGTTTTGCACAACGTTATGCGCAATCTTTGTTTCTATTATTCTTGACAAAACATGTTGATGGTATCATCCCAGCAAAAAATGTAGCTAACTGGTAATTGCAGGTTATTCTGCCTTTGTTCTACCATCGGGAGAAAGGAAACCGACAGATTCCTATCTGTGTGAAGTACATGTGACAAGACATCCCTTTCTAACTAAAGCATTGCGCTCATTTAAAAATAATCTTGTTGTCTCTTTTGCACCTTTTGCTATTTTAATGTCACATTGCCAGACCAAAAAAAAATATTTTACAGAAAAATTAAACAGTATTGCCATAATTACTTTTTTTATATATATATTTTTATTTAGTATACTAAATTAAACAATTTTTTTTTAAATTTATTAAATTAATACAAATTATAACATAATGTCCGCATCGTCGATGAAGACGCCTTTCTGATCCTTGTTGTTAATTTTGTTCACGAATTTCCTGTTGTGTCGATGCAGACCAGCACAAGGTAGTCGAGTTTGTGACCTTCGCAGCTCATCTTCGGTGCAATGTACGAAACGTGTATCAGCGCACGTGCACAGCTGATTGATAATTTGATTTTCGCCCTTGTCATTCCTAACAGAAGTTTTCATAACAGAAGTTTATGATCAATGAAATAGACATATTTTTGCAGACCACATACCAATGTGTTGTCCTGTATGCAGCGCCTGTGTTTTGCTTATGTCTAGTGAATAAATTTGCATCCAGGCATGCTAGTGAATGGCGACTCCGCATATGCATAACAACTCCACCGGCGCGGGGTGCATTTTTTGTTCTACAATGCCTTGGAAGACTGCACGAATGTGCGCCAATGCGCTCGAAGTGTGTCTCGAATTAAAATTTTTACTATTTTTTCCATGTAACAAATCACTTTAATTACTTTCCGTTTATTTTTCTGTGGCTTCTAATAACAACCTGCTATTCAATGAGACATTTTGTTTTAATGGAAAACATAAACAAAAATCAAACCTATACACCCAGAAAAAAATACTATATAAATAATTGTTTTTTACTATTAAAAATATTCAATAGGATAAATTATTATTTTAATAGGAAAATACCATTAAATACAAGAAAATACCATGACATTGCCATTGAGTTTATATGAAAATTTTTATTTTTTGTATACTATTAAATCAATAATTGTCCTATTGACCAATTTTAATAGGATTTGAGGGAATTTTTTTTCTGGGTGTAGCTATCCTCTTCTTACCTATGACGTTGGAAGAAAGTCTGCTTTCAATGTGTTCGTGAACATGCAAATTTTTTTTGATAGTGTGCGAAACAGTTCGAACTATCGATGACTATCGGTTAGCGATTTTTTCTGGGATCCCATTCATGCGCAAATTGATCAACAGCTCCACATCTGCTGATATTGTTGAATACAGGCAATGCATCTTTTTATTTTATTTGCTGCATTCAGCGACCTCAACAGTAGCGAGACTGTTCCCAGTCAGTGATGTGCCTTGAGGTACAATTGTACTTTTTAAGGCACTTTTTTTGGTGATTAAGCCAGAAAGTTTTGAAATAAGACACTATTTTCATTCAAATTTTTTGAAATATTTTAGTAAATAACAGATTGTAAGCGTAAAACGGAAAATTTAATAGCTTTAAATGATCTCAAATATATAATAATGTAGACACAAAAAATTCACCGAGGCACTTGGCCGCTTCTTTCGACATATCAAATATGTGATCATTCCAACGGAGGTCACATTGAATTGATATGCCCAAAACGTCAAGAGCAGCTGACTGCGCAATATTCACAGAGTACATATTGAGGGGAGGGAGGGGTGAATCCATTCTTTTGTGAGATAACAGACAACATTGGGTCTTGCTTGCATTAAAATCTACTCTATTTGCAAGACCCCACTCGGAGATTGTTTTAAGGTCATTATTGAGTGTATAATTCATTGTGCGTCTTTTACTTTCATTCTCCAAAGAGTTTGGGCGCTTGTTGAATGAATATGAATGACAAATGCTACTGTCATCTGCAAAGGAATGGATTGGGTTCAGGGTCGATGACAGAAGGTCATTGATAAAAACCAGAAATAGGGACGGGGATAGGACGGAACCCTGCGGGACTCTAGAATTGATGGAATGTTGTTCTGAGAAAGCACCATCCATCGCAACTCGTATTGAACGACTCTGGAGAAAACTCGATATCCATCGAGTAAAAGAATTACCGACACCATATACAATAAGTTTTGATACCAGGGCTTCATGCCACACTCGATCAAAAGACTTGGAAATATCAAGAGCAACCACCTTACTCTCCCCGAAATGGTGAATACAAATATTCCACTTTTCGGAGAGGACCGCCATCAATTCACCTGTGGATCTGGTCCAACGGAAACCATATTGCCGATCACTAAGTAATTCGTTTCGCTCCAGATAGTTCACAAGGTGGAAGTTTTTTTACGCTTTCCATTACCTTGGAGAGCGCAGAGCATATTGCAATGAGTCGGTAATTAGCAGGGTTCGTAGCCTCACCCTTTTTCGGAACTGGCTGGACATTTGCAACCTTCCAACAAGATGGAAAAACTCCTGTCCTGTAGGATATGTTGAAAAGGTTACGCAATGGACAAGCCAGCGTTGACGCACACTTCTTCAACACATGCCATCTGGCCCGAAGGCTTTGTTAATATTGAGATTTGCTAAAACCTTTTTAACTGCCAGAGTTCGAAAATGTATCTCCGGCATTGCAGAAGAAACAAATTCAATGACGGGCAGTGGTTGATTGCTAAATGGGAGCGTTGAATTATTTGCAAATAATTCTACCAAGAGATTAGCTTTATCAACCGGGTCGGTGAAGGTCTGGCCATTCATAACAAGGGTTGGAGTAGACGATGTCGTCTGATTCTTCACGCTTTCTACAAATGACTAGAAATTTTTACTACCTCTATGGTAGAGAAGGACCTTTTTGCGCGCGTTTTGTTCGTGTAGAAAATTTTCACGCGCGATCACGGCATTACAGCGATTCCTAGCCTGTATGCGAAGTCTTTCAGTATCAGCATTCTTATTAGAACGCCAATTCTGGAAGGCTTCCTCTTTTGACCTGACTGCAATCCTGCAAGTCTCATTAAACCAAGAGTGGTCCTTGGGTTTAATGATTATCTTTTTAAAAGGTATGAAGGACCGCATACCCAATAAAATAATATTTCGTATCATTAAGGCCGCGGCATTTATGTCTCTATCTGCGAAACACAATTTCCAATTAAAGTTGTGAAAAAGTCATTTAACGCATCCCAATTTGCTTTTTCGTAAAGCCATACAGTCCTTGTCGGGGCTTTAATCAAAGAGGCGCGTAAACTAGAATACGAAAACGCAGCGGAAACAATACAGTGGTCGGAATTACCAAGAGGTGCAAGGACTTTTACATCATATTTTTCATGATGCGAAGTCAGAAAAAGGTCTAAGACTTTTTGGCTCTGCCCACCGACGCGTGGGAGGTACTTCGGTTCCTTCACCAATTTAGTGAGTTGATTGCACTCGGCAAACAGCTCAACATAACAACCCTCCTGTGTTGATAGACCCGAGTGGCTCAACCAAGTGGCGTTGTGTACATTGCTGACTAAATTAAAATTTGTCGGTAATGCAGTGTTCGATTTTTCGATTTATCATATTTTCGAACAGACTAAAAATAAGTAAATTCAGGAAGCAAACATCCCAATAAGTAATGAGCTTAAGGTTCGAAAAATTTAGAGAATTTTCTTTTACAACCAGTGTGGATGTAATGTCATGATCATGCCGAAGAAATGAATGTTATTCCAACGTTGGTTTTCGAAGTTAAAAAAACTTGACACGAAATTCACTACACAAAATTACCCAGTGGCAACCCAGTGATGTGATAAATTAAATGTCAACAAGAAAATTTTAATTTTTTACACCACTACATATGCGCCACTGCATTCTCACAATCAGTGAGATCATTGTTTTTCGCTTGAATTAGCAAACAGACAAATCAATTAATATATAAGTGTAGGTCCAAACACGAAAGTCATCCCGAGAATTCTACTGCACGGCAAATGCACGAATAGTTGATATACAATGTAAGTGGCCAAGGTTTACGAATACGTTTATGAAATATTAATATGTTTTCATTCATACGCAGACCACATTGATATTTTAAGCGAACCTACATAAAAAGTTACCAGTTTTGCTGGAGAACGCGATAGTTTTCAAGCTTACAATTATGAAAAGTTGTACCGTTTTTCCCCATTGAAAGATTCGATATCCATGTTCAATATAAATTCGATAATCTTTTAATATCCAGGTTTTTGGTTTATTGGGATATGACAATCTAATTATTATAGACTTTATCAATTACCGGTTACCAATGGCTATCGAATGAAAAGCCGTTCAATTTAGTTTAGGCAGCAATTTATTCGTTATTGCACACACCCTTATTATACATAACAAAAACGTATGCTGTTAAAAAATACCACATGAACAATAAATAATACGTTGATTTTAAACATAGCGTGGTATTTTTTTATACCACGGCAATTAAAAAATACCATAAAAGGTGTTTATCCACACTAACTGGCAACTATGCTGATCACTATGGTTGTGGAAGATTTTGTAAACATGTTTTTTTTCAATATGGCATCGCTTGTGCATGATATAACTTTTATTTCTCTCGTTTATATCGAAGCACAATCACTTCCATCGAATAATGTTTAAGAATGTAAATATATAAATTTCTGCTATTATGTATAATAAAATTTCTAAAAATGTTCATACATTTTGTAAATAAATTTAATCTACTCCAATATATATTACTTTGACTATTATTATATCTGCATTTATCCATTTTCAGTTGAATACTCTCTTTTATCGTGCTGTTGTCCAGCAGACAGCTCTTAAATCTTCGGCTATGACCCACTTCAATCAAAGAAGTATTACGATCATAGGTAACAGGGTCTACGAGCCGGACTACTTAGATGTATACAGTAACTACATTTATTAATTACATATTTCTAAATTATATGTTATCAATTCTAGTCCTTGAAGCCAAAATATCCTCAGTATGAAAGTTTAAATGTACAAATTAATGGGTATGATTTTCCAGTTTTAGAGGCATACCAACGCTTTCTACACAGTGTGGCCGAATATTTGGAGCTGGATGTATCTGACTGGTTCGTATATTGCAATGTGTGTAATATATTTTAATACCCTACACTACAGGGTGTATTAACTTTGTGCGGATATTGTAACAGCTCTTAGGAGGCGTGGCCGGTATGAAAAAGTAGATATATTTGTAGTCAGCGTAACCATCCGAATCCGTTTCACTATGTCCGTCTGTTTTGCTGTCCGTCTACTAGATAACTGAATGCGATGAAATTTCGCTTCAATATCTTTTAGCCAAAAATTAGTTCTGCCAATGGAAATGAGCAAATTGGTCACTTTTATATAACTATTTAGGAACCAATAACTCTTAAGGGCCCTTTTTTCAGTGTTAGTTGAATTCTATTTGTAGTTGAAACTTAGAATCGTGTTTTTCAGTGAACATTAAACGTAGTTTGAACTTACTTTAAACCACCGATGTCGGTGGTTTAAACTACCTTTAAGCTCTCTATGTTTTTGACAGCCAAATGTGAGATGCGCTCTTTACGCTCTGCATTCCACGCTCATTCGTTCATTAGTCTGTCCATTGGTTATCATTTTATTAGTTTTCTTCTATTCATTGCATAAACTAGCACTGAACGATCACACGCACAAATTCTGACTGATATTTATTATTTCGTGCATTATACCATTCTAAATTGTCTTTTAAATTTCGTCATTCTTGCAAATTGAATATCAGCTGTTCGAAATGAAAAAATAATTTTTTTCTTCTTAAATGCTATTCACAATCAATAATTCATTGACATTAGCCGTTGCTGCCATATTTTAAGCACTGATTTGAATGAAACTTAAACTGCCATTGAAAAACTGGCCCTAAAAGTATTCAAGATATACACATAAAATCTAAAACGAATTATTAAATTCACCTAAAAATATTGTTTCAAAAAATGTGCGTTTGATTTTTTATTATTTCCCGTTTTTCATAATGGGCATTTTATTCGCAAAGTATTGAAAACAAATTTATGAAATATAAACCTTAAATCTCTATATATGTTTAAAAAGTAGGCGTGATCCGCCCACATATTTTTTTTTTACTTTTATTATATTTTATTAAATTATGGGGATATACGACGTAAATTACTGGTATGTAAATAATATTCAGAATATGCGAATGTTCAGCATAACAGGTAGGTAAACAATTAAATTTTCACATTAATATTCGAATCAAAGTGTACGGTATTCCATAGTCGGGCCGACCGACTAAAAAAGTCCGTCCCTTGTAACTGAACTTACCCATGTGTCCTAACTTTCCCAACTCGTTTTTACTATAACTTTAAAAATTTTGCAAATTATTAATTTTTTTTTTTTTTTGGTAGCTATTTATCTAAATAAATAAAGGTGTGAATTTCTGCATATTAAACGGAAATAGCACCGGTGTTGATTTTTTAAATAAGTGCGAGATTTCGTACATTAAATGAAAATTTATATATTTTATCCCAAGATCCCATGCAAAGCAAAATTACTTAACTTGCGTCATTTTTTAAAAATTACTCAAGAAATTACTGAACGAAGCTTGAAAACACTGTCTTTTTGACAACCAAAAATGTAAACAAAACAATTTTCAAGTACATAATGACATTCAAACAAAAATTGATATTTAAAATTTGTGTCGTTTGAAAAATAATTTGTATTTGAAAGAATTTTTTAAAAATACAATGGAAAAATTTAAGCGAAAGTACAACAAAAAATTGAAGTGGTCCAGCAGGACGAATTCCTGATTGAACTATGTGCGGAAATAATGCATGAATTGCGTGGAGCGAAAAAAAATGGGCGTTAAAAAAAGAGGAGTTAACAAAAGAACTCCAGAATTGTTCACTATGTTTAAATAATAACAAAGATATTTTAATACAGTGCCGTGAAAATATTTTCAAATTAACATCAATTGTCAAAAAGGGTCAAATTAAATTACGTCAAACACAGTGTGAACAGTAACCATAAATTTTAAAATTACCCAAAAAAATTTAAGTAATTTTGGCTGAGTGAGAACAAGGCGTTGTGGCTGTCAATAAATTTAATTTTATCATTTTTTATATATTACTTACATTGTTAATTTAATTTTACTCAAATCTTTAAAATCTACTTTCCAAAAATTCTTCTATTTAGTTTTTGGAATTTTTAAATATCATAGCAACTTTGTAAATTAAAATATTCGAAATTATTCTTTTGGTATCAGAACGAAAAAAACAGTTTTTCTGGTTGTTCGCAATAAAAGTTTTATTAAATAAAAATATATAATTTTTTTTTTGGTTTTTTGGAAACAAAAACCAAACTGGTGACCTCGACGGTGGATATTTTTAATAAAACAGCAAAGTTTCTCAACATTACGTACATATATAAGCAGAAATGCCAGGCGATAACGAGCAATCAACGACAACCCAAAACGTTGGTGCTTCGATGGCTACAACTACAACACCCACGAGTGCAGCGTCCATGGCTACTTTGAGTCGAGAAGTTTTTCGTGTAGGAGTTAAACCACCGGAGTTAAAACACTCATAATAGGGTCCTTAATCGAGCCCATTAGGGCCATATATGGTTAAAAGTAATATAAATGTGCAATTTATTTTAATATATACATCTAAAAATTATTAATTACAAAATAAATAGCATAAAAGAAAAATTTAAACAAATTAACAATAACTGTGTTAGCAACCACAAGCGTAGGATGAAAAATTCAGGTTTATATAAAACTAGTTTCTAATGTGTTCTAAAAGATGTTCCTTATATTTGTTGATAGACATAGACAATTTTTTTAATTCACGAAGAAGTGGATTTCACAAACGCGCTATTCGGATATGAAATGATCTTTTAAAAACAGAAGAGTTTATCTGAGGAATGGTAATTTGAGTACATTGCTGGAACGAGAAAATTTGAAAAGTTCTACTAAATAAAGAGGATTTTTAGATGACATTATTTTGTAAAAGAATGTCAGCAATTTGATATTAAACTTTGAAAAGAGCAATTTAAAAAAACTGTTTACATGGTCACGAATGTGAAGTCTTAAAACATACCTTATAATTCTGTTAAATATGACTGGAACTTTTATCTTAAACTACATTGTAGCTCCCGAATAAACCTCAATACCGTACAAAATAAAAGACATAAGCAACGCATGGGCTACTTTTATGCGCACTGGAGGTGGTATGTAACAATTAAGACTATATAACTTTCTGAGTGAAAATGAGACCTTGGACGAAATATTGGCAAATGCTTCACAAAACAAAGCATTTTGTCAATGATAACACCCAAGCATCTCATGTGATCGACATACTGAACAGGAATATTATCAATTGTAAACATTGTGCGGGAAATGAAAAGCAATAGCTTTTTACTCGTTTTGATAGAAAGAATATTAGAACTGAGTCGCTTCTGATAAGAAGTAATTAACATTAATTTCAAATGTGTCAACGAAAGCTTTGTCAGATGAAAACAAAAGATAAACGTCATCAGCAAAAAGGAATATCTGAGATTCATTAATATTCAGCGCATTGACGAAATCATTAAGATACATCATAAATAGTAATAGGCCAAAAACAGACCCTTCAGGAACACCACTTATACATTTTTTGTATTTAAATGTTTGACTTTGATTAACTTTAATGGTTAATCTATCGATCTGCATACTTTTATTTATTTTCATGCCTGCCATACAAAAGGTTTTTCAAATCATATGTCAAAGTAAATCAAGAGAATTTTTGATATATTTTTTCATTTTACCAAGGAATTTCATTTTTTTTTTTTTGCACAATCTTTGTATTATTTGATATTTCAGTTAAGCAATAAACGATATCCTTAATATTTTTGAATAATTTGTAAAGTATTTCTTTTTACAGGATACAATTTTTAGGATTTTTTGGGTATTACTCGAACAAGGTTTTGTTATATTCAATCAAATCAACAAAAAATGTATCAAATATTTTGGAATTTTGTTCCAGTTATTATATATTCTGTAGCACTATATATTCGGTAGCACTACTATTATTTAGCACAACAAAATTGAGACTATCTTTTACTCGATGAATATCGAGTTTTTTCCAGGGTCGTTCAATACGAATTGCGATGGATGGTGTTCTTTCAGAACAACATTCCATTAATTCTGGAGTTCCGCAGGGTTCCGTCCTATTCCCGTCCCTAATTCTGGATATGCGATACGAAAGTCAATTTAATTCGAAGAACAAAGAGTTAAGAAGGCAAATTCATACAATCTAACGGAATTGAAAAGGTAGCCGTGTTGTCACTTTGTAAATTTGAATAAGAAAGTTCCAAATTTGAATTCGAAAGCCACACAACCAAAGTACCATTTATTAGAATGCGAGTAATATCACTTTCGACTCGCATTACATAGAAACCCTCCTGGTATTTATCAATGACCTTCTGTCATTGACCCAGAACCCAATTTATTCCTTTGCAATGGCAGTAACATTTGTCATTTATACTCGTTCAACAAGCGCCCAAACTATTTGAAGATTGACCTTAAATTAATCTCCGGGTGTTGCAAATATTTTAATACAATCAAGATCCTATGTTGTCTGTTATCTCACAAAAGAATGGATTAACCCCTCCCCTTTATATGGGCTCGGTGGTCAGCTGCTCTTGATGTTCTAGGTATATCAATTCAATGTGACCTCCGTTGGAATGATCACATATTTGATGTGTCGAAAGAAGTGGCCAAGTGCTCGGTTTTATGAAACGGTGTAAGACATGATTCATTCCCGCTGACTTGCGTATTGTCTACACCACCTATATTCAGCTTAAGATGGAATACAACTCGCACATTTGGTCAGGTGCTTCAAAATCTTCTTTGGAGTTCGAATCCAACAACGTGCACTATTTTTCTTCTCTCCTTACGTATGTTTTTCCCGACATTTGAAATATATAAATAGGACAATACCAAGGTGAGCTTGATCGAATGTTTGTCCTCGACAGTCAACGTCTTGATAAAGCCGTCAAACTGTTTAATCGATGGAATACTGCAAAAAGTGTGCGCTTATTGTGCTTCTAACATACTCTTGGACCATGCGTTCATTTGCAAACGTGGGTCTGATGAGTGCCTTGTTAGCAGTACGGTTAATGTGTCATTCTTGTCGCAATAAGCTATCAGGCCTTTTGGAGATTCGACACTCAGGATCAGGCTGTTTTTAAAACGTTTCTATTAGGTTGCTTTCTTGTCTGTCTGTTCGGTACAAATTTTGTAATTGATTTTAAACTTCCTTCGCGATGAGCTACACACTTGGTTCTATCACCATGGTTCCATATTAAAAACACTTTGAAACATGAATATTTTTCAATTTAATAATATTAGGCTTTTCGAATTTTGTAAGACGAAAATCGAACAAAAAAAATAAGAAAAATAAAAATATAAAATAAAAAATATGTTTTGATATAAAACGTTTCTAAGGTGAATTTAAAGTATGATTTGAAATAAAAATGTGGCGGTATTGGATCCTTAAAGATCACATTAAAATCATTTTATATTTATAAATATTTTTTATTTCATGTTTTTATTTCAGTTTGAAAATAGATATATTTATTAACCTAAAAATGTAGTACAATGGAAATATAAAAACAAAACCATTAAAACTGCACAACAACTCACCGAATATGTTCAGTTTTCGCCCTGAGTACTTGGGCTAAATAAATAAACAATTTGTTAAATATCAATATCAAAAAAAAAAATAAAAACAAATTCAAACTTACCACAACTTACAATTAATTTTATCCGAACGAATATCAAATTTATTAAAAAAAAAAAAAAAAATATATATATATATATATATATATATATGTATATTTATATATAATCACTCAAATTAAAGGAAAAAAATTAACAATTATAATTGTTAAATGAACAACAATCATAATTGTTAAATTTGGACAATTATTTTCTGAGAGTATACGTCATTTTAATCAGAAATATCCAATATATGTAAATAATAAAAAAACTTTGTTGTTCTTAAATCACAACTCGTACATCTGTACATTGTCCAAAACTAATTAGCAACTCACCCAGAACATGCAGATCCTTTGCTATAAATCGAACTATTCTTTTAAAACATAAATATTTTTTTATAACGTCATTTGTGACGCAGGGCTCGGCACATAATAAATCGTAACATTTTAATGATTGCATGGCATCTGCAACATATATTCAATTAATTTATTGAACCTTCATTTTTGAATCCTTTCCAGTTTAGTTGTGTTTCTCGAACTTTACATAAAAATAATTCATAAATTTCGTCACTTTTTAGAGCGTTTGGCAACACATGAAAAATATTAATAGCCTGTGAGGATAGACTTGTATCCATGATACAAAATTTACAGGTACGATCACTCTGACACTAGGCAAGTTTTTTTTGAATTTTTTATTTTTTTTATTGAAATTTTCAGAGATTTAAATTTGTATTCAAAGAAAACATTTTTTTTTATTCTAAAAACTTATGAGAACATTTTTAAGTTATCTCAACACATACCTTGATTTCTATAGAAATTTATATGAGATTTTTTTTTTAAATATTGATTTTGTGTTGCTAAACTTCAAATAACTTTCTTAGTGTCAGCTAATGTAAACATTGGAAAAAAATTGAGAGAGTGATCATACCTGTAAATATTTGTATCATGCTTGCATCCATATTACAAATAATTACAGGTACGTTTACTCTGACACTAGACAAGTTTTTTTTTGACAAAATTCGGAATATTTTGTTTTGATTCAAATTCTAATTTTCAGAGATTGAAATTTGTATTTAAAGAAAATTATGATGAATTATATGAAAATTATTTTTCAGATTTTGTTTTGATTCTAAATATTTGTGAGAACATTTTTAACATTTCTATCGAATTTTATATGAGATATTTTTTAATTATCGATTTTGTTTTGCTTTTAAAACTAAGGGCCCTATTATGACTGGCGAAGCGACTGATTTGACGACGCAAACTTTAAAAAGCTATCACAGCTTACATTCACCAGACTTCATTCTCCAATAACCGGGAGAAGTCAAGCGAACGTAAAAAAACATGCAACACTCAACCGAATTTCCTTCGCTTCAAGTGTCAAAATCAAGCAAATGAACAGTTCATGTGACGAATCGGCGAACGTATCTTTATCGGCGAACGTATATCTATCTATTATTTTTTTCTTTTGAGTTTTCATTTTTTCTTTTGCGTTTTTATTTATTAGTTTTTTTCTGATTTTTAATTGATTGATTTAATTGATTTTAATTGACCTTTAGTTTTTCTAAAAGAATGTCTATAGTTTTGAGTTTTTTCTGCCCTAAATAACAAACGTAAAATACAATTTTTGTTCTCACTTTTCATTTTAAACCTAACACTTACTAAAAAAAAACCGTCTGGAACTGCTGATGATGCAGTTTGATATTATTTTTTGCAATACTGAAATCCGTCATTTGAGCCGTCTATTTTGTAAGTGTTGCTCACTTTTAAAATCATCAAAATTAGCACATAGTGTCAGCTAAAGTAAACATTTGAAAAAAAATGAGAAAGTAATCGTACTGTAAATATTTATTTGTATCATGCTTTTATCTCAACAAACTAAATATTTTTAAATCAATAATTTTAAAGTTATCAAATAAAATAGTTGAAATAGTTTTATTTAAATAATATTTAACAAGATTAGATTGACGAAAATCGTCCAGAATTTGTCTATGTTGTAAATATAGCAGAAGCCCCTCAATGTGACGACAAACGTAATAAAGCATTTGTGCGTTTCCCAATCGAAAAAAAAAACTTTTTTGTAGTTTTTCCATATAAGTACGTCCTTTCCACAGTCTTCTCTATTGTTCTTAATGTTGTTTTAGAAAAAAATACATACTGTTTAAACTATGATTTCTGGAAAATTAATAATAATAGTTTGGCACTACATTCCTATAAGAACTTAGGCCGAGCTCTCTCACCATTTTGAGCTGTACGTGTTATATTTGTACTCAAAGTGGTGGGAAAATTAATATGAGTACCAATTTTTCTAGGTTTCCACATACCGAGCATATCCCCATATATCCCTAAATAAAGAATCGAAGAAAAGCTATTTCTTCGATAAATTAAGCAAATTTCTCCCCACAATTTAATTATTCAACCGATTTCCTTTCAGCTATGCTCTTCCCCCACAACAAACACAAGTTCAACGCCTGCGCCCACATTCAACAGTCATTGATGCTGAATATGAACTGACTATGTACGAACGTAATCTTCAGATAGTTTACGTAAATGCGCCTATGTATCCCATATTTTTACGCATAGCTCAATCAGCATTACCGGAAGGTGTCAATATCAAAGTTCAGGAGCATAACGATGACTGCGAAGAGCGACGATATGTTCCGGATAAGGATCTATTGGAACTAAAAGCTGAATTGGAACAGATGGGGGGTAGCGGCAAGAAAAAGTAAAAATATTATTTTATAAAATGGTTTTTATTTTAAATATGTTATGTATGTACACTAAAATATAAAGCAGTTATAGATATATTTATTTTAAAACGTTTGCTAAATAAAGCTTTGTATATTGAATGCTATAAAATAAAATTCTAGGATGTAATAATTTTTACATTTTAATAAGCTAACTTACAATATTAAATATTTAAAAATACAGAGCCAGAAATAAAATTGCAGACTATTTCTTTCTAAGTTAAACTACGCCAAAGTGCACAACTTTTATTGATGATGGTGGTGATTTTTTTTTTGATGTTGATGGATCTTCCCTCTCTTTCAGCGGAATCAGCAGTTCTTCTGAAGAATAAAGTATTAAACATTAGATACAAATAATCGAATTCCATTAATATAATAATTATACCAAACAATAACTAAATGTTCCCATACGAGCCAATCCACATCAAATCGACTAGGGGCTGGAACTCAACCTATCCGATTTCTATGAAATTTGGATATTTAAGGGGTTGATTAAGGGTATTGAGATATGCACTGGCCATTTTTTTCGACCACTTTCCGGTGATTCAAAGTTACAAAAAATCGGAAAAAAAATAACATTTGTATAGTTCATAATTAAATATCTCCTGAATACTGATAAGTGCTTTTGAGATGAGAATTAATTTCGATCATTGAGCGATATATTTTTTCTCATCAATGATGAAAATAAAAATATCGCTCATGATGGAACATTTTTTTGTCATCAATTTATATCCCTCCTTTTGTGAGGGATATAAATTGATATAATTTACAAACTCTGGTTGTGTTTGACTGCCACAACCATACACAGAAACCGAACATCAACTTTCGTCGTAAAAATTTTCAAAAAGAAAAAGCAGCAGCAGTAGTCAATTTTTAAATTGCTACTGGTGACTGTCATAGTTATTGTTTTCAGAAAAGTGCTACTGGCTACTGCTGTCGTGTTTGAAATAGCAGCAGCAATTTTTGAAAATGTGAAAATTGTTACAGCACAGAATAGTCATATTTTCGTTGCTTTTGCTATTGTGTTGGCAGCAATTTAAACCCTGATTTCAATGCTTGTTTTTAAGCTTTAGAAATATAATTAAGGTTGTCTGAAAAAACAGAAAATCAAGGTGTATTTAACAAGGTGAGGAAAGTATGAAAACTTCTCTCTTTTGTTATTATTAAAAATTTATTTTTTTTTGTCATTCTATTTTTGAATATATAATAAATATTTATTAAAAAAATAAAATTGTCAAAAGTGAATTCGCCACAGACTATTCATCCAAAATAATGCCGCAATCGTCTTGTTCTATCTGCCTTATAAGATAGAATAATGCCATATAAGCACCTGCATTTATATAGGTCCTTAAAACTTTGATGTATATTGTGGTTGTTTATCTTTTTGACAAATTTGGGAGAGATTGGACAAACATGAAAAATGCTATATAACATGAAAAATGCTATAACTCCTGACCCCTTAATAGTAGAGTTATACAAATTAGAGTCATATAAACGTTGTTTAACGTATCAATATGGGCATGATTGGACATAGTGGCGGGGCCTTCTATATAACCAAAACTTTACAAATACAAAAAGTTATAAGTTTTAAATGTAGTAGTTATAAAAATCAAAAAGAGCGTAACATTTAACATAATAATCGTCACGTAAAATGCGGGTGTGATGGGAAAAAGGAGCTTTGTACATCCCGACACAAGCTCACCTCCCTCACAAGCTCACTTTTTATATATACACTATTTACATTTAGTAAATCTTTGCACCGGCGTAGATGTGCACGGGTCCAGCTAGTATATATAGTATAATGTGGAACCCTCACACACTTGGCCGAGAACAAGGTGCAAGGACGCTGTTGAGCTATTAAACTGACACGTTTATGTGGTGTCCTTTGTCGACTACACCTAGACGTTGTACACTCAACTCTTGTATTTAACTAATCTTGAAGACAATTTAAATTATTCTATACTATCAAATGACATGAAACAAAAAATAAATTAATTTAATTATAAACAATAACAAATTCACTGACGTTATTATACAGAATATTTCTATAAAAAAAATCCCACTGACTTTTATATACAGAAAAATATTTCAGATTTGAAATATGTGTACAGAATTACGCACAAATTTGTAGCCTCCTTAAATTTACCTCACCTTCCTTAATACACCTTGACAGAAAATAATATTTTGTATCTGTATTTTTTTAAAACTATTAAATTTAAAAATACATTAAAAATTTGTATATTTAAAAGTTGTATAGTAACTTAACTTTATGAATATTTTTTTATACGTCATCGTTAACGGAACATAATTTTCTTTTTAGATATTTAGATTCAAATATTTAAGATTCCAAATCCAATTATTTCAAAGGTTTAAGCATTTTGAATTTTTCGGTCGTGGTTGACGTTTTTCTGGAATTGCCCATATATGCATTTCCTGGGGTTCCAGACGGGACATTCGTACGCTTAAAACTTTTATATATCGAAGGAAAATTAATGAATTAACTTTGACGGAAGTAATATTTTACAATAAACATTATTTTTTGGAAAAAAAAAATTATACGAGAAAAACAACGCTCTTGTCAAAAAGCAATATATCAAAAAAATATATTTTTTTTTTATTAAATAATGAAAAAAATTAAATAATAAATAAAATGTTTTTCGAATGATAAAAAACTTAATATAAAATATATGATTTTCATATACCTTTTGTTTTTTTCTTTCTATATTTCAATATTAATGAAAATTACTAAGAGTAAGAATGATAAAAAAAAAGTAAAATGCACTAAGTACTCGGTGTCATAAGCAGTTCATTTCAGTATTTGAATTTTTATTGCATATCATCATAGACCTCTTCACTTCAGTTTTGTTTGTGTTTTGACAGTACTTGGTTCTTTGCTGTTGTGAGCAATACATTCATTTGATTTTCAAGCATTGAGTTGACGACAGTAAATGTTTTGAAACAAAGTGAATGTCTTGAAGTGGGTTTCAAATGCATTTGTGCAGATGTCTAATGGATATTACAAAAAGTCAGCGAATTTTGCGTACAAACGATTTTTTTGAAATATTTTAAAAAATAGTTGAAATCATGTGCATTTTTTTGTATATTTTTACTTTGTTCCGTAAAAAATACTTTTTTCGTACAAAATATGTTTTGTTGTATTATCTCTGTAGCCGCGGTAGCTCAGTGGTTAGTGCGTTGGACTGCGAGCCGAAAGGTCCCCGGTTCAAGTCTGGACTGGGGCTAACATCTTTTCATAGAAACATTTTTCTATACCTCTCGTCAGTAAATGGCAAACCTACGAGAGTAAAACCATTGCCTATGAAAAGCTCTCATCCGCCGTTCGGATTCGGCAATAAACTGTAGGTCCACCACTTTGAGTACAAATATAACACGCTCGGAGCTCGGCCGAAGTTCTATAGAGGACTGTAGCGCCAAACTATTATTATCTCTGAACATAGCTGAGACAATTTACTATATTTTTGTTTATATACACTTTGTTCCTTAAGTTTACAGTTATTTCGTAATAAATCGCAGAATAATTTCGGACGTTCCGTATGGAAATTTGCACTACGATTTTTTTGCTATAAATAATTTTGTATATTACAATATTTATAATTATTATTTTTTTTTTGATTTTATGTTATGATGGCGGAGCTATGATTGCCCACAGAATGCCAGGGAGTCCCACGTTGAGAGATTGAGATAGTTTGTAGATGGGCAAAAAAAACTGTTGGTGTTAAGTTGGTTTTAAACAATAAAAAAAAACCTTAAACGAATTTTAAAGCTGAATATTAGCCTTTATGAAATTTGTTAGAGACGAAAGATGTTGTGTACATTTGGATTTAAAAATATCCATTAAATTATTAAAAATGTTGAAAAAATTATATTTTTTTTTTGACTTGATGAGCATTTTCAACAACTTGACATACCTCGCAAAGGTCTGTGCCAATTGAACCAATTAATTTTAAATATGCCTTATCATAGGTGTGACCCGCCATAAGTCTGTTAATCAGTTTGATGTCATAGGGATCAAATCGCGACTCATGATGCCAAGGTTTTTCGTGTATGTCAGGTGCTATATTAAAAAAGAACTTGCCCTTTTCTCTAGAGACAAGTTTGTATTTTTCATTCCATTCGCCTCTAAGTGAATTCAAAATCAAAACAAAAGTATCATTTTTTGAAAGCTTAAATTCAATGGGAGCACCATTGACAACGGCTTCCTTTGCCATGTAATCAACTTTTTCATTAAAACTTACGCCAACATGGCTTGGTACCCAGATGAAGTGAACCTGAATGAGATCAGAATTATTGATTGCTTCCCGTATTGAAGAAACTAAGGAATTTTCAGTAATTTATTTCTATCTAATTTATTACTATCAGTGAACATTGCAAGATTTGTAAGCTTATCCTCAATTGCTAACTCAATGGATTTTTTAATTGCCATTAATTCACCAGAAAAATTTGATTATCCGTGACATTAAAAACGGCACAGCCAGTTGAATTATTTCCTAGTGAGGCATCAGTTGCAAAGATATCAAATTTGTTTTTACGGTAATGGTCAGTTTTTTCCATATACGTTTTCTTAATTATTTCAGGGGATAGGTTGAATTTGCTTGATGGCAATAAATTTGTAATAAAGTCACATTTTGATGTACTATAATTTGTTATGTCAGAACTCATATTGTTGAAGAAATGTTTAAGTTTGTGATAGACAAAACTGTAGCTTGAATTTATCATTGGTGAGCTAGTGATTAAATGATATAACTGTTGATTGTACAGATAAATGTTGATAATTTCCTTTGCCGTAAGCAGAATTGCTCTCTTTTACCGGAAGTTCATTTGCAAGAGCATAAATGATATGAATAGGGGTGGAAAAACTTTCACCGATTCCTTGCCTAAACATAACTTACGTTCAGATGAGAAACTTACTATCCAACTCTTCAAATCAAAAGGAACATTCAGATGTGTCATTATATCATTTAATTTTGTGACATTGACGCAGTCATAAGCACTAGCGATGTCTATAGTACATATGACAACTTTGTTGTCATTATGTTTTAACAGAGCCACTCTATGTAGGAGTTCATTTATACATGTATGCGAAGGTGCGAAGCGGTAAAATGTTGTTAATATCAAGAAAAGTCATCAATCTGTTTTGACCATTAAGTTAATTGATTTTATGAACACAGAGATAAGGGCAATAGGAAAAAAAAAATTATAATCTTCAAGGTTCTTGTCTTTTTTGGGAATGGGATATATTTTAATAGCTCTCCATGATTCGCGAATGTTGCAATTTGTGAAGTGATCATTCATTGCATTTAACAACGAATCTTTGGCTCTGTCAGGTAACATTTTTAACATGGTGTAAGTGACTTTATCTAATCCTCCAGCCGAGGGCGTATTTTTATTTGATAGCACAGTTTGCAATTCATTAATAGAAAATGCATTTTTTGATTGTGATGAGATGGTGTCAACTAAATCAATATAGTTATTTGATGGAACATTTTCCAAATTTACAGGGGTTGGAAATTTATTGGCCTTTTTCATGGCTGCAAGATAAAGGCGAAAAAGTCTATCAAGACTTTCATTCCACCAATATTTTGGTGTGTATTTTGACGTAGCCGTATTATAAGTAGCTGATGAAATTTGGTCAGCGAACGAAACCTCTATTGAATCAAAATTGTTGTTTAAATTAAGTGTCGACAAACCCTTAAAAAGTTATTTTTTTTCAATAAATGTATTTGGGCGAGTGATATCACCAAGATCAATTCAAATAGGATAATGATGATTGCCTTGAAAAAAGGATTGGGATAGTCTTCCATTCCATGTTTAATGTCGTCTTTGAAAAAGTTAAATCTGGGACTGTTCCCTTATTATTATCGAAATGCTGTTTAAAGGTAAAATAACCATTGTTGTTACATATGAAATCAGTCTTCTGTAACAAATCATACAGTCGTACACCTTTGCAAGAGTTGAGATGATCACCCCAAGCCTTTAAGCGAGCATTGAAGTCGGCACCGATGACAACATTGTCATATGGCTCAAGAAATTTGAAAAGTTTTTTAACTTCGTCTTCAAACTCATTTGTACGTACACCTGGTGGAAAGTATGTAGATACAAAGATGATGCTTGGATTGATATTAGAGCATTTTGTAATTAAAATGTCATAATCCGTATTGTTTTGATTTTTAATGAGCTTCTGGCACAGACAGCTACACCCCCATAACCATCGCTACGACCTTTGTGGAGCATATTGAATTTTATTAATTTAAGTTTTGGATTGTTTCCGTCAATTTTAAAAATTTCCGAAAGTAGACAGATATATAATGTTATAATTGTTTAAGTAATATTCAATATTACTTCTGTTTGCCTTAAAACTCTGACAGTTGTATTGTAGAATTTTCATATTTGTTTTGAAGTTGAAGGAGCTGTAGAGAGCTCCGCATCGTCATTATAACTTATGAAATCTTTATCTGTCTGCAATGAAACAGACTTTAATCTATTGGAGAAATGATTTATTTTTTTTTTTTTTTTTTTTTTTACAAATTAACCAACGCTCAGGGGATGCCCCCTATTCGTGCAATGCACAGTGTTGATCGCAAGGAAGGATTATAGGTTCAAAGGAGGAGGAAAGATGGAGTAGTGTCGGTGGATGTTTGCTTTAAATTTCCCAATATTAAAAATGTCGGGAAAAACAGACGCAGGGAGATTGTTCCACAAACGAATCGTGCGACTGAAGAACGAATTCTCTCTGTAATGCGTGGTTCTGTTGGGAACCGTGTGGACTACGAAGGGGTGGGCTTGGTTCGATGCCCTAGTAGTACGAGGAAACACACGACCTGGTGGAATCAGGCCATGTATTTCCCTCGAATACTTACCATTGTAATACCTATAAAACAGGCTTACACACCCTACGGTCCTTCGGTGCTCAAGAGAACCAATAGAGGATGAAATATTTTCATCCCCTATTAAATATATTGCACGTTGTTGGATTCGATCCAGGAACTCCAAAGAAGATTTTGAAGCCCCTGCCCATATGTGCGAATTGTATTCCATCTTAGGCCGAATATAGGTGGTGTAGACAGTGCGCAAGTCAGCAGGAGTGAAGTATGTCTTACACCGTTTCAGAAAACCGAGGCACTTGGCCGCTTCTTTCGACACATCAAATATGTGATCATTCCAACGGAGGTCACATTGAATTGATATACCCAGAACGTCAAGAGCACCTGACTGCGCAATATCCACAGAGTCCATATTGAGGGGAGGGAGGAGTGAATCCATTCTTTTGTGAGATAACAGACAACATTGGGTCTTGCTAGCATTAAAATCAACTCTATTTGCAAGACCCCACTCGGAGATTGTTTTAAGGTCATTATTGAGTGTATCATTCATTGTGCGCCTTTTACTCTCAATCTCCAAAGAGTTTGGGCGCTTGTTGAACGAAAATGAATGACAGATGTTGCTGTCATCTGCAAAGGAATGGATTGGGTTCTGGGTCGATGACAGAAGGTCATTGATAAACACCAGAAATAGGGACGGGGATAGGACGGAACCCTGCGGCACTCCAGAATTGATGGAATGTTGTTCTGAGAAAACACCATCCATCGCAACTCGTATTGAACGACCCTGGAGAAAACTCGATATCCATCGAGCAAAAGAATTACCGACACCATATGCAATAAGTTTTGATACCAGGGCTTCATGCCACACTCGATCAAAAGCCTTGGAAATATCAAGAGCAACCACCTTACTCTCTCCGAAAAGGTGAATACAATTATTCCACTTTTCGGAGAGGACCGCCATCAAGTCACCGGTGGATCTGGTCCTACGGAAACCATATTGCCGGTCACTAAGTAATTCGTTTCGCTCCAGATAGTTCACAAGGTGGAAGTTTATTACGCTTTCCATTACCTTGGATAGCGCAGAGCATATTGCAATGGGTCGGTAATTAGCAGGGTTCGTAGCCTCACCCTTTTTCGGAACTGGCTGGACATTGGCAACCTTCCAACAAGATGGAAAAACTCCTGTCGTGTAGGAGATGTTGAAAAGGTTACGCAATGGACAAGCCAGCGTTGACGCACACTTCTTCAACACATGGGCAGATATGCCATCTGGCCCGGAGGCTTTGTTAATATTGAGATTTGAAAAAACCTTTTTAACTGCCCGAGTTCGAATATGTATCTCCGGCATTGCAGAAGAAACAAATTCAACGACGGGCAGTGGTTGATTGCTAACTGGGAGCGTTGAATTATTTGCAAATAGTTCTGCCAAGAGTTTAGCTTTATCAACCGGGTCTGTGAAGGTCTGGCCATTCATAACAAGGGTTGGAGTAGACGATGTCGTCTGATTCTTCACCCTTTTAACAAATGACCAGAAATTTTTACTACCTCTATGGTAGAGAAGGACCTTTTTGCGCGCGTTTTGTTCGTGTAGAAACTTTTCACTCGCGATCACGGCATTACAGCGATTCCTAGCCTGTATGCGAAGTCTTTCAGTATCAGCATTCTTATTAGAACGCCAATTCTGAAAGGCTTCCTCTTTTGACCTGACTGCAATCCTGCAAGTCTCATTAAACCAAGAGTGGTCCTTGGGTTTAATGCTAATCTTTTTAGAAGGTATGAAGGACCGCATACCCAATAAAATAATGTTTTGTACCATTAAGGCCGGTTCAATAAGTCGGTTCAATCGTTATCGTTGACGATTACGTTTTCGTAATCGTCAAAAATAGAGAATTTATTTGGAGGATATTTTTGGAGGACTTCCTTTTTTGTAATTTTTTTGAGTCATTATTTTTTGGATGTTTATCTCCGTTTGCCACATCGTGCAAGCATTTTTATCCAGTGCAGAATGTTAGCTTTGTAACGAAGTTTCTCGGGCTGAGGTATACTCGCTGGTTTTGTCCAGGGTTTGTTTACAGAAAAATAGATAAATGAAAAGATTAGTTTTATTTAAGTATTGTTATTCAGTTTCTTTATTGTCCATTCAGTGGGTTTAATATCTTATTCGCTATTTTATAATACTTATTCGAGCTTAAAACTAGTTTAGCGAGTTAATGTCTCGATCCGCTATTAATACGTTTGGGGAGTTAATGCCTCCAGCCGCTATAATAAAATACTTATTAAATCTTAAAGTAACTTAATACTAGTTTGGCGAGTTAATGCCTCGATCCGCTATAACTACAATTGGGGAGTTAATGCCTCCAATCACTACTTCCTACTATTTGGGGAGTTAATGCCTCCAGCCGCTATGATAAAATACTTATTAAATCTTAAATTAACTTAATACTAGTTTGGCAAATTAATGCCTCGATCCGCTATAACTACAATTGGGGAGTTAATGCCTCCAACCACTACTTTCTACTATTTGTGGAGTTAATGCCCCCAACCGCTACTATTTGGGTAGTTAATGCCTCCAACCACTATAACTACAATTGGTGAGTTAATGCCTCCAACCGCTACTACTACATTTGGGGAGTTAATGCCTCCAACCACTATAACTAGAATTGGGGAGTTAATGCCTCCAACCGCTACTACTATATTTGGGGAGTTAATGCCTCCAACCGCTACTACTACGAGTTTGATGTGTACGAGGTCGTCGCCAGCATCGAACTGCCTGACTGCTGCAATTGTGTCTCCTTTTATACTCTTATGGGTGGATAATATGAATGTATATTATCCACCTATGCGAATAATTTAAAGTTATAACCTCTGGAATGTCATGCCCCTTGAAACCTATTTTTACTGAGTGAGTTGGAGTCAATTCATCTGTCTCCTTGGCACTTTTTTTTTTCATAAAACGTGTTACTGATGCAATTGGCACTTCCGACAGAATGTCGTTTAAAATGTCATCATCAGATAGATATGTGGGTACACTCCACGTATAACTGTTTGGTATGAAGGCTCTGAGTCCTATCATACTGAGATCTGTGCTGGCAAATGCATTAGCATTTTTTGCATTATTGAATTTTAACCAAAAAAGGGTTTGACCCAATGATTTGATATTAATAATACCTATAATATTGAGATGTCTTATTTTTTAATATAAAAAAAGTTCGTTTCTTAAACGAGTTTTTTTTGTTTGGATCAGCCTTAGAGGCGTCCAAGAACAAAAAAGTTATCAAAATGATCATTCGGGTACAATGCAGTTGTGTAGCTGCGCGGCGACACACCTGCTAAAGCACTTAAATTAGGTACAGTTGAGTGTGAAGCGTTATGATTTTTTTTCATTTGGCTTGGCACCATGAGCAGCGACCGAATTCCCTGACAAACAAGATAGCTGGTACTCACCCACTGAAGGCTCGACGCCATTTGAATTAAACAATTTTTTAACAGGCGTCAGTACAGCGTTGTCCGCTTTTCTTTTATTCTTGTTGGTTTTATCTTCTGAACTGAAATCCATTATGTTGGAGTCGCAAAACGAATCAAATGCACTTTGCGAAGTAGTGATATGTGATGGTTAGCTTTTGTCACCCATTTTGTTGAAAAAACTTTAATTTTCACTCAAAATAACCAATTTGTTAAACAAAAAATGAAGTACAGTTTAATCTTTAGTCTAGAACAATCACGAAGAGAAAAATTTCAGCACGAGCTTAGCAACAAGCGAAAATATTTTACCGTGAGAGCAAAAAGCACCAACAGCTTTGAGCGATGAAAGGGAAGTGTATAATCATTATTACGAAATGAAAAGTGATGTACTATTCAAATTTCCAGATTTTTTTAAGGTTTTTAATTTTTCAGCAAACAATATATATTCGCAATTGTAAATTTTATGTCTTTAACAGGATTTTATTTTTAATTACAATTTTTTTAAATTAGTTTTGTATTAATTTCAAGACTTATGGTATGGATTTATTTTAAAATCGTGTAAATTAATGTATATAACGTGTGATATATATTTGCTGCAAAACATAATTTTTCCCTGTGTATACATGAATCAAAATTGTAATCACACTATATCCAACCGGATTCTGAATTATATCAAAGTGGGCGGGGAAAAAGTTACAAAAATATAAAAAGTGGTACCCTTAAAAATAAAAAAATAAACTTTTTTTTAACTTAATTTTTTTGGAATATGTGAGTGGCAAAATTAACTTTTAAAAACTTTAAAATCCCTTTCATACATTAAAAGTTTATTATTGTAAATAAGTTTTTTTCAAAAAAATTGCTCCATTTTTTTTTAAATTTTGTAATCTAAAGTTATTTTATATTTTAAGTGTATTTTTATATTGTAATAATAATTTGGCGCTACAGTCCTGTATAGAACTTCGGCCGAGCTCTCCACCATTTGAGCTGTGCGTGTTATATTTGTACTCAAATTGGTGGGACCTACAGTTTATTGTCGAATCCGAACGACGGGTGAGAGTTTTCATAGGCAATGTTTTACTCTCGTAGGTTTGCCATTTACTGCCGAGAGGTAGCGTCGCATAGAAAAATGTTTTCTATGAAAAAATATGTTGGCAGTCGCTGGGGATCGAGTAATTGTAATAGTTATAGCAATAATAGAAGCGCCGCCGGCAATTTTTTTCGAAAAAAAATCATTGTTTTATTAGTCAATTTTCTGAACAGTATTGATTCATTAATATTTTTGTTTTTTTTCTGAAAAATATCCAATCGTTTTTTTATTGACCCTCAAAATTTCCAAACAAAAAACCCTATGAAAGATTCACAAAATCCTGTACAGCTGTGTGAAAAATAATAGCAGCGCTCTCCTATAAATTATAAATTCCACTTTTTAGAAGTGTTGCGTAATAAGAACAATCAATTATTTTTATAATTTACATTTATTGGAATTATGTCATTACAATGCCGTCTTATTTTTCCATATTCTTAACCTATTTCAAAAAATATGGAACCTTTGGTAAATGAGTCTTGAATTTTGGTGTGAAAAATAATAGCAGCGATACCAAATTTGTTACAAAATCCATTATTTTCTTAAAAGTTTTTAAATTTAATACTTTTATTTATATTAGTTAGGCTAATTTGAAAAGTACAGTTAAATATTTGAAATATTTTATGTTGCTTTGATTAAATATGGAAAACCTTGTTTTAGTAAATCGCGCAAATTCCATAAAAATCCTTAAAATTATAGAGCTTTAAAAATTACACAGGATATTGTTTATTCCATAGCTAAAATGTTAACTAAAGCAAAACATTTGTCAAAAACTACGAAACACGTGTCTAAACGTAAAAAAAGTATCAAAAAATCACTTGTTTCAATATTAGATATGATTTAAGTAATCTTTTCTGTGAAATGTACCAAAGTGAAAAATAATCTTGATATGCAATTTGAGAAATTAAGATTTAGAGAACAACTCATAGAAAAAGTTCTTTCTGTAAGAAGCCATTAAGAACTATAATACACATCGGCAAATATTGATTCATCTCGAGTTTGCACGTGTCTATCATAAGCGTAACACGATGTAACCACTAGCGTAACTTAGTATGATCCAATGGTTCAAAATTGCCACGACTGATTCCTAGAATATCAGAATTTCAAATTTGAATGCATTGGACAGTAGTAAATGCCGCAATTTTTAGACTAATGGTTCAGAGAGTTAGTCACGATTTTTAAATACTTTTAATTAGTATTTCAATATTTGCCGAGATCTATAATTGTCCTTTAAAAAACTTATTTTATGAGTTGTTTTCTAAAATCATATCTTTCGAATTGCATATCCATATTTTTTTTCACTTTTTACATTTCACAGAAAAGGTTACTTAAATTATATGTAACATTAAAACAAGTGATTTTTTGATACTATTTTTACATTTAGGCACGTGTTTCGTATTTGTTGTCAAATTATTTGCTTCAGTTAACATTTTAGCTATGAAATACACAATATCCTGTATAATTTTTAGAGCTCTATTAAAAAAATTTAAGGATTTTTAAGTATTTTTCGCGATTTACTAAAACAAGGTTGTGTAGGTTCCATATTTAATCAAAGCAACACAAAATATTTCAAATATTCAACAGTACTGTTCAAATTAGCTTAACTAATATAAATACAAGTTATAAATTTAAAAACTTTGAAGAAAATAATGGATTTTGTTAAAAATTTGGTATCGCTGCTTTTATTTTTCACACCTAAATTCAAGACTCATTTACAAAAGGTACCTTATTTTTTGAAATAGGTTAAGAATATGGAAAATAAGACTGCATTGTAATGACATAATTCCAATACATGTAAATTATAAAAATAATTGATTGTTCTTATTACGCAACACTTCTAAATAATCAAATTTATAATTTATAGAAGAGCGCTGCTATTATATTTCACACAGCTGTATATAACTTGTAATACACTGTGCGCCACTTGAATAAGGCCAGTTTTTAAAGTCAAATTTTGGCTCCTATCTCGCTCTTTTCATAATGCATCAACATTTGTTGTATGCAGTTCGACAGATTGCTTTGTTACAAGTTGTTTAGTGTATTTATACCCTACACCGGTGAGGTACAGGGTATATTAACTTTGTGCAGATATTGTGACGCCTCTTAAGAGTCGTGGCCGGTATAAAAGAGTATAGATAAGCATCACCACCCGAGTCCGTTTAGCTATGTCCGTCTGTCTGTCTTGCTGTCCGTATAAACGATAACTTGATAAATATTGCTTAGAACGCGATGAAATTTCGTTTCAATACTTTTTAGCCAAAATTTAGTTTTGCCAATGGAAATGAGCCGCGGTAGCTCAGTGGTTAGTGCGTTGGACTGCGAGCCGAAAGGTCCCCGGTTCAAGCCTGGACTGGGGCTAACAACATCTTTTCATAGAAACATTTTTCTATACCGCGCTACCTCTCGTCAGTAAATGGCAAACCTACGAGAGTAAAACCATTGCCTATGAAAAAGCTCTCACCCCGCCGTTCGGATTCGGCAATAAACTGTAGGTCCCACCACTTTGAGTACAAATATAACACGCACAGCTCAAAATGGTGAGAGAGCTCGGCCGAAGTTCTATACAGGACTGTAGCGCCAAACTATTATTATTATTAATGGAAATGAGCCAAATTGGTCAACCTCCCATACAAGTCAGTTATATATAACACTTTAGTAACCAATAACTCGAAAAGTATTCATGATATACTTATAAAATTTGTGTTCCTAGAAATATTCGTTTTTCATAGTGTACATTTTAATCGAAACAAATTTATGAAATATTAACCTTAAATCTCCACATATGTTTTAAAAGTAGGAGTGATCCGCCCACATTTATTTTTTGATTACTTTTTTTTTACTTTCATATCATTTTTTTAAATTATTGGGATATACGTCGAAAATTTCTGATATGTAAATAATATTATGAGTGTAAGAATGTTCAACATAACTAAGAACTTTAAAAGGTAGGTATACAATTAAATATCCCATATTAATTTCTCCACCAAAGTGGAGAGGATTCCATATTCCGGCCCGACCGACTAAAAAAGTCCGTGACATATGATCGAACCCATGTGACCTATTTTTGTATTAATAATAGAAGCGCCGCAGGCAAATTTTTTGGAAAAAATTTATTGGACATTATTTGTTTTAATAGTAAATTTTCTGAACAGTATTGATATTTTTTTTCCCAAATATGAAAGATTCACAAAATATATTAAAAAATAATGAAAAAAAACTAGAAATAACATCCAAATAATTATGAAATAATACCTAACATAATACTTGTTCTACCAAACTTTTAATAATATAAGTAAAAATCATATTTTTAAGAAAATAAGGGTGTGTGTGAGTTCGGATAAATTTCCAATTAAACAAAATTTTTCCGGTAACATTTTTTTAGGGAACATTTCCCATAATGCTTCAAGGTAAATTTCCTTTTTATTCCAAATATTTCTACCATTTTTCTAATATTTTCTACCCGATTATATTTATTTGACAATTATATGCTATATAAGAATATATGTCAGTTTTCAAAACTGCTTTTGTAAATTTTCCGACTGCTTCCAAATATTTTCAATTGGATATTTTTAAAAATTAAAATAAAAAATTAAATATATTTTTCCAATATGTTCGAATCGGTTCATATTTATTTTGTAATTGTATGGCTATCTAAGAATAAATATAGGTTATTAAACATTTACAAACTGCTTTTTGAAAAATTCCGAATGCATCCAATTATTTTTGAATTTGTCCGGATCGGATTTTTTAAATTTCTATTTAAAAATTTGTGATACATTTCCAATATAACCGACTCGGACTATATATATTGGCAATTTTATACTAAATAAAAATATATGACAATTTCTATATGTTTTTATTTTTCGAAAATTTCCGACTGATTTTAAATATTTTCGAATTTATCATATTCAAATTTTCTCTGTACCTCAAATTCTCACAATTTAATATGAATATGACATTGGGCTTACTAACGATGTGCAGATTTTCTCAAATTAAAAGAAAATTTATTTTTGATACACAACAATATAACAAATCGTCATTTTAGAACGAAAAGTCACCAAATATATTTTTTTGAAGAACTTTATTCTCGAGTATGTTGATTAATAATATAAAAAGTGATTGATTCATTTTTAAAATTGAAAAATCAACTAATATATTTAGATTTTCCTATCATGTGGTAAATATTTAGAGATCATCGATTAAAAATTGACTGATTTATAATGATTGACAGCAAAAACTTAGAGAATTGTGATAGATTACCCTTTCGACACACTATTTAGGTAACATAAACTTTTTGATTTTACGCAAAAACTAATATCTGGACACACATTTTTGGCCAATGATCCGTATGGCAAGGTTCATTTTTATTTTGTGATAAAGTTTGCATCTGCAATATAAAGTACCAAAATATGAAATAAAAAACATATTTTTTTTGCTAGTTAATTTTTCATCTGACAGAATTCAAAAAGGATTAATATTATTAAAATTAAAAATAATTATGTTTCAAAGTGTCTTTAATATAGAACCATGGCGATAGAACCAACGTTGCCAGTTTTGTAGGAAAAATACTGTTTATGAGAACTTTTAGCATTTGCGAGATATTAGAATTCTCACACTAAATTGAGATTTTTTTTCTCTCGAAAGGGAAAAATCCCGCATTCTCACAAATTCTCACAAAAGTGATATTTTCCGCACGAGAAAATACACCGCGGGTGAAAAAATGAAGACAGAAATAACGGAATATCATTCTCATTCATTTAAAACTGAAAATTTGTCTGTGATGTATAAAAAGAATTGAGGTACTATTAGAATTTAAGGGATTTTGAGGAAAATTGTGAAAATTTGAGGTTCAGAAAGAAATTGTGAGGAGAATTTAACGGAAATTGAGAGAAATTGTGAGAATTCGAGGTATTTGTGAGAATTTTGAGAGAATTTGAGAGACTTTTCAATTACAAAATTTGTAGCGAACAGACAGACAAGAAAGCAACTTAATAAAAACGTTTTAAAAACGGCAATTTTTGCAACTTTGACTCGATTTTTTGCAAAATCTCGACGTATTGGGCAAATTCTGAGTACGCAGCAAAAATCAGGAGACCGAAATCAACCAGAAATGATAGGTTTCATTCCAGATTAGACCAACAACCCTCAATTTGTAGATCAGTGTTATTAATACACCGAGAGCAAAACGTAGTTAACTATCTTCTAGTTTTCGTAGTTAATTGAAAATTCAATAACAAACATGATAGTTAAATATATTTAAAACAAAAATAGTCAGAATTATTATTAAGGCGTCCCAATTTCTTGCATGAAAAGCCACGTTGGTCTCAAGTAAGTTTACAAATATAATGGCGTAAAGTTCATAAATACTGTTAATATATTTTCAGAGCTTTTTGCAAACGATTCTTGAAATTTCCGAGAAAGGATTTTGAACTACACATTGTAGGTTGCGTGTATCTGGCGCTGTACAACGTAATATGAGTCGATAGTGATGAGCTGCATCTACAAGCCGCTCGCAGAGCCCTCGTTGGCAAAGGAAACCTTTGGCTAGGTCAAATCCATGGTGAAAAAGACGCAATTTCATGATACCGTTGAAAATCAGTCAGACTTAACGCGACTCACAGAGGTAGAGGCAATAACGCAGTTGCAAACAATAAAAATGTTATTACTTTTAAAATAAATTCTTTACTTTTAGCAAGTGAAGACTACTTGGTATGCCAATGTCTTTGATTTCGACAAAGTTCTAGTGCCAGGATCCATGTGCAACGGAACTGCAGCTTCACGGCAACATAAAAGCTTGCGGATTCATTGCTAACGACTGCGAGCGTCTCATTACCGGCACTTAAGAAGGAAATAACAACAAAATTCACGCTCTAAGCCTCAACTATAACACTAACACTTATGCCGTGGCGTTGACGTTATTTTGTAAAAAAAATGTTGTGCTTTGTTTTAATAAAAAAAAAGCAAAAGAAAACGAGTTGGGAAAGTTAGGTCACATGGGTAAGTTCGGTCACATGGTGCGGATTTTTATAGTCGGTCGGGCCCGACTATGGAATACCCTACACCTTTGGTGGAGATATTAATGAGGAATATTTAATTGTATACCTTAATTTTATTTTTTTAATTATGCTGAACCTCCCCACCCTCAGAATATTATTCATATATCAGAAATTTACGTCTTATATCCCCATAAATTAAAAAATTTATAAAAAGTATAAAAAAAACTAAAAAAAAAATTGAAAAATATAATTGGGCGGACCACGCCTATATTTAAAATTTTGAAAGGCTAATATTTCATAGATTTGATTTTAATAATTTACGGATCAAATTTCCACTATGAAAACCCGGGAAATAATGAAAAAAAAAAGTGGGCGGATCACGCCCATTTTTGGATCACATATTTTTAGGTGAATTCTAACAATACGTTTTAAATTTTATAACTATACCTTGAATACTTTTCGAGTAATTAGTTTCGAAAGAGTTATATAAAAGTGACTTGTATGGGAGGTGGGCGTGTCCGTTGACCGATTTCGCTCATTTTCAAACTCAGTTCCTACTTTTGGCTAAAATATATTGAGACGAAATTTCATCGCATTCTGATCAGTATTTCTCAAGTTATTCTGTATTCGGACAGCAAGACGGACAGACAGACAGACGGACATGGCTAAACGGACTCGGGTAGTGATGCTGATCAAGAATATATATACTTTTCCATACCGGACACGCTTCCTAAGGGGCGTTACAATATATGCACAAAGTTAATATACCCTGTACCTCATAGGTGTAGGGTATAAAAATATGACATTTCATTTATTAAGTTATGAACTAATTGAAACTATTGCGTAGTTTCTCAAAAAAATATTTTTAAAACTCTATCGAAGTTGAACACAACTACGACGAAGTAAATTTTCAAACGTAGTTAGAATTGACTATGTTTCATTGTCGGAGGATTTTCATTCACGCCGTAGTTGAAAACATAGTTATGTATAACTACATTTTGCTCTCGGTGTGGAAAAGAATTATAAATAATTATTATAATCTGACTTTTTCAAATAAAAGTTACAATTATGTTTCTGCAATAAATACATAAACATTTAGAAAATTATTTTTAAAAATATGATGCCATCAAAACACCATTTTATTATTAAATGAACATGAACATTATGATTATGAACATTAAATTAAATGGACGTTTCGTTTGGACGTTTCAAATGTATCGTATATACGAACAAGTTGATAATAAAGGACATTAGGTAGGTTCATGAACTTCACAACCCTCACTCGTTTGCCGTTTTGACTATACTTTTTTAGAATAGATTTCCTTGCAACAATGTCGAATGGTACCGAAGTTCTGTAGAACAAACGTATTTTAGAAACACATCGGTTATGCTTTCAATGCTGTTATTATTTCATGTCCCTTAAGAAAATGTCGCACTTCAGGTTTATGCCGTTGTTGTTATTATTTCAATTTAATTATTTTCTAATTTTTTAAGAAACAAAAAGTACTCATAATGTCTTACCCGAGGATATAGGGTTAAAATCCTTTAAATAATCATCGTTGGGATGACATAGAGGCAAACTATCAGCTAATTCTTTTTTTGGATTTGTTATATTCCTTAGTGTTGGGCGTGAATAACCATTTCTCTTTGGAATAACTGATTTTTCCTTGCGTTGAATTTCCTATGGATTATATTTTTAGATATATGTTGCTTAGAAATACTAAAAAGAACTGTATAATAACTTACAGGAACCACAGCTACTTGAACAGTATCAGAAAATTTTACTTTATTTTTTTCTACAACTGCAGTTCTACCAATAAAGTCCTTGGAGACAGTTGTTGGATGTGTACCAAGCGTGTTGTGTCCGTTAACTACTGTGGCGTTTTGTGTAGTTGAGCTATTCGATAGTATTGATCCAGACGGTTTCCTTTGTGAACTTTTTTGATAGTCCAAATGCAGACCAGCAACAGTTGAAATTGACGTGGATGGTATATTGCCGGACACCAGAGGATGTTGAAAAAATATGGGTCGATATTGAGAAAATGCTCTGGTGGTAAAATCAGCTGGTAAGTTAATTATGGACGGAGTGGAATTTTTTTGCAGAAGTTGTTGATTTGTTTTAGGAAAACTAGGAGATAATTTAGACGCTGTGATCGATGTTCGTGACAGAATGTGTTGGGCAATTGTTGCATTTGAAATGGCAGGAACTTTTGCGGTGTCCATTTGCCACGACAAACCAACATTCGTCTTTGAATATCCTGTAATATTTGTAAGTAAAATAATTTATATCAGACAAAAAAAAAAAAAAACTACCAGTTAAATGAGTTGTTTTGCTTTGGCTGTTGTTATCATTATTTGTTGGCACGACTATATCTTGTTGTTGAATAATATACGACGACTTGACTGTTGGGAGGTTATGATGTAAGTCCGGCTTTGGAATGTTAATTTTTTTCATTTCAGATTTTACAATTTTCGATTTCAATGACGGTAGAGGAGGAACATAATTCTTAAAGCGATTTTGGCTTTTTTCTTTTTGCAGTTGATACATATGCTTCACCTCCACCATTGTCCCACAATAAGATGACTGAGAAAATGTAGATTCCGAATTACATTCACTTATTTTATTTGGAATGCCATTTCCAAATTCTTCTTCGTGAAGTATAACCACAGCTCTATTTAAAGCAGCAGCAGAATAATTTTCGAATTTGCTCTTACTTTTCGTACTGTTAAATAGATCCATAAAAAGATCATAATCTTCAATATCATCTGCAATTTCAAATGCATCTGCGTAAATATTATTCCTGTAGGTATACAAATCTATAAAAAAATCTTTGCGGAATTTACAAACAAACCTTAATAAAAAGAAAAAGAATCTGCGTTTCAAATCGAACACCTGATCGCTGAACTCATCCTTCGTCTCCTCGCTTAATGAATTTGAAAATGTTTTGAAAGCTTTTACCATTAACCCAACACAAGAACGATTAAGTTCGCCTTGAAAAAAAACAAAATTTGCAATTTTATGCAATGATATTAAGCACATTGCTCCATATGTCTCCCAGTTTAGTGCAACGAATAAATTGACAGCCTTCTCCAATTGATTAAGTAATAAATATTTATCAACAATAACATCGACGGTAAGCCCAGAATTGTGAATATCTCCGCGCATACCAGACGTGGAAAAAAATCTCAAACATCCTAGAGGACCATTTTCAAAGTATAGTAGTAGAAAGCTGTCTGTTTGCGCGTAACATTGAGATAAAGTCTCCATGTCAGGTTTTCGGCTGAATGCAATTTTTAGCAGTTTAGATTGGCTTCCGAAATACTGCGAAAGGTCGAACAAAATTGATGACGTTACATGATCACTTTGTAAATGATTGGCTACAGGGCATAATGCTAGGTCGAAGCACTGAAACTGCGACCGATCGTTGGCAATCATAATGATGCTGGAGTCAGAGTGCCAACTGCATTGAGAAGGAATCTATTAACGAAATCATTATTAATATATTTATGAAAATGAGTCCTTAAATTGTAATTACTATATCTATCTGTGCAACCACCTTCGTGTCCTGCTGAACCAAATCGTGCAAACATATGTAACGACCCGTAGTACCCATGAACAGCTTTTCCTTGTCTGGACTAAATGCAATACAAGATATTTGTGTTCCTATCGGGATTAACGCCAATACAGAACGCTGCATCTTTCCCAAATTTATATCGTAGGAACATATTTCCGCGCATATTTCTCCTTTGCGCAAAATTTTCTGTTCAACTGTAAGAATTTGGAACTCAGTGGATCGTAAAAAATTCACATAGACCGGATCGTTTTCAGTCCAACAGTAGGAAACAGATTCAAGTTGCAAACTTTAAATAAATACTATTTCTTTAATTGATAATTTTTAATTAAAATTTGCCTACCCTTTTAATTTAAAAATATTAATATTAGCACGATCTTGATCGCGAATTGTAGGCCGCCAGGGGTAAACTTCGTTCTGTGATGACTTTGTCCATATAACAAACAAATCGAAACTACTGTTTACGACCAGGTTACGCAATAGTTTTCGATCGCTGGGGCCTGGAATCAGTACGTGAAATATGCGCGGGTCCATTTTGCATATTTTTTCCAGGCCTTGTGGGCGTGTATTCGGTCGCTGCAGATATACTACCGTTAGCTGGTTTGTATTATAAGCCAATACAATGTGCGAACGTGTAAAAAAAGCTACACTCACATAGATAGCAACAACAGCATCAGACAAAAAATAAGTTAACACTAATTGCATGTAAAACGCACTTAAAAGAATCTCACCATCACTGATATATTCAGCTGCTAATTTTCCAACAAAGTACTTCTCGAATACCATACGCAAAATATCCCCAGTGTACATGTCTATGCAAATGTGAGCAATAACACCACTAGCAAACAGCAGAAGCACTGCAGTGCCATCATGCCAATGAGAATGAACGAGTCGCTGTGTGCGCAACAACTCTTCCAATTTCTTGATGTTGTCCTTAAGGCGGTGTCTGCTGCCTCTACGATTATTTTTAAGTACGGCAGTGCCGTTGCGATGTTCCGTATACTCCCGTTTCGCTCGTGCAGCTATATCGTCTTGGTCGAAATCTCGGATGCGCGCATATCTAAATGCACCATAGTCTGTAGCCTTGATTCGAATATCGTCACGAATCGACCAAAGATGGTATTCGCTAAGTAATGTAAGCATATTTATCCACACTCCAAATGGATTTGACTGCTACATACGAATTTTAATTAGATGCTGAAATCATTATAATCTCTGGATTACAAGTACTTATCACATTATATTTTATTCACCTACTCATTAATAAAATAAGCATTTATGTGGATCCACTATTTGTTTTCACGACTTTATAAAAAAAAGCAAACACAAACAAGACATTGAATTCACACATTTTTGTTACATGGATGCCAACTTTTTACAAAATACACTTAATTTGTATGGTTCGCAAACAATTCATCGTTAACAATTTAACGAAAACTTTCACCGTATAACAATTCAACCTATAACAATTTAACAACCAATCAACAATTCAACTAATAGAGTTGACATACACAGAAAAAAGTATCGTTCGTCATATTGACAAACGACGTACATCAAAGTATTTTCGTAATATTGACGAACAAGTTAATCAATATGTCGTACAATCGTACTTGTTTTGTTGTAGTCGTTTATCAATATATAAATTATCAATATATATTATGTATACACACAGAAAACTGATTTGTTGCGGCAACCAACTGAATTGCCCTACCGAATTATTCGGTTGCGGAAACTTGCTGATTAGGAGGTTGGTACAAGAATGAGATTGTGCTAACCTCCTAGTCAGCAAGAATGAGGTTGTGCCAACCCTCTATTCAGCCAGCATGAGGTTGTTTAAACCTTCAAGTCAGCAAGCATGCCGAAACCTCCAATTGAAATTTTATTTTTGGAATATTTTTTATATAGAAAAATTATTTATGTAAAATTTTCTATATGTATTTTTGATGCGTAAATATGTCACGCACACAATTTCAAAAAATTTATCTATTAATTCCTGTTCCCTGAAATATCAAAAACAGTATAAAAACACATTTAATATTTTATTTCATCATAATTAAACGAAATAAAAAACTATTTATAATGCCACATGGTCACATATTTTTATTATATTTCACTAGCTAAACAGCAATTTGTATTGAATTCATTCATGATTTTATTAACATTCATATATTTATTTAGCATTTTTACTTAATTAATGAATTTCATGTTGTTTGCCACTTGTGAAAATTTTTGACGTTTATTTATTTCTGCATGTATCCATAATTTTTGGCTAGAAACTGGAAACCGAACTGCTGATAGACATGAGGTTGCTGTTTGTCATTTATTTTGTTGATACAATAACGTACTCAGTTGCGGTAACAAATGCACAAACGTCAAATTGTGGCAGAATGAAAAATGCAATCATGAGGTTACGACAGCCGAACGTGCAGTTGCGCGGATTAACATTTCGGTTAGAGTAAAAAATGGTACGTTCATTTTAATGACATGGGGTTACAACAAATGTATTACGGTTGCAACACTGAAACGTTGGTTCAATTAACCTCATGTCAAAAGAGAATTTTTCTGAATTTTTCTGTGTGCAATGTTTTCGGCAGCGACGTCAGCAAACTCCGAAGCAATCTCTATTAAAAAGGTATATTCGCTGATATCACAGATAAAAATATTGTATGTATATATATAACAATTGATATTAATAGCAAACAAAATATGAATGTATTTACTAATGAATTAATTGTATTTACACATTTTTGATTAAAATATTAATAGGAATAAATTGAATATCATTTCAATACAACTATTGTCATTCTGTGTTCAAATCTGTTAGAAAATTTATCACTGAAAACATATTTAATGAGATCTCCCGATTTGGGAGTCACCAACTACACCCAACCGATCAGCTCATTATCAGCGTATTTTTAGGCTGCAGTAACTGAAAAACAGCATTGTCTCTGTACTGTAAGTTATCAACGGCCAAGGCGTAAACGCATTATATGGTCAGCCTCAGTTTTTTGCCATCGCATCTGCAAATATTTCCCCAACGAATTTGTATGCCGAGTTTTCCATGCAATTGTTATCATAATGAATCAGTATGTAGCCGCGGAAGATCAGTGGTTAGTGCGTTGGACTGCGAGCCGCAAGGTCCCCGGTTCAAATCTGGACTGGGGCTAACAACATCTTTTCATAGAAACATTTTTCTATACCGCGCTACCTCTCGGCAGTAAATGGCAAACATTGCCTATGAAAAGCTCTCACCCGCCGTTCGGATTCGGCAATTAACTGTAGATCCCACCACTTTGAGTACAAATATAACACGCACAGCTCAAAATGGTGAGAGAGCTCGGCCTAAGTTCTTATAGAACTGTAGTGCCAAACTATTATTATTATTATTATGAATGCTCGCATCAACAACATTATCCGTTGCAAATGTATTTATTCTTGTAATTAATTTAGTGTGTTTCCATCCATATTTTTAAAAGTTTTATAAATACAACAATAATTTCAATCAAGTTGTTTGTATTGCAAAAAGGGTAATGGTTTTTTAATACATGTCAACGGTTTAAATTGTCGAAATAGACGTAAACTACTGTCATTAAAAATTTGACAGTAACAACTTTCGGATTAACAGTAGACACTGTTATCTGTATATTTGACATTTAGCAAAACTACACTTTATACTGTTGTTTTAACACTTTTTCAACAGTAACTTACAGTGGGTTCTATTTCAGCACTGAAAACTGTTGAAAAACTATCCAAAACGACAGTTTTTTTCTGTGTGTGTAGTAATAACTACTTTTAAGGTCCATTCATATCAGACAGCACTTTGCGTATCATGCACGACAAATATTCATCAGTACATCTTCCTCGTCTACCTTTCATAAAAACATGACATATAAAGTGTTACAATATGTATTTATTTAGATTTCTATTAAAAGAGGAAGAGCAGGGTATACAATATGTTTCATCATCATATTTCGTATAGTACCGGAGTTAAGGCCAATGAAATGTTGAATTTTAGGTAGGCGTTACAGAATACCGATCATAATATAATTTCGTATAATTATTGATCCTTACAAAAAATTAAAGAAACTTAGTTATGGCTGTTGAAATTTTAAATTTATATGACAGGTAGGCGTGGTAGTAGGCCATCACAACCATTTTCAGTGCTCCATTGTATACCCTACACTAAGAGTGAAAGGGTATATTATGTTGCACTAAATTTCAATAATAATATACCTCTTCTATCATCAGAGTTATAGCCTTTTAACTGTAAATTGTATATTGCAGCCAGGCGTGTCAGTTGACGGTTACCGACCATTTTTTTAGTTATATGGTTTGTATTTAAGACATATAGTTTATACCAGTTTTAATTGATGTATCTCAAACCACTCCAATAGGGATACCTCTGTTATATATTTTCGACTCCTATTTTCATTTCAAATAATAACAATGTAATTTCTCTAATTTAAAGATGCAATAAGTATACGAAAATTAAACATTTATATATTTAAAAAATATTTTATTTATTATTGTCCTATCGAAAAGTTACCAAAATGATTAAAAAGTTACCAAAATGTTTAAAAAGTTACCAAGTTACCAAACAACCAATTTTGGTTGTAAGTTGTATGGCAACCGTGTGTAGTAACATTAAATGTGTGCTTTCTCACTTCTGCGGATTACGCATGAGTTAGACATTATAAATATTCATTTATGTGGCTTTCCGTACTCTGCTATATATATATATACACTCAGAAGAAAATGTACCATTAAGTACTTTATGGTACGACCATCGATCTTATGGTTTCTGTATTAATAGTTTTTTCTTTTGAAATCAAAAGTTTTCTAATTAATTCAATAGTATTGAAAAATTCAGTACCATAAATTTAAATATTTCAATATTATTATTTTAAATAGAATAAATACTGTTGTTTTAATGGTTTCCTCCCATAATAATAAACGTGGTGTAAATTAAAATGGTACGTTCATTTTAATGACATGGGGTTACAACAAATGTATTACGGTTGCAACACTGAAACGTTGGTTCAATTAACCTCATGTCAAAAGATAATTTTTCTGAATTTTTCTGTGTGCAATGCTTTCGGCAGCGACGTCAGCAAACTCCGAAGCAATCTCTATTAAAAAGGTATATTCGCTGATATCACAGATAAAAATATTGTATGTATATATATAACAATTGATATTAATAGCAAACAAAATATGAATGTATTTACTAATGAATTAATTGTATTTACACATTTTTGATTAAAATATTAATAGGAATAAATTTAATATCATAAATCATAACGGATTTACAATGTTTATATATATATATATATATATATATATATATATATATATATCTATATCTATATATATATATATATATATATATATATATATATATATATATTTATATATATATATATATATATATATATATATATATATAATTACTTACTTATTGGTTTTATATATATATTTCTGTATATATAGGTTGTAATGGCCAAATAAGTAAGTATAGATATTATATATGTATATATATATATATATATATATATATATATATATATATATATATATATATATATATATATAGACGTTGATCACCACTGGGTACAGAATTGAGTACCTTTTTTGCTGGAGCGCTTTCATCCATACGCTCGACATGTCCAAGACAGCATAAGCGCTGAATCTTAATGCGCCTGACTATGTCAATGTCGGCGTAGATCTCATTCAGTTCGTCGTTCCATCTGATTCTGTACTCGTTTCCAACGTATATTGGGCGATATATTTTCCGAAGAATCTTTCTTGCTCAATAGACGGGTGTCTAATATACCATTGCCCGGTGGTCGCCACTAGAAGACAGTGAGTCTTCTTGATGAGATACTAAACAAGGAAAATTCGACTCCTAGTACAAATGCATTTCCTAGTACAATATTCAATGTCATTGCGGCACGTGTTCCCGTTGTTCAAAATCAAAAATATTTAGCATATATTATTTTTTTGTCCCTAATTAACAATCTTAGGGGATGAGAAAACTAAAAATCGAAAAAAGTGTTCAATAAGTGACACCCTAATATATATATGTTTTATAAAAATAAAATTTGAATTGCCACAACCTCAAACACATCGACTTGGACAACCTCGCTTTTCACCACTTCATACTCACTGACTTATGAGGTTGTTGGAAATACTTTATCGGTTGTTACCGCAATCGAATAATTCGGTAAGGCATTTCTGTTGGTTGCTGCAACAAATTCGTTTTCTGTGTAATCTATTTCGCGTGAATAACGTAATTTATAATTTATTCATTCAAATTATTTAAAATCGACAAAATACAATAGTAAAAATTCCAATAATATCAATGCAATAACAATTCATACTGAGAAAAAATTTCAAAATTATTTATAATAAAATTTGAGGCGCGGCCACGATGTGGATCAAAATAATTTTATTTATTCATTATATTTCTTTTATTTAAACTTGTTGTATAAAAAAACTTACTTAAACTAATTAATCGTTTTAATACTTTAAATAATTATAATAATAATAATAATAATAATAGTTTGGCAATATAATACTTTAGTACAGATTAAAATAAAAACAAAGCCAATAAAACGATAATGCAAAAAAAAAAACATATAAAAAAAAGACTAAATAAAAAGTAAAAAAGAAATGGAAACACAAAAGTAACTGAAAAATTCAAACAAAAATCTCATTTTAAAGTTATTTTCTTAATAATATATATTTAAAAGGTATTAAAAGCAAATAATAGGAGCACTAAAAAATAAAAATACATTTTAAGAGATTATATTATTATCGATATACATGTGATTAATTATTTAAGCCAAAACCTTTTTGAGAAATATTTTATTTTCAAAATAAATTTAAAATGTCGTAAAAACAGATTTGCAAGTCCTTTAAATAGGTGGGTCCTCAAAGTCAATACGTTGTAAAACCGCAACCTTGTAAGGTTTTTTATGATGTCAGGGCCGTTTTATCATGTTAAGGGTGAACTGTTCAGAAGTACAATACGGAAATTGATTAAAGCTGATTTGTTTTGGATTCATATTTATTTTCCCCATTGGCAACAATGTTGACTTCATCAATGTGTTTTGATGTGGACGCGTCGGACTCCAGACAGCCCCTAAAAGTCACTGAAATGTTTAATGAAGACAATACAAATGTTATATAATATAAATATTAATTACTTAATGAAAGGAATATCGGTTAAAGGTTGTATTTTTCATTATACCAAAATTATATAAATACTCTAAAGTGTTAAAATAAATGGAATTAAAATTAATTGCAAACGATGACAAAAAGAGCTTTTAAACATTTCATATGCAGTATATCGCAAAACCAAATGCATCACACACATATTATTTAAAACAATTATTTAAAAAAACTTGACTTTGTAAATACTGTCACTACCAAAAAAAATTGAAAACCAATCTCTAATTAATTAATTAATTATTTCAAAATAGCACACAAAAATGCATTGTTTTAAAAGTCAGGTATAAGTATGTTATGTTATTATATTTAATTTTGTTTCTAACATTGGTAAAGAATGTAGGTAAATATGGAATAAGTACCGTTTCGCCACTCGGTAACTAATGGACTAAATACTCGGGGTGTGAGGATACTATTTAATATTAATCTATCGACCGCTTCAAGAATTTGCGCGCATTTTTCTGACACAGATCATACCTTAAGAAAGTTTGGAAGTGGCCGCCAATAAAGACAAAAGTTGCTCAAGACAGGTTAATCAAACAAACGTAAAAAAAAGAATCGCGTAAGTACTCAGTATTTTAATAATCGAATAAATAAGTTATAAAACGTCTCATTGTGCTAAGACACAATTGGGCGACGACTCGATGATGTCAACCGTACATCCCTGCCAATAAAAGGTGTCAATTGTTCAAAAACTACCTACCACGAGACCGGTACCATTGGCACCGACTAATGACAAGATTTTGAAGAACAGTTCTGTGATAGGTCTAAAGGTCTGCATGAATAGACAGATCGTGTCCATGCTACCATGTCGCTAGTGAAGCGATAATGCACTAGGTGCCGCCATAGTCACGAGACTTATTTACACATTTGCCAAGTCCAAAATGAATAACAAACTTGCATTTAGTATTCTGTATTTTTCTGTATTCTTCGCAGAGAATGTCAATCGAGATATAATCGTTGAAGAAGATACGTAGTCGCTGTGTTTTTATACCCTACATTTAGAGTGAAAGGGTACACTAATAAAACAAGATGTTTATGAAAGTCTTGCTGCAACTATCTGTTTAAATTTACGCCTTATAGCAAATATTCAAAAATCCCATAAGTTTCAATAAAGTTGCAGCAAAACTATTAATATTTTTTAAATATGACATATAAGCAGATAATTACGAGATGTTTGCCACAACAGCAATGATAATTGAGATATTTACAGTTGACTGATAGCAAACCTCCTGAGTTCTTGGACATTTGCAACAAAAATCTTGAGTTATTTTGACATTTGACTACTATAAAAAAGGAAATTGGCGTACTTTTTCCTTATGCTCGATTTGTCCACAACAATTTAGTAAATCCAATAGTTTAAAAAAGTGTCAACTTAAATATTACATTTTAAAGGTAAAAGTGAAAATAAAATTTCCTGGGATTGAAATTATAAAGACGTAATGGAAAATATTTCTTTTCAGAGTTTACTTTGATGATAGCAGCGCAGATAAACTTAGCTATTCCGCGAAGAAGTCGTGTTACAATTTTAAATTCGAAGGATTTATAAACACGTTGGCGATGTATAACCAGGATACTGTTTTAGAATAAATAAAAATACATTTGATTCATTTTATTTTAATTCAATAAAAATTACTCCGCGAATTCTAATGGAGTACCTTTTCCAAATGTTTCACAACTATTTTCCTATTTGTAAGATGTTTAATTGATGGTTGCTATAAATAATCGTAAATTTGAAAGATGATTGCTAGCAATATCTCTCGTATTTGACGGATGCTTGAGAGATGGTTGTCTCAAATAATTGTAAATAACTAATAATAATGTGTAAATAACTTGATATTAGGGCTGTGATATTTCTGGTAATCATCTTTGTTTTCTTAGTGTACGTTGTACGTGGCGAGATCGGTCCATTGTGGCCTGAAATTTACATCTACAGATCAATTTTACTTTATACGGGCATAAGTAAACTTTTTGGTCCAAATATACATTGACTTCATGCTCAAATACATGAAAATAATGTTTTCCCGCAAACCTACTTGTGGTTCCAAAAAAAAAAAAAATCGAAATCGAATCGAAAATTCTTCAGCGATCACAAGTTTGTAGTTATTTTTAAGATTCGTATGACATGGTGACCTATGTACCACTTTGAATGGTAACCGCACACATTATCACATATGTGTAGGGTATTTATAGTCGGCTTAGACTTAGTAAAACATTCATAATTCTTACTAACTTCATCACACCAACTATTACTTTAAAATTTCCCATGTGATCTAACCTTCCTACCGGTTTATTTTTATAGTCGTCAATCGATAATTTTGTACCGAAATTTCTCAAAAATTTAATTTTAATTTATAAAAAAGCTAATAATTCATACACCCAGAATAAAATTCCCTCAAATCCCATTAAAATTGGACAATTATTGATTTAATAGTATACAAAAAATAAATCTTTTCATATAAACTCAATGGCAATGTCAAGGTATTTTCTAATATTTAATGGTATTTTCCGATTTAAATAATAATTTGTCCTGTTGACTATTTTTAATAGTAAAAAACTATTATATATGGGCCATTACACACCAAATCGACCAGCGCACATTGGGCTGAGTGTATGGAAAAGGCGCGCATCGAAGTTTTTTGTATGTAACTTTTGAACTAAAAAAGATTTTGAAAAAAGAAAAATTGTTTTGAAAACTAGACACTTCAGGGAATATATATTTTAGTTTTTATTGAAAAACTCAGCAATCGTATTTTTAAATGTTGTAAAGAAAAAATTTGCTTTCAAATTTTTTCATTTTCGAATTATAATTTTGTACGAGATACATTGAAATAAATTCTGTTTTATAAAAAACCCCAACTCCGAACCATTTATTAAGTTCCAATAGGTTATGGGCGACATAAGGGAATCCTCATACGGAATACCGCAGTTTAACGGCAGCGGTTTCGACGAGTGGCAATTTCGGGTGCGAACACACCTGGACGCGCTAAATGTGGTGAGCGTGTTAACGGACGACCCACCATCGGATGCAGGGGCTAGAGCAGAATTTTTGAAAATGGACAGGAAGGCGAAGGATCGTTTGGTGGGATTTATACACAACGATTACCTTAATTATATTCGAGACAAGGACACGGCAAAGCAGATGTGGCAGAGTCTGCAGTCAGCGTTCGCAAAGAAATCCGTTGTGAGCCAACTCTTAGTGCGAAAGCAGCTAACAAAGCTTCGCATGAAGGAAGGCGATACGGTATCGGTTCATTTGATGGCGTTTGAGAGTTTGGTGAGACAACTCAGAACATCGGGCGCTACACTAGAGGAGAGTGATTTGTTGGCGCAGCTATTTTTGACATTGCCGGAAAAATTCGATCCGCTTATCACCGCCCTGCAGAACTTGGAAGACGGCAAGCTAACGTTGAATGCTGCGAAGGAAAGGCTGCTGGCAGAAGAAACAAAGCTGTGTGATCGTCAAGTGGAAGACGTTCGAGAGAAGACCGCGTTTTCTGGAAGAAAACATTTCAAGAAAGTCGCTAAATTTCAAGGCAAGTGCTTTAAATGCTCTAAGATTGGACATAGAGCGAGAGATTGTCGTCAAGGAGAAGCGCGCAGCGTCAGCGAGAAAGGAAATAGTATATGCTTCATGGCTGATAGTTGTGCAGCAAGCGCAAAGAGTTCAAAACTCAAATTCAAGTTGGATTCTGGAGCAAGTGACCATTTAGCTAACGAGAAGTGGTATTTTCTGGAGCTACAGGAGTTGGAAAATCCAATTTTAATCAACGTCGCAAAGGATAACCAATCCCTGATTGCGAAGAGCTCAGGAAAAATCAGTGGTCTAAGCGACAAAGGCGTGCAGTTAGTTATGAAGGACGTGTTGTATGTTCCAGAGTTGCGGGACAATTTGCTGTCTGTTCGGAAGCTCACTCAAGCTGGAATTGAGGTAATATTCCATAAGAAGGAAGCAACTATTATCTGGGATGGTGAACTGATCGCAACAGCTTATTTACGTGGCGGGCTGTACGAAATCGAGGTGGATGTAAAACGGTCAGCTGTAAACATGTGCAATACAGATAAAGTTAAGCTGTGGCACAAGCGCCTAGGTCACATTGGACAACAAGCTTTTAATGAGTTGGTAAATAAGGACTTGGCCAGCGGATTAAATGTGAAGACTCAGAATATTGGATTCTGCGATGTTTGCGTAGAAGGAAAACAGAGTCGTGATCCTTTCAATGGAAGTCGTCAACGAGCTAGAAGACCTCTGGAAAGAATTCATTCCGATGTCTGCGGTCCGATTGATCCAGTTGCGTGGGATGGATCAAGATATTTTGTATCTTTCATTGACGATTTTACGCACTTCGCAATGATATACGTCATTAAAAAGAAATCGGACGTGTTCGTAGCAATGAAGGAGTACGAAGCAATGGTGACTGCAAAATTTGGTACGTCTATATCAAAGCTGACGGTGGATCAAGGACGAGAGTACTGTTCAAAAGACCAAGAGGAATGGTACAAAAAGAAGGGGATCCAGGTGGAAGCAACTGTGGCCTACTCTCCTCAGCAGAATGGCGTTGCGGAGCGTTTCAACAGAACATTAGTTGAAAAAGTGCGTTCGATGTTAATTGAATCTGATGTCCCGAAACGAATGTGGTGCGAAGCTGCGCTTACTGGAGTGTACCTTATAAACCGAAGTCCAACCAAATCGTTAAATGGGAGCGCAACTCCAGCAGAAATGTGGTACGGTACAAAACCTAATTTAGACAATCTTCGGGTTTTCGGCTGTAAATCATTTGCATGGATACCGAGTCAACGTAGAAAGAAGTTGGATACCAAGAGTCGCAAATCAGTTATGGTAGGATATGCACCTAACGGCTACAGGCTATGGGATATTTGCGCACAAAAACTGTTCATTGCGCGCGATGTTAAATTCAATGAAGATTCTTTTCCCTTCAAGCGCGAACATCTCAGCAACATAAATGACTCGCAGATTTGCGTAACATATAGCCACGAACAAGAAGGGGATATTGATGAAGATACTGTCGTGGCGAATGAAGATCATCTTGTAAACGAGGAACGATTTCATCTGAAAGAAGATGGCGAAGAAGAAGAAACAGCAGCTAGTGACAATTATGAAGATGCATCAGATAACGATGGTGCTGCAGCGCTGCCTCTGCAAGTTGACAACAGTAATTCTCCTGTTGAGGTTACATTGAGACGCAGCGAACGAGAGCGCCGAGCTCCAAAGAAGTTTATGGATTTCTTTACTGGATATGGAGCAACTTCAGCTGTACGCGGTTTGTTAGATGTTCCAGACACGTATTCTGAAATATGCGGTAGAGCTGACGCGGATAAATGGATGATGGCAATCAAAGACGAATTGGAATCGTTAAAGAGGAACAAGGTATGGGAGATGGTATATCCTCCAAAGAATGCAAAGTTACTCAAGTCGAAGTGGGTCTTTCGGTTGAAAGAAAATGAATACGGCATACCAACAAGATACAAGGCACGACTTGTGGCGAAGGGATTTTTACAAAAACCTGGAATTGATTTCAGTGAAACCTACGCACCAGTGGCAAAACTAACAACGATAAGAGTTGTATTGGCTGTTGGAATACACGAGCATTTACATTTTCATCAGCTTGATGTAAAAACAGCATTTTTGCACGGCGAGTTAAAAGAAAACATACACATGGCAATACCAGACGGCGTAGTTGCAGACGACGGAAAAGCATGGAAACTTCGAAAATCACTTTATGGCCTCAAGCAATCGCCGCGATGTTGGAACGAGAAGTTCAACGAACACTTGTTGGAACTTGGCTTTACGAGATCGAGGCATGACTATTGCTTGTACACAAAACTCGGCGATCAGGACGATATGTTGATATTGATACTGTACGTTGACGATTTATTGATTGCGGGAAAAAGTATAATATCAATTGAAAATTTAAAAAGGAGTTTAAGTGAAAAATTTGAGATGTCAGATTGCGGCGAGCTCAAGCATTTTCTCGGTATCAAATTTGAAACAAACGGTGGATGCATTAAGTTGTCACAAGAAGCTAACATTGAAAAATTGCTTCAAAAATTTGGAATGGCGGAGTGCAATCCTGTTAAGAGCCCTATGGAAAAAGGACTACAGCTGTTTCCAAAGAAGGACAACGATAAGTTTGAAAAGCCTTATCGTGAAATGTTAGGAAGCATAATGTACATAATGTTATGTGTCAGGCCTGACATATGTTATCCCATTGGGTACATGGGACGGTACCAGCAAGATCCTGCAGAAGAGCATTGGCAAGCTCTGAAAAGAATTCTGAGGTACCTGAAGGGGACAAAAGGAAAGACGTTGCTATTTAAAGAATATTCCAATAAACCAATAATCGGATTCGCAGATGCTGATTGGGCGAGTAATGTTGCAGATCGCAAGTCAGTCAGCGGTTTTGTATTTCAAGTATACGGATGTACAGTTTCATGGTCAAGCAAAAAGCAAGTCACTGTCGCGACTTCATCTAGTGAGTCTGAATATGTGGCTCTAAGTGCAGCAACGACAGAAGCTATTTGGTTGAGAGGATTACTACAGGACCTTAATCAAATGGCGAATGAACCTGTTGAAATATATGAAGACAACAAAGGTTGTATTGGAATGGCCAACTCCCTCGAGTCCAAGCGAGCTAAGCATATAGATATCAAGCACCATTTTATAAGGGACCATATTGCAAATGGACATATTAAATTGGAATCGATTTGTACTGAAGAACAGTTGGCAGATGTTATGACTAAATCACTTGATGTTACTAAATTTAAAAATTTTTGTTTAAAGCTAGGTTTGTACGATTGAGAAGGGGTATTGAAAAACTCAGCAATCGTATTTTTAAATGTTGTAAAGAAAAAATTTGCTTTCAAATTTTTTCATTTTCGAATTATAATTTTGTACGAGATACATTGAAATAAATTCTGTTTTATAAAAAACCCCAACTCCGAACCATTTATTAAGTTCCAATAGTTTTAAACTTGTTCCATGAGTACCCTACATGTAATTGAAAGGCAGAGTTGACTGATTTATTGATATGAAAAATATATATAAAAAAAAATAGAAATTCCTAGTTTTTCAACAAAATATCTTAAATTATTTTAATTTATATACTTCTCTTATTTCTGGCATAATCAGTTACATTTTGTTCATTAATTAAGGAATTATTGAACAAAATGTGAAATACGACTAAAATTCTCACTATAAAAAACCTGTAAATAATGTAAAAAAAATGTGGGCGGATTACGCCCATTTTTGGAAGAAATATAAGTTTTAAATAATAATAATAATAGTATAAATATATATATATATATACTTTTGCCCCATTTTTCCTAACTTTGAAAAGGTAAAAATCTCAAAATTTATTTTTTTGGTCGATTTGGTGTGGAATGGCCCATATATATATATATATATATATATATATATATATATATATATATATATATATATATATATATATATATATATATATATATATATATGGGCCATTCCACACCAAATCTTCCAAAAAAGTAAATTTTGAGATTTTTACCTTTTCAAAGTTAGGAAAAATGGGGCAAAACTCACTTTTGTATGGTTGTTCACATTTCAATATTATTAAAGTAGATATGCTAGAAACTCTATTGATGGCTCGTTTTAAAGCTAATAGAATAGGCTTTTAGAGAATTTAAGTTGTTACTTCTAAACTTGAACATGTGGCCCGTCGTTCTTATCATAGCAGTTCAAAATTGATGTCCTTAAAAAGGACTCTTTTTAAAATTCTGTAAAATAAGCATGTCGCGCAAGTGCTATGGTATTTATTTCGCGGGACAACTCCGTGCATCTGCGAAAACAGGCTGCCCCGGGCAGCACGCGAATTTTCACAGCCAGGTCGTTTTGTTGTTGTATGACATGCTTATGTGGCGCAAGAGTTCGGCACTAATATTATAGACTGCGCAATGTTTTAATAATTTTTATATTAAAAAATTGATTATACAGAAAAGTTAAGAAATATTCAAATACACTTTTAATCGCTGTTTTAATTTTGTTTATAAAAATTGTAGCATTAAATGGTTCGTTGAACAGAAAAATAAATTTAACATGCTATCTTAATCAACATTTTTATTCAAATACATAAATTATTACGAGTAAAAATCTATTTAGAAAACTCTATGTTTAAAATGCAGCACACTTCCCCTATGTATAAAATTTAATTGTCATTCAAATCTTAATTATCAAATTACAAATTATCAAATTTAGTTTTTTTGTTATTCTGCAACAAAATTATATTAATTATTATTATTGCTCTTGCACTAAGAAAAAAGTAACGCAATAAAATGTATTTAAATTTGATTTATATACTTTTATAATAAAAAAACGTTATATTCCATACAAAAAAATGTACACGGGTATTTAATTTCAAATTAAAAAGTTGTCCGATAAAATTAAAAAAATTGACTAAAACATTTCAGATACCCAAATTCAACCAAAATCAAATTATATGGTCGATTTGATTTTGGAATGACTCAGTTAAAAAAAAATATTATTTAAAGGAGGTTTTTTTTTATCGATCACAATTTGGTTATTTCTGTTTAAATTTCAATAATTTTGAAAAGGTCATTTAATTTACTTTAAATAACAATAAAAACATGTAAATTATGTTACAAGATGTTTTTTTACGATTTTCAACAAAACATTGTGTATTTTCTGTATCCCCGGTTTTAATTAACCGATTTCATTACATATGTTGGTTCTTTAACAAATTATACAGTATGGAAATATTTTACGTAGATACATAAGTAAGTCAAGAGAATTTGCACAAAGAAGTGGTAATAAAAATTCTGTAAATGAGGATATACATTATTTTTCGAAGCCTATCATGTATATTAATGGTGTCGCATCGAATAATCAATCATTTTTGTTGCAGAATAACAAAAAACACTAAATTTGATAATTTGTTATTTATTTTGTTTCTCATTTAAAAGTTTTGAATAACAAATAAATTTTATTTATCTGGAAAGTATGCTGCATTTTAAACACAGAGTTTTTTAAATAGATTATTACTCGTAATAATTTATGTATTTGAATAAAAATGTTGATTAAGATTGCATGTTAAATTTATTTTTCTGTTCAACGAACCATTTAATGCTACAATTTTTATAAACAAAATTAAAACAGCGATTAAAAGTGTTTTTGAATATTTCTGAATTTTCTGTATAATCAATTTTTTAATACGTAAACAAATTTACTTCGCATTGAGAGAAGGGCACGGGCGTGCGTGCAAATCCGAACTCTGTATTATGTTTCGATCATATTTTAAAAAATAATTTTCTAAATTTTTATTTATTTTTTTCTATGTTTATTGTGTTCTATGAAATGATATGATGATATGATTTCAATGAAATTTGGGCAGGTGATAATGCGTATTGAGATATACATTTATATGTATAAAAACTTATATATACTTATATATATATATATATATATATATATATATATATATATATATATATATATATATATAAGTTTTTGTAATTACAAAACTATATTGTTTACAAAGTGTGTATACATTTACGCCCATTTTTTTCTTTTTAGTGCATGTCTACGTCGCTATTTTCCCACTCACATTGAACATAGAGCCATGCCTTTTTTTCCAATCCTACGTGACTATTAAAATATTTAAAATTATCCTTCGTTTCGATTTGTACAACTCTGCTCTTAGTAAGTCAGGAGTTAGCATTTTTAAAGTTTTAGTTATATGGGAGGTGCCACGCCCCATTGTATAATTCTATATCATATATAGAAAAAAGATAAACAACCACAACGTCACTGAGCCAAGTTTCATGGCTGTGCCTATCTTATTACACCGATATTTTTATAAAATGTTTCATTTTGCCACGCCCATTTTTGTACCTTAGGAGACGAATTTCTAAAAATCACTTGAATAACCATTACTAGTTCCCGATTTTGTAAGTTCCATTAAATGAAAAATAATACAGATTGGTTGAAAAACGATAATATAATTCATTTTTGGTCTTTTTTGAAAGGTATTAAATGATTTTTTGTGGTGGCCCAACCTACGCACAGTGTGCCCAAACGCTCATAAATCGAGTGAAATTTATTATTTTCTGAACCACTAAACCGATTTTAAAAATTTAAAAAGTGTTGTACAGAGAGAACTTGAGAGAACATAAGTTATAAAATTGGAGTTTGTAACTTTAAAGGTTATGGATATAAAAAAAGTGTTGTATAGAGAGAACTTGAGAGAACTTAAATTTTAAAATTGGAGTTTGTAACTTTAAAGGTTATGGAGACAAAAATCAGTAAAGTTGAGATTTTATTCATGAACAATTTTTCAAAAATTGTAAAAATTCCAAAAGTTTACCGATTTTTAAAATTCTTTTGTTTATGAAAAGCTTACATTGAGATATAAAGAAAATGGGCTTACATGCGAAAATAACTTGATTAGTTTTAAAGATATATAGAGGAATATGATTTTTTAAAATTTTTGAAGACTTTACTTTACATATTTATACATAGATTGTACATTTTATCATGAAATCAAAATATTGATGTTTTATGTGTATAAACAATTAACACATAAAACATAAACTGACATCCGTTTTTAAATATCTCAAGTAGTTCAGTAAATATAAAATTGTAAAGTTGAACTTTTTTTTATTTTCCATTTTTTCATTTTTTTTTTTTGGAAAATGGGAAAGTCGTACCTCCAACGCGTCGGTGGGCAAAGCCAAAAAGTCCTAGACCTTTTTCTGACTTCACATCATGAAAAATATGATGTAAAAATCCAAGAGGTGTAGGTAACTCCGACCACTGTACTGTTTCCGCTGAGTTTTCGTTTTCTAGTTTACGCACCTCTTCGATTAAAGCCCCGAAGAGAACTGTATGGCTTTACGAAAAAGCAAATGATGCGTTAAATGATTTTTTTCGCAACTTTAATCGGAAATTGTGTTTCGCAGACAGAGACATAAATGCCGCGGCTTTAATGGTACAAAATATTATTTTATTAGGTATGCGGTCCTTCATACCTTCTAAAAAAATGCGTCCGTTTTTACCGATATTTTTGATATTGGCAAGTTCAAAACAAACATTCACCGACACTACTTCATCTTTCCCCCCTTCATTTAACCTATCACCTATCATCCCTTCTTACGATCAACACTGTGCATTGCATGTATAGGAGGCATCCCTTGAGCGTTGGTTAATTTGTAAAAAAAAAACAGTTGGGAAGGTTAGATCACATGGGAAGTTTTAAAGTAGGTGTTATTATGATAGTTAGGATTATCAAAATTATAGTCGATCTAAGCCGACTATAAATACCCTACACATATGTGTGGTTACCATTCAAATTGGTATATAGGTCACAGAATTTCTGTTCATTTGATACCCATATTTACAAATGGGTAGGTGTACCGAAGTAGCCGCGGTAGCTCAGTGGTTAGTGCGTTGGACTGCTAGCCGAAAGGTCCCCGGTTCAAGCCTGGACTGGGGATAACAACATATTTTCATAGAAACATTTTTCTATGCCGCGCTACCTCTCGTCAGTAAATGGCAAACCTAAGAGAGTAAAACTATTGCCTATGAAAGGCTCTCACCCTACGTTCGGATTCGGTAATAAACTGTAGGTCCCACAACTTTGAGTACAAATATAACACGCACAGCTCAAAATGGTGAGAGAGCTCGGCCGAAGCTCTATACAGGACTGTAGCGCCCAATTATTATTATATTATTATTATAGGTGTACCGAATTTCTCGTTTCGCAGGAAAACATAATTTTCATGTATTTCAGCATGATGTAAATATATATTTGACCAAAAAAGTTTACCTAAGCACATATACAGTGAAATTGATCTGTATATGTAAATTTTTTATGAGGTATTTGAACATAAGTGGTCGGTTCTCAGGTCACAATAGATCGATCATGCCAATTTTCTTGTTCAGACTACACTAAGAGTAAAAGGGTATATTCAGTTTGGTACGCCGTTTGTAACACCCTGAAGAAAGCATATCCGGTATAGAAAAAGTATATATATTCTTGATAAGCATGACCTCCTGAGTCGATTTTGCGATGTCCGTCTGTCCGCCTGTCTGTCTGTCCTTCTGTCTATCACGATTACGGAAAAAGTAGAAGAGCTAGAGTAATGAAACTTTAGATTTAGATTACTTATATATCTAAGCTGTCTGAACAAGAAAATTGGCATGATCGATGTATTGTGACCTGAAAACCGACCACTTATGTTCAAATACCTCATATAAAATTTACGATTCTAGGCTGATTCATCGCATGCAATTCATCGCAAGCAATTCATCGCAAAGAAATTCATCGCAATCTAAATTTATCGTAAAGTAGTTCATCGCGGTGTGAATTCATCACAACAAAATTTCATCGCAGTATAAATTAATCGCAAAAGCTATTCATGACAAAGTAAATTTATAGTTAATTACGAGGGTATGTATACACATATGTGATAATGTGTGCGGTTACCATTTAAAGTGGTACATAGCTCACCAGAGTTTACAAATCTATTTGATACCAATATGTACAAGTGGTTCGTGTACCGAATTTCGATTTTTGGAACTACAAGTCGGTGCGCGGGAAAATATAATTTCTTAAATAAAGCATAAAGACAATAAATATTTGACCAAAAAAGTTTACTTAGCCGTTATTAAGTAAAATTCATCTGTATATGTAAGTTTTATATGAGGTATTTGAACTTAAGTCGGTTCACAGGTCACAATGTAAATATTCTTTTCCATACCGAATATGCTTTTTTTTGGGTGTTAGATATGGCGTACCAAACTAAATATACCCTTTTACTTTTAGTGTAAGGCAAAAAACGATGCTTAAATTTTAAAATCGATTTACATTTGAAATATATGACTCCAAAAATGTTCAAACATTAAATATTATACATAATTATTTATAAGCGAAGGAGATGATAATTCTAATAATATTATTATACATAAAACCAAATTGCTTTTAATAGAAAAGAAAATGGAATTTTCCAAATCAGAAAAAGGCAAAGGCATTTTGATAATTAATGGATATACGTTCAACAAAGAACGTTCAACTGACGATAAAACCATTTGGAAGTGTACCTCATATTATAAAACAAAATGTCCGGCTATGGTTCATTTGAAAAATGATATCATTTTAGTTCCACCTAAAGAACATAATCATGCCGGAGAAGCAGATAAATTGGAAGCAACAAAGCATTTAAATAATATCTTTTATAGCAAGTACATCATTGATTGGTAGTACACAAACTATATTAGCTGATGAAGCAAAGTCAACTTCACTTGCTGCAGCTGCGCAAATGCATTCCATAAAAAGACGAATACGTCAAATAAGATGCGACAATATTGAGTCTGTAGAACCAATACCATCTCAGAGAGATTTCGCTCTGCCTGTAAAGTACACACATTCTTCAAAAAACGACTTATTCGTGTTTTACGACACTATATCTGACGATAGTACAGGACACAATCGCATGCTTATCTTTGCGACAAAAGACAATATTTCATTCTTAGCAAGATCGTCGGAATGGTATGCTGATGGAACGTTTTCCGTGTGTCCTTATTTATTCAGTCAGTTATATGTTATCCACGGCTTATTTGGCAATCATTCGCTTCCACTGGTTTTCATTCTGTTGCCAAATAAAACTAATGAATGTTACATAAAAATGCGTAATGTGATAAAAAAGGCTTTCCAGATATGAGCCCACTAAAAATCCATATGGACTTTGAAATAGGAGCAATGTCAGCTTTTAAGGAAGTATTTCCGGACACAAAATTACAACTTTGTTTTTTCCATTTAAAAAAAAAAGTATTAATAGAAAACTTTGCAGCATAGAGTCCCTCAAAGTAAAGTACGATTCAAATTCGACGTTTGCATTATCCATTAAGCATCTCATGGCATTAGCCTTTGTGCCAGAAAATAAAGTAATAGAGTACTTCTACTTGGTTGTGAACGCAAAGATTATTCCAGACGAGGCAGAAAGCTTTACTTTGAAGATACTACATCGGCAGATTAGGTCTGGCTGGTATCCGACGAACTCCAAAGTTCAAGATACAGGAATGGAAATGTTATGAAGCTGTGCTGAATGGGACGGATAAAACAAACAATGTTTGCGAGGGTTGGAACAATAGTTTCCACCGATTAATAAGTGTGGATCATCCAAACATGTGGTTGTTCATATCAACTAATATATATGTGCAAGCTAAAAATGAAATGGCAATAGAGCAAATAATAGCTGGAGAAGTGGGTGAACCAAAAAAGAAAAATACAAAGATTTGGCTGTACGGTGCGCAAAAGTCGTAAAAAATGTTCAATACTATAGTTGCTATAACTTACTTACGAAGTGTAGATTAATTATTAATATGTATTTATATTAAGTTATTTTAAAAATCATAAAAAAATGTTTGTATTGTTATTTTTTTATAATGTTATTTTAAAATTCATAAAAAATAAAAAGAAACATTAAAATTTGAAATAATATAGTACTTTTTTATTATTTAAAAATAAACCTATTAATAAAAAAACTGCTGATAAGCGTCAAGCTCCATTCTATGATTAATAATAATTTTTTCCAAAAAATTATGAAATTTCTCTTAATATGTATTTGATATAATATTTGAGTGTGGTGTAAGGAAATTAGTTAGATGTTAAAGTCGATCTAAGCCGACTATAAATACCGTACTCATTTGACATAATGTGTACAGAAAAGAAAATTATTCACGATTACCGTATACATTTGTCTAGAAGTCTCCAGGGCGTAGGAATATTGAAAACAATTGTAATATAAAATTTAAAAACTATGGAAAATATTGGTATAAATTGCTCGCGTTGAATGATCCGGGTAATTTTGTAACATCAAGAAGAAAGCTTTTTCGGCGATGTCCGTCTATTGAAATCACGATTATAAACTAGAAGAGCTAGATCAATGTATCTCCGAATTAATGTTACTTATATGGTTATGATGTGTGGTATCGAAAATGGATCGGCCACTAACATCTATGGGTGGTTTTACTTTATACAATGACGCAGTTGGGTTCTGGGAAAATCCCAATGGAATCAGTTCAAATCAATAAAAAAGGTCCAATGAAGTAGTTGAGTTTGTCCAACCTATTTGTACACAAAAATCTATCATATATAACGTTTGAACTACAGGATGACCAATTATTTATTTTTCGTATCTAACATGAATTTAAAAATTTGAAAAAATATTGTGATGAATTGATTTTGCAATGAATTGCTTTGCGATGAATTCTCACCGCGATGAATGTATTCTGCGAAGAGTTTCTGTGCGATGAATTGCTTGCGATAAATTGTTCGCGATGAATTGCTAGCGCTGAATCAGCCGGGTACCAAAATTTACATATACAGATCAATTTTACTATATACGTGCTTAAGTAAACTTTTTTGGTCAAATAAGTATTGACATGATGCTGAAATACATGAAAATAATGTTTTCCTGCAAAACGAGTTGTGGTTCCCAAAAAAAAAAAATTCGAAATTCGGTACACCTACCCCTTTGTAAATATGGGTATCAAATGAATAGAAATTCTGCAGCGATCGAAAGTTTGTAGTTATTTTCAAGATTCGAATACCCTGGTGACCTATATACCAATTTGAATGGTAACCACACATATGTGTAGGGTATTTATAGTCGGCTTAGACCGACTATAATTTTGATAATCCTAACTTTCATAATAACACCTACTTAAAAAATTTCCCATGTGATCTAACCTTCCCAACTGGTTGTTTTTTTTACCAACGCTCAGGTTATGCCCCCTCTACATGCAATGCACAGTGTTGATCGTAAGAAGGGATGATAGGTTAAATGCAGGGGGGAAAGATGAAGTAGTGTCGGTGAATGTTTGTTTTGAACTTGCCAATATCAAAAATGTCGGGAAAACGGACGCAGGGAGATTGTTCCACAAACGTGTCGTGCGACTGAAGAACGAATTCTCTCTATAATGCGTGGTTCTGTTGAGAGTCGAGTGGACTACGAAGGGGTGGGCTTGAATTGATGCCCGTGTAGAACGAGAAAACACGCGACCTGGTGGAATCAGGCCATGTATTTCCCTCGAACACTTACCGTTGTAATACCTATAAAACAGGCCTACACACCCCAACGGTCCTTCGGTGCTCAAGAGAACCAATAGACGATGAGATATTTTCATCCCTATCAAATATATCGCACGTTGTTGACTTCGGTCCAGGAACTCCAAGGAGGATTTTGAAGCTCCTGCCCAAATGTGCGAATTGAATTCCATTTTAGGCCGTATATAGATAGAGAAGACAGTGCGTAGGTCAGCAGGAGTGAAGTATCTTTTACATCCTTTTGAAAAACCGAGGCACTTGGCCGCTTCTTTCGACACATTAAATATGTGATCATTCCAACGGAGATCACATTAAATTGATATGCCCAGAACGTCAAGAACAGCTGACTGCGCAATATCCACAGCACCCATATTGAGGGGTGGGAGAAGTGAATCCATTCTTTTCTGGGATAGCAGACAACATTGGGTCTTGCTTGCATTAAAATCTACTCTATTTGCAACACCCCACTCGGATATTGATTTAAGGTCATTATTGAGCGTGTCATTCATAGTGCGTATTTTACTCTCAACCTTTAAAGAGTTTGGGCGCTTGTTGAACGTGTATGAATGACAAATGTTATTGTCATCTGCAAAGGCATGAATTGGGTTTTAGGTCAATGACAGATGGTCATTGATAAATATCAGAAATAGGGACGGGGATAGGATGAAACCCTGCGGAACTCCACAATTGATGGAATGTTGTTCTGAAAAAACACCATCCATCTCAACTCGTATAGAACGACCCTGGAGAAAACTCGATATCCATCGAGTAAAAGATTCACCGACACCAAATGCAATTAGTTTTGAAACGAGGGCTTTATGCCACACTCGATCAAAACCCTTGGAAATATCGACAGCAACAATTGTTCCACTTTTCGGAGAGGACCGTCATCAAGTCACCTGTGGATCTGGCCCTACGGAAACCATATTGGCGGTCACTGAGCAATTCGTTGCGCAAAAATAGTTCACAAGGTGAAAGTTAATTACGCTCTCCATTATCTTGGAGAGTGCAGAGCATATTGCAATGCAGGGCAGGGTTCGTAGCCTCGCCCTTTTTCGGGACTGGCTGGATATTGGCAACCTCCAACAATATGGAAAAACTCCTGTCGTGTAGGAGATGTTGAAAAGGTTACGCAACGGACAAGCCAGAGTGGATGCGCACTTCTTCAACACATGGGCAGATATGCCTTCTGGCCCAGAGGCTTTGGTAATGTTGAGGTTTGCTAAAACATTGTTAACTGCCCGAGTTCGAAAATGAATCTCCGGCATTGCAAAAGAAACAACATCGACGACGGGCAGTGGTTGCTTACTATCTGGGAGCGTTGAATTATTTGCAAATAATTCTGCCAAGAGATTAGCTTTATAAACCGAGTCAGTGAAGGTCTGGCCATTCATACTAAGAGTTGGATTCGTCTGATTCTTCACCCTTTTTACGAATGACCACGTTTTGTTCGTGAAGAAACTTTTCGCGCGAGATCACGGCATTACAGCGATTCCTAGCCTGTATGCGAAGTCTTTCTATGTCAGCATTCTTGTTAAAACGCCAATTTTGAAAGGCTTCCTCTTTGACTGCAATCCTGCAAGTCTCATTAAACCATGAGTGGTCCTTGGGTTTAATGCTAATTTTTATAGATGGTATGAAGGACCGCATACCTAATAAAATAATATTTTGTACCATTAAAGCCGCGGCATTGAAGTCTCTGTCTGCGAAAGACAATTTCCTATTAAAGTTGCGAAAAAAAATCATTTAACGCATCATCTTTTTCGTAAAGCCATACAGCCCTCTTCGGGGCTTTAATCGAAGAGGCGCGTAAACTAGAATACGAAAACTCAGCGGAAACATTACAGTGGTCGGAGTTATCTACACCTCTTGGATTTTTACATCATATTTTTCATGATGTGAAGTCAGAAAAAGGTCTAGGAATTTTTGGCTTTGCCCACCGACGCGTTGGAGGTACGACTTTCCAATTTTCCAAAAAAAAAAATGAAAAAATGGAAAATAAAAAAAAATGTCATGGCGTACCAAACTGAATATACCCTTTCACTCTTAGTGTAGGGTATACAAAAACAATCTGGCAAGACTGGCCAAAGTTCAAATTTAAAAAAAAAAATTTTGACTTTGACCGCCTGCAGAAAAGTTTTCAAAGTCCAAAGTCAAATTCTGAGTATTTTTGACCCTTACGTATTTTTGACCCTTACTTATTTTTTGCCCGGCAAAGTATATGTGCAGTGCAGCGTTTTCTTACAAAAATACTAATTTTTTAATGGGACTTAGATTAAAACCGTTATATCTTACTTTATAATATATATATATTCCTAAAAATGTAAAAGCATTCAAATATTGTATATAAGGAAAAAGTTTCAAAGTGATGATAAGGTTAATACTTATTTAGATATATTCAATCAAATTTTAAGTTTTTTTTTTCTAAAATTTTTTATTTTTCCTCTTTTTCTTTAAATCTTTCGAAGGTAAAATTGTACAACGACTTGAGATTTCTACGCAGAAGAACCGAATTCAAAAATTTTTTATTTTTCCTCTTTTTCAAAAAAAAGTGTTCATAATCTATATACAGATTGTCTTTATATTCGCCACATAGATTCCTTGAAATTCTTCCTTTCAATAATACCAAACATTGATATATTTACTTTACATATGTGTGCAAAATGACAAATTAATTAACATAATGTTTCATCAAAATTTCGTAATTTTAATTTTATTTTGTTTTTGCACACCTGCCGCAAAGTTTTCAAAGCTCAACGTAAAAATTTAAGCATGCAATTTGAAAGATTAATTAGTTTTTAACATTTTTTAACCTTTCTTATTTTTTGCCCGTCGAACTATATATGCAGGACAACATTATTACAGAAAATATTAATTGTTTAAAAGGACTTGTTACAAAACCGTTATATCTACCCTTATAATGTATATATATTTCCAAATTATTTTTATTAATTTTGAAGTATATAAAATTAGTATATATTCGGTAAAAGTTTTATTAAAAAAAAATGTAAACATTTAAAATAAAAAAAAAATCGACTTTACAATTTTATATTTACTAAACTACTTGAGATATTTAAAAACGGGTTTCAGTTTATGATTTATGTGTTAATTGTTTATAAAAGTTCTATTCAAATATTTTGATTTCATGATAAAATGTACACTAAAAAACAAAGATGATTACCAGAAATATCACAACCCTAAATATCAAGTTATTTACAAATTATTTAGATCTTATTTGAGACAACCATCTCTCAAACATCCGTCAAATACGATAAATATTGCTGGCAACCATCTTTCAAATTTACGATTACGTATGACAACCATCAATTAAACATCTTACAAATAGGAAGATAGTTGATGAATATTTGGAAAGTACCTTTTAATTAATCACAGTTAATTTAAATCACAGTATATTTTATTTACACTTTTACCATTAAAATGTAATATTTGAGTTGGCACTTTTTTACACCACTTGATTTACTTCATTGTTGTGGATATATCGAGCGTAAGGAAAAAGTACGCCATTTTCCTTTTTTATGGTAGTCAAATGTCAAAATACCTCAATTTTCATTGCTGTTGTGGTAAACATCTCGTAACTATCTGTATATATGTCATATTTAAAAAATATTAATAGTTTTGCTGCAACTTTATTGAAACTTATGGGATGTTTGAATATTTGCTACAATGCGTAAATTTAAAAGGATATTTGCAGCCAGACTTTCATAAACATCTTGTTTTCTTAGTGTACAGTCTATGTATAAATATGTTAGGTAAAGTCTTCAAAAATTAAAAAAACCACGTTCCAGTCTATCATGGTTCCAGCCTAAAACTAATCAAGATATTTTCTCATGTAAACATAAGTTGGCTTCATGGGAAAAGTTGAATATCTCCCAAAGTTTAAGGAGTAAATTCACAAAATTTTGGGAAAAGTGCTCTAATATAATGTAGTTTCTAAAACTGTTGCTAACATTTCTTAACATCGACTTACTAATACACAAACTAATTTTAAATTCATGAATTAATATCAGCTAATAAAAAAAATCAGCTAATCAGTTGGTATCCGCTACACCCAATAATTGTTTCTTATTCAATGTATTTAATAAATATAATAAAAAAAAGTCTACATTCAGAAATTCATATATAACGCAAGTTTTCATAGATTGATTTAATTATACCATTAGTATTTGGAGTAGAATGTCTTAAATTTTATATATCGTGCAAAGAATTCGTCTGAAAATTTTCACAAAAAATTATAAAACACATAATTGGTAAAGTTGTACCGAAGTTATAGATGATTATATTGTCAAAAAATGCATTATATTCATACAGTTTTATTTTAAATATAATTACTCAACAGAACAAAAATAAAATTCTATAATAGTGAAATGCTTTATTTTTCACGTATTTAACAAAAAAATGTTATAGTAGGGAAAAAACCGAGTCGATTATCTTATATAGAATAACACTACTCAACAAAACGAGAAATAAAACAAAACGGAAACTATCAACAATGAATATCTTAAAACAAAGTAAATTTGGAAAAAAGTTTCTAATTTTAGTTTGGGCAATGCTCTTGATAATCATATATCGCTTTCTTATTTATCATTAGATCCGAAATTCTAAAAAAAAATCCAAAAGTAGTCTATAAAATAAAAAAAAAACGTTTTTTTTTCGTACATACTTTTTATTGCAATTTTAATTTAACAAGACATTCTAACAAGTTATCCAATGTATATCTAACATTATTCAATTGTTATATTAACGATACAACATGTTGAATCAAACAGATAATCCATGTTCAGTTAACAATTTTTACTATTTATAATTAACATTATGAATAATAATATTAAATAAATTAATGTACCATATTAAAAACTATAATCCGCGTTACCAATAAAAATATTTCTCGTTTCTTGAGTAAAGTGTTATTGAATTGAATAATCTTCTCTAATTTGGATGTTTCCTAACCAAATGCAATAAAATATATTTTATTAAATCGATAATAAATGAAACATTTCACGATCGTACAATTATATATTTGATCTGTTGAGTACATATTTATACCCTACACTAAGAGTGAAAGGGTATATTCAGTTTGGTACGCCGTTTGTAACACCCAGAAGGAAGCATCTCCGGTATGGAAAAGTATATATTTTCTTGACCTCCTGATTTAGCGATGTCCGTCTGTCTGTCTGTTGAAATCCCTACTACTTAAACAATTGAAGAGTTAGATAAATGAAACTCATAATTTAGATTACTTATATACCTACGATCTATGTGCAAAAACATTGGGCTGATCGGTCCATTGTGACCTGTGATCTGAACCTTTATATTCAAATACCTCATATTAAATTTACATCTACATATCAATTTTACGTGCTTAGATAAACTTTTTTGGTCAATTATATATAGAAGTCATGCTCAAATACATGAAAGTACTGTTTTCCGCCGAATTGTGGTTCCCAAAAAAAAAACGAAATTCGGTACACCAACCCATTTGTAAATATGGGTATCAAATGAATGGAAATTCTTCAACGATTGGAATTTTGTAACTATTTTCTGGATTCGTATACCCTGGTGACCAATATACCACTTTGAATGGTAACCACACATATGTGTAGGGTATTTATTGTCGGCTTAGACCGACTATAATTTTGATAATCCTAACTATCATAATTACACCTAACCTTCCTGATCTAACCTTCCCAACTGGTTTTAAATTATAAATGTACGAAAAAAAAAATCATTTTTCAACTATATAATTACGGTATACCTTTGCCGATTATGGTTTTATATTTTTTTGTGAAAAGATTACGACGTTTTCTTTCGACCATATTTAAAATTTTGGAAACCATACTCGCAATACTAAAGTTATAAATAAATCAATCTCTGAAAACGTGCGTTTTATACGAATTTCTGAATGTAAATGATCTGTATCGCTACATTTTACCTAGACCCGCGATTAAATCAGATTTATTTGATACATTGGATATCTAAGAAACAATTATTGGGTGTAGCGGATACAAACTGATTAGCGGAATTTTTTATTAACTGAAATTAATTCATGAATTTATAATTAGTGCCTGTATTAATAACTTTTTTTTGGGAACCACAATTCGGCGGAAAACAGTATTTTCATGTATTTGAGCATGACTTCAATATATAATTGACCAAAAAAGTTTATCTAAGCACGTAAAATTGATCTGTAGATGTAAATTTAATATGAGGTATTTGAATATAAATGTTCAGATCACAGGTCACAATGGACCGATCTGCCCAATGTTTTTGCACATACATCGTAGGTATATAAGTAATCTAAATTATGAGTTTCATTTATCTAACTTTTCAATTGTTTAAGTAGTAGGGATTTCAACAGACAGACAGACGGACATCGCTAAATCAGGAGGTCATGCTGATCAAGAATATATATACTTTTCCATATCGGAGATGCTTCCTTCTGGGTGTTACAAACGGCGTACCAAACTGAATATACCCTTTCACTCTTAGTGTAGGGTATAAATATGTACTCGACAGATCAAATATATGATTGTACTATCGTGAAATGTTTCATTTATTATCGATTTAATAAAATATATTGTATTGCATTTGGTTAGGAAATACCCAAATTAGAGAAGATTATTCAATTCAATAATACTTTACTCAAGAAACGATAAATATTATTATTGGTAACGCGGATTATAGTTTTTAATATGGTACATTAATTTATTTATTATTATTATTATTCATAATGTTCATTATAAATAGTAAAAATTGTTAACTGAACATGGATTATCTGTTTGATTCAACATGTTGTATCGTTAATATAACAATTGAATAATGTTAGATATACATTGGATAACTTGTTAGAATATCTCGATGTCTTGTTAAATTAAAATTGCAATAAAATGTATGTACGAAAAAAAAACGATTTATTTTTATTTTATAGACTACTTTTAGATTTTTTTTTAGAATTTCGGATCTAATGATAAATAAGAAAGCGATATATGATTATCAAGAGCATTGCTCAAACTAAAATTAGAAACTTTTTTCCAAATTTAGTTTGTTTTAAAATATGCGTTGTTGATAGTTTCCGTTTTGTTGAGTAGTGTTATTCTATATTGGATAATCGACTCGGTTGTTTCCCTACTATAACATTTTTTTGTTAAATACGTAAAAAATAAAGCATTTCACTATTATAGAATTTTATTTTTGTTTTGTTGAGTAATTATATTTAAAATAAAACTGTATGAATATAATGCATTTTTTTGACAATATAATCATCTATAACTTCGGTACAACTTTACCAATTATGTGTTTTATAATTTTTTGTGAAAATTTTCAGACGAATTCTTTGCACGATATATAAAATTTAAGACATTCTACTCCAAATACTAATGGTATAATTAAATCAATCTCTGAAAACTTGCGTTATATATGAATTTCTGAATGTAGACTTTTTTTTATTATATTTATTAAAAACATTGGATAAGAAACAATTATTGGGTGTAGCGGATACCAACTGATTAGCTGATTTTTTTTATTAGCTGATATTAATTCATGAATTTAAAATTAGTTTGTGTATTAGTAAGTCGATGTTAAGAAATGTTAGCAACAGTTTTAGAAACTACATTATATTAGAGCACTTTTCCCAAAATTTTGTGAATTTACTCCTTAAACTTTGGGAGATATTCAACTTTTCCCATGAAGCCAACTTATGTTTTTCAGATCGCCAAAAACAGAAAATCCAAGTGCGCGACCTCTAAACATCAATCTATTTTGGAAAAAAGACACGTGTGTGTCTATTTCAACTTTTCTGATCGTATGGTAAGCGATTTCGTGAGAAAATAAAAATTCGATTCAATTTTGAATCACCCTAATACTCATATGTCTTAAGTACAAACCGTGTTACAAAAATTGGCGGTTTTTGTCAACTGCCACGCCTAGCTGCCATATAACATTTATAGTAAACACGTTATAACTCTGAAGATATGAGAAATATATTATTGAAATTTTGCCCAAGCCATCCGGTTTATATATTAATAAATATATAAATATATATATATATATATATATATATATATATATATATATATATATACGAACTCATAGAAATATATATTTATTTATTTATTTATATATATATATTTATATATATATATATATATATATATATAGATATATATATCTATATATATATATATATATATATATATATATATATATATATATATATATATATATATATATATATTTATATATATATATATATATATATATATATATATATATATATATATATATATATATATATATATATATATATATATATATAAATATATATATATATATATTGTTACGATAATTCAGTCGACGGAAAACTATTCTATGAGTTCGTATCGCTGGATTGTGTACAAAATAAAAACACACTAATATTTGGTTTTAACTAGTATTATTTAAACTAGTATTAATTAACTTTATTTACTTAAATAACAACTTAATAACAATCACTTATAATCACTGTTATATTACTACAATTTATCTTTATAATGTTCGCTCACGAGATGCACTAGTTCACTATCAAATCACAACTGAAGTACAGTGCCTCAGATGCGCGGCCTTATATACTGCAGGCATCAGTTCGACACGTTTCGACAAGCTTCGACTTGTTTCGAGAACCTTCTACTCGTTTCGTGAATGACGCATGCTATTGGCATTTCCTTCGCACTCATGTGTTTTAATGTGCTGATCTTCCATCTCTTTCTCGCACATTGCATAGTGCGCTGAATGACCTTCCGTCTCTTTCTAACACATTGCTTAGTGCGCTGAATTGTCTTGCGTCTCATTTATTATTGTTGATTGCTTGCACAGTGGAGCAAATTACCTCTTTTCGTAACACTGTCCTCCACCTAAATCTGTTCGTCCCGAACAGATGTTAATCATCTCTCTCTCTATACGGCGCTAACCTTTCTAAATGTACTACTTTCATTTTTCGTCTAACGCCCGCTGTATTCTGAATCCGATACACTACATCATTAATTCTTTTAATTTTCTTATATGGTCCTTCCCAGTGTGTTTGTAGCTTAGGGGATAAGCCTTTCTTCCTTTGTGGGTTATAGAGCAAAACAAGTTCTCCCTCCGTAAATCCCTCTGAATTTGTGCGCAAGTCGTATTTGGCCTTCATCTTATCACTCGCAAATTGTGTACGCTGCCTTACAAACTGATGCACTTCGTTCATTTCTTCACTTTTCCTGGAAACATAATCGTGAATAGGAATTCCAGCTGAAGGACTCGCACCAAACTTTAAATCCGCAGGTAATCTTAAGTCTGTTCCAAATACAATTTTAGATGGTGAAGCTGCTGTGGTATCATGAACCGCCGTTCGATAAGCCATGAGGAATAGTGTGGGTATCCCAATCTTTTTGATTTTTATCAACCACTTTTCTGAGATACTCTTCCAAAGTCCGATTGAATCTCTCCACCATGCTGTCTGATTGCGGGTGCAAAGGCGTCGTTCGTGTTTTGTTATGTTGAGGACTTTGCATACTTCTTTAAATACAGCAGACTCAAAATTTCTTCCTTGATCTAAATGCAATTCTAACGGTACTCCAAAACGGCTTACCCAGTTGTTAACTAATGGCTCTGCAACTGTTGTGGCTTCTTGATTCGGCATGGGATACACTTCGGGCCACTTGCTGAAGTAGTCGATGACGACAAGGACATACTTATTACCCGCATCACTGATTGGAAACGGCCCGGCGACATCCATGGCAATACGCTCGAATGGTGCTCCCACGTTGTACTGATGCATCCTGCCGCGACTTCTGACTGTTGGGCCTTTTGCTGGTACACATTGCGGGCAACTGCGAATCCAATCGGCGACTGACTCTTGGCTTCCAATCCAATAAAAACGTTTTTTACCTTCTCGACCGTTTTATTAATGCTCAAATGACCACCACTAGATCCACCATGGTATTCCGCTAATATTTCTTTTATTTTTGACTTGGGAACAACAATCAAACTTCGAGCGGATCTGCCATCTTCATTTTCCCATAAACGATATAAGCAACCATCTTGTAGCTTTAAGCTCTGCCACTGTGCCCAGTAAGCTTTAGTTATTGGACTGTCGGCCGCTATATCTTCCCACGTTGGTTTTCTTTGCTGTTCCTTGAACATCATGATTTTTGTGAGGTCGGCATCACTCTTTTGATCAATTTGAATTTGTTCCGGAGTCCATTTTTCATCGAGCAAAACATTTAGCAAACGAATGTCAATTATGTTTTCTTTTCCTTCCGCTCTTGAACAATGTCTGCATTCTAGTTTACATGGGCGTCGTGACATAGCATCTGCATTTCCATGATGACCTCCTTTACTATGTTCTATGGTGAAATCGTAGCTCTGTAATCGTTCTATCCAACGCGAAATTTGACCTTCTGGGTCTTTGAACTGAAGTAACCATCTCAGTGCAGCGTGATCGGTTCTCAAGTGAAACTGTTGCCTGTACAGGTATTTGTGAAAATTTTTCACACTTTCGATTACAGCAAGAAGCTCCCTCCTGGTGACACAGTAATTTTGCTCGGGTTTGGACAAGGTCTTACTGTAGTATGCGATCACTTTTTCTTGTCCATTGATCACTTGAGAGAGAACTCCGCCGATTCCGTATCCACTCGCATCTTTATCAAGTATAAATTTCTCACATGGGATTGGATACGCAAGAATTGGTGCCGAGCACAGCAGACCTTTTAATTTCAAAAACGCCCTTTCTTGATCATTGCCCCATTGAAATGCGCGGTTCTTTCTTGTCAACTCGTGAAGACTGCTAGCTACATTGGCAAACCCTGGAACAAATCGCCTGTAGTATGTACATAGCCCCAAGAAACTTCGTAGGTCATGTAGGTTTTGCGGTCTGGGCCACTCCTTTACTGCAACTATTTTATCCTCATCGGTATGCACTCCTTCCGTGGTAACTCGATGACCCAGATACTTGACTTCTTTCTGGAAAAGTGAGCATTTTTTTGGGCTAAGTTGTAGACCCGCACTTTTCAATCGAAGGAATACTTCCTCTAGATTTCTTAGATGTTCGTTGAAATCCTTGCCCATAACAATTATGTCATCAAGGTATACAAGGCATGTTTTCCAGTATAAACCTTTTAATACGTGCTCCATTAACCGCTCAAATGTTGCTGGGGCATTGCATAGTCCAAACGGCATTACCAAAAATTGCCATAGTCCATCTCCAGTACTGAATGCAGTCTTCTCTCGATCTTTCTTATCGATTTCCACTTGCCAGTAACCGCTTTGCATGTCCAACGTTGAAAACCACTTAGCATTAGATAGTGTATCCAAGGTGTCATCGATTCTAGGCAGCGGATAACTATCTTTCTTGGTGACATCATTAAGTTTTCGGTAATCAACGCAGAACCGAGTACTACCGTCCTTCTTTTTCACCAATACTATTGGTGAACTCCATGGACTCTCAGATCCACCACGCCATTTGTGTGCATTTCTTCAACCAAATGTGATATTTTGTCTCTTTTCGCAAGTGGTACCCTTCTTGGTGCTTGACGAATTGGGATAGAATCAGCAGTGTCTATTCGATGTTTTACAATGGAAGTTCTGCCATCCTTTTGGCCCTTTTCAGCAAATAAACACCGATATTTGTCAATTAGCTGTTGCACTTGACTCTTTTCTTTGGCAGCCAAATCCATCGTCCACTCATTTATAAACTTGTGAGTAGATTGTTTGTTTACATGCGGTGTGACATAGTCCTTTGATGTATTTGACTCGCAATTTATAATCGCTGACGCCTCTTGGCACTGGCCTACCACTGTTCCCTTTTTGATTAATTTTGACGAGTTTTCTAAATTGAGAACTCTTATAGGTACAATTCTGTCTTTCTCCGCCTCAACAAGTGTTCTTCCTACCACTATGTTACTTTTATACAGCTCTTCGTTTGCTTCAATAACCCACAACTTGCTTATCCCACAATCTCCATTTAATTTCGCCCAAACAATTGCTTCTGAATTAGGTGGTATTTTTCTATTTTTATAAGCAATAACTTGTTTCATTTTCGGGCTCTGGTCACAATCAATATTTAGTTGGATCTCCGTGTTGGCATAATTCAAAATTTTTCTTGTTAAATCAAGTGTGAACCCGTTCTTTATCATGAAGTCCATGCCAAGTATTATTTCGTCTACTATTTCTGCCACAATAAAATCATGCTTAACTGTCGTAGTACCAATCGTTATTTTCATGGTAATCTTTTCTCTGATAGTGGCCTCTTCATCTGTAGCTGTTTGTAATCTTATTCCTATAAGCGGCTCTACTTCATCCTTAACAAGGTTACTTCTTATTATTGAGTGTGAAGCTCCCGTATCCAATTTACCATATATGCTGTACAATCAATGACTCCTTCGACAGTTAAGCTATTTGGCTTTCGAGCAATTTGTGAAATGGAGATTCTGGGGCAATCGGTTATGGGAGTCAGATCGTGCCCCGCAGAACTGACTCGTTTTAGTTTAAAGATTGATTAAAATTTACGTTATTTTGGACATGATCCTGGGTTTCTTCATGTCGGGGTTCATTTGCAAATGGATTCATTGAGCGCTTGCGTTTTTTACGACAATCACGTGCCATATGCCCATATGTATCACAGTTGCAGCATTTACCTTTAAATTGGGTGTCTCGGTTGGCAGCAGTGTAATCTGGTTTAGCTCCACATTTTAACGCTTGGCAAATTACCTGAAGTAGGTCTTCTATCTCCACATCTAGTTTACGGACCTTTGGCTCTGGGCGGCACAACGTAGTTGCTGTCTCCTGTGTTAGCGCTGTGGTTACAGTTTCCGTAAATGTCACTTTCGGCATTGTCACTGTGGCACGTCTTGTTTCCGGATCATGTATGCCGTCAACGAAGGCTTCGATCTTGCACTTTTCTATGAAATCACTCGTTGAATCTGCATACGACAAATGCGCAAGCCTCTCGACGGCCGCTGCATACGCCTGCAATGTTTCACTATTTCTTTGCATTCGGCACTTTAGTTCCATTCTGTAGATTTGCTTCATGTGATCACTGCCATATTTTCGCTGCAGTGCAGCCATAACCGCTAAATAACTGTTTCGATCACTTTCTGGAACAGTCTGCAATACTTCGGCTGCGCCTCCTTTAAGCGCCACGATAAGTGCGGCTACGCTGTCCTCATTATTCCATCGATTACTTACAGCCGTTGTCTCAAATTGCAGCTTGAAAATGTTGAACGCTGTGGTTCCATCGTAAATCGGCGATTTTAGCCTCGTACCACTAACAACATGCTGTGTAGGTCCATTTATCTGCAACACGTGCAATTTTTTTTTTATTACCTGGATTTTTTTGTCTATACCATTTTCTAATCTTTGAATTTTACCATCAACATCATTTATATGCGTTTCAAGTTCATTTACTTTGCTATGTAGTGTATTAGAAACTTCCAGAAGCTGCTTAGTATGTTCTTGCAGCTGTTCAGAATTTTCCTGAAGTTTCTGTTCTATTTTGTTAGAATTCTCTACAAGTTCATGCTTCATGTCTAATTTGAGCTGATTGGAGTTTTCTACAAGTTTATGTTCCATTTTGTTGAAATTTTCTACAAGTTTCTGTTCCATTTTGTTGGAATTTTCTAGAAACTGTCTGGAATTTTCTTGAGCCATTATCTGAAATTGTTGTTGCATATCTCCGATCAACTGGCTCATATCAAAAACTTGGGTCTGTACTTTCTCCTCTGTGTCCAGATTTTTCGATGACGGTGCTGCAACTTCCACTTCAAAATTGTGCATCGTAAGATCAATTCTCTGCGCCTCTAATGCGTCCATTAGTCGCTTTTGCAGCTCTATTTTCGTACCAGCAGTTGGAAGATAACGATTCGCCAGCTCCTTCTTTAGCTGGTCGACTTTAAGTTGTTCTAATTTAACCATTTTGTATCACAATCCCACTTCTGACACCAATGTTACGATAATTCAGTCTACGGAAAACTGTTCTATGAGTTCGTATCGCCGGATTGTGTACAAAATAAAAACACACTAATATTTGGTTTTAACTAGTATTATTTAAACTAGTATTAATTAACTTTATTTACTTAAATAACAACTTAATAACAATCACTTATAATCACTGTTATATTACTACAATTTATCTTTATAATGTTCGCTCACGAGATGCACTAGTTCACTATCAAATCACAACTGAAGTACAGTGCCTCAGATGCGCGGCCTTATATACTGCAGGCATCAGTTCGACACGTTTCGACAAGCTTCGACTTGTTTCGAGAACCTTCTACTCGTTTCGTGAATGACGCATGCTATTGGCATTTCCTTCGCACTCATGTGTTTTAATGTGCTGATCTTCCATCTCTTTCTCGCACATTGCATAGTGCGCTGAATGACCTTCCGTCTCTTTCTAACACATTGCTTAGTGCGCTGAATTGTCTTGCGTCTCATTTATTATTGTTGATTGCTTGCACAGTGGAGCAAATTACCTCTTTTCGTAACAATATATATATATATATATATATATATATATATATATATATATATATATATATATATATATATATATATATATATATATATATATGTATATATATATATATATATATATATATATATATATATATATATATATATATATATATATAAATATGTGATTGAGGACTAGTATTGTGATAGGAGCCTAGGACTGGTTAACTATATATTTTCGATGAACCAGTCACGTGCCTAGTCTAGGACCGGTTCGTTCCCCACTTCGTTTTCCCGTGAGAAATGTTTTTTGATATAATGAAATTAATACCAATTATTGTCATCAGATGGCGTCAAGTTTACACTGTAAAACAATGTGTTGGCCAGTGATTATCTGGGTGGGTAACATTAAATTAAACTTAGACATATCATTAAATATAATTTTTTTACGTTATAATTTTTGTGCTTTATCACGTGATATTATAATGGGTCCTCTTGTCCAAATTGAATGTTCTATGAATACTAAAATGCACAAAAACATACGTCAGCTATCATTGGTACCAGATGCTTATGAAGTCAATGACCCAAAACACACCAATAAGGTCATAAAACAATTTTTTGAAGATATAGAAATTCGAGTATTTAATCTCCGAATTGAAATCCAATCGAACACATGAGGGAGATTTTACAAAAGAGTGTAACGGTCGAAAAATCCTAAAATTTCGACAATTAAGAGACACTTTGGGGGATGAATGGTCAAAAATGTCCATAGAAATCATTCAGACTTTGGTTGATTCCATATCATAGCGATGTAAAGCGGTGATAAATAACCACGGTTACGCAACCAAATATTTAAACATGGCTATGTTTTACAATTAGTTCCTCATACCAATAAATCAAAAATACGCGTATTAAATATAATAAAAAATTATGCATTTTTTTTGCAGTTTTAAAAATATATTTATTAAGGTATTAATATAATTGGCCGTTTGTAAGCTTACCAAAAAAAAATACAGAATTTCTGTTTTACAAATTAATATCAGACAAATGAGAGAACTGAAAAAGTCAAAATTAGGATCCCCTAGACCTTGCGATAGCAAACAAACCTTACACATGTTCCAATTAGTAAAACTAATTACAAGTTAGTTAAAGTTTAAAATATTATATATATTTTTTTAAATTTGTGTTATTCAAAACAAAAAAGAAATGTCAAAGCGGTCATGTCCATGCTGCTCAGATTAACGAAAAAAATGAACCTCAAAAATAATTGTAAAACCACATGGGAAGGTCAGATCTTATGGTATATTTTGAAGTAGGGATATTGTAATAGTTGGTGTGATTAAGTTAGTTAGGGATGTTAGTTGGTGTGATTAAGTTAGTTAGGGATGTAAGTTATAGTCGGTCTAAGCCGACTATAAATACCTTACACATATGTGAAAATGTGTGCGGTGATCACTTAAAATCGTGATCACTTAAATCGACTCAGCAGGTTATGATGATCAAGAGTATATACTTTTCCATACCGGGGATGCTTCCTTCTGAAGCATCGTACCAAACTGAATATAGCCTTTCACTCTTAGTGTAAATAAAGTAATAATAATAATAGTTTGGCGCTACAGTCCTGTACAGTCCTTCGGCCGAGCTCTCTCACCATTTTGAGCTGTGCGTGTTATATTTGTACTCAAAGTGGTGGGACCTACAGTTTATTGCCGAATCCGAACGGCGGGTGAGAGCTTTTCATAGGCAATGGTTGTTAGCCCCAGTCCTTGTTCTTAAATTTTTTGCAAGAACAAGAGCGAGAACAAGATCGAGATTTTTCAAATAGCGGCATCAAGAAAGCTCGACTAAGCTTTCTAAGCTAAAAAATATCGAACTTGTGTAATCTTTAAAGCCGCAATATCCAAAGCATATCCAAAGCATGATGTAGAAACTCAGAAGAACTTCGCCAAATTGACGCTACTGGAATCCAGCGAGAACATTCTTGGTTTTCGTCCAAAGGAAAAAAAAATAGAGGAGGTACACCCGACAAATACCAACGTTGCAGAATGCAGAATTAGCACAAACCCACCATCAACCCACGAAATAATCAGCGCAATCAAGTACCTGAAAAATAATAAATCGCCTGGATTAGTCCGCGTACCGGCTGAACTACTGAAGGCTTGTCCAGAGAAAGCCGCTAAACTACTGCAAACAGTTTTCGAGACCATCTGGTCGGAAGAAAAAATATCAAGCGACTGGCTACAAGGCACAATTGTGAAAGTCCCCAAAAATGGTGACCTAAACTGTATGTAAAAATTATAGAGGCATCATGCTCTTATCTATTGCATCGAAAGTTCTCTCAAAAGTACTTTTGAATCGCATAAATTCTTTATTAGAAAATACTCTAAGGAAAAACCAAGCTGGTTTTCGAGGCATCATGCTCTTATTTATTCCATCGAAAGTTATCTCAAAAGTACTTTTGAATCGCATAAATTCTTTATTGGAAAGTACTCTAAGGAAAAACCAAGCTGGTTTTCGAGCAAATAGGTCATTCGTCGACCAAATAAACATGCTGCGAATCATTGTCGAACAAATAAACGAATGGCAAACATCACTACAACTCGTATTTGTTGATTACAGCACAGCGTTCGACTCGGGCAAATCTTGGCATGAAATAAAAACAATGGCTAAAAATCGATGGAAATATTTTTTTGAGGCCCTATGCTCCCCGAGGAGATCAAAGACCAAATGATGATGATGATGACTTGTAATAGCACCAGGTTAATTTTGATAATTTTTAAATCATTTTCTTTTGAAGTGCATTTCGTTTTTTTGAGCTACATACTTAGATATTGCCGCTTTGCCATTTCTTGACAAACGTTATCATCGAAACTAACTAATAATAAGTTTTACTAATTGAAAAATTTTGCCCTACACGGATAGAAAAGATTTGATTGAATATACTATACTAATTATAACGTAATTCGGAATCACAATATAAATATTAGGAGTAAAATCTAATTACATTATAATTGAATTGTATAATTATTTTGTTCAGATTGAAATACTATTATACGATATTTAAACATAAATTGCTTTAATCCTTAAAAGCCTGACTTTTTTTTTGAGCTGCAAAATATTTATGTTATAGAACTCGCGACTCTGGACAACGTTTGTTCTACGATTTTGCTCATAGATGTTACTTACTTGTACCAGATCAGAAATTCCTCGTTGGTTCCTTGAGGAACCACTGGGCACCCGGACTTCAAAATTGAAAAAGTGCATTTTTTACTTAAACATTTTTAAAGCAAAATTCAAGAAATTTCATTTTGAAAAATTGTGGAAAATTAAAAAAAAAGCATAAAAGTATGAATATTTGTGATTTGCTTTGATGAAATAGTTATTTTTTATGGATTCACTCCGGCTATTGTTGATGTCATATTCACACCATTTATTTCCAAGCACTGTACGAAAATCAGGAATTCTGTAGTTTGTAAACAACAAACTTAAAAAAACATTAAAAAACGATTCTATAGAATTTCACATATGCTCAATTTTGAACTCCCGGTGCCTGATGGTTCCGCAAAGAACCAACTAAAAATTCGACAAAATCTACTAAAATAAAAAATATCATTTATTTCAAACACTCACAATAGCTTTTAGATACTACAGCGATCACGACAATATTTTTTTCAGCTTCGATTTCGACAAATTCACCACAATAATATTTTTTTGAAAGTACGCAATTTTACAAAAGTTAATTTTCTTGAGGTTGGTTGCCCTTACAGGACATACAGCCAGTTTGTTTCAAACGGGAATCGGCGCAAACGGTGGCGCTTGGATCAATAAATATTTTAAAAATCGAAGCGGGAAGATTAAATAAAATTCGTTGAACAAAGTTTTGGATTTTCATCCGTTGGTTCCTGGCGGAACCAGTGGGCATTTAAGGGTTAATAATGTTTCTGTAGAATTGTATTTTTTCATCAGATATTAATATATGTATGTTTTAGTGATTGGTAAATCGACTTCGATTATAGTCGAAAATCGATTTTGCGTTTTCATAATCGATTTTTTCATAGTCGAAATTTTAGGATGAAAGTCGATCAAGAATCGATTTTAGGCCTCGATTAATCGATTTTGGACCAATTTTTCGTATTATGCCGCTCACTTTTTAAAGATACATAATATTGGAATGCCTCCTGCATAAAGGCATCCCAATTAGATTCTTCTTCTTGCGAGGAAATTTCCTATGACGATGATGTGGTAAGTTGGTTGATTTTGGAGGATTTGTTTTGATTTTATAGTATTTCATTTTATTTTTAGCCTGGGCCAAGTTCACGCCGTTCTTCCGCTGCTTCTCGTAGAGCTACGTCTGGCGCAGTTACATCCTCAACAGCCGCAAGTACATCTGTCGCTGGTGCAACTTCAATGTTCACCTCTAGTGGAGCCGGCAAAAGCATTGAAACAAGTAGCCCCAGTATGAAGGCATTTACAAATGCTGCTTCATATGCATGTAAGTACTTTGACCAACAAGTAGTTTTCATACATAACTATTTGAATAAAAAAAAGTGTCTTACTTAATTTTTAATTAAGTAATAGTAAAGTTATTTTTATTTTTATCTGGAGGAAAGAATGCTTCAGAAATTACTGATGCTCTTATCTATATGATAGCAGTAGATAATATGCCATTTTGCACTCCAGAAAAAAGAGGTTTTAAACGTTTATGTAAGACAATTCAACCACTTTATAAGGCACCGACGGAGAAAACTAGAGAAAAGTTGTTTGAGTCGAAGTTGAACCTTCTAAAGGAAAAGGTATCAAATTGCCTAAAAGCTGCTAACCATATCACGCTCACTACAGACATGTGGACGGAGACAATGACCTGCAAAAGTTTTTTCGGAGTAACCACGCACTTCCTAAACAGCAAGTGATTCTTGATAAACTTTTATTTTGTTGCGCCGTGTAATATTTTTTCTATTTTTTTTTATTTTAAGATAATAATTTGAAGTCCATAGACATTGGCGCCAGGCAAATTGTACAACGAAAAACTATAAACAATTTAAAGAATGCTTTGCATGCTTTAGTCACAGAAGAGCTGTGTGCAGAAAAAAACGTGACGGTCAGCAAAGTTATACATCTGATTAAAATGCTACGAAGGGTAAGTAATATAATGTGATAATTTTTTTATTAATATTTTCAAATTATTCAAATTGTCTATGATTTATAGGCGCATAATCATAAACGAGTATTTGTTATCTACGAATCATAGACAATTTTAAGTGAACTTTAAATTTTAAATTATCTTTTTGACAAATTACATTAAAATTGTCAAAAAACCAAATTTGTTTTTAATGTTGTATTTAATGTACTTTAAAAATGACTTTTTTTACACAAAAAATAAAAATAAGAATTATTTTCGGTCTCTGATTTGTAGAGCATAGAAAACATATATCCAACCGATGCAGTGGCATGTGAGTTGAAGAAAAAGCTGGTGGTGCAAATCCAGGAACGTTTCAAAAATGTAGAGTCTAACAAAATTTTATGTGCTGCTACAATTTTGGATCCTCGTTTTAAAAAACTCCACTTTAGCACTAACATAGCTGTGGCAAATAGTATTTCTCAAATTGGTAAATATCTTTCATTCTTATATATATTTATATATAATATTGCATTATAATCATTTTTAACATTTTTTACAAAGCTATAAGAATTTTAATTCATAAATTTTGTAATATTAACAAAGTTTTGAATTTCATTTGCATATATCTTCCAAATGAAATTTTAGGCATATAAAAATTTTTTTCTTCGTATTGCAAGATTTTCCGGGACTAATATCGAAAATAAAATTACAATCTTTTGAACATTTTGTTGATATATTAACCAGTTGGGAAGGTTAGATCACATGGGAAATTTTAAAGTAGGTGTTGTTATGATAGTTAGGATTATCAAAATTATAGTCGGTCTAAGCCGACTACAAATACCCTACACATATGTGTGATTACCATTCAAATTGGTATATAGGTCACCAGGGTATACGAATCCTGAAAATAACTACAAACTTTCGATCGCTGAAGAATTTCTATTCATTTGATACCCATATTTACAAATGGGTAGGTGTGGGAACCACAACTCGTTTCGCAGGAAAACTTTATTTTCATGTATTTCAGCATGATGTCAATATACATTTGACCAAAAAAGTTTTCCTAAGCACGTATACAGTAAAATTGATTTGCAGATGTAAATTTTATATGAGGTATTTGAACATAAGTGGTCGGTTCTCAGGTCACAATAGATCGATCATGCCAATTTTCATGACAGCTTAGATATATAAGTAATTTAAATCTAAAGTTTCATTGCTCTAGCTCTTCTACTTCCGTAATCGTGATTTCAACAGACAGACAGAAGGACAGACGGACAGACAGACGGATGTTGATCAAGAATATATATACTTGTCCATACCGGAGATGCTTTCTTCAGGGTGTTACAAACGGCGTACCAAACTGAATATACCCTTTCACTCTTAGTGTAGGGTATAAAAATAGAAGAAAAGTAAAATGATTGTTTCTTAATATTTCTCAACTATTTGTCACCTATAGCTAATGTTATCCTTTTTAATAGCTTCTCGTGTGCAACAGAAAATTGCGATGAACTTAGAGGCTGTCCAGCAACATAGTACATCGATTGATGCTTAAGAAAGGTCTTCTTCAGACAGCCTATGGTGATTGCACGATACCATGGTCGAGACGCAGCATAGCGAAGCTGACGAAGATATGGCGGGTGGAATCCCGGAGAAACTGCGGCAATTCCTAAACCGCCCGGTATGCTCCCGGAATGTATGTCCCATCCTTGAGTGGGAGAGAAATAAAACTCTGTATCCCCGTGTGTACTTGGTAGCTAGAAAAGTGTTATGTATTATGGCCACTTCAGTTCCATGCTAGAGGCTCTTCTCTAAAGTCGGATTGATTCTTACTAAGCGCAGAAGTAGATTGTCTGGGGAGCATCTAAACCAGCAATTATTTTGCAAAACCTGACTGAGGATGATTGGTTTTTTTTATTTAATTTAAAACTCAATACGGATCTCATATATAGATATATATATAAGTCGATAATCGATTTTGAACTTTGACTACTAATCACTAGTATGTTTGTTATTTCTGCTATTTAACACATCCAACATATATGTATTTGGTTATTCGTGATTGTTATTGGCTGGCAACGAATTTAAGAATAATAAAATGAATAAGACAACTCTTTAATTACATGTATGTTTTTCATACATTTAAAAAAATCAACCAATTTATAAAAACGCTGCCTACTTTTAGCACTCAGTAACACTCACTTAATACTTTTCATATAATTCTAAAGTACTTTTTGGTGGATGAATTTGTTAAGTACCGCCAAACACAATGCATACCAGATCGTGGCTGTTTGTGATATATGCAATTATTTCGTAATTCCCTGAGCTCAAAATAATAAAAAAATGAAAATAGTTTAAGTTTATAATATAAATTAAAAAAAGTTATTTAAAAATAGGGAAAAAATGAATATTGTGTAAAAAAATTATTAGCACTAAATTTACATTTTTTAAATCAATATGAAATGTGAACATCAATATGTTTACATGTTAACAAAATAAGTATGAATATTTTTTCAAACGCATGTAAAAAGCATATAACATTTTGATAAAAGCTAGGACATTTAACACACGTTTCGTTACAGTATTCCGTTAGGATACTCTTTCCTATTGTATCATGTATTATAGATATAATTGTATTTCAAGATGCTCTTAATCTATTATTTTTTTTACAGTTTCACAACATTGCACGAATACGAAAGTACGGCTCCACTTTTCTGCTTGTTCAAATGTTTCGTGAAATAAATACAGCTGATTCTTATACATTTAATATTTTTTCAAATTCCACTATTATACAAATTGAGGGTTGTTGGCCTAATTTGGAATGAAACCTATCAATTCTGGTTGACTTCGGTATCCTGATTCTTGCTGCGTACTCAGAATTTTCCCATTGCACATAATCAAGTGAAAGTTGCAAAAAGGCCGTTTTTGGTACTTTATATCGCAAGTTATCGCACGATTTGCAGATGCAAACATTATCACAAAATAAAATATGAACCTTGCCCTACGGATAATTGGCAAAAAACATCTGTGTCCACATATTAGTTTTTGCAAAAACTCAAGAAGAAATTTGTGTTACCAACAAGTGTGTCGAGAGCATAGTTGCCAACCAAAATTCCCACGAAAAATAAAAAAAAATACCTTTTTCCCATACGACTTATTAAAAATTCCCACGTGGTAATTTTTGTTGATTTAATTCCCACAGCACATGAAAATTACCACAAAAATTCCCACAGTCATTAAAAATTACCACAAAAATACCACAGAAAGTAAAATTAACTCAAAAATACCAGAGAAATTTATAAATGCCAAGAAAATTCTTAAATGAATTAAATATGCACATAAAAATCACATGGGAATTAAAAACCACTAAGAAAATTATTGCATCCATTTAAAATTTATCAAAAAATTAATAAAAATCCAAATAAAAATGCTTGAACAAATGTAGGGTATCGAAAGAGTGTTATTATTTGCAAATGCTAAATTAATTGTAAAAAATAATATAAAGTTAATCAATTTATTTAACAAAAATATTGCTGTTGCCAAAGATTCTGCAACAGCAATATTTTTTTTGCAACTTGTGCAGATTTTGATTTTGAATGATTTTTCCACAATTCTCTTTTTTTGCTTATGGTTAAATTTCTTTATTTTAATTTATTAAAAAGTAAACAACAACTTACCACAATCCTGAAATGTCTTCAGGTTGTGGAGTCTTGAGAAGCATTCTACGTCCACTCATTTTTAACTTATACAACGAACACTTTCTATTATTTTAAAATACGCACGGAAATATTTTTGAATTAACGCCTTCACTGATCCTATTTTCACTACACCCAAAAAAATATTGTTGTACTATTAACAAGATCAGCTTTGTTAAATTTCTCTTAAAAAATATTTGTGTTATAAAAACATTGCAACAAGATTCTTATTAATTAAAACACATGTAGTCTTGTTGAGTTACAACATCATTCATAATGCTAAGATAAAAATAGATTTTAAAAAAATAATTAAGAATGTGACGCTGTCACATGGACAAATAATTAAATAAAAAGTAAACAATAAATCAGGTCATTTGAAGATAAACACATGTAACGATTAAAAATAAAAAAATGAAAGATTCTGAAAATATAATTTGTATTTGCATGTGGACATTCAGCAACAAGGATCACAAAAACATGCAGCAACATGAACAACGAAAGCCCGTGTAATACCCGGGTAGTTAAAATATGTAATATCGAGATATTAACAATTCGAACCACCCGTAGTCCATTTCTTCGCCTGACCGTTCGTTCATATCTCTGTCCGACCTATTTTTAATAATCGAGTTCAGAAATGAGTGAATAAAAGTGTGCGGTCTTTTTTCACTTTCCGACATTTAGCCAACGGACGGAAAGACATATGAACAAACCAGACGAAAAACAAAATAACTATCCGGGTAGTTCGAAAAGTTAATACCCGTGTATTACGTGCACCCGGGCAATCGAGTAATCACAAGATTATATTTTCTAATTTGTTCAATAAATTCTATAAATGAAAATTATGCTTTTTATTAAATATAATAAATTGAAAGAACAGCGTTATTATTCCAACGAGAATTACTTTATAAGTGACTTGATAATCTTGTTGTAATAAGTACATTTTCATTTATATATAACAGAATGTCTCTTGATATTAACAACACTTTGTTGTGCGTCAATTTAAAATATCATGAAGTTTTACAATACTATTGTTTTTGCATTAACAAGATATCTATTTGGACATAAATTAACAAGATGTCTTGTTATAATAGAGACAATTTTTTTTAATTGTACTCATTTTTTTTTTGGGTGTATGCAAATCGGTGCGTTCGAAATGTTGATAGACTTAAATTTACATTTGGTGTGTTCGTAAATTGAGTTACATAAAAAAAACTGTGGAAAAAAAATTCCCACAGCCATTAAAAATTCCCATGGGAATTACCTTTCCCACAGCCACTAAAAATTACCACAAATCGGAAATTTCCCTCGGAACTGGCAACTATGGTCGAGAGAGTATTTTATCACAATTCTCTAAGCTCCCTTAAAAAATATTTTAATATTAGTTCGCAATGTGTTTGCTGTCAAAATTCCAAAAAAATGTTTTAAACTTGAAATTTTTTTGAATATTTTTTAAAATTTGTTTATGAAATCAACCAGAAATGATATGGTTCATTCCAGAATAAAATCCTAGTAGAACAGTGTTATCATTAATATACCATGAGTTTTAAAGAAAAACAAACAATTTAACATTATATGAAAACAATTTATCTTTAATTTCACAAGGTATCTGGGCCATTCACACCAAATCGACCAAAAAAAGTAAATTTTGTGATTTTATCTTTTCGATTTCAATGAAATTTAGGCAGCTGATAAAGCTTATTGAGATATGCATTGACCATTTTTTTTATTTTTTTCGACCACTACTTCCAGAGATACAGTGCTTCAAAGTTACAAAAAATGGGCCAAAAATCACTTTTGTATGGTTGTTCATATTTCTTAAAGTAGATATGCATTGATGGCTCGTTTTAAAGCTAATAGAACCAAGCTTTTAGAGAAATTAAGTTGTTATTTCTAAACTTGAAAATGTCATTATCCTAGCACTTCAAAATTGATGTCCTTAAAAAGGACCCTTTTTAAAATTCTGAAAAAAATCACAAATTTTGGATGATTTAATACAAATATTCCTGTCAAATTTCAAGATGGTATTTTGATTGCATCATATTTTAAAAAATAATTTTCTAAATTTTTCTTTATTTTTTGCATTGAAAAAAAAATTGGTCAATGCATATCTCTATAAGCTTTATGAGCTGCCCAAATTTCATTGAAATCGAAGAAGGTGAGTTCCAACCGCTGGTCGAATTGGTGTGGAATGGCCCATCTACATTTCACATAATACGGCTCAAAACATTTCTCAGAACTACTCTTAAAAACAACTCTTGTGTTATTTCACTTTTATAAGGGATGCAACAACAAGTGGACATTTCTAGTACTAAAACCTATTACAAGGAACTATGAATACTATGAATACGTTAAATAATTTCCTGTTTATCCTTCTGTTTTGTTTAGGTAACGATTTTGGTTTTCAACAATATAACGTTATATTTTCGATATACGGGTATATATTTCAGGTATTGTACTAATGTTTTTCTTTGTCCATATTTTCAATAACTGGAGCAATTATATTTATCACCAATTACGTCAAAATGTAATTTATTATTTGATTAAAAAATGTTGGGCATGCGAGATCATATTGAATATACATATAATTATATATAATATACCTATGGCCGGATCATTATTGATGTCTGCATTTCTCAGAAGTGAATCATATGTTGTCAATTGTCGGTCACCAGCACCACTCCAAGTCTTGTTTAATAGTTCATTATTATGGTTGTTTGTTGACCAGGAATACAAAGAAGCACTAGTTTGAGTTTTTTGCTTCGGTTTAGGAGTTACTATTACAATAAAAATATAATAAAATCTACGTATTAATTATTATTATTTATTATTGCGATATCAATAATAATTTGTGTATTATTCTCTAAAATTTTGTGCACATCAATAAATATAGAACGTTTTTTTCATAGTTCCAAAAATTACATTGAATCTCATGTTGAGATATTTTCGTATTCTGATTCAAAATTTAAAGGCTGAATAATTAGTAAGCATTTTACAAGATTATTACAAGATAAAAAATGTTTGTCTAACCCTTAAAAGCCTGACTTTTATTGAAGCTGAAGAAAGTTATGTTACAGAACTTGTGATTCTGAACAACGTTTGTTCTACGACTTTGCTCATAGGTGGTTCTTACCATAGGCCAAAAATTAGGCCCGTGGTGACCCCTCAGATCATGTGTCGCTTGTAGTGTGTTGTAGCTACAGTTTTGCTACTCAATGTCGGTTAGAAATTCCGTCGATTTGACAAAGTTTCTTAGTTCATTCCAATCCAAGCCTCCCAGATGTTTCAATGATGAAATAAGGGGAGCCAAAGTGGGTAAATCTTAGTCAGGCGAAAGCCGGGTAGTGAGTGTTCAAGTAGTGTTGAAGCGTCTCTGTCACTTCCTCACAGGCCTTGCAGAAGTAAGAGTCGACTCTTGGAAAGACGACCTCTTAGCTCATTATTTCCCGTAAGGATGTCTGTGAATTGTTTTAACTCCTTTTTATTAAGTGTTAGAATTATGTTTGTCTTAGTCTTAATCTTAATCCACGCTTAATTCATCCCATAATGTTTTATATAGTTGATAAGCCCATGAGCTTTCAGAAATTGGAAAGGTCTGCCATTTTCCGCCAATTCGTCGGCTGTTTCATTCCCCTCAGTGTTACAGTGTCCTGAAACCCAGATAATATCCACAGTGTTAACAAGTAAGAGGCCTCTTTACATTGTAGAACCACCCTGTATTTCACATTGTTTGTGGATATAGCTCTAATGGCAGCATGGCGGGAAAGCGAACTTTGTGGTGGTATGATTGGTTGCCTCCGGGATACGGTCGCAGTTCCAATTACCTGAAGAAAAAATATTGGGAATTGAGTTAACAATGGTCTGGACTTGGTTAATGTATCGAAATTGAGCCACCCCCTAAAGATGTTTAGTCGAGCCGCTGTGACAGCGGATGTATGTTTAGAATAGTCTCCATGGCTTTGGTCGAAGTTGTGGACATCGCACCTGAGATGCTGAAACAACACGCCCTTTGCACCTTCTCGAGTAGTTTCATGTTACATTTACGTCCCATAGCCGTCAACCATACTAGTGACGCATATGTGAGTATTGGTCGTACAACACTGGTGAAAATCCAGTGGGTCATCTCTGGTCGAAGTCCTCATGTAGAACCAATACATTTTATGGTGACCAATACTGTTTATGGTGACGACCCAGAGTAGCGTTGAGAGAATACCACCCTGTGGGGTACCGCGAAACACCCTTCCCCTTGGAGTAATATCGCCCTGCTGACAAGTGATGGATCTGTTGCACAACATATGACGTACCCAGTGTAGAATCGCGTCTACGAAGGCTGCTAGAGTGAGTCCTTTCAGGTCCACAGACCTTGCAATATTGTTAACCACCTCGTGTAAGGCGGTTTCAACGGATTTTCTACTTAAGAGAAGTGTTCACACTCTTCGCCAATGCAAATGGAGTAGATTTGGTAAATTTGGGGAGTAGAAATGAGTAAAAAGAAGTAGAATGAAAATATAGTAAAATGAAGTTGATTTAATGTAAAAGGAGTAGAAAATTTAATAAAAGAGTAAATTTTTACAAATTAACCAACGCTCAGGGGATGCCCCCTATTCATGCAAAGCACAGTCTTGATCGTAAGAAGGGATGATTAGTTAAAAGGAGGGGGAAAAGATAGAGTAGTGTCGGCGAATGTTTGATTTGAACTTGCCAATATCAAAAATGTCGGGAAAAACGGACGAAGGGAGATTGTTCCACAAACGTGTCGTGCGACTGAAGAACGAATTCTCTCTATAATGCGTGGTTCTGTTAAGAGCCGAATGGACTACGAAGGGGTGGGCTTGGTTTGACGCCCGAGTAGAACGAGAGAAAACACGACCTGGTGGAATCGGGCCATGTATTTCCCTCGAACACTTGCAGTTGTAATACCTATAAAACAGGCTTACACACCCAACGGTCCTTCGGTGCACAAGGGAACCAATAGACGATGAAATATTTTCATCCCCTATTAAATATATCGCACGTTGTTGGATTCGGTCCAGGAACTCAAAGGAGGATTTTGAAGCTCCTGCCCAAATGTGCGAATTGAATTCCATTTTAAGACGTATATAGGTAGTGTAACCTTTGCGTAAGTCAGCAGGAGTGAAGTATGTTTTACACCGTTTTAAAAAACCAAGGCACTTGGCCGCTTCTTTCGATACATTAAATATGTGATCATTCCAACGGAGATCACATTGAATTGATATGCCCAGAACGTCAAGAGCAGCTGACTGCGCAATATCTACAGCACCCAAATTGAGGGGAGGGAGGAGTGAATCCTTTCTTTTGTGAGATAACAGACAACATTGGGTCTTGCTTGCATTAAAATCTACTCTATTTGCAACACCCCACTCGGAGATTGATTTGAGGTCATTATTGAGTGTGTCATTCATAGTGCGTCGTTTACTCTCAATCTCCAAAGAGTTTGGGGGTTGTTACGAATATGAATGACAAATGTTACTGTCATCTGCAAAGGAATGAAATGGGTTCTGGGTCAATGACAGAAGGTCATTGATAAATACCAGAAATAGGGACGGGGATAGGACGGAACTCCAGAATTGATGGAATGTTGTTCCGAAAGAACACCATCCATCGCAACTCGTATTGAACGACCCTGGAGAAAACTCGATATCCATTGAGTAAAAGATTCACCGACACCATATGCAATTAGTTTTGAAACGAGGGCTTTATGCCACACTCGATGAAAAGCCTTGGAAACATCGAGAGCAACAGCCTTGCTCTCCCCGAAAAGGTGAACACAATTGTTCCACTTTTCGGAGAGGACCGCCATCAAGTCACCTGTGGATTTGGTCCTACGGAAACCGTATTGTCGGTCACTGAGCAATTCGTTGTGCTCAAGATAGATAGGTGGAAGTTAATTACGATCTCCATTACCTTGGAGAGTGCAGAGCATATTGCAATGGGTCGGTAATTGGCAGGGTTCGTGGCCTCGCCCTTTTTGCGGAACTGGCTGGACATTGGAAACCTTCCAACAAGATGGAAAAACTCCTGTCGTGTAGGAGATGTTGAAAAGGTTACGCAACGGACAAGCCAGCGTTGACGCGCACTTCTTCAACACATGAGCAGATGTGCCATCTGGCCCAGAGGCTTTGTTAATGTTGAGGTTTGTTAAAAACTTTTTAACTGACCGAGTTCGAAAATGAATCTCTGGCAATGCAGAAGAAACAAAATCGACGACGATTACTATCTGGGAGCGTTGAATTATTTGCAAATAATTAAGACCGGTTAGCTTTTTCAACCGGTCAGTGAAGGTCTGGACATCATAACAAGAGTTGTAGTAAACGATGTCGTCTGATTCTTTACCCTTTTTACAAATGACCAGAAATTTTTACTACCTCTGTGGTAGAGTAGGACCTTTTTGCGCGCGTTTTGTTCGTGAAGAAACTTTTCGCGCGAGATCACGGCATTACAGCGATTCCTAACCTGTATGTGAAGTCTTTCTGTGTCGGCAGTCTTGTTAGAACGTCCATTCTGAAAGGCTTCCTCTTTCGACATGACTGCAATCCTGCAAGTCTCATTAAACCAAGAGTGGTCCTTGGGTTTAATGCTTATCTTTTTAGAAGGTATGAAGGACCGCATACCTAATAAAATAATATTTTGTACCATTAAAGCCGCGGCATTTATGTCTCTGTCAGCGAAACACAATTTCCAATTAAAGTGGCGAAAAAAATCATTTAACGCAACCCAATTTACTTTTTCGTAAAGCCATACAGTCCTCTTTGGAGCTTTAATCGAAGAGGCGTGTAAACTAGAATACGAAAACTCAGCGGAAACAGTACAGTGGTCGGAGTTACCAAGAGGTGCAAGGACTGTTACATCATTTTTTTCATGACGTGAAGTCAGAAAAAGATCTAGGCTAGGCCCACCGACGCGTGGAAGGTACGTCGGTTCCTTCACCAATTGAGTGAGTTGGTTGCACTCAGCAAACAGCTCAACATAAGAACCCTCCTGTGTTGAAAGACCCGAGTGGCTCAACCAAGTGATATTGTGTACATTAAAATCGTATAGATTCGGACTCCTATATAAAAAGCACAAGTGCATGATGTGTGTTTGGATTTAGAATTTAACCCAAATGGTGTTAAATTCGCTATCCGACACACTATGTTGTTGCTGCAGTTGGTACGCAATGTCACTCCGAACAAATAAAGCGAGACCCCTATGGGCAGATAATAATGCCAATAGGTGACAACCAGGTATACGAAAATCCAGTGGGTCTGCACCCTCATTAACCTGGGACTCACCCAGTGGCTTTATTTGTGGCCTATGAACGGACATGTACGCATATACTGAGAAAAAATTCGCCCTCAATCCACGAATGTTGCAAAAATATATGCGAAATTTTTGCGAAATTTTTCCTACTGGGCAAGCTCAAAAACATACAAACGTACTACTGACCTGCAGCAGTAGACACAAACAAATGAGAGCGCAAGACAAGCCGTGGTGAGTGTTATGCCTTCACCACGGCATAGACTACGCACTCAGTGCAGTATCAACTGTGCAAGCTAGTAGCGGGGAGTAGGATGAGGAAGGGAAGGAATACAAAAATATGCAAGATATGCAGAGGGTATAGAAAAGTCACTTGCATTGGTAATTGCAACAAATCCCTCTGTCGTCTTCTATAGAAGTGATGTGTTGAATTCCTTGTTGTTGTGAGTTTGTGTTGATTTATGATTTGTTAATTAATGTGTGTTTATGTCACCGTGACCGAATTGTCCCGTTTGACCGACGGGTTTTTATGTTATTGTTAGTTGTCGCGGTGACGGGTGAATTTAATATTTTATGTTTAAAAGTCGAAGACGGGTGGCTGGAGAGTGTTCGCTTTAAGATAAACGAAACGAGTGACGATTTTGCATTTTTTAACGTCAAAACTCAATGCAGCGAGTATCACTGCAACGAGTGGGTCTGGCGGGCGTATTCACACACATTGTGTTTACGTTCTACGTAAATAAAATGTATGTTAAAGAGTACCCTTTTGCTAATAAACTGTCAACATTTCAGAGTGGTGTTCGGGCTTGTTCTCGAGTTATTAATAAAAATGTTTAATAAAGTAGAAATTTTCATATGAAATTTTTATTTTAAAATTTTGTTGTTATTTTTTTTGTAATGTTATTGAACAATAAAATACATTAAGACTTTATTTTATGCTTTTAAAAGAATAAATAATCTGGGGTGGCCATATTTTTTAGGTGATCGACCGTAAATATGGATCATTTCTTAGATCGATAAGTCTCAGCTACAATCAAGAAGAAATTCATTATTATTTTTTATTAAAAATTTTTAATTATATATATTAGCTTTTATATAATTAGATGTATATTTTACGTTTATATGATGTCCTTCCTGAGGAATATTTGAGTGCCAGGTATAGTTTTTGATTTTAAAAACCTGTTGTAAGTCAACATAGTGTGTTTTGGTAAGTCACTATACGTTGATATTATAAACGTATCGTGACCTACTTACGCGATGACTACTTCATGCAGTTATCGTTACGTTGCAGTAAAGTGCAACGTAGGACATATGTGTCATAGTCCAGCAAGCCAATGAACTAACAACAGTATGAGCGAAGCTGGGTCAAACCAGCAGAAGCATGATTGGCTAAGGGCTTTTTCCCTTACGGAAGCAAATAGTGAGTGGAATTTGCGCACGGCACTCTGCCGGAACATGTAGATTTGAAACATGCCTTCTTACAATAGTTAAGTTAAATTTTAAGTGTGTTGTGTAATAGAATTTAGAGGTGTAACAAGCCAAAAATATTGGGCTAAAAAGTGTTGAAATAAAGTCTAAGTTTAAATCAAAAAGAATTCAAATATATATTTTTAATATTGGGAAATAATTAAAGTACTAAAGTAGGAGTAAGTATAATTCAACGTTGGAGATACTAACATTTTGGCGCAGCCGGTTACCAAGAACCAGAAAGAAGAAAAGAAGGAAGGAGGAGACATTTTTTTTTGTTTAAGTAAAGGAAGTTACAAAGGAATTTTAAGTGAGTATTTCTGAAAATTATAGAAGTTGTAGTAGAAATAGACCGAATTTAGAACATCTTTTTGTCACACAAAATAATATTCATTTGTCATAATTCATTTTATTGAATAAATTTAAATAAAAATTAAATAAAATTTGAAATACTCGGAACACTCATAATAATATTTTAATGGTAAATTTAAATAAAAATAAAATAAAATTTACATTCAGTTAAAAATAAAGTAAAATTTAAAATAGTTAGAACATTCAAAAATAAACACTTTAATTGAAAATTCATTTTTTTGTACATTCAAATAAAAATAAAATTTAAAACATTAAGAACATTCTATTAAAAATAAAGAAAAATTTAAAATAATTAGAACATTTAAAATAACATTGGAAATTTGTAGAATATTTTTAATATTTCTCTCATGGTCAAATTCATTTAAAATTTAACAATTTAATGAACGAATTTGGAATTATAGAATTAATTTTTTTTTTTAACATTGGGAAACCAGGTGAACTGAGGAGAGTTCTAGGGATTAAATAAAAAAAAAAAAAAAAAAAATTTTTTTTTTTGAACATTATATGGCGGAATTGGAACAGTCACAGTTAGCTTATAGGAATATATTAGGGCAATTGGACAGGTTTACGGAGAAATTGTGGGCTCAAATCAGCCTCGAAGTAAATAACAAAGAACATTTACAATTAATAAAAAATAAAGTAAATAGTACAAAGGTCTTTTCCGAAGTAGAAAGAGTAGATGTCGTGTTCGAAGAACTAATATATTTCTTGGAACACAAGAGTGAAAATAAAATAAAGGAGATAGAAAACTGGAAAGGCGAGTTTGCAGCGTTAACGAAAAAAATAAACGATAAATTAGCAGAAAAACAGGAGTTGTTAGATCACGCCTGCGGTTTAGAGTCGGAAAACGAGAAATTAAGAGCTTTGTTAAAAGAAAAAGATATTTCTGATGAATCAGTAGCTAGAGTACTGCATCAACAACCTAGATTAGAATTTGAATCAGTCGAAGAGGCAACTAACAAAGTAAGAGAATTAGACTCAAAGATCAGATTTTTAGAGGCGGAGGTAAAATTAGCACAAGAAACTTCGTTATACCATAAAGAAGCTTTAAGAATAGAAGAAAATTTAGAAAACATAACAACAGATAGAACAAGAATTGAAATGCCTACAGGCGATATTTCGAAATGCGTACGAAATCTGGTCCCGGTGTTCAAGGGCGAAGATTCACCGTACCTAAAAACGGAGCTTCTTAGATTTATAGACGGTTGTAAGGCAGCGAACCTTAATATAAGTGAAGAAAATCAAGAAGAATTCATGATATGCGTTAAACTGCGTCTTGATGGAGATGCATACGAATTAGTGAGGACTAAGAAAATCAATGATTTAGAATCCTTATTTGATTTGCTTAAAAACAAATATTTAAAGGTAGCTACATTAGATTCCGTACAATACAACATAAGACAAGCATATCAAGGTGGAGGGGAAAGTTTGAGGGCATTTGCAAGACGATTAGAAGTATTGCAGTCAAACGCAAACGACATAGCCGATACAATGTACAAAAAGAAGAACCTGCCAACGGACGTTTTTAACACAGAGCTAGTAAATTCAGTGCTCACTGCATTTAAAGTAGGAGTGAGTGACCCGACTGTAAAGATACTACTGTTGAGTAGCAGGGCGGATAATTTAAATGATTTATTAGATGAAGCATTAAGGGCAGAGGCTACAATACAGAGGGGGCCGAAACTACCGAAGGAACTGTATAGTTTGGAAAAAATACCAAATGGAACTTCGTATAGTAAAAATAATCAAGAAAATGATAATAGAATTTTAAGACAAGATAGGAGTAAAAATCAAAAAAATAATGGGTATACAGGGGGTGCCATGAAAAAAGGGCCAGTCTGTTCTTTTTGCACTAGACCAGGACACACAAGGGATGACTGTTATATCCGCAAAAATACACCATTTTGCAGAGAATGCGAGAAGTACGGACATGAATCGAGTTGGCGATGCGGATTAAATAGACTGGAAGGGTGCCAGGAGCAACAACAAAATCAGCAATACAAAGGACTTCAAAATAACGGTTACCAACAGCCGCAAAATCGTAATCAACAATACCAAGGCTTTCCGAACAACGAATATCAAAGTCAACAGAAACCAAATCAGCCATATCAAGGGGGTAGTGGAGGTTTTCCCAATCATGGAAATAACAGTAATAATTATAATAATAATACTAATAATAATACTAATTATGGTAATGAAAATAATGGAAATAATAATCCTTTTAGAAATAACCACAGTAACAACGATAAGCCTAATAGGCCTTACAGAAGTAATAGAGCATGTTATGGGTGCGGTCAAGTTGGCCATATGATAGCGGATTGCCACGCTAAGCAAAATTTTGGGCCAAACGGTGGTAACAATCACAATAAGGGAAACTACCAGGGGCCCAGTCAAGGCCAGTAAGCTGGGGTCCCGTTAACATTAGTAAAGTTAGGTCAAAGGTAGAAAAAGTGGATCATACGCAAAGGGAGCCTGTGATCACATTTGCTACCAAAGTTGCGAATAACAGCCAAAAAACCGTGAGCGAAAATATTGTTCATCAAACGTCGGGAGTGACCGTTGATACATATGTTGAGCCACCGTGTTTGGTCTGTAAGGAGAAGGTGAAGGGAGAAAAAATGGGCGAAAATATTGTTCATCAAACGTCGGGACTGACAGTTGATACATATGTTGAGCCACCTTGTTTGGTTTGTAATACAGTAGCAGGTATAATAATTCATTTCATATATTTTATAAGTATTGTGTCGATTACATTAGGGAACAAAATAAAAAAACTAGCAGGATATGAAAAATATAAGGGAGCATTTGGAGAGGAAGTAGTAAAAGTAGGGTATAGAGTAAACAACTTATTATCGAGAATATCAAAAAGTTTTGAGAATTTGGTGGTAGAATATAGTAAGAAGATTAGATGCAATATGTGTGGGTTTAGTAAAAGAGGGAACGGTATAATATGCAGTAGGCAGGGTGATTGTTTCAAACTACCTAATGTAAGTGATGTTTTCATCGAAGTACCTTGTGAGGCTGCTAAAAATGGAAAACTCATATTACTGGTAGATTCGGGAGCAGATGCTAGTATAGTAAAGGAGGGGGCAATGACAAGATTTCCAGGTTTTGATAAAAATACTCAGAAGGACTTTAGTGGTGCCTTTGGGGGATGCGTAAGGACATTAGGGACAATAAACATTCAGCACAGTAGTATAGAGTGGTTCTGTTTAAAGATGCATGTAGTGGCAATTGAGCAAGGAATACCCGCCGATGGTATAATAGGGCGGGATAATATATGGAATAGGTCCATAATAAATGCTATAGATAAGAGTTTAATATTTTATGATAAAGATAAAAACAATACTATACAATTACCTATGAGGACACGGACAGATATGGAAAATATTTTTTAAAATCAGGAATTAAAAATAGAACCTAGAACCGCAAAGATAGTATCATTACGTTTAAAAACAAAAATTCCGATCGTATTAATACATAAACAAGAAATTTGTCCAGGAGTATATTTGGGCGAAAGCATATCGAATGTCAGCAAAAATAGAGTTTATGTCTCAGTTTTAAATGCTACAGAGAAGGAAATTATAATAGACAGTACTTTTAAACCAAAATTTTCAAATTTTAATCAGTATAAAGAATCGGATACAAATAATTCTACAATAAACAGCATAAATTCAGTAAACATTACAAACAGAATTAACAGATTATTAGAGAAAATGAAAATTGATGAGACTTTAAATAAAGACGAAATTACATCTTTACAAAATCTGTGTATTTCTTATCATGATGTTTTTCATTTAGATGGCGATGAATTAACATACACGTCAGCGCTTAAACATGAAATAGTTACACAGTGGAACCAACCGCCAATTAATCAGAAACAATATAAGCTACCCCATACACATAGGGAAGAAATTAATAGACAGGTAGGAAAAATGTTAGATGACGGCATTTTATCGCCGAGTATCTCACCTTGGAATTCACCATTATTGCTGGTACCAAAAAAGAGCGGTAAGGAAGGTAGCAAGAAATGGAGATTAGTAATAGATTTTCGTAAACTAAATGACGTGACAATAAAACAAGTATTTCCGATTCCCCGGATAGACGAGATATTAGATCAGTTGGGACATAGTAGATATTTTTCAACTTTAGACTTAGCAAGCGGTTATCATCAGGTTTTAGTAGAAGAAAGAGATAAAGAAAAAACAGCTTTTAGTACAGGACTGGGTCATTTCGAATTTAACAGAATGCCATTTGGCTTAACAGGTGCACCAGCGACCTTCCAAAGAATAATGAACCACATATTAACAGGTTTGCAGGGTATTGATTGCTTTGTTTATCTTGATGATATAGTGGTGTACGGAAAGAATTTAGCTGAACATGAGCTTAGGTTGAGTAGAGTATTGCAGAAATTAAGGGAACACAATCTAAAATTAAATACAGAAAAATGTCAGTTTTTGCGCCGCGAAGTTGTCTATTTAGGACATAAATGTTCGGAACTAGGTGCTCTGCCAGACCCCTCAAAGGTTGAATGCGTGAAAAATATTCCGGTACCAAGAAATAAAAAAGAAGTACAAGCGTTTTTGGGATTAATTAATTATTACAGAAAATTTATAAATAATATGGCAAAATTATCATTACCTATTAATAAGTTACTTAGAAAGGATGTTAAATTCACTTGGACCGACGATTGTCAAAATTCGTTTATTAAACTAAAAGAATCAATAATTTCACCACCCATTCTCGCATATCCAGATTTTACAAAACCTTTTTTACTTACAACGGATGCCAGTAACGAAGCAATAGGTGCGGTACTGTCACAAGGCAAAGTAGGGAGCGACCGACCAATAGCATTTGCTAGTAGGGCATTAAATGGAGCAGAAAAAAATTACTCCACCATTGAAAAGGAATTTTTAGCTATAGTCTGGGCAACGAAAAATTTTAGAGCTTATCTTCTAGGCCGACATTTTCAAATTTATACAGATCATCAACCATTACGTAGCACAGCAAATCTCAAAGATCAAACATCAAGGTTAGCCCGCTTCAGACATAAATTATCAGAATATGATTACGAAATATCTTACAAACCAGGTAAACAGAATTTGAACGCAGATGCTTTAAGTAGAATTCCACATCCAGAACCAGATATTACTGCGGTCCAAACACGGTCTAAGACCACACAGAATAAATTAGATAATCAAATTTCAAAAACCAAACAACAAGTGAGCACGCCAGTACTGGATGAAATAACAACAGACACCAAGAACGAATTAAACTCAAGTCTACTATTAACTGACCCAGAGGAAATTAAAACCGTTATAAAAGACTTTCATGACTCAGCATTAGGGGGTCACCAGGGCGCAGTGAAAACATATTTTAGAATCAGAAAACAATTTAAGTGGAAAGGTATGCAGAAACAAATAAAAGATTACGTTAAGAATTGTCAAAAATGCCAAGTAAATAAAAGTTCTAGGCTTACTAAAATGCCAATGGTTTTAACTGATACGCCTGTACGACCATTCGATAAAGTATACATGGATCTTGTAGGTATTTTACCGGAAACTATATCTGGAAATAAATATATATTAACTTTTCAAGATGATTTTTCAAAATACATGTGCTGCGTTGCGATACCTGATGCGGAGGCAAATACAGTAGCAAAAGCATTTTACGACGAAATCATTACACGTCATAATATACCGAAGGTATTAGTAACGGACAATGGTTCCAACTTTGTCTCAAAACTGTTTTCAGATACTTGTAAATTGTTAGGAATTAAAAAATTACATATTACACCATATCATCCATATCATTACATATTACACCACCTTTCCGTACTTTATACGGGTACGAATTTGAGATGCCAACAAATCTTAAGCGAAAATGTTCACCAGTATATAATACCGACGATTACAACAAGTTATTAAAATATCAAATTCAACGCACACACGAAATCGTGAGAGAGAATCAAGAAAAAGCAAAAGAAAAATCTAAACAAATCTATGATAGCACATTACACCCAAAAATATTTAGCGTAGGTGATAAAATATTGTTAAAAAATCAGAACAGAAAGAATAAATTTTCACCCATTTGGGTAGGACCGTACGAAGTACTTTCGATAGTAAGTCCTGTAACGACGATGATTTCTATCAAAGGAAAAGGAAAAAAATTCCATAACAATTTATTAAAAGCATATAATTTTGAAGCAAATATAACAAAATAAATAATGTAACAAACAATTCGTAAATATCATAACACATAATTTAGATAATGTTAAAAGCATAATATTGCAAATAATAATAAGGGTGAAGAGCAAAAAAAAAAAAAAAAAAATAAAATAAAAAAAAAAAAAAAAAAAAGGGGGGGGGGCAATGTACGCGTAAATAAGAGTTTTAGGGATTAAATAAAATAAATATATAGGGATTTAATATTAATAAAATAAATTAGTGCATAAGGAAATAATTATGTATTAATTTCTAACAAAGTTTGAGTAAAGAAAATAGATAAGGGAGTAAGGTAATTTAACTTAAATTTAAATAAAATAATAATAATAAAATAAAACTAATTAACTAAAATAAAAGTTGAATTGGCACTACAATTAATATAGGTCAGTCAAAGGCATTGACTCATACGATAGGAACCACTGCTCGCTGTTAATACACTACAAATGAAATGAGATACGTTAATGCATTAAATAAAATATTAAAATCATAATAAATGGCTAGATGGCGCGAGACGGCGTGGAGTAAAGGGAAGGTGCAAAGTAGCAAATTGAAGGTGCAAATTGTCACTACAATTAATATAGGTCAGTCAAAGGCATTGACTCATACGATAGGAACCACTGCTCGCCGTTAATACACTACAAATGAAATGAGATACGTTAATGCATTAAATAAAATATTAAAATCATAATAAATGGCTAGATGGCGCGAGACGGCGTGGAGTAAAGGGAAGGTGCAAAGTAGCAAGAATTGGTTTAAAAAAAAAAAAGAATATATATATATATGCATATATATTAAAGAATAATTGCTTACCAAAGTTGTTGCGGAATAGGGGGTAAAATATGATTAATAAATAAAACGAAAAATAATAATTAAAGATAATGAAACAATATAGAATTATATGGGATTTAAAAAAAAAAAAAAAAATAATAATGTGTAATGAAATCGTGAAATCAATGAAATAAATAGGGATAAATAAACTAAAGTGAAATGTAGAATAAATAAATAGGAAGAAATAAAAATGATCTCAAGAAACAATGGCATAGGCAGATTGGATAGTTAAATACAATTATATATAAACAGAAAGTAAAAGCAAATAAATCACGGTCGACCAAAAAGAACAAAAAAAATATATATAATATACATATATATATTTGCATAATTAAGTAAAATAAAACGCGTTACTAAATGCAGAATTTGCAATTTTCTGTTGTCATTTTGCAATTTTTCTGTTTTTATTTTTTTTAACAAGCGAGAAATACAAGCAAGAAATACAAATAAAAAAATAAGAACAAAAATCGACCATGAAAATTATATAAATTTTGATATCAAGCGATTGGTGTTAAAACATAAGAAAAAGTAGAAATCGACGATGAAAATAACCAGTTTGTTTTCCAAATAATAACAACGGATAGATGTAATTTTTTTTTGTGGGTATTTTATTTCTTTTAATCTTGGTTTTAATATAATTTTTCACATCATTTTACATCATTTTCAAATAAATTTCACATATTTTAGGGGGTGAAGGCACCCAAATACATGACCACCCGCGGGACGAACAGCGTCCCGATCAGCGGGCCGGCTTCCTTCTCTAAACGCACGATTTCGCGGCAAATTATGAGAAAAACATCAAATGTAGGATCATCCTTGTAATATTCGATGAGGTGATGCAGGCGTCTATCAACGCCTTCATCCCACCAATTCGCCCTGAGCATTGTCAAATATGACTCGAAATACTTTAGTTGGTTGCTGTTCCAGATGAGCATAACTTGACGTTCGCTCATCCTACCTCGAACATACTCGGTGTTGTCGTCACTGAAGTCAATATCATCAAAATTTGTGAGAATGTCTGAAAAGAACCAAAACAAAAATTAATTAATTTAAAAAAAAAAAAAAAAAATATATATATATATATATTTAATAGAAATGAGTAATTTAAAAATCTAAATAAATTTACTAACTGTTCTCATCTGAATGCTCGATGACTAATCCTTGTTGTCGTAACGCGTCTAGATCACTAATTGTTAAAGGATGCTGCCTCACGGCAGGAGGTTGCTGCCCTCGGGCAGCCCGGAGCTCATCCTGCGCCTTGCGCCTTCGGGCAGCCCGGAGCTCATCCTGCTCCTTGCGCAGTTTCTCGCGCCTGTACTCCTGTAGGCCCAGGGCCGCAGTAGGGTTAAAAACATTTCCTGAAGAATATATAACCAAGAAATATATATAAATAAATAAATATATAAATATATATATAAAAATAAATACAATTTTTACTTACGGAACATGATTAAAATTGAAGTTGAATATCCAAAGAATAAACTGCAACTAAATGATTGTCGTCCATAGAAGACAAATATGAACATTTTTAAAATAAAAAAAAAAATAAAAAATCGCGAATTTGACTCCGCAGTTCGACCGAAGATAGCCGGCGCCGTTTTTGTAAAATACTGAATTTGGACACTTTATAAGTACTGAGGACAGTTCGTTAACTCACGACACATTGTTTAAATGAGGTGCTACGTTGAGTGTACGACTATAGCAAATTTAAGTTTGGACAAAATAAATATTAAATATAAAGTTGAGATTAAACGATTAAATTTGGATAAAGAAACTTTAGGTTTTTGAATTTTAAAGTAAAAAAAAAAAGAAGATAAAAAATTTGAACCAGGTGGAAATTAAAATATAAGTGTATGGAATAATTTTATGTAGTATGCTAAAGTGGGGAAGGTAGATTAACTTAGGACATAAGTGTAAATAATTATATATATAATAGATATGTATAATTATTATATAAGTGTATGGAATAATTTTATGTAGTATGCTAAAGTGGGGAAGGTAGATTAACTTAGGACATAAGTGTAAATAATTATATATATAATAGATATGTATAATTATTATATAAGTGTATGGAATAATTTTATGTAGTATGCTAAAGTGGGAAAGGTAGATTAACTTAGGACATAAGGGTAAATAATTATATATATAATAGATATGTATAATTATTTTTGTTTTAGGGACATTATGAATAAGATCCTTATGCTGGTCCTGGTGTTGGCAGCAGCTGAAGCAGTCAACATCACGCAGACGCCGATGAACGAGACAAGAATATTTTTTGAGAAAACTACTGAGGCATTATTTTATAGTGACGAATGGACAGTGATATCTAAGTTCATACCACTGCAGTTGACGAATTTTCTGGATCTAACGAAAAAATATATGGAAGCAGCCATTGAAATGTGCCGGAAAATGAGTTCAAGCGTACCTGGAATGAATTTCGGAAGATCGTGTGAAGCGGCAATGCAAGAAACATCGTCGATAATGAGGACATTACAGAAAAATGAGGGTGTTATTAAAAGAACTATTCAAAAGAATCGCCAAAAGAGGTCGCTAAATTTCGTAGGTGAGGGCTTTAACTGGGCTTTCGGCGTAATGGACAACAGTGATCGAGAAAAGATATACAAACATCTGGAGGACATTGAGAACCGAGAGAGCGAAACCTATGACGTCATGAGGAAACAGGTGACGGTGATGACATCTAATTTTGGAAAACTGTCAGCACCATTGCTGGATTCTCTAAGGGAGGTGGAAGAACTACAGATGACATTAAACAACACCATACAACAACAGCAGAAAATAAATAGAGATATAGATAACAAGCTCAACAAAGTACAGTTTATGTTACATTTGTTGGAAATACAGTCAACCATAAATGCTAATTTAATGGAGATTCAGGGACAACAATCAATAGAAATGGCAATAATTGACGATCTCTACAAGGGGGATCTGCATCCTACGATAATAGACCGAAAGGAACTAGACGCAATGTTGGCCCGTCTCAAATTAAGGGGCAAAGCGAATTGGTTTATTCAACAGACTTTTGATATGCATCATTTGTCAAAGGTACGAGTTTTTCCGGACGGGGATAGTCTGATCTTCATAATTAAGACACCACTGCCGGATGATGTGTTATTTGCGTTGTACAGGATTTATCCGATCCCCATTGACATCAATGAGGAATGGGACTCGCTGGTTAAGACAAAGTATGACTACATAGCTGAGGCGGAAGATCGGAGTAGATTCATAGGATTAACGCACGAGGATCATTTAAGATGTGTTACGGTGAACCAAGAGATGGACAAGGAGATAACGCTATGTAGACGTCCGGGAACGATTATGACGAGCAGCAATGTACTTTGTGAGGTCACGTTAATGCAACAAAGGACAGATATAGTGAATACCTGTGAACATGTAGCTATTAGAAAGAGTTCAGGGTTGGTAGTGAAACTATGGGCTTCAAACTCCTGGTTGTTCAGGTTCGACACGCCAGCGGTTTTCGAAGCGATTTGCGGAACAAACACGGCTACACTGACGCTAGCAGGGATGGGGTGGATGTCAGTGAATGAGGCCTGCGACTTGCACAACAGAGAATTAATATTGCCTTATGAATCTGCACCAAGAATGTTCAGGAATGTAACCTATAAAAAAGAGGAGCACACCTTGTATATCGAAAATATAAAGGGGGAATGGGGAGCGTTACGCACAGAAAATGCGTCAGTCACACTTTTGCCAATACAGACGTCGGACCACAGCAAATTACGGTCAGCACTAAGAGATGGCCAGCGCAGTTTTGAAGATCTGAAAGCGGAAATGAGTCAGAAGCAGGAGCGGCTAGAATGGCTAAAGCATCAGCACGAGATGAAGACTATGGGAGCATCGTACGGCGTGGTAGTGTTGGTGTTAATCTTCGTGGTATTAGCGTATTTTTGGTACCTTCGAGTAGAATCATCGAGAAAGCTAAAATTAACAGAGTCACTGAAGGATAGGGAGACAGTAGCAACAGTAAATGCCATCAGTAGCGTAAAAATTGAGAACGAGTTAGCGAGTTAGCGGAGCGTATTGCATTTCGGCCAACCACAAGTAAACGAGCTGAAGTTGTTAAACAGAAACATGAGGACGAAGAGCAGAGTCGAAAGCCAAGCAAAACGACATTGGGACCAGCTTATGGAATGATTTAGGGGCATGAGTATGAGGGATTCAAGAAGAAAATTCAATATATATTATAAATTAGAATTATTAATATGAGGCATTGAAAAACAAAAGAGGGATTGAAAAACAAAAAAAAAAAAAAAAAAAAAAAAAAAAAAAAAAATATATATAAGTATATATAAGAATAGAAAAAATGGAAAAAAAAAAATAATTAAGTATTTTAGTTAAAATATCGTCGAATATGACTAAGTTCAAGTAAACACTTCATTGCACAAAATAAAGCATAATTGCTCGCACATATAAATAAGAATAACAACAGAATAACACAAAACAAAGCAATTACAAAGCGGTAACCTGAGAAGCTACTGTTTTGCCAACTGCAATGTTCTGTGCATTATAAACAATGTTCGGTGGTGGGGTCATTTTAAAATAGAATATGATAAATTTACCCTATATTTTTTTTTAAGATAATATTCAGATATATTGATAAGACTTGTTAAGTAAACTAATAAGAGTATGATTTTTAGGCAATATCAATTATGTAAAAGAAAAAACTATTATTCATTTTAATAATAATTTTTTCTTAAAATAAGGGTGGAGGTATGTTGTAAGTCAACATAGTGTGTTTTGGTAAGTCACTATACGTTGATATTATAAACGTATCGTGACCTACTTACGCGATGACTACTTCATGCAGTTATCGTTACGTTGCAGTAAAGTGCAACGTAGGACATATGTGTCATAGTCCAGCAAGCCAATGAACTAACAACAGTATGAGCGAAGCTGGGTCAAACCAGCAGAAGCATGATTGGCTAAGGGCTTTTTCCCTTACGGAAGCAAATAGTGAGTGGAATTTGCGCACGGCACTCTGCCGGAACATGTAGATTTGAAACATGCCTTCTTACAATAGTTAAGTTAAATTTTAAGTGTGTTGTGTAATAGAATTTAGAGGTGTAACAAGCCAAAAATATTGGGCTAAAAAGTGTTGAAATAAAGTCTAAGTTTAAATCAAAAAGAATTCAAATATATATTTTTAATATTGGGAAATAATTAAAGTACTAAAGTAGGAGTAAGTATAATTCAACGTTGGAGATACTAACAAACCTGGTTTGAAGAAATTCTTCTTCTTGATTGTGGTCTTGTTGTGTAAGAAACGCAGGGCAGTTAAAGTCTTCAAAGTGGTGCCAAAAATTTGTGAATTTTTTTTATTTATAAATTGAGATGCGGCGCCGTCCGAGAAATATATAATTTTTTTGGGTGTTAATTTGAATTGATTGGTTAAAAATGTGACAAGGTGCCTATAGAACAAGTATACTGCAACGGTATTATTTGTTAGACCACTGGTTCCCAACCGGTGGGTTCATTTTCAGGGAGGCGCCAAGGGATATTAAAATTCGATTTTCAAATAATTTAATCTAAAAAAATTAATTAAATAAATTTTTAAATTTATCAATATGAAGCATTAAATTGTAAAGGTGTAAAGGTATTAAAAATAGTAAAAACACTTCTAATCTGAAATTGTCGTTGTCTTAAAATCAAACCGAATTTACAAGGATTTTAATATGGAATGAAACCTCTCATTTCTGGTAGATTTATTTCGCCTGATTCTTGCTGCGTACTCAGAATTTTTCAACTACGACATTTGTATTATCTAAAAAGTATGTCGAGACAGTAATTTATCACAATTACAAATGATTTCAGTGACAAAAACCCTTTGGGGTAACGGTTGCGATTCTGGTTTCAAGACCTTTTATAATAGCGATTTTGGTAACACATATACATTTTAAAAGTGTTCCGATTCCGAATATGAAATTAAAACCAGTTCCCATTTATGTTCGTCGTTATTAAATCATTTATGGATGTACTGTCGACATTGGTAAAAATATTTAAATAATATTAAATTTCTTTGTTATTTCCATTTTATTTGTTACAAATTTCATAAGGAAAATCTCAATATCTGTTGCTAATTTTTTAATTTCATTCAATGTGGATTTTTTGAAATTTAAAAATTTTGATTTTATTTGGAATTTACTCAATTTTATAACAAAAAATCTCAATTTTATTTCGAGTTATTATTATTATTTATCTCAATGTACAATGAAATATTTCAATTTCATTTGTAATTTTCTCGATTTAAAACATAATTCTAAACACAATAATACGTCACGAAATTAATTTCCATACCAAATATGCGGTATATATTTCGCATTTTCGTTTTTTGTTATGTCCAATTTAAAAAAAAAATATTTAAGTCGCTGAAAAACATTCGTTAAAGGCGGTTGTGCAAAACATTTCTGTTAACCCTATGAAGCCTTCCGAGTCATATAGACACCAGAAGTTTCCCCATAATGCGTATGTTTTTGCACCTAGCCCCACTACAATATTTCAGCATGAAATTGTTATCGCTGATGGTATATTTTAAGAAAAAAAAGTAAGAGATAAATTAAAGTAATAAATTACGCTCGAAACACTTTTTAGGAAACAGAAATTTCTTTTTCATTTTTTGCAAAAATTAATATCTGGACACAGGTTTTTTAAAGTTTAGGTCTGTAGCATGTCGAAATCGTGCGATAAATTGCGATATAAAGTACTTTGCTACTTTAACTCAATTTTTTGCAATTTCGACGTGGTGAGTAAATACTGAGTACGCAGCCAGAATCAGGAGACCAAAATATACTAAAAATTAAAAGTTTCAAGTCGGTGGAATCCAACAACCCTCAATTTGTAGAACAGTGTATACAAAAAATTTCTATTTTATAATTTCAAGGGATCGCAGGAGAAATATGGAATTAAAAAGGGGGTCGCGATACCAAAAAGGTTGGGAACCACTGTGTTAGACATTCCGATATAATTATAAAGTTCGTATGTTGCAATGTGCCTTTGGAATGATAATAAATAGCAATTGGAAATAATGTGGCTTGCGAATTATTCCAATTGTTGTGTATCATAATCGTAGAGTTCACAGCTTACATATGATCCACTGTTGTGTATCATAATCGTGGAACTTACAGCGTGCTTATGATCCACAATATAACATAACCAATATATTTTTCTTTATGGCATACTTTTAAGGTTAACCATTATGCATGTTAAACACAAACAGCATTTAATTGTCTTGGCGCACACCGCTTAACATAGCACAGGTATACACGCCCACGTTAAATAGGTCACTCAGATCACACAAATAAATGCTGACTCAATTTATTGTGAAATTATACATACGCTGTACGAGGTGTTAAGTAGAAGTTAAGTATAGACTAAGAATCAATTGTTTCGGATAAGCTGAAGTGTCTACAAATAAATGTTAAGTATAAGTGTAACCAACTTTTAAAGCGAAATAAAGTGTCTTAAAGTAAAAAAGACCCGGTTGTTTTAAATAATATAAAGAAAGTAAAAAGGACTCAGTAAGTATAAAAAAACCAAGGAAGCTAAAGTCCTTGTAGAAGGACGTTAACATACAACATTTTGGCGCAGCCGGTTTTCGGACCATACATCAAGTCCCAAGGGACGAGAAGGACTGGATGGAGATTAATATTGGAAGAAATAACTATTTTGGATCATGGAAAATATTTTTTGTATTTGTAAGTATTGTGAAAAATAGTGGATACAAAAAATATGTAAAGTAAAAAAAAAAAAAAAATTGTGAATTTGTGATATAAAACAAAAGAAATATTTGAGAATTTTAATAAGCAAAAAATAATGGAATTATGAAAATTGACATTTGTAAAAATAAAGTACAGAACAATTGAAAATTTTGAAATAAATTGTGGAATAAAATAAACTTTTAATAAAACTGTGAAATAAAATTGTGAAATGAATTACATAAATAATAAAATTTTATAAATCAGGAAATTAAATAAGTAAACTAAATGTTTTATAAAATTGATTAATTGATATATTGAAGAACATTTTTAAAGTTTTAAAGTTAAACATTATAAAATTATTTGAGACATTTAATGATAATGATTAATAAAATTGTAAATTTAAATAAATGGAATAAAATAAGAATTTTGATACAGCAATGTTTTTATAATGTCGCGAAATTAATTAAAGAACAAAACTGGAAAATTAAAAAAAAAAAAAAAAATTGAACAAATAAGTTAATTTAGGATTCATAAATAATATGTTGATATGATTTTGAAATATAGATTAAAAAGTTTAAATAATGAAACATAAAAATGTGATAAATAAGGTAGTAAAAATTTAATAGATAAATTAAATAATGGTTAAAAGTTGATTTAATATGAAACTAGTAAAAACAAAATAAATATATTATTTAAGAAAGGTATAGTTAATTATATGATTAAGTAAATGGAAAAATAAGAAACACTAATAATGGGTACTGAAAATGTATTGAAACGCGTTCATTACGTTGTTCCTTACTTTTCTGGGGCGGAATATCCATTATTAGAAACAGAATTATATAAATTTATTGAATGTTGTGAAACAGCTAAGCTTAAAATTAAGGAATCAGATAGTGAGGAATTTATTAAATGCGTTGGTTACGTTTGGAGGGAGATGCCTATAAATTAGTAAGGACAAAACAGTTTCAAAAAATAGAAGAATTATACAAGTTGTTAAAAAATACGTACTTAAATGAAATTTCTTTAGAATTAGTACTAGAAGAGATTAAAAAGGCTTATCAAAATAGTAACGAGAGTTTGAGAATGTTTGGTAGACGATTAGATGAGTTGCAATCCATGGCTTTGGAGATTGCAAGTAAAAAATACAGTAAAAAGATAAGTAAGGACGAAGTATTCAGATTAGAATTACAGAGCTCAGTGTAGATCTCTTTTAAAGTAGGAGTGAAGAATCCAACTATAAAAGTTGTATTGTTGGGTAGCAAGTCAGAAACATTAGATGCATTGTTGGAAGAAGCTTTAAATAAACAGGCTGTTATGCAGCGAAGTACAAGGTCGGAAGAGGATGAATATAATTATATGGAAAAAACACAGTCAAGCGTAAAATCGGAAAATAAATTGCAACAAATAAATAATGAAAGCAACTATAAAAGGAGTGTTCCAACATGTTCATTTTGTAGTAAATTGGGGCATACTAGGGATGATTGTATTATTAGAAAAAATATGCCTTTCTGCTACGAATGTGGAACTTATGGTCACGAATCTAATTGGAGATGTGCGAATAATAATAGTAATATAGGACAGAAAGAGTTAGGAATTGTAGATCAGATGTCGGAGGAGACTTTGATCAAATTTACTACTCCATTGCATTTCCATAGAACAGATGAGACCAATGAATTAAAATATGAATTAAAGGAAGAAGAAGGTGATCGCATAATATGCAGTGGGCATGGAGATAGCTTGGATTTATCTAATGTAAGTGACGTTTTCATTTAAGTACCTTGCGAGGCAGCTAAAAATGGAAGAATTATTTTACTGGTAGACTCAGGAGCTGATGCCAGTATAGTAAAAGAAAATGCAATGACAAATTTTCCAGACTTTAACGAAAATATACAAAAGGATTTAAAAGGAGCTTTTGGTGGGTGTGTTAGAACATTAGGTTCCACCAAAGTCCAACATAGGAACATAGGGCGCTTAAGTTTAATGCTACATGTAGTGTCACTTAAACAAGGTGTACCAGCTGATGGAATAATAGGACGTGACAATTTATGGAATCGATCTGTACTAAATGCGATAGACAAAACAATAACATTCTTTGATAAACATAAAAACCATATTATAAAAGTACCAATGAAATCGCAGACAGAAATACAAAATATTTTTACAATCAACAAATTAAAATTCAAGCGAGAACCGCAAAGATAGTATCATTACGTTTAAAAACAAAAATTCCAATAGTGTTAATACATAAACAAGAAATTTTTCCAGGAGTATATTTGGGCGAAAGCATATCGAATGTTAGGAAAAATAGAGTTTCTGTTTCAGTTTTAAATGCTACGGAAACAGAAATTATAATAGACAGTACTTTTAAACCAATATTTTCGAATTTTAATCAGTATAAAGAATCGGATACCAATAATTCTACAATAAAAAGCATAAATTCAGTAAACATTATAAACAGAATTAATAAATTATTAGAAGAAATGAAAATTGATGAGACTTTAAATAAAGACGAAATCACATCTTTACAAAATATGTGTATTTCGTATCATGATGTTTTTCATTTAGACGGCGATGAATTAACGTACATGCCAGCGCTTAAACATGAAATAGCAACACAGTGGAACCAGCCACCGATAAACCAAAAGCAATACAAATTGCCACACACTCATAATATGAAATCAACAGACAGGTTAATAAAATGTTGGATGACGGCATTATATCGCCAAGCATATCACCCTGGAATTCACCGATGTTGTTGGTTCCTAAAAAGAGCGGCAAGGACGGTAACAAAAAGTGGAGGCTAGTAATAGATTTCCGTAAATTGAACGAGGTGACAATAAAACAAGTATTTCCGATTCCTCGAATCGACGAAATATTAGGCCAATTAGGTTACTTTCGCTATTTTTCAACTTTAGACTTGGCAAGTGGTTATCATCAGGTACTAGTTGAAGAAGGGGAGAAGGAAAAAACAGCTTTTAGTACAGGACTGGGTCATTTCGAATTTAACAGAATGCCATTTGGCTTAACAGGTGCACCAGCTACCTTCCAAAGAATAATGAACCACATATTAACAGGTTTACAGGGTATCGATTGCTTTGTTTATCTTGATGATATAGTGGTGTACGAAAAAAATTTAACTGAACATGAGCTTAGGCTGAGTAGAGTATTGCAGAAATTAAGGGATCACAATCTAAAATTAAATACAGAAAAATGTTAATTTGTTGCGTCGCGAAGTTGTCTATTTAGGACATAAATATACGGAGCTAGGTGCCCTGCCAGACCCCTCAAAGGTTGAATGCGTGAAAAATATTCCGGTACCAAGAAATAAAAAAGAAGTACAAGCGTTTTTGGGATTAATTAATTATTACAGAAAATTTATAAACAATATGGCAAAATTATCATTACCAATTAATAAGTTATTTAGAAAGGATGTTAAATTCACTTGGACCGACGATTGTTAAAATTCATTTATTAAATTAAAAGAATCAATAATTTCACCACCCATTCTCGTATATCCAGATTTTACAAACCCTTTTTTACTTACAACAGATGCAAGTAACGAAGCAATAGGTGCGGTACTGTCACAAGGCAAAGTAGGGAGCGACCGACCAATAGCATTTGCTAGTAGGGCATTAAATGGAGCAGAAAAAAATTACTCCACCATTGAAAAGGAATTTTTAGCTATAGTCTGGGCAACGAAAAATTTTAGAGCTTATCTTCTAGGTCGACATATTCAAATTTATACAGATCATCAACCATTACGTAGCACAGCAAATCTCAAAGATCAGACATCAAGGTTAGCCCGTTTCAGGCATAAATTATCAGAATATGATTACGAAATATCTTACAAACCAGGTAAACAGAATTTGAACGCAGATGCTTTAAGTAGAATTCCACATCCAGAACCAGATATTACTGCGGTCCAAACACGGTCTAAGACCACACAGAATAAATTAGATAATCAAATTTTAAAAACCAAAAAACATGTGAGCACGCCAGTACTGGATGAAATAACAACAGACACCAAGAACGAATTAAACTCAAGTCTACTATTAACTGACCCAGAGGAAATTAAAACTGTTATAAAAGACTTTCATGACTCAGCATTAGGGGGTCACCAGGGCGCAGTGAAAACATATTTTAGAATCAGAAAACAATTTAAGTGGAAAGGTATGCAGAAACAAATAAAAGATTACGTTAAGAATTGTCAAAAATGCCAAGTAAATAAAAGTTCTAGGCTTACTAAAATGCCAATTGTTTTAACTGATACGCCTGTACGACCATTCGATAAAGTATACATGGATCTTGTAGCTATTTTATCGGTAACTATATCTGGAAATAAATATATTGTAACTTTTCAAGATGATTTTTCAAAATATATGTGCTGCGTAGCTATCCCAGACGCAGAAGCAAGCACTGTAGCAAAAGCATTTTACGACGAAATTATTACACGACATAACATACCAAAAGTATTGATAACCGACAATGGTTCGAATTTTGTTTCAAAATTATTTTCGGACACGTGTAAATTGTTAGGAATTAAAAAGTTACATATTACGCCATATCATCCCCAGGCCAACGGCTCTTTGGAACGAAGCCACCGACCATTAGCAGAGTATTTACGAAGTTTAGCGAAAGAGGATGGATCAAACTGGGACCAGTGGTTAAATACAGCAATGCATGTACACAATAATACAATGCATATGTCCACCGGGCAAACGCCTTTCCGTACTTTATACGGTTACGATTTTGAAATGCCAACCAATCTAAAACACAAATGCTCACCAGTATATAATACCGATGATAGCAACAAGCTATTAAAATACCAAATTCAACGCACACATGAAATCGTACGACAAAATCAAGCCAGAGCCAAAGAAAAATCTAAGCAAAGCTATGATAGCTCATTACACCCAATAACATTCAAAGAAGGCGATAAAATTTTACTAAAAAATCAAAATAGGAAAAATTAATTTTCACCAGTTTGGGTGGGACCCTATGAGGTTCTTTCAATAAAAAGCCCTGTAACGACTGAGATTTGTATCAAGGGTAAAGCGAAAAAAGTTCATAATAATTTGTTAAAATCATACAACAGTATAGTTTAAATAAACACTGTAGAATTAAAGAAACACTGTCTGCAACAAGAACCAATAATTTTTAACATCATTGAAATAAAGTCAAATAGTTAGTGCAGGACAGAATAGCTAAGTATTACATATTGAGAATGACTGGTATTGCTTCGTGTACTAACGAATTTGAAACTACAAAAGAAAAGAATAGAGAAAAACTATAATTTTTTAAAATGTAGATATTAAAAAAATTAATTTTAAATAATTTATAAATGCCAAAAAATTTAATGTAATATTGGCAAAATACAAATCGCAGAGAAAATAGCTATGTATTAATTGAAGATGACTAGCATTGAATATAAACAAATAACAAAATCAAGTTATTATTTGAGGTACGAATTTATAATAATAATAGTTTGGCGCTACGAATTTGCAAGGTATAAAAATTACGTTGTCATTAAAATTGCGATAGGTCAGTACCTACCTCAATGGCATTTTAAACATACATTTTCATTGTGCATAGAGCGCAATGCTCCCAGCTCATATTAATATAGAAGGCTTGAACATATTCATATGCCAACCGATTAAATGCACTTCAGCACTTTACAGGCAGAAGCCACTAACGTACTGGAACTGAAACGAGATACGGTAGTGCAGCGACAAAACTGCCTAATATTTTTTATCATTAACAGAATTTTCATTCAGATATGCATTAATATGGCAAACTAACAAACGTTTTACATTCATCATTACACGGTAATGAAAATAAATAAGTACAATTGAGATGTACGAAACTAAATATTTAACAACTTAATATAGCAAATACATTTTTGTAATGCTAAGAGGTCGCGCGCGCTTATTTCTAAAATATTAGTTAGTGCATGAGTAAATAGCTAAGTATTGTTGAATATGACTAGCATTTAACCATGTACTACTGGGATTGTATATACAACATTTTGTATTACAACAATACAGAAACATATCTAAATGTATGTTTCTAAACTAAATCATATAGTACATGTTAACACATATATTAACTACTATAAATATTTAAAGTATAATTATGGCCAACGCCTTAACAATATGTATTAAGGGGCAAAATCAGTAGCGTCAATGCTTTTATGGGAGACGGACGTGTCGTGTCGTCCCCCAGTATTTAAACGTTTTCCGTCCGTCGTTTTATATGTTTAAAAATGTGCAACATCAACCAATCAACCAAACAAATAACAAATTTAACTAAATAACAATAACATTAAACTACATTCGTCGTGGACAATAAAAAACATTATTAAAAATAAAAAAAAAAATTACGCAAAACAAATCATTAAAAATAAAATAGAAATACAAAAATCACAACAACAATAATAGAGCAGAACCGGTTTTCACTGCCTGTGACTTGCTGCACTCGTCGTTTTTTTTCATTGCAATTGCCAGCGCAAAGGGCCTTTCTATGCTCTCTGCTGCAATTGCTCAGGTTTGTTGATTGTTTTCCGTCCCTCCCCCATCCTACTCCGCGCTAACTGCGTGCATAGTTGAGACTGCAAGAGTGCGTAACGAAGACGGTGGCCAAGGCATAACACTGACCACTGTTTAGCTTACGCTCTCATCTGTTCGTCTCAGCTGTGCCCGCTATTAGTATGTTTGTATGTTTTAAATTCACCCAGTAGCGAAAATGTCGCAAAACTTTCGTATAGATTTTTGCAACGTTCGTGGACTGAGGTCGAATTTTTTCTCTGTGTTTGCACATGTGTCTGTCTATAGGCCACATATAATGACATTAGGTGAAACCCAGGTTAGTGAGGGTGCAGATCCGCTGGATTTTCAGATACCAGGGTACCACCTACTGCCATTGTTCTCTGCTCATAGGGGTCTCGCCCTTTTTATTCAAAGTGACGTTGCGTACCAGCACCAGCAGCAACATAGTGTGGATTAAATTTAAAATCTTGCAACACATCATGCACTTGTGTTTTATTTATAGGAGTCCGAATCTAGATAGGGTTTCTACCTGTAACAAGTTAGATGCACTATCAGATTCGATTTCAAATATTTTGGAACAGTTTCCAGGCAGTGAAATTGTTGTTGCTGGTGACTTTAATGTGCACAACGCCACTTGGTTGAGCCACTCGGGTCTATCAACACAGGAGGGTTGTTATGTTGAGTTGTTTGCCGAGTGCAATCAACTCACGCAACTGGTGAAGGAGCCGACGTACCTCCCACGCGTCGGCGGGCAGAGCTGACTTCGCATCATGAAAAATATGATGTAAAAGTCCTTGCACCTCTTGGTAATTCCGACCACTGTATTGTTTCCGCTGCATTTTCGTGTTCTAGTTTACGCGTCTCTTCGATTAAAGCCCCGAAGAGAACTGTATGGCTTTACGAAAAAGCAAATTGGGTTGCGTTAAATGATTTTTTTCGCAACTTTAATTGGAAATTGTGTTTCGCAGATAGAGACATAAATGCCGCGGCTTTAATAGTACAAAATATTATTTTATTGGGTATGCGGTCTTTCATACCTTCTAAAAAGATTAGCATTAAACCCAAGGACCACTCTTGGTTTAATGAGACTTGCAGGATTGCAGTCAGGTCGAAAGAGGAAGCCTTTCAGAATTGGCGTTCTAATAAGAATGCTGATACTGAAAGACTTCGCATACAGGCTAGGAATCGCTGTAATGCCGTGATCGCACGTGAAAAGTTTCTACACGAACAAAACGCGCGCAAAAAGGTCCTTCTCTACCATAGAGGTAGTAAAAATTTCTGGTCATTTGTTAAAAGGGTGAAGAATCAGACGACATCGTCTACTCCAACCCTTGTTATGAATGGCCAGACCTTCACTGACCCGGTTGATAAAGCTAATCTCTTGGCAGAATTATTTGCAAATAATTCAACGCTCCCAGATAGCAATCAACCACTGCCCGTCGTTGAATTTGTTTCTTCTGCAATGCCGGAGATACATTTTCGAACTCGGGCAGTTAAAAAGGTTTTTTCAAATCTCAATATTAACAAAGCCTCCGGGCCTGATGGCATATCTGCCCATGTGTTGAAGAAGTGTGCGTCAACGCTGGCTTGTCCATTGCGTAACCTTTTCAACATCTCCTACACGACAGGAGTTTTTCCATCTTGTTGGAAGGTTGCCAATGTCCAGCCAGTTCCGAAAAAGGGTGAGGCTACGAACCCTGCTAATTACCGACCCACTGCAATATGCTTTAAAGTAATGGTTTACGACTTTAATTTAATAAAACAATGTTCGTTAAATGCTGAACACCAAAATTAGAATAATTTTATTTTTGAAAATTTTTTTGAAAGTGTTTACAAATTAGTTTTTTTATATTTTTTATTTTTTTATAAAATTTGAAACAAGTGTTTTACTTGTATGGATTACTACAGTACCCCCTTCCTAGCGTAACGTGACTCTTTTTGGGGTTTTTGAATTTTGAGTTGAACTTTGAGTCAACTGTAGAGATGATGATGATTGTTCCTGGCAACAGGCTGCGATTATGCTTGATTCGATGAATGCTGGTTTTAATCGATCAATCGAAACACTGTCATCTTTGTTGTTCATCTTTAAAATAAAATATTTGTCGGATCTCTTCACAACTTCATTTGGACCAGTATATTTAGGTTGAAGAGGTTTTGTTACTGCATCTTGACGTACCCAAACCGATTTTGAATGTAGAAGATCCTTTGAAATGAATCCATGCGGATTACCATCTTTCAAAGCACTTACGAAGTCTGTTGCATTAAGACGATCGTTAGTTTTTTGAATAAAAAATTCACCAGGCAGATGGAGATTTTCGCCGTACAGTACTTCTGCAGCAGATGCTTCAATGTCGTCCTTATACGCGGTCCTTAAACCAAGCAACACTGATGACAAAGATTTTGTCCATTGCGCATTTGCTCTGCAAATCAACGAAGATTTTAAGGTCCTGTGAAGTCTTTCAACCATACCATTCGCTTGAGGATGGTATGATGTGGTATGTTGACATTTTACGCCAAGAAATTCAGACAAGTCGTGGAAGAGTTTAGACGTGAATTGCCGTCCACGGTCACAAATGATTTTGTTGGGACATCCAAACCTTGATATCCAACCTTCGAAGAAAGTTCGGCTAACTGTCTCAGCGGTAATGTCACGAATAGGAATTGCCTCTGGCCATATTGAGAATCTGTCTATTATTGTCAACAGAAAGAAAGGGTCTTGTTTTACCTTGTGATACGTCGCAGTAAATTTGAATGTTGGATCCGGGAAGTTGTACGAGTTTCAGCTTGAGTCCGTTATCGCTATTAAGAAAATTTGCAAGTTTTTCATCTTCCTTTTGTTCTTCCGAGAGCTTCGCATAATTTAAAGTAGATATTTCGTCAATCCGTGATAAAGCGTCTGCAACAGTATTGTTAATTCCGGATATGTGCACGAGCTTCGTAGTAAACTGACCGATATAATCGAGGTGACGAAATTGACGAGGTGTGGCTTTGTTCGGATTTTGGTGAAAGGCGTACGTTAAGGGTTTATGATCCGTTAGCAATGTAAAATCTCGTCCTTCTAGGATATGCCGAAAATGTTTTACAGCACTATAAGCAGCAAGTAGTTCGCGGTCATACGTGCTATATTTGCACTCTGCAGGACTCAGTTTTCGTGAGAAGAAAGAGAGTGGTTGCCAACTTTCACCAATTTGTTGTTCTACCATAGCACCGATAGCAAAGTCTGAAGCGTCAACTTTGAGATGAAGATCTGCATCTTTCACGGGATGTGCTAGAAGTGCAGCATTTGCAATTTGTTTTTTGCATCTTTTAAATGATTCGGTTGCGGCTTCTGTCCATATAACCGGACGCTTATCTTTCTTTACCGCGCCTTTTAAGTAATCATTTAATAGAGCTTGATCATGAGCAGCGTGCGGTAGAAATCGACGATAGAAATTAAGCATGCACGTAAATCGGCGAAGCTCCAAAATTGTTTTGGGCTGTGGAAAATCTATTATTGATTGAACTTTTGAGGCCGTCGGCGTGCTACCAAGAGAGGTTATGTGAAATCCAAGAAAATCAATTTCAGGGGATCCAAATTCACATTTTGCAGGATTAATCATGATGCCAAATTTTCGAAAGCGTTCAAAAATGGCCCTTAAATGTTGAATATGCTGTTCTTCAGTATATGACGCAATCAATACATCGTCAATATACGTGAAAACGAAGTCCAAGTCGCGACAGATCTCATCCATCAGACGCTGAAAGCTTTGCGCTGCATTGCGCAGACCAAAAGGCATTTTGAGAAATTCAAATAAGCCAAATGGCGTAATGATAGCAGTCTTCTGGATATCATCAGGATGCATGTCGATCTGATGATAAGCTCTAATGAGGTCTAGCTTCGAAAAAAACTTTCGACCATGTAGGCAATGCACATAGTCTGTGATGAATGGGATGGGGTACCGATCGGGAACAGTAATATTGTTTAAAAATCGGTAATCCCCACAGGGTCGCCAATCTCCGTTCTTTTTAGGAGCCATGTGTAAAGGGTTTGACCACATGCTTTTCGATGGACGAATAATTGCATTGTCCAGCATGAATTTGAATTCTTTTTTGGCGATAATAAGACGTTTGTTATCAAGAGGTCTTACCTTTGCGCGAACTGGAGGTCCTGATGTTTCGATGTGATGGAATACACCGTTCTTGTTGTTGGTGAGCGACATTAAGAGATTATGAATTTCCGGGAATTCTTCTAGAAGTTTCTGGTAAATGCTTTGATTCTTGACAATTGTTGTTATGCCGAGGGATGGTTCTCTTGAGATTGTTGCAGGTACTGACAGAAGCGTAGATCCATCGACGAGTCTTCTGTTCTTGAGGTCGGGAAGTAGATGAAAATGTTTCAGGAAATCTGCACCGATGATGCATTTTGTGACGTCTGCTATGATGAACAGCCAAGAAAATGCTTTCCGCAGACCAAGATCGAGTTGAAGAATCTTTGCGCCAAACGTTTTTATGGGCGTACCGTTAGCTGCGAACAAATGTACTGAAGAGTGCGATGAATTGCTCACGTATATATCCCTTGGTATAACCGAGATGTCAGCACCAGTGTCAATCAAAAAAGTTTTTCTTGTTGTCTTGTCCTTGATGAAGAGGCGGCCTGATGTGTTATCAGCTATTTCGGAGGCCGCAGGATCCGAAAAGCTCATTAATTTTTTGGATAGCTGCATGGCGAAGTGCATTTGGTGGCTTTGTCACCAAAGCGCTTGTGGTACCAACAGTAATTTGGGTTTGCGTTCCTAGCTCTGGAATCTCTGCGCGATGAACTGCGATTACGCTGCACGTTTCTGCCACGATTCATATTCTCGAACCGTTTTTCCAGTGCTTCGATTTGTTGAGACAAGCGATCGAATGGTAAGGAATCTGGCGTATTTGCAACGCTGGAGATGTTGGCAGGACGTGCCATGTCCATGACTTTGTCAGCTTGTTCTGCGAGCTTGTTGATATCCTGCTGTTCACTGATCGCTAGAATTGCACGGACGTTGTCGGGAAGCTGCTCAAGGAAAAGACTTTTAATGACGTTGTCTCCAACTTGTCCACTTCCGAGGTTCTGCATCGTTCGCAAGAAGTGCGATGGCTGTTGATCTCCCAGAACTTGACCGCTCAGTAATCGCTTGAGCTTGCGCTCATCGGATTCCGTAAACATGGATATGATGCGAGTTTCAAGTGTTTCATATCTGTTTCCTGCTGGAGCCGTTTCCAGAATATCGCTTACCAAGTCCAACATGTTAGCATCTACATTTGCGACAAGATGACGAAATTTAGTTTCGTCAGCGCTGATTCGAGCGATGGAGAAAATAGATTCTATTTGCAGGAACCAAACTTTCGGATTTTTTGTCCAGAATGGAGGAAATTTCTGTACGCTTGTTGTGTACACTGCTGTTTCCGGTTGCTGCGAATTTTCGTTTACCAATTCTGAGGCGTTCTGGACCGGAGCGTCCGAAGATGGTGTTCCTGGTGGTGTTCTGTGCATTTTCACTGAGGGTCACCAGTTTAAAGTAATGGTTTACGACTTTAATTTAATAAAACAATGTTCGTTAAATGCTGAACACCAAAATTAGAATAATTTTATTTTTGAAAAATTTTTTGAAAGTGTTTACAAATTAGTTTTTTTATATTTTTTATTTTTTTAAAAAATTTGAAACAAGTGTTTTACTTGTATGGATTACTACAATGCTCTGCGTTATCCAAGGTAATGGAAAGCGTTATAAACTTCCACCTTGTGAACTATCTGGAGCGAAACGAATTACTTAGTGACCGGCAATATGGTTTCCGTAGGACCAGGTCCACCGATGACTTGATGGCGGTCCTCTCCGAAAAGTGGAATAATTGTATTCATCTTTTGGGGAGAGTAAGGTGGTTGCTCTTGATATTTCCAAGGCTTTTGATCGAGTGTGGCATGAAGCCCTGGTATCAAAACTTATTGCATATGGTGTCGGTAATTCTTTTACTCGATGGATATCGAGTTTTCTCCAGGGTCGTTCAATACGAGTTGCGATGGATGGTGTTTTCTCAGAACAACATTCCATCAATTCTGGAGTGCCGCAGGGTTCCGTCCTATCCCCGTCCCTATTTCTGGTTTTTATCAATGACCTTCTGTCATCGACCCAGAACCCAATCCATTCCTTTGCAGATGACAGTAACATTTGTCACTCATATTCGTTCAACAAGCGCCCAAACTCTTTGTAGATTGAGAGTAAAAGGCGCACAATGAATGATACACTCAATAATGACCTTAAAACAATCTCCGAGTGGGGTCTTGCAAATAGAGTTGATTTTAAAGCTAGCAAGACACAATGTTGTCTGTTATATCACAAAAGAATGGATTCACCCCTCCCTCCCCTCCATATGGACTCTGTGGATATTGCGCAGTCAGCTGCTCTTGACGTTCTGGGTATATCAATTCAATGTGACCTCCGTTGGAGTGATCACATATTTGATGTGTCGAAAGAAGCGGCCAAGTGCCTCGGTTTTTTGAAACGGTGTAAGACATACTTCACTCCCGCTGACTTGCACATTGTCTACACCACTTATATTCGGCCTAAGATGGAATACAATTCGCACATATGGACAGGGGCTTCAAAATCTGCTTTGGAGTTCCTGGATCGAATCCAACAACGTGCAATATATTTAATAGGGGATGAAAATATTTCATCCTCTATTGGTTCTCTTGAGCACCGAAGGACCGTAGGGTGTGTAAGCCTGTTTTATAGGTATTACAATGGTAAGTGTTCGAGGGAAATACATGGCCTGATTCCACCAGGTCGTGTATTCTCTCGTTCTACTCGGGCATCGAACCAAGCCCACCCCTTCGTAGTTCACTCGGTTCTCAACAGAACCATGCATTACAGAGATAATTCGTTCTTCAGTCGCACGATACGTTTGTGGAACAATCTCCCTGCCTCTGTTTTTCCCGACATTTTTAATATTGGCAAGTTCAAAACAAACATCCACCGACACTACTCCATCGTTCCTCCTCCCTTTAACCTATAATCCTTTCTTACGATCAACACTGTGCATTGCACGAATAGGGGGCATCCCCTGAGCGTTGGTTAATTTGTAAAAAAAAAAAATATGAAATAAAGAGCGAAACTTTAGAATTGTCACACTGGTCCTGATGTTGGCAGCCAAGGAAGCAGTCAACATCACGCAGACTTAAATTAATGATACAAGATTATTCTTTGAGAAGACAACTGATGATTTGTTCTACAATGATGAATGGACCATAACAAATAAATTTAAACCGCTACGACTGAACGATTTCCTGAAGCTGACAAACAAATTCATAATTACGGCAAATACAATGTGCAAACAAATGTGCACCAATGTAAACGGACCCAGCATAAAAAGATCATGTATAGCAGCAACACGGGAAACCACGGCAATAATAGCCACACTACAGAAAATGAAGAAATAATTAAGCGCACAATAAAGAGTAACTGACAAAAGAGATCACTCAATTTCATTGGCGAAGGACTCAACTGGGCTTTTGGACTGATGGACAATAAAGAAAGAGATACTATCTATAAACATCTCAATGACATTGAAGATAATGAACATAAAACATACGAAATTATGAAAAGACAAATTACGGTGATTTCATCAAATTATAACAAGATAGCAGAACCCTTACTGAATTCCTTGAAGGAAGTCGAAAATCTGCAAAATATGTTAAACATAACAATAAGAACACAAAAATACATAAATGAAAAAATACCTCGGAAATTCAATCTACAATTAATGCAAACCTAATCGAAATTCAAGGACAACAGCTGATGGAAATGGCAATCATAGATAATCTATACAAGGGACGATTACACCCGACAATTATAGACCAGAGCGAATTAGATGAAATGCTGACTAGCCTCACGTTAAGAGGAAAGGCGAAGTGGTTCATACAAAAATCATTCGAAATGCACCGTGCATCAACAGTACGAGTTTTCCCAGACACAGACGGCCTAATAATAGTCATCAAGACACCACTACCTGATGATTTGTTGTTCACATTATATAGAATTTACCCAATACCCACAAATATTAATGAAGAATGGGATGCATTGGTTAAAACAACATATGACTACATATCAGAAGCAGAAGACCGACGCAAATACATAGGTCTAACGAATGAAGATCACAGCAAATGTATTTTGGTTAGCCAACATACGGACAAAGAAATTACACTATGCAAACGTCCATGAACCATGCTAACAACTAGCAACACACTATGTGAAGTCGCGCTGATTCAACACAGGACAGATATTAAAGATACCTGTGAACATGTTGCAATCAAAAGGAGTTCTGGCCTAGTAGTTAAACTATGGACACCAAACACATGGTTGTATAAATTCAATACACCAGCCTTTTTCGAAGCAGTTTGTGGGTCAAATAAAGCCACATTGACACTATCCGGCCAGGGTTGGATGTCCATAAATGAAGCTTGCAACATACACAACAAAGAAATGATACTGCCATACGAGTTTAAACATCAAAGTATGTCCGGTATGTCTTACGGCATATTAATGCTTATATTAATAATAATAATAGCAGCATATGTATTGTACATACATTACTACTCTACAATTAAAAATAAAGCAACAATAAAAGCCGATGAATTTAATACAAATAAATCACCAATAGCAACAATAGATGTAGAAGCGGCTAAGGAAAACCTTGAAATGGTGTCAAATACATTTCCCAGCAAGAAATCGCCACTCGAAAAAATCGGGTCATTGCGGAAATCAACTACGCAGAAACCAAACACCACACACCCATAGCAAGTCAACGAACGAAGTCACATGAAATAGAAGCCAATACGTCAGAAACAACAACAACTCATCGAACTACCGCAGAACAGCAGCAGTCAGCAACGAAAACATCGGGACCAGGTTTTTATTATATATAACTGGAAATTACAACCCTTAATATACAACCTTTAATATTATATAAGTAAAGATCATAACTTCATAACTAATAGAACTTAACGTAATTTATACCACATAAAACAATGTAAAAAGAAAAAACTATTTTTCTTTTTAATAATAATTTTCTCTTCAGAAATAATTAAAATAATACAAAAGAAAAAAAAAACTATTATTCTTCTTAATAATAATATTTTTTTTTTCTTTCAATATGGGGGGAGGTATGTTGTGTATCATAATCGTAGAGTTCACAGCTTACATATGATCCACTGTTGTGTATCATAATCGTGGAACTTACAGCGTGCTTATGATCCACAATATAACATAACCAGTATATTTTTCATTATGGCATACTTTTAGGGTTAAGCATTATGCATGTTAAACACAAACAGCAATTAATTGTCTTGGCGCACACCGCTTAACATAGCACAGGTATACACGCCCACGTTAAATAGGTCACTCAGATCACACAAATAAATGCTGACTTAGTTATTTTAGAATGATGAAAGTACTTATTTATTGTGAAATTATAAATACGCTGACTAAGTTATTTTAGCATGATGATTTATTGTGAAATTATAAGAATACGAGGTGTTAAGTAAAAGTTAAGTATAGACTAAGAATCAATTGTTTCGGATAAGCTGAAGAGTCTACAAATAAATGTTAAGTATAAGTGTAACCAACTTTTAAAGCGAAATAAAGTGTCTTAAAGTAAAAAAGACCCGGTTGTTTTAAATAATATAAAGAAAGTAAAAAGGACTCAGTAAGTATAAAAAGAACCAATGAAGCTAAAGTCCTAGTAGAAGGACGTTAACATACAACACAATGGTATCCCTCAACCGAATCCTGCACAACAAATGTAGCATTCTCCGAAAAATCACAAATTACTAGGAATTCATTTTCTTTCCCAAAAAAAATGGTCCATAGGTTTAATTAGAGTTTCTAAACTATCCCTGTTAACACTGACCCATTGTTTATAAATAATTTCATCTATATCATTTTCTTCACACAATTTAAGCACTTTATCCTTAAAACTAGATATTCCAGAGCATTCATTGCACTTGCCCAGATAGCAATTTGGAGACGCCTGAGCATAAATTTCGTTCAAGTAATCATTAGCTGCATTTTTTTCATAATTTAAATTTGAGCTGGAAAAATTTTATATGCAAACAAAAACAACATTTAAACCAGATAAATTTCTGGTGTAGCTATCCGGCTCAACTCATTTAAAATGGGTACTGACTAAAACGAATACTGCCAAAATTGCTAAATATTGCTGACAAAAACTGACAGAAAATAAACTTTAAAATTTTTGATAAACAAAATATATTTTTTAAAAATTAGCTTGAATTTCCTTTTGTGACGACAACCAGAACTCCAACCGCTCAAAAAATTATATTGGACGTTGGGAGCCTTCCTGTCGGAGAACCTTCGTTATCCTCAGCCTCCACAAGAAAAATGTGCACCTGTGTTAGTGTGTGTTAGTGTTGCAGTCGTAGCTACCATTTGTGGTGCTGCAAGAACCATTTTCAATAGAACAGTGCATCCAACCATCACTCCCACCTCATTGTAAAATGACCGTGGTATTTTCAACCATGATAATCGTCGCTGCTTCTTTTTTTTAATTTAAAATATCAAAACCTTTCATATATTAAGAAGAATGGTTTGTGTATTATTAGATTTGAACCACATCGTTTTTTTCACAATTGCTTTGATCCGGAACAAAAAGTTATGAAAATAAACGCAACTATTATATGATGCGAGCTGAATCTCATTAATGTTGTCCGTCAAAACCATTTATTTAACATTTTGATGCATTTTACATACGCAGATATTATGATATCCACTTGCATTGGCAAAAATAACATTTACTGGTCGTAGTTCACAAAATTTAGACAATTCGATTCTTAGCTCTGTGTATTTATCTTGGAACATTGTGTGCGTTTCGCGTAATATTTCGCGGGAATATTTTTGCACAACTAACAAGAATATAAGATTGATCATTGCATTGCAAGCTAATTTTGTGAGTAAAATAATTTACGGTTGGTCACCTAAAAAATGTGGCCACCACAGATTATTTGATCTTTTTTAAGCATAAAATAAAGTCTTACGTGTCGATCATGTATTTCCCGGTGACAACGATATCGCCTACATTTCGTTTGAATATCATGTGACTACAATTTTTGATTCATGTATCAAACGAAACGTTGAGTACGCTCGTTTTGTGAGTTTTTTTTGTTGCCAGCATATAAATTATACGACAAAGTAAAAAAAAAAAAAATCTTTATGAAAAATAGTTGGCAAAACAAACATTTTGAACGAACGTTCGATTCAAAGAGCGAAACGAACGAAACGTTTGAAATACGTTATACAAATTTTAGATGAAGGGGACTGGAAACGAATCGTTGTCACACGATAATAAAAAGATACATGATTTGGGGGTTAAAGTATTTTATAGTTCAATGACATTACAAAGAAAATAAATACAAAATTTTAAAATAAAAATTTCATATGAAAATGTCTACTTTATAAAACATGTTTATTAAAAACTCGAGAACAAGCCCGAACACCACTCTGAAATTTTTACAGTATATTTTTTAAAAAATTTAAAAAAGGGAATTATTGAGATAATCCTTTTTTAATAATATAATGTATATAACAAAATATGGTCAATACCAATCATACCATGATATTGACTGATCATAATATAGTAATTTATTATTTACAATCATATAATTCTCGCTTACTGGCATTTTAACTCTCTCTTACTTATTTTAAAGTTGGCTATGGCGGTGAGCAGTAGAGTTTTGCTTTCTTAGTGACGAAGTGTTTCATATTAAACCAGTTGGGAAGGTTAGATCACATGGGAAATTTTAAATTAGGTGTTATTATGATAGTTAGGATTATCAAAATTATAGTCGGTCTATTTTAGTGGTCGGTTCACAGGTCACAATAGACCGAGCATGCCAATTTTCTTGTTCATACAGCTTAGATATATAAGTAATCTAAATATAAAGTTTCATTGCTCCAGCTCTTCTTCTTTTTCTGTAATCGTGATTTCAACAGACACAGGAGGACAGACAGACGATTTTCGGTAAATTCGTACCGATGACAGCTGACGATAAATATCATAGCGTACTGTGTACGGAATACCCGCTAACAATATTTGTCGTTAATTGTAGTTAACGATATACATACCCGCCTTCAACGAATGCTTCAGAGCGACTGAACTGAAATTTTTGAAAATTTGACAAACTAAATTAAAACCAGTTGGGAAGGTTAGATCACATGGGAAATTTTAAAGTAGGTGTTATTAAGATAGTTAGGATTATCAAAATTATAGTCGGTCTAAGCCGACTATAAATACCCTACACATATGTGTGGTTACCATTCAAATTGGTATATAGGTCACCAGGATATACGAATCGTGAAAATAACTACAAACTTTCGATCGCTGAAGAATTTCTATTCATTTGATACCTATATTTACAAATGGGTAGGTGTGGGAACCACAACTCGTTTCTCAGGAAAACATTATTTTCATATATTTCAGCATGATGTCAATATATATTTGACAAAAAAAGTTTACCTAAGCACGTATACAGTAAAATTGATTTGCAGATGTAAATTTTATATGAGGTATTTGAACAAAGGTGGTCGGTTCTCAGGTGACAATAGATCGATCATGCCAATTTTCTTGTTCAGACAGCTTAGATATATAAGTAATCTAAATCTAAAGTTTCATTGCTCTAGCTCTTCTACTTTTTTCCGTAATCGTGATTTCAACAGACAGACAGAAGGACAGACGGACAGACAGACAGACGGACATCACTAAATCGACTCAGGAGGTCATCAAGAATATATATACTTTTCCATACCGGAGATGCTTTCTTCAGGGTGTTACAAACGGCATACCAAACTGAATATACCCTTTCACTCTTAGTGTAGGGTATAAAAATAAATATAAATCCGAAAGTGAAAATGTTTATGATTAATAGTGACTATGTATATAAATGTTACACTATTTCATAGACGTATACTCTCGTTTTCAGCTTCATCTAAAGTTCTAGAACGAAAGATCTGCGCGCGACTGTACTGTGCGCGAAAGTTCATGCATATATATATATATATATATAATGCATATATATATATATATATATATATATATATATATATATATATATATATATATATATATATGGGCCATTCCACACCAAATCGTCCAAAAAAAGGTCTGACCAATTTATTTATTTATTTATTTATATTTTCGCCTACTACTTCCAGAGACATAGGGGCTCAAAGTTACAAAAAATGGTCCAAAAATCACTTTTGTATGGTTGTATATTTAAATATCTCTTAAACTTGAAATGCTAGAAACTCCGTTGTTGGCTCGTTTTAAAGCAAAAGAACAAGCTTTCACAAAAATTAAGTTGTAACTTCTAAACGTGAACATGTGGCCCGTGGTCATTATCCTTGCACTTCAAAATTGATGTCCTTAAAAAGGACCCTTTTTAAAATTCTGAAAAAAAACCTAAGTTTTCGTCAATTTATTATAAATGTTCATGCAAAATTTCAAGATGGTATTTTGATGGCATCATATTTTAAAAAATAATTTTATAAATTTTTTGTATGGAATTTTTTTTTTCTACATTTAAGGTTGAATAATTTCTGAATATATATGTAACTCTGATTTCTAAAATGGCGTCAGTTTTATCATATCCATATGGTTGTATAAAATCGCCAAACGGTCACTGACATCCATAGTATGGTTATGTAGAATCATAATATGGTCACAACCATGATGGGTTTCGGCCACATCAATTACCCCTCGCCAGTCGCTTCAGCATTGCGCGCTATGGCTCTAGTTTTGCACTCCAAGTGTTGTCAGGTTGTCTCGCACTTGGTCGCTCCACCTGAGATTCAGACGCCCTTTCCTACGTTGTGGTTGTCAATAGTGACGAGTTGTCCAAGACGCTGGGACTCTTTGTTTGTTGACACCAGGTACTTCGTCTTGTCCTCGTTCACCGTAAGACCCATTCGACGCGATTTCCTCTCTAAACTGGAGAATGCTGCACTGACTGCTCGTACGCTCTGCCCGATGTTGTCGATGTCATCAGCGTATCCGAGCAGCATGGAATTCTTGTTGAATTCTCGTTCGGTATTAAACGTATCAGCCGCGGTAGCTCAGTGGTTAGTGCGTTGGACTGCGAGCCGAAAGGTCCCCGGTTCAAGCCTGGACTGGGGCTAACAACATCTTTTCATAGAAACATTTTTCTATACCGCGCTACCTCTCGTCAGTAAATGGCAAACCTACGAGAGTAAAACCATTGCCTATGAAAAAGCTCTCACCCGCCGTTCGGATTCGGCAATAAACTGTAGGTCCCACCACTTTGAGTACAAATATAACACGCACAGCTCAAAATGGTGAGAGAGCTCGGCCGAAGTTCTATACAGGACTGTAGCGCCAAACTATTATATTATTATTAAACGTATCAGAGAGGTTGTTCCCAATTCTCACTGAACAACGTGTGTCGCTTAGGGTCATCCTGCAAAGCCTTATAAGTTTCGCAGGTATACCGAACTCAGACATGGTGGTGTATAGACGACTTCTTATCGGACTGTCGAAGGCAGCTTTGTAGTCGACGTAAAAGTGGTGGGTGTCGATCTGCCTCTCTTTGGTCTTTTCCAGGATTTGGCGCAATGTGAACATCGGTTCTATGGTCTATGGTCAGACTTACCAGGTCTGAAGCCGCACTGATAAGATCCAATCAGTCTGTCGACGATGGGCTTCGGTCTTTCACATAATACGCTCGTTAGAACATTATATGCGATATTGAGGAGACTTATGCCACGGTAGTTGACGCGTATCGTAGGATCCCCCTTCTTAAGGAATGGGCAGAGTATACTGAGATTCCATTCGCTTGGCATGCTTTTTTCTGACCATATTTTGCTGATGATCTGGTGCATTCTCATTATGAACTCATCGCCGAGCCTAGTTTCTGTCGCCATGCATCTCAATATCTTCACACATGCGTTTTTCTAATTCTCTTTTCTTGTGCCTGAAAATATGTCTCTCCTTCCTCTTCTCTCTGTATCGCTCCTTCGCGGCTCGCGTAAATACCGACTGCAGGGTGGCTCTATATGCAGCGTCTTTCTCTGCAATAGCTGCGCGACACTCTTCGTCATACCACTTGTTCCGTAGTGAGCGTTGGAATCCAAACACCTCTTAGGCTTTTTCGGTCTGTTGTGTATGCAGCTTTCTTTGCGTGGGTTTCCTTGCGTTTTTCGCAGCGCATAAGCGTGTGCGAACCTTGGCTGCTACAAGGAAGTGATCCGATTCGATGTTGGCATTTCGGATCGAGCGTACATCCATCACACTAGAAGCGTGCCTTCCGTCAATCACAACATGATCAATTTGGTTTCGCGTGTTCTGTTCGGGTGACCGCCACGTGGCCTTGTGAATATTGAGATGCTGGAATCTAGTACTACTAATTACCATGTTTCGTGCTGCTGCGAAATCGATCAGCCTCATTCCATTGTCGGAGGTGTTGTCGTGGAGGCTGAATTGTCCAACCGGTCAACCAAAGATACCCTCATAGCCCCCTTTGGCATTAAAGTCACCCATCACAATTTTGATGTCGTCGGGGGCAGCGCTCATAGGCTTCGTCGAGGCGCTCATAGAAGTTCTCTTTGGTTTCATCATCCTTCTCATTCGTCGGAGCGTGCGCACAAATAAGATTGATGTTGAAGTATCTAGCCTTATTGCGAATTGTTGCCAGTCGTTCGTTCACAAGTGTGAACCTAGAGAAAATGTGGAAAATGTGTTTCACAACATTTATTGAATGTTCTGAAACAGCAAAGCTTAAAATTAAAGAATCAGATAGTGAGGAATTTATATAAATTAGTGAGGACAAAATAGTTTCAAAAAATAGAAGAATTATACGAGTTGTTCAAAAATACGTACTTAAATGAAATTACTTTTGATTCAATACTAGAAGGGATTAAAAAGGCTTATCAAAATAGTGAAGAGAGTTTGAGAGCATTTGGAAGACGATTAGATGAGTTGTAATCCATGGCTTTGGAAATTGCAAGTAAAAAATACAGTAAAAAGGTTAGTGAGGATGACATAGTCAGATTGAGACGCTGGAATCTAGTACTACTAATTACCATGTTTCGTGCTGCTGCGAAATCGATCAGCCTCATTCCATTGTCGGAGGTGTTGTCGTGGAGGCTGAATTGTCCAACCGGTCAACCAAAGATACCCTCATAGCCCCCCTTGGCATTAAAGTCACCCATCACAATTTTGATGTCGTGTCGGGGGCAGCGCTCATAGGCTTCGTCGAGGCGCTCATAGAAGGTCTCTTTGGTTTCATCATCCTTCTCATTCGTCGGAGCGTGCGCACAAATAAGATTGATGTTGAAGTATCTAGCCTTGATGCGAATTGTTGCCAGTCGTTCGTTCACGGGTGTGAACCTAGAGAAAATGTGGCGGAGTCTCTTGCCGACTATAAATCCACAACCAAATTCATGCCTCTCCTGGCAGCTGTAGTAAATGTCACAGGATGCCTATTTGAGCAATCCTGTCCTATCCATCGCATTTCCTGGATTGCGGTGATGTCAGTCTTGTATTTTTCGAGGACATCAACCATAGTGGCACCTACCCTATAAAGGGTTCGGACATTCCAGGTGCATATCCGTAAATCATGGTCCTTTATACGTTTGCGTAGGTTGTCATCGTGTTTTCGGGTCAGTATCCGAGGCATGTTATTTGTTTTCGTTGAATCAGGTTTTTTATATGGCGGGTCACAAACCCAACGCACAACCCCCATTTTGGAGGGCCAATATCCCTGTCTCGTTTGTCTCCGACCAGACCTCCCACCGGGGTTGAAACCCGATCTTCAACTGGTTTCTCGGGTTAACGGGATTCACCAACGCCAAGATGAGACTAGGAATTGTGTAGGAGAGGCTATGGTAACTAACAGAAGTCGGTTACTGAACCCTCATATGGTTGTTCAGAATAGTCTGAATATGGCCTCTTACAACCATAGTATGGTTGTGTGGAATCATAATATAGTCCTTGACAATCATAGTTTGGTTGGGTTGTTGTAAGTCAACATAGTGTGTTTTGGTAAGTCACTATACGTTGATATTATAAACATATTGTGACCTACTTCCGCGATGACTACCTTAAGCAGTTATCGTGAAGTTGGTGTAAGGTGTGATGTAGGGCTTACGTATCAAAGTTCAGTATTGCCGAAGCTTGTCAAATCCGCGGTGGCGTGATTGGCTAGAGTGAAATTTGCGCACGGCGCTCTGCCGGAACATGTTAGATTTGAAACATACCTCCATATAATAGTTTAAGTTAGCTTTTAAGTCAGTTGTAAGTTGAGAGTTAGAGATATAAGTTGGACCTTGAAGACGTGTTATTTAATAATGTTAATATTAAAATAGAACTTTAGTTTAAATAAAAGTATGTCTTAGAAAAGACTTGTTTAAATTATTTTGATTAATAGAAACAGAACTACAACGTTGGAAATTTGGGTGGGACATCATGGGTAAGTATAAGGAACGTTGCGACATTTGGCTACACGCCAAGGCAACTGACATTTAGTTACAACATTTGGCGCAGCCGGTTTTCGAACTGAACATCAACTTCCAAGGGACGAGAAGGACTGGATGGAGATTAATATTAGAAGAAATAATTATTTTGGATAAGGAAGAATATTTTTGTATTTGTGAGTATTGTGAAAAATAGTGGGAAAAATATGTGAGCGGTTAAAAGTAAATTGTGATATAAAACGAAAGACAAATTTGAGAATTTTAAATAAGCAAAACAATCATGGAATTTGAAAAAAGAAAAAAACAATTGAACATTTTGAAATAAATTGTGGAATAAAATAAACTTATAATAAAACTGTGAAATAAAATTGTGAAATGAACTACATAAATGATAAAATTGGATAAATCAGGAAATTGTTTATAAAATGTTTTATAAAATTGATTAATTGATATATTGAAGAACATTTTTAAAATAATTGTGTCACAATATATAATAGTTTGAGACATTAAGTGATATTGATTAATAAAATTGTGAATTTAAATAAATTGAATAACATAAGAATTTTGATACAACAATGTTTTCATAATGTTGCGAAATTAACGAAATAACTAAACTGGTAAATTTTAACAAAATTAAATGGAATAAATAAATTAATTTAGTATTAATTCATAATATTTTGATATGATTTTGAAATATACATTAAAAAGTTTAAATAATGAAACAAAAAAATGAGATAAATAATGTAACAAAAAATTTAATAGATAAATTAAATAATGGTTAAAAGTTTATTTAATATGAAACTAGTAAAAACAAAATAAATAATTTAATATGAAGGTAAAGCTATATAATTAAGTAAATGGAAAAATAAGAAACACTAATAATGGGTACTGAAAATGTATTGAAACGCGTTCATTACGTTGTTCCTTACTTTTCTGGAGCGGAATCTCCATTATTAGAAACAGAATTATATACATTTATTGAATGTTGTGAAACAGCAAAGCTTAAAATTAAAGAATTAGATAGTGAGGAATTTATATAAATTAGTGAGGACAAAATAGTTTCAAAAAATAGAAGAATTATACGAGTTGTTCAAAAATACGTACTTAAATGAAATTTCTTTTGATTCAATACTAGAAGGGATTAAAAAGGCTTATCAAAATAGTGAAGAGAGTTTGAGAGCGTTTGGAAGACGATTAGATGAGTTGTAATCCATGGCTTTGGAAATTGCAAGTAAAAAATACAGTAAAAAGGTTAGTGAGGATGACATAGTCAGATTGGAATTACAGAGCTCAGTGTTGATCTCTTTTAAAGTAGGGGCGAAGGATCCAACGATAAAAGTTGTACTGTTGGGTAGTAAGTCAGAAACATTAGAATTTACTACTCCTTTGAATTTTCATAGAACAGAGGAGACCGATGAATTAAAATATGAATGCCCACTGCATATTATGCATGGATATAGCTAGGATTTATCGAATGTAAGTGACGTTTTCATTGAAGTACCTTGCGAGGCAGCTAACAATGGAAGACTTATTTTACTAGTAGACTCAGGAGCTGATGCCAGTGTAGTGAAAGAAAATGCAATGACAAATTTACCAGACTTTAACGAAAATATACATAAGCATTTAAAGGAAGCTTTTGGTGGGTGTGTTAGAACATTAGGTTCCACCAAAGTCGTACACAGGAAAATAGGGCGCTTAAGTTTAATGCTACACGTAGTGTCACTTGTACAAGGCGTACCATGGTATAATCGGACGTCGATCTGTAATAAATGCGATGGACAAAACAATAACATTCTTTGATAAACATAAAAACCATATTATAAAACTACCAATGAAATCGCAGACAGAAATACAAAATATTTTTTATAATCAAAAAATTAAAATTCACGCTAGAACCGCAAAGATAGTATCATTACGTTTAAAAAGAAAAATTCCAATAGTATTAATACATAAACAAGAAATTTTTCCAGGAGTATATTTGGGCGAAAGCATATCGAATGTTAGCAAAAATAGAGTTTATGTTTCAGTGTTAAATGCTACGGAAAAAGAAATTATAATAGACAGTACTTTTAAACCAAAATTTTCGAATTTTAATCAGTATAAAGAATCGGATATCAATAATTCTACAATAAATAGCATAAATTCAGTAAACATTACAAACAGAATTAACAAATTATTAGAGGAAATGAAAATTGATGAAACTTTAAATAAAGACGAAATTACATCTTTACAAAATCTGTGTATTTCGTATAATGATGTTTTTCATTTAGACGGCGATGAATTTACATACACGCCAGTGCTTAAACATGAAATAACAACACAGTGGAACCAGCCACCGATAAACCAAAAGCAATACAAATTGCCACACACTCATAGAGATGAAATCAACAGACAGGTTAATAAAATGTTGGATGACGGCATTATATCGCCAAGTATATCACCCTGGAATTCACCGATGTTGCTGGTTCCAAAAAAGAGCGGCAAGGACAGTAACAAAAAGTGGAGGCTAGTAATAGATTTCCGTAAATTGAACGACGTGACAATAAAACAAGTATTTCCGATCCCTCGAATACACGAAATATTAGACCAATTAGGTTACTTTCGCTATTTTTCAACTTTAGACTTGACAAGTGGTTATCATCAGGTACTAGTAGAAGAAAGAGATAAAGAAAAAACAGCTTTTAGTACAGAACTGGGTCATTTCGAATTTAATAGAATGCCATTTGGCTTAAAAGGTGCACCAGCTACCTTCCAAAGAATAATGAACCACATATGAACAGGTTTACAGGGTATCGAATGCATTGTTTATCTTGATGATATAGTGGTGTGCGGAAAAAATTTAGCTAGACATGAGCTGAGTAGAGTATTGCAGAAATTAAGGGAACACAATCTAAAATTAAATACAGAAAAATGTCAGTTTTTGCGTCGCGAAGTTGTCTATTTAGGACATAAATGTTCGGAGCTAAGTGCCCTGCCAGATCACTCTAAGGTTAAATGCGTAAAAAATATTCCGGTGCCGAGAAATAAAAAAGAAGTGCAAGCGTTTTTAGGATTAATTAATTATTACAGAAAATTTATAAGCAATATGGCAAAATTATCATTACCAATTAATAAATTACTTAGAAAAGATGTTAAATTCACTTGGACAGACGATTGTCAAAGTTCATGTATTAAATTAAAAGCATCAATAATTTCACCTCCCATTCTCGCTTATCCAGATTTTACAAAACCATTTTTACTCACAACGGATGCAAGTAACGAAGCAATAGGCGCGGTACTATCGCAAGACAAAGTAGGGAGCGACCGACCAATAGCGTTTGCTAGTAGGGCATTAAATGGAGCAGAAAAAAATTACTCCACCATTGAAAGGGAATTTTTAGCCATAGTCTGGGCAATAAATAATTTTAGAGCATATTTATTAGGAAAACCATTTACAATTTTCACGGATCATCAGCCATTATGTAATATAGCAAATCTCAAAGATCAGACGTCTAGTTTAGCGCGTTTCAGACACAAATTGTCTGAGTATGATTTTGAAATAATCTATAAACCGGGTAAAAAGAATTTAAACGCAGATGCTTTAAGTAGAATTCCATATTCAGATCCTGAAATTATAGCAGTTCAAACACGGTCCAAAACAACACAAAGTAAATTAGAACAGCAAATTTTAACAAAAAGCCTCAAGCCAGTACACCGGTCGTAGATGAAACGATAACAGAACCAAATAATGAAGCTAATAATGCTCAATTATTAACTGACCCAGAAGAGATTAAAACGGTAATGAAAGATTTTCATGACTCAGCATTAGGAGGCCACCAGGGCGCAGTAAAAACATACTTTAGAATCAGAAAACAATTTAAATGGAAAGGGATGCAGAAACAAATAAAAGATTACGTTAAAAATTGTTTAAAATGTCAAGTAAATAAAAGTTCTAGACTTACAAAAATGCCAATGGTTCTAACTGAAACGCCAGTGAGATCATTTGATAAAGTATACATGAATCTGGTAGGAATTTTACCGGAAACTATATCAGGAAATAAATATATTGTAACTTTTCAAGATGATTTCTCAAAGTATATATGCTGCGTAGCCATACCAGAAGCAGAAGCAAACACAGTAGCAAAAGCATTTTACGACGAAATAAGTACACGTCATAATATACCTAAGGTATTAGTAACAGATAATGGTTTAAATTTCGTTTCAAAATTGTTTTCAGATACATGTAGATTGTTAGGAATTAAAAAAATGCATATTACGCCATATCATTCACAAGCTTATGGGTCTTTGGAAAGAAGCCATCGGCCATTAGCGGAATATTTACGGAGTTTTGCAAAAGAAGATGGGTCGATCTGGGACCAATGGTTTAATTCCGCAATGCATGTGCACAATAACACATTGCATATGTCCACTGGCCAAACGCCTTTCCGTACTTTATACCGATACGACTTCGATATGCCAACAAATCTCACCCGTATATAATACCGATGATTACAACAAATTATTAAAATATCAAATTCAACGCATACACGAAATTGTGAGAGAGAATCAGGAAAAAGTAAAAGAGAAATCTAAATAAATCTATGATAGCACATTACACCCAAAAATATTTAGAGTAGGCGATGAAATTTTGTTAAAGAATCAGAATAGAAAGAATAAATTTTCACCCATTTGGGTAGGACCGTACGAGGTACTTTCGATAGTAAGTCCTGTAATGACAATGATTTCTATCAAAGGAAAAGGTAAAAAATTCCATAACAACTTATTAAAAGCAATCGGTCTAAGCCGACTATAAATACTCTACACATATGTGTGGTTGCCATTCCATTGGTATATAGATCACCAGGGTATACTAATCCTGAAAATAACTACAAACTTTCGATCGCTGAAGAATTTCCATTCATTTGATACCCATATTTACAAATGGTTAGGTGTACCGAATTTCGATTTTTTTTGGGAACCACAAGTTGTTTAGACGGAAACCATTATTTTCATGTATTTGAGCATGATGTCAATATATATTTTACCAAAAAAGTTTACCTAAGCACGTATACAGTAAAATTGATCTGTATATGTAAATTTTATTTGAGGTATTTGAACATAAGTGGTCGGTTCTCAGGTCACAATACATCGATCATGCCAATTTTCTTGTTCAGACAGCTTAGATAAATAAGTAATCCAAATCTAAAGTTTCATTGCTCTAACTCTTCTACTTTTTCCGTAATCGTGATAGACAGAAGGACAGACAGACAGGCGGACAGACGGACATCGCAAAATCGACTCAGGAGATCATGCTGATCAAGAATATATATACTTTGCCATACCAGAGATGCTTTCTCAGGGTGTTACAAACGGCGTACCAAACTGAATATACCCTTTCACTCTTAGTGTAGGGTATAAAAATAATAATAAACGGATAGCATGTGCGAGACGGTGTGGAAAGGAGTCAAGGGAAAGTGCATAGTAGCCAAAATGGGTTGAAATATAATTGCGCACCAAGAGTAATGCGGAGTAGGGAGTAAAAATTGAATTATATGAATGAATTACATGATTAAATTCGGAAATTAGTGCACGAATAAATTGCTAAGTATTACTTATTGAAAATGACTAGCATTGATTGCTGTGCTAATGAATTTGTATATAAAATAATTGGTTTATAATAATAGTAAAAAACAAAAGATTTTAGAAGTACAATAAAACATGTAGTAAAATAGTAGTAGCTTAATACACACACATATTTACAATATACACGTAATTCAATATTCTGATATAATATAACATAAATAGAAATAAGTTAAAGAAGATGTTAAAAATAAGTTATATACAATTTAAAGATTTAATAATGTAAAGTAATAAGAGTTCTGGCAAGATGCACACGAAGAGACGAAGAAGTAACAAATACACGAAGGGATACAGCTAAACGAAGAATTACAAAGTAAAAAAGTACAATTAATGCACGTCAATGAAGATCGTTTGTTGGGAAAAGGTCTGAAATGGTAATGTTATGTAATGACGTATAAAACAACATGTGAGAGTTATGGCGCGGACGACAACAATTGGACGTCAATCAAATGATTTATTAAGAGAAAGAAGGAGCTACACTATACATATGGATGTAGAAATTTGACATATATGCAAAGTTGCGACTATTGTACCATAATGAGATAACAACGTTTTACATCTTTACATACACATAATTAAAAAAGGTTGAGGGAGCTATTCCATATACACTTAATTAGCTGTTAATGCGAATTTGTACGAAAACAACAACGTTAAATGAAAACGACAACATCTATTTATAATTAAAAGATGGTAATTCCTGATCGATAGAAGAACTCGCTAGAGGAAGACAAGGTATAATAAGATCCAGAAATATACGATTACAAAAGTATCCATTTTATTAGAGAAATACTAAGCAACATCGAAGACGACAAAAAAAAAACGAAATTAATTGACATCGAAAATTTTTCAAGCTGTTAACATCAAGACGAAGGACCTCAGATATTGTCCATTCTATTCAGGGAAGGGGAGAAGAAATCGAGAGTTGAAATGCAGCCAACATAATATACACGAGTAACAGAACAAGCGATCGCAGAAGTTTATGTCATGTTAATGTTATTAAAATATTGCAACTATGTAAAAATTAAAGTTAATGTAGATGGAAGTTGAAATATAGTAAAATTAAAGTAAAACGAAGAATAATTAAAATAACAATAAATTAGAGTTATTAAAAGTAAACTAGATGAAAATTAAAAGAACTTGTAAGTGAAAGTAAACTAGACAAAAATTAAAGTAAAATAAGGAAAATTGAAGTAGAATATAGTAAAAGTAAAAAATGTTAACAAACATTACAACATTTCAACAATATAAATAAGAATAAAAAAGAAAGAAAATTCAAAGAAATATTATTTAAAGTAAAGTAAAATAGTAAATTACTAAGCAAAAGAATAGTCAACAAAAATAAATTTAAATATTTAAATTAAAATATCGCAAAATATTTCCAAGTTAAAGTAAACAAATCGTTGCAATAAATTAAGCATAATGTCTGATATGTATAATTAAAAATAGCAACAGAACAATACAAAACGCAGCAAGTGTAAAGCGGTGACCTGATCAACTACTGTTTTGTCAACTGCAACGTTATGTGCATTGTAACTGTTGTTTAGTAATTAGGTTATTAACCTTCACATACATTATATTTTCAAATAATAGAGTATGTCGATGCCTATTTAAATAATATTGATGAACAAGTAAAAACTATTATTAAGTTTATTTATATTTTTTATAGTATGTAATGCTTTATATGATGATATTAATGATGTAAAAGAAAAAACTATTATTCATTTTAATAATAATTTTTTCTTAAAATAAGGGTGGAGGTATGTTGTAAGTCAACATAGTGTGTTTTGGTAAGTCACTATACGTTGATATTATAAACGTATCGTGACATACTTCCGCGATGACTACCTTATGCAGTTATCGTGAAGTTGGTGTAAGGTGTGATGTAGGGCTTACGTAGGGCTTTTAAGTCAATTGTTAGTTGTGAGTTAGAGATATAAGTTGGACGTTGAAGACGTGTTATTTAATAATGTTAATATTAAAATAGAACTTTAGTTTAAATAAAAGTATGTCTTAGAAGAAAAGACTTGTTTAAATTATTTTGATTAATAGAAACAGAACTAGAACGTTGGACATTTGGGTGGGACATCATGGGTAAGTATAAAAGAAACGTTGCGACATTTGGCTACACGCCAAGGCAACTGACATTCATCTGGATATGATCACTCACAACCATGGTAGGTATGGTTGTGTTGAATCATAATATGGTCAGTGATAACCAGAGTGTGGTTGGGAGAATTCGTTATATGGTCAGTGAGGATCATATAATATGGTCACTGAAGACCACAGTACAGTTGTGTGAAATTGGAATACTGTTACTGAGGATCATATACTAAGGTTGTCATTGAAGATCATATCAGACATAGTATATGATTGCCTACAATCATAACCCCAATCATAGTATGATGCCCTTCAAACCACGTTGTCACCACAACCATGTTTTTTCTCTGCGTGTTTGTTGATATCGAGAAATATACAGTTTCTTTCGTGGCATAGGATAGTTGTCATAACTCGTTTTCGAAAAATACTATATCGCGGCTAATAATAACATCATCTCTTTTGATAACATATACACGATAACCCTTTGAATTCTCAGAATATTCCACAAAAATAAATTGCTCAGATTTGTTATCCCATTTTCGTCATTTTTCTTTTGGAATATGAACTGTTACAACATAGTTAAAGACTCTTAAGTGAGATATATTAGGTCTGCGTTGATCAAACGTCTCTGCCGGAGTTACATTTAAATTTGTATGTGATGATCTGTTAATGAGATAAGCTGCAGTATTCACTGCTTATGCCCAGAAATCTTTTGGCAATGATGCACAATTTATCATAGACCTAGCCTTCTCGACCAATGTGCGGTTGTATCTTTGAGCAAGGCCTGAGGCGTATATGGACACGATGTCGTGTTTCATACCATGTTTTTTTTAATAAATTTTTCATTGAAGTATACAGTACGAAGAATTTTATTTTTCTTTCGATTTGGTTTTCTATGAGCTTCTTAAACTCTTCAAAGTATTCTAGCACTTGATTCTTAAATCGCATAAAGTATACAATTACTTTTCGGGAATAAACGTAACGAAATATCTATGTTGACCGAGGGATAGAGTTTCCATAGGGCCACATACATCAGAATTAATTACTTCTAAGAACAATCTTGGCGTATGTTCATCGTGTGAAAATGAATTTCTCTGCTGCTTACCGGTTCGACATGCAATACATTCGGTATATTTATTAAATTTGAATTCCATACCGTTTGAAACACTCTTCAACATATTAAAACTATCAAAATTCAGGTGTCCTAATCTTTTGTGCCATATTTCAGAACTATGTAATTTATTCGTATACATAGCAGATTGTTCCGTCGTTTTATGTATAAATAAATTATGCATTGAACTGGACTTTTCAGCAATAGCTATTAAATCATTTTTAACGTTGGAAATGTACCATTTTTGCTTTGATTTCAGATACAGTTACAAAAACTTGTAATTAAACCAGGAACATACAAGACATTTTTGATATATACACATTTCTTCATTTTTGTCATTTGAATAACAATTAAGTTTTATATCTCCAATACCAATACCAGTTGCACTGGTTAAAATCTGGTTATCAGCCGTCATAATATTGCGAATATGATTTGAAATTTGAAAATACCTTACGATTGTTTGACATGTGGCCAGTTGCGCCGCTATCAATCTACCTATGACCATTTTGTGCATTGCCTACGGTATAAGCTGAATGTATGTTTCTTTGCGAATTTGATTAGGAATTAGAATACTCATGGCAATACTCGAAATATGACCATAGTTAATACAATTGAAGCAGCTAGGACCATTTTTCGGTTTAAGCCACGATTTTGATTTCAACACTAACGCCGATTAAGCTGACTTGTGTATCCATTTTAACATCTTGCATTAATTTTGTTTTGATTGCATCTGCACTTATAACGCATCCAGAACTTTCCATTAACATTAAACGATACTCAAATGGCAAACCAGTTAGTAAGAACGTTCCTATCTATTCATCATTTGCGCGTTTGTGATAATTTGATTGATGTATTCTTTTACATTTTTGCAGTTGCATAATAGAGTTGTGACGAGTGATTTTAGGAGCCCAACACGACAAGTCAGTCCTGAGCCTTGAAATCCAGATCGAAGCTTCCTTAGATGAAGTCGCATTTTGCACATACACATAGTTGATCAAATCCAATGACATATATTTTTGATTTTGCTCGCTGGTCTATTGTTGCGAAGGTACTGGATCGTGCGATGTCGTCATTTTCCTGTGATCCGACTTCTATGCAATCCCAAAGATCTTCATTCTCCAAATAAGCTTTCATGGCAAATTGCCATGTAATGTAGTTTTCTCTTCCAAGTAATTTTTTTACCGGTGGCAAATTCGAAGCTTTGTTAAAAATTAAATTGTATATTTTAAATAGTTAAAAAAATACTATAGCCGAAGGCCCATATCGTAATGAAAATGATCGAGAAGTGAAAATTTTATTGTATCAAATTTGACTCAACAAAAAATATATAAAAGTAAAATGATCATTAGCAATATCACAAACAAATGAAGTTATATTTCTTACAAATCGAAACACAATTATACGCCACGAAACATATGTATTTCCATACCAAATATTCAGTATATATTTCACAATTTGTTTTTTTTTACGTCAAATTTACAAAAATTTCATTTCATTCGCTCAAATTTATTTTTAATCCTATTCAGCCTGCCGAGTAAAATACACAACTTTTGTGAATATGTTTTTGCACCTAGCCCCACTACAATATTTCTGTGTTAAATTGTATATCGTATCTCCCTGCATTTTAATCAACTATTTCATAAACAAACTTAAAAAAATATTTATAAAAAATGTCAGTAAGATAAAGTTAAATTTTTTTTTTGAAAATTTTACAACAAAAACATGGTGAAACTATATTTTAAGAAACAATAAGAGAACTTAGAAAATGTAATAAATTACGCTCAACGCACTTTTTAGGTTATACAAATTTCTTTTTGATTTGATGCAAAAACTAATTCTGGGCACAGATTTGTTTGGTAATTATCAGTAGGGCAAAGTTCAGTTTTATAAAGTTTGCATCTGCAGCAATGTCGAAATCGTGCGATAAATTGCGATATAAAGTACCAATAACGGCCATTTTTGCAACTTTTATTCAATTTGTAGAAATGTATAATCAAAAGAAATCTATTTTATAATTTCAAAGGGGTCGCAGGAGACATATGCACAGAAAAAAAGTTCATACTATTTATGAATTTGTTCATCAATTTTATGAATTTTTCATTGCGCCTCGACCAATGACCAAATTCATCCAATTTATGAATCGTTCATAAAACCATAATGAAAAAGTTCATTATATTGATGAACGCTTTCATAATATTTATGAAAAATTCATGATATTTATGAACTTTTAAACTATTTAAAAATAAAAAAAAAACTTTTTTTTTATTTTCTTGTATTATTTTTTTTTATTTTATTTTATTATTTTAATTTATTTATTTTTTAACTACTCACATTTTATTATATACACACATAGAAAATAATTGTCGAATCCAACAATAATTTGATAATATTTCATGTTAAAATGGATCCACATATATTATTTTCAAATTGTTGTCGGACTCGACAATAAAATTTTCAATCAAGAATTAAAAATAAAATTATTGTTTTTGAAAATTGTAATTGTTAATCTTCATTTTTGCTTTGTATGGCATTTTAAATTTTCAATTTTGAAATGTTATTGTTAGAAAGTAAACAAAACAAATGTTGAAATGTTACATATATTATTTTTTTTAAATATATAACGTGCAAATATATAGATGATAGATAGCATCGTGTGGGACAGATTGTTTTAGTGCATCGCAATAATATTCTGCATGAAGATGACTACGTAATTTCAGTGGGGCAGTCGAACATGGGGAGTTTATCGTCTTGGAACCATAATAGTAGCCGTGATTCGGTTCTTGGATTATTTCAGTGCATCGCAATAATATTCTGCATGAAGATGACTACGTAATTTCAGTGGGGCAGTCGAACATGGCTCGGTTCTTGGATTATTGAAGCTGTTTTAGACGGCTCAGACACCCGCTCTTTTAAACGCCATTTATTGTACACTGTAAATGCAATTTATATTTTAAAATTTCCAATAAATGTCTTATTAGTTACATATGTAATTTTTCGACTCATGGGCATTCTCATTCAGACATGTTCCAGTATGAAAGGCTTCGACGTACATGCAACGTCGAGCGGTTGAGATTATTTGGCCACAGCCAGGATGAATGGCGCTAGTGTTCAGGGTTCCTTCTTAGATGTTGGAGCTCTATCTATAGATAGATTATAATCTCAAGGATGTCATCCTTATTGACCCCCTGGTATCCAGTCACCACGAACAGACTGATTTCGTTCAAGTACTGCATTACAGCAAATAACTGAGCTGCCGACGAAACGTATTAAATTTACTGACCATTTGTAGGATAGTAATTACCCGTTAGTCGCCGTGTCGACAGTTACGGTCCACAAAAGTTGCGGTGCTTTTTAATATTAAAAAATTAAATTTTGAAATAAACAAAAAATTACTAAAAATGACACCCGCTCTTTTAAACGCCATTTATTGTACACTGTAAACGTCAATCTAACTTTGAAAATGAAAATTAATAATATTATTTTCAAAATTGAAAATAATATTGTCGTTTGTAGCTTTTAATAAATTGTATTTATTTTCAAAAATCAACAATTACACAGTGCGACACTAAATTTAGTGACGGAGATTTGATAATTTTTTTAGAATTCTTGAGTAACCTGACGAAATTTCACCTAACAAAGTTATGTCTCATCACGTCAGGTTTACGAGATATATCACCATAAAGTTCATAAAGTGACCGCAATATTACCCCGGATTTATTGAGAAAACTATAGTAGTTTATCATTTTGTTGCCTGAGAACAAAATGTATACACTATCCTATGCTTCATATCTGTATTACATATTAAATTTCTATCTCGTCCTTTTAATATCAATATTAATGATTTTCAAAGGATCAATCTAATCGACTAATTTCATATTAAGGAGTGACAAATGTATCATATTGTCCATGGAAAAAATATTCAGCAGTAAAAATGTTCATAGAAGTAAAAATGTTCATAGAAGTCAAAGTCATACGAGTTATGGTTTCTATTATATTAAGCACTGAATGTATATTTTTCAAATTTTCAAGAGTACAAAAACTAAAACGAATCGTAGTTTTGGAATAGATATCTTTTTAATGGTTTCAGCGATTTGGCTTCATTTTCATTCAATATCATAAATGTGTCAAATAAATTTATGTACTGTAAACTTGTGACCTATTACTTCAGGATTCACAAAAAATACATTCAGTGCTTAATATAAAGAAACCATAACTCGAATGGCCTTGCCTTCTATGGCAATTTTTACTGTTTTGATGTGCTTAATATTTTTCCCAAAGACATAATGATACATTTATGAATTCTTCATAAAAATTTGACCAATTATCTGCAGAGAAATCCTTAATATTGATGATTTAAGGACGAGATAGAAAATTAAAATGTACTACAGAAAAGATCCGTGAATGCCAACATTTGGTTTTCAGTCAAGAAATTCATATCTAATACCGTTTTCCAGACATTTTTTTTTTATGAAAATTAAGGATTTACCAGATATTTGGGGGTCAATACCTCGAATTCCTGACGTGATAGAACATTATTTTATAGAATGATAAAATTTTTCACACATTCAGGATATTAAAAGTAAAGCCAAATCCTTGGCACCGCTAAAGGATCATTCGATTTTAAGCTACGAAAAACTTAAGTATTTTACAGTTTCAAATAAAATAAAAAAATACTTTGCAGTGCTCAGTATTAGAGAAACTAAAGCGGTACAATCTAGGCTTTGACATATTTGGCCACTGTTTATGTTTTTTTATGCTGAATATTTTTTCCATGGACAATATGATACATTTGTCAATATGAAACTAGTCGATTGATATTAAAAGGACGAGATAGAAATTTAATATGTACTACAAATATGAAGCATAGGATAGTGTCTACACAGAAAAAAAATGAGTAAATATAACCAAAAATGTACATCAATACAATTACATTTTTGCTGAAACTGCGACGATTAAATTATTAACTGCATTAGCGTACACATCCTTCATATTAGCAATCGCATTGCTGGCAACTGCTGTTTTCGCGACGCGCTAGTGGTGTGTATATTCGCATAATTTGGTGTGTGTATTCGCTTACATTGGTGTGAAATGTAAAAAAAATATTTTTTTTTTGTATTATAAATTATTATTTATTGTATACATACTTTTTTAAATTTTAATTATTTTACTTACTCATATTGTTGTTCGAAGTTAGAACCACGTTCACACGTAACCAATAGAGCTATATATAGTGAAAGGAAATTAAACACAAATAAGAGAGAAAATATCAAAGTTAAAGTCATTCGCACAATGTGCCAAAAAACGACCCAACGAACCGAATATGCAAGCACGCGTCCATCGAACGAATGTAAAATAATATCGGCTGCAAAGTTTTAGTTGATTTAAAACTGTGAAGAATCAGTAAAACTGTAGTGTCTTTAAAATTGTGAATTCGGTTGGTGTATATGCAGTATATATACATATACACCAACCCATAGCATATACACCAACAGCATTTTTTTAGTAACTACGAATAGCAAATGTGTTCACTGAATTGCTGAATTTTATTGCTGGACTGATTAATGGCATACAATTAATATCTGTTGCTATATTTACGTCGATTATTTTTTTTTCTGTGTACATTTTGTTCTCAGTAAACAAATCCATAACTAGTATAGTTTTCTCAATAAAATGCAATTCATAACAATTATGAACGTTTATTATATAAATTTCGCTCAAATTGTGCGATTCGTATATACGAAGAATAGTTCATAAATAGAATGATTTTTTCCATTTATATTATAAACGGTGTTCCAATTAACAGCGTTCATTCCATTTATGAACAAAATTTTTACTGTGTGAAGTTAAAAAGAGGGTCGCGACACCAAAAAGGTTGGGAACCACTGTTCTAGAGTGAAACATTGCATATGGAAAGTTCTCACCCCATCCGTTCGTATTCGACATTATACTGTAGGTCATTTCAGTACAAATACAACACATACAGCTCAAATTGTGGGAGAGCTCGGCCTAGGTTGTTCAGGGATATGGCGACAAAAGATTATTATTATTAAACTATATATATATATATATATATATATATATATATATATATATATATATATATATATATATAAAACTCTTGGTCCGTCTGTCTGTCAGTCTGTGTGTCTGTCAGTCTGTTTGTTCCAGTATCACGTCTAAACCGCTGAACATATTTGACAGATTTAAAATTTTGCACCAGGATACTATGGAGGCCGGAGAGTGACATAGGCTATATATGGGCGGGTTTGGACTACGGGGCGTGGCACCTCCCATAAAACCTAAACTTTCAACGCGTTATAACTTGGGACTTACACCAACTAAGAAGATAAAGGGTTTTTTAACAGGGACGCTACAAAAGTAGAGCGACAGGGACAGCAAACGACGCCATATTTCTTGCCGCTTTTTTGACATTCCTCTTAGTAAGGTTTACCATTTCATGATGGAAAGATATACGAATTCGAATTTCGGTAGTAAATTTTAATAATTTCGACTCGTTGTTGGCTCGTATATCTTTCCATCATGAAATGGCAAACCTTACTGAAGCGTCCCTGTTGAAAAACCCTTGAAAAACTTTTGTAGCGCTCTTATTGCAACACCCTTTAAAAGAAAAAAACTCAAGTAAAAAAAATTACAAAAACACAAGTAAAAGCATAAAACTAAAGCAATAACTCAACAACAACAGAAAAATAAAAAAAGGATGGAAAAACAAAGTTAAAAGCAAAAACAAAGAACAAAAGCAGAAACACAAAAATAAAAATAAAAGCTAAAACACAAGGGAAAAAAACAAAAGCAATAATACAACAAAAACGCAACAACAAAAAACAAAAAAAAAAATAAAAGCAAAAACACAAAAACAAAAGCAATTACAGAAAAACAAAGCATAAAAACAAAAGCAAAACATAAATGCAAAAGACACAAAAGCAAAACCACAAAAACAAAAGCAAAACACAAAAACAAAATCAACCACACTAAATTTCAACACACTAAAATTCACCACACTCAAATTCACCACACTAAAACTCACCACAATAAAATTCACTACACTTAAACTCACCACATTAAAATTCACCATACTAAAACTCACTACATTGAAACTCACCACACTGAAATTCACCACACTCAAATTCACCACACTAAACTCACCACTACTCTACTTCACCACACTAAAATTCATCACACTAAAATTCACCACACTAAAACTCACCACACCAAAATTCACTACACCTAAACTCACTACACCGAAACTCACCACACTAAAACTTCTACTAGGAAAAACTCTACGGGGAAGAATTCTATGGAAACCACAGTCTGAGAAAAAAATGTCTATGAGAAAAGTTGTTTTAGCGGAGAATTAGTTGGTTTTGGTTACTACATTTATAAAACCAATAAAAAAAAACGTCCACAGCGAAGCAGGGGTCCCTGATATAAATAATAAAAATGTTTTTTATATTAATAAAATTGCTCCATATCCTTGCATTCACAAAATCTTTCACGATTCGTGCACTGGTCCAGCTAGTCATTTATATAACATTGATCCTTAAACCGTTTCAGAATATCGGTTATTTAAGAGGTAAGATCAATAATGGCTAAACGACTAAATGGATTTCGTCCCACATTGATAGCTTGGACTCTATTTAGACTCTGCTCAAAAGATATTAGATTTAATAATACTACTCCAACAGGAGAAAAATTGACATCCATACGTCAATTCTATATAATTCGTAGATGCTCATTTTTACTGTATACACAGTTTTTCCTATTACGTAACGTTTTTAAATAAATTGCTATGGATATGTAATGGATGCTGATTTTGACTGTATACTCAGTTTTTTCCTATTCCGTAACTTTTTTAAATAAATTGCTATTGATACTGGGCCCTTTTTTTTGCCACTTTTCAAAATTTTTAAAATACAGTTCTTACACAACTAGTTTTCCAAAAAATTGTAAATGCAATTTTTCTTTCAATTGTCAATACCAATAATAATATAGCAACAAATACTATTATTTCGATAGGCTTTTCAGTTATTTGAATTTAAACTCGAAAAAGATTGATTTTTTAGACTGTTTTTGGACTATTTTTTTAGCGTTGTGGATCTGACGATAAAAAATATATTTCTGTTTATGCAGAGCATAGTTTAAACTAAAGATGAAAATTACTATTTCTTTACCGGTTATCATTTTTAATATATGCCCTATCAACACAGTCAACAATTCTTGCATATTTTTTTACATATAAATTACTAAAAAATAGCTCTTTTCCCAAATTTTTCACAAAAACGCAACGTAATAGATTACATGCATAAGTAATTTTATTGAAAATGGATTATATAACAAAAATGTGTTCACAGGAAATATTTTAAAAAGTAGATCAAATAGAAACCAGTAGGAAAGGTTAGGTCAAATGGGAAATTTTGAAGTAGGGATATTGTGATAGTTGGTGTGATGAAGTTAGTAAGAATTATGTAAGTTATAGTCGGTCAAAGCCGACTATAAATACCATACACATATGTGATAATGTGTGCGATGACCACGTAAAAAGGTGCATAGGTCAAGAGGGTTTACAAATCCTGAAATTACCTACAAAACTTGAAATCGCTGAATAATTTCCTTTCATTTGATACCCATATGTACAAATGGGTGGGTATACCGAATTTCGATTTTTTTTTTGAGAACCACACGTCAGTTCCCGAGAAAAGATTATTTTCATATATTTGAGCATACAGGCAATATATATTTGGCAAAAAGTTCACTTAAGCCCGTATGAAGTAAAATTCATCCGTAGATGTAAATTTTATGAGGTATTTGAACATAAGTAGTCGGTTCGCAGGTCACAAAGGTCCAATCAAATCAATTTTCTTGTTGGTACAGCATAGATATATAAGTAATCTAAATTGGAAGTTTTATTAATCTAGGTCTTCCAATTTTTCTGAAATCGTGTTTTTAACAGACAGACAGTGGAACAAACAGACATCGCTAAATCGACTCAGGAGTAGGGTTGTTCAGAAATATATGGAAACTCAAAACTCAAGTACAACTTAAAAGCAACGCACCTCAAATTATGTCCGTACCGTTCGTTAAATCTTGCCCAAATTTGAACACCCTACGAATATTGGAAGACGGTGCTACACGGGCATATGTGTTGGCGATCACCGAACAAATCTTCAATATTTATATTGTCCTATCGCGATGATAAATATATGTAATGATAATATAAATAAATTCAGAAAGTTACATATGGCCATTATTTCCTGAGTTTATATATGAAGGACATTAAGGACATGCCAATATGAAATACGCAGGCAACAAATGAATGTATATATTTCGATACACTTTGCCAATTTCATCAATATATATTAAATTAAAGCTATTTTAATTTCCTTTTTAATGGATTATAATGCAACAAAATTGGCCTGACAATATAAAAGATATGGCGGTTTAAAAATAAAATAGGTTTAAAATTTTATTTTATGTCTAATTTACTAAAAATATTATGTTCATAATGTATAGTTTTTATGTAATAAATCTAAGCTCTGATGATTTATCTCTAATTTGATATACCACTTTCTAACACCAGTTGCAATATTTAATTAAAATTATTTATAATAACTCAAAAGAGTCATTCCATATTAAAGCATCAAATATATGAAACCACAACATCTGGAAAACTGAATATTGGCCAATATCTTAATTTTGAGCTGTTTCAACATACTTACAAATTTCATCCAATTTTGAGAAAGTCCTGGAAAAATTGTTTTTTTTGGAGTGGCTCATTTGATTTTTTTTTTTTAAATTGCAACTGGTGTAAGAAAGTGTTATATCAAATTAAAAGTAAATCATTACATCTTTTGTTTGTTATATTTTTTTGTTTTCATTATGAATATAATATTTTTAGTAAATTAGACATAAAATAAAAATCGAAACATTTTAGTTCTATTAATACCAGACCAATTTCATTGTATTATAATTCATTAGAAAGCAAGTATATATATATATATATATATATATATATATATATATATATATATATATATATATATATATATATATATATATATATATATATATATATATATATATATCAGGGGTTGGGAACGGAACGAACGAAAAGCAAAAGTTCCGAGCGCAAACGTTTCAATCGGAACTTTTGCTCAAAAGTTCCGGCTCAAAAGTTCCGCTCGGAACTTTTGCATACAAAAAACGTTTGCATCGTTCCGACAAAGAACGTTCCGATGAAGAACGATTGATTCGATCCGTTTAAAAGTTCCAATGTGTATGGATTCACATCGCACGCACCTGGATGCGTATCTAGGACCACAGGAAGAGATTCACCCAAAAAAGGTCCAATGACGCACCAGGATACGTATCTAGGCCCACAGGAAGCGATTCACCCGAAAAAGTTCCACTGACGCACCTGGATGCGTATCTAGGCCCACAGGAAGCGATTCACCCAAAAAAAGTTCCAACGACACACCAGTATATGGCGATAGGAACGATTCAAACGTTTTTTGTATGCAAAAGTTCCGATCGGAACTTTTGAGCCGGAACTTTTGAGCAAAAGTTCCGACTGAAACGTTTGCGCTCGGAACTTTTGCTTTTCGTTCGTTCCGGAACGGAACAATATCGGTACGATTGCCAAACGTTCTTTTTATAGTTCCGGTTTCTACCCCTGATATATATATATATATATATATATATATATATATATATATATATATATAAATATATATATATATATATATATATATATATATATATATATATATATATATATATATATATATATATTGATGAAAATGACGAGTTGTATCAAAATACATATACATTTTTTTGTTTCTTGTTTATTATATATTGGAAGGTCCTTAATGTCCTTCATATACAAACTCAGGACATAATGTAACTTTCTGTAACTTACTGAATTTATTTATGCAATCATTACATGTAGTTATCATCGCGATATGACAATATAAATTTTGAAGATTTGTTCGGAGATGGCCAACAAATATGACCATGTAGCACCGTCTTCCAATAATCGCAGGGAGTTGAAATTTGGCCAATATGTTACGACTACCTCACATAATTTGAGGTACGTTGACTTGTAGTTAAAAAAAGGGAATTTGAACCACCCTACTCAGGAGGTCATGCTGATCAAGAATATATATATTTTTCCATAACGGATATGCTTCCTTCTGGGTGTTACAAACGGCGTACCAAACTAAATGGTATATTTCACTCTTAGTGTAGGGTATAAAAAGTTAGTAATTTAGACAGTTAGTCTGGACTATGATCTGGATAACTATAAATCATTTTTGTGTTTCTCATTATATCCTAATGAACAATATATATGAAAAATTCCCTAAAAAATTTAAAAATGTTCGAGTTTTGATCCAATTATCTAAATAACTTATTGAAATATTTGTATTCATTAGAATACTAAATTTAGTCTTGAAAATTATGAGACAAATTGTTTTTGTTTTTTCTAAACGGTCACGTAATTATATTTTTATTGTAAGTAGTGGTTGAGAACAATTGCAATTTTCCCAAAAACCTTACGTAATATTATGCAGTTAAGATCGGCACCACAAAATTATATAGACTTGATGTATGGGATGTCCAATGAAAAAATCGTGTTGGGTAGAGTAATTTCTACTCTTGAAAATACCAGACTAAAACATCCTACAATTACAAAAATTATAAAAAAAAATAGATTTGAAACCCAAATTGTTTTCATCTAATAATAACTTAAAAATACCTAATATACGTTTCCAGTTATCAAAGCTTCTTTTTGAATATTGCCTATCCGAATTTCTTTGGCGATTTGAACGAAAATAGTTCTGCAAAATGTCATCTTTGTATGAATTTTTAACTGAATTATCCTGAAAAGATATTAATTATTGAAATACATTTTTAATTTTCTAAAACTTTACCACTTCTTCATCAGAATTTTCACAATTTTGAATACATTTTTCCCCTTCATCTGTGGTTTCATTTAAAATAGTTGTAAATAAGTGTGTTCCATTTTCTAATAACGTTTGCGGTTGAGCAGAAGAATTGGTCCCCAACGCAGGTGGTAGTCGAAAACTATTCATGGATGATTCGGGAAATTTCCAGTTCTTTAAGTCATCATTCCAGTTAGAATTATGTAATATGTCATCTGGATCCCTGTATAGATAACAATAATATAGATAAAAATTAAGCACCCATTCTTCATTCAAAATATTTCTATGTAATTCAAAGTTGCGGATTTGAAGTTCGTTTTGAGTTTTTCCCTATATGTAACTTTTATTTGTTTTTTTTTTGGATTATTCACTGAATTTTACAAAAAATCGTTTGAAACAAGTGTAAACAGTGATAGAAAAAAATACTAACGTACTGTACATTACTGTACTGTTCTTTAATACGAACACTACGAAAACACAAACTTAACATGCGAAACTCTAACACTAATTTCCTAATTTTTTTTAACGTTACTTTTAGTGTTATTTTAAATTTTTTAAAATTATTAAAAAATTAAGGATTTCTGTACCAGAGGTTTTGTGACGCCTCAACCAAGTGATCGAGGCTCCCATAAAGTGGGCGAAAATCGTCTTTTTGTACCAACTTTTTTTATTGCGGGCATCGATAGAGAAGGTCGAGAAATAGGGTAGAAGAGGGGTAGGCCCCAACCACCCAAAGTGGGCGGAAATTGCCTTTTTGTACCAACTTTTTTTTTATTGCGGAAATCGATAGAGGAGGTCGAGAATGTGTAGTCGCCCAGAGGTGTAGGCCACGCCCACTCATAGTGGGTGAAAATCGGAAAGAAAACATTTCAATTTACAAACAAAAAAAATAAATAAATAAAAAAAAAATATTCATCATAATTAAATTGATTCACTCTTATTAATAAAATGCGCTCTAAATGATCTTACAATATTTATTTTAAAGAAGAAAATAAGCGTTCCACACACGCAGAGAAAAAACATGGTTGTGGTAATCATATTTGAATGGCATTATGATGCCCTTTGGGGTTATGGTAGTAGACAATCATATACTATGTTTAATATGATCCTCAGTCACAATATCGTCAACCTTAATATTCCAATTTCACACAACTATACTGTTGTCTTCCGTGACCATATTATATGGTCTTCACTGACCATATAACGAATTCTTTCAACCATAATATGGTTGTCAGTGACCATATTATGATTCCACACAACCATACTATAGTTGTCAGGGGCCATATTCAGATTTCTTAAACCATACTATGGTTGGCAGTGACCGTATTGCGATTTCTTACAACCATACTATGGCCAGTGATCATATAATGATGTGATCAGTGATCAAATAATGATTATGATCATATTATATTATGATATTCCCTAAATTCCTGAAAAAGCGTATTGAAAAGAAATTATAAATAAGACACATGTTTAATTAATCAATATTTTATTTAAATATATTATTTTATTTAATTGTATTATTTAATTAAAGATACAATTAACGGCAACAATTTGACATATCCTAACATGATTGCGAACTTATGAGACAAACATTATCTACGCCCGTAGCAGGCTCGATTTAACACACTGAAACTGTACTATAATAATAATAGTTTGGCACTACAGTCCTGTATAGAACTTCGGCCGAGCTCTCTCACCATTTTGAGCTGTGCGTGTTATATTTGTACTCAAAGTGGTGGGACCTACAGTTTATTGCCGAATCCGAACGGCGGGTGAGAGCTTTTCATAGGCAATGGTTTTACTCTCGTAGGTTTGCCATTTACTGACGAGAGGTAGCGCGGTATAGAAAAATGTTTCTATGAAAAGATGTTGTTAGCCCCAGTCCAGACTTGAACCGGGGACCTTTCGGCTCGCAGTCCAACGCACTAACCACTGAGCTACCGCGGCTCACAACTGTACTTTATGCTTTATTATGCACACTTTCATATATTTATGTTATAGTTTTATCACACAAGAACTATCGCGCACAGTATAGCCGGGTGCATCTTAAAGATCTTAAAGATGTCTAAAAGTCGATTTTTCGACTAATCGATTATTTCACTAGTAAAAGTCGATTAGTCGACTTTTTGCATGAAAATAGCACTTTTTGATACCAAAACTAGAGGAACTATAATATATCACTTCTAGCTATGTTTTGGTAGATTATTAAACATATTTATTCAAAAACTACATAGTACACAGTGAAATCTGAACAACGGATATTTCAATTATAAACGTTGTAAACTTATACAATGTATATTATTAAAAATATTTATGATAAAAATTAATGATGAACATTGTAAACCCTAAAATGTGTCATTATCATTTTAATGACAAAATGAAAAATAAACATAACAACAAAAAACAAAATCTCACAAAATTTTAAAAAAAATTTTCGGGTAAGTTGTCATTATTACTTGTATTTATAACAGTTAGATTTATTTATTTGTTTTTAATTGCAGAATCAACAAAAGAATGGCCCACACCACTGAAATTATTCCTTTTGAGGATTATGGGTATTCGCGGAAGGATATATTGTGATTTTTAACGTATTTATTTTTTTATAATTATTAGTTTATTGATTGCAGTTTACGGCCAATGCAAACATGTGACCATGTCCTTGGAACGCCATCGAATTAAATCTCGCAAAAAGTTTGTCGTTGGCATATGATGAAGACAAATATAATGCCTTAATTTACCTCAAAAGATATTGTGCCAAACACCAATTTCGTCCGTGAGTTTTCATTATGAATTATATGAATTAAAATTGCATATTTGTATAAACAAAAAAATATTAACATTATAAGATAAATAAAATCAATTACATTATTAATATTTTGTTTTTGTATAATACAAATTTTTATTACGTATGTAATTTGGGCCATAATCATAATTGATTTTCAAAAAACATTATTTAATATTTTTTATTATGTATGTAATTAATAATACAACATTAAACTTTCGCGTCAAACATGATTGATTTAAACATGTATATTATTGATATTTTTCTCTGTGCATACTATGTTTTACTGGGCTTGGAGCCATAAAAAATAATACACACACATTGAAATTATCAAATTTATTATTTTCACAAATTGTCAGTATAGTCACATTTTTTTTCACGATTGCAATTATTTACTTATGTTACTAGTTATTGGTCAGAACGAACTTTTTAGCTATCTAGCAACTAATAAGAAAAAATCGATTATCAACGGAAAAAGTCGAATATTCGACTTTTTTACAATCAGATAGTCGACTTCAAATAATCGACTTTTAATATCCAAAAGTCGATTAGTATAACCCTACTGCAGCAGAATTTTCGTTCTAGAACTTTTCATGAAGCTGAAAACACGACTACGCGAGTATAAGACTATATGAATGTAACACCGAGTACTCAATGTAATTTATTGATATTTTTTTTAACTATTATGTCTGTATATTAATCATAAAAAAATAAACGTTTTCACTTTTGCATGTATATTTATTTTTTATTATTGAATATTAAATATTAAAACACTTTGTCACTACGAAAAAAAATCTCGACTGCTCACCGTTACAGCCAACTTTAAAATGAGTAAGAAAGAGTAAAAAAGCCAGTAAGGGAGAATAATATGGTTGTAAATAATAAATTACTATATTATGATCAGTCAATATCATGGTATGATTGGTATTCACCATATTTTGTTCGTGGCAGTCTTTATCGTAATCATAACATGGTTCTTATCAACCATAGTTTTGATTTTCAGAGAGACAATCATTTTATTTATAATATATGCACTATAATATGATTATAGCGACCTTATTATTGTTTAAATAAAATTAAAATTACTATACTTTGATTGTGACATCCTTCTATGATTGTAAAGAGCATAGTATGGTTGAATGGATAATATTGTGTTAGTTTAAGTATTTAAGAAAGTGTTTTGTCTACTCCTAAAATCTAAAATATTACTTTGAAGGGGTGTTCTTGAATGTCTGTCATACATTAAGAAATCAACGTCGTTGGAGTTTGTACAACCGTGTTTCATCTATATTATCTGCTAGTGACTGAGATAAATTGGAAATGCTTTACGATGTAGTTTCTATTAAAGACAATTGAAGTAAAATGAAGTAATGAAATATAGACTAAGTAACATATATTGTTTTTATTTAAATGTTTATATGTATTGTAATTTTATATAAATTTATTACAGCAATATTCCATTTATATTGCAACGTTAAATACTTCATTTTCAAATAGTTTTATTTTTCTTTTATTTAACGCGACTTTAAATAATGGAATTTCATAAATTATGTCAATTATTATTATTATTTATAATTCACTATAAAGTTGTTCTGCTTGTATTTTGTAAGTTGCAACATATTGATTTAAATGTTCGTCTGTCTGTCCTTATGTCTGTCTGTTGAAATCACGATTACAGAAAAAGTAGAAGAGCTGGAGCAATGAAACTTTATATTTCGATTACTTATATATTTAAGCTGTCTGAACAAGAAAATTGGCATGCTCGGTCTATTGTGACCTGAGACCGACCACTTATTTCCAAATACCTCATAAAAAATGTACATCTATAGATCAATTTTACTGTATACGTGCTTAGGTAAACTTTTTTGGTCAAATATATATTGACATCATGCTCAAATACATGAAGTTAATGTTTTCCACCTAACCGTTTTTAAATATGGGTATCAAATGAATGGAAATTCTTCAGCGATTGCAAGTTTGTAGGTATTTTCAGGATTTGTATACCCTGGTGACCTATATACCACTTTGAATGGTAACCACACATGTGTAGGGTATTTATAGTCGGCTTAGACCGACTATAATTTTGATAATCCTAACTATCATAATAACACCTACTTTAAAATTTTCCATATATTTTAACCTTCCCAACTGGTTTTAACTTTTGAAGACTTTACATATTTATACATAGATTGTACATTTTTTCCTGAAATCAAAATATTTGTATGATACTTTCATAAACAATTAACACATAAATCATAAATTGAAAATATAATATAATTTCCCTTACGAAATACAAAATTGTCTACACCTGAATCCAGTGTAGTATTTTGTATGGGAAATTAAGCAAAACTAACTTTGAATATGATTGAACATATCTACATTATACTTAACCCTATCATCATGAAACTTTTGCCGTTTAGTTAGGTTAAAAAATGTTAAGAACGAATTAATCTTCCAAATTGCATACCTAAATTTGTACATTGTGCTTTGAAAACTTTTCTACAGTTGTACAAAATCAAAATAAATTCAAAAATCATTTTGCACACATATATAAAGTGTTTGTTATCATTGAAAAGAATAGATTAAAGAATCTATGTGGCGAATATAAAGACAATCTGTATATAGTTTCTGAACACTTTTTTTTTGAAAAATAACAAAATATAAAAATAAAAATTTAGAAAAAAACTTAAAATTTGATTGAATATATCTAAATAAGTATTAACTTTATCATCATGAAACTTTTACCTAATATACAATAGTTTTATGTACTTATGCTTTATTAAAACATTTTTAGGAATATATATATATATATATATATATATATATATATATATATATATATATATATATATATATATATATATATACACTAAGAAATAACTAAATATCCAGTTATTTACAATTTATTTAGATCGTCTTTGAGACAACCATCTCTCAAACATCCGTCAAATACGATAAATATTGCTAGCAACCATCTTTCACTTTTACGATTATGTATAGCAACCATCAATTAAACATCTTACAAATAGGAAAATAGTTGAGGAATATTTGGAAAAGGTACTCCATTAGAATTTGCGTAGTAATTTTTATTGAATTCAAAGAAAATGAATCAAATGTATTTTTTATTTATTCTAGAATTAAAACAGTATCCTGGTTATACATCGTTATAGTCTTTATAAATCATTTAAAGGTAAATTTGTACAACGACTTGAGACTTCTTCGCGGAAGAACCAAGTCCAATCGGCGATGCTGTCATCAAAGTAAACTCTGAAAAGAGATATTTTCCATCACGTGTTGATAATTTCAATCCCAGGAAATTTTATTTTCACTTTTACCATTAAAATGTAATATTTGAGTTAACACTTTTTTACACCATTGGATTTACTTAATTGTTGTGGATAAATCGAGCGTAAGGAAAAAGTACGCCATTTTCTTTTTTCATAGTAGGCCGGGCAAAAAATAAGTAAGGATCAAAAATACGTAGAAATAACTCGTCCTTGCTTACTTAAATGCAAACATAAAATTCGACTTTGGACTTTGAACACTTTTCTGAAGCGGGTCAAAACTTGAACATTGACCAGTGTTGCCAGATTGGTTGAATATATTTTGGATAAGTTTTATTTAAAAGATTCTCAGTAATGTTATCTATCAAAAAAATATAAAAAAAGTACATGTTACTGAAGAAAAAAATAGTTACGGAGATTTGCGTAAAAGTACAATTTCAAAAAAAAATTAAACGAGTTGGGAAGGTTAAATCACATGGGAAATTTTAAAGTAGGTGTTATTATGATAGTTAGGATTTCCAAAATTATGGTAGGTCTAAGCCGACTATAAATACCCAACACATATGTGTGGTAACTATTCAAAGTGGTATATAGATCACCAGGGTATACAAATCCTGAAAATAACTACAAACTTTCCATCCCTGAAGAATTTTCTTTCTTTTGATACCCATATTTACAAATGGGTAGGTGTACCGAATTTCGATTTTTTTTTTGGGAACCACAAGTCGTTTCGTGGGAAAACATTATTTTCATGTATTTGAGCATAATGTCAATATATATTTGACCAAAAAAGTTTATCTAAGCACGTATACAGTAAGTGATTTGCAGATGTAAATTTTATATGAGTTATTTGAACATAAGTGGTCAGTTCTCAGGTCACAATAGATCGATCATGATAATTTTCTTTTTCAGACAGCTTAGATATAATCGAAATCTAAAGTTTTATTGCTCTAGCTCTTCAACTTTTTCTGTAATCGTGATTTCAACAGACAGGCAGAAGGACAGACGGACAGACAGACAGACGGACATCGCTGTCTGTCGACTCAGGAGGTCATGCTGATCAAGAATATATATACTTTTCCATACCGGAGATGCTTTTTTCAGGGTGTTACAAACGGCGTACCAAACTGAATATACTTTTTCACTCTTAGTGTAGGGTATAAAAATGGAAAATAAAAAAAAAATTCGACTTTACAATTTTTTATTTACTAAACTACTTGAGATATTTAAAAACGGTTTTCAGTTTATGATTTATGTTATGTTAATTGTTTATGAAAGTCCCATACAAATATTTTGATTTCATTATAAAATGCACAATCTATCTAAAAATATGTAAAGTCTTCAAAAAAATTTTAAAAATCTTGTTCCAGTCTATATCTTTAAAACTAATCAAGATATTTTCTCATGTAAGCACATTTTCTGTAGATATTGTTACGTATACAAAAATTGTACAACTCGTTTTTGATCAAGAAACTTGTTTTTTATAATTCTTTTTGTAAAAAGTAGTATCTTTGAAAAATTATTATTTGATTTTCGTTTGATAAAAAAAGATTTGAAGAAAATAAAAAGAAAGATTCTGAATTATTTGCAACATTTGGTGTCAGAAGTGGAAAAATGTCTCGTCGCTACGGAAAAACGAATAAAAATTCAAATAATTCTGAGGATTTGATTATCCAGCTGCGTCAGGAAGTGGATGATTGGTTCTCTAATTTTCGTTCAACAATTCGCCAGGAGATTCTAGAGGAATATGTGCGTTCACAGGAATCGTTTCGGAATGCTATGGAACAATCGTTGCAAACCTAAATGCAGTATACAACCGATGACATCCGCGAATTGATCCGAAGGGAATTGGAGAGCTCTCGGAGAATGGCAAGAAATGAACTATGCGAATTGATGCGATAACAACCCTCCAATCAAATTGGAAGTGGAATAACAAGGGATACCGGAAATTCAGATAATATTATACAAAATATCGTTAATCCATCTACCTCGTCTTCTTCTTCTAACATTCGTGCATTTCCAATAAATGTTTCAATTCAAATTAAACCTGATACATTTGATGGTTCAATTCCATGATCTCGCTATTTAATTCATTTCGAAATTACAGCATCGAACAATGGGTGGTCAAATGCTATTAAGGCTGCTCAGTTAGCTACTCGTCTTAGAGGTAAAGCACAAACGGTGTTAGAAAAATCTTTTGCAGAAGATATAGATCGTTTGACAACATACGCATTTGCTGATTGCTCTAAAAAGTCCCGTGATCGGATTGCCTACCTCCAATTTATTAACGGTCTTACAAATTCTCGTATTGAATTTTCTTTGCGATCAGAAAGAATCGAGTCTCTGCAGACAGCTCTAACTCGCGCCACGGAACTTGAGCCCATTACTCAATTAGTGTATAAGAGGAAACATGAGAATGAATATGAAAAAAACTTATCACGTAGTTCTCCACATGATAAAAATCAACAACATTCAAACGATGTTCGTTTAAAAGTTCGTTGTTTTAAATGTGTATTGGGCATTACGCCACAGAATGCAACGCACTTTTTGAAGATTTCAGTCAAACTCCTAAAAATGTTAACCTACAGTTAAAATCTCAAGCAAAATTAAAAACAAGTAGTCAGAGCCAGGAAAACTATTCAAGATCAATTTGTTGGGGGACGAATTGACCGAATCTTCTTTTCCTATCAGCAATTGCAATCAACAAATCATGCAAATTACAACATTTTAACGGTTTCTAGGGAAAAGTTTCCGTATAAAGCAATTAAATTAGTAACGATATCAATTGGGAACATTTCAATCGATTTGGATGTAGTCATAGCACATATTAAAGAAGATGCAATCCTTGGCTTGGATTTTCTATCAAAGACTGGAGTTTTTCCAATTTTACAAAATGTTTTGGTAGATAAATTCGATGTCAAGTATAAGGAGAAGATCGTTTGTGTAAATCAAGTAATTTCAAACCATATTGTCTATTCATCCGTTCCTGATTTTTTAAAAAATATGTTCGAAATATCTTCAAAATTATTAACTCCCTATCAGACAGAACAGTTTCAAGAATTTTTTGTGGAGTATCAAAATTCATTCTCTAATGATGATAATAATCTGGGATGCTATAAAAACATCAAGCACAAAATTTTAGTTGAGAATTCATCCCCCATTAAACAAACGGCTCGTCGTATCCCATTCTATTATCGAGATAAAGTTTACGAATTGCTAGAGGAAATGAAAAAGGAAAATGTAATTGAACCTAGTACAGGTCCGTGGGCTTCGCCGGTGGTCTTAGTCAAGAAAAAAGACGGGTCTCTCTGATTCTTCATTGATTATCGTCGACTCAATAGTGTCACTATTAAAGATGCTATTCCAGTACCGTTGATAGAGGAACTTCTTGATGCCACAGTCAACTCATTATGGTTTTCATTAATTGATCTGAAAAGTGGATACTGGCAAATCATGATAGAATCTGAGGATAAAGAAAAAACAGCTTTTGCATTAGGTAATGAATTATGGCAATTTAGAGTTCTGCCGTTTGGACTTTGCAACGCTCCGGCTACTTTCATTCGTGTCATGAATGATGTTCTGCGTGGTTTAATTTGGAAGTGTTGTGTCGTTTATTTGGATGACATCATTGTGTTCGGCCAAACATTTGAGGATCATTTAAAGAACTTAAACTTAGTTTTCTCTCGTTTAGCTGAAGAAAATTTAAGAGCTAATCGAAACAAATGTAAATTTTCCAGCACGAAGTTTTGTTTCTGGGTCACATTGTTACAGGAATTTAAATGCTCTCCAGAGAAAATAAAACATAATTGCGAAGCTTCCTTGGACTATGCTCATATTATAGGATTTGCGGAAATTGCGAAACCTCTCCATAAATTATCTGAAGAAAAAACACCGTTTATTTGGGATACAAGGTGTCTGGAAGCAATGAAACGTTTAAAACAGATCCTAATCTCCTCACCTATATTGTCTGTACCAATAAATTATGGTAAATTTATTCTCGATACAGATGCGTCGAATTTTGCCATCGGTTCAACTCTTTCTCAAGTACAAGGCTCGGAACAGAAAGTGATTGCTTATTATAGTAGATGCCTGAACAACACCTTTACATCCACAATCAAACGGAATGGTGGAAAGATTGAACAGGACCATTCTAGCTTATTTATCAAAATATATATCTGGTAATCAAAAGAACTGGGATAAATGGATACCATTGTTTTTGTTAGCTTATCGTTCTTCAGTTCACGAAACAAAAGAATTCTCACCTGTTATGCTGATGTTTGGTCGTGAATTGCGTGTTCCATTACCGTGGTTGTCCTCCTCAAAGTCACGCATCTTCTTGTTTTTCTGAATATGTTGGCGAACTTCGTGAAGAATTATACAATGCTCACGATATTGTTAGACTGCGGTTAGTTATGAAGAATGACAAATTAAAATCAAAATTCGATCTTAAAATGCATATGATTTCTTTCAAACCTGGACATAAAGTATGGCTCTTCGTCCCCCATAGAGTTATAGGAAGATGTCCAAAGTTGCAAAGAGATTGGGATGGTCCATACGTGGTTAAATCAAAATTAAATGATGTGGTGTACCGAATACAGAAAATTCCGCGAGGAAGGTTTAAAATAGTACACGTAAATCGGATATGCCCATTTATCGATTAATATATTAATTATTATTTTGTTGAGTTAATAAAATATTGTTAATTAAAATTCTAATTATTTTTTTTCATTTTTTTTTTTAATTTTTGTATTTTATTACAAATTATTTTCTTCGGTTGAGTAAAAGTTTTTTTTTTAATGTTCATTGTTAAGAATCTTGAGTTAAATGTTATTTCCTTGTAAAAGATCCTCTAGATGATGAGGTTGGATTATTAGGTTGAAGACCATAAAGAGTGAAGTTTCGCATTCTGTTCTACATAAAAGATCCTTTCCATGTAGGGATTGGGATATTATTTAGCTTGTAAAAGATCCTCGAGTGAGGTTGTACATGTAATTTCCTCGTAAAAGATCCTCCAGATGATGAGGTTGGGATATTAGTTTACTTGTAAAAGATCCTCAATGGAAAGAGGTTTGGTAAACAACTTTTGTAAAATATCTCAAACTAAATATGGGAGGTTTGATCAGTTTGCTTGTTGAAGACCATCAGGTTTCGCATTCTGTTCTTCATAAAAGATCCTTTCCATGTTGGAATTGGGATATTATTTTGCTTGTAAAAGATCCTCGAGTGAGGTTGTACATGTAATTTCCTCGTAAAAGATCCTCCAGATGATGAGGTTGGGATATCAGTTTACTTGTAAAAGATCCTCGAAGGAAAGAGGTTTGGTAAACAACTTTTGTAAAATATCTCAAACTAAACATGGAAGGTTTGATCAGTTTGCTGGTTGAAGACCATCAAGAGTGAAGTTTCGCATTCTGTTCTACATAAAAGATCCTTTCCATGTAGGGATTGGGATATTATTTAGCTTGTAAAAGATCCTCGAGTGAGGTTGTACATGTAATTTCCTCGTAAAAGATCCTCCAGATGATGAGGTTGGGATATTAGTTTACTTGTTAAAGATCCTCGAAGGAAAGAGGTTTGGTAAACAACTTTTGTAAAATATCCCAAACTAAACATGGGAGGGTTGATCAGTTTGCTTAGTAAAGATCCTCAAGAGGGAGCTTTTGCATTCTGTTATACATAAAGAATCCTATCCATGTTGGGATTGGGATATTATTTTGCTTGTAAAAGATCCTCGAGTGAGGTTGTACATGTAATTTCCTCGTAAAAGATCCTCCAGATGATGAGGTTGGGATATTAGTTTACTTGTAAAAGATCCTCGAAGGAAAGAGGTTTGGTAAACAACTTTTGTAAAATATCTCAAACTAAACATGGAAGGTTTGATCAGTTTGCTGGTTGAAGACCATCAAGAGTGAAGTTTCGCATTCTGTTCTACATAAAAGATCCTTTCCATGTAGGGATTGGGATATTATTTAGCTTGTAAAAGATCCTCGAGTGAGGTTGTACATGTAATTTCCTCGTAAAAGATCCTCCAGATGATGAGGTTGGGATATTAGTTTACTTGTTAAAGATCCTCGAAGGAAAGAGGTTTGGTAAACAACTTTTGTAAAATATCTCAAACTAAATATGGGAGGTTTGATCAGTTTGCTTGTTGAAGACCATCAGGTTTCGCATTCTGTTCTTCATAAAAGATCCTTTCCATGTTGGAATTGGGATATTATTTTGCTTGTAAAAGATCCTCGAGTGAGGTTGTACATGTAATTTCCTCGTAAAAGATCCTCCAGATGATGAGGTTGGGATATTAGTTTACTTGTAAAAGATCCTCGAAGGAAAGAGGTTTGGTAAACAACTTTTGTAAAATATCTCAAACTAAATATGGGAGGTTTGATCAGTTTGCTTGTTGAAGACCATCAGGTTTCGCATTCTGTTCTTCATAAAAGATCCTTTCCATGTTGGAATTGGGATATTATTTTGCTTGTAAAAGATCCTCAAGTGAGGTTGGACATGTAATTTCCTCGTAAAAGATCCTCTAGATGATGAGGTTGGGATTTAATTTGCTTGTAAAAGACCCTCAAAAGAATGAGGTTTGCATTTTGTTGATTTCAAGTATTTAAATTTAACCATTGTGTTTTTTTTTTTTTTTGCAATAGGTCTCTTTTAATGGACATCATCGGTTGCCGGGACGTCAACTCAAGAGGGCAGAGAGTAGTGTTACGTATACAAAAACTGTACAAATCGTTTTTGATCAAGAAACTTGTGTTTTATAATTCTTTTTGTAAAAAATAGTATCTTTGAAAAATTATTGTTTGATTTTCGTTTGATAAAAAAAGATTTGAAGAAAATAAAAAGAAAGATTCTGAATTATTTGCAACAATATCAATGTAAGCTCTTTATAAACAAAACAATTTTAAAAATCGGTTAACTTTTTAATGAAAAAAATCTCAACTTCACTGCTTTTTATCTCCATAAAATTTTTAAATCGGTTGAGTGTTTCCGAAAATACTAAACTTCACCCGATTTAAGAGTGTTTGTGCGTCGCCCAGTCGGACAGCAAGTAACTATAGTTGGCGAAAACATCAAATTCACCTGAGATTGTTTATTTTGGACCTGTGCCAATCGGTCACTTCTTACCCGATGAAAGTAAGTTGAGTATAATTTTTGTGTGGTGAAAAAAAAATTCCATTTATGCTGTGCCAAATGAAATGAAATTTTGAAATTTATACAAAAAATTAGTTTGACATGTTATGTTAAATATGTTAAAAATCGTTGAAATTAGTTGATATCAGTGTGAAATTAAACAGAACAAATATTTCGGGCCAGTGCGGGGATAACAATAACCAGACAAAATCACACAAGTATTGTAGCACGGCTACAATTCGAAAAGTTCTGGAAGACCCTATTTAAATTAAGCAAATTTATTTTAAGTCATTTTTTTTTATTAATACGTGCTGAAAAAATTATGTTGATTTCAAATATTATAAATTTCAATATTTTATGATTGTCAAAATTTTATGTAGCCCAAGATATTCACCTCAATAGCTTCAGAACTTCTTACATCTTACTTACTTATTTACTTGTCAAAATTTAATTTATCGAGTAAAATGTTACCGATTGGCACAGGCCCTTCATTGTATAGTAAATTAAATTGCGTACAATGCGTATCCAACTTCTTCCCACATTCTCTCAAACACAACATTTTTACAACAATTGCAATAACAAATATTGTCAAATATGCAATCATTTTTTTGAAAAGTTTATTTTAAAAACCCTAAACAAATATTTTTTTTTGTAATGCGAGATATCATGTCCACTTTTAAAAACCTACATCTACGTATTGTTATTAAATGTTTATACAATATTAGTCAATCATCTTACATATATACATTATATGTGGTTTTCGCAAACTTTTCGACATCCCTGACTAGGCATGTGCCGATATTTTGGTATCAGTTATTTTTTCATCTTACTCAAAAGTAACGGTGACAACCTGTTACCAAAATACTCCAGTAGCAGTGATTGCTAATAATAATAGATTAGCGCTACAGTCCTGTATAGAACTTCGGCCGAGCTCTCTCACCATTTGAGCTGTACATGTTATATTTGTACTCAAATTGGTGGGACCTACAGTTTATTGCCGAATCCGAACGGCGCACAGTGGTTTATTTTTGGAAAAAGTCCCTTTTTGATATATATGGTTTTGAAAATCTGAACAAACTATTGTGTAGCAAAAACTCCAAATATTATTAATCCGTTCGTTGTTTAAAAATATAACGTTTAGTTTTTTTTTATCAAAATCTCCAAAGTTGCATAAAATTTGTGTTGTAAAAATTGATGAAAAAATTTAAAACACCTTCACCTTTTTAAAATATTTTTTTTCGTAAATGATAAAAGTGACCCTTGCACTTTCATATTAAACGAAAATAATTTCAAAATTATTTGTAAATCTTTATAAAATGCAAATTTTTTATAACAGTTAAAATCAAAAAATTCTCAAACTTTAGTAGAATAAATCTTTGTTAGCTATCCTGACATATCCAGGCTAATTGGTATCAAAATAAGGTGTAGAATGTCTACTTTCTATTTGTGTAAAATGCGCTTGCGACCACTTGCGACCCCGATAATTGTTACCACTTTTGTGTCTTAACCCAAAAAACAGCCAAATTTTAGAGCATTTTACTGACCCAAAAAAGGATTGCATAGTTTCAGGCACATCTTTACGGAGTTGAGTTTCTTAGAAATTCATATAGTAAAATATGAGCCTAAAAAATTCTATGGTTTTTTTGTACAAAAAGTATTAAAAGATTAACAAAAGAAATAGAAAAAAAAAAACAACAAGTGTCAATAATTAGTTTTGTTTTTATTAATTTTTTATAAAATAAATCATAATGTTATTATGTTGAGGCCTGTGAGATCTGATCTGACTTTATAATTATATTAAATAAAAAAGAAAGCATTTAGAATTTCCCACCAAATTTTAAGTGAAGAGTTGATAAAAAACAGTTACGATGTGAATAAATTGAAAGATTTTTTTAAAGAAAATTATGAGAATTTTACTAAATCGATATGGTTCTTATTGATGTTAAAAAAAGATTTTTCAACGCATTTCGAGTAAAATGGTAAAACTCGAGCAGAAATATGAAACCGTCCTTGTTAAAAAATGAAAAGTGGTTAAGATGTAATATACAATTTTTCAAATGTACGCAAACACCTTTTTCATGCAGGTGTTTTAATTAATGGCTTGTCTGAAGAGTCTCAAACTGGAACGTCTAAGCGACCGCTTGTACACATTAAAACACGTTAAGAAGAAAACTAAAAGAGGTCTATACTTAAAACTTTGTATTTTTAGTAAATACATACATAAGTATACATTTTAACGGGTACCCTCACTATGCATCAATTTCACATAATGTCCGTCCGTCCAAAGGATACTGAAAACACCCTAAAAAGAAAATTAAAAGAGCTATACACTTAAAACTTTAGATTTTTAGTGAATACATACTTACTTAAATGGCCCTTACAACCGTCGGTCGGTTTTGGCCGCTGAGATAAAGCTGCGCCAGTCGCATCTCGATTCAAGCACCTTCTTAGCTGGAGTGTTTTCATCAATTCGTTCGACATGGCCTAGCCAGCGAAGCCGCTGGATCTTATTGCGCTTGACTATGTGAATGTCGTCGAATAACATGGTTCATCCTGATTCGATACTCGTTAGCAAAGCAGATAGGGCCAAAGATTTTACGGATAATCTTTCTCTCGAACGCTCCCAGTACTCTCTCATCGGTTTCTGCACCATAAAATAGGACGCGCATGATGAGTGACTTGTAGAGCGTTATTTTTGTCCGACGAGAGAGGGCTCTACTTTTCAATTGACTACTGAGCCCAAAGTAGCACCAGTTGGCAAGATTTATTCTCCGTTTAATATCAGGCTGACGTCGTTGTTGCTGTTGATGCTGGATCCCAAATAGACGAAGTCCTTCACAATGTCGAACTTGTGGGTGTCAAAATCAGCTTTTTGTCCAAGAATCACGGACTCCTTTCTGCTTGTTGACACAAGGAACTTCGTCTTGTCCTCGTTCACCACTAGACCCATTCGGCGCGACTCTTTCTCCAATCTGGAGAATGCTGCGCTGACTGTTCGTGTGCTCCTACCAATGATATCAATATCATCGGCATATGCGAGCAGCTTGACACTTTTGTTGAGGATAGTGCCGCTTTGACGGAGTTCGGCAGCTCGAACTATTTTCTCCATCAATAAGTTAAAAAAGTCGCACGATAGGGAGTCACTCTGTCTGAAACCTCGTTCGGTATGAAATGGCTCGGAGAGGTCTTTTCCTATTCTCACTGAGCAACGTGTGTTGCTGATGGCTGTTCTGACCTCGTCCTGGTCGGGTGGCGGAATCTCAACGTCGTCATCAAGTACTGGGGTTGCCGGGTTTACTTCTCTATCGGTGGAGTTGCAGTCATCATCACCGGTATTATATGTTAATGTCCTTCTACTAGGACTTTAACTTCCTTGGTCCTTTTATACTTACTAAGTCCTTTTTACTTTCTTTTTATTATTTAAAACAACCGGGTCTTTTTTACTTTAAGACACTTTATTTCGTTTTTAAGGGGTTTTTACACTTATACTTATCACTATTTTTTAGAACTAGATACTTCGGCTTATCGGAAACAATTGATTCTTAGTCTATACTTAACTTCTACATAACACCTCGTATTCTTATAATTTCACAATAAATTGAGTAATTTCATCATGCTTAAATAACTTAGTCAGCGTATTTATAATTTCACAATAAATTGAGTACTTTCATCATTCTAAAATAACTAAGTCAGCATTTATTTGTGTGATCTGAGTGACCTATTTAACGTGGGCGTGTATACCTGTGCTATGTTAAGCGGTGTGCGCCAAGACAATTAAATGCTGTTTGTGTTTAACATGCATAATGCTTAACCCTAAAAGTATGCCATAAAGAAAAATATAATGGTTATGTTATGTTGTGGATCATAAGCACGCTGTAAGTTCCACGATTATGATACACAACAGTGGATCATATGTAAGTTGTGAACTCTACGATTATGATACAACAACATACCTAAGAAGAATAATAGTTTTTTTTCTTTTGTATTATTTTAATTATTTTTGAAGAGAAAATTATTATTAAAAAGAATAATAGTTTTTTCTTTTTACATTGTTTTATGTGGTATAAATTACGTTAAGTTATATTAATTATGAAGTTATGATCTTTACTTATATAATATTTAATGGATATTAGTAAATTAAGGGTTGTCATTTCCAGTTACATATAATAAAAACATGGTCCCGATGTTTTCGTTGCTGACTGCTGCTGTTCTGCGGTAGTAGTGTGATGCGTTGTTGTTTCTGACGTATTGGCTTCTATTTCATGTGACTTCGTTCGTTGACTTGCTATGGGTGTTGTGGTGTTTGGTTTCTGCGTTGTTGATTTCCGCAATGACCCGATTTTTTCGAGTGGCGATTTCTTGGAAATGTATTTGACACCATTTCAAGGTTTTCCTTAGCCGCTTCTATATCTATTGTTGCTATTGGTGATTTATTTGTATTAAATTCATCGGCTTTTATTGTTGCTTTATTTTTAATTGTCGAGTAGTAATGTATGTATAATACATATGCTGCTATTATTATTATTAATATTAATGCCGTAAGACATACCGGTTTTCGTTATTTAATTTTGGCGATTAAGTAATTCTTTGCGTTCCTGGTTATCAGTTAATTGTAGTAATATTTCGTCGAAATCACGATGCCCATCTCTTAATGCTGCTCTTATTTTGCTGTGATCTGACACCAAGATCGGTAACGATGTTTGTGATATATTTGAATATGATAATGATGACCAATTGCCTTGTAAATTTTCTATCATTACCGTATGTTCTTCCTTCTTGTATTGTGACGGACAAATTTATGGGGTAAATTTGTCCCACACATTGCTCGCCTCCAGCAGTTAAATGGGGGCCACCGAGGGAACAATTGATGAGAAGAGGGCAACACTGGTGCCTGTAGCCAAAGTAACGAGTAAAAGCTACGATCATGGAACAAATGGCGTCGTGGTGAGAATGGTGTAAAACCTGTCTAAGCCATGCAGGTGCGTGAAAGAGACGAATACAGTGCACCGCATTTACGACGAAACATAGTAGCCGACGGTGATGAAGAAGCCGCGAACCGAAGCATCGTTCAGTTCGTCGGCGACCGTGATACAGTGCAGACACACATTAGATTGTTCTGAGTTGTTGTAGTAAGTTTCTCCTGGGAGGAAAAGCGGGCTACAACAAGGAACCAAACCCATACCAACGCAAAGATAATCGAAGCTGAAAAGAAAGGTATAAGTTTCAAGCAGGCGGAGAATTATCCTTTGGTTGGTACGGCGTTGACGAGCGCTGCTGGGAACGGCAGTAGAAAGGTCAAGTTTCTCTGCCCGACACACAGGCTGAATCGGTGGTGGCTGAACCTGTCAAAGTGGTTGAGCCAAGCGACACAAAGTGAATGTAAAATCGTTTTATTTAATGCAGCAGAACCCAGACACCGAACAAAGGCGAACAACAACTTCAGTTTATTTAAATGCAGCAGAGCCAAAGTGCCCAGGGAAGACGAGTCAACCTAACCTACAAAAGTGCGCCACGAGGATCGTGGTGGCAAAGCAGCGATACAGGCGCAGGGGACCGAACGACCATAACCTCAAAAGTGGCCACAAGGGGCTTGGCGGTAAGTTGTGTAATTTTATCCGACCACACGGTGCGAACGTCCATTTCGTGCGCGACACCACCAAGCCGAACCAAGCGAGCCGAGTAGGCACGAACAGTAGCAGAGCACGAGAACAGAGCCGTAGCAGTGAGCCGAGCAGTAGCAGCGTACGAGAACCGAACAGTAGCAGAGTATGAGTGCCGAGCAGTAACAGCGCACGAGAACCGAGCAGTAGCAGAGCACGAGAACCGAGCAGTAGCAGTGAGCCGAGTAGTAACAGCGTACGAGAACCGAACCGTAGCAGAGTATGAGTACAGAGCAGTAGCAGCGTACGAGAACCGAACAGTAGCAGAGCACGAGAACCGAGCAGTAGCAGTGAGCCGGGCAGTAGCAGCGTACGAGAACCGCGCAGTAGCAGAGCACGAGAACCGAGCAGTAGCAGTGAGCCGAGCAGTAGCAGCGTACGAGAACCGAGCAGTAGCAGAGCACGAGAACCGAGCAGGAACAGTGAGCCGAGTAGTAACAGCGTACGAGAACCGAACCGTAGCAGAGTATGAGCACAGAGCCGTAGCAGCGTACGAGAACCGAACAGTAGCAGAGCACGAGAACCGAGCAGTAGCAGTGAGCCGAGCAGTAGCAGCGTACGAGAACCGAACAGTAGCATAGTATGAGTGCCGAGCAGTAACAGCGCACGAGAACCGAGCAGTAGCAGAGCACGAGAACCGAGCGGTAGCAGAGCACGAGAACCGATCAGTAGCAGTGAGCCGAGTAGTAACAGCGCACGAGAACCGAGCAGTAGCAGAGCACGAGAACCGAGCAGTAGCAGTGAGCCGAGCAGTAACAGCGTACGAGAACCGAGCATTAGCAGAGTACGAGAACCGAGCGGTAACAGTGAAGCGAGTAGACACGAGCGCACGAGAGCCGAGCAGTAACAGAGTACGAGAACCGAGCAGTAGCAGTGAAACGAGTAGACACGAGCACCTGACAGCTGAACGCGTGAGCACGCGATAACCGAGGAGCAACAGCAGCACATTTGAGAATAACCGAGCCGACCCGAGCGCTAAGGCAGCCGATCGAGGGGTAGCAGCGAGCCGAAGGGCTGAATCAGGGGCAACTACGAGGGATTTCACAACGACCACCCGGACAAAGCAAAGTGAGCCGGCATCGGAGCCGTGGTCAGAGGAGGGGTCCCGGGTGGTACGCACAATAGCATAGGGAGCCGCGACGCGACGAGCGGCGTAATACGACATAGCAACCGGTCGCGTCAGAAAGGGGCGCATACCGAGGAACCAGATTTACATATCCGAGGGCTCAGCGTTGGAGACGCCTCCGACGGGAACCCGCCATTTCTAAGCAATCCAGTAGCGGCAGCGGAGCGCTGCCTTTAATTATAATTTACTATCCTATCACACTTATTATTACTATTATTAAAGAAGTTATTTATGAATTAAAACAAGGGCGTTATCATTTACCAGGGGCTACAGTTGAGTTGAACTAAAAAGGTACCCCTGACATAAATAAATTATTTGTCGACCTACCCCTGGACCGCCGCTGAGGAGTACCTCAGCCTTTGACCACCAGGTAGTTCGGTACAGTATGTTATATTCCTAATGCTTTGATGTGTAAACTCGTATGGCAGTATCATTTCTTTGTTGTGTAAGTTGCAAGCTTCATTTATGGACATCCAACCCAGGCCGGATAGTGTCAATGTGGCTATATTTGACCCACAAACTGCTTCGAAAAAGGCTGGTGTATTGAATTTATACAACCATGTGGTTGGTGTCCATAGTTTAACTACTAGGCCAGAACTCCTTTTGATTGCAACATGTTCACAGGTATCTTTAATATCTGTCCTGTGTTGAATCAGCGCGACTTCACATAGTGTGTTGCTAGTTGTTAGCATGGTTCCTGGACGTTTTCATAGTGTAATTTCTTTGTCAGTATGTTGGCTAACCAAAATGCATTTGCTGTGATCTTCATTCGTTAGACCTATGTATTTGCTCCGGTCTTCTGCTTCTGATATGTAGTCATATGTTGTTTTTACCAACGCATCCCATTCTTCATTAATATTTGTGGGTATTGGGTAAATTCTATATAATGTGAACAACAAATCATCAGGTAGTGGTGTCTTGATGACTATTATTAGGCCGTCTGTGTCTGGGAAAACTCATACTTTTGATGCACGGTGCATTTCAGATGATTTTTGTATGAACCACTTCGCCTTTCCTCTTAACGTGAGGCTAGTCAACATTTCATCTAACTCGCTCTGGTCTATAATTGTCGGGTGTAATCGTCCCTTGTATAGATCATCTATGATTGCCATTTCCATCAGCTGCTGCCCTTGAATTTCGATTAAGTTGGCATTAATTGTAGATGTTGACTGCTTCATTGGCTGCGAGCATCAGGACCAGTGTGACAATTCGAATCATTATATTGGTTTCGCTCTTTATTGCCTATCGTAAAGAGAAAGAGAGGAAATTCCATTTTTTTTTACATATTTAATGGAATCCTTGATCATATCATATAGTTTTCTTATAAATATTTCTTATTTTACCTTAATACATCCTGTTAAGGCTATGGCCATAATTGTACCTTAATTAGTTATAATGGTTAATTTACATATGTGTCAACATGTACTATATGATATATGTTTGGATATGTTTCTGCATTTTTGCAATACAAATTGTTTTATTTAGAGTTCCAGTAGTACATGGTTAAATGCTAGTCATATTCAACAATACTTAGCTATTTACTCATGCACTAACTAGTAATTTTTTAAGTATTAAGAAATAAGCGCGCGCGACTTCTTAGCATTACATAAATGTATTTGCTATATTAAGTTGTTAAATATTTAATTTTGTACATCTCAATTGTACTTATTTATTTTCATTACGGTGTAATGCTGAATTTAAAACGTTTGTTAGTTTGTTAGTTTGCTATATTAATGCATATCTGTATTAATTTATTTAGTTTCATGAATGGAAATTGTGTTAATGATAAAAAATATTAGGTAGTTTTGTCGCTGCATTACCGTATCTCGTTTCATTTCCAGTACGTTAGTGGCTTCTGCCTGTAAAGTGCTGAAGTGCATTTAATCGGTTGGCATATGAATATATTCAAGCCTTCTATGTTAATATGAGCTGGGAGCATTGCGCTCTATGAACTTATTTGTTTAAAATGCCATTGATGTAGGTACTGACCTATCGCAATTTAGCAAATAATTTTTTGATTTTGTTATTTAATGGATTTTAGTCCATGATTCAATGCTAGTTATCTTTAATTGATACATAGCTATCTTTTCATTCACGGATTAGTTTATTCTACATTTATTTTAGACCTGAGAACAGTCTTCATGCTCATTGTTCACTTTTGTGACCTAGTGTTTTTGGCACCACCCACTTGAGGTTGGTTGCTGTATTAACTATTCCTTGCCTTATTTTATTTTTTTTTATTTTTCCTCTCCTCTGTAGTAATGAGTAGCGCACCCGATCGGAGAACCTTTACTTTTAACTTAAATTGATTAATTTGCGATTTTTACATGAACTTATGTTTGTATTTTACGACTTACTCGTTCTTTATATATTTTTTTTTTCAAAAAAAAATATATTTTCTTTGTCAGTACATAAAACACTGCTAGTCAACACATGGCTATTAAAATAAAAATAAGAACAATAACTTGTAATAATTTTTATAAATGAATAAAATACATTTATATATTTTAAAATATATTGCTTTTGTCTTATTATTTATTTATCAAAATTAGGTGTTCTTTCTTTCAGATTTAAAAAAAAAATTATATTTTTTTTTGTCAGTACATAAAACACTGCTAGTCATTCTCAATATGTAATACTTAGCTATTCTGTCCTGCGCTAACTATTTGACTTTATTTTAATGATGTTAAAAATTATTGGTTCTTGTTGCAGTCAGCGTTTATTTAATTCTACGTAACTATACTGTTGTGTAGCCGCGGTAGCTCAGTGGTTAGTGCGTTGGACTGCGAGCCGAAAGGTCCCCGGTTCAAGCCTGGACTGGGGCTAACAACATCTTTTCATAGAAACATTTTTCTATACCGCGCTACCTCTCGGCAGTAAATGGCAAACCTCCGAGAGTAAAAACATTGCCTATGAAAAAGCTCTCACCCGCCGTTCGGATTCGGCAATAAACTGTAGGTCCCACCACTTTGAGTACAAATATAACACGCACAGCTCAGAATGGTGAGAGAGCTCGGCCTAAGTTCTTATAGAACTGTAGTGCCAAACAATTATATTATTATTAACTATACTGTTGTATGCTTTTAACAAATTATTATGAAATTTTTTCGCTTTACCCTTGACACAAATCTCAGTCGTTACAGGGCTTATTATTAAAAGTACCTCGTAGAGTCCTACCCAAACTGGTGAAAATTAATTTTTCCTATTTTGATTTTTTAGTAAAATTTTATCGCCTACTTTAAATATTATTGGGTGTACTGAGCTATCATAGCTTTGCTTAGATTTTTCTTTGGCTCTGGCTTGATTTTGTCGCACGATTTCCTGTGTGCGTTGAATTTGGTATTTTAATAGCTTGTTGCTATCATCGGTATTATATACTGGTGAGCATTTGCGTTTAAGATTGGTTGGCATTTCAAAATCGTAACTGTATAAAGTACGGAAAGGCGTTTGCCCGGTGGACATATGCATTGTATTATTGTGTACATGCATTGCTGTATTTAACCACTGGTCCCAGTTTGATCCATCTTCTTTCGCAAAACTTCGTAAATACTCTGCTAATGGTCGGTGGCTTCGTTCCAAAGAGCCGTTGGCCTGGGGATGATATGGCGTAATATGTAACTTTTTAATTTCTAACAATTTACACGTGTCCGAAAATAATTTTGAAACAACATTCGAACCATTGTCGGTTATCAATACTTTTGGTATGTTATGTCGTGTAATAATTTCGTCGTAAAATGCTTTTGCTACAGTGCTTGCTTCTGCGTCTGGGATAGCTACGCAGCACATATATTTTGAAAAATCATCTTGAAAAGTTACAATATATTTATTTCCAGATATAGTTTCCGGTAAAATAGCTACAAGATCCATATATACTTTATCGAATGGTCGTACAGGCGTATCAGTTAAAACCATTGGCATTTTAGTAAGCCTAGAACTTTTATTTACTTGGCATTTTTGACAATTCTTAACGTAATCTTTTATTTGTTTCTGCATACCTTTCCACTTAAATTGTGTTTTGATTCTAAAATATGTTTTCACTGCGCCCTGGTGACCCCCTAATGCTGAGTCATGAAAGTTTTTTATAACAGTTTTAATTTCCTCTGGGTCAGTTAATAGTAGACTTGAGTTTAATTCGTTCTTGGTGTCTGTTGTTATTTCATCCAGTACTGGCGTGCTCACTTGTTGTTTGGTTTTTGAAATTTGTTTATCTAATTTATTCTGTGTGGTCTTATACCGTGTTTGGACCGCAGTAATATCTGGTTCTGGATATGGAATTCTACTTAAAGCATCTGCGTTCAAATTCTGTTTACCTGGTTTGTAAGATATTTCGTAATTTATGCCTGAAAGGGGCTAACCTTGATGTCTTCTTTGAGATTTGCTGTGCTACGTAATGGTTGATGATCTGTACAAATTTGAAAATGTCGGTCTAGAAGATAAGCTCTAAAATTTTTCGTTGCCCAGACTATAGCTAAAAATTCCTTTTCAATGGTGGAGTAATTTTTTTCTGCTCCATTTAATGCCCTACTAGCAAATGCTATTGGTCGGTCGCTCCCTACTTTGCCTTGTGACAGTACCGCACCTATTGCTTCGTTACTTGCATCTGTTGTAAGTAAAAAAAGGGTTTGTAAAATCTGGATATGCGAGAATGGGTGGTGAAATTATTGATTCTTTTAGTTTAATAAATGAATTTTAACAATCGTCGGTCCAAGTGAATTTAACATCCTTTCTAAATAACTTATTAATTGGTAATGATAATTTTGCCATATTGTTTATAAATTTTCTGTAATAATTAATTAATCCCAAAAACGCTTGTACTTCTTTTTTATTTCTTGGTACCGGAATATTTTTCACGCATTCAACCTTTGAGGGGTCTGGCAGGGCACCTAGCTCCGTACATTTATGTCCTAAATAGACAACCTCGCGACGCAAAAACTGACATTTTTCTGTATTTAATTTTAGATTGTGATCCCTTAATTTCTGCAATACTCTACTCAGCCTATGCTCATGTTCATCTAAATTTTTTTCGTACACCACTATATCATCAAGATAAACAAAGCAATCGATACCATATAAACCTGTTAATATGTGGTTCATTATTCTTTGGAAGGTAGCTGGTGCACCTGTAAAGCCAAATGGCATTCTGTTAAATTCGAAATGACCCAGTCCTGTACTAAAACCTGTTTTTTCCTTCTCCCCTTCTTCAACTAGTACCTGATGATAACCACTTGCCAAGTCTAAAGTTGAAAAATAGCGAAAGTAACCTAATTGGCCTAATATTTCGTCGATTCGAGGAATCGGAAATACTTGTTTATTGTCACCTCGTTCAATTTACGGAAATCTATTACTAGCCTCCACTTTTTGTTACCGTCCTTGCCGCTCTTTTTAGGAACCAACAACATCGGTGAATTCCAGGGTGATATGCTTGGCGATATAATGCCGTCATCCAACATTTTATTAACCTGTCTGTTGATTTCATCTCTATGAGTGTGTGGCAATTTGTATTGCTTTTGGTTTATCGGTGGCTGGTTCCACTGTGTTGCTATTTAATGTTTAAGCGCTGGCATGTATGTTAATTCATCGCCGTCTAAATGAAAAACATCATGATACGAAATACACATATTTTGTAAAGGTGTAATTTCGTGTTTATTCAAGGTTTCATCAATTTTTATTTCCTCTAATAATTTGTAAATTCTGTTCGTAATGTTTACTGAATTTATGCTATTTATTGTAGAATTGTTGGTATCTGATTCCTTATACTTATTGAAATTCGAGAATTTTGGTTTAAAAGTACTGTCTATTATAAATTCTTTTTCTGTAGCATTTAATACGGACACATAAACTCTATATTTGCTAACATTCGATATGCTTTCGCCCAAATATACTCCTGGACAAATTTCTTGTTTATGTATTAAGACGATTGGAATTTTTGTTTTTAAACGTAATGATACTATCTTTGCGGTTCTTGGTTCTACTTTTAATTCCTGATTTAGAAAAATATTTTCCATGTCTGCCCGTGTCCTCATGGGTAGTTGTATAGTATTGTTTTTATCTTTATCATAAAATATTAACTTCTTATCTATGGCATTTATTATGGACCTATTCCATATATTATCTCGTCCTATTATTCCATCAGCGGGTATTCCTTGTTCAAGTGCCACTACAAGCATCTTTAAACAGAACCACTCTATACTGTTGTGCTGAATATTTATTGTCCCTAAAGTCCTTACGCATCCCCCAAAAGCACCACTAAAGTCCTTCTGAGTATTTTTATCAAAACCCGGAAGTCGTATCATCGACCCCTCCTCTACTATACTAGCATCTGCTCCCGAATCTACCAGTAATATGAGTTTTTTCATTTTTATCCTCACAAGGCACTTCGATGAAAACATCACTTACATTAGGTAGTTTGAAACAGTCACCCTGCCTACTGCATATTATACGATTATTTATTTTACTAAACTCACTCACATGACATCTAATCTTCTTATCATATTCTATTACGAAATTCTCAAAACTTTTTGATATTCTTGATAATATGTTTTTTACTTTATACCCTACTGCTTCCTCTCCAAAGGTTCCCTTATACTTTTCATATTCTGCTAATTTTATTATTTTGTTCCCCAGTGTAATCGACACAATACCTATAAAGTGTATGATATAAACTAATATTCCTACTACTGCATTACAAACCAAACACGGTGGCTCAACATATGTATCAACGGTCACTCTCGACGTTTGATGAACTATATTTTCCCCCACGATTTTTTGGTTGTTATTTGAAGCTGCGGTAGCAAATGTGATCACAGGCTCCTTTGGCGTATGATCCGCTATTTCTACCTTTGACCTAACTTTACTAATGTTAACGGGACCCCAGCTTATTGGCCGTGGTAGTTTCCCCTATTGTGAGCATTACTACCGTTTAGCACAACATTTTTCTTGGCGTGGCAATCCGCTATCATATGGCCGACTTGACCACACCCATAACATCCCCTATTATTTCTGTATGTTCTATTAGGTTCGTTATTGTTATTACTGTTGTTATTTCTAAACGGATTATTATTTCTATTATTTTCATTACCATTATTAATATTATTATTTCTATTATTACGAGTATTGCCGTCTTGCGGATTCTGATTTTGCTGCTGTTGGTTTTGATAGCCGTTATTCTGAAGTCCTCTAACCCCCTTGGTACTGCTGATACTGATATGGTTGTTGTTGGTTCTCCTGGCGTTCTTCCAGTCTATTTGATCCACATCTCCAACTCGATTCATGTCCGTATTTCTCGCATTCTCTGCAAAATGGTGTATTTTTTCGCAAATAACAGTCATCCCTTGTGTGTCCTGGTCTTGTGCAAAATGAACAGACTGGCCCCTTTTTCATGGCACGCCCTGTATTCCCATTATTTCTATTTTGTTGACTTTTACCCCTATCTTGTCGTGAATTTCTAATATCAGTTTCTGGATTATTTTTACTAACTGAGGTTCCATTCGGTCTTTTTTCAAAACTATACAGTTCCTCCGGTAATCTCGGCCCCCTCAGTATTGTGGCCTATGCCCTTAACGCTTCGTCTAATAAATCATTTAAATTATCTGCCTTACTACACAACAGTATTATCTTTACAATCGGATCACTCACTCCCACTTTAAATGCAGTTAGCTCAGAATTTAATAGTTCCGTGTTGGCAGGTTTTTCTTTTTATACAAACAAAATTTAAAGAAAAATTAAATAATCGCCATTTATTTTGTGATTTATAGTCCTTTTCTTCCTTCTATCGTCCTTATTCTCTCGGTCCCTGAGAGCGTTGTTTGAGAAACCGGCTGCGCCAAAATGTTGTATATTAATGTCCTTCTACTAGGAATTTAACTTCCTTGGTCCTTTTATACTGAGACCTTTTTACTTTCTTTTTATTATTTAAAACAACCGGGTCTTTTTTACTTTAAACACTTTATTTCGTTTTTAAGGAGTTTTTACACTTATACTTATCACTATTTTTAGAACTGGATACTTCGGCTTATCGGAAACAATTGACTTAACTTCTACATAACACCTCGTATTCTTATAATTTCACAATAAATTGAGTACTTTCATCATTCTAAAATAACTAAGTCTGCATTTATTTGTGTGATCTGAGTGACCTATTTAACGTGGGCGTGTATACCTGTGCTATGTTAAGCGGTGTGCGCCACGACAATTAAATGCCGTTTGTGTTTAACATGCATAATGCTTAACCCTAAAAGTATGCCATAAAAATATAATGGTTATGTTATGTTGTGGATCATAAGCACGCTGTAAGTTCCACGATTATGATACACAACAGTGGATCATATGTAAACTGTGAACTCTACGATTATGATACACAACACCGGTCAGCAGTTTAGAGAAGTGATCCCTCCATATCTTCAGTGTGCTCTGGATATCTGTGACTAGATTCCCGTTTATTCTTTACAAGAAGAGTCTCCGGATTTTGAACCTCCGGCTAGGCGTCTTATTTTCTCGAAGAATTTTCGATTGGGCGTATCCGTTAATGAAATGACACCATTTCAACATACTTTATACCTATTTATATATGCACTAAAAATCCAAAGTTTTAAGTATATAGCTCTCCTAGTTTTCTTCTTAACGTGTTTTCTATTTTCAAGCGGACCGACGCACATTATATGAAATTGATGTATAGTGGGCGTACCCGTTAGAATAATGAAACCATTTTAACATATTTTATACTTACTTACGTATTAAATAAAAATCCAAAGTTTAAAGTATGTAGCTCTTTTAGTTTTCTTCTAAACTTGTTTTACTTGTACAATTGGACGGACACAGATTATATGAAATATATCAATTTCATATAATGTGTGAACGTACCCCTTAAAAGAATGAAACCATTTTAACATATTTTATACTAATATATGTATTCACTAAAAATCTAAAGTTTTAAGTGTATAGCTCTTTTAATTTTCTTTTTAGGGTGTTTTCGGTATCCTTTGGACGGAGGGACATTATGTAAATTGATGCATAGTGGGGGTACCCGTTAAAAAAAATGAAACTATTTTAACATATTGTATACTTATATATGTATTTACTAAAAATACAAAGTTGTAAGTATAGACCTCTTTAAGCTTTCTTCTTAACGTGTTTTAACGTGTACAAGCGGTCTACCATATAACAGTCGCTTAGACGTTCCAGGTTGAGACTCTTCAGACAAGCCAATAATTAAAACACCTGCATGAAAAAGGGCTTTAATATATTTGCGTACATTTGAAAAATTGTATATTACATCTTAACCACTTTTCATTGAATAAAAACAAAACTAATTATTGACACTTGTTTGTTTTTTTTTCTATATCTTTTGTTAACTTTTTGTACAAAAAAACCATAGAATTTTTTAGGAGCATATTTTACTATATGAATTTCTAAGAAACTCAACTCCGTAAAGATGTGCCTGGGTCAGTAAAATGCTCTAAAATTTGGCTGTTTTTTGGGTTAAGACACAAAAGTGGAAACAATTATCGTGGTCGCAAGTGCATTTTACAGAAATAGAAAGTAGACATTCTACACTTTATTTTGATACCAATTAGCCTGGATAGGTCAGGATAGCTAACAAAGATTTGTTCTACTAAAGTTTGAGAATTTTTTGATTTTAACTGTTATAAATAATTTTCATTTTATAAAGATTTACAAATAATTTTGAAATTATTTTCTTTTAATATGAAAGTGCAAGGGTCACTTTTATCATTTACGAAAAAAAATATTTTAAAAAGGTGAAGGTGTTCGAAAAAAACATTATTCATTTTTTTAATTTTTTCATCAATTTTTACAACACAAATTTAATGCAACTTTGGCGATTTTGATATAAAAAAAAACTAAACGTTATATTTTTAAACAACGAACGGATTAATAATATTTGGAGTTTTTGCTACACAATAGTTTGTTCAGATTTTCAAAACCATATATATCAAAAAGGGACTTTTTTCCAAAAATAAACCACTGTGCGGCGGGTGAGAGCTTGTCAAAGGTAATAATGTTTTACTCTCGTTTTACTGCCAAGAGGTTGCGTCGCATAGAAAAATGTTTTCTGTAAAAAAGATGTTGGTAGTCGCTGAGGATCGAACCGTGGACCTTTCGGCTCGTACACAGAAAAAAAAATTAATAAATGGAATGAACGCCGTTAATTGAGACACCGTTCATAATATATATTGAAAAAAATCATTCTATTTATGAACTATTCTTCGTATATACGAATCGTACAATTTGAGCGAAATTTATATAAAAAAAACGCGTTCATAATTGTTATGAATTGCGTTCATTAAGGTATTCATATGACTCAAAGCAGCGCAGTCTCCACGTCACGTTCAATTCAGCCGAGCATAAAGGCGATACTGAAAAATAAAAAAACCAGTCTACCAAAGGAGAATAGAAAAATACAACACAAAGTAGGTAGCTAGGTATTTGGTGTATGGTCGTATGTGTGACCTGCAACTTTTGACCATGCTACAAATAGTTATTTTTATTTTACTGACCAATCAATGCGCATCACACGCAATGATTATTTGACTACTCGTCGCGATGCGTCGATAGTCGATAATAGCAGATACAATTCAAAGTTTTTATTATTCCTATGTCATTTCGTAAAAATAGAATGAATCGTTTCCTTTGTTGTTTCCAACTCCAAAGAAACGTGCGCCGCAGGTACTTAACATCACGCAACAACAAACAGCAGCAATATGCAGCAACAGCAAGAGTACATATAAAATAAAATGTAAGTTGTTAAAAAAATAAATAAATTAAAATAATAAAAAAAGTGAAGAAAGTAATAAAATACAAAAAAAAATAATACAAGATAATAAAAAAATATTTTTTTTTATTTTTAAATAGTTTAAAGTTCATAAATATCATGAATTTTTTCATAAATATTATGAAAGCGTTCATCAATATTATGAACTTATTCATTACGGTCTTATGAACGATTCATAAATTTGATGAATTTGGTCATTGGTTGAGTAATAATGAAAAATTCATAGAATTGATGAACAAATTCATAAATAGTATGAACTTTTTTTTTTTCTGTGTAGTCGAACGCACCAGCGACTTTTCGCTCGTAGTCCAACGCACTAACCAGACGAGCTACCGACACTGCCGCATTGATTGTTACTTTGATATATTTGTTGTGAACATTCGCAATAACCCGCAAATACCAATCCCTGTAGTAATTATTCAAATGAAAAAGAACAGCCAGTAATAGAAATACTTCCAGCAGCTATGAATCACAGGGTGATATTTGTACTATTGAATAACAGGCTGTTCATTTTCGTTCGAATAATAAAATAACTACAGTGATTTCACAGCTACTGGAGTATTTTTATAACAGGCTGTTCTTTTTCATTCGTATAGGAACTACAGTGATTAAACAGCTATTGGAGTATTTCTATAACAGGCTGTTCTTTTTCATTCGAATACTTACTACAGTGATTTCACAACTACTGGAGTATTTCTATAACAGGCTGTTCTTTTTCATTCGTATAAGAACTACAGTGATTTCACAGCTACTGGAGTATTTCTATAACATGCTGTTCTTTTTCATTCGAATAAGAACCACAGTGATTTCACAACTACTGGAGTATTTCTATAACATGCTGTTCTTTTTCATCCGAATAAGAACCACAGTGATTTCACAACTACTGGAGTATTTCTATAACAGGCTGTTCTTTTTCATTCGAATAATTACTGGAGTGATTTCACAGCTACTGGAGTATTTCTATAAATGCTGTTCTTTTTCATTCGAATAATTACGAATAAAAGAACATGCTGTTCTTTTTCATTCGAATAATTACTGCAGTGATTAGTGATGATCAATTGCAAGATGATCATTTGGTAGTCTTGTTTTTGTTTTTGCACGCTAATAACAAGATTCTTGCATAGAAAGATATGATCTTGTTCTTGGTCTTGTTCTTGCAATACCTTTCTTGCTCTTGCTTGCAAGAATCTTGCAAAATTTTACTTTTTAAATTTTAAATAAAAGATCGACGACAAAAATTTTAAACTGCATATTAATTATGAAAACGAATAGAATTTGAACACTAATTGTATTTAAGTTACTTATTTTCCATATATTAATTTCTTCAACAAAAACTAATTTTGTTTTACTAACAAAAAAAAAACGAATTTGAATTATATTTTAACATGAATTAACTAATAAATGACGAGACAATTCAAAATCTCAAGGCCATAATGAAATGAACATATATGTATATTTCTGTTTTCGTCAGAGATTAAAAAATCCGTATGCTACACGTACCGTAACATAAATAATATCTTGTAGGGTTACATTTATCTTTGCGAACACAAACTCAAACGATACATAGCGAACACTAACAGAAAGAAGAGAATGCAACAAAAAGTGCGGATACACACAATTTCGCAACGACAACGCATGGCAACAAACAGACGCATGACAACGGACAGACGCATGACAACAGACAGTCGTATGGCACCACACTACATGTATGTATCAAGTACAGATATCTAGTTGGCAACAACAGATATCTAGTTGGCCAAAAATCTATCAAAAGCTTGGATGCTGCTTTATTCGCATTTTTGTAGCACATTGCATATGCACAATTGATGTACGAACTAGCGTAGCGAAGAAAAGAGAAACAACATTGTTTTGTTTATTTTATCTCTTTGAAGCGACTTTTGAAGCACTCTTGACCTATTTACCGCTTCAAAAGTGCTTCACAGACCTTATTTTTAAGATGCTTATTTTCTTTAGCCTTGAAAACCAAATTAAAAACACGTCTATATTAATGGTCCCGTTCATAAATATTTTGCACGCTTACCATTGTTACTTGTTGTTCAATATTTAGTAATATCATGAATTCTTTTGAATTTCATTATTACCTTAAAAACATAATAAATACATTAAATTAATAAAAAACGCAGGAGTCTTGATTTTCTTGTTTGAGTAACAGGTATGTTAACTGTTATTTAAAAGTAGCAATAACAGTCAGTAACAGTTACTGAAGAGTAGCATTTTTGCCCATCACTAGACATCATCGACTATCGACGTGTCGCGACCCGCCCTTCCCGTCATGACGTTTGACGCGTCAGTAAAATAAAAATATATATTCGGTGTATGTAATAGCCCGTCATAATAGGCTCTACAATTTTCATATGCACATAAGTGCAGTCTATGGCTCCTGTAACTTTTGGGAATCGAGCCATAGCGTTACGTTATAACTTGACTTCATTAAATTCCTCAACTGAATTTGGGACCGTTACAAAATGTGGCTGCAATTCTTTTCGAAATATTCTTTATAATTCATGCGACAGTTAGTTGAGGAATTCCATGTATGTCCGCTAAAATTCGCAAATTGTTGTGTTATTTTATGTTACCATCTTTGATGGGCATTCCTTAAAAATATGTAGGACTACTAGCAGTTGTAAATCGGTCGGAATGGGAGGACCACGTTAATTTTGTGGTTCTTTTATTTCAAGCGCATTAATCAAATCTTCAACAGAATTTATCGAATCTGTATCGAAAATAAAACTCCTCATCGTCTAACTCATGGAACGGATTTATTCGTGTTTTATATTCTTTAGGCTTTCTAAATAATTCGTTATCTTCCATTATTGCAAAATTACGCTGTTTCCATTATTGCAAAATTACGCTATTTCTCCAGTGTCCACGATCCTATTCCCTGCTGCAAAGTAGAATGTACCACCATCCAACAACAAAAATTGTCCAAGCATTAAAAAGCGACACGAAATATTAAAAACAAAAAATATTAAAAAGTGCTCCTATATGGAAACAACTAAAATTTAAAATAAAAAACAACTACTGTTACAACTTCTGTTACAACAACAGTACCTACTGAAACATTAGAAAACACCATTGATCAGCGAAAAAGATGAATCGAACTTATGAAAAATACGACAACCAATCTACTTACAGAGAATCAAATATAACAACAAATCAAATACAAAATCCAAACATACACAAAAAAATGTTCATAAATGGAATGAACGATGTTAATTGAAACAACGATCGCACAATTTGAGCGAAATTGATATACTAAACGCGTTCATAACTGTTATGAATTGCGTTCATTAAGGTATTTATATTCATTTTTTGGCGTAAAGCACCGCAGCCCTCACATCAGCCGAGCATAAAGGCGATACTGAAAAATAAAAAGTCAGTCCACAAAAAGGAGCATAGAAAGTAACACACAAAGTAGGTAGGTAGGTATTTGAGTATTTGTGTATGATCGTATGTGAAACTATTTTGGCCATTCTATAAATAGATATTTTTATTTTACTGACGCGTCATGCCGCATGACGCGCAGTGATGATAGCAGATAAAGTTCTTAGTTTTTTAGTTTTATTAAAACCAAAAAACCAATACAAATAACCCTACCTCCAAAAATAATGTAGAAAAGAATTACACTCAACCACAACCGAAAAGAATAACACTACGACGAAATAAAATATCATTATCTCCCAAATCTCGCTCACTATTTATCAACTCATCAGACTCAGATCTCGATCAGTGTTGTCAGTTAAAAATTATAATTATTGGTATATTGGGAAAAAAATAGTGGTAGATTTCACAAAATAATGGTAGCTTTTTATGTTTGCAAATACGTACAATATAGATTTTTTAATATATTCTTTATATAGTATATTTGACTAATTTGGTGAATAAAAATTACAGATATTATAATTTTAAAACATATCAATTGTTTGTATAATTGCAAAAAATGGTGCAAAAAAAGGTCAAGTCTACATTTTTTATATTTCGAGTCGTTTGATACCAAAATCATCCATATCCGAAGTATATACACTGAGATTTAAAAGGTAAATTACGCAATATATCCGAATTAAAACCTAATGGAATCACTATACCTTTTACATAATTATACTGTCAATGTTAAATTTCGTAAATTTACCATCAATAAAAATAAAGTTGAAAATGTTTTACCGTTGAAAAAGAGATATTTGCCTATAATGAATATGTGATTTTACCACTTCCTAAAACACGCAAATATCATTGGTATGAGAATGAGATCGACCTTACCACCACCCATCTGAAGTTTAAAACTACAAATTTTAGTATAAATTAAATAAATTAAATACAATGCTATTTTTGTATGAAACAAAATTTTGTTACAATTTATGGGGCAAAAAGGGTCAAGTCCAGCAGTTTAAATTACGTTTTCAAACCAAGAAAAATTTAAGTTTTTTTCTTTGGAATCCCAACAATACATACGTAGTTTATACAAACATACGTAGTTTATACAATTTTTAAACAACAATCGTAATTTTTATTGATTTTCCATCTAAGTGATAAAATGGTTTTAACCCTTTTTGCACCAAACCCTTTAATTGAATTTATAAATAATATATTTTTCTTTAACAACACAATAAATACATAGATTTCAGTTGGCTCAAGCTTAGGGAATAAGGTTGAAAATTTAATATATCAAAATAACATTTTTTTGCAAATAAATGAATTATGACATATTTTATATTAAAGGCTATATCATAGGCACATTCATTCTAAATAGAGCTTTTTTAAACGATCCTTTTTGAAAGACGCATTTTGCTCAATACGTCTACGTTTTGAAATTTTTGGAATGGAAATTCAGGATCATAAAATCAGACAGTAAAACGCACATATTGAATTTTCAATGTTTTCCTAGAATTCATTTTTAAACTTACGGTTATTTCTTTCAATATTCTGATTTGAGTTTGATAGATTTTAGGAACAACATTAGACATTTTACATAATTAAAAAAAATGGTAGAAATCTAAAAGTTCCGAAAAAACAGGTATTTCTACCACAATTGTGGTAGAGTGACAGCACTGATCTCGATATGACATAAACCATTTTCTCAAATCACTCACTCTTTTTTAAAGAATCTCTTTCTTTTAATTTTCTCTTGATATATACTTTGTGTATTACACTCAACTCCTCTCTTTCTCTTTATTTTCATTACAGTCCTAAATTGAATTTAAACGGATACCATAACAATCTTGCCGAATTACAAATATTAATAAAGAAACAATACCCAGATATTATATTATAACAAGAAACACATTTCAAAACCAATAACACAAATTATATAAATTTAAAAAACTAAGAATACGCAATTAACAACACTAACTCAATACATGCAAAAGGTGTAACTGCGCTGTTAATCAAAAAATCAATAACTCACGAATTTTTGCAACTGTAGGCGTAATTATGCGCTGTAGCTGCTTTCGAAATTTTTTTGCAGTAAATGGTGCGATTTTTGTCTATTTGAAATATATCGAAAAAATGTCCGAACTTGTTTGATCCTACCTAAATTTTGTATAAGAGTAATGGAGTATATTTCAAACACTAGAGAAAATTTTATAAAACAGACACCTACCAATCATCTAAGATTGTTGCAACTTTTTATATCGGAAAAATTGTACGATATCGAAATTGATCTCCTACCAATATCGAAGGCCAAATCGTACTAAAACTGCAAAAATAGTTCAAAGCGACACATCGCAGTTTTTTTTCGAAACGATAATAAAAACGATTCTGGATGAATGTTGTATCAAATAGATCAAATATATCGAGATTTAATTGAAAAACATTGCGATATCGATGTCGATATCCATGGCAAGTTTTTAGTTGTTGCCCCAAAAACTCAATACTTGCACTAGCCATGGAAATAATTTTTGATTTTCTAACATGTGTTTGTGAATAATTTCACATTGACTTTTAATTCTGTCATTTTTGGTATATTATGTTTCTGTTTATAGTATTTTAAATTATATTTTATTAATCTATAATTATTGTGACAGATAAAATATTTAATCCTTAAAAAAAGGAAGAGTTTATAACCATTAGTGAGTGCGTGATAAATCGTTGAAATTTAATTCCATAAATTTGTCTTTGTGTGCGTGAAAAACTGATTTCAAAACGAGTGCAAAAACTAAAAACTCAGAGCAACAACTATTCTAGCAGTTATTGCTCTATGGAAATTTATCAGTGCAACAACTGCTAGAATAGGACAACAACTGAAGTGCCATGGAAATCGACATAAGAAAACAAGATGTTTATGAAATGGTGTACTTTTTCCTTACGCTCGATTTATCCACAACAGTTAAGTAAATCCAATGGTGTAAACAAGTGTCAACTCAAATATAACATTTTAATGGTAATAGTGGCAATAAACCTACTTGGTTCTTCCGCGAAGAAGTCTCAAGTCGTTGTACAATTTTACCTTCAAAGGATTTATATAGACAATGGTCTGTATAACCAGGATACTGTTTTAAATCTAGAACAAATAAAATACATTTGAGTCATTTTATTTTAATTAAATAAAAATTACTCTGCGAAGTCTAATGAAGTACCTTTTCCAAATATTCCTCTACTAATTTCTTATTTGTAAGATGTTTAATTGATGGTTGCTATACATAATCGTGGTTGCTAGCAATATTTATCGTATTTGACGGCAATATTTGTCGTATTTGGTTGACTCAAAGACGATCTAAATAACTTGTAAATAAAATCATATTTAGGGCTGTCATATTTCTGGTAATCATCTTTGTTTTCTTAGTGTATATATATATATATATATATATATATATATATATATATATATATATATATATATATATATATATATATATATATATATATAAAAACTCTTGGTCCATCTGTCAGTCTGTCGGTCTGTTTGTTCCAACATCACGTCTAAACCGCTGAACCGATTTAAATTTTGAAATTTTGCTCCAGGATACACAGAAAAATTGTGTTCATAAATGAAATGAACGTCGTACATTGCAAAAAAAAACATATTCTAAACGCTCGTATTGGAGGTAACTAAAAATTTTGGAATTTAAACTTTTTTTTTTCGTAATTTGGATACATCAATAATGTAGAAAATCATCTTTGCAAGTCATTTGACCCAAGGGCCTACGGTCATCTAAAGTGAGCTTATTTTGATAGAATATTTCTTTACCAAAAAAATGTAATTGTCTATGCTTTATAAAAATCGCTGTAGAATCGCCATTTTTTATTGGAATCTGATAATAAAATTGTATTTTAGTTCTATTTATTTAGGTAATTGTGTATTTTCAATGGAATAGAACTTGTTTGGATCATCTCGGATCTACCAAATACTTATGTACTGATTAATAGGATCCTTAACCTACATGTCAGTACTTAACTTATCTGCAATTATTTGCAACAAATTAAGATATTTCGATTTTAAGATATCGCCACAAGTAAAAAAAAAATATATTAAAAAAAAAATATCTTCCTTATCTCGATTAACCCTTATATGTTACTTGTGTTTGGAGAACCCAAGAAAAATTGGGCAGCGATTTTTCAGTATGACATTTTAACACTTTAAACCTTATTTAAAACGATTTGTCTAATATTTTTAAAAGAAAACGTCAAAAAAGAATTAAATGGATTAATAATGGATTAACGTAATCTATAAAAAGTATATACTATTTTATTCTAGTCTTCGATAATAAAATATTAAATAATATACACTAGTTTTTTTTCATATGATTCCATTTAATGTTTAACCCACTTTAACTAACTATAAAAAAAGTTTTACGACCCAATTTTCAAAATGATGATAGATGTGTATTTTTATTTTTGACTGGCTTTCAGAATTCATTGTCATAAAATGGATATTTTTGTTTGATTTTACACAGCGCAATTCTTCAAAAGTCTTAACTTCCGGCTGTAGGGTATCAGGTAACGAAAAACAAAAAAAAATAATCCAGTTCATTCTCTAAAGAATTCTGAAGGTAATATCAAAATTTCAAGTATCTAGACCAAAATGTAGAACTAGCGCTTACAACAGGCGATGCGAGCGTTTTTGCTATACTTTTCTCAATCTGCGTCATTAATTGAGACACCGTTCATTATATATATGGAAAAAAATCATTCTATTTATGAACTATTCTTGGGAAATTGATACGCGTTCATAATTGTTATGAATTGCGTTCATTAAGGTATTCATATTCATTTTTTTAAGCAAAGCAGTGGAGTCTCCACGTCACGTTCAATTCAGCCGAGCATAATGGCGATACTGAAAAATAAAAAACAAGTCCATAAAAAGTAGCATAGAAAATACCACACAATGTAGGTAGGTAGGTATTTGAGTATTTGTGTATGATCGTATGTGTGCAACTGCAGCATTTTGACCATTCTATAAATACATATTTTTATTTTACTGACGCGACATAACGGGCAGTGATTATTTTCACTACTTGTCGCGACACGTCGAAAGTCGATGATGGCAGATACAGTTCTTAGTTTTTTTTATTCGTATGTCATTTCGTACTTATAATGCCCGATTTACATTGTATCTCTTGTGAGTCTCACTGTATCTCCTGGGGGTGCATTTTTTTTTTTTAAATACTATTTTTATATGAAAATTTAAAAAAATGCAACCCACAGTGAGATACAGTGAGACTCACAGACTATACAATGTAAATCGGGTCTAAAGAACATCGTTTCCTTTGTTGTTTACAACTCCAAAGAAACGTGAACCGTATGTACTTAACATCGCTCTACAACAAACGGCAGCAATAAGCAGCAACAGCAAAAGTAGATATAAAATAAAATGTAAGTAGTTAAAAAAATAAATTAATTAAAATAATAAATTAAAAAATAATACAAGAAAATAAAAAAAATATTTTATTATTATTTTTAAATAGTTTAAGTTCATAAATATCAATATTTTTTTCATAAATATTATGAAAGCGTTCATCAATATTTTGAACTTTTTCATTACGTTTTTATGAACGATACATAAATTGGATGAAATGGTCATTGGATGAGCCCTAATGAAAAATTCATAAAATTGATGAACAAATTCATAAATATTATGAACTTTTTTTTCTTTGTACTATAGAGTTCGGAAGGCGTCATAGGCAATATATGGGCGGGATTGGAAAAAGGGGCGTGGTACCTCCAATAAAACATAAACTTTCAAAATGACATAACGCGGCACACAAGCCAAGAAGGTGAAACAAAAACCTTAAAAATAAAAACATATAAAAGCAAAACACAAAAACAAAAGCAAAAATCAAACACAAAAATAAAAATATAAAACAACAGCAAAAAATAAAAACACATCATAACACATTAAAACACAAAAAAATACCAAAAACATGAATTATTTAAATTATTTCGTCAAGAAAAAACTTCAATCGTTACAGATCAACATTTTGACTGAGAAATGATCTGAATTGCATAAGAGTGCGGAGAAGCGAACCCTGAACAAAAACAACAAGAATATATCGATAAATATTCTTAAACTTCATAGGAAGAAGAAAAAGAATTTTTTACAATTTCCATCCATAAAAGCAAAATAAATTAAATTTCAACAATTCAGTGAACTTCATTATCTGCAAACGGCCTGTATACTTGAAAGGTTCGAACTTTCGAATTTGCACATTATTTTTCGTATTTTCTTAAGTAGTTACTGAGATGTTAAGAATTTTAAACTTACTTTTCAAATTTTTTTCTTTCATTATCAATGTTTTTTATTACCTTATTATATTTTTTTTATCCTTAAAATATATGTCCGAAATTGAGGTGTTTTTAAAAATTATTAAAAAATCAATTAAAAGAATTATAAATGGTATTCTGTTAATGCAAACAGTTAGATCATGAACCAGTCTATATACAGACTTTTTAAAACAAATGATCTTTTCAAAAGGTGTCCCACTTTACCCCAGGCTCTTCTATATATTTTACTAATACAATAAATAAAAAACCTATATCATTAAAATTTGAAACATTTTTAACAAAAAACGAGTTGGGAAAGTTAGGTCACATGGGTAAATTCGGTCAAATGGGACGGGCCCGACTATGGAATACCCTACACTTTGGTGGGAATATTAATTTGGAAAATTTAATAGTATACCTACATTTTAAAGTTCTTAATTATGCTGAACATTCTTACACTCAGGAATTTACGACGTATATTCCAATATTTAAAAAAAAATTATATAAAAGTAAAAAGAAAAATAATCAAAAATGTTGAAAAATAAATGTGGACGGATCACGCCTATTTTTAAAAGATATGTGGAGATTTAAGGCTAATATTTCATAAATTTGTTTTCAATAATTTGCGAATAAAATGTTCACTATGAAAAAGCGGAAAATAATAAATCAAATGTGGGCGTATCACGCTCATTTTTGGAACACATATTTCTAGGTGAATTCTAACAATATATTTTAAATTTTATAAGTATATCTTGAATACTTTTCGAGTTATTGGTTTTTAAAGTTTATATAAGTGACTTGTATGGGATGTGGGCGTGTTCGTCGACCAATTTGGCTCATTTCCATTGACAGAACTAAATTTTGGCTAAAAAGTATTGAAATGAAATTTCATCGCATTTTAAGCAGTATTTGTCAAGATATCGGGTATATGGACAGTAAGAGGGACAGACAGACAGAAGGACATAGCTAAACGGACTTGGGTAGTGATTCTGATAAAGAATATATATACTTTCCCATATCGGCCACGCCTCCTTAGGGGCGTTACAATATCTGCACAAAGTTAATACATATAACCTGTACCTCAGGCATGTCAAACTCAGTTGGCATCACGGGCCGCATTGGCAATTCAAATGATAAGGTTGGCCGCATTTGTGTACCATTAGAAAAAAAATCGATCGTTTTTTACATTTGTTAAAAAATACAATGTTAAGATTATCAAATTTTCCATTGATCTTCGTTAAAAGCGCCGCAGGCGAAATTTTTTGTATAAAATGGTGCGATTTTTGTCTGTTTGAAATATTTAAAAAAAAGTCCGAATTTCTATGATCCTGCCAATTATTTTGTCTGAGGTATTTACAGTGGAGTACAAACACTAGAGAAAACACTAGAGAAAACAAACACTAGAGAAAAATTTATAAAACAGACACCTGACAATCATCCAAAATTGTTGCAATTTTTTATGTCGGCATAATTGTACGATATCGGCAAAATTGTACGATATAAAATATTTCAAAGCGGCATATCGCAATTTTTTTTCGAAACGATAATAAAAACGATTCTGGATTAATATTGCATTAAATAGTTAAAATATATCGATATTTATTTGAAAAGCATTGCGATATCGATGTGGAAAATGTTAAAATTATCCTAACATAAAATTTGACTCTTCGAAAATTACAAAATTTTAAAAATTGGCAACAAGATTGGATTTTTGTTATCCAAGTTTGTTCGAGAAAACTTCAAGGCATAAATCACATGTCAGACTGGTAACAAATTTTTTTTTGATTTTTCGATACAAACAATACTTAAACTATTGAACAAGTTTGTTTTTTAAAATTCCAAATATAAATTTGATATTTGAATAAATTTGAAAGGGTATCCTTTTCATGAACAATTAATTTAAATTACAATGACAGTGACCATTGATTAGATGTTCAGATTTAGGATTTGCTGCATTCTACGGTCAAGTGTTTTTTTTTTCTACAAAAAGTGATTATTGATTCATTTTTTGAAACTTTGAACCAATGTATCTTTGGAGAAGGTGAGTGTTGAACTCTGGTAGTTTTGGAGTGGAATGTCTCTAATACAAAAAAAAAATTACTTACTAAAAAAAAAAATAAAATGATTCCAATTCCAGTTTGTGCAAAGCAAGTTTCTTGGTTAAAAACTTGTCATTTTTTTTTAAGAAAATACCAAAGTCTGATTGCGGCTTTAATTGATACTGGAGCTTGTAACGACGAAAATCGGCGGCAATTATTTTCGCCATACATCGCAGCTCAGCTGCTAATTATCATAAGTTAAAATAAATTATTCTATATTTTTTATATTATTGAAGTTACTATGCAAAATTGTTTTCCAAATTAATTAAATATTTCATTTAATTTAAATAATGTTAAATAATATTTTAAGCCAGTTATTATTAGTACTAAGATTATTAATTAATTAACATGAGGTGGCAACCCATCAATCTATTACATTTTTCACTATGCTAAAAGTAGTAGGTGCAAAATGCAACACTACCATTTCGAACAGTGGTTGTTTGAACCAGCTGTTCAATGTTCGAAAATGACATAGCGAGGTTACAAGTAAACGACAGCAACAGCACTCTATCAATTCGGTTTAGGTCTACGACCAAGACGGTTCACCAGCTCTGCAGAGTTCTTGGTCTACGATCAGAACAATATCAGCGGTGGATACAACTCAATGTAAGTAATATTTTGAGTATTTAGATTTTAGTAAGGAAGTAGCTGCGCCGCTGTCAGGACTACGTCCGACCGCCGTCGCAGAGAAGCAGCATAGGTATTAGTGAAGTCAGACAGAGTAGCTGTGCCGCTGTCAGGACTACGTCCGACCGCTGTCGCAGAGTATCAGCATAGGTATTAGTGAAGTCAGACAGAGTAGCTGCGCCGCTGTCAGGACTACGTCCGATCGCTGTCGCAGAGAAGCAGCATAGGTATTAGTGAAGTCAGACAGAGTAGCTGCGAAGCTATCAGGACTACGTCAGATCGCTGTCGCAGAGAAGTAGCATAGGTTGAGTGAAGCCAGGCAGAGTAGGTGCGCCGCTGTCAGGACTACGTCCGATCGCAGTAGTAGCAGCAGAATCGGGACTAAGTCCAATAGCAGAGCAGAAGCGGTGCCGTCAACGACGACGTTTGACCCCGACCACCGAAGGAATATAGGTGCACCAGATTTCACGTAGCACGTACTCGTAAAAGGGGTATAACTTCGCGCACTCGGTATTCTATTAAAACAAAGAATTGTTAAGATATAAATTTAATTAATACTAAAATAAATGAATTACATGAAAAATAAAACATAAAGTGTTGTTGTTGACCTGCGAATATAAATTTTTGCAACGAACCCTGGACGCGACGAGTGATACCTCGTCATAGACCGGAAAGGTTCGTTACAAGCTAATTCCGAAAATGGTTTTGTTAAATAGGGTCCAGTTTTTAAGATTTTTAAGTTTTAATTATTTTCTCTCCTTTTATTTTTAACAGTCGAATCAAAAACAATTATGTAATGTTCTTTTCGGTGTTAGACGTACAAAACTATGCGCCACCATATATTTTTTATATATGCCAGCGAAATGTATCCAACAGAAATTCAAAACTTTACAATAAATTTTAAATTTTATGATTAAAAAACAATATTACTTGATGAAAAAATGGACAAATTATTGTTATGCCATTTTGCAAAGTCATGTATAATATTTAAATTGACAATTAGGAAAATAAAATAAGACTCTATATCAAAAACTTATTAATATCTCATTATTAAATTTTAGAAAATAATGTACCTACAAAAACATTGATTTTTTTTAATAAAGTTTTTAACCAAGATTAGTTATTTAATTTCATATATGGCATGTTAAATTGGATACATGGCGCTGCACAAAAATGCACAACAATACATAATAATCATTTCAACGCCTGAAAATAAAATAAATATTTAATATTATTAAATATATTAATAATATATAAAAAGTTTTCGCGGGCCGCAGATGAAAGGTTGGCGGACCGCGTGTTTGACATGCCTGCTGTACCTCATAGATGTAGGGTATAAAAATTGTGCTTGGTGTTGTTTTGAAATTTTGTATGTTGGGAACTCAAAATTCTTTTAAATGACATTTAAACATGCTTTGTACTTTGTGCATGCTTTGTAACACGGTTTGTACCAATCCAAAATTGCAAATTGAAGGTGGTCAGCGTCAAACCTCGGCGAATTGACGTTGAATACCGCAATATATATATATATATATATATATATATATATATATATATATATATATATATATATATATATATATATATATATATATATATATTGTTAAGAAAATTCAGTCTACGTAAAACTGTTCTACAAGTTCGTATCGTTGGATTGTGTACAAAATAAAAACACACTAATATTTGGTTTTAACTAGTATTATTTCAACAAGTATTAATTAACTTTATTTATTTAAATAACAACCTAAAGAATAAACACTTATATCAACTGCTGAATTTATACAATTTTGCTTAACAATGTTCACGCACTAGTTCTCAATCAAATCACAACTGAAGTGCTGTGCCTCAGATGCGGCGGCCTTATATACTGCAGGCATCAGTTCGACACGTTTCGACAAGCTTCGACTTGTTTCGAGAACTTTCTACTCGTTTCGTGAATGACGCATGCTATTGGCATCTCATTCGCACTCATGTGTTTTAATGTGCTGATCTTCCATCTTTTTCTCCCACATTGCTCTTTTTATAACACATTGCTTTGTGCGCTGAGTTGTCTTGCGTTTCATTGATTATTGTTGAATGCTTTCACTATGGCGCAAATTACATCTTTTCGTAACATTGCCCTCCACCTAAATCTGATCGTCCAGAACAGATGTTAATCTTCTCTCTAACTATACGGCGCACGGTGAACAAAATGATGAAATTTTTGAAAAAACGATATTTTTTTAATTTAATTTTCAAATATTTTTAAACTGTAACATAAATTAAAGACTCACTAAGAATAATCTGTAACCATTTTCATATAGCAATCATAGTTTAAGAGATATGAGTCTTCAAAGATCCTTGCATATCCTCTCAAATCCTTAAAATTGTATTTAGGCTTTTACAAAATACACCTTCTGAAAGAAAAGTAGCTTCCGGTTTACAAGAATATTGTAGGGAAATACTTCCATTTTCGTTAAAATTTTATTAATTTGATTTTAAGTGTTTAGTATTTCATATCATAACTCAACACAGACGAATAATACAAAGTTTATAATCACAAAAATGTATAATCCTAGTGTGTAAAAATATAAAAATACAAAATTACAAACAAAAAAAAATTAATTCATCCACATTTCGTAAAATTTGACTTCAAAATTATCAATTTGAGTATTCTTATGTGAAGTTAATAATTTTATATCAATTAAACCTAGAGATATCCTTCATTCATATTATTTTTTTTTCTGATCACAATGATCAAAAATAAAAAAATATCATTTTGATATATTTCCCGGATTATATATTTACCGGATTAGCGATATTCTTCGTTCGCACTAACATTTTTCTAATCACAATCAGTGTGGTAAAAAATGTAAAATATATCATCCCGATATCGTTCCCGGATTAGGATAAATTACATTCCAAAAATTACCATTTTTCATGCATTTATGCCTTTTTTGTAAATTTATTCGACGTACTTCAAACTTATTTCAGATCACTACCAATGTGTTCAAAAATAAAAATAAATCATACCGATATCAGCTCCAGATTTCCACATTTCCACAAAATTCTGGAAGTTTACATATTTTTACATAATTTTTGTGAATCAATAGAAGACATTTTGTAAAGCACACTTTGATATTTTTTTATTATGTAAAAAATAAATCAACAAAATCTACCAATTTGTCTTGTAGTTATATAATTTTGTTCAACAATAGTGCCTTTTTGTTCACCGTGCGGCGCCAACCTTCCTAAATGTACTACTTTCATTTTTCGTCTAACGCCTGCAGTATTCTGACTCCGATACACTACATTCTTTTAATTATCTCATATGGTCCTTCCCAGTGTGTTTGTAGCTTATGGGATAACCTTTTTTTCCTTTGTGGCTTATAGAGCAAAACAAGTTTTCCTTCCGTAAATCCCTCAGAATTTGTGCGCAAGTCGTATCTGGCATTTAACTTATTTCTTCACTTTTCCTGGAAACATAATCGTGAATAGGAATTTAAATCCGCAGGTAATCTTAAGTCTGTTCCAAAAACAATTTTAGATGGTAAAGCTGCTGTGGTATCATGAACCGCCGTTCGATAAGCCATGAGGAATAGTTGTATCTGTGTATCCCAATATTTTTGATTTTTATCAACCACTTTTCTCAGATACTCTTCCAAAGTCCGATTGAATCTCTCCACCATACCATCAGATTGCGGGTGCAATGGCGTTGTTCGTGTTTTGTCTATGTTGAGGAATTTGCATACTTCTTTAAATAGAGCAGACTCAAAATTTCTTCCTTGATCTGAATGAAATTCCAACGGTACTCCAAAATGGCTTACCGAGTTGTTACCTAATGCCTTCGCAACTGTTGTGGTTCTTGATTCGGCATGGGATACACTTCAGGCCACTTGCTGAAGTAGTCAATGACGACAAGTATATACTTATTACCCGCATCACGGATTGGAAACGGCCTGGCGACATCCATGGCAAAACGCTCGAATGGTGCTCCCACGTTGTACTGATGCATCCTACCGCGACTCCTGGCTGTTGGTCCTTTTGCTGGTACCCTTGCAGACTACTGCGAATCCAATCGGCGACTGACTTTTGGCATCCAACCCAATAAAAACGTTTCTTTACTTTTTCTACCGTTTTATTCATGCCCAAATGACCTTCACTAGATTCACCATGATATTCCGCTAATATCTTTTTTATTTTTGACTTGGGAACAATAATCAAACTTCTTCATTTTTCCATGCACGATATAAGCAACCATCTTGCAGTTTTAAGCTCTGCCAATGTGCCCAGTACGCCTTATTGGGCTGTCGGAATCTATCTCTTCCCATGATAGCTTTCTTTGCTGTTCCTTGAACATCATAATTTTTGTAAGATTGGGATCACTCTTTTGATCGATTTGAATTGGTTCCAGAGTCCATTTTTCATCGGTTAAAACATTATTATTACTTCGGGGTAATGCACTGAGACCTGAATAGATCTATTGTGCCCCGCTTGATACCATGACTGAAGCCATTCTCAGCTGTGGCATCTCCCTATACTATTTATAGAGGGTTCTGGTTTTAATACTTCTATAGGATGTCCGTCAAGCCTATCTCAGTTAAAAACCTGATTATATGGTTAGGGATCATCTTTCTAATATCGTTTGGACTTGGTTGTCGATTCCCAAGTATTTGCATTCTTGTACGCATTAGCGCTGGACCAGTTTCTAAAATGTGTTTTGGATCATAATCGTCTTCTAGACAGAATCTACATGTACTGTCCGTTTGTATACCTATCCTAGTTAGATGTTTAGCAAGCCGACAATGACCTGCAAGAAGTCCTGTTAGAATTCACAAGTTTTTTTTCGATAGTTTAATATATTCTTTAAATCTTCTTAAGTCATAGGACCCAATGAATTTCTTTGATTGACGCATTTTAGCCTGGCCCAACCATAGTTCTTTTACAACACTGTCACCGATTCCACAAAAAGGTTCGGGACCTATTAGCTTTGTGACGGCTCCTTTCTGTGCAAGTTTGTCATCTTCTTAATTGCCTTCTATTCCCTGTGGCCCAGGGACCCAGAGTACGGTGACACTATTATTCATACCAAGTTTATTTATTTTACCCACGCTAGTTCTGAGTTGATCTCGTAAGATTCTAATGCCATTATGGCTGCCTGACTATCCGACAGGATTGCTATATTTTTATATAATGCCTGCCAGATTGAACTGAATGCACATAGCGTATATTTCCGCTTGAAAGATACTGGTGTATTTTCCCATGGCTTCGAAGTATTTGGTTGTAGGCCCATATACTCCTGCTCCGGTTCCTTCATCTGTTAATGATCCATCCGTGTATCACGTGATAATATTCTTGTGTATATCATATGTATCAGATATGTTTTTCCATATCTTTTTGTTACTGTTTCGTCTTGAAGTTTTTCAAGAAGTTGAATCTTTTCGTTTTATGGTCTATTGAAGTTGGTAGCTTGGGAAACAGTCGGGTCAGAAGACACGCTTTCCCGGGCTCCATACATCCTCCATTTCCAATACCTTCGTTTGCTATGCGGTGGAGTGCTCCTCTTGCCACTCCCTGGTCAAATTCAAGGAGTACTTCCATTGACGCCGGGGGACATGTTCTTATGGCTCCTTCTATACAAGAATAAGCTAGCCGTTGAACTTTCTCTAGATATTTCTGTGTTGTCCGAAGACCTAGCCTTTTTGCCCATACCACTATTCTATACATAATAATTGGACCATCATTGTATACATCCATCGCATTATTTTGGGTGTGCATCCCCAGCTTTTGCCTGCAATGGACCTACTCATCATAATTTCCCGTATGGCTTTTATTATGACTTATTTATCTTGTTGCTTCTATAGAAGTTTGCTGTCTAGTGTAATTCCTAAATATTTGACTTCTCCACTTCGACTCCATCTAGCCGGATTGGTCTAATATTATGGTTTCTTCTTCTTGTAAAAGGTACCATGGTGGTTTTTGCGGGATTTATATTTAGTCCTACGGTTACACACCATTCCTTTGTTGTTCTGAGACTTAATTTTATTCGATCACAAAGAGTGTCTTCAAATTTCCCTCTACATATGATTACTACGTCGTCGGCGTACCCTTGACATTGAAATCCCATGTTTATAAGTTTCCCCAGGAGCTCATCTACAACCAAGCTCCACATAAGGGGTGAGAGTACCCTCCCTTGTGGACAGCCTCTGGTTGTAATAATTCTTATGTTGGTTGTCCCAACGGTTACTTCTGCTGTTCTGCATTTTAGCATTTTGCTCATCCATCTTGACATAGTGTTGTTTACTCCCTTAACCTCCAGGGACCTCTTGATGCCCTCATAAGAGGTATTATCAAAGGCACCCTCGATGTCAAGGAAGGCACACAGTGCGATCTCTTTTTGATCTATGATTTTCTGTATAATATTTGTCAGTTGATATAGAGCGGTTTCTGTGGATCTACCTGCTTTAAGTATATTTACCATTGTTTTAAGTACAAAATATGTGAGACTAATTAGCCTGAAGGACTTTGGATGGGTGGGATCTTTTTTACCCACCTTTGGTATAAATACCACCTTGGCTCTTCTCCAAATGCTTGGTATGTAGCCTAGTACTAGGCTGCTTCTAGTTATTCTTATCAAGTGTTTCATTTCATGTAGCAAGGGAATATGCCGTCAACACCTGGGGACTTGAAAGGTTGGAATGTTTGTAAGGCCCAATCAATTCTTTGTTCTGTAAAGACCTTGTCATCTCCCAGTCTTCTCCTCTGGGTCTAACAAGAATTTCATCGTGTTCTTGCACGTTTTGCGTGCTGCCTGGAAAGTGAGTCTTTAGCAAAAGTGAAATCTTTTGATTTTCATTTTCGGTATAGATCCCATCCTCCCTTTTTAGTGAGAGTGATGTTTCTGTTTTAACTTTTGCTGTAGCCTTGTATAGCCTCGCTGCAGCTGATGTGTCAGTGATGTTCTCACAGAAGTTTCGGAAGCTTTTCCTCTACGCACTTCTTATTTCTTTATTATATGTGGTAAGAAGGGCAGAGTAGGCCTGCCAGTCCCCGGTAAGCTTTGCCCTATTAAAGAGCCTATTAAAGAGCCTACGTGGTTCTGAGTTTTGACAATTGGACGCTCCACCATGGAGTTTCTCTTTGTCTGGATACTTTTTTCTCTGTGCAGCTGGATGCATAGGCATCGTTTATTGCATAGTTTATTTCATTTACCATACATTCCAGTTCTAATGGGTGCCTTGCGGCTCTGCCTGTACTAATACGTTCTAAATTGGTTTTTAGTATGTCTTTATACTTCTCCCAGTCTTGTTTCCTGGGATTTATTATGTTACTTACTTTTGGTATGAGCCCATCTACATCGAACAGTATTATCCTGTGATCTGACATAGATGGTTCACTGGACATTCTCCAGTTTTTTACATAGGCTGTCATATACCTGTTCCCGAAAGTGATATCAAGAACATCTTGACGTACCCTAGTTACAAATGTTGATGTATTTCCCACGTTGTAAATATCTAAGTTATATAATAATAAAAATTCTAAAAGGTACTCACCCCTTTTATTTGTGTCTGTGCTTCCCCATACCTCATTATGCGCATTCGCGTCACTTCCGATGATTAGTGGAAGGCTCTTCTTTTGGCAGTACTCCACTTTCTTCTGGATATCTGCTGGTGGTGCTATGGTTTCCTCGCCAGGGAAATAACACGCCGCTATGACTACTTCGCGGGGGTTATCGTTCATCATCAGAGAGACCTGAATGACTACTTGATCCCGCGTTAGGAATTCTGAAAGACAAAGATATTTAATATCGTTTCTAATAAATATACAAGCTCAGGATTATCCACCCTGATATTCCATATTACCTTTGCATCCTTACTTGCCAGACCTTTAATCTGGCCCCTGAGAACCCAGGGTTCTTGTATCAGCACCATCCCAATTTGTTGCTTTGCAACGACTTGCGTGATGATGTCAGACGCCGTCTTAGCGTGGTGCTGGTTTATTTGGGCAAATTTGGTGCTGTTTTTATTTTACATATCTTAGTCTAACAGAGTCGCCCCGTCCTCTGTTAGGGTCTGGTTGCTGACGTCGCCCATGTACAGAAGGGCTATGTAGATATCCGACATTTCCTCCTCCGAGCGTGGTAGGCCGACGTAGTCTCCAGTTTCTCCATCTGCCGCCTCCATTATGCTGTTGCAGACCTGCTGTCGTGGTAGACGGTACATCATCCACCTCGGGTAAAACATTCAGCAAACGAATATCAATTAAGTTTTCTTTTCCTTCTGCTCTTAGACAATGTCTGCATTCAAGTTTACAAGGACGCCGTGACAGAGCATCTGAATTTCCATGATGACCTCCTTTACGATGTTCGATGGTGAAATCGTAGCTCTGTAATCGCTCTATCCAACGCGCAATTTGGCCTTCTGGGTCTTTGAACTGAAGTAACCATCTCAGTGCTCCATTAACTGCTCGAAAGTTGCTGGGGCATTGCATAGTCCAAACGGCATTACCAGAAATTGCCATAGTCCATCTCCAAGTCCAATGTAGAAAACGACTTAGCATTAGATAGTGTATCCAAGATGTCATCGATTCTTGGTGACATCATTAAGTTTTCGGTAATCAACGCAGAACCGAGTACTACCGTCCTTCTTTTTCACCACTACTACTGGTGAACTCCATGGACTCTCAGATGGTTCCACCACGCCATTTGTGTGCATTTCTTCAACCAAATGTGATACTTCGTTTTTTTTCGCAAGTGGTACCCTTCTTGGTGTTTGACGAATTGGGTTCGAATCACCAGTGTCTATTCGCTGTTTTACAATGGCAGTTCTGCCATCCTTTTGGTCCTTTTTAGCAAATATACACGGATATTTATCAATTAGCTTTAGCACTTGACTCTTTTCTTTGGCAGCCATATCCTTCGTCCACTCATTTGTAAACCTGTGAGTAGATTGTTTGTTTATTTGACTTACAATTTATAATCGCTGATGCCTCATGACACTGGCCTATCACTGTTCCCTTTTTGATTAATTTTGACGAGTTTTCCAAATTAAGAACTCTTATAGGTACAATTCTGTCTTTCTCCGCCTCAACAAGAGTTCTTTTTACCACTATGATACTTTTATACAACTCTTCGTTTGCTTCAATAACCCACCACTTGCTTATCCCACAATCTTCATTTAATTTCGCCCAAACATGCTTCTGAATTAGGTGGTATTTTTCTATTTTTATGAGCGATAACTTGTTTAATTTTCGGGCTCTGGTCACAATCAATATTTAGTTGGATCTCCGAGTTGGCATAACTCAAAATTTTTCTTGTTAAATCTAGGGTGAAAGCGTTCCTTATCACGAAGTCCATGCCAAGTATTACTTCGTCTACTATTACTTCCACTATAAATTCATGCTTAACTATCGTAGTACCAATCGTGATTTTCATGGGAATCTCTCCTCTGATAGGGGCCTCTTCTCCTGTAGCTGTTTGTAATCTTATTCCTATAAGCGGCGCTACTTCGTCCTTAACCATGTTACTTCTTATTATTGAGTTTGAAGCTCCCGTATCCAATGTTACCATATATGCTGTACAATCAATGAGTCCAGTTTAACTATATGGCTTTCGAGCAATTTGTGGAATGGATATTCTGGGGCAATCCGTTATAGGAGTCCGATCGTGCCCCGCAGAAGTGACTCGTTTTAGTTTAAAGATTGATTAAAATTTACGTTATTTTGGACATGATCCTGTCTTTCTTCATGTCGGGGTTCATCTGTAGATTGATTTATTGAGCGCTTCCCTTTGTTTACGACAATCACGTGCCATATGTCCATATGTATCACAGTTGTAGCATTTACCTTTAAATTGGATGTCTCGGTTGGCACAGTCTAATCTGGTTTAGCTCCACTTTTTAATGCTTGGCAAATTACATGAAGTAGGTCTTCATTCTCCACATCTAGTTTACGGACCTATGGCGCTGGGCGGCACAACGCTGGGCTGCCTCCTGCGTTTGCACTGTGGTTACAGTTTCCGTAAATGTCATTTTCGGCATTGTCACTGTGGTACGTTTTGTTTCCGGATCACGTATGCCATCAACGAAGGCATCGATCTTGCACTTTTCTATGAAGTCACTCGTTGAATCTGCATACGAAAGTCACATAAATGAATACACATAATGACTCACTCATGCATAATCCGCATAAGTGAGAAAGCACACATTTAATTTTACAACACACGACATGAGTGAGTAAGAGAAAAAAATCCGACTTACTCTCTACTCATAAATGGATAATCATCGGAGAGTAAAAACTTTACTACTCATGAGTGCTATCTTCAACTCATTTATTTTTTCATCACGAGGGAGTAGCATTACGCATTTTATCTTTTTCTCATACTCATAAAAGTACAAGGCCAAATTGTAAAAACATGGTGCTCATTTTTTGTATGTATACAACGAGTAAGCGGTGTTGCCAGACGAGTTGCGTTGAAACTTAAAATGTTTTATTTTATAAATAATGGTCGATTTACATTAGATGCTTTCAGCGATCTCAACAGTTTCGATTAAACAAGTGCTCTACACTAAGAGTGAAAGGGTATATTCAGTTTGGTACGCCGTTTGTAACACCCTGAAGAAAGCATCTCCGGTATGGAATAGTACATATATTCTTGATCAGCATGAACTCCTGAGTCGATTTAGCGATGTCCGTTTGTCTGTCTGTCCGTCTGTCCTTCTGTCTGTCTGTTGAAATCACGATTACGGAAAAAGTAGAAGAGCTAGAGCAATGAATATCTAAGCTGTCTGAACAAGAAAATTGGCATCATCGATCTATTGTGACCTGAGCACCGACCACTTATGTTCAAATACCTCATATAAAATTTACATATACAGATCAATTTTACTGTATACGTGCTTAGGTAAACTTTTTTGGTCAAATATATATTGACATCATGCTGAAATATATGAAAATAATGTTTTCCTGTGAAACGAGTTGTGATTCTCACACCTACCCATTTGTAAATATGGGAATCAAATGAATAGAAATTCTTCAGCGATCGAAAGTTTGTAGTTATTTTCAGGATTCGTATACCCTAGTGACCTATATACCAATTTGAATGGTAACCACACATATGTGTAGGGTATTTATAGTCGGCTTAGACCAACTATAATTTTGATAATCCTAACCAATCCATAATAGCACCTACTTTAAAATTTCCCATGTGATCTAACCTTTCCAACTGGTTTGTTGTTTCATTATAGTTAATGTATTTAAGAATATTTCTTTTTTTCCCCATATTTTTATTAATTTATAAACTCTCTTTTCAATGTGCCTTTATTGTAGATTATGTATACGTATATGTATAATATATATACATAATGACGTAGCTGTTTTAAAAATCATGTAATATACGTATAAATTTACCAAAAAATTAATCATGATATCCAGCAAAGAACATTAAAAATGATTTGGTATTTGTTATATATGATTATAGCAGGGAAAAATGTTTGGATTTTTAATTCGCTTTTATTTGTTATAATACTTAATAATTTAATACGCGAGATATTTGCAAACCATTTTTTCCCACATTTTTTGACCACCACAAAATGTTATTGGTTGATATCTCATAAAATGATGCATAGAAAATTTTATAACCCACATTTTAGAATGTTGCAGGTCATTTCCCATAATATGCTTGAACATTTTTTGGAATATTTGGAATTTATTATTTAATGTTTATGTCAATCGATAGGCACTTTAAAAACAAACATTTAATGCCTTTACATAAATATTTTATCTTGTACATATAAAAAGTTATAGCAAAAAAAACAATATCAATTATATAATTTTACACAACATTTCAAAAATACCACAGATGGGAAGATTCCAACAGAAATGGCAACAAGGATGTTACACTTTGCAAGCCTGTACAGTGAGTAGATCAACGCATTCTCTTTGTCCTTGAACAAATATGTGTTGACGAAAAGTGAGAGTTTGCTTGTTGCACTCTCTCATGTGTAATGCGGGTGGAGAGGTGAAACGCAAAACTCTCTTGTGAGTAGCAAAATCTCTACTCACAAAACACGACTCTTTTATGAGTTGTGAGTTTGCCGTATATTTTCTGGCTACTCACTCATGAGGTGAGTAGCAACGAGAAAAAAATATTTTGCAAAACTCATGAGTTTGAGTGAGCGTGAGTGAGGATTTCCGAACTCTGGGTTAAAACGTTCCGATATTTATGATTTTTGAATAAAATTGTTAAATTAAGAATGATTATACTTAAAGTAACAATTTTAAATACTCAATTTAAGATTAATCGTTTGTAGGGTAAAACAATGCATTCTTGAAAAAACAATTTATTCTAACGATGTTTTAACACTCTACATTTTTATTTTAAAAATTTCTTTTTTCTGAGTGCATGTATACTTGAAAGGTGCTAACTTTTCTTAACATAATAACTGTGATGTTTATGAATTTCAGCAGCTTTTTGTCGAAACCGTTTTCCAACATTTGATATTTATCATCAGCGTTATTTTCCAACCTTTGAATTTTGTCATCAATGCTCACTTCCATGTCATTTACATGTTCGTCCACTTTTGCATGGAGTGTATTAGAAACTTCCATAAGCTGTTTTGAATGTTCTTGAAACTGATAGGAATTTTCCTGAAGTTTCTGCTCTATTTTATTGGAATTTTCGAGAAGTTCTGTTTTAAGTTGATTTGAATTGTCTTGAAGTTCTTCTTTAAGTTGATTGGAATTTTTTTGAAACTGTCTGGAATTTTCTTGAGCTATTATCTGAAACTGTTGCTGCATAGGTTCGATCAACTGACTCATATCAAAAACTTGAGAATGCGCTTTTTCATCAGTATCCAGATTTTTTGATGATGGTGCTGCAACTTAAATTTCGAAATCGTGCAGTGCGATATCAATATCTTGGGCCGCAAATTCTTCCATCAGGCGCCTCTGCAGCTCTACTTTCGTACCAGTAGTTGTAAGATCGCCAGCTCCTTCTTCAGCTGGTCGACTTAAAGTGATAAAATTTAACCATTTTGTATCACAATCACACTTCTGACATCAATGTTACGAAAATTCAGTCTACGTAAAACTGTTCTACAAGTTAGTATCGATGGATTTGTTGCAAACCCCCAGGTTATCGTCCCTGTCATGGCTTGCACCGGCTAGCGTGCGGTCTCAGGGAGGTTCTCAACCGCCATGACAAGGCGAGGGGCGAACAATAATCTAATTTTCAGCTTCCGCCGAAAACTAGACATATATAATTATACATATATACATAAAACATTTTATATATATACATATAATCACACAAAAAAAATACTAAAACATAAAAAAAAATATTCTCAAAATACACTAAAATTGTCGTTGCCAAATTTCGCCATCTTGGTCATCGTCATTTCGCCCCTAATTTTTCAATTAGCACCTCATATTTTATTTTCTAAACATAAAAAAAAACTAAATTCGCCTTTGAAAATAGCCGGACTATTCACGGACTATTTTCGTAAAGTCAGTGTGTGTGCCCTTTAAAAGGTACGAATAGTGGTAGGTATCCGGGTACCTTTTTTTTATATATATAACCACCCGCCTACATCACTAACAAAAACAAAAAAATAATAATGGCAGCCGGCTGCACAATAATAACAAAGTGCGTAAATAAAGTGAATTGTGCAATATAAACGGGATATAAAGTGAACCAAAAGTGAAGTGAAGATAAAATAAACAATAATTACAAACAGAAAACAATAAAGTGAATATAAATTTGGTGTTTTAAATAAAGTGGAAATTAAACAAAAAGAAAACAAACACCACAGTGCACTTCAAAAAAAAAAGTTGTATAAAAAAAAAAAATTGTTAACAAAAAAATTTTAACAAAAAAAATCAAATAAAAGAGCAAATAAATCGCGAGTGAGACAACGAAAAGTGCAAATAAACAAAACTAAACAACCACCACAGTGCGGGTCAAAAAAAACAAGTTGTACATAAAAAAAATGTTGACACAAAAAAATTTAACTAAACAAAAAAAAAAATCAAATATATACCTAAATCGCAAGTGAAAAAAAGAAAAATGCAAATACAAAAAAAAACAAGCAAAATAAAGGTGAGTATTGCTGTATCGTCCGACCAATTCATACACAAAAAAAAACATCAAATCATTCTGGGTAATTTATACAAATTTTAATATTTTATTTTTAACAAATGTAAAATTTTAATTATTTACGCATGCTTTGATTTTATTGTTGCTCGACAAAAGAATTCTTAAATATTTAAATTTATATTTTTATATATTTACTTATTTAATATTAATCAATTTTATTTATTTATTCACAGTGTACTACATCAAACGAAACAAATAAAGACTAAGAAGGGACTTCAACAACAACCGACTGCAACGATTGGTGCCACGCAAAACGTACTTAAGTGAACTTAAGGTGAGTATTTTGAAATTGTAAGATTTTATAATTTCAAAATTAATGAAAATACATATATTTTCTCATATATATTTTGGCCAGGTTCTATTTGTTTGTTGAGGATTCTTTTCACCTCTGGACATTCGAATTCCCTACCTCAAAAGAGCTCTCTGGAGGGGATGGGGTCGTGGACAAAGGTCTCTACCGCGGATATGATGGGATAGACATGGTCTGGGTAATATATATTTAAATTTTATTTATTTTTATTCTACTCCTTTCTTAATCTTTTTACAGGGTTTTTCTAAAATTTACTTTAATACTGTTTTTTTTTTATATTTTTTTATCAACTTATAAATTTATTTCTTTTCAGGTTTTTTTCTTTTCTATTTTTATCTTAAATTTTATTTCTTTTCAGATTTTAACACACAACTTTCTTTTCTACTTTTTACTTATTTTAATTCTCTTCAAAATTTTAATACTAATATAAATTCTTTTTCTTTTCAGGTTTCTTTTTTTCTTTTCTGATTTTTAACAAGAATTTTAAATTCTTTTTCTTTTCAGGTTTCTTTTTTTCTTTTCAGATTTTTGACAAACATTTTTAAATTCATTTTCTTTTCAGGTTTCTTTTCAGATTTTTATGAACTTATAAATTCTTCTTCTTTTCAGGTTTCTTTTCAGATTTTATTTTTTTATTTTCTTTGCAGATATTTGAATAATTTTCTTTTTAGGTATTTAACAAATTTCAGGTGTTTTTATAATGGGTAAGTATGGTAATTTTTTTTTTATGAAATTTTTAACATTTTTATTAAATTTTTATTTCCAGTTCTTTTTTTTTCTACGGTAGTTTTTTTTTTATAGGTTGGTTGTTTTATTTATTTATTCATAACTTATTATTCCTTTATAAATTTTTTTTAAAAATTTTCATTTATTTTATTTATTAATTCGTTTTTTGTTTTATTTAAATTTTTCTTTGCAGGGTTTCTTAGGACGTTTTCCTGGTAGACAGTTTTTTGTTGGAATTTTGCAGGCATCCATACGAATTTGGAGCGCAGTCGTTCCCGATGGAGTTTTTTGTGTTCGGGATATATATATTTTTGCATCAAAAAATTGACACTTAGCTGTGGTTTTCTGCTGTTGCCTCCAGCGACTCCCGTGACTCTCGGTGGTATCGACTGCGCGTTTTCCGGTAATTGACCTAATTTTAATTTAATTTTATTATTCACAATTTCTCACTATTCAAATTTTATTTTTTTTTTATCATTTCACAATTAACTATTTTCCACTTTATTTTATATTACCTTAATTTTCCTTTTTCCCAATATCACTGCCTCCTAGTCCTTCCTTGTAAAAATATCTCCTTGTAAAAATATCAACTTTTACTTTACTGATTTTTTTATTTTATTTTACTGAATTTTATTTAAAAAAAATGATTTTAATTTTTTTTTCCAGTTTTAACAACTGATCGCTGTAAAAATTTCCGCAAAGTGATTTTATGCATTTCACTGCTGCATAAGCGACGAAGAAACGGGCAAGGGAAACAATAACAAAATTGACATGGTGAGTATCTACAAAAGCTTTTTGTACATGTTGCATCTCGCTTTTCTTTATTAATTTGGCTGAGCTAATTTCATGCCACTCTAGCATCATATATTTTGCATCGTTCTTTTTGCACATTTCTTTGCACCTAAAGATGGCTTTCGTTTTCACGATTTAAATTTTAAGCGCAATTAATTGTAATTTTTCTTTTTCAGATTTGGTGTTTTGTATCAGGGTTTGCAGGTAAGTACTTTTTTTCACTACTATTTTTCTTTTTTTCTTTTCAGGTGCAGTTTTTTTTTTTTTGGATTTAGGGTAAGTATCAGAGTATCATTTTACTTTATTTTATTTATGTTTTCAAGTGTTCCTAATTTTTTCTTATTTTTATTTTTCATTTTCTTTTCTTTTTTTTTTATCTTTTCAGAGCATTGATTATAATTTTCTTTATTTTCAATAATTTGTCTATTATTTTGAATTTATTTTTTTATAATGTTTGTTTAATATTTCGTCTTCTTTTTTCATTTCAGGTCACACGCTACAAAACTCTAGCTTTTCGAGTTTTGCGACTAAAAGCTAGTGGGCATGTGACTCGTATTCCCGTACGTATGAGTAATATTTATTTTTACTTTATTTTATATTGTACTTTTATAAGTTTCTGTTTTCTTAATTTCAGCGGCGCCCAACGTAGGCAACCGCCCACACCCTGAGACGTCTCAAGCCGGGCCATATATTGAGGTATATTTTTTTTTTCTTTTTGTTATGATTATTTTTGAATTATTACAAAACTAAATATTTAGATTTATTTTTTTCTGTATTTATTTTATATTATTTTATTTACTACTTTATTTTAAACCAAATAGCGTTCTATTTTTGTAAGTTTTGTACATTCTTTTCAGATGCGAACTTAGGTGGATCGGCTCTATGGAAGTTTGACTGACGATGCCGGACTTTTACGGGAAGTTTAATAATTTTGAAGCTTAAAGTCAATTTACTTTGTTTGCCTTTTTACTGTTTCAGGTCTTTCGCGTGGTATGCCCCCAGCCGTTTTCCTTGCATCGTTTCCAGCTCGTAGATGTTTTTGCCCACGGATTTTAAAATTCTACACTTGGAGAACTTGCGACAAAACTTGGAATTGATGTTCTTCCCGAAGTCGCTTAGCACAAAGTTCCTTTTATACACTTCCTGGCCGGGTATGAAGGTCACTTCTCGAGCCCGCCTGTTATATTCGCGTGCACCTTTCTCATAGGCTTTGTGTAAATTTTCCTTCATTGTTTCCCGTAATATTTGTAGTTTATCTTTATTTTCCAGTATCTTCATTTCGCCGTCTGCCAGTGCATCAAGCTTTCTCGCCAACTCGTAACTGGCTCCGCACGTAAACATTTGTTGTCCAAACAACGCAAAGTACGGACTCACTCCGGTCGCTGAATGCACCGAGCTGCGAAGCGCACTCTCGATCTCGGTCAAGTAAACGTCCCAGTCCCGATGATCAGTCTCCAAATATGCCCGTATGGCAGCGAGTACTGACTGGTTGACTCTTTCAGAGGCGTTTGACTGCGGCGCATAAAACGCAGTTTTCATGTGCTTTATTTGGTAAGCGGCCAACATATTTTGAAATTCCTTCGACAGGAACTGCTTACCATTGTCCGAATGGATAATTTCTGGAACACCAAAAGTATGGTAGATGTCATGCACCAGAAATTTCACCACGTTGCTGGCAGTTGCCTCTTTCATGGCTTTAAGGAACACGAACTTCGAGAGATGATCGACCACGATGAAAATGTATGCGTGCCCTCTTTTGGATCGTGGATACTTGCCGAGAAAATCCACGTACAATTTTTGGAATGGTCTCTGCGTTACGACTTCCGCTCCCATGGTCGGCCTCAGCTGGAAATTCACTGACTTAGTTTCGTTGCAGACGACACAGTTCTTGACGTAACTCCTGACTTGCATAGCCATACGAGGCCAGTAGTAAAACTGCCTTAAGCGGTGGAGAGTTTTCGCTACACCTCCGTGAGCTGCTACCTGTGGCTCATGCGCTTCCGCAATCAGTGCTGCCGTCAGTGATTCGGGTATCCACATTTTCCACGGACTCGAGTTGCATTCATCTTGTGCAAAATCTGCACGCTTGTACAGTACGCCATCCTGTACCTGAACGTCCGGATATTTCGCAGCATTCTCTTCATAGGACTCAACAAGTTGCAAGTACTCAGGCGAGCTAAATTCAGTTGTTTCGAAATTCATTAATCCCACTTCTTCCACTTTCAGATCCTCAAACGCTCGCGACAGCGTGTCGGCAACCACATTCTCGGATCCCTTTCTATGCTCGATCTCGAAATCGAACGCTTGGAGCTGCAACGACCACCTTGCCAATCGTCCACTCAGATCACGCAGCTGCATCAACCATTTGAGGCTAGCGTGGTCAGTGATCACCGTGAAGGGCATCAGTTCCACATACGGTCGGAACCGCTTCACCGCCAGAACCGCCGCTAGACACTCCTTCTCCGTGACGCTATAATTCTGCTGCGCTGAGTTGAGCTTCTGTGAATAGAAGGCAATTGGACGTTCGTTTTTGTCATCATCAAACTGGAACAGGACAGCTCCCACACCTGTGTGCGATGCGTCGCACTGGACATAAAACCGTCGCTTGAAATCCGGATGGACGAGAACTGGAGCTGACGTCAGCGCTTGCTTCAGCGCTTTAAAAGCTTCCAAGGCCTCTGGACTCATGCTGAATTTGGTGCTTTTCTTGAGTGTATCGCTCAGCGGCGCTGCCAAGGCTGCAAAGTTCTTCACAAAACGCCGGTACCATCCCGCAGTACCCAGAAAACTGCGAACTTGTCTTGTCGACCTAGGAACAGGTATGTTTTTAATTGCCATTACCTTGTCTGGATCGGTTTTTAGGGCTCCACCGCCAATAATAAATCCAAGGTATCGCAATTCTTTAAAACAAAATTTAGATTTTTGAAGACCGATTGTTAATTTTGCATTTTTCAGACACTCAGCGACTTCCTTCAACACCTGCATGTGCGTCTCGAAATCCTGGGCAATGATGAGCAGATCATCCAGGTACACAAAAACGTTACCCTTGAGCTTCTGCGGGACCACTTTGTCCATCAAACGACACAGTCTTTGAGCCGCGTTGCAGAGACCGAACGGCATTAGAGCGAAGTGGTACAAGGGTCGACCAGGTACCGTAAAGGCCGTATACTCCTTGCTGCTTTCTTCGAGTTCAATCTGCCAAAACGCGTATTTAAGATCGACGCTGCTGATGAAGACTGTGTCGTCGATCCTGCTCAAGATGCCCTCGATGTTTTGGAGTGGATACGCATCTTTGACCGTCCTTGCGTTCAGCTTCCTCGCGTCCAAACAGAAGCGGTTTTTATCGGGCTTCCTCACCAGTGTCGTTCGGTTGCTCCAGGGGCTTTGGCTCTCCTCGATCACCCCGAGCTCCAACATCTTATCGACCTCTGCGTAGAGTAGCTCCTGGACAGCTGGCGATACCGGGTAGTAACGATCTTTGACCGCCTCTGCTCCTTCAACAAGCTGTATCACATGTTTCTCCAGGTTAGTCTTGCCTAAACCATGTTCCTCAAAAGTATAAAATTGTTTTTTTATTTCTTCCAGCTGCATCTTCTGCTCCGCCGTCAAGTCATGCTCCGGACCTTTTCCCATCGCTGGTACTTCCGGACTTGTAATAATTTCGTCGATTTCAGCGACTCCGACAATCTCTGGTGCCAACTCGAACTTCCGCCAGAAGTCGATGCCTAAGTAGACAGTCTGTTCCAACGTCGGACATAAATAAAATGTAACTTCTCGTACTTTTTCTTTATATTTTACAGGTACGGTTACTCTACCGAATACGTTCTGCGTCCGTCCACCTGCTGTTTTAACGCGCGACCAATAATCGTCATGATCGACGCCCAACTCGTCCAGTAACTCGCGGCATCCTTCACCAAATAAACTGACTGAGGCTCCGGTGTCTAAAAGGCCATTTAAATTTTTCCCGAGCACTTCTATCTCGGCATAACTTCTTGGATCTGCGCTGCTGGTTTTCCTCACCGATGCTGCAACCATTTGACGAATTGATTTTCGACGCTGATACCTCTCGCGCGCTTTCTGGATTTTTCGGGATATTATACGCATGCCTCCGAGTTGATGTTCGCCAAAAATTCGTCGCCGGGCTTCGTAATATTTTGCGTAGCGTTCTTCATATGGTTGTATATCAAATGGCGGCGTAGCGCCGCTCATCGTATCGCTTGTTTTAAAGTTTTTCAAAATATTAATTATTTTTTTATTTACAGGTTTTGTTTCCGCTTGTGGCTCCTGTTCTACGATCGCTGCTGATTTTATTGTTGCTGATTTTGTTGTTGCTGGTTTTGTTGTGGCTGATGCTGGTGTAATTGCTGCGTTTGTAGCTGATGCTGATGTTGACGCTGCTGTTGCGGCTGATTTTGTTGCTGATGATGTTGTAGCTGATGTTGTTGTTGGTGCGACGTAGCTGCTGCGCTGGGATTCGAATAGGAACGTGGCTCCGTCGCTCGTGGCACGTCCCTCCTCGCGTTTCCCCCGTTACAATTTGGACACTTCGGAGTGATGACTCGTTCAAGTCCGCATTTGTAACAAAATATGTTACGGACAGACGCCTCACAGTCCATATACGTATGTCCCTGTTTTTGGCAATTCCAACAAATTAAAACACGTCGCTGTTGGAAATTTGCACGCGGTCGTTCATCCTGAATCGCATCAACTTCAAATTCATCGGGATATGGATCATCGTCGTAGAACACCTCGTTTACCTGATGAGCCCTCGGTGGATATCGTTGGTTAGGTTGTTGTTGTTGCGCGAACGTTCGGTTATCACGCCTCGGGAAACATATTTCCGCCTCTAAGCACTCATCTCGGAGCTGCTCCACGCTATAAATCGCCATCGGGTACACATATCGCGCTAGGTTCTCACGAAGATTTCGTTTCATGATTTTTATCATATCGTGCTCCGGTACCGGTTCGCGCAGTCGTGATCTCAACGTTCGCATGGCATGAAAATATGCATCGATAGATTCGGTTGGTTGCTGCCTTCGCTCGACAAGATCGCGCATCACCTCAAAATCGCTTCGGTTTGATTTGAACTGCAATAGTAACGCCATTCGCAGTGTCGGCCAATCCAAGTCCCCGCTTGTTTTTACGAACAGCCAATACCACTCTCGGGCACGCCCACTCATCAGCCGATGCATGTCTCGCAAAACAAATTCCCATGGGACCGCGTGTTGCCTTTGCAAGAATTCAATTCGAAACAGGAAATCTTCTACTGACATCCTGTCGCGCTCGCCATCGAAGTCTATGCCCCACTCATGTATTTTTACAGCGCCACGCCCACCGTGTGATGCGTGTTGGTTCAGCCCTCCGTCGTCATACACGTTATGGTTCGGATTGGTATCAAGCGCCCGCGAAAAGTTTCTTCGACGATTTGTCGTTTCATGCCTCGGTTGCTCGTCTCGTACACCATCAGTTTCACCTGGCCGATACGGTTTATATTTTGCACCGTGATCGCCGCCACTTGCACTGCACCGTCTCGGATCACGTTCTATAGCACCCCTCACCAGCGGGTGTTGGGTAGCTTTTAGTCTCACCGGACTTCGCTTTACAACTCGGTTTCGATCAAATTGTACGCCATTCGGTTCGCGCCCTCGACGCCCTTCTAAATTTTCAGCACGATATCCGTATTCTTGATTTTGTACATTATTATGGTTACTTACTGAACTCGCTATAAGGTTGTTATTTGGTTTATTTATAAAGTTATTATTAGGAACATTAGAATTATAAGCATTATTATTAGGATTATAATTAGAATTATAAGCATTATTATTATTAAAATTATAGGCATCATTATTATTAAGATTTTGGTTTTGTATATGGGCATTGTAATATAGGGGATTATTCAATAAATCATTATTGTGTCCTAAACCAGTGTTGTCTTTATCTTGACTTGGTCTAGGGACTTCTGTTTGTTTAGCGGATGCGGTCTCGTTTGTAGCCACGGAGCTAGGGGATTTTTGCGTCACACTAAGGGGTTTCAGGACGTCGTTTATTTGACGCATGAAATCTAAAAAACTTGCTTTGACCGTGTTCTGCATTCCCTTCATTTCTTCCATGTCACTTTTCATAGATTCCCGATAGCTTTCATTCGCCTGCGCAATCGCAGCGTTCACGGCCGATCGCCACTCGCTTGGTAGGGATTCATAAGGTGGGTTTTGTGTCTCTTTCTCCAAAACTGAGTGCCTATCTTCACGCAAACTTGCAGCGCCTAGGAGATCAACATCGTTCGGGGGGGGATTTGAAAGGTCAGGGGGAAAATCGAATTGGGTCAGACGCTGCGATATAGGTTTTGGATTCGCACCTTTAGATCGTATCGGAGTTCGGGTATTCTTGTCCCCTCCTCCGATCGTAGCCGACAAATCCCGAATCGCCGGGTCCGCAAAAACCGCTGCTATTTTAGGGGAATGCGTCACTATTGGACGTCTACCTAGAAATGGGGAGGCCGCATCGGCAGCATTGCCCTCTTCTACCTGCTCCCCTCGAACTGAAACGGGGTTATTAACCTGGCCTTCGTTATCATTCATTGTATACACAAAAAAAAAAAATCTTCAAAATACTAATTGTTATTAGATTTGGGATTTATTTTAAATTAGATTTAAGGTACTTTATTTTATTGTTTTATTATATATTTTTGTTCTTTATTTATAGATAATTTTATAAGTATAAAAATTCTTTATTTAATTTTATTATTTTATTTACTTAAGTTTTATTTTATTTTCTTTAATTGTAATTATCTTATTATGAATTCTTATTGTTTTAATGTATAAGTTTATTTATCCAATTATTTTATTTATATATTTTATCTTTATTGTAAGTATTATATTATTATTTTAAATTATTTTATCTTTTCATATACTATCTATTTTGAGTTTATATTATTAATATTTTTAGTTTACTATATTTATTTTATTAAATTTTTATATTTCTTATTTTTGATTAAATTATTTTAGTTATATTAAATTATTTTTGATACATTACTATTTTCGCAAATTCAAGTTATTTTGTATTATTATGTTATTGTAATTATATTTAAGTTATTTTATATTATTAGGTAATTGTAATTATATTTATGTTATTTTACGTTATATATTAATTATACTTAATCTTTCTTATTTTCTACAAATTGTTTTTATTAACTAACAATTATTTTTATTTTATTCTTTATTTATATATTATTGAAATTATGTAATTATTTTCCTACAAAATTTTTTTATCACACACAAATAAACTCTCAAGAATCTCACAAAAAAATGAACTTAAACGGGGCTTAATGACTGGACACACCTTACGCTAATTTGACGACGACAGTGTTTAATTAAATAAATTAACAAAATTTAATAAATTATAGACAAAATAACAACTAACATTTATATTGCACTTGAAATTGAATTGAAAAATCTCAACAAAATTTAAAATTTTTTTTATGCATGTGAGACATTACTCAAATCGGAAGCATGGCAACCCTGGGTATCATTAACCAAATTCCGCCTTCCGCAAATGAGTCAAGCACATTCAAGACAAATAACTCCAGGCTTCGTAGTTGTCTCGCAACAAGACCCTAGGACATGGACGTTATTTGACGTGCACACTGGACTGCAACATTGACAAGATACACGCTTGTTCACGGACATATCCACACGTACACTTCGAAAATTGATCTCACAAACAAAAATTAGCAAACAAAATTAACAAGTTGACAAATCTTACGTTACTTTACTTTAAGAGACTGAACTTTTACTTTAATAACAAAACAAAACTAATTTTCTCGATCGTCTGTTCCCTTCCACATCCCCTTGGTTTGGTGCAATTAAAATGAGGTTGAATTCTTCATTCAAGCCACCAAATCGCAAGGAGATGCGGAAAGAAACCCGATCGAGGCCTCTATTTATAAATTGGGCGCCATATTGTTGCAAACCCCCAGGTTATCGTCCCTGTCATGGCTTGCACCGGCTAGCGTGCGGTCTCAGGGAGGTTCTCAACCGCCATGACAAGGCGAGGGGCGAACAATAATCTAATTTTCAGCTTCCGCCGAAAACTAGACATATATAATTATACATATATACATAAAACATTTTATATATATACATATAATCACACAAAAAAAATACTAAAACATAAAAAAAAATATTCTCAAAATACACTAAAATTGTCGTTGCCAAATTTCGCCATCTTGGTCATCGTCATTTCGCCCCTAATTTTTCAATTAGCACCTCATATTTTATTTTCTAAACATAAAAAAAAACTAAATTCGCCTTTGAAAATAGCCGGACTATTCACGGACTATTTTCGTAAAGTCAGTGTGTGTGCCCTTTAAAAGGTACGAATAGTGGTAGGTATCCGGGTACCTTTTTTTTATATATATAACCACCCGCCTACATCACTAACAAAAACAAAAAAATAATAATGGCAGCCGGCTGCACAATAATAACAAAGTGCGTAAATAAAGTGAATTGTGCAATATAAACGGGATATAAAGTGAACCAAAAGTGAAGTGAAGATAAAATAAACAATAATTACAAACAGAAAACAATAAAGTGAATATAAATTTGGTGTTTTAAATAAAGTGGAAATTAAACAAAAAGAAAACAAACACCACAGTGCACTTCAAAAAAAAAAGTTGTATAAAAAAAAATAATTGTTAACAAAAAAATTCTAACAAAAAAAATCAAATAAAAGAGCAAATAAATCGCGAGTGAGACAACGAAAAGTGCAAATAAACAAAACTAAACAACCACCACAGTGCGGGTCAAAAAAAACAAGTTGTACATAAAAAAAATGTTGACACAAAAAAATTTAACTAAACAAAAAAAAAAATCAAATATATACCTAAATCGCAAGTGAAAAAAAGAAAAATGCAAATACAAAAAAAAACAAGCAAAATAAAGGTGAGTATTGCTGTATCGTCCGACCAATTCATACACAAAAAAAAACATCAAATCATTCTGGGTAATTTATACAAATTTTAATATTTTATTTTTAACAAATGTAAAATTTTAATTATTTACGCATGCTTTGATTTTATTGTTGCTCGACAAAAGAATTCTTAAATATTTAAATTTATATTTTTATATATTTACTTATTTAATATTAATCAATTTTATTTATTTATTCACAGTGTACTACATCAAACGAAACAAATAAAGACTAAGAAGGGACTTCAACAACAACCGACTGCAACGATTGGTGCCACGCAAAACGTACTTAAGTGAACTTAAGGTGAGTATTTTGAAATTGTAAGATTTTATAATTTCAAAATTAATGAAAATACATATATTTTCTCATATATATTTTGGCCAGGTTCTATTTGTTTGTTGAGGATTCTTTTCACCTCTGGACATTCGAATTCCCTACCTCAAAAGAGCTCTCTGGAGGGGATGGGGTCGTGGACAAAGGTCTCTACCGCGGATATGATGGGATAGACATGGTCTGGGTAATATATATTTAAATTTTATTTATTTTTATTCTACTCCTTTCTTAATCTTTTTACAGGGTTTTTCTAAAATTTACTTTAATAATGGTTTTTTTTATATTTTTTTATCAACTTATAAATTTATTTCTTTTCAGGTTTTTTTCTTTTCTATTTTTATCTTAAATTTTATTTCTTTTCAGATTTTAACACACAACTTTCTTTTCTACTTTTTACTTATTTTAATTCTCTTCAAAATTTTAATACTAATATAAATTCTTTTTCTTTTCAGGTTTCTTTTTTTCTTTTCTGATTTTTAACAAGAATTTTAAATTCTTTTTCTTTTCAGGTTTCTTTTTTTCTTTTCAGATTTTTGACAAACATTTTTAAATTCATTTTCTTTTCAGATTTTTATGAACTTATAAATTCTTCTTCTTTTCAGGTTTCTTTTCAGATTTTATTTTTTTATTTTCTTTGCAGGTATTTGAATAATTTTCTTTTTAGGTATTTAACAAATTTCAGGTGTTTTTATAATGGGTAAGTATGGTAATTTTTTTTTTATGAAATTTTTAACATTTTTATTAAATTTTTATTTCCAGTTCTTTTTTTTTCTACGGTAGTTTTTTTTTTATAGGTTGGTTGTTTTATTTATTTATTCATAACTTATTATTCCTTTATAAATTTTTTTTAAAAATTTTCATTTATTTTATTTATTAATTCGTTTTTTGTTTTATTTAAATTTTTCTTTGCAGGGTTTCTTAGGACGTTTTCCTGGTAGACAGTTTTTTGTTGGAATTTTGCAGGCATCCATACGAATTTGGAGCGCAGTCGTTCCCGATGGAGTTTTTTGTGTTCGGGATATATATATTTTTGCAACAAAAAATTGACACTTAGCTGTGGTTTTCTGCTGTTGCCTCCAGCGACTCCCGTGACTCTCGGTGGTATCGACTGCGCGTTTTCCGGTAATTGACCTAATTTTAATTTAATTTTATTATTCACAATTTCTCACTATTCAAATTTTATTTTTTTTTTTATCATTTCACAATTAACTATTTTCCACTTTATTTTATATTACCTTAATTTTCCTTTTTCCCAATATCACTGCCTCCTAGTCCTTCCTTGTAAAAATATCTCCTTGTAAAAATATCAACTTTTACTTTACTGATTTTTTTATTTTATTTTACTGAATTTTATTTAAAAAAAATGATTTTAATTTTTTTTTACAGTTTTAACAACTGATCGCTGTAAAAATTTCCGCAAAGTGATTTTATGCATTTCACTGCTGCATAAGCGACGAAGAAACGGGCAAGGGAAACAATAACAAAATTGACATGGTGAGTATCTACAAAAGCTTTTTGTACATGTTGCATCTCGCTTTTCTTTATTAATTTGGCTGAGATAATTTCATGCCACTCTAGCATCATATATTTTGCATCGTTCTTTTTGCACATTTCTTTGCACCTAAAGATGGCTTTCGTTTTCACGATTTAAATTTTAAGCGCAATTAATTGTAATTTTTCTTTTTCAGATTTGGTGTTTTGTATCAGGGTTTGCAGGTAAGTACTTTTTTTCACTACTATTTTTCTTTTTTTCTTTTCAGGTGCAGTTTTTTTTTTTTTGGATTTAGGGTAAGTATCAGAGTATCATTTTACTTTATTTTATTTATGTTTTCAAGTGTTCCTAATTTTTTCTTATTTTTATTTTTCATTTTCTTTTCTTTTTTTTTATCTTTTCAGAGCATTGATTATAATTTTCTTTATTTTCAATAATTTGTCTATTATTTTGAATTTATTTTTTTATAATGTTTGTTTAATATTTCGTCTTCTTTTTTCATTTCAGGTCACACGCTACAGATTGTGTACAAAATAAAAACACACTAATATTTGGTTTTAACTAGTATTATATCAACAAATATTAATTAACTTTATTTATTTAAATAACAACTTAAAGAATAATCACTTATATCAACTGCTGAGTTTATACAATTTTGCTTAACAATGTTCACTCACGAGATTCACTAGTTCACTAGTGCATCCAATCACAACTTATACACTGCAGGCATCAGTTCGACACGTTTCGACAACCATCGAGTCGTTTCGTGAATGACGGATGCTATTAGCATCTCATTCGTACTATTCATTTATTATTGTCTCATTTATTATTGTCTCATTTATTATTGTTGAATGCTTGCACTATGGGGCAAATTACTTCTTTTCGCACTTGTTTCGAAACTTGTTTCGATTTTTTTTGTACACAATGTTTTTATTTTGTACACAATCCATCGATACTAACTTGTAGAACAGTTTTACGTAGACTGAATTTTCGTAACATTGATGTCAGAAGTGTGATTGTGATACAAAATGGTTAAATTTTATCACTTTAAGTCGACCAGCTGAAGAAGGAGCTGGCGATCTTACAACTACTGGTACGAAAGTAGAGCTGCAGAGGCGCCTGATGGAAGAATTTGCGGCCCAAGATATTGATATCGCACTGCACGATTTCGAAATTTAAGTTGCAGCACCATCATCAAAAAATCTGGATACTGATGAAAAAGCGCATTCTCAAGTTTTTGATATGAGTCAGTTGATCGAACCTATGCAGCAACAGTTTCAGATAATAGCTCAAGAAAATTCCAGACAGTTTCAAAAAAATTCCAATCAACTTAAAGAAGAACTTCAAGACAATTCAAATCAACTTAAAACAGAACTTCTCGAAAATTCCAATAAAATAGAGCAGAAACTTCAGGAAAATTCCTATCAGTTTCAAGAACATTCAAAACAGCTTATGGAAGTTTCTAATACACTCCATGCAAAAGTGGACGAACATGTAAATGACATGGAAGTGAGCATTGATGACAAAATTCAAAGGTTGGAAAATAACGCTGATGATAAATATCAAATGTTGGAAAACGGTTTCGACAAAAAGCTGCTGAAATTCATAAACATCACAGTTATTATGTTAAGAAAAGTTAGCACCTTTCAAGTATACATGCACTCAGAAAAAAGAAATTTTTAAAATAAAAATGTAGAATGTTAAAACATCGTTAGAATAAATTGTTTTTTCAAGAATGCATTGTTTTACCCTACAAACGATTAATCTTAAATTGAGTATTTAAAATTGTTACTTTAAGTATAATCATTCTTAATTTAACAATTTTATTCAAAAATCATAAATATCGGAACGTTTTAACCCAGAGTTCGGAAATCCTCACTCACGCTCACTCAAACTCATGAGTTTTGCAAAATATTTTTTTCTCGTTGCTACTCACCTCATGAGTGAGTAGCCAGAAAATATACGGCAAACTCACAACTCATAAAAGAGTCGTGTTTTGTGAGTAGAGATTTTGCTACTCACAAGAGAGTTTTGCGTTTCACCTCTCCACCCGCATTACACATGAGAGAGTGCAACAAGCAAACTCTCACTTTTCGTCAACACATATTTGTTCAAGGACAAAGAGAATGCGTTGATCTACTCACTGTACAGGCTTGCAAAGTGTAACATCCTTGTTGCCATTTCTGTTGGAATCTTCCCATCTGTGGTATTTTTGAAATGTTGTGTAAAATTATATAATTGATATTGTTTTTTTGCTATAACTTTTTATATGTACAAGATAAAATATTTATGTAAAGGCATTAAATGTTTGTTTTTAAAGTGCCTATCGATTGACATAAACATTAAATAATAAATTCCAAATATTCCAAAAAATGTTCAAGCATATTATGGGAAATGACCTGCAACATTCTAAAATGTGGGTTATAAAATTTTCTATGCATCATTTTATGAGATATCAACCAATAACATTTTGTGGTGGTCAAAAAATGTGGGAAAAAATGGTTTGCAAATATCTCGCGTATTAAATTATTAAGTATTATAACAAATAAAAGCGAATTAAAAATCCAAACATTTTTCCCTGCTATAATCATATATAACAAATACCAAATCATTTTTAATGTTCTTTGCTGGATATCATGATTAATTTTTTGGTAAATTTATACGTATATTACATGATTTTTAAAACAGCTACGTCATTATGTATATATATTATACATATACGTATACATAATCTACAATAAAGGCACATTGAAAAGAGAGTTTATAAATTAATAAAAATATGGGGAAAAAAAGAAATATTCTTAAATACATTAACTATAATGAAACAACAAACCAGTTGGAAAGGTTAGATCACATGGGAAATTTTAAAGTAGGTGCTATTATGGATTGGTTAGGATTATCAAAATTATAGTTGGTCTAAGCCGACTATAAATACCCTACACATATGTGTGGTTACCATTCAAATTGGTATATAGGTCACTAGGGTATACGAATCCTGAAAATAACTACAAACTTTCGATCGCTGAAGAATTTCTATTCATTTGATTCCCATATTTACAAATGGGTAGGTGTGAGAATCACAACTCGTTTCACAGGAAAACATTATTTTCATATATTTCAGCATGATGTCAATATATATTTGACCAAAAAAGTTTACCTAAGCACGTATACAGTAAAATTGATCTGTATATGTAAATTTTATATGAGGTATTTGAACATAAGTGGTCGGTGCTCAGGTCACAATAGATCGATGATGCCAATTTTCTTGTTCAGACAGCTTAGATATTCATTGCTCTAGCTCTTCTACTTTTTCCGTAATCGTGATTTCAACAGACAGACAGAAGGACAGACGGACAGACAGACAAACGGACATCGCTAAATCGACTCAGGAGTTCATGCTGATCAAGAATATATGTACTATTCCATACCGGAGATGCTTTCTTCAGGGTGTTACAATTGGCGTACCAAACTGAATATACCCTTTCACTCTTAGTGTAGAGCACTTGTTTAATCGAAACTGAAAGAATAATCACTTATATCAACTGCTGAGTTTATACAATTTTGCTTAACAATGTTCACTGACGAGATTCACTAGTTCACTAGTGCATCCAATCACAACTTATATACTGCAGGCATCAGTTCGACACGTTTCGACAACCATCGAGTCGTTTCGTGAATGGCGGATGCTATTAGCATCTCATTCGTACTATTCATTTATTATTGTCTCATTTATTATTGTCTCATTTATTATTGTTGAATGCTTGCACTATGGGGCAAATTACTTCTTTTCGCACTTGTTTCGAGACTTGTTTCGAGAACCTTCTACTCGTTTCGAAATGACGCATGCTATTGGCATCTCATTCGCACTCATGTGTTTTAATGCGCTGATCTTCCATCTCTTTCTCGCACACTGCCTCAGAGCGCTGAATGATCTTCCGTCTCTTTCTAACACATTGCTTAGTGCGCTGAATTGTCTTGTGTCTCATTTATTATTGTTGAATGCTTGCAATATATATATACATATATATATATATATATATATATATATATATATATATATATATACATATATATATATATATATATATACATATATATATATATATATATATATATATATATATATATATATATATATATATATATATATTGTTCATGTCAGAATATTTTCAAATGGTAAAAGATTGCAAGTTTCCCATAAGCAACAGATGGCGCTTCACGCATGTTCGAAAATTATCTTTTATCTTTTCGAATAACACTCTGCTTAAGAGAGACTTCCTTTTTCCTTAGCATTAAGTAATCCGATCAACCAACAGAATCATTTCATCAAGGATTCTCCGGACAATATTTTTACGCTCCCCAGGTTCACATTGGTCCGTTCTCGAACCGTATAATTCTCTATTTCACTAAATATCAAGACGTCGTTGAAGTCTCCATTTCGAAAAGAAGTACAACTCCAGAGAGAATTTGATTTCGACACTCGTCATTTATCAAGGTGCGTTGCATTTAATATATTTCTTATTATGTCAGTTCATGGTATTTAATGCGAGCGCGTAGTCCGTCATACGAAGTCAAAAAATAAAGTTATTCATATAATAAACTTACGCGGTTTCTAATCATAAAAAAACCGAAGAATTGTGTGTGTAATATGTAAAAATTACGTTCAGAAATCCAGCTAAAAATCTGGAAGAAATACCATCAATTTGGGCTAGGGGTCATAAAAAGCCAAGTCCATAATATTTAAAATTATTTATTAATTCTTTTTTGTTGCCACAATACGGAAAATTTCGCTAAAAGTGTCCCCTGAAAAGTGAAAATTTACACATCAAAAATTACGAAAAAAAAAAAGAAAAAAAAATAGGAAATTTTAGCAAAACGTGAAAATTCCAATATATTCCTAAAAGTTCCAAAAAATCTTAATACCTATATTTACCTAAATTAAAGTGAAAAAAAAATTACTTAAAATATGTTAAAAATCTGAAAAAAAAATTTGCTAAAATTTTGAAAAGAAAAAACTGCTAAAAATCTGCTTAAAGTTTGCTAACTTTCCTAAAAAGAAATTGACTAAAAAATGTGGTAAGATTATATAAAAAAGTGATTGCTTAAAATTGTTTTATAAAATTTGCTAAAAATTGCGCTAAGAATTTTCAAAAAAATTGCTTAAAATTTCATAAAATATTTTGTTAAATTTTCCTAAAAATTTGCATACAATTTCCTATAAAAGTGGCTAAAACATTAATAAAAATTTTCCTATAAAATGTTTCTATAAAAATTTGCTAAAAAATTGATTATGTCCTAAAAAATTTTGCTAAAAAATTAGCTAAGAATTTTCTAAAAGTTTTGCGTACAATTCGACGCCCCTTACGAAAACTATTATATTAAAATTGCCTTACAAAAAAAGTATATATCACTTTTAAACGAATACGATTTCATTTTTACTTAAATAACGAATATTATAATGTTCTCAAAATATCACAGAAAATTAGTACAACAAACAGTTTTTTGTGGAAAATTGTTATGTTTCAAATTTTTAGACGAAAATTGGAGCTTTTTATTGAAATAGATTTTTTTCAAAATCATATTGCGTTGCTTTTATGTTTTGATATATGTCATTTGTAAAATTTGTTTGACAAAATTCAAAATAATTACGATATAATGATATAAAATATGCATTGCCATATACTATGTAGGTGACTCAGAAGATTAGTGTGTTGGAATACACCAGCGAATGCAACACCAAAAAATAAATAGAAAATATTTTTCTTAACCGCTTGGTAGATAACCTTCGAGAGTAAAAACATCACCCATGAAAAGTTATGATTCGGCGTTAAACTGTAGGTTCCGCTTTTTGAGTACAAATATAACATGTTTAAATGGTGAAACTATTCAGCCTAGGTTCTTCAGAACTGTATCGCTAAACTAGTATTAGTGTAATTATTATTAAGACCGTAGGACATGTCCGTTTTTAGGATTTTCGAGGTCATTTGTTATTGTATCCTAAGAAATCTACACTGTTACATTAAATTTAGGTTTTATTTCAGGACTGATACAAATTTCCAATGGTCTGTGGTCTTTATTAAACGATTACATATATTTATTACAATGCTGTAATATGTACAGGTTTTATATGAAGGCCACAATCATAAATGCATTATTCATGTTCAACAAAAGATTCCAATCGTCGTCGCAAAATTTGAATCAATTTTATATTCGTAGATACGGATATACATATGCATATTCTCGGAAATATCAAAAACATAATAGAGTTCCTGGCAAAACCATAAAACGTATTATTTTTCTCATCAAAAACAATAACGTACTTTCATTCTGAACCTTAAAAAATAACGTATTTATTTTCGTAAGGGAAAAATAATATAATAGTTTTCGTAAGGGGCGTCGAATTGTGTGCACATAAAAGATGTCATAATTGCTAAAATAAAATTTCTTAAAAAAATTACGTTTAAAAATTAAAATTTAATACAAATTTGTCTAAAAAGTATAAAATTCTATAAAATTTAGCAATTGACGAAATAAGTTGCGCTAAAATAAAGCAATTTTTTTTCTATATACTGCAAAAAGTACAGTAGCAAAATTACCGGTCAAAGATTAAATTTAAAAATAACAGGGAATATTTCAATGTATGTAATATGTCCAACATATATAATATTTTATATACATATATATTTTTTTTCGCGCCACTTTGCAACGAGCTGTTGCTATGTCCATATTTCACCACTCGATCGTAAAACTCGTTTTTTCGCAGCATATAATGGTGAGCATAATTCAATGCAATTAATGCAGTGAGAGAAAGTCTCCAATCCCTTACTCCCACATCAATTTTTATCCGAGCAATATTATCCGAGCAACGTAGATTGCAACTACGCTACACAAAGCATAAAGCATAAAGAAGAGAAACATAAACCGGTTTACCATACTACTCATTAAATTTCTAACATTCAATTGTTGCAATTGTAGCCGCGGTAGCTCAGTGGTTAGTGCGTTGGACTGCGAGCCGAAAGGTCCCCGGTTCAAGCCTGGACTGGGGCTAACAACATCTTTTCATAGAAACATTTTCTATACCGCGCTACCTCTCGTCAGTAAATGGCAAACCTACGAGAGTAAAAACCATTGCCTATGAAAAAAGCTCTCACCCGCCGTTCGGATTCGGCAATAAACTGTAGGTCCCACCACTTTGAGTACAAATATAACACGCACAGCTCAAAATGGTGAGAGAGCTCGGCCGAAGTTCTATACAGGACTGTAGCGCCAAACTATTATTATATTATTATTGTTGCAACATTTCCGGATAACCTCTGCATAAATCAAATCATTTGAGCAATTGGCGATCGCAGTAACATTTAACTCTTTGCGACTATTTATTTTTTACGTTTAAAATTTTAAAAATGTTAAACTTTGACTAAAACTTATTTACTAAAATATTTAATTATAACGCAAACAATTAATAACTAATACAAAATAATAAAAACTAAATACCAATAAAAATATTATTTCTTGAAGATTTTATTATGGAATAAAATGTACAGCGACATTTTAACAAAAATAATACGTCTAAATAATAAAAGATTTGTGCGTCAATACAAGAACGTAGTGCGCAAATAATCTGTATGCATATTCCCATATTTATTTAATAATTTATATATTTCTACATCTGATAAACTTTCTGCATATTAAAATAATTTCAAAATACGATTTTATTTCATTCGTTTTTTTTTTTAATTTTTATTATCCATTACAATTTACGGAAATTTGATTAGCCGTTTCATTCTACAATTATAAAATATTATTTACATATTTTGACAAAATATTTTAATTGCAAAAAGTTGATTTATATTGAATCCGAACTGGAGAAACATATACAATTGATTTTTTTTTTTTTTCAACAACAGAGATTTAATACGATAACAGCTTAATCTGTTATAATATTATAACCAAAGTTATAATTCAAAATTTATATTTTTTTTAATTACTTCTTGGACACAGTTGTATTTGTTTTAGACAACGTGTGTGGTTCTTTTATTTCAGTAGGGTTGAACTTCTACTTATATTTCTTCGGAATATTTCTACATTTCGTTTAAATTTTATTCTGTTTCGTACAGCTCAATTACTTCAATTTGGTTGAATTTCTACATTTTTTCTGCTTGATTTAAAAATTTTGGCTTTCAATATTTTTTCAAATATTTAAATATTTCCACATTGTTAATTACATTCCAAAAAAAAAAAGTTTCTTACCGGTGCACCATTGGGATTTCAAATATTTTAAAATATTTTTGGAATATTTCGATACTAACTTTGTGTTTGTATACTACTATTGGACTCCAAATAATTTTTTTATTGGAATATTTCAAAATTTCGTTTACATTTCACAAAACAGTTCCGTTTGGAAAGTTCGTGTCAGCATTCGCTATATATAATTTCTTTACACATTATCCATCGCGTTTTTAAATACTGCAATTGATACGATGACGTCTTCCCTGGATTCCTTCATTCGGCTGACCGACAGTCTGGTAGAGTTCGAAAGTGAGTTCAGTGAATCTCTACTAACTGGATATACCTCACATTCTTTAGAAGTACATCGCGATGCGATTTGCGTCCAGGATCTGGAACCGAAGGAGTATGGGGCAGCTGTCGGTGCCGTAGATCTGGAAATCCTGAACGTCCGATACCGAAATACCTACCACACCTACGTACGTTGCATCGCGAAGATTGGTGAACATATTCAACAATTGACATCAAGGCATGCTTCTGCGAATTCACCTAATCTGGATGGATTCTCTACCAGTTTTCGTCTTTCACCCTGCGACACGGATATTTTCAACGGCGATTACTTGTCATGGCCTTCGTTCCGTGACATGTTCACGACAGTCTATGTTAACAACACAAGACTAACTCCAGTCGAAAAATTATTTCATTTAAATTCCAAAACACGAGGCGAAGCTCGTGAAATAGTAAAAAAATCTCCACTTACAAACGAAGGATTTCCGTTGGCATGGAAAAATCTCAAGGATCGTTTTGAAAATAAACGGATCCTTGTGAATAGCCAGTTACGTATTTTATTTAACCTTTCCTCTGTTAATTCAGAATCTGGGAGTGCAATTGCAACGTGACATTCAAAATTCCATTTCCGCTTTAAAATTATACAATATTAGCATCGACAATTGGGACTTTATATTAGTTTATCTCTGTTCTTCTCGGTTGCCTGATGCAACATTGTCCCTTTGGGAACAATCACTTAGCAACAAAACAGATATTCCAAAATGGGAAGAATTGGATTCATTTCTCACAAGTCGGTATCAATCACTTGAAACCGTTTCCGATATCAAGTGTTCAACTCTTCCTAGAACACCATTTCAAAAATCCCCTCCAATTCAAAAACATCAAAATTTTCCAAGAAAAGTTAATACGTATCAAGCAAATATTTCTACTCCTACTTGCAAGATCTGCCCTAATGATCATCATACAATTCGACATTGTCCAAAATTTTTAAAAATGAACGCTTCTGATAGAATGAGTTGCGTGAAAAAAATTGGCTTGTGTATTAATTGTTTGCAAAACTTCATATGGTGAAAGATTGTAAAAGTTCTTTTAATTGTTTAAAGTGTCGCAGGCGTCACAACACCTTGCTGCACGATGATTCCTTTACATCAAATTTTACTCCTATAGTTCGTACTACTTCAACTTCTAGTTCCAGTTAAAACAACAAGGCAAGCATACAACATTCGCATGCAATCCAAATACAGTCCACTGAAGACTCCACTGCTGTTGATGCAGTTCAGACTTGTTTCGCTGCTAGGTCAAAAGGTGTTCTATTAGGGACAGCAATAGTGAATATATGTCATTTATGTGTCACTTATGCAGCTCGTGCCCTGATTGATTCAGGATCAGAAGGTACCTTTATTTCTGAGAAATTGTTTAATTTACTCAAACTTCCATGTCAAGCGATACAAGCTCAAATTTCCGGCTTGAATAATGCCATATCTGCGAACGCAAAAAAGATGTGCTTTTTTATTCTTAGTTCTCCAATTAATTCCAATATTTCAATTGAAGTATCAGCATTAGTGCTATCACAACTAACTGGTAATCTTCCAACTACTATCATCGATCCAGTTTTATTTTCCAATCTTCCTCCAATTAAACTATCTGATGCTGAATTTTTCCGAAGTTCGCATATCGATTTATTAATTGGTGGCGACTTGTTTCCAGCCATACTACTAGATGGTATAAAGCGTAATATCTGCAATTCATTAATTGCTCAAGAAACCATTTTTGGATGGATTCTTACTGGTCCAATAACGCGTCAGAAAGATAACAATTCTCCTAATATTGTTTCATATTTCAATGAAGTATCTCTAGATAAAGAGATTGCTCGTTTTTGGGAGGTGGAAGATCTTCCTCAAAAACAATCTATGTCTTATTCCGATCGCTTTTGCGAAGAAATTTACGCCCGTACTACAAAAAGAGATGAAAGTGGTCGATACATCGTTTCTCTTCCATTTAAAGAACAATTTACAAATGAATTAAAGCTCGGTTATTCCCGTTCGATCGCTTCCGCTCAATTTTATAGAAACAAATCTCGACTTTGCAAAAATCCTGATTTTAAAACACAATATGATAACGTCATTCGTGAGTACCTTGAATTAGGTCACATGACATTAGTTTCCACTCCAAAGTTCGATATATTTCCACGAAATTATTACATACCTCATCATGCAATAATAAAACCAGAAAGCACGACTACAAAGGTTCGTGTGGTTTTTAATGCATCTAATTCTTCGGCTAATAAAGTAAGTTTAAATGATATTCTCCATATAGGCCCTGTACTCCAAGCTGATCTGACTCTCCTAATATTAAAATGGAGATTTTATCGTTTTGTTTTCAATGGTGACATCCAAAAGATATATCGCCAAATTTTGGTTGATCCTTCCCAGATTTCTAAATTGTTTGATACAGCCGGATGGCTGGCCCCTTGTATTGTTTTAGCCAAAATGCTTATGCAGCAAATTTGGTTAGAGCAAATTGGCTGGGATGAAAATTTGCCTTCCAATTGCCTTCAAACTTGGCATACTTTCCATGATAATTTTAAATATATCAATACGATCAAAATTCCAAGATGGAATCAATATACTCCGAACAGCGAATAGAATTTCATTGCTTTTGTGATGCATCGGAAAAAGCATACGCAGCAACCATTTACGTACGCATTGATTCCGCATCTACTCTAATTTCAACGCATTTACTGGCTGCCAAAACAAGGTGGCACCAGTAAAAACTCTTTCAATTCCAAGACTTGAGCTCTGCGGAGCTGTTCTCCTAGCTGAAATGGTCGACAATATTATTCCTCAGTTACCTGTCCAAAAATGCAAAACTTTCTTTTGGACAGACTCCACCATTGTCCTAGTATGGCTGCGAAAACCGCCATGTCAATGGAAAACATTTGTAGCGAATCGTGTTTCAAAAATAGTCCAAAGTGTCGGCCATGCAAATTGGTTTCATGTCGACTCACAACACAATCCAGCAGATTTAGCAAGCCGTGGAATTTGTCCACAAGAACTTGCCAATCATACCTTGTGGTGGCACGGCACTGAGTGGTTACAGTTTCCAACGTCTAGCTGGCCCTCATTAATTCCAAATGAAAATCATAAAACGGAACTCGAAATGAAACCAATTCAAACACATTTTACTTATTTCCAAAATTATGAAGATATCCTCGATCGTTTTTCATCATTTCCAAGAGCAATTCGCGTAATTGCATATATATTCCGATTTTTCGAACGTACTCATCCAACACTTAGATCAACATTTTCCAAAAATTCAACTTCAATTTCTAGTTCCGAAGTTGATCTAGTAAAAAAACGGCTTGTAATCCTATGCCAAAAGGTGGCTTATCCGTCAGAGTACAAATCTCTTTCACGTAAAGATTCCATTTCAACTTCAAGCAGTTTACTCAGCTTAAATCCTTTTATCGACGACGCTGGAATTCTAAGAGTATGTGGAAGACTCGTGTCTTCACCGATTATGTCCTACGATGAACGTCACCCGATTATTATTCCTTATAATTGTCAGTGGTCTCGTTTATTAGTTCGTTTTATTCATGATATTTCCATACACGGTGGAAACCAATTAGTCCTTCGATTGATTAGATTACTATTTTGGATACCCAAAGTAAAAAATCTAATCAAAACTACTATTCATAATTGTAAAATATGTGTTTTATATAAACAAAAAATTGGAGAACAAATTATGGAAGCTCTACCGCCTGAACGAACTATTCTTACACGCCCATTCGCTCATACCGGGTTAGATTTCGCTGGGCCTTTCGATATAAAAAATTATACAGGCCGAGCTTGTTTAATTACGAAAGGATACGTTTGTGTCTTTGTTTGTTTTGCTACAAAGGCAATGCATTTAGAACCTACTAGCTCACTTAGTACTCCAGCATTTTTAACTACTTTCCAACGCTTTGTATCAAGACGCGGTTGTCCTATACATTTATATTCTGATAATGGAAAAACGTTTGTTGGCGCGTCCAAAGAATTGGTGCGAGATTTTCAACAGGTTTCCAGGACAGCGTTATCATCCAACTTCATTTACCAAAATTTAACTTGGCAGTTCATTCCGCCTGGTGCTCCTCATATGGGTGGCCTATGGGAGGCAGGCGTGAAGAGTTTCAAAACTCACTTTAAGAAAGTAGCGGGTTCATTAAAGTATACATTCGAAGAATTTTCCACGCTCTGGGCAAGAATTGAAGCTTGTCTAAATTCTCGACCGATTTCGACAATGTCAGAAGATCCGTCTGACTGTACTGCGTTAACTCCAGGCCATTTTCCGATTGGTGGCCCACTTTTATCTCCAATTGATCCAAAGGTTGATCAGCAACCTGTCTCTGTCATAAATCGATGGCAGAGGCTTAAGGCATTACAACAACAATTTTGTTTCCGATGGAAATCCGAATATTTAAAAGTGTTGCATAAACGCAACAAATGAAAAACTCCACAAGAAAATTTAAATGTTAATTCTGTGGTCGTCATACGTGACGAAAATCTGCCACCAAATGAATGACGTTTAGGCAGAGTCACGAAAGTTTATTTCGGAAATGACAATAGAGTTCGGGTAGCCGATGTGCTTACCGAACGAGGTTCTGTGACTCGTCCAATTGTCAAACTTGTAGTCCTACCGACAAACTGAAATTTTGTTATTCTATTTCAATTTCCTTGTTCTTATTACTATTTTGTTTTCAGCTATTTTTAAAATGCCTAAAGCCAACAACAACTACCGTGACGCTCGTAACGCTGGTCGTTTCTCCAGTTACAAAATTTTTCAGTGCCGAATCTGCAATCGTCCTCATGCTCTTAAAAACTGCTACAAATTTTTAGACATGAACACCGAAGAACGCATGCGCGTAGTTCTCCTGCACAAATATTGTTCCAATTGTTTGGCTCATCAGCATTCACGCGGCACTTGCTTCAGCAAAGCTGGGTGTCATTACTGCAAGGAGGACCACCACACAATTCTCCATCTTCACGAACGTCTCAGGAACAGCCATACAACTGTTCAATCCACTTCGGCATCCTCATCAATATCCATGTCCTCCATTTTATCCCTACACGTCGTAACTCTCTTGCCAACAGTCTTATTACGAATACACCATGACGGAAAACTACACTTCGCATGAGCTTTAATTGATTCCTGTGGTACAGCTAGTTGTATTTCAGATACACTAGTTCGACAGCTTAAGATCAGCACTACCAAAATTGGCAAGGACGACGTATGTGCCATAGTATTACGAGCCCACTCCGATCTCAATGTTAAGCTTGAGGTTACAATGCGTGTGGAATTTGAGATGAGTTTGAAAACGCCTTCAAAATCATTAGATGCTACTACTAAAAGCAAATTTTCCAATCTAGTCTTAGCCGATCCAAACTTTTTCAAGTCCTCTTCCATATCTTTGGCATTGGCTGCTGATGTTTACCAAAAAATAATCCTAGCAGGGGTCATACCGAGCAACGGTGGACTATCTTTTACGCGAAATACGATTTTTGGTTGGAACTTGTCTGGATCCTGCGCTATCTAATAAACGTTTACAAAAATTAGATTTGAACAAATAATTTTAATTAAGGAATAAGCCTAATGTATATAAACTCGCACTTTAAACAAACATGAACTACATAATGAAATATTAGCAACGCATTTTATATTTATAATAATCCTATATTATATCTATATTATATTAAAATGAATTTAAATAAAAAACAAAATATTCCTTATTATTCAACAATTACCATTTGCATACATCATACAGAAATAGAATTGAATTTAAATTGCAGCTGTACTGCAAGGTGGGCAGCGATGTTCATGTCCGAATATTTTCAAATGGTAAAAGATTGCAAGTTTCCCTTAAGCATAATTTTCCTAACAGATGGCGCTTCACGCATGTTCGAAAATTATCTTTTATCTATTCGAATAACACTCTGCTTAAGAGAGACTTCCTTTTTCCTTAGCATTAAGTTATCCGATCACTTGTGATACAACTACGAAACCAAGAGAATTATTTCATCAAGGCTTCTCCGGACAATATTTTTACGCTCCCCAGGTTCACATATATATATATATATATATATATATATATATATATATATATATATATATATATATATATATATATATATATATATATATATATTGTTACGAAGTGTGCGAGAAAGAGATGGAAGATCAGCGCATTAAAACACATGAGTGCGAATGAGATGCCAATAGCATGCGTCATTCACGAAACGAGTAGAAGGTTCTCGAAACAAGTCGAAGCTTGTCGAAACGTGTCGAATTGATGCATGCAGTATATAAGGGAGCCGCATCTGAGGTACAGCACTTTAGTAGTGATTGTAAAGTGGTCGAGGGCATCTCGTGTGATAATTGTCAAGTTAAATTGTGGACATGCAGCAGTTGTTAGAATTTGTTATTAGTAAAGTTGTTTATTAAAGTGAATTAATAAAGTTAATTGTTTTAATTTAAACCAAACATAAGAGTGTTTTTATTTTGTACACAATCCAGAGATACGAACTTTTAGATCAGTTTTCCATAGCTGAATTTACGTAACATTGGTGTCAGAAGTGGGATTGTGATACAAAATGGTTAAATTCGAACAACTTAAAGTCGACCAGCTAAAGAATGAGCTGGCGATTCATAATCTTCCAACTGTAGGTACGAAAGTAGAGCTACAAAAGCGTCTAATGGAAGAATTAGAGAACCAAGGCTTTGACCTCGCAGAGCACGAGTTTGAAGTGGAAGCTGCAACAGCGTCATCGAAAAGTGTGGACACGGAGCAAACAGTACAGTCCCAAAGTTTTGATATGAGCCAGTTGCTCGGCAATACAACAACAGCTCCAACAAAATTCGACCAGAATGGAACAGAAACTTCTAGAAAATTCAAAACAGCTTCAAGAAAATTCCAACAAATTAGATCAAAAATTTCAAGAAAATTCCAACCAAATTCAAGAAAATTCCAACAAAAACAATAACGTACTTTCATTCTGAACCTTAAAAAATAACGTATTTATTTTCGTAAGGGAAAAATAATATAATAGTTTTCGTAAGGGGCGTCGAATTGTGTGCACATAAAAGATGTCATAATTGCTAAAATAAAATTTCTTAAAAAAATTACGTTTAAAAATTAAAATTTAATACAAATTTGTCTAAAAAGTATAAAATTCTATAAAATTTAGCAATTGACGAAATAAGTTGCGCTAAAATAAAGCAATTTTTTTTCTATATACTGCAAAAAGTACAGTAGCAAAATTACCGGTCAAAGATTAAATTTAAAAATAACAGGGAATATTTCAATGTATGTAATATGTCCAACATATATAATATTTTATATACATATATATTTTTTTTCGCGCCACTTTGCAACGAGCTGTTGCTATGTCCATATTTCACCACTCGATCGTAAAACTCGTTTTTTCGCAGCATATAATGGTGAGCATAATTCAATGCAATTAATGCAGTGAGAGAAAGTCTCCAATCCCTTACTCCCACATCAATTTTTATCCGAGCAATATTATCCGAGCAACGTAGATTGCAACTACGCTACACAAAGCATAAAGCATAAAGAAGAGAAACATAAACCGGTTTACCATACTACTCATTAAATTTCTAACATTCAATTGTTGCAATTGTAGCCGCGGTAGCTCAGTGGTTAGTGCGTTGGACTGCGAGCCGAAAGGTCCCCGGTTCAAGCCTGGACTGGGGCTAACAACATCTTTTCATAGAAACATTTTCTATACCGCGCTACCTCTCGTCAGTAAATGGCAAACCTACGAGAGTAAAAACCATTGCCTATGAAAAAAGCTCTCACCCGCCGTTCGGATTCGGCAATAAACTGTAGGTCCCACCACTTTGAGTACAAATATAACACGCACAGCTCAAAATGGTGAGAGAGCTCGGCCGAAGTTCTATACAGGACTGTAGCGCCAAACTATTATTATATTATTATTGTTGCAACATTTCCGGATAACCTCTGCATAAATCAAATCATTTGAGCAATTGGCGATCGCAGTAACATTTAACTCTTTGCGACTATTTATTTTTTACGTTTAAAATTTTAAAAATGTTAAACTTTGACTAAAACTTATTTACTAAAATATTTAATTATAACGCAAACAATTAATAACTAATACAAAATAATAAAAACTAAATACCAATAAAAATATTATTTCTTGAAGATTTTATTATGGAATAAAATGTACAGCGACATTTTAACAAAAATAATACGTCTAAATAATAAAAGATTTGTGCGTCAATACAAGAACGTAGTGCGCAAATAATCTGTATGCATATTCCCATATTTATTTAATAATTTATATATTTCTACATCTGATAAACTTTCTGCATATTAAAATAATTTCAAAATACGATTTTATTTCATTCGTTTTTTTTTTTAATTTTTATTATCCATTACAATTTACGGAAATTTGATTAGCCGTTTCATTCTACAATTATAAAATATTATTTACATATTTTGACAAAATATTTTAATTGCAAAAAGTTGATTTATATTGAATCCGAACTGGAGAAACATATACAATTGATTTTTTTTTTTTTTCAACAACAGAGATTTAATACGATAACAGCTTAATCTGTTATAATATTATAACCAAAGTTATAATTCAAAATTTATATTTTTTTTAATTACTTCTTGGACACAGTTGTATTTGTTTTAGACAACGTGTGTGGTTCTTTTATTTCAGTAGGGTTGAACTTCTACTTATATTTCTTCGGAATATTTCTACATTTCGTTTAAATTTTATTCTGTTTCGTACAGCTCAATTACTTCAATTTGGTTGAATTTCTACATTTTTTCTGCTTGATTTAAAAATTTTGGCTTTCAATATTTTTTCAAATATTTAAATATTTCCACATTGTTAATTACATTCCAAAAAAAAAAAGTTTCTTACCGGTGCACCATTGGGATTTCAAATATTTTAAAATATTTTTGGAATATTTCGATACTAACTTTGTGTTTGTATACTACTATTGGACTCCAAATAATTTTTTTATTGGAATATTTCAAAATTTCGTTTACATTTCACAAAACAGTTCCGTTTGGAAAGTTCGTGTCAGCATTCGCTATATATAATTTCTTTACACATTATCCATCGCGTTTTTAAATACTGCAATTGATACGATGACGTCTTCCCTGGATTCCTTCATTCGGCTGACCGACAGTCTGGTAGAGTTCGAAAGTGAGTTCAGTGAATCTCTACTAACTGGATATACCTCACATTCTTTAGAAGTACATCGCGATGCGATTTGCGTCCAGGATCTGGAACCGAAGGAGTATGGGGCAGCTGTCGGTGCCGTAGATCTGGAAATCCTGAACGTCCGATACCGAAATACCTACCACACCTACGTACGTTGCATCGCGAAGATTGGTGAACATATTCAACAATTGACATCAAGGCATGCTTCTGCGAATTCACCTAATCTGGATGGATTCTCTACCAGTTTTCGTCTTTCACCCTGCGACACGGATATTTTCAACGGCGATTACTTGTCATGGCCTTCGTTCCGTGACATGTTCACGACAGTCTATGTTAACAACACAAGACTAACTCCAGTCGAAAAATTATTTCATTTAAATTCCAAAACACGAGGCGAAGCTCGTGAAATAGTAAAAAAATCTCCACTTACAAACGAAGGATTTCCGTTGGCATGGAAAAATCTCAAGGATCGTTTTGAAAATAAACGGATCCTTGTGAATAGCCAGTTACGTATTTTATTTAACCTTTCCTCTGTTAATTCAGAATCTGGGAGTGCAATTGCAACGTGACATTCAAAATTCCATTTCCGCTTTAAAATTATACAATATTAGCATCGACAATTGGGACTTTATATTAGTTTATCTCTGTTCTTCTCGGTTGCCTGATGCAACATTGTCCCTTTGGGAACAATCACTTAGCAACAAAACAGATATTCCAAAATGGGAAGAATTGGATTCATTTCTCACAAGTCGGTATCAATCACTTGAAACCGTTTCCGATATCAAGTGTTCAACTCTTCCTAGAACACCATTTCAAAAATCCCCTCCAATTCAAAAACATCAAAATTTTCCAAGAAAAGTTAATACGTATCAAGCAAATATTTCTACTCCTACTTGCAAGATCTGCCCTAATGATCATCATACAATTCGACATTGTCCAAAATTTTTAAAAATGAACGCTTCTGATAGAATGAGTTGCGTGAAAAAAATTGGCTTGTGTATTAATTGTTTGCAAAACTTCATATGGTGAAAGATTGTAAAAGTTCTTTTAATTGTTTAAAGTGTCGCAGGCGTCACAACACCTTGCTGCACGATGATTCCTTTACATCAAATTTTACTCCTATAGTTCGTACTACTTCAACTTCTAGTTCCAGTTAAAACAACAAGGCAAGCATACAACATTCGCATGCAATCCAAATACAGTCCACTGAAGACTCCACTGCTGTTGATGCAGTTCAGACTTGTTTCGCTGCTAGGTCAAAAGGTGTTCTATTAGGGACAGCAATAGTGAATATATGTCATTTATGTGTCACTTATGCAGCTCGTGCCCTGATTGATTCAGGATCAGAAGGTACCTTTATTTCTGAGAAATTGTTTAATTTACTCAAACTTCCATGTCAAGCGATACAAGCTCAAATTTCCGGCTTGAATAATGCCATATCTGCGAACGCAAAAAAGATGTGCTTTTTTATTCTTAGTTCTCCAATTAATTCCAATATTTCAATTGAAGTATCAGCATTAGTGCTATCACAACTAACTGGTAATCTTCCAACTACTATCATCGATCCAGTTTTATTTTCCAATCTTCCTCCAATTAAACTATCTGATGCTGAATTTTTCCGAAGTTCGCATATCGATTTATTAATTGGTGGCGACTTGTTTCCAGCCATACTACTAGATGGTATAAAGCGTAATATCTGCAATTCATTAATTGCTCAAGAAACCATTTTTGGATGGATTCTTACTGGTCCAATAACGCGTCAGAAAGATAACAATTCTCCTAATATTGTTTCATATTTCAATGAAGTATCTCTAGATAAAGAGATTGCTCGTTTTTGGGAGGTGGAAGATCTTCCTCAAAAACAATCTATGTCTTATTCCGATCGCTTTTGCGAAGAAATTTACGCCCGTACTACAAAAAGAGATGAAAGTGGTCGATACATCGTTTCTCTTCCATTTAAAGAACAATTTACAAATGAATTAAAGCTCGGTTATTCCCGTTCGATCGCTTCCGCTCAATTTTATAGAAACAAATCTCGACTTTGCAAAAATCCTGATTTTAAAACACAATATGATAACGTCATTCGTGAGTACCTTGAATTAGGTCACATGACATTAGTTTCCACTCCAAAGTTCGATATATTTCCACGAAATTATTACATACCTCATCATGCAATAATAAAACCAGAAAGCACGACTACAAAGGTTCGTGTGGTTTTTAATGCATCTAATTCTTCGGCTAATAAAGTAAGTTTAAATGATATTCTCCATATAGGCCCTGTACTCCAAGCTGATCTGACTCTCCTAATATTAAAATGGAGATTTTATCGTTTTGTTTTCAATGGTGACATCCAAAAGATATATCGCCAAATTTTGGTTGATCCTTCCCAGATTTCTAAATTGTTTGATACAGCCGGATGGCTGGCCCCTTGTATTGTTTTAGCCAAAATGCTTATGCAGCAAATTTGGTTAGAGCAAATTGGCTGGGATGAAAATTTGCCTTCCAATTGCCTTCAAACTTGGCATACTTTCCATGATAATTTTAAATATATCAATACGATCAAAATTCCAAGATGGAATCAATATACTCCGAACAGCGAATAGAATTTCATTGCTTTTGTGATGCATCGGAAAAAGCATACGCAGCAACCATTTACGTACGCATTGATTCCGCATCTACTCTAATTTCAACGCATTTACTGGCTGCCAAAACAAGGTGGCACCAGTAAAAACTCTTTCAATTCCAAGACTTGAGCTCTGCGGAGCTGTTCTCCTAGCTGAAATGGTCGACAATATTATTCCTCAGTTACCTGTCCAAAAATGCAAAACTTTCTTTTGGACAGACTCCACCATTGTCCTAGTATGGCTGCGAAAACCGCCATGTCAATGGAAAACATTTGTAGCGAATCGTGTTTCAAAAATAGTCCAAAGTGTCGGCCATGCAAATTGGTTTCATGTCGACTCACAACACAATCCAGCAGATTTAGCAAGCCGTGGAATTTGTCCACAAGAACTTGCCAATCATACCTTGTGGTGGCACGGCACTGAGTGGTTACAGTTTCCAACGTCTAGCTGGCCCTCATTAATTCCAAATGAAAATCATAAAACGGAACTCGAAATGAAACCAATTCAAACACATTTTACTTATTTCCAAAATTATGAAGATATCCTCGATCGTTTTTCATCATTTCCAAGAGCAATTCGCGTAATTGCATATATATTCCGATTTTTCGAACGTACTCATCCAACACTTAGATCAACATTTTCCAAAAATTCAACTTCAATTTCTAGTTCCGAAGTTGATCTAGTAAAAAAACGGCTTGTAATCCTATGCCAAAAGGTGGCTTATCCGTCAGAGTACAAATCTCTTTCACGTAAAGATTCCATTTCAACTTCAAGCAGTTTACTCAGCTTAAATCCTTTTATCGACGACGCTGGAATTCTAAGAGTATGTGGAAGACTCGTGTCTTCACCGATTATGTCCTACGATGAACGTCACCCGATTATTATTCCTTATAATTGTCAGTGGTCTCGTTTATTAGTTCGTTTTATTCATGATATTTCCATACACGGTGGAAACCAATTAGTCCTTCGATTGATTAGATTACTATTTTGGATACCCAAAGTAAAAAATCTAATCAAAACTACTATTCATAATTGTAAAATATGTGTTTTATATAAACAAAAAATTGGAGAACAAATTATGGAAGCTCTACCGCCTGAACGAACTATTCTTACACGCCCATTCGCTCATACCGGGTTAGATTTCGCTGGGCCTTTCGATATAAAAAATTATACAGGCCGAGCTTGTTTAATTACGAAAGGATACGTTTGTGTCTTTGTTTGTTTTGCTACAAAGGCAATGCATTTAGAACCTACTAGCTCACTTAGTACTCCAGCATTTTTAACTACTTTCCAACGCTTTGTATCAAGACGCGGTTGTCCTATACATTTATATTCTGATAATGGAAAAACGTTTGTTGGCGCGTCCAAAGAATTGGTGCGAGATTTTCAACAGGTTTCCAGGACAGCGTTATCATCCAACTTCATTTACCAAAATTTAACTTGGCAGTTCATTCCGCCTGGTGCTCCTCATATGGGTGGCCTATGGGAGGCAGGCGTGAAGAGTTTCAAAACTCACTTTAAGAAAGTAGCGGGTTCATTAAAGTATACATTCGAAGAATTTTCCACGCTCTGGGCAAGAATTGAAGCTTGTCTAAATTCTCGACCGATTTCGACAATGTCAGAAGATCCGTCTGACTGTACTGCGTTAACTCCAGGCCATTTTCCGATTGGTGGCCCACTTTTATCTCCAATTGATCCAAAGGTTGATCAGCAACCTGTCTCTGTCATAAATCGATGGCAGAGGCTTAAGGCATTACAACAACAATTTTGTTTCCGATGGAAATCCGAATATTTAAAAGTGTTGCATAAACGCAACAAATGAAAAACTCCACAAGAAAATTTAAATGTTAATTCTGTGGTCGTCATACGTGACGAAAATCTGCCACCAAATGAATGACGTTTAGGCAGAGTCACGAAAGTTTATTTCGGAAATGACAATAGAGTTCGGGTAGCCGATGTGCTTACCGAACGAGGTTCTGTGACTCGTCCAATTGTCAAACTTGTAGTCCTACCGACAAACTGAAATTTTGTTATTCTATTTCAATTTCCTTGTTCTTATTACTATTTTGTTTTCAGCTATTTTTAAAATGCCTAAAGCCAACAACAACTACCGTGACGCTCGTAACGCTGGTCGTTTCTCCAGTTACAAAATTTTTCAGTGCCGAATCTGCAATCGTCCTCATGCTCTTAAAAACTGCTACAAATTTTTAGACATGAACACCGAAGAACGCATGCGCGTAGTTCTCCTGCACAAATATTGTTCCAATTGTTTGGCTCATCAGCATTCACGCGGCACTTGCTTCAGCAAAGCTGGGTGTCATTACTGCAAGGAGGACCACCACACAATTCTCCATCTTCACGAACGTCTCAGGAACAGCCATACAACTGTTCAATCCACTTCGGCATCCTCATCAATATCCATGTCCTCCATTTTATCCCTACACGTCGTAACTCTCTTGCCAACAGTCTTATTACGAATACACCATGACGGAAAACTACACTTCGCATGAGCTTTAATTGATTCCTGTGGTACAGCTAGTTGTATTTCAGATACACTAGTTCGACAGCTTAAGATCAGCACTACCAAAATTGGCAAGGACGACGTATGTGCCATAGTATTACGAGCCCACTCCGATCTCAATGTTAAGCTTGAGGTTACAATGCGTGTGGAATTTGAGATGAGTTTGAAAACGCCTTCAAAATCATTAGATGCTACTACTAAAAGCAAATTTTCCAATCTAGTCTTAGCCGATCCAAACTTTTTCAAGTCCTCTTCCATATCTTTGGCATTGGCTGCTGATGTTTACCAAAAAATAATCCTAGCAGGGGTCATACCGAGCAACGGTGGACTATCTTTTACGCGAAATACGATTTTTGGTTGGAACTTGTCTGGATCCTGCGCTATCTAATAAACGTTTACAAAAATTAGATTTGAACAAATAATTTTAATTAAGGAATAAGCCTAATGTATATAAACTCGCACTTTAAACAAACATGAACTACATAATGAAATATTAGCAACGCATTTTATATTTATAATAATCCTATATTATATCTATATTATATTAAAATGAATTTAAATAAAAAACAAAATATTCCTTATTATTCAACAATTACCATTTGCATACATCATACAGAAATAGAATTGAATTTAAATTGCAGCTGTACTGCAAGGTGGGCAGCGATGTTCATGTCCGAATATTTTCAAATGGTAAAAGATTGCAAGTTTCCCTTAAGCATAATTTTCCTAACAGATGGCGCTTCACGCATGTTCGAAAATTATCTTTTATCTATTCGAATAACACTCTGCTTAAGAGAGACTTCCTTTTTCCTTAGCATTAAGTTATCCGATCACTTGTGATACAACTACGAAACCAAGAGAATTATTTCATCAAGGCTTCTCCGGACAATATTTTTACGCTCCCCAGGTTCACATATATATATATATATATATATATATATATATATATATATATATATATATATATATATATTGTTACGAAGTGTGCGAGAAAGAGATGGAAGATCAGCGCATTAAAACACATGAGTGCGAATGAGATGCCAATAGCATGCGTCATTCACGAAACGAGTAGAAGGTTCTCGAAACAAGTCGAAGCTTGTCGAAACGTGTCGAATTGATGCATGCAGTATATAAGGGAGCCGCATCTGAGGTACAGCACTTTAGTAGTGATTGTAAAGTGGTCGAGGGCATCTCGTGTGATAATTGTCAAGTTAAATTGTGGACATGCAGCAGTTGTTAGAATTTGTTATTAGTAAAGTTGTTTATTAAAGTGAATTAATAAAGTTAATTGTTTTAATTTAAACCAAACATAAGAGTGTTTTTATTTTGTACACAATCCAGAGATACGAACTTTTAGATCAGTTTTCCATAGCTGAATTTACGTAACATTGGTGTCAGAAGTGGGATTGTGATACAAAATGGTTAAATTCGAACAACTTAAAGTCGACCAGCTAAAGAATGAGCTGGCGATTCATAATCTTCCAACTGTAGGTACGAAAGTAGAGCTACAAAAGCGTCTAATGGAAGAATTAGAGAACCAAGGCTTTGACCTCGCAGAGCACGAGTTTGAAGTGGAAGCTGCAACAGCGTCATCGAAAAGTGTGGACACGGAGCAAACAGTACAGTCCCAAAGTTTTGATATGAGCCAGTTGCTCGGCAATACAACAACAGCTCCAAGAAAATTCGACCAGAATGGAACAGAAACTTCTAGAAAATTCAAAACAGCTTCAAGAAAATTCCAACAAATTAGATCAAAAATTTCAAGAAAATTCCAACCAAATTCAAGAAAATTCCAACAAAATGGAGCAGAAATTTCAAGAAAATTCCAGCAAAATGGAACAGAAACTTCTAGAGAATTCCAACAAACATCAAATAAAAATGTAGGAAAAGATGCAGGAACATTCGAAGCAACTTCTGGAAGTTTCGAATACGCTCCATGTCAAAGTAAAGGTGCTTGAGGCACATGTAAATGACATGGAAGTGAGCGTTGACGATAAGATTCAAAGATTGGAAAATAACGTTGATGAGAAATATCATGGAATCGATAAAAAGCTACAGAAAATTCAAAAGGACTTCGATATATTACAGTTAAATGGACCCACACAGCATTTTGTTAGTGGTACGAGACTAAAGTCACCGTTTTACGATGGAAGTACACAGCGTTCAACATTTTCAAGCTGCAATTTCAGACCACGGCTGTAAGTAATCGGTGGAACAATGAGGACAGCGTAGCTGCACTTATCGTAGCGCTAAAAGGAGGCGCAGACTGTTCCAGAAAGCGATAGAAACAGTTACACAGCGGTTATGGCTGCACTGCAACGGAAATATGGATGTGATCACATGAAGCAGATCTACAGAATGGAACTAAAGTGCCGAATGCAAAGAAATGGTGAAACAATGCAGGCGTATGCAGCGGACGTCGAGAGGCTTGCGCATTTGTCGTATTCAGATTCAGCAAGTGATTTCATAGAAAAGTGCAAAATCGAAGCGTTTGTTGATGGCATACGCGATCAGGAGACAAAACGTGCAACAGTGATTGCGCCCAAGGTAACATTTACGGAAACGGTTACCATCGCTCTAACACAGGAGACAGCAATGCGTTGTGCCAATCGGCTCCAAAGGCACGTAGAATTGATTGGAGAACGATGATTTATTTCAAGTAGTGTGCGAACACACATCAGCCAACAAAGATACCCAGCTCGTAACGCTGGTCGTTTCTCCAGTTACAAAATTTTCAGTGCCGAATCTGCAATCGTCCTCATGCTCTTAAAAACTGCTACAAATTTTTAGACATGAACACCGAAGAACGCATGCGCGTAGTTCTCCTGCACAAATATTGTTCCAATTGTTTGGCTCATCAGCATTCACGCGGCACTTGCTTCAGCAAAGCTGGGTGTCATTACTGCAAGGAGGACCACCACACAATTCTCCATCTTCACGAACGTCTCAGGAACAGCCATACAACTGTTCAATCCACTTCGGCATCCTCATCAATATCCATGTCCTCCATTTTATCCCTACACGTCGTAACTCTCTTGCCAACAGTCTTATTACGAATACACCATGACGGAAAACTACACTTCGCATGAGCTTTAATTGATTCCTGTGGTACAGCTAGTTGTATTTCAGATACACTAGTTCGACAGCTTAAGATCAGCACTACCAAAATTGGCAAGGACGACGTATGTGCCATAGTATTACGAGCCCACTCCGATCTCAATGTTAAGCTTGAGGTTACAATGCGTGTGGAATTTGAGATGAGTTTGAAAACGCCTTCAAAATCATTAGATGCTACTACTAAAAGCAAATTTTCCAATCTAGTCTTAGCCGATCCAAACTTTTTCAAGTCCTCTTCCATATCTTTGGCATTGGCTGCTGATGTTTACCAAAAAATAATCCTAGCAGGGGTCATACCGAGCAACGGCGGACTCCCTTTTGCGCGAAATACGATTTTTGGTTGGAACTTGTCTGGATCCTGCGCTATCTAATAAACGTTTACAAAAATGAGATTTGAACAAATAATTTTAATTAAGGAATATGCCTAATGTATATAAACTCGCACTTTAAACAAACATGAACTACATAATGAAATATTAGCAACGCATTTTATATTTATAATAATCCTATATTATATCTATATTATATTAAAATGAATTTAAATAAAAAACAAAATATTCCTTATTATTCAACAATTACCATTTGCATACATCATACAGAAATAGAATTGAATTTTAATTGCAGCTGTACTGCAAGGTGGGCAGCGATGTTCATGTCCGAATATTTTCAAATGGTAAAAGATTGCAAGTTTCCCTTAAGCATAATTTTCCTAACAGATGGCGCTTCACGCATGTTCGAAAGTTATCTTTTATCTTTTCGAATAACACTCTGCTTAAGAGAGACTTCCTTTTTCCTTAGCATTAAGTTATCCGATCACTTGTGATACAACTACGAAACCAAGAGAATTATTTCATCAAGGCTTCTCCGGACAATATTTTTACGCTCCCCAGGTTCACATATATATATATATATATATATATATATATATATACATATATATATATATATATATATATATATATATATATATATATATATATATATATATATATATATATATATATATATATTGTTACGAAGTGTGCGAGAAAGATATGGAAGATCAGCGCATTAAAACACATGAGTGCGAATGAGATGCCAATAGCATGCGTCATTCACGAAACGAGTAGAAGGTTCTCGAAACAAGTCGAAGCTTGTCGAAACGTGTCGAATTGATACATGCAGTATATAAGGGAGCCGCATCTGAGGTACAGCACTTTAGTAGTGATTGTAAAGTGGTCGAGGGCATCTCGTGTGATAATTGTCAAGTTAAATTGTGGACATGCAGCAGTTGTTAGAATTTGTTATTAGTAAAGTTGTTTATTAAAGTGAATTAATAAAGTTAATTGTTTTAATTTAAACCAAACATAAGAGTGTTTTTATTTTGTACACAATCCAGAGATACGAACTTTTAGATCAGTTTTCCATAGCTGAATTTACGTAACATTGGTGTCAGAAGTGGGATTGTGATACAAAATGGTTAAATTCGAACAACTTAAAGTCGACCAGCTAAAGAATGAGCTGGCGATTCATAATCTTCCAACTGTAGGTACGAAAGTAGAGCTACAAAAGCATCTAATGGAAGAATTAGCTGAATTTACGTAACATTGGTGTCAGAAGTGGGATTGTGATACAAAATGGTTAAATTCGAACAACTTAAAGTCGACCAGCTAAAGAATGAGCTGGCGATTCATAATCTTCCAACTGTAGGTACGAAAGTAGAGCTACAAAAGCGTCTAATGGAAGAATTAGAGAACCAAGGCTTTGACCTCGCAGAGCACGAGTTTGAAGTGGAAGCTGCAACAGCGTCATCGAAAAGTGTGGACACGGAGCAAACAGTACAGTCCCAAAGTTTTGATATGAGCCAGTTGCTCGGCAATACAACAACAGCTCCAAGAAAATTCGACCAGAATGGAACAGAAACTTCTAGAAAATTCAAAACAGCTTCAAGAAAATTCCAACAAATTAGATCAAAAATTTCAAGAAAATTCCAACCAAATTCAAGAAAATTCCAACAAAATGGAGCAGAAATTTCAAGAAAATTCCAGCAAAATGGAACAGAAACTTCTAGAGAATTCCAACAAACATCAAATAAAAATGTAGGAAAAGATGCAGGAAAAGATGCAGGAACATTCGAAGCAACTTCTGGAAGTTTCGAATACGCTCCATGTCAAAGTAAAGGTGCTTGAGGCACATGTAAATGACATGGAAGTGAGCGTTGACGATAAGATTCAAAGATTGGAAAATAACGTTGATGAGAAATATCATGGAATCGATAAAAAGCTACAGAAAATTCAAAAGGACTTCGATATATTACAGTTAAATGGACCCACACAGCATTTTGTTAGTGGTACGAGACTAAAGTCACCGTTTTACGATGGAAGTACACAGCGTTCAACATTTTCAAGCTGCAATTTCAGACCACGGCTGTAAGTAATCGGTGGAACAATGAGGACAGCGTAGCTGCACTTATCGTAGCGCTAAAAGGAGGCGCAGACTGTTCCAGAAAGCGATAGAAACAGTTACACAGCGGTTATGGCTGCACTGCAACGGAAATATGGATGTGATCACATGAAGCAGATCTACAGAATGGAACTAAAGTGCCGAATGCAAAGAAATGGTGAAACAATGCAGGCGTATGCAGCGGACGTCGAGAGGCTTGCGCATTTGTCGTATTCAGATTCAGCAAGTGATTTCATAGAAAAGTGCAAAATCGAAGCGTTTGTTGATGGCATACGCGATCAGGAGACAAAACGTGCAACAGTGATTGCGCCCAAGGTAACATTTACGGAAACGGTTACCATCGCTCTAACACAGGAGACAGCAATGCGTTGTGCCAATCGGCTCCAAAGGCACGTAGAATTGATTGGAGAACGATGATTTATTTCAAGTAGTGTGCGAACACACATCAGCCAACAAAGATACCCAGCTCGTAACGCTGGTCGTTTCTCCAGTTACAAAATTTTCAGTGCCGAATCTGCAATCGTCCTCATGCTCTTAAAAACTGCTACAAATTTTTAGACATGAACACCGAAGAACGCATGCGCGTAGTTCTCCTGCACAAATATTGTTCCAATTGTTTGGCTCATCAGCATTCACGCGGCACTTGCTTCAGCAAAGCTGGGTGTCATTACTGCAAGGAGGACCACCACACAATTCTCCATCTTCACGAACGTCTCAGGAACAGCCATACAACTGTTCAATCCACATCGGCATCCTCATCAATATCCATGTCCTCCATTTTATCCCTACACGTCGTAACTCTCTTGCCAACAGTCTTATTACGAATACACCATGACGGAAAACTACACTTCGCATGAGCTTTAATTGATTCCTGTGGTACAGCTAGTTGTATTTCAGATACACTAGTTCGACAGCTTAAGATCAGCACTACCAAAATTGGCAAGGACGACGTATGTGCCATAGTATTACGAGCCCACTCCGATCTCAATGTTAAGCTTGAGGTTACAATGCGTGTGGAATTTGAGATGAGTTTGAAAACGCCTTCAAAATCATTAGATGCTACTACTAAAAGCAAATTTTCCAATCTAGTCTTAGCCGATCCAAACTTTTTCAAGTCCTCTTCCATATCTTTGGCATTGGCTGCTGATGTTTACCAAAAAATAATCCTAGCAGGGGTCATACCGAGCAACGGCGGACTCCCTTTTGCGCGAAATACGATTTTTGGTTGGAACTTGTCTGGATCCTGCGCTATCTAATAAACGTTTACAAAAATGAGATTTGAACAAATAATTTTAATTAAGGAATATGCCTAATGTATATAAACTCGCACTTTAAACAAACATGAACTACATAATGAAATATTAGCAACGCATTTTATATTTATAATAATCCTATATTATATCTATATTATATTAAAATGAATTTAAATAAAAAACAAAATATTCCTTATTATTCAACAATTACCATTTGCATACATCATACAGAAATAGAATTGAATTTTAATTGCAGCTGTACTGCAAGGTGGGCAGCGATGTTCATGTCCGAATATTTTCAAATGGTAAAAGATTGCAAGTTTCCCTTAAGCATAATTTTCCTAACAGATGGCGCTTCACGCATGTTCGAAAGTTATCTTTTATCTTTTCGAATAACACTCTGCTTAAGAGAGACTTCCTTTTTCCTTAGCATTAAGTTATCCGATCACTTGTGATACAACTACGAAACCAAGAGAATTATTTCATCAAGGCTTCTCCGGACAATATTTTTACGCTCCCCAGGTTCACATATATATATATATATATATATATATATATATATATATATATATATATATATATATTGTTACGAAGTGTGCGAGAAAGATATGGAAGATCAGCGCATTAAAACACATGAGTGCGAATGAGATGCCAATAGCATGCGTCATTCACGAAACGAGTAGAAGGTTCTCGAAACAAATCGAAGCTTGTCGAAACGTGTCGAATTGATGCATGCAGTATATAAGGGAGCCGCATCTGAGGTACAGCACTTTAGTAGTGATTGTAAAGTGGTCGAGGGCATCTCGTGTGATAATTGTCAAGTTAAATTGTGGACATGCAGCAGTTGTTAGAATTTGTTATTAGTAAAGTTGTTTATTAAAGTGAATTAATAAAGTTAATTGTTTTAATTTAAACCAAACATAAGAGTGTTTTTATTTTGTACACAATCCAGAGATACGAACTTTTAGATCAGTTTTCCATAGCTAAATTTACGTAACATTGGTGTCAGAAGTGGGATTGTGATACAAAATGGTTAAATTCGAACAACTTAAAGTCGACCAGCTAAAGAATGAGCTGGCGATTCATAATCTTCCAACTGTAGGTACGAAAGTAGAGCTACAAAAGCATCTAATGGAAGAATTAGCTGAATTTACGTAACATTGGTGTCAGAAGTGGGATTGTGATACAAAATGGTTAAATTCGAACAACTTAAAGTCGACCAGCTAAAGAATGAGCTGGCGATTCATAATCTTCCAACTGTAGGTACGAAAGTAGAGCTACAAAAGCGTCTAATGGAAGAATTAGAGAACCAAGGCTTTGACCTCGCAGAGCACGAGTTTGAAGTGGAAGCTGCAACAGCGTCATCGAAAAGTGTGGACACGGAGCAAACAGTACAGTCCCAAAGTTTTGATATGAGCCAGTTGCTCGGCAATACAACAACAGCTCCAAGAAAATTCGACCAGAATGGAACAGAAACTTCTAGAAAATTCAAAACAGCTTCAAGAAAATTCCAACAAATTAGATCAAAAATTTCAAGAAAATTCCAACCAAATTCAAGAAAATTCCAACAAAATGGAGCAGAAATTTCAAGAAAATTCCAGCAAAATGGAACAGAAACTTCTAGAGAATTCCAACAAACATCAAATAAAAATGTAGGAAAAGATGCAGGAAAAGATGCAGGAACATTCGAAGCAACTTCTGGAAGTTTCGAATACGCTCCATGTCAAAGTAAAGGTGCTTGAGGCACATGTAAATGACATGGAAGTGAGCGTTGACGATAAGATTCAAAGATTGGAAAATAACGTTGATGAGAAATATCATGGAATCGATAAAAAGCTACAGAAAATTCAAAAGGACTTCGATATATTACAGTTAAATGGACCCACACAGCATTTTGTTAGTGGTACGAGACTAAAGTCACCGTTTTACGATGGAAGTACACAGCGTTCAACATTTTCAAGCTGCAATTTCAGACCACGGCTGTAAGTAATCGGTGGAACAATGAGGACAGCGTAGCTGCACTTATCGTAGCGCTAAAAGGAGGCGCAGACTGTTCCAGAAAGCGATAGAAACAGTTACACAGCGGTTATGGCTGCACTGCAACGGAAATATGGATGTGATCACATGAAGCAGATCTACAGAATGGAACTAAAGTGCCGAATGCAAAGAAATGGTGAAACAATGCAGGCGTATGCAGCGGACGTCGAGAGGCTTGCGCATTTGTCGTATTCAGATTCAGCAAGTGATTTCATAGAAAAGTGCAAAATCGAAGCGTTTGTTGATGGCATACGCGATCAGGAGACAAAACGTGCAACAGTGATTGCGCCCAAGGTAACATTTACGGAAACGGTTACCATCGCTCTAACACAGGAGACAGCAATGCGTTGTGCCGATCGGCTCCAAAGGCACGTAGAATTGATCTGGAGAACGATGATTTATTTCAAGTAGTGTGCGAACACACATCAGCCAACAAAGATACCCAATTCAAAGGTAAATGTTACAACTGTGATATATATGGGCATATGGCACGTGACTGTCGTAAAAAACGCAGGCGCTCAAAAAATCAATCTGCAGATGAACCCAGACATGAAGAAAGACGGGATCATGTCCAAAATAGCGTAAATTTTAATCTGGCTTTAAACTAAAACGAGTCAGATCTGGGGGGCACGATCTGACTCCCATAACCGATTACCCCAGAATCTCCATTTCACAAATTGCTCGAAAGCCAAATAGCTTAACTGTCGAAGGAGTCATTGATTGTACAGCATATATGGTAACATTGGACACGGGAGCTTCACACTCTATAATAAGAAGTAACCTTGTTAAGGACGTAGTAGACCCACTTATAGGAATAAGATTGCAAACAGCTACAGGCGAAGAGGCCCCTATCAGAGGAAAGATTACCAAGGAAATCATGATTGGTACTACGACAGTTAAGCATGATTTTATAGTGGCGGAAATAGTAGACGAAATAATACTTGGAATGGACTTCATGATAAGGAACGGTTTCACACTAGATCTAACAAGAAAAATTTTGAGTTATGCCTACACAGAGATCCAACTAAACATTGATTGTGACCAGAGCCCGAAAATTAAACAAGTTATCGCTCATAAAAATAGAAAAATACCACCTAATTCAGAAGCATGTTTGGGCGAAATTAAACGGAGATTGTGGGATAAGCAAGTTGTGGGTTATAGAAGCGAATGATGAGCAAATGAGCAGAAGTTATATTGTTGTCGGAAGAAAATTAGTTGAAGCGACAAAAGACAAAGTTGTTCCAATAAGAGTTCTCAACATGGAAAACTCGTCCAAATTAATTAAAAAGGGAACAGTAAGAGGTAGGTGTCAAGAGGCATCTGCGATTATAAATTGTGAAGCAAGTAAATCAAAAATCAACAATACACCTCAAATAGATAATAAATCTGCTCAAACTTTTATAAAAGAGTAGACCAAGGATTTGACTGCCAAAGAAAAGGGTAAAGTACAACAACTAATTGATAAACACTGGTTTGTATTCGCTACTAAAGGCCAATAAGACGGAAGAACTTCCATCGTAAAACATCGAATAGACACTTGTGACTCTAAACCAATTCGTCAAGCACCGCGAAGAGTACCACTTGCCAAACGGGATGAAGTGTCACATTTAGTCGAAGAGATGGACAAAAATGGTGTCGTGGAACCATCAGAAAGCCCATGGAGCTCACCAATGGTGTTGGTTAAAAAGAAGGATGGCAGTACGCGGTTTGCGTTGACTACCGAAAGTTAAATGATGTAACCAAGAAGGATAGCTATCCATTGCCTAGAATCGACGATACCTTGGATACACTCTTTAATGTAAAATGGTTTTCTACGTTAGACTTGCAAAGCGGTTATTGCCAGGTAGAAATCGATAAAAACGATCGAGAGAAGACTGCATTCAGTACTGGCGATGGACTATGGCAATTTCTGGTAATGCCATTTGGACTGTGCAATGCCCCAGCTACATTCGAGCGGTTAATGGAGCACGTATTAAAAGGTTTACACTGGAAAACATGCCTGGTATACCTTGATGACATAATTGTTATGGGCAAGGATTTCAACGAACATCTCAGAAATCTAGAAGAAGTTTTTCTTCGATTGGAAAGTGCGGGACTGAAACTTAATAATGAAGTATGCAAAATCCTCAACATACACAAAACACGAACAACGCCTTTGCACCCGCAATCAGACGGCATGGTGGAGAGATTCAATCGGACTTTGGAAGAGTATCTGAGAAAAGTGGTTGATAATAATCAAAAAGATTGGGATACACACATACCACTATTTCTCATGGCTTATCGAACGGCGGTTCATGATACCACAGTAGCTTCACCATCTAAAATTGTTTTTGGAACAGACTTAAGATTACCTGCAGATTTAAAGTTTGGTGCGAGTGCTTCAGCTGGAATTCCTATACACAATTATGTTTCCAGAAAAAGTGAAGAAATGAACGAAGTGCATCAATTTGTAAGACAGCGTACACAATTTTCGAGTGATAAGATGAAGGCCAGATACGACTTGCGCACAAACTCAGGGGGATTTACGGAAGGAGAGTTTGTTTTGCTCTATAACCCACAAAGGAAGAAAGGCTTATCCCCTAAGCTACAAACACACTGTGAAGGACCATACAATATAATTAAAAGAATTAATGATGTAGTGTATCGGATTCAGAATACAGCAGGCGTTAGATGAAAAATGAAAGTAGTACATTTGGAAAGGAGAGAGAGAGGATTAACATCTGTTCGGGACGAACAGATTTAGGTGGTGGGCAGTGTTACGAAAAGATGTAGTTTGCCCCACTGTGCAAGCACTCAACAATAATAAATGAGACGCAAGACAATTCAGCGCACTAAGCAATGTGTTAGAAAGAGACGGAAGATCATTCAGCGCACTGAGGCAGTGTGCGAGAAAGAGATGGAAGATCAGCGCATTAAAACACATGAGTGTGAATGAGATGCCAATAGCATGCGTCATTCACGAAACGAGTAGAAGGTTCTCGAAACAAGTCGAAACGTGTCGAATTGATGCATGCAGTGTATAAGGGAGCCGCATCTGAGGTACAGCACTTCAGAAGTGATTTTAAAGTGGTCGAGGGCATCTCGTGTGATAATTGTCAAGTTAAATTGTGGACATGCAGCAGTTGTTAGAATTTGTTATTAGTAAAGTTGTTTATTAAAGTGAATTAATAAAGTTAATTCTTATAATTTAAACCAAACATAAAAGTGTTTTTATTTTGTACACAATCCAGAAATACGAATTTTTCGATCAGTTTTCCATACACTTTTTTGATACGAAAAAGCTCAAAAATTATCAAAAAAATAAAAAGATTACAGCTTACGCAAGCTAAGTTTGTGTGAAAAACATCGGTTATGCGACTTTAAACTTGTCTAGCAATCCTTTTTTCGTTTATACATTATTTTTTTTTTTGGAAAAAAAGCATTTTTTAAAATACAAAAACAAATATATTTTTATTTTTCAAAAACCTCAAATATTTTTTTAAATAACCTCAAATAAATTTTCTCCCATATACACCAACCTAGTAGGGATTTGATTTAATACATAATTTTTATATCCAATTAAGTAATTATATTAATAGAATTAACTATTGTTATAAACTTTTTGAAATAGAGTAAAGGACCGAAGGAAATTGGAATATGTGAACATTAAAATGAATTGTATCTCTACATGCATACCAGTATTTTCCATCTTTGCGAAGAATTGGTAGTGCCTTCTCTATTAGCTGTTGATAAAACTTCATATTTCTTTCCAAACGCCGTATAGTGTCTAAATAATCTGCTCGGTCTAATTGAAATTCGGACTGCAGATCACAAACTTCTCTCTCCAGTGCTTTTACTTTTTGGCGAGAACTCTTAAGAGACTCGTTTGTGGCATTGAGCTCATGTTGTATGTTTGTGTAGTGTCCTTGGAGCAAATCTCGATCTACACTTTGCTCAACACGACTGAGCACATGGGCCAACGCACTTAGACGGCGCTGAGCAGCCAGTTTCCTTTTTTGGTGGTGCTCTTTTAACTGAGCATCGTTAGCTCTTTCGCCACCTATTAGAGCATTTTTGATAAGCTCAATGCGTTTGCGTACTTCCAGCTGACGAACTACAAAAAAACAGTAAGTTTAGTCGGTAAACGTGTCAAAAAAATGGTAATGTAAATTTTTAATGTATATATATATATATATATATATATATATATATATATATATATATATATATATATATATATATATATATATATATATATATTATAGCGACATTCGGGTAAAGTGGGAAACGTAATAAAGCCAATTTTTGTTTTAAGCTACATATTTCCTTCACCGGAGATAAGATCTGAATCGCAGAAGAAAGCGGAAAAGCGAACTTTTAACAAGAGCAAAAAGAATACATCAGCACATAGTCATTCAATTCATCAAAAGAAGAAGAAATTTGAACAATTTGCATGAATAAAATGCCGAAGAAATTAAATTTCAACAATTTACTGAACTGCAATATCTGCAAACGGAACACACAGAAAAAAAAAATTTAATGCCAACAATTTATACTTTAATTGAAGAATGTATGTGGTTAAAATGTTCCCAACAACGCTACGTACTTATGTCAATAATAGAGATATTTATGATTTTTGAATACAATTGTTACTTAAAGTAACAATTTTAAATACTCAATTTAAGATTAGTCGTTTGTAGTGTAAAATAATGCATTCTTGAAATAACAATTTATTCTAACGATGTTTTAACACTCTACATTTTTATTTTAAGAATGTCTTTTTTCTGAGTGCATGTATACTTGAAAGGTGCTAACTTTTCTTAACATAATTACTGTGATGTTTATGAATTTAAACTATTTTTCTTCTTTTTTCTGCATTACCATTCATTTTTTATTATCTTATTATAATTTTTTTATACTTACATATATTACATTGCTAAGAAAAAACAAAACATGGAAAAGAAATACTAAATATTTTTAAGTTTCTCACTTTAGCCCAACATTTTTAAACAAGTCTTAATTGAGTTGTTTTGAAAAATCACTCAAAAATCAATTAAAAGGCATACACTCACAAGAAAATGTCCCATTAATTACTTAATGGTACGGCCATTGATGTTATGGTTCATGTATTAATAATTATTTCATTTTAATTCAAAAGTTTTCTAATTAATTAGATAGTATTCCAAAAATTCAGCACCATTAATTTAAATATTACAATATTATTGTTTTTATTATATATACAATTTTTTTAATGGTTTCCTCCTATAATACTAACGTGTCATAAATTACATAAACACGAATAAAAACATGTTCGTTTTGTACGTTATTCTGTGTATTTGCTCAAAATGATCGCATGCATTTTTTGTGATTATCCACATTACGTAAGGACTCAATGTATTTAATGTAAATTCATTATATTTAACATTTTTATTTATTACAGAAAATAAATAATACCACAAACTTCAATTAAGGCAACGGACTCAAAAATAATTGCAGACTCAAGTATTACAATCAATTATTGGAAACTGCAGCGAACATTAAATGTGTTCTAACCAGAGCTCTCGATCACCCGGGTAGCCCGGGTAATACCCGGGTAGTTCAAATACTCGAAAAAACCGGGTATTAAATGTTCGAGCTTCCCGGGTAATTTGTTCGTTCATTTGTTCGAGTAGCTCGATTGCTCGTTCGTTGTTCGAGTAGCTCGATTGCTCGATCGTTGTTCGAGCTTCGAGTAGCTCGTTCGTTTGTTCGATTGACGATTGTTCATTTGATCGCTTGTTAATTTATCTGTCCGTTCGTTTGCTTGATGTGGGAGTTGATCGGAAGTGATTGGAAAAATGTGGGTGGGCAAAAGTGGGCGGAAAGTGATAAAAAGACCGAACAAAATTTTATTGCAGAAATCGGTAGCAGACATCGAGGGAAATCAAATGGTACCACTCTCAGTGGTCCCTGACCCCCAAAAGGGGGTCAAAAAACACTTTTTGTCAAAAAAAAAAAAATTATTACGGAAATGGATAGCGAACCTCATTAGAAGACTAATGGTACCCTTGGAGTGGTCCACGACCCCCAAAATGGGGTCAAAACCCATTTATGACCCACAAAATTTTATTTCGGAAATCGATAGCGGACACCATTAGAATGCTATTGGTATCCTTTAGAGCTATCGATTTCCGAAATATTTGTGGGTCATAAATGAGTTTTTGACCCCCTTTTGGGGGTCGTGACCACTCCAAAGGGTACCAATAGCATTCTAATGGTGCCCGCTATCGATTTCCGAAATAAAAATTTGTGGGTCCCACTTTTGTCCACATTTTTCCAACCACTTCCGACCAACTCCCACATCAAGCAAACGAACGGACAGACAAATTAACAAGCGATCAAATGAATAATCGTCAATCGAACAAACGAACGAGCTACTCGAAGCTCGAACAACGATCGAGCTACTCGAACAACGAACGAGTCCAGGCTTGAACCGGGGACATTTCGGCTCGCAGTCCAACTCACTAACCACTGAGCTACCGCGGCTAAATTCTTGCATTATAAAATTTATGGTACATTGTATTAACAGTTTCAATATTACTGAACTAATGGACGCATCTTATTGTCCAATTTTAATGGTATAAATTATTGTACTTTTATTGAAATACTATTAGAAATAACATTAACATGTTTTTTTCTGGGTGTATAAATGGTATTCTGTTAAGACAAAAATTTGGATCATAATTAAGTTTATGGAATAGACCATTCAAAAGACTTTAAGGAGTGCGCACGAAAAAATTATAACATAGAAAAATCAAAAAATCAAGTAAGCCGCACAGAAAAACAAAGTTCATACTATTTATGAATATTTTCATCAATTTTATGAATTTTTCATTATTACTCAACATATGAACAAATTCATCCAATTTATGAATCGTTCATAAAATTGATGAATGCTTTCATAATATTTATGAAAAATTCATGGCATTTATGATCTTTAAACTATTAAAAAAAATACTATTTTTTTTATTTTCTTGTATTATTTTATTATATTACTTTTTTATTTTATTATTTTAATTTATTTATTTTTAACTACTTACATTTTATTTTATATCTAGTCTTGATGTTGCTGGCTATTGCTGCTGTTTGTTGTTGCGTGATGTTAAGTACCTGCGGTGCACGTTTCTTTGGAGTTGTAAACAACAAATGAAACGATTCGGTCTATTTGTATGAAATGACATAAGAATAATAAAAACTAAGAACTGTATATGCTATCATCGATGATAGCATAGAAAAGAATATATTTTTTTGATAAAATATTCGAATATAAAAGTGGAATATATATTTTTTAAAAAAGAATATTTTTCATTAAATAAATTCTTTTTTTAAATTGTAATTTCTCTTTCATTTTATAAGTAATTTAGTTATTTTTCATTTAATAAAATTATGCGTTATGTTTGTACTAATTCTATTGTTTGTGGCGCGAGTTATATTTTTTGGTATTTATTTTACAAATTTTTGGTAATTTCAAATATACCATAATACAAATACTTAAATGCACGATCATTCTCTAATTTTTATATAATTTTCTTATATATTAGCATAAGGTATGTGAAGTTCAGTTTATAAATCATAACAAAATAGAACATTTAAAAAATATCACATACAATTCTATAAATAACAAGGTATGCGAAGAATCCTTTTTTTTTTAGAACAGTCAAAACAAAATTTTGAAATTAATATTCATCTTTGAATACAAATTTCATTTTTGAAATTTTTTTCATAAAACTTTAAATTTGTCACAAATTTTCTTAGTGAGAGTGATCGTTTTTAATTTGTAAGTCCTATATTATTGGAATTAGGTCTGTTTTTTTTTTAAATACAAAAAATGTATACTGGTTGTTTTTTTCGAAATTTTGCAAAATTGGTATACTTCAAAAATAAATAGTTTTTGTTGATTCGAATGCTGATCTCTAGGTCAATATAGTTGTAAAATATTTTTTTCTGGTGTCAATTATATAAAGAATTTAGCGATGTATTTTATTCAGGTTTACATTTTTTAAATTATGTTTATAATTATTAAATTATTATAAATTTTCCATGGTTTTATATATTCACATATATTCACATATATTCAGTAGCTCAGTGGTTAGTGCGTTGGACTGCGAGCCGAAAGGTCCCCAGTTCAAGCCTGGACTGGGGCTAACAACATCTTTTCATAGAAACATTTTTCTATACCGCGCTACCTCTCGTCAGTAAATGGCAAACCTACGAGAGTAAAACCATTGCCTATGAAAAAGCTCTTACCCGCCGTTCGGATCGGCAATAAACTGTAGGTCCCACCACTTTGAGTACAAATATAACACGCACAGCTCAAACTATTATTATTATATATTCATTTTATTTAAAAAATATTACATAAACATTTCTAACAAAAATATTGGAATGGCAGTAATAGATATTATGAAAGTGGAATATAAAAGTGGAATATAAAATTTGAAAGTGGAATAATTATATTCCATTTATTGGTAGTAAAAGAATATTTTCTTATATAGCTTCTGGTCACACTGGGCATGATGCGTCAGTATTTATAGAATGGTCAAAATCGCTGCAGCACACATACGATCATACACACATACTCAAATACCTACCTTATTTGTGTTGTATTTTCTATTCTCCTTTTGGTGGACTGGTTTTTTTATTTTTCAGTATCGCCTTTATGCTCGGCTGAACTGCACGTGATGTGGAGGTTGCCCTGCTTTTCCTCAAAAAATTATATGAATACCTCAATGAACGCAATTCATAACAATTATGAACGCGTTCATTATATCAATTTCGCTCAAATTGTGCGATTCGTATATACGAAGAATAGTTCATAAATAGAATAATTTTTTCCATATTATAATGAACGATATCGCAATGAACGGCGTTCATTCTATTTATCAACAAAATAATGTTCCACTGCCTGAGTTCTGGGCAGTACAATATTCATATTATTGCAGGTGTACCACTCCTTCGCTTTTTCCATAGTGTGTATAAGTGGTGTGAACATCTTTTGCAAGCATTGAGCAATATAACTATACGTGTTGATTGATCCAGAATTTAAATACGGTTGGCTTCTTTTACTACAGCTGCATATTACCAGCCATGTGAGAAATTTCTTAGGGACTTGGATTTTTTTTGTGTTCTATACATTTCTTGCACATTTCTCCGCTGATACGCTTTGGAAAAGTCGTTAATGGAAGCAGCGAAAATCCGCCAAAACATATTTTTTCGTCAGCCATATTGCAGCACTGATATTTTATTACCAAGTACACAGAAAAAAAAAGTTCATACTATTTGTGAATTTGTTCAATTTCATTTGTTCAATTTCATTTTGTTCCATTCAAGTTATGAATTTTTCATTATTACTCAACCAATGATCAAATTCATTCAATTTATGAATCGGTGATAAAACCGTAATGAATAAGTTCATAATATTGATTTACGCTTTCCTAATATTTATGAAAAATTCATGATATATAAGAACTTTAAACTATTACAAATAAAAAAAAATATTTTTTGTGTAGGTGTCCCGATCCACATTTCAGCAGATACAACCTTTCGATCAATGTTTAGATTGTCATTAATGTTTTTCAAAATTCGGCTTTTAGGTGACTCCATTTCGGATTTTGTTGAAAAAATTTCACAACGATTTTTCGAATTTCAGCTTAAGTATCCATTTTCAGCTAAGACGTCCGTGGAAATAATAATAATTTATTTTGGGTTCATCTGTTATTAAAACGAAAGACGATGATATGCGGATTTTTTTTTTGTTTATCGGACCCTTCTAACAAAAGTAGGAAGTGAAACAATATGTTAAAATTTTGTCGTGCGCACTCCTATTCAAATGGTATTTAAAATTAAAAAACAATATATTTTGAATTTTAATTTAATTTATTATTCCCAATATTTCAACTTCCGTTGGAAGTCATCATCAGCGGTAATTGAAAAAATAGATTTAACAAATTTAACAAAACATCAAAAACATCTTAACTATGAACAACAATTTAAATTTAATAGACTTACAAATTAATAGTTAAACATAAAAATTACATTTAACATTAATTGTAGACAGCGCACGAACTTCTCTCGTTACTTCATTATTGTACACATATTTTGTTTTTTCGTCGTTTTTGTTTCTCCACTAAGTTTCTGTAAATATGAGCGCATTTGTTCGTGTTTGTTTTGAAGTTTAGTCTTTTTTCTGTCTCTTCTTGTAATACTTCTTTGTTTTTGAAGTCAGGAGCGTTACTTTTTTTTGTGCAATGGGCACCTAGTGCGGTTTTTTGTTCAATTGGCCTGCAATTCGTTTCATGTTCTGATTTGTGACACAATATGACGAAGGACACATTTATTAACATTCTTAAATTTTGTATAAAGGACAACAGGTATTTTAAATATGACGGAAACTTTTACAAACAATTAAAAGGAATGCCCATGGGATCACCGGCATCTCCAATAATAGCGGACATTATTTTGGAGAACTCCTAGACAAAGTATGTTGACGATATTTTTGTGATTATAAAAACAAGCGCAATAGAAGTGACCCTCAAAAAACTAAACACATTTTACAAAAATATACAATTCACGAAGGATAAGAAGAAAATGGATACACTGATTATAAGACAAGCACATTGAAAATTGACTGGTACCAAAAACCTATGGCCTCAGGACGAATAATAAATTTCTACTCAAAACATCCAAGACGAATGATTTTTAATACGCATCAAATCTAATTAGGAAAATATTGACCATAAGTGACAAACAATTTCATAAAAACAACATAAATTTAATAATACCATACTACAAAATAACACATTTCCCAAGAAGACCATATTAAATCTACTTGATTTTGTGTACTCCAACAGACAGACCACAAAACCACCACAGGACAACCTGCCGAAAATTTATAAATCCATGACATACATACCAGGATATCGGATAGATTCATCGGAGCCGACATTTACAATAAAGAAGAATACAAAATAGCGACAAAAACACACTCAGAAGGATTTACAGCAATACAAAAAGCAAAATTGACAATATGGAAAAATTGAATGTCATATATAAAATAAAATGCAACGGAGACGGGTCCAACGTATGCAATAAGGTATATGTTGGGACTACAAAAACACAATTACGAACGAGAATATCGTGTCACAAATCAGAACATAAAACGAATAGCAGACCAATTGAACAAAAAACCGCACTAGGTGCCCATTGCACAAAAGAAAGCCACGCTCCTGACTTCAAAAACATAGAAGTAATACAAGAAGAGATTAACTATATAAGACGCTACACATTAGAAATGCTACATATACCCAGTAGTAAAAAGAATGAGTAAAAAGCAATTCTAGAATTTATTCTATACAGCCAGAGTATTTTATAATATCACCCGCTCACATCAAAAGTCGTTTAAACAATATGTTACAATAAAAATTGATCGACATTTTTAGAGTAAACACGAAACAAAATTTTTTAAAGGTAGAAAAATATAAAAGAAAATCAGGGCAAAAAAGTGATAAAGTTGTATCCCATTTGTGAACTTACTTTATTATTACACGCTGCAAAAAAAGGGCACTCCCAAACATAATTTTGAAGGCATTAAAATAAAATGTTGATTTTTTATTAATTTTTATTAAAAAACTTTAAACATGGGAATTTATAATAATTGAATTCATGTACAAATTTTTAAATGCATAAATAAATAATTGGTTTAAAACTGCAATTACAAGTGACAGCACCAATGAATGCACAATTGCACCAGCAGACGCTAAACCAGACGATCCAGGCTCGCTTTATATTTGGTACAGTTACAGTTGATCTCAGTACAGCACATAGCGTAGACAAGGAATTCACGGAGGCTTTTGTAAAAAAACATGCCAAATTCTGTTTGAAAATCGAAACACAGATTTTTATTTGTGGTTTTTTCACATTAGTTTCAGAAATAATATACTGCACTATATTATACTCTGTTACTATTTGTAATTTTTGTAACACAATTTATATATTTATTTAATTTACAAATAACAAAATTATTACCGAAGCGAACACGTTTTCTCAACGAACAACAAAAGACACGTACGCAGAAAATGCCGATCACCGAGTGTGAACTTTGTATACCACAAGAGAGCTGGAAGAATACCTTTATTTACATTTGAATTCATTTTTTTTGTTGGTTTTCAAACATCTACATACGTCTCTATCAGACAAAAGAGACGTAGGTAGAAAATTCTGCTCAACGAGTGCCAAGTTCGTATACAAGAAGAATGTTGCAAGAATACATTTATTTAAATCCAATTTCTTTTTTGTTTGTTTTTAAACATCAATATATTCAAACGATAGCAAAAAATGGCGTAGATAGAAAATGCTGCACAACGTTGCCAACTTCATCAGTCGATAAATTATCGAATTAAGACGAGTATTGCGAACATACGTTGTATTTAGATTTGATTAGCATTTTCTGTGTTTCAAAACATAGTTTTCACCAAGTAAATTGCCAAGAAATAGTTTATTCAAATGCAATTAAAATTTTATGTTGGTATTGTAACATATTTATGGTAAATTTGACAGATTCTGCTGGACAATATAATAATGTTTATACGTGAACAAAAATAAATTCAATTTTGATTATAATTTAATTACACTTCATTCCTAATACATGTATGGTAATTTCGTATTACTTTTTAATTACATTCAAACATATTCAAACAAATATTTTCTATCCGTGTACTCATTCTTATTCTAACAAAATTTTATTGATGTTAAAACGTATTGAGGAAATTAAAAAATGCTGCACTAATAAAAGGTTATATATATGTATATTCAAAAATATATACATACAAAAAAATGTATATTGCATAAATTTTTGTGTTGAAAAACTTTTGTTTGGAACAATATTTACGTTATTTTGGTCGAACTTTTTATTTTAGCAATTTTTTTACATAGTTTAAAAATATTTTTGTTTGTAAATTTTTTGTTTGTAAATATTTAACTAATTATTATACTTAAAAAAAAAAAAAGAAAAAAAAAAAAATATATATATATATATATATATATATATATATATATATATATATATATGTCGTAGTACTGTACATACTGTACTGAAATATAAAACGGCAAGCGAAGATATCTATGTCAAAGCTTGGGTGGAATCGACTGGCGCTACTTATTAAATTTTTATAATAAAAAGGCAGACATACTGTGTGATCAGAAGAGGAAGTAGTGGCGAGATCGAGACTGCTTCGTTTTAATTTTCATTTTGAATAAAATTAATTTTCACAAAGAAAATTTTAAATAAAATATTTTATTATTAAATCTTTATAAAAAAAATATAAAAATGAATGATAATTCGACATCAGAAGTGGGATTTACTCAAGATTTGCCACAAAACACGAGCGAAGAACAATGGCGTATGCTATTTGAGCAACAAAACCGCAGTTTTTTGGCGCTTGTGGAAGCTATCAAACCATCATCCAGATACATATTTACCAGAGTTTAACCCAGATATGAAGAATTCTAACGCACGCGCATGGGTTGCAATGGCTGATATGTGCATTTCTGAGCAGTCGCCGCAGAGCTCATCGTTGATGAATATTTTAAGTCGAGCTCTCAAAGGACAAGCATCTGTTTGGTTAGCCCAAGTCTCTTATCCAGGAATGACGTGGTGATGAATTTTTGATGAACTTAAACAATAGCCGACCAAAAGTTGATGAGTGTCTATCCGCATATGCTGCAACCCAGGTCACGTCTCTGATGGCTCGATGGAAAAACCTGTCGACTGAGCAGATAGTTGTATCCACAGTTCTAGCGCACATTTCTCAGTTTGACCCTAGACTTCATAGGCTGACATTTACTGCGGATATTGATACAAGAAATCGGTTACAACAAGAAATGAAAGCCATATCATTTTTGAAGAAGAAATCAACGACGCACAACGATACGAGTGGTCCAGACATTAAAAGATATAAGACACATCAAAATTCAAGATTGAGCAACGATTAGAACTCCAAAATCCAGCAAAACAAAATGTCATATGCTTCAACTGTCAGGCTGCTGGCCACTACGCATCCAGCTGCCCAAAGGTCATTCGCAAAAGATCTGGTGACAGCGGTGGAATTTCTTCTACAGATCGACGCGTTGATATATGCGTGGTTGGTGCACCTACTGGAACATTGGTTCACTCCGGTGAGAAATTTGTGTTCTATTATGATTCTGGTTCAGAATGTTCGCTAATTCAAGAATCAGTGGTTTGTAAATTTAGTGGTAGACGTAGTTATAATGTAGTGACAATGACAGGAATTGGACAGACGAGCGTGAACAGTACTATTCAAATTTTAACTTTTATTGAAGTAGATGGCATTGTTTTCGAAGTTCTATTTCATGTCTTGCCAGATTATTGCTTACGTCACAAAATAATGATTAGACGTGAAATTCTCAGTCAAGGTATTGCTGTGCATATGACGTCAGACAAAATATGTTTAAATAGGGTAAATCTTGTCAATATTTGTGAAGCAATTGTGCCTAAAGATATAGATTTTAATTTTATTGATACTGACATTTGCCAGGACCTAAAACCAAAATTACTAAATATTTTGAATTCCTTTAAAAAAAGTTTTGTGTCTGGAATTCCTAATACTCAGGCTAATATACAGTCAATGCAAATAAAACTTAAAGATCCTAATAAAACAGTTGGACTATCGCGAATTAAATGAGAATACGGTACCCGACAGATTCCCATTGCCGCTCATCTCAGATCAAATTCGACAGATTATATGGTTCTTATTTTTTCACGAGTTTAGACATGGCTTCAGGGTTTCACCAGATACCTATTCATGATGATTCTGTAGAGTATACAGCTTTTGTAACTTCTGACGGCCAATATGAATATCTCACTATGCCATTTGGCCTTAGGAACGCACCATCAGTTTTTCAGCGCGCAGTGATGAATGCTTTAGGTAATTTGTTAAACTCTTTTGTTGTTGTCTATATGGATATTCTTTTCGTGGCAAATAATGCTGATGAGGCATTAGAAAGACTGCGTATTGTATTTGAAGTACTCACTTATAAAGGGTTCTCTAAATCTAAAAAATGTTCTTTCCTTAAACAGAAAGTACAATATCTAGGTTTTGAGGTCAGTGGTGGAAATATGAAACCACATCCCAAGAAGATTGAAGTTTTGACAGCTTTGCCACCACCAGAAACTGTTACTCAGTTACGCCAATTTATTGGACTTGCTTCATATTTTAGAAGGTTTGTTCCTAAGTTTTCCCAAATTATGGCACCTTTGTATACATTACCGTCTGGTAAAAATAAAATTGATTGGAAACGTATGCACGAAGCTGTAAGACAGCAAATAATATCTGTGTTGACTTCTGAACCGGTTTTGAAGTGTTTTGTGGTTGCTTATTATAGCAGGCGTACTTCAGCTGCTGAGTCCAAGTACCACTCATATGAGTTGGAAACTCTTGCGGTTGTCAATGCTATTAAGCATTTTCGGCATTATTTGCATGGACGTAGTTTTGTTGTTGTTACTGACTGTAACTCTTTACAGGCTTCAGGTAAAAAGCTTGACCTTACTCCGCGAGGGCATTCTTACAGGCATTCGAGTTTGAAGTTGTATATAGAAAGGGAAATTTCATGTGTCATGCAGAGTTCTTCTCAAGGAATCCTTTGCCTCCTGTTGTTACAGTGTATGAGAAAGTAGAGCCTAAGGCCCGTTAACTCATCTCAACTTTAATCATTGTTTAAGTCTAAACAGTGTTTAAACAATGTTTAAATTTGTGTGTCGATAACTTATCTCATGATAGCAATGTTTAACTCGGTGATGCATGTTTAAATTTAAACACAGAAATGCCTGTGCTTACGGAAGTTAAACTTTGCTAAATATGAAATTTATTCAGAAAAAAAAACCACAAACTGCAAGACCACAATCCTTTTCTCAACATATCGTTCTGTGATAATCTTAACATATATATATGATTTGGTATTAATTTAATGAATATTTAAAATGGGAAAAGTGCAATTCTTTAATTCATCATTATAAATTATCACAAAACACCACACAAAAAGCGAACTAATCACGGAATTAGATTTAAAATTAATAAAGCCCGCGGCGATTACGAAGGGACATCTGTATTTCTCATTTAAAAATGCCCAGTTGAGTTTCGGTAGTCATTGCGGGAAACTGAATTTTTGTTTTTGTTTATTATTATATTTTTGATGTTTCCTTTCACTTTCTGAAATTAATTTCTAATTGGAGAATTATTTTGAAGTTCTATACTTGTTTAAGTAAATAGCCGATAAAATTTAGATAAGTTATGATCAAAAATTTAAACATGTTTAGAATTAAAGCAGAGGTTAGCAAATCACTGTTTAAGAAAGTTTAACTTTTGAGATGAGATAACGGGCCTAAGTATGTTAATTTAACTGAACTTTCTGATAACTGGCTATTAGCAGAGCAGCAGCGCGATGGTGATATTGTGAAACTAATATATGATTTAAATGACAAAAAACTTAGTGACGATATTTGGCAGACTTATGAGATTCGCTCTGGGATTCTTTACCGTAAGATTCAACGTAATGGTAGATCGCGATGTTTGCCAATAGTTCCCAGGTCGGCGCTCTACACCACCCGCTGTAGAAGTCGGCTAAAGTGAGTGGCGAGCATCTCCCTCAGAGTGAGGGTTCGTGCGTTGGGTTTGGGTCCCACCACGGAAAAAACCTATGCGCCCAATGAAAACAAAAAAGAAGCCTCGGATAACGACCGATTACAACGATGACGACCCACGCAAACGTTTTAAGGACCATGATTTACGGATATGCACCTGGAATGTCCGGACCCTTTATAGGGAAGGTGCCTCTATCCAGCTGGCAGATGTCCTCGAAAAATATAAGGCTGACATCACCGCTATCCAGGAGATGCGATGGACGGGACAGGGCTGTTCGAAACAACCGTCCTGTGATATCTACTACAGCTGCCATGCGGAGAGACACGAATTTGGATGTGGATTTGTGGTCGGCAAGAGACTCTGCCACCTTGTCTCTAGGTTCACGCCCGTGGACGAAAGGCTGGCAACAATCCGCATCAAGGCTAAATATTTCCATATCAGCCTAATTTGTGCACACGCTCCGACGAACGAGAAAGATGACGAGACAAAAGAGCGCTTCTACGAGCGCCTAGACAACGCATATGAGCGCTGCCCCCGCCACGATATCAAAATCGTGCTAGGCGATTTTAACGCCAAGGTGGGCAGAGAAGCCATCTATTGTCCCACAATCGGAAAATTTAGCCTCCATGCCAACACTTCCGATAACGGAACGAGGCTAATCGACTTCGCCGCAGCACGAAACATGGTAGTTAGTAGCACTAGATTCGAACATTTCGATATCCACAAGGCCACATGGTTGTCGCCTGATCAAAAAACTCGAAATCAAATTGAACACGTTGTGATTGACGGAAGGCACGCTTCAAGTGTGATGGACGTACGCACTATCCGAGGTGCCAATATGGACTCGGATCATTACCTTGTAGCAGCCAAGGTCCGCACACGCTTAAGCGCTGCGAAGAACGTACGGAACCAAACGCAGAGAAAGCTAGACGTCGGAAAGCTGCAATCACAACAGACAACGCAAGCCTTTTCCACTCGACTCTCACACCTGCTTAGACAAAGCACTCCTCCTCTCGATGATATAAGCGCGCAGTGGAATCATATCTCCTGCTCTATGCGTACGGCTGCCGAAGAGGTGCTTGGATTCCAACGCCCTCTGAGGAATCAGTGGTATGACCAAGAGTGTCGCGCGGCCACTGCAGAGAAAGACGCTGCGTACAAATCCACCCTGCAGTCAGTAGCTACGCGAGCTGCGAAGGAGCGATACAAAGAGAAGAGGAGGGAAGAGAGACGTCTTTTCAGGCGTAAAAAAGGCGAGGCAGAAAGACGTGAGTGTGAGGAGATTGAGATGCATGGGGACAGGAATGAGGCTCGAAAATTCTTCGAGAAAATAAGACGCCGGAGGTTCGAAATCCGGAGCCTCTTCCTGTAAAGATGAGAACGGAAATCTAGTGACAGATATCCAGAGCACACTGAAAATATGGAGGGATCACTTCTCTAAACTGCTGACCGGTGATGATGACCGCAATTCCACCGATAGAGAAGCAAACCCGGCAACCCCAGTACTTGATGACGACGTTGAGATTCCGCCACCCGACCATGACGAGGTCAGAACAGCCATTGCTCGGCTGAAAAACAACAAAGCCGCAGGTGCTGATGGCCTGCCTGCTGAATTGTTTAAGACCGGAGGCGAAGAGCTAATAGAGAACATCTGCCCAATTCTTAAGAAAGGGGATCCCACTATCTGCGCCAACTACCGTGGGATCAGCCTACTCAATATCGCATACAAGGTTCTATCGAGCGTATTATGTGAAAGACTGAAGCCCATCGTCAACAGACTGATTGGACCTTATCAGTGCGGCTTCAGACCTGGAAAGTCCACCATAGACCAGATTTTCACATTGCGCCTAATCCAGAAAAAGACCCTAGAAAAACAGATCGACACCTACCACCTATTAGTCGACTATAAAGCCGCCTTCGACACTCCGATAAGGGAACGATTATACGCCGCAATGTCTGAGTTCGGTATACCTGCGAAACTTATAAGGCTTTGCAGGATGACCCTGAGCAACACACGTTGCTCAGTGAGAATAGGAAAAGACCTCTCCGAGCCATTTCATACCGAACGAGGTTTCAGACAGGGTGACTCCCTATCGTGCGACTTTTTTAACTTATTGATGGAGAAAATAGTTCGAGCTGCCGAACTCCGTCAAAGCGGCACTATCCTCAACAAAAGTGTCATGCTGCTCGCATATGCCGACGATATTGATATCGTCGGCATATGCGAGCAGTCAGCGCAGCATTCTTCAGATTGGAGAAAGAGTCGCGTCGAATGGGTCTAGCGGTGAACGAGGACAAGACGAAGTTCCTTGTGTCAACAAGCAAAAAAGAGTCCGTGCGTCTTGGACAAAAAGCTGATTTTGACACCCACAAGTTCGACATTGTGAAGGACTTCGTCTATCTGGGATCCAGCGTAAACAGCAACAACGACGTCAGCCTGGAGATCAAACGGAGAATAACTCTTGCCAACAGGTGCTACTTTGGGCTCAGTAGGCAATTGAGAAGCAGAGCCCTCTCTCGCCGGACAAAAATAACGCTCTACAAGTCACTCATCATGCCCGTCCTACTTTATGGTGCAGAAACATGGACGCTGGCCACTACCGATGAGAGAGTACTGGGAGCGTTCGAGAGAAAGATTCTCCGTAAAATCTTTGGCCCTATCTGCTTTGCTAACGAGTATCGAATCAGGATGAACCACGAGCTGTATGAGTTATTCGACGACATTGACATAGTCAAGCGCATCAAGATCCAGCGGCTTCGCTGGCTAGGTCATGTCGAACGAATGGATGAAAACACTCCAGCCAAGAAGGTGCTGGAATCGAAACTCGAAGGTGGACAGCGTAGAAGAGGGCGTCCAAATCTGCGTTGGAAAGACCAAGTTGAGGACAACCTGGCAAGGCTTGGTATTTCTAACTGGCGTCAGCGCGCGCAAAGCAGATCCGACTGGCGCGGCTTCATCTCAGCGGCCAAAACCGACCCACGGTTGTAAGGGCCATTTAAGTAAGTAAGTAAGTAAGTAAGTAAAATTTCAAAATCCCATTCTGGGAAAATTCAGGCTGAATTGCATCCTATACCCAAAATAGCGATTCCTTGGCAAACTTTACATGTTGACGCAACAGGAAAACTAAGTGGAAAAAGTGCCACAAAGGAGTATATTTTTGTGTTGATAGACGCATTCACCAAATACGTTCTGTTACATCATACTGTTAACATAGATACTCTTAGTAGTATTGCAGCATTAAAACGAGATATTTCTTTATTTGGTGCCCCAACACGAGTCATTGCTGATCACGGCCGTTATTTTACGAGTCGAGATTTTAGTGAATTTTGTAATTCACACAATATTAAATTACATTTGGTCGCAACAGGTAGTGCTCGTGCAAATGGCCAAGTTGGACGTGTAATAAGCACATTAAAGAATATGCTTACTGCAATTGAAACCAGTAATCGCACATGGCAGGACGCTCTCCCGGATGTTCAATTAGCTTTAAATTGCACTCAAAATAAAGTCACCAAATTAAGTCCTCTAGAATTACTCATAGGTAAAGTAGCGAACCCTATAGACATATTAGTGTCCGAATGAACAATCGGTAAATGTCTATGAAGCTCGAAATAGAGCCATTGCTAACATGGAAAAGAACGCAAACTATGATAAAGTAAAATTTGATAGTACTAAAGCCAGACTGGACAAATTTGTAGTTGGAGACTTTGTTTTGTTGCAAAACGAAGAACGTAACCAAACAAAGCTCGATCCAAAGTACAAAGGCCCATTCAAAGTAATAGAAGTACTAGATGGTGATCGATATATTGTTAAATCTTTAAATTGTAATCGGAAGTATAAGTACGCTCATGATCGTATGAGACGAATGCCTGAAGGTCATGTCCCTGTCGAAGTTAATGCTGATATAGTTGAGTCTGCTAATATAGATGAAGAGCGAAGGAATTGAGTCCGGTTATTGTGAAAATGTAATGCGCATTGTTTAGTTTGAAGTGGAAATTGCTGGATAAATGCACTGATGTGAGATACACAAAATATCACCGGATAGAGCTGTTATTATGTTTGTAAATAACCGGATAGAGGTTACTGGACGAATAGATATAAAATAATGTCACTGGATAGAAGTGATTATTGATTTTAATGTAATCTGATTAATTTTTGTTTTTACTGTTTTGATTCACTAATGATATGGGACAATGAACCATCGTATTAAATAAGACTTTTGTAAATTTGTTTTTACATCATTAAATTGTAATAGATGTTAAGTTTGTTAATATTTTTTTGTTTTGGGAAACTAATAAAATGTTATTTGTTAATGAAATTCTGTAAGGTTAGAAAGGACCGAATGGTTGTACTTCATACTGTATAGAATTTTGTTTCTTTCAGACGATTCGCACGAGGATGTGCGAAACGGCAGGATGGCCGTGTCGTAGTACTGTACATACTGTACTGAAATATAAAACGGCAAGCAAAGATATCTATGTCAAAGCTTGGGTGGAATCGACTGGCGCTACTTATTAAATTTTTATAATAAAAAAGCAGACAAACTGTGTGATCAGAAGAGGAAGTAGTGGCAAGATCGAGACTGCCTCGTTTTAATTTTCATTTTGAATAAAAAAAAAATTTTATATAATTTTCTATTAATGAAAATTTAAAATGAAATAAGACCCAGTTTTTTTTTTGGAAAACACGCCAATGCATTTGAACAATAGCCCCAAATAAAAATAACACCCAAATAAATTCAATTTAGGATATAGCAAAAAAAATGGAAATGAAAATGAAAAAAAAAATTTCATACAAAATGTTCAACTTTGTACAACATTTTTTACATTACTTCTGAAGTCGTTGGACCCTATTGGAGACACACATGAGAAAATCCTCTATTTTCTTAAAGTTCGCTAAAAAATAATATAATCGTGTTTCCCAGTATTTTTTAAATCAATTCGTTAAATTGGTTTATTTGCGTTTGAAATGCTTGTGCATATGAAATTTTTGGTCGAACATTGAAAAACAGTTGCAGTTCATGGTTGTACGATATTAATATCCATATCTAAAGAGTTCTTAGCTACAAAATAAAAAACCCGCAAACATTTTTTTTCCTTATGAAAATATAATATGCATATTCATTTTAAATTCAATTATAATTTAAAGTCAAGTTTAAAAATAAAGTCTATTTTTTTGACAATTTTTATAAATAATAAAGTGTCAAAAAGCTGATTTTAATTTTAAAGTCGACTTTCGCCATTGCTTTTTGAGTTATATCCTTTTAAAATAAACTTTGTTTAAAACTGACCACCATCTGGGAAGCTAAAATTTTGACAATTGTCATATCAATATTAATATCTTAATTTTATGTCTTTTCACCATATTTCCACATTTCATCCAATTCTGAGATAGTACTGCTAAAATTTGAATTTTTTTTAATACTTCAAAAACATTAAAATAATGTTTTTTATACCAATAAAAAAAAATAGAAATATCTATTGTTATATATAATTGGAATTTTAAAGTGAATGAATAAATTTTCACAAAAAAAGACAAAAAATTTCGATTGCGGCGCTTTTCTGGAAAAATTACTTTATCAATATTATGAAAATACTTGTATGAAATGTGAGTACACATTTCAAATGGAGTCGGTTGGTTTCATTTAATATTATCTCAAATTACATATATTTATAATATTTTTCAAATTTTTTTCAATTTATTACTAGTTCTTATATATAATTATTTGTCGTGAAAGTAATACGTATTTTCATGGCCCAACCGGGGCCTTTTGACACTTAAAAAGTTCCTGAAGTAAACTTAATTATAAGAAAATCTTACTCCCGATATCTTACCTAGTTTAGGCCTCGTTAGTTACCGATTTTCTAAAATAATGACATAATGTTCATGAGTATGGCCTAACAGAAATCTACCTCCCCTACTCCCTTTATTATGAAGTTCGCTCGGGCCTGTTGAGGAGGATCTAAAAATATAACAATATTTAAGGCGTTTTGTTTGGATTTTAAATGGTCGAGAAAGTGAACCTACGTGGAATTTTTTTTTTCATACATCGACGCAGTTTAACATTGATTCATGTCTGAAATTAGGACAATTAAGAAAATGTATTGAAAACTTTATAGAATTGTCAATTACTTACCCCGTATTTAATTAAACATAAGTTTAAAATTAATAAGACCTCATAATCTTGCTTTATTTAAGGTAAAAGCAAATTAATAAAATCACATATGACAATGAAATTTCAAAATAAAAATAAAAAATTGTTTAGTTATTATTATCTGCATTGACGAAAAGGAATGTGAGAAGAGATCTATTATTTATTTCAAAACTTCAAAGCACAAAAGCATAGCAAATGTATAAAACATTATACGTTGCATTTCTTAGAAAGAGTCTGTATTTTGCTTGCACAGAAGCTGTTATAGCATTACTTCTGAACGGAGGAGTTCACAAATTTACTTCTGGGTAATAAACCAATCAACAGAGAAAAGACTAAACTTCAAAACAGATACGGACAAATGCGCTTATATTTACAGAAACTTATTGGAGATATAAAAACGACGAAAAAACAAAATATGTGGACCACTATGAAGTGACGAGAGAAGTTCGTGCGCTGTCTACAATTTATGTTAAATGTTATTTTTATGTTTAGCTATTAATTTATAAGTCTATTGAATTTAAATTGTTGTTCATAGTTAAGAAGTTTTTGACGTTTTGTTAATTTTTTGTTAAATATATTTTTGCAGTTACCCCTGAAGATGACTTCCAACGGAAGTTGAAATATTGGGAATAATAAAATAAATTAAAATTCAAAATATGTATATTGTTTTTAATTTTAAATACCGAACCTTGAGCCCATTTGAATAAAATTATATTACAACTAAGAGGTCGTATAAAAGCAACAAATTTTTGTATGTATGTATATATATATATATATATATATATATATATATATATATATATATATATATATATATATATATATATATATATATATATATATATATATATATATATATATATATATATATATATATATATATATATATATATATATATGTGAAATACCGAACCTTGAGCCCATTTGAATAAAGTTATATTACAACTAAGAGGTCGTATAAAAGCAACAAATTTTTGTATGTATGTATATATATATATATATATATATATATGTGAGAAGGAGATTATTACTTGTTAAGAACTACTTGTTATTATTTACATTTAATTTTTGTTTTGAATTCGAAATATGTTTTGTTGAAAAATTCTAATTGAAAAGTTTTTGGAAAATTAGTCTGAATATAATTTTGTAGGAATACGTTAATTTTAGTGTTTTGATTATTACCATCCTACAATTTTGGGGGCTCAACTGAAGAAGATTTCAAGATTCAATACGACTTTTAAGATTCATGAAGACTTTTAGAATCAAGATGTTGACTTTATCAGATGTGGATAGAATGACTATTGGTCTACTGCGCGAGGAGTTGAAGCCGTAATGTCGATTTTACTGGGTCGAATAAAGTTGTTCTCAAGTTGCGGCTTATGAACATGGTATCCGCCGAATATGCGAGTGATGACGAAGTCTACGTTAAAGCCGTAGATGAACTGCAGTCGGCGAGTTACAGAAGGTGTTGCTTTACAGCAAGAAGTGCGTCGTGTATCTGATGCAGTTCAAATGGGAACTGTTCGAATGTCGTTCAAGGATGCAGAAGGCATTGTAGAAGCGTTTACTGGTGAAAACGATGTGCCAGTAGATAAATGGGTGCGACGAGTGGAGGTTTTGAAGGAAGTTTGTGGATGGTCTGATCAATATTTGACAATTTTTGCAAAGAAACAGCTAAACGGTGCAGCGCGTTAATTTGTGGCAAGCTTACAATATTGCAATACTTGGAGGGATTTTAAATGCGCGTTGATTTCGGAGTTTATGGTGGAAATAAACTCTAAGGACGTCCATGAGCAGTTGAGACAGCGAAAGAAGAAGCCCAATGAATCCTGGCTCGTATATGTTTACGAAATGCGCGGGATAGCTTCTAGGTGTGGTCTAGAAGATGCTGCTACTATTGCTTACATCATTGATGGTGTTGTGGATGAATCTGTTGTGGATGAAAGCATATTACGATTGCTGCTACGTGTAAAGTAAATTTCGCTGAAAATAAGAATATGGTCAACGTCAATTCAGTAGAACCGCTGGTAGTTATTCAAATAGGTGAAAAGACTTGCGATGCCTTGGTGGACACAGGAATCTGCATTAATCTTATGAGAAAAGATATTTATCGTACTCTTGGAAATCCGAAGGCTGAGAAAACCAATAAAAGCTTCGTGGGATTAGTCGCTAAGAAAACGACAGCTGAAGGACTGCTGCAACAAAAAATCACAGTGTCAAGTGAAGAATACGAATGCAATTTTTATATTGTACCTGTTTCCTGCATGGCGTACGATATAATACTGGGCAGAGAATTTCTAGATTGCTGTGAATTAAATATGACAGCACACGGTATTTCTTTGAAGAAGATAATGGAGGTGGTTGATAACGACAACTTACAACATATTTTCGCAGATGAAAATGTTGTTGTGGAATAGGATGTTGAAAAGCGTTATGAAGATGTTGTTGCCGAAATATTTAAAAACTATGTCCCACAGAAAAATATTAAATGCCCAATAAAGACAAGTTTGGTGAAAAACGATGAAACTCCAATATATCAGCGACCTCGACGTCTTGCACCGTTAGAAACTAAAGTGGTATGCGATCAAGTTGATGAGTGGATTCAAAATGGTGTAATTGTTTCTTGTAATTCGAAGTTTTCCAGTCCCGTGGTAGTAGTAAGGAAAAAAGACGGTAGTTATCGTTTATGCGTTGATTATCGCAAGCTTAACAATGTGGTCAGTTTATGTTCAAAAAGACTCCGTTTGGATTGTGCAATTCACCTTCAAGTTTCAATCGCTTTGTTTCTTACGTTTTTTCCAAATTGGTTCGCAAAGGAGTCCTGATTCAATATGTAGACGATATAATCATTCCATCGAAATGGTATCGAAAGACTTCGAATGGTAATGGCTGTTGCTGCAAAGAATGGATTAGAGATCAGCTGGAAGAAATGTCAATTTTTAAAAACAAAAGTTTAGTACTTTGGTCACGTCATCTCAAATTCCATGATATACCCATCAGAAGTAAAGGTGAATGCTGTGAGAAAATTTCCAGAACCAAAGACAGATAAACAACTTCAAAGTTTTTTGGGTTGCCAGGATATTTTCGGAAATTCATTCGCGGATAATCAACAAACTTTTACGTGGATGCCAAAGAAAAATCAAGTTTGAAGATGAGCATCAGATTGTTTTTAAAGAAATCAAAAAAAAACTTGCAATTAATCCTGTTTTACAAATTTACAATCCCGCTACTATTACTGAGTTGCATACGGATGCCAGCAAGGAAGATTTTGGTGCCATTCTGATGCAAAAATTAGACGATCTTGCTGATTTTCATGTAGCAAGGCTACGAGTGATGCGGAAAAGAATTCTCATTCCTATGAGTTGGAAGTTTTGGACATTGTTGAAGCAGTGAAGAAGTTACGGCCGTATCTACTTGGTGTAAAATTCAAAATAATAACTGACTGTGCTGCTTTTCATAGAACTGTTACCAAAATTGATATTCCTCCAAGAGTTAAGCGGTGGACTTTATATCTGGAAGAATACGAGTACATTATGGAACACCGTACAAGTGAAAGAATGAGACACGTCGATGAGTTGAGTAGATTTCCCGTCATGGTTTCTGAAAATTCATTGATAGCTTTGATTATGAAAAATCAATCCAAAGATGAACGTATTTCTGCTATTATTCAACTTCTGGGTCAGCAAGAGTTTTGTGAATAATTTCTTTAAAATGGAATATTGATGAAATAGAATGAAGGATGTGAGTTGATAGTTATTCCGAATTGTATGGAGAAGGATGTCATTCGTACAATTCATGAGAAAGGACATTTTGGCATTGAGAAGACAGAAAAAGTAGTGAAAATGGAGTTTTACATCGATAAACTGCACGAAAAAGTAATACAAAGTATCCAGTGTTGTCTAGAGTGTATTCTTATGAATCGCAAGCGACGAAAACAGGAAGGTAAGCTGAATCCTATTCCTAAAGACGAATTTCCTTTGGTAACTTTACACCTGGATCATGTTGGACCATTGACTGCAACAACGAAAGGTTACAAGTATATACTTGTTGCAGTCGAAGCTTTTTCAAAGTTTACTTGGATTTTTACAACAAAGACGATGACTACTACTGAGGTCCTCAATCGCTTCGATGGCATCATAAAAACATTACTCACTGGTGTAAAAATGAGAGCAAGAGGTGATGATGATGTTATAAAAATTTTACAAGAAGAATTAGTCGAACAATTTTGCGGAAATCGTGAAAAACAATGTGATGCCCAAAATCAGCAGAAAAGTTTTTCTTGACAAACATCGAAAATTGGCGACAATTTACAAAGTTGGTGACATCGTTGCTATAAAACGTACACAGTTTGCAACTGAAGCTAAGCTGAAGAGCAAGTATTTCGGACCGTATGTAGTAAAAAATGTGAAGCCAAATGATCGTTACTACGTCGAGAAATTGGGATCAACGGATGGTCCTAAAATAACTTCTACTTCTGCTGATTTGATGAAACCGTGGACTGCATCGTCAGGTGCCGACGATATGTCAGGATTGGCCGTGTGAGAATGAGATTATTACTTGTTTAAAACTACTTGTTATTATTTACATTATATTTTTGAAATAATTTGAAATCGAAATATGTTTTGTTTAAAAATTCTAATTGAAAAGTTTTCGGAAAATTAGTCTGAATATTATTTTGTAGTAAAACGTTGATTAATATAGTTATTTTTTTTCACTTCGCCTTAGGCGACAATGCCTCGGTATTTCAAGCCGAAGTTTATGCTATACCCAGCAGAACATTGCTCAGTCCTGATGAATTCAGACCAGAATAATTCAGTCCAGAATTCATGCCTGAACTTTTTGTGATAATCAAGCATTACTTCTCACTACTGAATTCAGATACGAAGTATTCAGACCTGACAACTGAGCGCTGAATTCAAGAAAGTATTCAAAGTTTATTCAGGTCTGAACTCATCACTATTGAATTCCGCTATGAAACATCATATTTACTCATGCATGATTAGCAGTGGAGTCAATTCAGCTATTAAAGTTTTGTTATATTCAATCCTCGTCAGCTCAGTGCTGAATTCATACAAGAATATACGATCTAATTCATGCTTAATATCTCAATCAATTAATTAATTCAAAATTTAATTTAAAAATTAAAAATTCAAATACAGTTATCCAACTTTATGTAGTTAATTACACATAATTTGTAATACAAATTAAATTTGATATTATATTAAACCGCTAATATGTTATAAGAATTAGATATGCATTTGATGTACATTAGAATAAAGTTCCCAATAGCATTTATGTTCATAATAACATTTTTAAAACAGATTAACTAAGAAATAGTTTCAATGACATAGGAACATTTTATATTGCTTCTTGTTTGTATTAGAAAATTTTTCATTTTATTTTCAAATACAACTTTCCAATAAAGATTTAAAAGTATTTCAACTTTAAATTTATATTGAATCTAGTTATTATAGATTTAAATATTAAAATTTATGTCTATTATTTGAATACATTTTATTCATTTGAAGTTTCGTGTGGAATAAAAGTTTTATAACATCATCAATAATATCCCGTAAGTCCATTTATTATATTTTGTTTTGTATTGTAAATTTTTCCTAATTAAATATATAAAGACTCGCCAATAAAACTAGTGTTTTAACTATATATCGGAAATTCTCATCAGCATACGTTCGATCACTTTTTCCAATGCCACGCAATTTTGTTTACGCAGACCCTGCACTGTTGCACATAATTTACAACAGCACAAGTCTGGCTGTAGCCATTCCCCATAAACAATTTACTGCAGGCCCTGCATTCGTGAAAAATGAGAACAAACAATAAAAGCCGACAGTACAAGTCTGTCTTTCTTGGTGCATGCTATCCTGCTGGCTACGGAAAAAAGCGAGGCCATGCGCCGAAAAAAAAAACTGCAGTTCCCTTTATTCGTCAATTGTGGTGTTGTACATATTTCACGGAGCAACTACGGTGCAGGGCCCCTGTCTGGACGCAAAATTTGCGTTGTATTGTCGAAGTCCGCGAGCGGGCATTTCAGATCTCTGAGTTTTACGTATAGACTTTACTATTAAGCCATGTATAATCCTACAATTATTTTAGTTAACAATGGACAGCAAAAAAAGACGTATTGGAAGACAAATTGCTAATAAAAGAAAAATTTATAGAGATATTATTACAAAATATATGGTTGCAAATATTCAAAATATAAATGTTAGAGAAGAAAATATTATTGAAAACACACCTATAATTGAAAATTCTCCTATAATGGAAAATATTGATACTACCATACACAATGATAGACCGAACACAAAGTAAAATTATTTGTAACAAAACACAATCTGTCTAGATCATGTGTTAAAGATCTTTTAAATTTGTTACAAACATAGGGTATAAACATTCCACTTAGCTATAATACTCTGCTGAAAATAAATAGAAGAAAATTTATAACAAGAAAAATTATAAGTGGTATACAAATCAATAACAAACTAATGTTTAACGTTTGAAATTCGTGCCTTTGTTTGCGATGCGCCGGCGAAGGTTTTTGTTACTGGTGTAATGGGTCACAATTCGTGCAATGGTTACGGAAGATGCAAACAAATAGGGACAATAATAGAACATGTCACAATGTTTGCGAAAAACTGTGGTGACTTACGAACAAATGAAACTTTTGCAAGTCGTCAAGATATCCAATATCAATGCACCTCTTAGATTTGGTGTTGTTAAAAAAATTACGAACCTATTTATTAAAAAATTAAAACAAGATAAGCGAGATGAACTATCTCAAAGACTATTGGATATAGGAAAATATATGCCAAATGATTTTTTTAGAAAACCTAGATCAATTCATGAAATATGTCGTTGAAAAGCAACAGAGTTTAGACAACTCGCACTGTACAGTGGTGTAACGATTTTTAAAGGAATAATTGATGAAAGCGTTTATAATCATTTTTACTACTAAATTGCGATTACCGATTATTATGTTATCCTAAAAGCTATGAGCAGGATTTAGATATCAGTCAAAGGCTTTTAACCGAGTTTGTTCAAAATATGCCAATTGTTCATGGACCAAAATATGTGACAAATGACATACACAATTTATTGCATATTGTTGACTGTGTTAAAGAAGTAGGACCAAAAACTGAATATTGGGCCTATGATTTCGAAAAATATATGCAAAATTTAAAGAAAATGCAGAAACTTCGAAATAAATATGAGAACAAAAATATTGTAATAAAAACACCTACTGTTAATGGAAATTTAAAATATGGAAGAACAGTAAATATTAAACAAAATCAGTATTATTTAATCATAAAGTTTCCCAATAATTTTTGTTGCATAAAACCGTTGTACCCATATTAATAACGACAATAAATAAAAACATCGAAAACGAATATTAAATATAAATAACCTCTTTCTACACCCGTTCAAAGTATTAACGTTTTAAGTATGGCGAGAGATTTTGTATAGAAAGTATAGAGTATAACTTTGCATGTTTACCATTGGATATCAATTTTGTTTTATTTATGGGCAATAAAATCATCATATGAACTAACAAATACAATAACTAAAATGGAAAGTATTAACGTTATACTATTTTTATTTAAAGCCTTTTTATAAATATATATATATATATATATATATATATATATATATATGTGTTTATTTTTGGATACGCTATTATTCAATTTAATGATTTATTTTAGTATGTTGTTATATATATATATATATATAGATATAGATATATATATATATATATATATATATATATATATATATATATATATATATATATATATATATATATATATATATATATATATATATATATATATATATATATATATATATATATATATATATATATATATATATATATATATATATATATATATATATATATATATTCTTTATTACAGAAACATGAATCAAGATAAAGCTGGAAAAAATGACAATAAGTTATATAACTATAATTACTGACATAAATTAATAAGTAAATTACTTGTTTTATAGAAAAGAAGGGTCTTGTAAATGACGTAAAGGTTTTAACACAAGAAATAAAAGACACGAAAACAATGACTGAGACTTTAATAAATGACATGAATGCTCTTAAAGAGGAACATTTTAATTTGACGAATTGTTTAGCCGAAATTAACACGCTCCTGCGTCATAACATTTTCGACAACGAGAACGAAACAATGTTTCCTGTTAATACCATAGCTGAATTAGAAACAGTTGATCAGGAAATTAATGGCTGCAATCATCAAGATTATGTAAGTTCATAAAATGTCTTAAAAATATTAGGAGCATCTGGGGATAATAGAACACTATTTAAATAATTCATATAACACAATACTCTCACAAAATTATAACAAACATTATTTAAATTACGTGTACCACTTTACCCTAGAAAATGTTTTCCAGTTGTCGCAATTTTATCATAACTTAACTCCATTTAAGCAATATTAAATTATTTGCAAAACCCGTTTCTATTTCAAAAGATATAGAATATGCGATCATTAAAAACATACCGTCTTAATTAAAATCAATACAAATTCTCACGTTTTTATAGCAAACACCAACATTGCAAACAATTTTGAAACATTTTTTTTACTTGTTCTCGAAATGAAATAAAAAGGTTTTAATTTGATTATAACTATAGATGAAAAAATTGATATATTAAGAAGCACTTAATGATCGTTTTGTTTTTTTAAGTACAAAAACAAGTCAAAAAATTGCAATTTCCCACATTACCCACTTTACAGCAGGTTCACATATTTATTTGTTTTTTTTTTTTATAATTTAGGTAAAACGAATTAAGAACATTTTGAAATTAGGAGGTTTGAAAAAAATCTACAAAGAATCATAAAAAAAAGAAGTTCTATTAGAGTTAAAAGTTGATGGTGTCCAAGGCAAATTGGCTCTTAAAAATTATCAAATATTTATGGATGTAATGTTTGGTAATACATTTAAAATTATTTATTATTCGCAAATATAACATAAGTTTTCTAGACGCATCAAGAGTTGATGATTCCAGTCAGGAACAATACATCAAAGAATTAAAAGAAGCTTTCAAAATAATTAAAAAAAGAGTACACAAAAGGAACTCGTTGAAACGGAAAAATACATCAGTGCAAGAAGAACAAATTTAATTTACCCGAATTTTGAATATTTTAAGTATTCATTTAATTCTTTTATATATTATAGTGTACCATTGAAATATTCTGTAATTTTCAATAATATATCATTCCACTGTATTCAATTAAATTTCCATTGAAAGAATTGTTAAAATTGAAACCAGTTGGGAAGGTTAGATCACATGGGAAATTTTAATGTGTAAGTTTAAGTGTAATTATGATAGTTAGGATTATCAAAATTATAGTCGGTCTAAGCCGACTATAAATACCCTACACATATGTGTGGTTACCATTCAAAGTGATATATAGGTCACCATGGTATACGAATCCTGAAAATAACTACAAACTCTTCATCCCTGAAGATTTTTCTTTCATTTGATACCCATATTTACAAATGGGTAGGTATACCGAATTTCGATTTTTTTTTTGTGAATCACAAGTCTTTTCGCCGGAAAACATTATTATCATGTATTTGAGCATGATATCAATATATATTTGACCAAAAAAGTTTTCCTAAGCACGTATAGATAAAAATTGATCTTTATATGTACATTTTATATGAGGTATTTGAACATAAGTGGTCGGATCATAGGTCACAATGGACCGATCTCGCCAATTTTTTCACACATACAGCGTAGTTATATTAGTAATCTAAGTTATAAGTTTCATTTATCTAGCTTTTCAATTTTAAAAGTAGTAGGGATTTCAACATACAGACAGACGGACAGACGGACAGACGGACATCGCTAAATCGACTCAGGAGGTCATGCTGATCAAGAATATATATACTTTTTCATACCGGAGATGCTTCCTTCTGGGTGTTACAAACGGCGTACCAAACTGAATATACCCTTTCACTCTTAGTGTAGGGTATAAAAACTTGATAAAAACAAGTTGGTGTATTCCATTTAAAAACATTTATTTAAACAATTAATTTTAATTATTTTAATAAAATTTATAATCAAATTATTATGTTTTGATTTATTTGTTTGTAAAATATTTATTTCTGATTAACAATTTTTTTAAAGGTAAAATCCTACTTGAGTACCGAAAAATTAATGTTTTTATTAAAATTAGTGACAAACAGTAATATGCAATTTCAAGCATGAAAATACTGCAGAATATTTTTAAAATATAATAATATATTTCAGGACTGGAAAATCTGATATATTTATGGAAAATAAGGAATGGTATTTGCAAGCATGAAATTGCATATGAGTGAATTTAAAAAAGTAAATTATAATTTCATGTCTGAAAATTCTGCTGAATTCTTGTAAAAGATAATATGCAGTTACGGTCCTGAATATGTGGACATTTGTAAGAAAATTGGAAAGGAAAGTATCAGTAGTATTTCAGGCGTGAAAATATACACAGAGAAATATTTTAAAATAATATATACATGATATTTCAGGCCTAAAACTCCAATAATTTTTTTTTATTGAATATTCGAGTTCGAGTTCGAATTTTATAATAATTAAATAATTAGAAATCGAATTCAAAACCAATAGTATTTATAATCATAAAGTACTACGTTCAAGAATATCCATTTTGGATTTTTATTAGTTTAGATAAAAATATACAAAAAGCCGACTATTTGTTAAAGCTGTACATTATATTTTGATCATTGGTAACGCTGTTAGAGTGAAGAATTTAATATTCACAGATTTATAAAGTTATCGAATTAAAAAAAAAAAAAAAATTAAATATCTCGAGTTGAAATTTAGTTCAGGATGTGATCATTGTCTGATCAGGCAGCCTGATTTCAAGTCAGGCAATAATCATAGGTTTTGATCACTGCCTGATTCAAAACATGACGCTATTCGAAGTTGATATCCTGATCAAGTTGCCTGATCAGGTTTTCTGATCTTATACTTATATAATTCGATGTATATTTAAATTCTTCTTAAACTGCTTTTACCAAATTTGATACCTTTCAAACAAAATAACTGCAATAACTTTTATTATGACAAAAAGTCAAAGTTTTGAATTATATTTAAAAATTTTAAAAATGTTGAGAATTTTTATATCTCTAGCATTTATTAAAACATTTTATTTAATTGGAATAATTTTGCTATCCAATTTTATTATAAAAGGTTTTTAAGAAAATCTAGATCATATTATATTAATACGATATCTAATAAGGTTTTTTTCATAAGTGTTTTATGAAGGTTGTCTTACGTTGATTTGAAATTAGGATTAACATAGTCGACCCTGATCAGTATCATTTTAGGTTGGTAAGGATGCCTTATAATATTCTGATCAGGGACGGTCGCGAAATAAGACTAACCTTAACCAATTTCTACTCGGGATACTGACTGAAATTCAAAACTTATTTATAAAAAAATTTTTGAGAGGGTTAAACATTTTTATTTGGAAAAAATAAGTATTGGATTATAAAATATATATTAAGCTGCCCGAAAATATTATATATATGTAATCTGGAGGCAATTACCTTCAATACCCACATGTACCTGTAAGTAGATACAGCTATGTTTTTTTATTTCACGGTCACCATTTATCCGTTCATTATATAGTAACCTTTTTTCCCAATTCTTATTTATAACAATTTTTTATTCAAATCTATCACATTTAGCATGCAAATTTAGTCCATTTAAATTAACCGAAGTTTAAAACCATCACTTACCCTCCTTATCATAAACGTGACCGCCAGCATTTGTTTTACAATCATGTTCTTGTTCCAAGGAATTATATTTAGAGTGGTCTCGGTCATCTGGCTTTCGTGTTCGTGTCAGAGAGTTTAGTTGTTGTTCGTAGTGTGAACGCAGTTGAGCCATGTTACGCAATAGCTCCTCCTTCTGTTTTTGTTGAGTCATGTGGTCTTCTTTAAGCGATTCCAGTTCCTGATGCATTTCTTCCTTTAGTTTAAGTTTCTCCTCCTCTAGCCAACATTGCCTGGAGTGTATATCATTTGTTTCATCCTCTATATGATTGGTGCTGAGACTAGAGTGTGTTTCATTCAGTAATTGTTTCAGTTTCAAAATTTCCTCTTGATACTCGCGTAACATTGCATCTTTGGGGTCTTCGTTGATTTTAGGCTTGTTTGAGATATTTTTTGCCCGCGATGCATATCGAAGTGTCGAAATAGTTTCGTCATAGTTATAATCCGATGGAGAAATACAAGCAATCATTAGAGTCTTTGTATTACCTCCTAGGGAATCCTACGAAATAAACAGTATTGAAGTCAATAAATAATACTCACATTTAGAATGAGAAATGGGAATCTAAAATGGCTAAGTCCATTCGTATTATAGAGCTGTTGTTACATATCAAGAGTTGGGTGCAATAAGGACGTTATGTGAAAAAGTAAGTTTTGAGATATTTGCGTTTAAAATTTTTCATAAAGTAATGAACCGATATTATAAATTCAAATTTTCCATAAAAATTTGAACTTTTAGCTTTGTTATGCACTTTTAAAATTTGCTTATTGCATAAAACGAGAATTAAATTTGGGCCTATTATAATAATATATATATATATAAACAATACATAAATGAAAGACAGAAAAACAGATTATTGTGTATATTCTAGATATACTTATTGATATGAATGGATATAGATATAAAATACGGTACAAATGGCTCAAAACTAAATTGAATCTGTTAAATACAGACTCCGTAAAAAAATTTTAAATATATAAAAAAAAAAATTTAAAAACATACAAAAAAAATTTAAATATATAAAAATATATATATTTATATAGGTTAGGTTCTAAACCTTACTCTCATGATCCAAGAAGCATCTACGGACGTAACGCGGGCACAATCGGGGCAATGCGGCGATGAATGGACGACGGTAGCGTATCTCGTGACAACGGGAAAGCGATGCGTACTAGATCACACTGTAGCAAACGAGAGAGGTGGGAAGTCTGTGCACCGAGTCGCACCATCCGTGGGACGACAGTGAATGAACCCATACATCTATGAGCCAACGTGGCGCCCAACCGCAATCAGCGCGGGTCACTCGCATTGTTAGGTACGGCTGTGAGCGGGCGTATGTCTTGAAGCAAGCGGTTCGCTATATAAACGTGTGGAAAGGTTGAACTGGATGCCTCAAGATAACACATCACCTGTACGTGTACCACTGACGAACAATGGGTTGCGCTTTATGTTACCCAAGCAACGGAAACTAGCCTCGCATATCGAAACTCCCCGACGACAACCTTCAGCTTTCGAAAAATGACAATGATATGAACATGCTCCGTGCGCACGCTTACTAAACTGGCGAAGCTGGCGCAAGTCTGTAGCGAAATGGACATATATCAGTTATAAATCTTAGGATTAGCAGAAATCATGTGGATAGGATAAGGAGACCACCGACGAAATCAGGACACTACCTCATTTACACCAACCAACTATACACGAAAGGCGTAAGCATTCTTATGACCCACAGCACTAAGAACGTGCTAATGGAGTTCAGACCCGTAGCCGAGCGCATAATAATGGCAAGATTCAAAAATAAATTCTGCAACACATCCATCTTTTAATGCTATACTCCAACAAAACCCGTCGATGATGATATAAGGGACGCTTTAACTATCTCCAGCAACTCCAAAGGTGATATACTCATCATATTAGGAGATTTTAATGCCAAGGTGGTCAACAATAATTTCGGCTTCAAAAGAACAATGAGATGTCATGGTCTGGGAACAATAAAAACAATAATGGGAAAGACTAGTTGAAATGTGCGCTAACCACAACCTCTACATCGGTGGCACCAGAATCCCGCTACAGGACATACACAAGTATACATGGCAGTCCTCGGACAACAAAACTCGGAATAATACCGATGATGTACTTATGAGCAAAAGATTTCACAATACCATACGCGCACATAAGTGCGGATATATATAGTGAACACAACTTGCTAGTTGCCCAAATACGACAGCGAATAGAATCTGATATAATAACGGAAACGCTGACTTTAAGTGCATTTTAAGGGTAAAGACAGCGCCAACTTTTCAATATCAAATGGAGTCAGGTAGGGATGCGTGCTCCCCCCACTGCTCTTCATTGTCGTTTTTGACAGCGTTTTGATGAAAAAAAATACTGACTACTTGAAAAGACTTAGCTACCTTGATTATGCTGACGACATCTGCTTTACAACGCATACACTGACCGGAGCAAAGGTAAAGCTAGAGAGACTGATCGTGAATGCTGGAATGATTGGACTCAAAATTTATATGAGCAAGACCAAACTGATTCGCGTAGAAACCACAAAAACTTCCCGTAGATCCAAGATACGAATGAGTTTTGCTACCTCGGCAGTATGGTCACTATGGAGGCGCAGATGACGTCTCAGCTCGCCTAAACGAAACACGGCAGGCGTACCTTAAATTAAATAAGATATGGAGCACACGAAGAATATCCAGACGCACTAAACTCAGATAATTTAATCCGAGCTTAAAACATGTAATACATGGAAATAGGAAAATTCTTTTTTCTCTCTTCTTTTCCCTCTTGAGTCCCGCTGCTTGGAGTGATCTGACATGGATAAAAATGAACTTCTAAACTGAACAAGAATTCGTCTCGAATACTACTAAAATTCTAGAATTTAACATCTTAGTATCGGAGGCTTGACGGGTTAGTGCGTGGTACTACGAGTCGAAAAGTCGCTGGTATGTTGGACTACGGGCAGAAAGGTCCTGAGTTTGATACCAAAGAGTATCAACATCAAATAATATATTTTTTTTATATATGAGTCATTCCATATCAAATCAACCGAAAAAATTCAAATTTTGGCAGCACCATTTCAGAATTGTATGATATTTGGAAGTATAGTGAAACTACATAAAATTAAGATATTTGCCAAATTTCAGCTTCCAAGATGGTGTGGTTTCAGAGATTTGGTGGTTTAAAATTTGAAAAAAACTGTATAAAAATTACAAAGGTGGTGCTAATTAATTGAACGTAACTTAAGCTGTAGTGAAACAGAATAATACTCAAAGGTTCAATTTTAAAGATAATTTAATTACCAAAAATATGTCTTTCAATATCCATACCATGTTGCTTTAATAGTGGTCAGTTTTAAAATTGTGGTCAGTTTTAGTATAGTTTAAAAGGACATATCACAAAAAGCATTCTTTTAAAATTGTTTAAATTAATATATATTCAAGGTTGACCTTTTATCTATTATTTAAGTTTTGAACTAGAGTGGTAAAATCATGGGTTCAGAACTTATGTATAAAAATGCTGTAGAATGTTGAAAATTTTGTATGAAAAATTTGTTTATTTTTATATATCAATATTTTTTTGTTATTTTATAACATAGAAGCGCAGTAACAAGTTATTTTGCCCTACACTTATTTTGGTACAGGTAAACTTGCAACGTTTTATAACTGGTATTTTTGTTGCTGAACTGAAATCAGTTATGTCACATTTAATCCCGTTTTTGAGATATAGCCCATTTCAAAACTTTTGGAAAAATTGGCTATATCTCAAAAACTAGAGTACATTTGACAAAACTGATGCCATTTTCGGAATCAGCTCCAAAAATAAATCTATAAAATGTTGCAAATTTAACTATACCAAAATAACTAGACAAAAAAAAATATTGAAATATAAAAATAAACAAATTTTTTATACAAAATTTTTTATACATAAGTTCTAAACCCATGATTTTACCACTCTAGTTCAAATCTAAGGTAATAGCTAAAAAGTCAACCTTGAACATATATTAATTTAAAAAAAATAAAAGGTTGCTTTTTGAGATATGTCCTTTTGAAATATACTTTGTTTAAAACTGACCACTATTAAAGCAACATGGTATGGATATTGTAAGATATCTTTTTGGCAATTTTATTATCTTTAAAATGAGACTTTTGTGTTTTACTTTGGTTTACTACAGCTTTAATTACGTTCAATTGATAAACACCACCTTTGTAATTTTTATACAGATTTTTATAATTTTGAACCACCAAATCTCCGAAACCACACCAAATGGGAAGCTTAAATTTGGACAATATCTTAGTATTATGTTGTTTCACTATACTTCCAAATTTCATCAAATTCTGCGATGGTGCTGCCAATCACTCGGTTGATTTGATAGGGAGAGTATTCAAATCTTACAAACTAAACATTATAAATAATTTCACTTAAATAAATACTCCTAAGAACAGGGTTAGTATTTATTTTTTTGTATTTTATTTATTACTAGTATTTTGTACCCGGGCTGCGCAACGGCATAACTTTTCATATTTGTTTTTCCCGTTTTTTAGTGTTATTGTTTGTCGAGTTTTTTTTGCATTTTGATTTTTATTTTTGTTTTGATTTTGTATTTTTGCTTTTGTTTTGAGTCTTTGCTTTAATTTTTGTATTTTTTGCTTTTATTTTTTGGTTTTGTGTTTTGTTTCAACTTTTTCTCCTCTTGCGTTTTTGATTTTGTGCTTTTGTTTTTTTTTTATTTTGCTTTTGTGGTTTTGTTTTTGTTTTATGATTTTAATTTTGCTTCTGTTTGTGTTTTTGATTTGTGATTTTTCTTTTGTTTTTGTGCATTTGTTTTTGAATTACTTTTGTTGTTTTTTTATTGGTATGCTGTTGTTTTTTTTGTTTTTCGTTTTTTTTGTGCTTTTACTTTTGTATTTGTGGTTTTGCTTTTGTATATTTGTTTTTTTGTTTCATCTTCTTATTTGGTGTAAGTGTCGAGTTATATCGTTTTGAAAGTGTAGGTTGTATGGGAGGTATATATATATTTTTATCAGTTTTATATATATATACATATATATATATATATATATATATATATATATATATATATATATATATATATATATATATATATATATAAATATATATATATATATATATATATATATATATATATATATATATATATTTATATATATAAAAAACTCATAAAATTGATCCTGTGATGTTTCGCAAAGAGTTTGGAATAACATTATTGCACAGAAAATTATCTTTAAAGTGATATGCCATTCTTATCTTTTTAGAAACCGTCTTACTAGTAAATAGTATAATAATGGTTGGAATCAAAAATAAAATTATACAAAATAATATAGATAAAAAATAATGTAGATAATTAAGTTTAATGTTAGAAAATGCGGTTTAATAAAAAATGATAAATTTAAACTTAATTATTTATGGTTTACTAAGATTTTAAAATATTTATACGAAAATTCAGTCTACGGAAAACTGTTCTACGAGATCGTATCGCTGGATTGTGTACAACATAAGAACACACTAATATTTAGTTTTAACTAGTATTATTTCAACTAGTATTAATTAATTTATTTAAATAACAACTTATATCAACTGCTGAATTTATACAATTTAGCTTAACAATGTTCACTCACGAGACGCACTAGTTCACCATCAAATCACAACTGAAGTGCTGTGTCTCAGATGCGTCGGCCTTATATACTGCTGGCATCAGTTCGACACGTTTCGACAAATTCGACTTGTTTTGAGAACCTTCTACTTGTTTCGTGAATGTTGCATGCTATTGGCATCTCATTCTCACTCATGTGTTTTACAGTAGTGCTGGGTTCTATCTCTTTCTCGCACATTGCTCAGTACGCTGAATGATCTTCCATCTCTTTCTAACATATTGCTTAGTACGCTGAATTGTCTTGCGTCTCATTTATTATTGTTGAATGCTTGCACTATGGGCAAATTACATCTTTTCTTAACAATATTTTATACTCAATTTTCTTGAAAATATGACTTTGAATTGTAATATCTCTTTTACTATTAATATTAGCTGTGAGGTTGTATCGGTATCGGTGAGGTTGTTCCCAATTCTCACTGAGGAACGTGTGTCCGTTAGGGTCATCCTGCAAAGCTTTATAAGTTTCGCAGGTATATCGAACTCAGACATAGTGGTGCATAGGCGACTTCTTATCGGACGGTCGAAGGCAGCTTTGTAGTCGACGAAGAGGTGGTGGTTGTCGATCTTCCTCTCTTTGGTCTTTTCCAGGATTTGGCGCAATGTGAAAATAGCTTCTATGGTGGACTTGCCAGGTCTGAAGCCGCTCTGATAAGATCCAATCAGTCTGTTGACGATGGGTTTCAGTCATTCACATAATACTCTCGTTAGAACCTTATACGCGATATTGACTTAACCCACGGTAGTTGGCGCGTATCGTGGGTATTCTAGAATTATGAAATTATGATACTAATAGTAGAATTTAAACTGAATTTTTAAAATAATTCTTAAAATGAGGAAATATCTTTACAGATATTGGCAACAAATGTCTACTAATGTAAAAATATATATAAAAAAAGAATAGCGTTTGACTTTCACAAGGTAAAATTGTTAAAATATTCAATTTTGTTTGGGAACATTTTTCATTACATACTGAGTATAACAGAAAACCAAAAAGTCATGTGATCTGCATTGAATTTTTTTAAACATTTTCACTGTAGACTCGATATAAACTAATTTATTTATAAGATCTCACAAGTGGTTGTAGATATATTAGGTAGTTATAAAAATATTTAATAGGTGTCAAGACCTTTCTAACGGTACCTTGGAAACAAAGATTGGACGTAGAATGGTTGAGTAAATTAAATTTTCATAAAAAATAACCATTAAAACAGACAAAAAAACTAATTATATCGAGATCTATAATGAAGATCTACAATTCATTTTTAAGACCAACACGTTATTTAATTATGTGTACGTCAAAACTTATGCAGTGTGAACTCTAGTTTATAAAAGTGACGCAAAAAAATATGAAATTATCTAAATATTAAAAAGTGATATGCAATTGCATTTCAAATGTATGTTAAACACGCATAGGAATTGAATTAATCATCTGTGATATTTCTGCTACAAGATCCTATCCACGGTTTTTAAAGGTGACGCAAAAAAATATAAAATGTTCTAAATATTAAAAAGTGAAATGCACTTTAAATGCATGTAAAACCCGTATAGGAATTGATATCGCAAATCGGTTTTCGACTTTATCATCTGTGAGGTTTCTGCTACAATATCCCGTCCACGGTTTTTAAAACTGACGCAAAAAAATATAAAATGTTCTAAATATTAAAAAGTGATATGCAATTGCATTTCAATTGCATGTAAAACCCGCATAGGAACTTATTTCGCGAAGCGATTTCACGATCAATGGGGTTTTTACTACAAGATGCATTCAATTGTTTTTAAAACTGACTCAAAAAATATAGTTTTAGAAATTTTTTCAAAATATGGTACAAACTTGCATTTTAAATGCAATTTAAAACCGCAAACGAATTGATTCAGAAAAACGGAGAACGCACATATCCTTGGATTGGTCTCTAGTTTCACGTACATGTGGATTTTTTCAAGTGTGCAAAGTACTATCGAACGGTGTTATAATAAAAAGAATTAATGACGTGGTTAACCGGCTCCTGAATAATACAGGCGTTAAAATGATTTGGGTCTCCACCTAAAGTGTTACATCTCATTGTATTTGCGACGACAGAGTAAATGAGATGCAAGACAATTCAGCGTACAAAGCAATGTTTTAGAAAGAGACGAAAGATCATTCAGCGCACTGAGGCAATGTGCTAGAAAGAGATAGAAGATCAGCGCATTAAAACTCATGAATGCGAATGAGAAGCAGATGGCATGCAGCATCCACGTAAAGTGTAGAAGATTCTCGAAACGTGTCAGAGCGTGTTGAAACTTGTCGAACTGATGTATGCAGTATATAAAGGCGCCGCATCTGAGGCGAAGCACTTCAGTTGTGATTAGATAGTGAACTAGTGCATCACGTGGCGAACGTTATTAAGATAAATTTATTAATACAGCAGTTATTATAAGTGATTGTTATTAAGTTGTTATTTAAATAAATAAAGTTAATTAATACTAGTTGAAATAATACTAGTTAAAAACAAACATAAGTGTTTCTATTTAGTACACAATCCAGAGATACGAACTTGTAACAATATTATTTTATTGTTTTATGCTTTATTTTGTAGATCCTTCTTCCCTGCTCGGGCGTTATCTGTAATGGATCTCTGGTTAGGGTATGCTCGCCGGTGTTCATGGTACAGAAAATTTATTTAAAAAAATGAAAGTTTTATTTTAGAATTTAAGGTCCTCCAAATATTATTAAATACACTATCAGTATATACTTATTAATACACTCTAAGAAAATATTTGTTGAATGAAACAATAAATGAACAATCATATTTGTGAATATACGTTCAACAGTCAAAAATTGTTAAATTGCCATTGAGTGCATTTAGAGTTTTCGTAGGGTACTGCTCAACGACAGCACAGATATGGTGCTGGTCGTTCTTTTCTCTTTTGCGATCAGTAACACAGCATATGCCAATTAACAATTTTTATTGTTATGTAAACAACAATCGTTATTGTTAAATTTTAACAATTATTTTCTGAGAGTGTATTATTTTAGGCACTGCAAGTTCACCAAGCTAACTACAACCGGTCCGGGTCCTTATCAGAAACGAACTGTCTTCTCTTTAAAATATGAGCTCCCGTTATACACATATTATTTTGTGCTCCAGTGTATTTTCGGTGACTGCGCTGCCGATACGTCTTCGTCTTCTTTATTCATCATATGTGGATGTCAGTTATTTATTTTGTGGGCTTTTGTCAGCCACTGTGTGGGCGTTGTTACATCGGCATCAAATATTTAAAAAACATTTGTGGGACCAAATTGGACAACAAATTTGGGTCTTCACAATGTTTAATGTAACTCTGAATCTGCCGACCATCGAAAAACTACTGGTCGCCTAACCCAATTAATGAATGGCGAATTACGATTCTTGTGCCGCACATTCATGATTTCGGCATATATCTCCATGGATAAAATATTGTCTCAAAAGTAGATATGATAAATGGATATTTCTAGATTCCAGTTTAAGAAAAAGATATTCTAAAGACATCGGTTACTAAACCCATGGGATTATTTCAATTCAAGAGAATGACATTCGGCCTTTGCAATGCGACCAAACATTTCAGAGGTTCATGAACGAGAGGCTACGAGGACTTGGATACTGATCACGTACTTATTGCTTCAGAAAATGTCGAAGGTTATAAACTTTCCTTGTTTGTCGACGCATCAGATTTTAGAATGGGAGTCATTCTTTAACAATTTATAAATGGTACTTGGAAGCCGCTTGGATTTGCACAATTTGTCTCATCGTGAAGCGAGAGCTACAACAAAATTAATTAGCGAACGTTTTGTGTTTCCATTGATAAATAAAGATATCTCAAATTGAGGAAAATTCTGTATCGTCTGTCAGAAATCAAAAGTCGCAAGAGGAATCAGATTTGTTGTTTCGTGGTTGTAAAGTTATCCATACGATTTAGTACCATCCACAGACAAATGACCAAATTAAGAGATGGCATCGCACATTGAAGTGTGCTATTTAGTGCCACATACTGACACAAACTGGGTCGACTGGTGCATTGGTGCTTCTCGGTCTCCGATATTCTATTAACAATGATGTTAAAGGATTTCCTGTTGCGTTGACTTTTGGCACAACATTGCACATACCTGGTGAATTCTTCATGGAAAAAACGTATAGCCACAAAAATGATTGGGTTACTGATTTTGGCGATGAACCAAATTTAGGCTAAGGATCAACATGGATAAAAATAGAATATATTCCGATACAACTCATGACATGTGCGCATGTATTTCTGAGAACTGATACTGTTAAAACTCCAATACAACTACACTAAGAAAACAAGATGTTTATGAAAATCTTGCTGCAACTATCTGTTTAAATTTACGCCTTGTAGCAAATATTCAAACATCTCATAAGTTTCAATAAAATTGCAGCAAAACTATTAATGTTTTTTAAATATGACATATATACAGATAGTTACGAGATGTTTGCCACAACAGCAATGATAATTGTGATATTTACAGTTGACTGATAGCAAACATCCTGAATTCTTGGACATTTGCAACAAAACTCTTGAGTTATTTTGACATTTGACTACTATAAAAAAGGGAAATGGCGTACTTTTTCCTTACGCTCGATTTCATGATCTCCTGAGTCGATTTAGAGATGTCCGTCTGTCTGTCCCTCTGTCTGTTGAAATCACGATTACAGAAAAAGTAGAAGAACTCCAGCAATGAAACTTTAGATTTAGATTACTTATATATCTAAGCTGTCTGAACAAGAAAATTGTCATGATCGGTCTATTGTGACCTGAGAACCGACCACTTATGCAATATTTATCGTGTTTGTCGGATGTTTGAAAGATTTGTCTCAAAGACGATATAAATAATTTGTAAATAACTTGATATTTAGAGCTGTGATATTTCTGGTAATCATCTTTGTTTTCTTAGTGAACCTTATAATGTAGTATGCAGGAGTGAAAAAACGTTTGTTATTAGAGTTAATTACTCAGAAAAAATTGTAACCATTGACATATCAAAACTGGCTCATTTGATTTCCACTGAGCCTTGAAAACGGTGTACTTCGAAAACAACCACGGATCCACAAGAAGCATCAATAATTATATGATCTGGAAAACAACTTAGATTCCTAGAACATAGATTTATTAAAAGTGACATATCGTCGATGATACTGCAAAACCGCCTAACTGCATGTTAAAATTACGCCTAATTTTGTGTTATAATCCGGTTTTAAATGATGTGTTGATCGGATAAATTAGATAAATGTCATTATAGGTATGACACAATTAATTTTGTATGAAGTAAATGCCGAATTGAGAATTAAAATAGTTTTATTTCTTCTGTTAAATTCATTTTGGAAGAGGTATTCGAAAATGTAGAAATGGCGGTTTTGCAGTATCACCGACGGTATATATATATATATATATATATATATATATATATATTTAAATCAAATCCCATGCCATGTAATCCCATTTAAGAAAATATTTTACGACTTTTGGTTAAATAGTTAAATATAGACAACATTTTTTTACTTATTCAGTTTGAATTTTCAAAATTTAAAAAATCAGAAAAATTAAATTTTACAAGTAAAAAATGTTGTTTTTTTCAAATGTTCTTAGTATTTATAACATTTTAAGAGACGATATTTCTTTTCTTAAATGAGGTTTAAAGAGAATACATGGTGCTAAATGAGAATATATAAAAATATTTTTTTCCATCAATTAATAACGTTTTTTACTCATACATTTTGTTTATTTTTTTTTTTAATTTTGAATTTCATTTCCTTATATATCGTAAATTTATCAGGTATAAAGGAAAATGTTTGTATTATAGCACGATATTCTATGCGTTTAATATCGAAAAGATAAATTCAATATTACCTTTTGTTGGTATTTAAATAATAAAAGTAAACCAAAATAATGTGAAATTGAAAATTGGCTCAAAAACAAGAGCCAATTTGAAAAAACTGATGACAAAATCAGCTCCACAAATGTATCCAATATTTGCTGCAACTTTTACTTTTACTGCACCATGTCAAAAATTTAATTTGTCGGGCAGTGTTATGAATTCAACCTCTTGATTTTGAATAGAATCATCATTAATTCGAAGGTGTTTTATGTAATTTCGTCGATCAAAGTTGTAGATGTCATATTGTCGATTTGACGTCAAAATGACGCGATTTTCATTTCTTGACGAATCATTTTGTTGACATTTGAACAATTTTGACTCACAGAAATCGACAATTTCATCGCTTGATTTACAGAAACGAGCAATTTGTAAAAATAATGAACTTACTTGCAACAACCGTGTTAATTTTGAGTCTCTGTAAGGAATATGTTTTGTTTTCCCATCCACAAGTGCCGATATAACATTTCCCAAAGCTGACAGTGAAAGATTTATTTTGGTTGCCTCTTTTAGTCGTTCTCCTTCAGCACCCGTCTTTCCTTGACGCTCAGATCCTGCCAGATCGACTAAATTAAGTTTTCCCTTTCGAATGCCACAATTAGTTGAAGCAACTGTATCACCAACACATTCGTCAATATGTTCCAAACTGATTGTAAAAATTGAGTGTGAACGCGAACTGCCGGCATTCATAAGCGTACTTCCAACCATTCGATTCCGTCCACCATTACTGAGTAGTTGCTCGCATTCCTCAGCATTATGTACTGCATGTGTGCTTAAAGTTGGCACAATTATACCTTCTCCCGGTATTTCTTTTAAAGGGTGGTTTATGTTGTCGCTGGGGTTCAAAAGATCACGAATGTTTTCGTTGTAAATTTCCAAGTAACTTACAAGGGCAAGATATCGTACACCGGATGCAATAGAAATGGCTTCAAATATATGGTCAAATGATCTAGATATTATTCCACGCTGAGAGCTTGATTTGGCAGTTAACTTTTTATCATTACTGAAATTATCCGGACCCTTAAAAGAGAAACAAAAACCATTATTAACATAATTGTTGGGAAATACTGTTTACAAAGTTGACTAAATCTTTAAACTATACACACAGAGAAGTCCTCTTTTTGCATGAGGTAAATCGAACCACCGATTCATTGTTGCAACCTTTTTTTTATTACTTTTTTTTTACTACAACCGAAATGTAAGTTCACGCAACTGCACCTTTCTAACTATTATGGGTACATACAGAATTAAAGAAAAGTTAAATGTTCACAAGGCGAAACAAATAGGAAATTTATTTATTAATTAATTATGCGAAATAATTATATAAATATTAATAAAATAAATTGATTCAATACAAATTGCTCTCTAGCAGTGGTATATACAATAATATGTGACCATATGTGCCAATGGAAACAGTTTTTATTGCGTCTCATTTCCTCTCTCTCTTTCATTTTTCTTTTAACGCCTGTAGTATTCGGAATCTGATACACTACATCAATAATTCTTTTATTATCTTCTATGGTCCTCCCCAGTATGTTTACAGTTTTGAGGAGTTTTTATCACGTGCAAATATAGTACTCTGCCTTAATGAAGGATGCATCTCGGCTGGTTTTTCACCTTTCTTTTTACCCAAAACACTTTTTGAAATCGGCATTTGTATATTTGTACATCCATGGCAGCACGTTCGCAATGTGCTCCTACGTTGTTTAGATTAATATTACCGCGACTCCTGATGGTGGTTTGGTTTTGCGGATACAAATTTCATACATCTACGAATCGAATAGGTGACTGACATCTGATATCCGACCCAATATCAATGTTCATTTACTTTTTAAACCGTTTTATTAATTCTCAAGTGACGTCCATTGTATCCGCCATGGTTATCCAGTACAATCCCTTTTGTTGTCGACCTAGGAATAACCAATAATTTTCCGAGAGGGTTTGCCATTTTCACTTTCCCATACATGGTACAAACATACATTTTGTTGCATCAGATTTTGCCACTGTGTCCAGTAAGCCTTGAATAATGAACTGTCAGAACCTACCTCTTTCCATGATGGCTTTCTATGTTGTTCCTTGAACGTCCTAATTTTTGTGATATCAGAGACCTTCTTTTGATCATTTCGTATTTGCTCTCATATGGCACGACACTCAATGAATGATTGAATGTGAATTATGTTCGTCTTATCTTCTTCTCTCGGACACTCTCCACACTCCATTGTACAAACTCGTGCCGACACAGGTGTTATTTTGGCCATCCTCAAGGTCTCTTTTTCTCTGTTGCTCGATTACACATTTACGTTTTCACGACAGACGCGTGTCATATGCCCACATTTTTCTCAATTTTTGCATTTACCATAAAATTTGGTATCACGGTAGGCAGCTGTATGCTCAGGTTAATTACCTGCTTTAACCACTTTGCATACTACTTGAACTTTTATCGAGCCTTTGGAGCCGATCGACACTGCGCGTCTATCTATCTATCTCGCACGTTTCTATAAAATCACTCGACGAACCTGCATACTGTTGTAAGTCTACATAGTGTGTTTTGGTAAGTCACTATACGTTGATATTATAAACGTATCGTGACCTATTTACGCGATGACTATTTCATGCAGTTATCGTTACGTTGCAGTAAAGTGCAACGTAGTACATATGTGTCATAGTCAAGCAAGCCAATGAACTAGCAACAGTATGAGCGAAGCTGGGTAATACCAGCAGCAGCATGATTGGCTAAGGGCCTTTTCCCTTACGGAAGCAAATAGTGAGTGGAATTTGCGCACGGCACTCTGCCGGAACATTTAGATTTGAAACATGCCTTCTTATAATAATTTAAGTGAGATTTTAAGTTAGTGGTAAATCAGTAGTTCAGTAGTAGACAATAATGTTAATATTAAAATATAACTTTAGAGTAAATAAAAGTATGTCTTAAAAGAAAAGACTTGTTTGAATTATTTCGGTTAATAAAAATGGAACTTCGACGTTGGACATTCTCTGGTAGGACATCATGGGTAATTATAAAAGGAACGTTGCGACACAACATTTGGCGCAGCCGGTTTTCGAACCATACATCAACTCCCAAGGAAAGAGAAGGACTGGATGGAGATTAATATTGGAAGAAATAAATATTTAGGATCAAATATTTTTTACATTTGTGAGTATTGTGAAAAATAGTGAAAAATATGTGAGTGGTAAAAAAAAACATGTTGTAAATTTGTGATATAAAATAAGAGACATGTTTGAGAGTTGTAATAAGTAAAAATCATGGGATTATGAAAATTGACATTTAAAAAATGAAAAAACAATTGAACATTTTGAAATTAATTGTGGAATAAAATAAACTGTGAAATAAAATTGAGAAATAAATAACATAAATGATATAATTTGATAAATCAGAAAATTAAATAAGTAAACTAAATGTTTTATAAAATTGTTTAATTGATATATTAAAGCACATTTTTAAAGTAATAGTGAAGCAATATAGAATAGTTTGAGTCATTAAATGATAATAATTAATAAAATTGTGAATTTAAATAAATTGAATAACATAAGAATTTTGTTACAGTAATGTTTTCATAATGTTGCGAAATTAATTAAAAAACAAAACTGGAAAATTTTAACCAAATCAAATGCAATAAATAAATTAATTCAGAATTCATAAATTACATGTTGATATGATTGGGAAATATAGATTAAAAAGTTTAAATTATGAAGCATAAAAATGAGATAAACAATGTTGTAAAAAATTTAATAGATATATTAAAAAATGGTTAAAAGTTTATTTAATATGAAACTAGTAAAAACAAAATAAATAATTTAATTAAGAAAGACATAGTTAATTATATGATTTAGTAAATGGAAAAATAAGAAACACTAATAATGGGTACTGAAAATGTATTGAAACGCGTTCATTACGTTGTTCCTTACTTTTCTGGGGCGGAATCTCCATTATTAGAAACAGAATTATATAAATTTATTGAATGTTGTGAAACAGCAAAGTTAAAAATTAAAGAATCAGATAGTGAGGAATTTATAAAATGTGTTAGGTTACGTTTGGAGGGAGATGCATATAAATTAGTGAGGACAAAACAGTTTCAAAAAATAGAAGAATTATACGAGTTGTTAGAAAATACGTACTTAAAAGAAACTTCTTTAGATTCAGTACTAAAAGAGATTAAAAAAGCTTATCAAAATAGTAAAGAGAGTTTGAGAGCGTTTGGGAGACGATTAGATGAGTTGCAATCCATGGCTTTGGAAATTGCAAGTAAAAAATACAGTAAAAAGATAAGTGAAGGTGACGTATTCAGTTTGGAATTACAGAGTTCAGTGTTGATCTCTTTTAAAGTAGGGGTGAGGGATCGAACGATAAAAGTTGTACTGTTGGGTAGTAAGTCAGAAACATTAGATACATTGTTGGAAGAAGCTTTAAATGTGCAGGCTCTTATGCAGCGAAGTCCAAGGTCGGAAGATTACATAGAAAAAACTAAATTAGAAAACACTCAGTCGGAAAATAAATTGCAACAAATAAATAATAATAAAAGTAACTATAAAAGGAGTGTTCCAACATGTTCATTTTGTAGTAAATTTGGGCATACTAGGGACGATTGTATTATTAGGAAAAATACGCCGTTCTGCTACGAATGTGGAGCTTATGGTCACGAATCTAATTGGATATGTGCTAATAATAATATTGGCAATTTTGTTAATAAGGATAATAAGATGTACAACGGGAAAAATAATACAAGTAATATGAAATACTCATGGAGGGATACACAGGGGCATAAAATAGATAATTGCCACGAAAAAAGAAAATTTGAATCAGCAGGAAATAATAATTATAATCAGGATACACAAGGGGCTCAGTCTAGGCCAGAAAACTGGGGACTCCATAATAATAGTAAGATAGGGCCGATAGAGTTAGGAATGGTAGATCGGACGTCGGAAGAGGTTGTGGTTGAATTTACTACTCCATTAAATTACCGTAGAACAGAGGAGACCAATGAATTAGAATATGAATTAAAGGAAGAAGAAAGTGATCGCATAATATGCAGTGGACATGGAGATAGCTCGGTTTTAACTAATGTAAGTGACGTTTTCATTGAAGTACCTTGCGAGGCAGCTAAAAATGGAAGACTTATTTTACTAGTAGACTCAGGAGCTGATGCCAGTATAGTAAAAGAAAATGCAATGACAAGTTTACCAGACTTTAACGAGAGTATACAAAAGGATTTAAAGGGAGCTTTTGGTGTGTGCGTTAGAACATTAGGTTCCACCAAAATCCAACATAGGAACATAAGGCGCTTAAGTTTAATGTTACACGTAGTGTCACTTGAACAAGGAGTACCAGCTGACGGAATAATCGGACGTGACAATTTATGGAATCGATCTGTAATAAATGCGATAGACAAAACAATAACATCCTTTGATAAACATAAAAATCATATTATAAAACTACCCATGAAATCACAGACAGAAATACAGAATATTTTTTTTAATCAACAAATTAAAATTCAAGCGAGAACCGCAAAGATAGTATCATTACATTTAAAAACAAAAATTCCAATCGTATTAATACATAAACAGGAAATTTTTCCAGGAGTATATTTGGGCGAAAGCATATCGAATGTTAGCAAAAATAGAGTTTATGTTTCAGTTTTAAATGCTACAGAAAAAGAAATTATAATAGACAGTACTTTTAAACCAAAATTTTCGAATTTTAATCAGTATAAAGAATCGGAAACCAATAATTCTACAATGAACAGCATAAATTCTGTAAATATTACAAACAGAATTAACAAATTATTAGAGGAAATGAAAATTGATGAGACTTTAAATAAAGACGAAATTACATCTTTACAAAATCTGTGTATTTCTTATCATGATGTTTTTCATTTAGATGGCGATGAATTAACATACACGCCAGCGCTTAAACATGAAATAACTACACAGTGGAACCAAACGCCAATTAATCAGAAACAATATAAGCTACCCCACACACATAGGGAAGAAATTAATAGACAGGTAGGAAAAATGTTAGATGACGGCATTATAACGCCGAGTACCTCACCTTGGAATTCACCGTTATTGTTGGTGGTAAGGAAGGTAGCAAAAAATGGAGATTAGTAATAGATTTTCGTAAACTAAATGATGTAACAGTTAAACAAGTATTTCCGATTCCTCGGATAGACGAGATATTAGATCAGTTAGGACATAGTAGATATTTTTCAACCTTAGATTTAGCAAGCGGTTATCATCAGGTTTTAGTAGAAGAAAAAGATAAAGAAAAAACGGCTTTTAGTACAGGACTGGGTCATTTCGAATTTAACAGAATGCCATTTGGCTTAACAGGTGCACCAGCTACCTTCCAAAGAATAATGAACCACATATTAACAGGTTTACAGGGTATTGATTGCTTTGTTTATCTTGATGATATAGTGGTGTACGGAAAGAATTTAGCTGAACATGAGCTTAGGTTGAGTAGAGTATTGCAGAAATTAAGGGAACACAATCTAAAATTATATACAGAAAAATGTCAGTTTTTGCGTCGCGAAGTTGTCTATTTAGGACATAAATGATCGGAACTAGGTGCTCTGCCAGACCCCTCAAACGTTGAATGCGGCAAAATTATCATTACCAATTAATAAGTTACTTAGAAAGGATGTTAAATTCACTTGGACCGACGATTGTCAAAATTCATTTATTAAACTAAAAGAATCAATAATTTCACCACCCATTCTCGCATATCCAGATTTTACAAAACCTTTTTTACTTACAACGGATGCAAGTAACGAAGCAATAGGTGCGGTACTGTCACAAGGCAAAGTAGGGAGCGATCGACCAATAGCATTTGCTAGTAGAGCATTAAATGGAGCAGAAAAAAATTACTCCACCATTGAAAAGGAATTTTTAGCTATAGTCTGGGCAACGAAAAATTTTAGAGCTTATCTTCTAGGTCGACATTTTCAAATTTATACAGATCATCAACCATTACGTAGCACAGCAAATCTCAAAGATCAAACATCAAGGTTAGCCCGTTTCAGACATAAATTATCAGAATATGATTACGAAATATCTTACAAACCAGGTAAACAGAATTTGAACGCAGATGCTTTAAGTAGAATTCCACATCCAGAACCAGATATTACTGCGGTCCAAACACGGTCTAAGACCACACAGAATAAATTAGATAATCAAATTTCAAAAACCAAACAACAAGTGAGCACGCCAGTACTGGATGAAATAACATCAGACACCAAGAACGAATTAAACTCAAGTCTACTATTAACTGACCCAGAGGAAATTAAAACTGTTATAAAAGACTTTCATGACTCAGCATTAGGGGGTCACCAGGGCGCAGTGAAAACATATTTTAGAATCAGAAAACAATTTAAGTGGAAAGGTATGCAGAAACAAATAAAAGATTACGTTAAGAATTGTCAAAAATGCCAAGTAAATAAAAGTTCTAGGCTTACTAAAATGCCAATGGTTTTAACTGATACGCCTGTACGACCATTCGATAAAGTATACATGGATCTTGTAGGTATTTTACCGGAAACTATATCTGGAAATAAATATATATTAACTTTTCAAGATGATTTTTCAAAATACATGTGCTGCGTTGCCATACCTGATGCGGAGGCAAATACAGTAGCAAAAGCATTTTACGACGAAATCATTACACGTCATAATATACCGAAGGTATTAGTAACAGACAATGGTTCCAATTTTGTCTCAAAACTGTTTTCAGATACTTGTAAATTGTTAGGAATTAAAAAATTACATATTACACCATATCATCCACAAGCTAATGGGTCTTTGGAAAGAAGCCATCGACCGTTAGCAGAATATTTAAGGAGTTTTGCAAAAGAATATAAGTCGAACTGGGACCAATGGTTAAATTCAGCAATGCATGTGCATAATAACACAGTGCATATGTCCACTGGGCAAACTCCTTTCCGTACTTTATATGGGTACGACTTTGATATGCCAACAAATCTAAAGAGAAAATGTTCACCAGTATATAATACCGATGATTACAACAAGTTATTAAAATACCAAATTCAACGCACACACGAAATCGTGAGAGAGAATCATGAAAAAGCAAAAGAAAAATCTAAACAAATCTATGATAGCACATTACACCCAAAAATATTTAGCGTAGGCGATAAAATTTTGTTAAAGAATCAGAATAGAAAGAATAAATTTTCACCTATTTGGGTAGGACCGTACGAGGTACTTTCGATAGTAAGTCCTGTAACGACAATGATTTCTATCAAAGGTAAAGGGAAAAAATTCCATAACAACTTATTAAAAGCATACAATTTTGAAGAAAATATAACGAAATAAATAACGTGACAAACAGTTCATGATGATCATAATACATAATGTAGATCATGTTAAAAGCATAATACTGCAAACAATGGTGAATGGAATAAATTACGCATAAATAAGATTTTTTTTTTTTGGAATAGGTGTTTAATATTACTGAAATAAATTAGTGCATGAGGAAATAGCTATGTATTAATTATTGAAAATGACTAGCATTGAATCATGTACTAACAAATGTTTTATAAGGAAAATAGATAAAGGAATAAAGTAATTTAAGATATTATGAGTAAGAAAATATCAAAGGTTAATAACAGTTAATAATGAATAAGGTGATAAGCATGAGTATATTAGATGAGCTATAAAATAGTAAAATAAAATTTAAATTGTCACTACTATTGAGATAGGTCAGTACCTCAATGGCATTGAACCAAACGATATGAACCACTGCACTAATGCAAATGAAATGATATACGTTATTTTGTATGTTAATGTATACTGAAAAAAAAAATAATAAAAAAGACGAAAATAAATATGAATATGAAAGATAATAATAAACGGATAGCATGTGCGAGACGGTGTGGAGAGGAGTCAAGGGAAAGTGCATAGTAGCCCAATGGGTTTAAATATAACGCATACCAAGAGTAATGCGGAGTAGGGAGTAAGAACATGATTAAATTCGGAAATTAGTGCACGAATAAATAGCTATATATTACTTATTGAAAATGACTAGCATTGATTCCTAATGAATTTGTATAAAGAATAATTAGGTTATAACAATAGTAAGACACTAAATATTTTAAAAGTATAAATAAACATGTAGTAAAATAATAGTAACTTACACACACATATATAAAATATACACGTAATTCAATATTCTAATATAAGATAACGTAAATGGAAACAAGTTATAGAGGATGTTAAAAATAAATTATGTATACAATTTAAAGATTTTATAATGTAAAGTAAGAATAGTATTTAGTTAATGATCCTGATTCTGGAAATGGACAAGACGTACACGAAGAGACGAAGAAGTAACAAATAGACGAAGGGAAAACGAAAAATTACAAAATAGATAAATACAATTCAGGAGCGTCAACGATGATCGTTTAGTTTTGTTGGGAAAAGGTCTGAAATGGTAATGTTATGTAATGACATATGAAACAACATGTGAGAGTTATGGTGCGGACGACAACAATTGGACGTCAATCAGATGATTTATTAAGAGAAAGAAGGAGCTACACTATAAATATGGAGGTAGAAATTTGACAAATATGCAAAGTTGCGACTATTGTACCATAATGAGACAACAACATTTTACATCTTTACATACATATAATTAAAAAAAAAATGTCAATTTTATAGCACAAAACAACACTCTAGCTAGCTGAAGGAGCTTTTTCATATACACTTAATTAGCTGTGAATGCGAGCCTGTACTAAAACAACAAAGTCAAATGAACACGACAACATCAATGTATAATTAAAAGATACTAATTCCTGATCGATAGAAGAACTCGCTAGAGGAAGACAAGTTATAATAAGATCCAGAAATATACGATTACAAAATTATCCATTTTAAAATCCGCTCTCAACAAATTACGATTTACTTGGCAGAAAAACAAAGCAATATCGAAGACGAAAAAATTAAATAATATCGACGACAAGAAGTTTTCGAGCAATTAACATCAAGACGAAGAACATCATCTATACAGGGAAGGTGAGAAGAAATCGAGAGTTGAAATGCAGCCAACATAATATACACGAGTAACAGAACCAGCGATCGCAGCAGTTTATGACATGTTAATGTTATTAAAATATTATAAATATGTAAAAGAAAATGAATGTAAGTTGAAGTGGAAATATAGTTAAGTTAAAGTAAAATGAAGAAAATTAAAGTAAAATGAGAACAAATTAAAATTACAAAAAAGTAACAATAAATTCGATTAAATAAAAGTAGAGTAAACTAGAGAAAAATAAGGAAAAATGGAAGTAGAATATAGTAAAAGTAAAAGTGAACAAATATTAAAAACTTCAACAATATAAATAAGAAAGAAAGTTAAAGAAATATTATTTAAAGAAAAGTATAATAATAAATTACTAAGAAAAAGAATATTCCACAAGAATAACTTTAAATATTCAAATTTAAAAATCGCAAAATATTTCCAAGTTAAAGTAAACAAATCGTTGCAAAAAATTAAGCATAATGTCTGATATGTATAATTAAAAATAACAACTGAACAACACAAAACGCAGCAAGTGCAAAGCGGTAACCTGATCAACTACTGTTTTGTCAACTGCAACGTTCTGTGCATTGTAACTGTTGTTTAGTAATTAGGTTATTAACCTCCAAATACATTATATTTTCAAATAATATAGTATGTCGTTGCCCATTTAAATAATATTTATGAACAAGAAAAAACTATTATTAAGTTTATTTATATACATATTTTTTTTATAGTAGTAATTCTTTATATGATGATATTAATGATGTAAAAGAAAAAACTATTATTCATTTTAATAATAATTTTTTCTGAAAATAAGTGGAGGTATGTTGTAAGTCTACATAGTGTGTTTTGGTAAGTCACTATACGTTGTTATTATAAACGTATCGTGACCTATTTACGCGATGACTATTTCATGCAGTTATCGTTACGTTGCAGTAAAGTGCAACGTAGTACATATGTGTCATAGTCAAGCAAGCCAATGAACTAGCAACAGTATGAGCGAAGCTGGGTAATACCAGCAGCAGCATGATTGGCTAAGGGCCTTTTCCCTTACGGAAGCAAATAGTGAGTGGAATTTGCGCACGGCACTCTGCCGGAACATTTAGATTTGGAACATGCCTTCTTATAATAATTTAAGTGAGATTTTAAGTTAGTGGTAAATCAGTAGTTCAGTAGTAGACAATAATGTTAATATTAAAATATAACTTTAGAGTAAATAAAAGTATGTCTTAAAAGAAAAGACTTGTTTGAATTATTTCGGTTAATAAAAATGGAACTTCGACGTTGGACATTCTCTGGTAGGACATCATGGGTAATTATAAAAGGAACGTTGCGACACAACAATACGACAAATGTGCAAGTCTCTCGACGTCCGCTGCATATGCCTGCAAAGTTTGCATTCGGCCCATGGCAAAGTAAAAGAAAATAAAAGGAACATGTAAATGACATGGAAGTCAGTTTTGGAGACACATTTAAAAAGTTTGTAATTGGTTTTGCCAAAAAGCTACAGAAAATACAGGAAGGTGTCAGTTTACTACAGATAAGTAGGCCCCCAATGCAAGCTGCTAGTGGCACAAAGTTGAAATCGCCGATGTACGATGGAACCACAACCTTCTACGTTTTCAAGCTTCAATTTGATCGGCTGTACACTAAGAAAACAAGATGTTTATTCTTGCTGCAACTATCACTTTAAATTTACGCATAGTAGCAAATATTTAAACATCCCATAATTTTTAAAAAACTTGCAGCAAAACTCTTAATATTTTTTAAATATCACATATATGCAGAAAGTTACATAATATTTGTCACAACAGCAATGAACATTGTGACATTTACAAGAGATTCACAGCAAACACCCTGAAACACCCTGAGACGATCTAAGAAATTTGTAAATAACTTTATATTTAGGGCTGTGATATTTCTGGTATTCAGCTTTGTTTTCTTAGCGTAAGTAATTGATGGAAAAATGAAGACAGCGTAATAGCGCTTATTGAGGCTCTAAAAGGAGCTGCAGTCGAAGTATTGCAGACTGTTCCAGAAAGCGATAAAAACAGTTACAAGAAATGGTATATGTAGCGGACGTCGAGAGACTTGCACATTTGTCGTATGCATTTTCTTCAAGTGATTTTATAGAAAAGTGCAAGATAGATGCGTTTGTCGATGGCATACGTGATTCGGAGACCAAACGTTTAACCTTAATTATGCCCAAGGTGACGTTTACGGAAACGTCCAACACACTCACCACTCACCCAGGAGACAGCAAACGCGTAGTGTCGATCGTCTCGATAAAATCGATGATTTATTTCAAATAGTGTGTCAAGCGGTTAAAGCAAGTAATTAACCCTACCGTGATACCAACATTAAAGGTAAATGCAAAAATTGAGAAAAATGTATGACATATGACACGCGACTATCGTGAAAAAGTATATGTGTAATAGTGCAACCACCTAAAGAATACAGACTAAAAAAGAGATCTAATAACACCAAGGGGCTTCAAGGAAATTTAGGCACTGTATCGGCACGAGTGTATACAAATTCGGAGAGTGTCCGAGAGCAGAAGAAAAGACGTACATAATTCACATTCGTTCATTGAGTGTCGAGCCAGATGATCAATGGAGTCTAGACAGTGGGTATGTATTTGATATAGAGGTCAAGCGGTTAAAGCAAGTAATTAACCCTACCGTGATACCAAATTTAAAGGTAAATGCAACAATTGAGAAAAAAACCAAATTCTGATGTTTACTCCACATTTTTGGCCAGAAAAATAATTTATATTTATAAGGCGTTGGATTGCGATATAACTTGGAAAGTTTTGTTGCGAATTATCCGCACACATATCCAATATTGTGAACTCTTTTCCTCTGTTAACGCCAATCTGTAAAATTCCACTTCCACACAATCAATGTTTTCAGTTTCGATGTCAGCAAACTTGGAAGAAATCTGTATTAATAATATATACTCTTTGGTAGAGAGCAAATACGTAATGATCAAAAGAAGGATCCCGACGTCACAAAAATTAGGACGTTCAAGAAACGACATAGAAAGACATCATGGAGAGAAATAGATTCCGATAGTTCAATAATGAAGGCTTACTGGGCCCAGTGGCAAAGGCTGATGTTACAAATTGTATGTTGCACTGTGTATGGGAAAGTAAAAATGGCAAATCCTCTTGGAAATTGGTGGTTGCTCATAAGTCGAAAATAAATAATAATAGTAATGGAATACCATGGTGGAGCCAATGGAGGTCACTTGAACATTAATTAACCGATTGAGGCAGTCAGGGAACATTGATATTGGATCGGATATCAGAATACAGTGGCCTATCGGATTCGTAGATGTGCGAAATGTGTTTAAATGCACTGACCTTCCATCTCTTTTCCGCACATTGCCTAGTACGCTGAATCCTTTTGCGTCTCATGTACTTTTATTAAATTACACAGTTGTGCCAATAACTTCTTTTCAAAACTACGTATATATATATATATATATATATATATATATATATATATATATATATATATATATATATATTCAGTGTACAGTTCTACAAGTTCCTATCACTGGATTGTGTACAAAATGAAAAACACACTAATATTTTGTTTTAAGTAGTATTATTTCAACTAGTATTATTTAACTTTATTTATTTAAATAACAACTTAATAACAATCACTTATATCAACTGCTGTATTACTACAATTTTTCTTTACAACGTTCGCTCACGAGATGCACTAGTTCACTATCAAATCACAACTGAAGTGCCGTGCCTCAGATGCGGTTTCCTTATATACTCCATGCATCAGTTCGACTACTTATTTCGTGAATGACGCATGCTATTGGCATCTCATTCACACTCATGTGTTTTAATGCGCTGATCTTCCATCTCTTTCTCGCACACTGCCTCAGTGCGCTGAATGATCGTCCGTCATACGCATTGCTTAGTGCGCTGAATTGTCTTGCGTCTCATTTATTATTGCTGATTGCTTGCACTATGGGGAAATTACATCTTTTCGTAACACTGCCCTCCACCTAAATCTGTTCGTCCCGAACAGAAGGTAATCCTGTCTTTCTCTATACCGCGCCAAATTCCCTAAATGTACTACTTTCATTTTTTGTGGGTTATAGAGCAAAATAAGTTCTCCTTCCGTAAATCCCTCTGAATTTGTGCGCAAGTCGTATCTGGCCTTCATTTTATCACTAGCAAATTGTTTACGCAGCCTTACAAACAGATGCACTTCTTCATTTCTTCCCTTTTTCTGGGAATTAATATCAATTAACTTTTGAACTTGACTCTTTTATTTGGCAGCCAAATCCTTCGTCCACTCATTTGTAAACCTGTGAGTAGATTGTTTGTTTATTTGCGGTGTGACATAATCCTTTGATTGATTTGACTCACCATTTATAATCGCTGATGCCTCGTGACACTGAAATATCACTGTTCCCTTTTTGATTAAGTTTGACGAGTTTTCCAAATTGAAAACTCTTATAGATACAATTCTATCTTTATCCGCCTCAGCAAGTGTTCTTCATACCACTATGTTACTATAATACAACTCTTCGTTTGCTTAAATAGCCCACAACTTGCTTATTCCACAATCTCCATTTAATTTCGCCCAAACAATTGCTTCTGAATAAGTTGGTATTTTTCTATTTTTATGAGCAATAACTTGTTTAATTTTCGGACTCTGATCAGAGTCAATATTTAGTTGGATCTCCGTGTTGGCATAACTGAAAATTTTTCTTGTTAAATCTAGGGTGAAACCGTTCCTTATCACGAAGTCCATGCCAAGTATTACTTCGTCTACTATTACTGCCACTATAAAACATTGCTTAACTGTATTAGTAGCAATCGTGATTTTCTTGATATTCTTTCCTATGATAAGGGCCTCTTCACCTGTATCTGTTTGCAATCTTATTCCTATAAGTGGCTCTACTTCGTCTCTAACAATGATACTTCTTATTATTGAGTGTGAAGCTCCCGTATCCAATGTTACCATATATGATGTGTAATCAATGAGTCCTTCGACAGTTAAACTATTCGACTTTCGAGCAATTGTAGATTCTGGGGCAATCGTTTATTGGAGTCAGATATTGCCCCGCAGAACTGACTCGTTTTAGTTTAAAGATTGTTTAAAATTGTTATTTTCGACATGATCCTGTCGTTCGTCATATTGCTCTATGGATTGAGTTATTGAGAGCTTGCGTTTTTTACGACAGTCACGTGCCATGTGCCCATATGGATCACAGTTGTAACATTGACCTTTAAATGAGTTTCACGGTTTGCACCTTTGTGTTCGGATTTATTTCCAGCTTTAACCGCTTGGAACACAACTTGAAATAAGTCATCGCTTTCCATGTCCATTCTACGGGCCTTGAAAACTGATCGACACAACGTATTTGCGGTCTACATGGTAATTGCTGTGGTTACGGTTTCCGTAAATGTTACCTTGGGCATAATCATTGTTGTACGTTTTGTCTCCGGATCACGTATGCCATCAACAAACGCTTCGCTGCATAAGCCTGCAATGTATTCCCATTTGTTTGCATTCGGCCCTTTAGTTACATCCTGTAGATCAGTTTCATGTGATTACTACCGTATTTGCGTTGCTGTGCAGCCATAACCACTGTGTAGCTGTTTCTATCGCTTTCTGGAACAGTCTGCAATATTTCGGCTGCACCTCCTTGCAAGACCACAATAAGCGTTGCGACGCTGTCTTCATTGTTCCATCTATTACTTGCAACAGTTGTCTCAAATAGTAGCTTAAAAATGTGGAACGATGTGGTTCTATCGTACGTTGGCGATTTAAGCTTTGTACCACTAGAATCTTGCAGTGAGGGTCCTCTTAGCTGTAACGCACCGAAATCTTCTTGCATTTTCTGTCGAAGACATTTTCCAATCTTTGAATTTTATTATCAACACTGACTTCCATATCCCTCACATGCTCCTCAAGATCTTTTACTTTGCCATTGAGTGTATTAGAAACTTCTAGAAGCTGCTTAGAATGTTCCTGCATCTGTAACTCCATTTTTTCTTGATGTTGTTTGGAATTTTCTAGAAGTTTCTCCTCAAGCCGATTTGAAATTTTCTTGAAGTTTCTGTTCCATTCTGGTCGAATTTTCTTGGAGCTGTTTTGAATTTTCTTAAAGTTTCTGTTACATTCTGGTCGAATGGAACTGTTTTGAATTTGGGGCTGTTTAGAATTTTCTAGATGTTTCTGTTCCATTTTGCTGGAATTTTCTTGGAGCTGTTTGGAGTTTTCAATAATGTGTTGTTTTATAGCTCCGAGCAACAGGCTCATATCAAAAACTTGGGTCTGTACTTTCTCCTCTGCGTCCAGATTTTTCGATGGAGCTGCTGCAACTTCAACTTCAAACTCATGCTCCGTGAGATCTATGCCTTGGATCGCAAATTCTTCCAATAGGCACTTTTGTAGCTCCACTTTCGTACCAGCAATTGGAAGATCACGACTCGTCAGCTCCTTCTTTAGGTGGTCGACTTTAAGTTGATCAAATTTAACAATTTTCGGATCACAATCCCACTTCTGACACCAATGTTACGAAAATTCAGTCTACGGAAAACTTTTCTGCAAATTCGTATCACTGGATTGTGCACAAAATGAAAAACACACTAATATTTTTTTTTAACTAGTATTAATTAACTTTATTTATTAAAATAACAACTTAATAACAATCACTTATATCAACTGCTGTATTACTACAATGTATCTTTACAACGTTCGCTCACGATATGCACTAGTTCACTATCAAATCACAACTGAAGTGCCGTGCCTCAGATGCGGCTCCCTTATATACTGCATCCATCAGTTCGACACGTTTCGACAAGCTTTGACTTGTTTCGAGAACCTTCTACTATTGCTATTGACATCTCATTCTCACCCATGTGTTTTAATGCGCTGATCTTCCATTTCTTTCTTACACATTTATTATTGTTGATTGCTTGCACTATGGGGCACATAACATATATATATATATATATATATATATATATATATATATATATATATATATATATATATATATATATTACAGAATACTAAGTCAATATAATCTTTTTTTTTACATATTAACTGATTTCTTTATACCCTACACTAAAGTTATATTTCTCCCATCTGGTGGTTACCTTGACGTGGCGTGTTAGACAGGCTTGTAATGAGTAACGCACTAAATACTACCATAGTATTTTTTCGTGGGGTGAAAGACTCTAAAGAATACCCGACCGCGGTGGGTCAACATAAAGATTTAACTACTCCAGGTGGAACCCATACAAGTGACAATCCACCCGTTTCGACGGCTGAGGCAAGGATTCTGGAGGCCTTAATCCACGCAAACAACCTCGGTACGATGAACTCTTCTGCTCCTGTATCTGGGGTTTCATCGTGCTCCTCCCAAGTATATGACAGCTAGGAATCTAGAGAAGTTTAATATGGTTTCCATACCAGTTGAGGAAAGTGTCGGTTCTGTTCTGACTACGACTAATCCTCCACTGTATGGCTGCTCGATAGTGTTGTTTCCTCTTAGGGCACCTTTCGGTCACGTATTTGGGAAAATGGGTCGATCGAAGGAAAGTTTCTCATCCCCAGCTACGGCAACAAAGCGCGATAGATCGGGGGAGGTTACTCCTACTGAAGCCGTACCATCCGCTGCTGCTCTGGTGGCTGCCGATGCACCTGAGAAGCGCAACGGCAAGAAGTTTGACACCTTCACTGCTACTGTGAAACCCCGTAGCTCACAGAACTCGACAGTCTCCAGTGATATTGCTTCCACAAGCAAGAGCACGGATGAACTGCCTTCAACATCCACTGGTAAAGATAAGCAGCAGTCTCATGTTGAAGGAGCAATAGATGAATGATGCAGAAATAAAACACTGCACCGATCATCTTTGGCGGCTAGTCAGCACCGGCGGTGACAGTGCAAACGCAAAAAGCTATGAGACGAATGATAGCAACATGAAGGTGCTGTGCTCCTCTCAAGCCAATTTTGATTGGATTGCCACAGCCGTTACTAAAATCCTCCCTCTGTGCAAATCGTGCTTCGCTGTTTTCAGTGGGGACGAACCCAAACGCAGGCGACCAATATGCTGGATAACTGGTACTATCAGAAAAACAGTAGAGGTGCTCAGAACAAGGGCATCGCAACAAACGGATGGAAAAGCTATAGCCTTAAACCAAAGCAAGGTTCGGATCTGAACATTCCAATCTGAACATTCACAACACTGGCAATAAACCTAAGTTTGTGACTGCTAGAAGACAGGAAGTTATTGACCGAACTTTGTTTAACTGTAGACTGAGAGAGTTAATCTTAAACTGGAAGGTTCTTAAAGATGATTCATTATCGGACCACTGGGATATCTAGTTTCGTACTGACCAAGAGGTGTTGCCCACTAGGACGGTGAGAAACCCTAGAAAAACGAACTGGGCACGCTTCAGACATGAACTTAAAAATTCCATCACGATTCCTATTAGAGTCCATGCAAAAGAAAGTATTGAGACATCCGTTCAAGATATGAACGATGTCAAAAATTCTTGTTTTGTACGAACATGTAGCATCGAATCCTGCATTGAGACTAGCAGATTAGTCAAATTTCTTAAAAGAAACCGAACTGCCCGACTGGACTCACTGTGAAGATCTGATGGCTCGTATATTAAGTCTAAGACAGAGACACTTCGTGTCCATTTGAGGCGCACTTTCCGGGAAATCAAATCCACATAGGGCCACTTTGTAATCCCAGCACAGCAATAACAACTCTAATGTGACAAAACATGACTGCCAGATTAGTTGTGTATGATGAAGCTATCCTATACGCATTGGCCTCTTTTGATGGCTTCAGGCAATCTGGACCGGATGGCATCTTCCCAGTCATGATGCAGGACGGTATAACACAATTCCTACCATGTCTAAAGAAGATATTTAGCAAGTCTCGCATAGGCATCCATTCCGAAATCTGGCGTTTAGTTAAAGTAATCTTCATTTCTAAAGTAGGAAGAGAAGACAATTCTATAGCCAAGAGCTTCAGAGGCAGTAGTATGATGTACTTCATACTAAAGTGTCTAGAGACGTAGTGCGGACAGTACAAAATGGCAGGGGTGAATAGAGGCTGTCCTGAAGGAGGCGTTCTCTACCCCCTGCTATGGTGTATGTTGGTTGACTCTCTGCTCAATGATATTGATGGACTAGTAGTCTATTCCCAGGCATATGCAGACGATGTTCCCATTATTGCCAAATGCTTTGCCCTTCCACATGCTTAAAACACAAAACTCACTGAACCGATATGACAGCTGGTGTACTGCAATCGGACTTTCCGTCAACCCTCAAAAAACATGGTTTTTTTCTCTTCACTAAGAAAAGAATAATGACAGGATTATCTCTACAAGTATTTAAGGGTGTCACCATTTCCCTGTCTAACGACGTAAAATATCTAAAATATCTAAACTACTTTGGAGAAAACATGTTGAAAATAAAATATAGCGAGCATTGAATGCCTTCTGGCAATGCAGAGGTATTTTTGGGAAGATAGTACCCATCGCCGAGCAAAACCTTATGGATTTACACGGCAGTGACAAGACCGATGATAGTATATGCATCGGTAGTCGGTAGTCAGAGGCGAAGCCATAAAAGGCAGCTGGAGACTAAAAAGAGGTGGTTTCTGGTTTAATGTTCCTTGGAATATCTTTGGCATTGCACTCGACACTACAATAGACACCTGTCTATTAGAGATGCCCTCTGATGCAATGTCAACAGAAAAACCAGTTGGAAAGGTTAGATCACATGGGAAATTTTAAAGTAGGGACATTTTATAGAAGGTGTTATTGTGATAGTTAGGATTATCTAAATTATAATCGATCTAAGCCGACTATAACTACCCTACACATATGTGTGCTTATCATTCAAAGTGTTATATAAGTCATCAGGGTATACGAATCCTGAAAATAACTATTATTTTTCAATCGCTGAAGAATTTCCATTCATTTGATTCCCATATTTACAAATGGGTAGCTGTACCGAATTACGATTTTTTTTTTTTGGGAACCACAAGTCTTTTTTAGGTAATCTCCATGTATTTGAGCATGAAGATTACCTAATATTTGACCAAAAAGTTTACATAAGTGCGTATAAAGTAAAATAGATCTGTAGATGTAAATTTTATATGAGTTATTTGAATATAAATGATCAGATCACAGGTCACAATGGATCGATCTCGCCAATTTATATAAGTAATCTAAAATAATATAAGTAATCTAAATTATGAGTTTCATTTATATAACTCATCAATTTTTTATGTAGTACGGATTTCAACAGACAGGCAGACAGACGGACATCGCTAAATCGACTCAGGAAGTCATGCTGATCAAGAATATATTGTCGTCGTTCAGTGAAAAGTCACTAAGTCCCAAAATTTTGTATTGAGATAAATGCTTTTCAAGATATAATTTGTCGTAACAAATCAGAATATTTTTGGATTTAAATAGTTTCAATCTTGCAACAAAAAAATAGTTTGGACAAACACATGACCGTTATTTGCATATTTTCTAAAAAAAGGAAGGAAAAACTGTAGTTTTTACAAAAAATAAAATGCTACGCCTTTTTAAATAAAACATTAAAAATATAAATTAAAAATATTATACCCATCGTTTCTCTGGAATCCCCTAAAAATAAAGAAAGGGGTGAAAACAGGGTTTTTTGTGTACCTTACAGATCAAGTATCAACGATCAGTTCGAAGGGATTAGATCAATTATAGATCCGAATATTGGGGTTAATGCCTTGCAACACTTTTCTGAATGCAAGTAGGAGTGGTTGGTCGCTATTCTCATTCTGTTTATATGAGACTAAGTCCCATATAAACAGAAACGTTGCTACAGTGTATATAAATAAGGGTTTTTGATGTTAGTTTTAATTGGATATGAAAGACCTGCACAAGATCTATCATTAAATCCGAAACCGACCATATTTATGGACACAGCACCGTTTTATTTAGATTTCGACGATTGCCGTTCAGTAAAAAAATCCTAAGTCCCATATAAACAGTAAGAGTGGTCCAGTTTATCGATAAAGTTGTATCTGATTTTGGTTTGAATTGGAGATGAAAGAACTGCATAATATCTATCATTTAATTCAAAAATCATTTAAATCGGACCATTTTTGTGGACAAAACCATTTTATTCAGATTTCGACGATTGCCGTACTGTAAAAAATCACTAAGTCCTTTACAAATTTAACTGATTTTTTACGCCGCATTTATGGTAATATTTCATTCAATTTTGATAAGGAATATTTGGCACGCATCAACAGCTGATATATTTTTTTCAGTGGAAAAGAGCTTTCGTTGAAAGCTCACAACGATCGCCTATAAAAAGAGTGCCGCAACACTAGCAGTCAGTAAGTCGTGTGCACACAGTTTAATCGAACAAGTCGTAGTCCGGAGTTTGCAGCCACAGGAGTTGGTCTTAAGTTACAAGTGACATATAATGGTACAATGACAGTAACCGACTGGGAGTAGATGCCGTGCATTTTACTCCTAAGACAAAACGTACAGTAGGCGCTGAGAGCAAGGTGTAGTACACTGACCTCTCTGTGACGGTTAGTACCATAGACCGACAACGAGTAGATGCCGTGCATTTCACTCCTAAGACAGAACGTAAAAGCAGGGGGTGAGAGAAAGGTGTAGTACACTGACCTCTCTGTGATGGTTAGCAACATTGACCAACAGCGAGTAGATGCCATACATTTCACTCCTTCAACAGAACTTACAGTGAGCGTCTAGAGCAAGGTGCAATACACTGACCTCTCTTGGACGGTTAGTAACATTGACCGACAGCGAGTAGATGCCGTGTATTTCACTCCTTCAACAGAACGTACAGTGAGCGGCGAGAGCAAGATGCAATACACTGACCTCTCTGTGACGATTAGCAACATTAACCGACAGAGAGTAGATGCAGCGCATTTCACTCCTTCAACAGAACAAGGAGTTTATCACTAAGCTACGCGCGACGACCAACACTACGCACGATATTTAAGCGAAATAACAGAGGCTTGAAAGAACAAAAGAACAGGGGAACAACCGCCTTTTAATCACACTGCAAAAATAATTTAATTTAATATAATATATGTATAGTGTGTAAAAATCTTTATAAGTTAGATGTTGAATGTCAATAAAGATAAAGTGAATAAATAATAAAACCTTAATAAATTGAGAACTCTTTGTTTGTACACGAACCCTGGACACCAGCGTGATATACCCCGGCTAGAGAAGAAAAGGTTCGTTACAACCATAATACTGGCCCACCGACAGAAATAAAATTCCAGATGTCATCGACTTCTCCATAATTTAATAATCAAATGAACTAAGAGCATATTCATGCCTAGATCTGTCATCTCACCACTCTCCAATATGGATGACACTGAGTTCGGAGCCTGTTACAAAAATTAACCAACGTTCGCTACACAATAAAAAAACAAACTGGGTAAAATTTCGACATACTGTAGAAAACACACTTCCTTTAAATATCCCTCTTAATTCCATAACAGACATTGAACATGCTGTGGAAAAATTTAATAAGAAAATACAGCAAGCGGTTAGGGATGCTAACCACGTCCAAACATAACGATACAAACAAAAAAAAAACATGCACCCAGATATAAAGCTAAAGTTGTTGAACAAACGCAGGCTTTGAAATGTGTGGCAAACTACTCGATATCTTTCTGATAAAAATAAACTCAACAGCGCAAAAAAGGAACTTAAACAAGCTTTACTAGAATTATCTAACAACGAAACCAACGCTTATCTATCGAAACTATCAGCAACAAAAGCAACCGATTATTCTTTATGGAAAGCAACCAAAAAGATGAAACAACCCATTGGTAGGTGTTTCCTCGATAAAAAGTGAAGACGAAAGCTGGGAAAAACCAATAAAGAAAAGAGTGACCTATTTGCAAAATATCTTTCATCAGTGTTTAAACCGTTCCCGTCCGAAAATGTGAGTGAGAAAATTGAACTAATATACCCACCTTAGAAAATGCGAAATTGTAAACATTGTACTAAACTCCATAAATCCAAGAAAGTCTCCAGCACATGATCTAATAACTGGACAAATACTAAAAAACTACCCGAAATTGGATTCAAATACATGACACAGCTATACAATGCAATCATAAGGTGTGACCAAATGCCAATACAATTGAAAGTAGCACAGGTGTGGTCAAATGCCAAAACAATGGAAAGTAGCACAGGTGATCTTCATTCAAAAACAAGGTGAACCGGCTGAAGCAGTAACATCATATCGACCAATCAACCTACTACCAGTTCCTAGCAAATTCTTTGAAAAACTCATCAAACTAAAACCCATTCTAGAAAAATGCAACCTTTTACCACAACACCACTTTGGATTTAGAGAACAACATTCCACAATTATAAGTCCACCGGGTTTACAAACCAATAATAAAGGCACTTATATACTGTACTGCTGCATTTTAAGACATAAGCCAGATAAGGTTTGTCACACTGTGTTACTATTTAAGTTAAAACAATATTTGCCATACACTTTTTATGAACTTCTAAAATAATACATAGAAGAACGTTACCTTTTGGTCAAATATAAAGAAGAAACTACGCACCTTTATCGAATAAAACCGGTGTTTTGCAGGGAAGTGTCCTTGTATCAGTACTCTACATAAACGTCAGACCTGCCACTCTTACAAAACACACTCACTGTAACATTCGCTGACGACACGGTTATAATGGCAAAGAACCGCCTCGGAATATTTACAGGACCATCTTAACAAAATACAAAGCTGGCTTAAAAAATGAAGAATGAAAGATCTGTAAGATGAAAAATAAATGAAAACGCAACTAAATCGGTACAAGTAATTGTCAATCTTAGAAAGAATACCTGGCACCCAGTGTCTTTAAATGGTCAACAATTACCATTTAGGCTTACATCTTGGCTTACATCTAGACAAACGTCTGATATGGCAGAAGCACTTATTCACAAAATGAAAACAAATTGGATTAAAACCCACGTCGATGTACTGACTTATGGGCTATAAATCAAATATGACGACAGAAAATAAACTTATGGTATCCAGTTATGGGGTGCCGCCTCTAAATATAATATCAAAATAATACAACGGTTCCACAATATGTAACAAATGAGCAAATTCATCAAGATCTAAAACTTCCAACAGTTACAGAAGAAATAGCCAACTTCAACTTAAAATACATCATCCGACTTCGAACACATCCGAATTCGCTTGCTGTCGATCTACTAGTGATTTAACTATTAGTCTATAAATAAACATAAATAAAAAAAATTTAACTAATTACTTTGTATTTCTTTACTAACTATAAGTAAAAATATTAAAGTATAGCAATGACGATACTTTTATAATGTCGAAATATTTCATTATATGTAATGCTTAATGTTGATCTAGGTCAGATTTCTAAAATAAATTGGAGATCAAAAAATGAGTGGTTGGTACAGCAAGACTTTAGAAAGCTTGAACAAGAGTGGTTTTATTTAGTGACTGCTGTGTCCACTATTCTAGAATATCTCGTTTTTTGTCTACTCGTATTTCCTTGAAAATGGAGTTAAGCTATGTATGATTGGTGTCAGCGTATTTTCGATCGGTTATTAAGATTTTGTGTTCCAAGGTGCGGAGATATGACTTTAAATCATCCGACCCAAAGGACATGCTCTTATCTCTATCATAATTTCAACTGAACTTCATGATTTTACCATTAACCAAAAAAAGTAATGCGACTACTCCTTTTGATTATTTCTGTTCTTATTTTATTACACTGTTCTACAAGGATTTTTGCAAAAATTCGAGTCAAAGTTGCAAAAAATGTTGGTACTTTATATCGCAATTTATCGCTCGCTTTCGACATACTGCAGATGCAAACTTTATTACAACATAAAATAAAACTTGCTTTACGTATAATTGGCAACAAAATCTGCGTGCAGTGTGTCGAGAGAGTAATTTATCACAATTCTCTAAGCTCTCTTAATTATTTTTATACCATACACCCATGATACAAATATATACAGGTACGATCACTCTCTCATTTTTTTCCAATGTTTACTTTAGCTGACACTAGGCAAGTTTTTTGAAGTTTAGATTTAAAACCAAAACAAAATCAACAATTAAAAAAATCTCATATAAAATTCTATAGAAATGAAAAATAATTATCAAGGCATGCTTTGAGATAACTTAAAAATGTTCTCAAAAATTTTTATAATCAAAACAAAATCTGAAAAATAATTTTAATTTTTTCTTTGAACATAAATTTGAAAATTTGAATCAAAACAAAATATTCCAAAATGTGTCAAAAAAACTTGCCTAGTGTCAGAGTGATCGTACCTGTAAATATTTGTATCATGCTTACACCTATGAGGTACAGGGTATATTAATTTTGTGCATATATTGTAACGCCCCTTAGGAGGCGTGTCCGGTATGGAAAAGTATATATATTCTTGATCAGCATCACCACCCGAGTCCGTTTAGCCATGTCCGTCTGTATGTCTGTCTGTCTGACCGTCCGTCTGTTTATTGAAACCAAAATTATGAAATATTAGCCTTAAATCTCTACATATGTTTTAAAAGTGGGCGTGATCCGCCCACATTTATTTTTCTACATGTTTTAACATTTTTTGATTTTTTTATTTTATTACTTTTACATACATTTTTTAAATTAATGAAATATACGTCGTCAGAAATTTGATATGTAAATAATATCCTGAGTGTAAGAATGTTCAGCATAATTAAGAACTTTAAATAAAATTTTAGTGTGAGGAATTTAATTGTATACCTAATACAATTAAATTCCTCACACTAAAATTCACACCAAAGTGTAGGGTATTCCATAGTCGGGCCCGACCGACTATAAAAGTCCGTCCCATGTGACCGAACTTACCCATGTGACCTAACTTTCCCAACTCGTTTTAAATTAAGTTTGCAATGTTTTTGTTGTCAAATTTTTGAAAAAATGGTTTAAACTTTATCTTAATGAAATTTTTTCTAAATATTTTTTGATGTTTGTATATGAAATATTGTATTAAAATGAAGGAAAATACACGCAGCGGTATACAATGTCATACTGAAATAATGTAGTGAGGCTAGGTGCAAAAACAGACAAAATTATTTGCATGTGATGTTCGCATTATGGGGAAACATGATAGAAAAAATATATCCTGTGTAATCATCTGGTGATTAGACAAATTTATTGCACACTTGCCTTCAACGAATGCTTCTGAGCGCCTGAACTGATATTTCGTGACGCATTATTATGTTTACAGCCCTATTTTAGCGAGCAATGACAATTGTTATCAATAACAATTGATACAAATGGTAAATGATTCAGACTTTTACGTCAATAAACATATAAAATAAAATTGAAAGAATACAAAATTGTGATAATTGTGACAAAGCACACGATTGTGGCCGATTTGAATTTGTGACTCGGGCCAGAATAGGGCTATTAGCATGCAATATACTATTTCCAACTAAAATTAAGAAAATTCAAAATGATATTGAGATTTTTCATATGATATTGGGAAAATTACAAATAAAATTCAAAATTTCCACAAGTTCATATGGAAAATCTCATATTCATTTAAAATTTTCCTTTCTGCAAAATCTCGACATGCTGGGCAATTTCTGAGTACGCAGCAAGAATCAGGAGACCGAAATATAAGAAATGATAAGTTTCAGTTCGGTAAAAACCATCAACCCTCATTTTGTAGAAATGTTATTTGAAAATAACTTCAAATAAACAAAAAGAAAAATAGAAGTAATGAAAAAAAGATTCGGATTACTTTATTTATTATTTTCAAATATTCAAAAAATAATCTAAAAATATGTAAATATTCAAAAAAGTAATCAGAATACTTTTTTTTTTTTGATTATTTTCAAAAAATCTGAAAATAATCTAAAAATGTGTGAAAATAATAAAAACTACCAGTTTTTTATTCTTTTAAAGTAGTCAGAATACTTAAAAATTGCATCAAAATCCTTCGTGATTATTTCTATTACGATTAGATTACGACTACTAAAGAATCTTAATGAACATTTTTGATTATGACTACTAAAGAAGCAGCAAATATTGGATACAATTGTGGCACTGATTCCGAATATGGCATTAGTTTTGTCAAATTGGCTCTAGTTTTTGAAATATAGTCCATTTTTCAATATCTCAATTTTATGCACTTCGTTTATTTTTAAAATTCCAACAAAGGAATCATTACCAGAAATGTATCCAATATTTGCTGCAACTTTATTTTTTACTGCACCATGTTAAAATTTGAATATTGTCGGACAGTGTGATCGTTTAGTAGTCATTGTTTTAACTGCTTTGCTCCTGACCTACTACGAGTAGAGTTGTAAAAGTCGAAACAAAAGATCGCAATACTAATAAGCACGTAGAATGTGAGCAGGATTGGACTTCCATACAATCTCTGCTTTTACAATGCTATACATCAGGCATGTCAAACTCATTTGACATCACGGGCCGCGTTGGCAATTCAAAAGATAAGGCCGCATTGGTTTACCATAAGAAAAAAATCGGTGGTCTTTTTCATTTGGTTCTTACGTTGTTTCCTCCGTTGTTTCTCCGTTAAAAGCGTCGCAAGTCTAAATTTTTAGGTAAAAAATCGTGCGATTTTTGTCTGGTTGAAATATATTGAAAATTTTATAAAACAGACACCTGACAATCATCCAAAACTGTTGCAACTTTTTTTGTACCTACCAAGTCTGGCATTCGTTTCGATATTGATGTGAGAACGATACGATATGTCGGCAAAATCGTACGATATCGAATCAGATCTTGTAACAATGTCGAACGCCAAATCGAAAAACTGCAAAGATAGTTCAAAGCGACAAAACGCAGTTTTTTCGTAACGATAATAAAAATGATTCTGGATTCTAAGAAATCTGATTTAAGAGTAGTGAACATTTATTACAGTTAATTTACTCATTTTTTCAAATAAAAAAAATAATACGTCCGTAAAAATAAACATCTGACGTGTTTTTCATGAAAAATATGTTATTTTACACAAATGAACTGTTTTGAGCTGAATCGCACTTTTAAAATGGTAAATTTACAGATTCTGCAATGTTTTGTATATAAACACAATGAATTGTGTAAAAATGATCTTGTTACACACATATATGTGTAACAAGATCATTAACTGACGCGAACGCTCTTGTCTGCGCCATTTTAGAAGACTCTACAGAAAAGAAAACTTGCATATTTTAAATAAAATAAATATGCAAGGGGTTTGCAATTGAAATGACATCTCCAAAGATGTACATTCATGTTTGCGGACATGTACATCTTTTTTATTTCAACTTTTTTATTTTGTGTACAGAATTTTTTTTTCACATTTGCTGAATCTGCCCAGTTGAAAAGATATAAAGTTTTCTAATAATATTCAACCATAAAAAACTACGCGTTCTGTTGTGCTTTTTTAACACTCATTATGTGAATAAATAAAGGGTTTTGTGTGTATTTTTTACACTCATAAAATTGTATTTTGACACTACAGATGTGTACTAGTTTTACATACTTTTATGTGTAAATTTTATTTTTACACATTCGTTGGAATTTACTACATTAATAAGAGGAAAACGATTTCCTACATTTATGATAGTAAATTTTTCTTAGAGTGTAGGTCAAATATATCGAGATTTATTTGAAAAACATTGCGAGATCGATGTGAGAAAAGATAGAAAAAAATTTGTTTGAATATGTTTGAATGTAATTAAAAAGTAATACGAAATTACCATACACGTATTAGGAATGAATTGTAATTAAATTATAATCGAAATTGAATTTATTTAGGTTCAGATTGTAATAACTACGTGTAAACATTATTATATTGTCCAGCAGAATCTGTCAAATTTACAATAATGTTACAATACCAACATTAAATTTTAATTGCATTTGAATAAACTATTTCTCTGCAGTTAACTTGGTTAAAACAATGTTTCGAAACAAACAAAAAAATGCTAATCAAATCTAAATTCAACGTGTGTTTGCAACGCTCGTCTTCATTTGATAATTTATGGACAGATGAAGTTGGCAACGTTCTGCACCATTTTCTACCAACGCCATCTTTTGCCATCGGTTGAACATATTGATGTTTAAAAACAAACAAAAAAAGAAATTGGATTTAAATAAATGTTTTCTGGCAACATTATTCTTGTATACGAAGTTGGCACTCGTTGATCAGAATTTTCTACCTACGTCTCTTTTGTCGTCGTTTGAAGTATGTATTGGTTATTTTAAACATACTGTTTGAAAACAAAAAAAATTAATTCAAATGTAAATAAAGGTATTCTGGTCTGGTTTAGCGTCTGCTGGTGCATTCATTGATGCTGTCACTTTTTAGACTGTTTTAGACCAATTATTTATTTATGCATTTAAAAATTTGTATATGAATTCAAATATTATTAATTCCCACTGTGCATGTTTAAAGATTTTTAATAAAAATTAATACAAAAAAAACAATATTTTATTTTAATTTTATTTTCAGTATTTCTTTCCAAAAATATTTAAATATGTTTTTGTGCAAACATACTACTTTTGAACAAATGTGTGTTTCTATTCAAATATTTATTTTGTTTGGATGTAGAAATTATTATGTTTCCATTAGAACATACACCATTTTAAGGGACAACATTAAAATGTTTCCGTGATATTATAATGAAATTTAGAGTTCATTACAACACTTTTCAAGTCTCAATACACCCAGAAAAAAATCATGGTAAATTGATAGTATTTCAATAGAAAAACAATAATTTATACCATTAAAATTGGTCAATAGGATGCGTCCCATTAGTTCAGTAATATTGAAACTGTTAATACAATGTGTGGTTGTACCATAAATTTTAAAATGTGATATTTTAATTACAATAAGAAAGACCTAGTCGTATTACATTTTCCTAATAATTTATTAAAACAAAAATATATTTTAGTTAATTTATTGTATATACAATTTTATTTAAATGTCGAAATTGATATTCACTTTTACAACACACACATAAAAAGATACTTCTTGCTGCAAAAGGTTAAAACACATTTAATGTTTGCTTTGGTTTCCAATAATTGAAAAATAACTGCAGACTCAATTACTAGTCTGCAGTTATTTTTGAGTCCGTTGTCATAATAGAAGTTCGATGTATAAATAAGAAGTTCGATGCATAAGAAGTTCTGTAATAAATAAAAATATAAATATAAATAAATATAATTTATTTACATTAAATACATTGAGTCCTTACCAATGTCGCGTTTAATAATGTGGATTATTACAAAAAAAAATACATGCGACCATTTTGAATATACACGCAGAATGACGTACAAAACGAACATGTTTGTATTCGTTTTATGTTTTTTTACACCACGTTTATTATTATAGCAGGAGACCATTAAAAGAACAGTATTTATTCTATTTAAAATAATAATATTGAAATATTTAAATTTATGGTATTGAATTTTTCAAATACTATTGAATTAATTAGAAAACTTTTGATTTAAAAAGAAAAAACTATTAATACATGAACCGTAAGATCAATGGTCGTACCATAAAGTACTTAATGGTACATTTTCTTCTTAGTGTACAACCCAGTTTACAAATGATTATTCAGTCAATTATATATCATGTTTACATAAAATTCCAAACATACATGTTAATGACTGCAACATTATGTTTGGGAGAGCCATCATTGGAATCGACCATCACGATGTCGAAAAATTTCCATTTATTAAAAGAGGACCGATATATGCAGTCCTACCAGATGGGCAGATAAACCTTTTTTTAGTTTATATACATAATTTGTTTAGTACACGTAATGTACCGAGTTGCCGAAGAAAAGGGAATAATTTTCAAGATATTCTGCATTAACGATATAATCTCAAGTGTTTCTCATAATCCTACTCTCGTAGGTTTGCCATTTACTGTGAAGTGCACAGAAAAAAAAATGTACATCATATTGATGAATTCCGTTCTTCAAACCATGATTCATTGTATTGAAGAACCATTCATAATATTAATGACTAACGCCATCAATGTTATGAATGCTATCAAAAATATGAAGAACGTTTGGTAACTGTCGAAAAGGTGTTCTCCAATATGATGAACTGTATGTGAAGAATACGTTTCATCATATAATAAAAATCATAAAATACAACATATATGTTCTACATATTGAAGAACTCTGTTCATTAAACCAAATTTCTATCAAAATATATTTTTTTCGTTAATTTTTTGCCGTACTTCTCAGTTCTCAATAGGGATGTCAATACAGGGATTTCGGGATCCCGGGATTTGCATCAAATCAATCCCGAAAACTGATCCCGGGATCATCGTTTAATCCCGGCATTTTCGAGTTTACAAAAAAAAAACTAGTAGATTAATTTTTAATAGTTTATTCAAAAGTCTTTTAATGTTTTTATACACATTTCGTGAATAAGTAAATCTAACATTTAATGGACTGTAATCTTAAAGCACTGGCGTCAATATTAATGAATTACATGCTTTTTGACCTTTAACAAATTCACAAATGATAAAAATTACGACACTTTCGACTAGTAATTATTATAATCTTTCGATTCGAAATACAGAAAGTACTTAAAAATAGTAAATAATTATAATATCATGACGGTCTCATTTTATACTTATTTTTATTTTCAAGACAGTAGAAAGATTTACTATCAAATATGCTGGCGAATTAAATCCGGGTTTCGAATAGCGATAAAACTGGAACCGTTGTCAATGAATGTAACCTTCATTAATAACAAAATACATAAATAAATATAATTTAACATACTAACGTTTTTTCATTTGGGTCTAAAACAAACCAATTTTCACATTCATTATAATCAAATTGTGCGTACTAAAAATTTCAGTCATATATAATCCATTTGACCGAGAATAAATCTATTTACAATATCTGAATTCCATTCAACTAACAGTATAAAAACCACTCAAACGATTGAGTTCACATAAATAAATCCACGTTCCTAAATGGAATTAAATTTAAAATTGTTAGTAATTAAAAATCACATATAACTTGAAAAAAATGTAAACTTTTTTTTTTTAATTATAATTTTTTATAAAATATTGTTTTCCACCACAAACCAATATCCCAATAAAAATTTGATTGTCCATTCAAAATTTAAATTTTCTTATATTTGTACTAAAAAATAGTTTTTCAATAAAAAGTATTTAAAAAAATGATTGATGATTAACTGCGGTTATTATATCGCGGATTTTGTATTTTGGATACCATTTCTATTTGGATATTTTTGGATACCCAACCTCAAAACAGATGCATTTGAATATATGAATTTTGTTTGAGCCTTAAGCATTATAACTGTTTATTATTCAAACATAGATATGATTATTTTATGCCTTTGCTATTATATTTTTAAATTCCGGGATCCCGGGATTAACATTTTTTTGTCCCGAAATTTCGGGATTGAAAAATAGTCCGGGATTGACATCCCTAGTTCTCAAGTAGTTCTTGTATCTTATTTCTTATATAATGCGTGCTCGTCATGCATAAATTAGTAATTTTGTTATAATATATTAATTTATAATTAAAACTTTTTATTTATAAAAAGTAATATTTAAAAAAAAAAAAAAAAAAAAAAAATCATAATATTTATGAATAAATTCATCATATTGAAGATTTTTTTTTCTGTGTGGTATCGTCACACGGTGAACTAAAAATAACTTTTTTTTAAACAAAAATCAAAAACCGGTACATCTACTTACAGGGTGATGTAGGTACTCAAATTAAAGGTAATTGTCTCACAAGATCGGTCAACTATAGCGCTCTATATACAGGATGTACAAATATACAGGAAGTACAACTATAACAATATTAAACTTTTAAAGAGTGTATATTTTTTTTCGTCCATTTTTTTTTTTAATAAAATGGTATATATTTTGACTCAAATGAAAGGATATATAAGCATAAAATAACTTGCATTTGTATGAAAAAAATGAAAAAAAAATCCAAAAAATCGCGCGATTTTTTGTAAAAAAAAAAACATAAACCAAAAAATTTCCCGATTTTCTTTTCTCTCCACCCTTTTTTTAATTTTTCCATGAAGTTGGCGTAAAATGAGACCTAAAATGAGGCCTAAAATCATATATTTTCGACTTTATTCCAAATTTGAAAAATGTTCTTAAAATTGATATGCCGTACTCACAAAAACCCATCATTCCAAAGGCACCTACCTATAAGTCCCCAAAATAATTGTCTTATTTTCCCATTTCATCATCAGTATTATTCAATCAAAAACCACCAAAAATATGAATATAAATAAAAAATATAACTATATACAAAAAAAATTAAAAAAAACACAAAAAAAAAAACAAAAACTAAACAAAAACAAAAAAAAAATGTAATTAAATATATAAGAAAAAATATATAAAATATATATAAAAAAATGAAAAAAAATGAAAAAAGAAAAAAAATGTAAATTATACATTCTTTAAAAGTTTAATATTGTTATATTTGTACTTCCTGTATTACAAAACTTAAATTCAACTGATCTTAAAAATAATTCCATATTTGTTATCGTGAGACAATTACCTTTCATTTGAGTACCCACATGACTCTGTAAGTAGGTGTACCGGTTTTTGATTTTTCAAGGTCACCAGGGGTCCGAGCGACTTCTTTTGTAATTTTTTTTTTTTAAATACAGGGGGTTTACATTTCGGCCGGTACAGTGCAATTCTCTCTGTTTTCTTGTTCCGGTCCCTGTAGACAGCTTTATCATGCTCCATGTGCTAACATTTCTATGGCATGCACAGATTTGTCCTACTTGTAGTTGTTTTTGTTAAAATTACAAACTTTGGACATTAAATGAATTTAATCCAATAGTACATTCAAGTGATACTGTACATATGCCGACTTGTATTGATAACACTGTTCTACAAGGATTTTAATCTGGAATGAAACCTATTATTTCTGGTTGATTTCTCCCGATTCTTGTTGCGTACTCAGAATTTTCCCTATACGTCGAGATTTTGCACAAAATCGAGTCAAAGTTGCAAAAAATTCCGTTTTTGGTACTTTATATCGCAAGTTATCGCACGATTTCGACATGTTGCAGATGCAAACACTATCACAAAATAAAATATGAACCTTGTCCTACGGATAATTGGCAAAAAAAAACCATGTCCAGATATTATCAAAAAGAAATTTGTGTTACCAAAAAAGTGTGTCGAGATAATTTATCACAATTCTCTAAGCTCTCTTAAAAAACATTTTAATATTAGTTCGCAATGTTTTAGCTGTTTAAATTTCGAAAAAATGTTTTAGGGTCCTATTATTATTAGCGAAGCGAATGCTTTTGGCGAAGCGAACGCTTTGGCGAAGCGAACGCAATTTGGCGAATGAACTGGCGAATGTACTAATTTTTATGGTTTTAAAAGTAAGCAACACTTTCAATATTGACAGATCAAATGACGGATTTCCGTGTTGCAAAAAATAGTATCATGTTGCGTGCTTTTAGTACTGCCTTTTTTTTAGAACAGATACTATTTTATCTTAATATCTATTTTCTTTTATTAAAAAACCATTTAATAAAATTTATGGTTTAAAAAACGTTAACTCGATTCAGAACAATAACACTTTTTCGGTTTTTTGTTATTTTTTGTCTATAAAAGATCAAAAATTATCCAAATAAACTTCGGAACAATTCAAGTTAGTTAAAATTTACAGTTAAATATGTTTTTAAATGTTAATATTGAAATTATTATTACATACAAATAAATACTTTTTATTAAAAAAGTAGTTTTTTTATTTGGAGCAATACTTCTTTTATATTAATTTAAAGAAACCCTAGAGTTTCAAAACAGCTGCTGTGAATTGTCTTGTTTAGAAAAATAATAAAAATGTTCCAAAAAAACGATGGGCCCAAAGAAGAGCGCGTTAAACAAAAGCCAATACGGTGTTGGAGCTGGAGCGACGACGAGGAGTAAGACTAAAATAAGTGACAGTGATGGTGGTCTGTCCTCCGAAGCATTCATCTGTGGCTTGACGATGAACCAAGCTGCATCCTCAGCAGCAGTCGGAGCAGTTCCAGACATTTCTTTTATTAGTGTTAAGTTTAAAATCAAAATAAAAAGTGTGAAAAAAATTGTTTTTTTTACGTTTATTAGTTAGGTCACAAAAAACTCAAAATTATAGACATCCTTTTAGAAAAACTAAAGGATAAGATAAATTGTAAATCAGAAAAAGCCTAATAAACAAAAGCACAAAAGAAAAAAAAATTAAAAATCAAAAGAAAAACTGAAAAACAATAGATAAAGATACGTTCGCCGATTCGTCACATGAACTAATGATTCGCTTGATTTTGACACTTGAAGCGAATGAAAATCGGTTGAGTGTTGCATGTTTCTTTACGTTCGCTTAACTTTTCCCGTTTTTTGGCGAATGAAGTCTGGCGAATGTAACCCGTAAAAGCTTTTTGGACGTTCGCTTCGCCAAAACCATTCGCTTCGCTTATCATAATAGGGCCCTTAAACTTTATCGTACTGAAATTTTTCGGAATATTTTTAAAAATTTGTTTATGAAATATTTGATTAAAACGGAGAGAATTGCACGCAGAGATATACAATTTCATACTGATATAATGTAGTGGTGCTAGACGAAAAATCGAACAAAATTCTTAGCATATGATGTACGCATTATGGGAAAACATAATAGGGAAAATGCACAGCGTAATCTCTAGGTGTATATTTGAGTCGGCAGGCTTTAATGGGTTAAAAAAACATCCGTTGTCAACGAATCTTTCTGAGCGACTGAACTGAAATTTCTGAAAATTTGACAAAAAAAAAAAATAAAAAATGCAACACTCTACAGCCACTCTTTATCAATTTTATATTTATAATATTGTTTGGACGCGGCTGTAGTAGTAATATATATATATATATATATATATTGAACACTTTATTTTAATGAATGGCAAATTTGGAATTATTTTTCGTGACGAATATGAAATGTGAAAATCTTTAAAAATATGGCCTTATGGATAATAATAAGGTAATATATATATATATATATATATATATATATATATATATATCTATATCTATATCTATATCTATATCTATATCTATATCTATATCTATATCTATATCTATATCTATATCTATATCTATATCTATATCTATATCTATATCTATATCTATATCTATATCTATATCTATATCTATATCTATATCTATATCTATATCTATATCTATATCTATATCTATATCTATATCTATATCTTTATCTATATATATCTATATATATATATATATATAATTATATAGGTATACAGCTGTGTGAAAAATAATATATATATATATATATATATATATATATATATATATATATATATATATATATATATATATATATATATATATATATATATATATATATATATATATATATATATATATATATATATATATATATATATATATATATATATAGATACAGCTGTGTGAAACAAAAATAGCAGCGCTCTCCCATAAATTATAAATTCGATTTTTTAGAAGTGTTAATAAGAACAATCAATAAGAACAATCAATTAATTTTATAATTTACATTTATTGGAATTATGTCATTACAATGCCGTCTTATTTTTTTATATTCTTAACCTATTTCAAAAAATATGGTGTCTTTTGTAAATGAGTCTTGAATTTAGGTGTAAACAATAATTGAAGCGATACCAAATTTGTTACAAAATCCATTATTTTCTTCAAAGTTTTTAAATTAAATACTTTTATATATGTTAGTTCGGCTATTTTGAAAAGTATTGGTGAATATTTGAAACATTTTATGTTGCTTTGATTAAATGTGGAATATACAAAACCTTGTTTTAGTAAATCGCGCAAATTCCTTAAAAATCATTAACATTTTTTAATACAGCTTTTAAAATTATACAGGATATTGTTTATTCCATAGTTAAAATGTTAACTAAAGCAAAACATTTGACAAAAATACGAAACACGCATCTAAACGTAAACAAGTATCAAAAAATCACTTGTTTCAATATTACATATGATTTAAGTAATCTTTTCTGTGAATTGTCCCAAAGTAAAAAAAAAATCTTGATATACAATTTGAAAGATTAACATTTAGAGAACAACTCATAGAAGAAGTTTTTTCTGTAAGAAGTCATTAAGAACTATAATACACATCGGCAAATATTGATACATCTCGAGTTTGCACGTGTCTATCATAAGCGTATCTTGATGAAACAGTGTGCCCAAACGCTCTTAAATCGGGTGAAATTCAGTATTGTCAGAACCACTCAACCGATTTTAAAAATTTATAAAGTGTTAAACAGAGAGAACTGGAGAGAACTTAAGTTTTGAAATTGGAGTTGGTATCTCTAAAAGTTATATAGATAAAAATCAGTAAAGTTGAACATTTTTTCATGAAAAATTTTTCAAAAATTGTAAAAATTTGTCCAAAAGTTATCCGATTTATAAAATTCTTTTGTTTATGGAAAGCTTACATTGAGATCTAAAAAAAAATTAAAGATATAGACTTAAACATGTTTTTTTTTAATTTTTGAAGACTTTACTTTACATATTTTTACATAGATTGTACATTTTATCATGAAATCAAAATATGTGTAAGAGACTTTTATAAACAAATAACACATAAATCATAAACTGAAAACTGTTTTAAAATATCTCAAGTGGTTCAGTAAATATAAAATTGTAAAGTCGAAAATTTTTCAGTAACATGTGCTTTTGTTATATTTTTTGATAGATAACATTACTGAGAATCTTTTAAATGATAAAACTTATCCAAAATATATTTAACCAATCTGGCAACACTGGTCAAAGTTCAAGTTTTTTTTTATTTTTTTTTTTTTATTATGAACCTCTGCAGAAAAGTCGAAAGTCAAATTTTAAATTTAAGCAGTTTTAAGAACAAGTTATTTTTACGTATTTTTGACCCTTACTTATTTTTTGCCCGGCGAAGTATATGTGCAGGACAGCATTTTTTCCAAAAATACTCATTTTTTGAAGAGATGTATATCTCACTTTATAATAAATATATGCCTAAAAAAGTTTTAATTAAGCATGAGTACATACAACTATTGTATATTAGGTAAAAGTTTCATGATGAAAAGGTTAATACTTATTTACATATATTCAATCAAATATTAACTTTTTTTTCTAATTTTTTTATTTTTATTTTTCTTATTTTTCAAAAAAAACTTGTTCACAAATTATATACAGATTGTCTTTATATTAGCCACATAGATTCCTTGAAATCAATGATGCCAAACACTTATATATTTACTTAACATATGTGTGCAACATCATGTTTCATCAAAATTTCGCATTTTTTCATTTTATTTTGATTTTGCACACCTGCAGAAATGTTTTCAAAGCTCAACGTAAAAATTTAGGTATGCAATTTGAAAGATAAATTAGTTCTTAACATTTTTTAACTTTACTTATTTTTTGCCCGTCGCAGTATATGTGCAGGGCAACATTATTTCTGGAAATATATTTTTTTTAAAAGGACTTGTCATAAAACAGTTATATCTACCTGTAAAATGTTTATATTACCAAATTATTTTTTATAAGTTCGAAGTATATAAAGTTAGTATTTAATCGGCAAAAGTTTCATGATGATAGGGTAAACTATTATTTAGATATGATCAATCAAATTCAATGTTAGTTTTGCATAATTTCTCATACGAAATACAAAATTGTCTACATCAGAATCCATAGCGTAACTTAGTATGATCCAATGGTTCAAAATTGCCACGACTGATTCCTGGAATATCAGAATTACAAATTTTAATGCATTGGACAGTAAATGCCGCAATTTTTAGACTAATGGTTCACGATTTTTAAATACTTTGAATTAGTAGTTTCAATATTTGCCGAGGTCTATAATTGTCCTTCAGGGCTCCTTTCATAAAAAACTTATTTTATGAGTTGTTTTATAAAATCACATCTTTCGAATTGCATATAAGTACATATTTTTTTCACTTTGGTACATTTCACAGAAAGGGTTACTTAAATCATATGTAACATTTCAACAAGTGATTTTTTGATACTTTTTTACGTTTAAACACGTGTTTCGTGGTTTTTGTCAAATTGTTTGTTTCAGTTAACATTTTAGCTATGAAATAAATAATATCCTGTATAATTTTGAAAGCTCTATTAAAAAATTTTAAGGATTTTTTAAGATTTTTCGCGATTTACTAAAACAAGGTTCTGTATGTTCCATATTTAATCAAAACAACCCAAAATATTTCAAATATTCAACAATTCTGTTCAAATTAGCCTAACTAATATAAATACAAGTTTTATATTTAAAAACTTTGAAGAAAGAATGGATTTTGTAACAAATTTGGTATCGCTGCTATTATTATTCACAACTAAATTCAAGAATCATTTACAAAAGGTACCATAATTTTTGAAGTAGGTTAAGATATGGAATAATAAGACGGCATTGTAATGACATAATACCAATACATGTAAATTATAAAAAAAAATTGATTGTTCTTATTACGCAACACTTCTAAAAAATCAAATTTATAATTTATACACTCAGGGAAAAACATTGTAAAATCAAGCAAAAACAACCTTAAATCAAGCAAAAGCCGTCATGAAAGTCGAGTAAGGTTGGTATTTTTTAATTCACCAACGAACAACGTTGATTTAAGATTGAAATGAGAACGCGTTGCATTTTTAATTTTTTTTTAAGTTGATATAATCTTAAATCAAAGTTGGTGCAATCTTAATATTAGATTGCTGCAACTTAAAATTGGAAATACCTTTTTAATTTAAAGTTGTAATTTTTGATTCGATGTATTTCAACCTAGTATTAAAATTTTGCATTGTATGATCAAAAGTTGAAAATTTTAAAAACAACTATGACTGTGCTTGATTTTAAAATGAGTTTTTTCTCTGAGTGTAGGAGAGCACTGCTATTACTTTTCACACAGCTGTATATTGCGTACCTATAAAAGCCAATTGTTTTTCTAACAACACCCTTTAAAGGCCAACTCTTTAAAGGACACATTTTAAAGGCCAATACATTAGCGTTAATTAAAATATTTCTTTTATACTTCGTTGACAAATATAATATGTCAATTACAGATTTTTAAATATCAGAGGTAGTTAGTTCCGATTTTTATACCCTACACTAAGAGTGAAAGGGTATATTCAGTTTGGTACGCCGTTTGTAACACCCAGAAAGAAGCATCTCCGGTATGGAAAAGTATATATATTCTTGATCAGCATGACCTCCTGAGTCGATTTAGCGATGTCCGTCTGTCCGTCTGTCTGTCCGTCTGTCTGTCTGTCTGTCTGTCTGTTGAAATCCCTACTACTTTTAAAATTGAAGAGCTAGATAAATGAAACTTATAACTTAGATTACTAATATACCTACGCTGTATGGCGAGATCGGTCCATTGTGACCTATGATCCGACCACTTATGTTCAAATACCTCATATAAAATGTATATATAAAGATCAATTTTTATGTATACGTGCTTAGGTAAACTTTTTTGGTCAAATATATATTGACATCATGCTCAAATACATGATAATAAAGTTTTCCGGAGAAAAGACTTGTGGTTCACAAAAAAAAAATCGAAATTCGGTACACCTACCCATTTGTAAATATGGGTATCAAATGAATGAAAATTCTTCAGCGATTGAATTTTGTAGTTATTTTCAGGATTCGTATACCCTGGTGACCTATATATCACTTTGAATGGTAACCACACATATGTGTAGGGTATTTATAGTCGGCTTAGACCGACTATAATTTTGATAATCCTAACTATCATAATTACACCTACTTTAAAATTTCCCATGTGATCTAACCTTCCCAACTGGTTTAAATTTGTGTGACTTTAATATTTTTACATAAAAAATCAAATTAATGTGTTTTAAATGACCTGTCATATTTTTACATTAAAAATGTTGTGACTTAGCATTTGTTACATTTACAATTTTATATATACTGATAAATTGTAAATACATAATTCAAATTTATGGAACTTAATATATTTTTTATAACATTTTTGAAAAAAAGATTTCAATAATTTAAAAAAATAGTTAATAGTCACATATAGTTCAGCTCAAGTGATTCAATTATATTATTTTTCAAATCACCTGATCTGTCTGTTGACGCGGCTAGATACATTTCTCTTTGTAAAACTAAATAAAAGTGAACTATAAATACCGGTTATCAATCTAATGATGACTATGAAAATTGACATAAAATTCCATTTTTTTTTTTTTATTCATTGACTGAAAATATTGAGTGATGAAATGTATTTGAAGAGCAAGCAAATACCTAATGAATGACTATTTATTGCATTTCATATCGAGAAATAAGGCTTTATAATAAGTTACGCGCTTTTAATATGATTTTTTTGTATTCTTTTGTGACGAGATTTTACTATTGTATTATAATAGTAGGTAATCTATTGCCAACTATAAAGTAGTGAGCAACCATAATTTTTTGTTAGAAATTTGATAAAAAGTAGCTGTAGGGTGTCGCATTTTTTATTTTTTCATGTCAAATTTTCAAAAATTTCAGTTCAGTCGCTCAGAAGCATTCGTTGACGACGAATGTGCAATAGTTTTTTTTTTAACCAATTAAATCCTGCCGACTCAAATATACACCAGGAGATTACGCTCTGTGGGGATCATTTTACTTTAACGATTCGTTCTAAATTTAAAAAAAAATATCAAAATCGGGAGAAAGTGACGAAATAAAAAAGAAATGGCACTCGATCAGCTGGAACCTCCCAAAAATCTAAAATTGACCGATGAAATGTTTACGGTCGAGGAAACTAGAATTCTACTGGTATGTCACATACCAGTAGCACAACTAGTTCAAACCTTATGTTGAGTAGGACAATAGTCTTTTCCTATGACATAACCACGTAAAAAATACCAGTTCGTTATATGAAAATAGGATTGATTTTTACCAAGTAGTGGTATTTTTTCAACTACTTATTTTACTTCTACTACTCCTCCCCCTCTACCGCCTAATGCAAACAGAAAAAATGTTGTTCATAAATGCAATGAACGCCGTTAATTGCGACATCGTTCATAATATATGGAAATAATCATTCTGTTTATGAAATATTCTTCGTATATACGAATCGCACAATTTGAGCGAAATTGATATAATAAACGCGTTCATAATTGTTATGAATTGCGTTCATTGAGGTATTCATATTAATTTTTTGAGGCAAAGCAGCGCAACCTCCACGTCGTGTGCAATTCAGCCGAGCAGAAAGGCGATACTGAAAAATAAAAAACCAGTCCACCAAAAGGAGAATAGAAAATACAACACAAAGTAGGTAGGTAGTTATTTGAGTATGTGTGTATGATCGTATGTTCGACATGCAACTTTTGACAATTCTATAAATAAATATTTATACCCTACACTAAGAGTGAAAGGGTATATTCAGTTTGGTACGCCGTTTGTAACACCCAGAAGGAAGCATCTCCGGTATGGAAAAGTATATATATATTCTTGATCAGCATGACCTCCTGAGTCGATTTAGCGATGTCCGTCTGTCCGTCTGTCTGTCCGTCTGTCTGTCTGTCTGTCTGTCTGTCTGTCTGTCCGTCTGTTGAAATCCCTACTACTTAGTATATTAGATTACTAATATACCTACGCTGTATGTGCGAAAAAATTGGCGAGATCGGTCCATTGTGACCTATGATCCGATCACTTATGTTCAAATACCTTATATAAAATGTACATATAAAGATCAATTTTTATCTATACGTGCTTAGGAAAACTTTTTTGGTCAAATATATATTGATATCATGCTCAAATACATGATAATAATGTTTTCCGGCGAAAAGACTTGTGGTTCACAAAAAAAAATGGAAATTCGGTATACCTACCCATTTGTAAATATGGGTATCAAATGAAAGAAACATCTTCAGGGATGAAGAGTTTGTAGTTATTTTCAGGATTCGTATACCATGGTGACCTATATATCACTTTGAATGGTAACCACACATATGTGTAGGGTATTTATAGTCGGCTTAGACCGACTATAATTTTGATAATCCTAACTATCATAATTACACCTACATTAAAATTTCCCATGTGATCTAACCTTCCCAACTGGTTTTATATTACTGACGCGTTATGCCGCATGACGCGAAGTGGTTATGCCGCATGATGCGCAGTGATTATTTTTACAACTCGTCGCAACACGTCGATAGTCTATGATAGCATATACAGTTCTTAGTTTTTATTATTCCTTTGTCATTTCGTACAAATAGACCAATACGTTTCCTTTGTTATTTACAACTACAAAGAAACGTGCACCGCTGGTACTTAACATCACACAACAACAAACAGCAGCAATATGCAGCAACAGTAAGAGTAGATATAAAAAAATGTAAGTAGTTAAAAAAATAAATAAATTAAGAGAATGAAACAATATAAAAAAAATACAATAAAATAAAAAAATGTTTATTTTTATTTTTAAATAGTTTAAAGTTCATAAATACCATGGATTTTTTCATAAATATTATGAAAGCGTTCATCAATATTATGAAATTTTTCATTACGGTTTTATGAACGATTCATGAATTGGATGAATTGGTTCATTGGTTGAGTAATAATGAAAAATTCATAAAATTGATGAGCAAATTCATAAATAGTGTGAAATTTTTTTTCTGAAGCATAGTCCAGCATAGTCCTTACTAGTGACACAAATCAAATCAACAATAATAATAATAATAATAAAAATTCTGGATTGAAGGAAATCCATAAATTAAAAAGAATTTTTATTTCTAGATAATTGCCAGATACGACTACTAACAATTCAACTAGGTTTCTAAAAACAAATAAAATATTTTTTAGCTACTCAGACCTTTACATATGATTTTATTGCATTAACTAAAACATTGTTTAATAATAGGTTTTTAAATATTGAATTATTTTATAATAGTTTCAATGTCTTCAGAAAATATCGGTATGAGTGTGAAAATTCTCCAGTCGGTGATGGTGTTTTAATTGCAGTCAAAAACACTTTGTAAGTTCCTTAGTAGAAATACCTGTTGACTCTACATTAGAGCTTATTTAAGTTAAGATTGTATTACACAAATTCTGTGTATATATCTTAAATGCATATATTCCTCCTAAAAGTAATGTGGAAGTCTTCGAAACTTTATCTAAGTCAGTTGATTTTGTACTAGAATTACTTTATTCGTTGAAACAACTGCTTGGCGTGCAGTTGTTTCAACGAATATTCATTTGCATCTACCAAATTTAGTCAGCCTCAACTGATTTTCATTTGTGGTGAACAATAGTATTATGCGTAACCAACTATTAGTTGAAGCAACTACAACATTTAATCCATTTTCAATTATTTATTTCCTGAATTCAAAATGAAACTTAACCAATATTTATTTGACTTAACAGATAATTATATAAAATTAAGTTGTAGCTTTAGATTTTTCACTCGTTTTGTTTTGTGCTGCGGACAGCGCGTTCCACGTGTAAAACAAATTTTGGAATTGTTTTAATGCTTTATCGTTGTTACTGTTCTATTCTTTCATGCTCAATTATACATTCTTCAACAAGAGACATACTATTCTACAGAGTTCTTGCGATTTTGTATCTATATGTTGTATTTCTATATGCAGCCCTAGCGCTCCAACGTGTTGCAAACACGAAGTCAGCACCACAACGAATCGTCGGCAATGTTCGATCTCAGGAACGTTGTTGTGACGCTGACTTCGTCTTTGCAACATGTTGGATCGCTAGGGCGAGGTAAAATGGCCGATTTCTTATAATTAAATTGGCTACCACAACTAAACAAATTGATTGTGGCAATTGTATTCATTAGTTGTGTGAACTTATACGCGGTGTTGCAACAACTGAATCAGTCGAATGTTGACAGAACTAAGTATATCGGTTGCCCCAACTGATTCGTTCTTTGGGTGTACAATATCATGTTTCTGGAATTTAAAAATAAATCAGCTTCACCTTATTCTGATTATGTTGAAAAAAAAAGTTGAAAAAATGAAGCTTAAAATATTATTAGACCCTAAGAAGTTTTGGGGTTTTATTAATACTAAAAAGAAAAGTGATGATTTACCAGCATCCCAGCAGAAAATGTAATCAATGATTCCTCAATGATTCCCCTATGTCAGATCAGAAACATCGATGACCAAAAACATTTTCGACCTCCAAAGCATTGATGACATTTTCATACAAATGTCCTCCGATTCATGTATGGGAAGTCACAAATGATTGTCATACATAATTCTTTTTTTTATAGTACAAAAATTTTGTAAAATTTTCAAAAATTTCAGTTCCGTCGCTCAGAAGCATTTGTTGACGACGGATGTGTATTACATATTTTTTAACCCATTGAAGCCTGTCGACTCATATGCAATTTTACTATCATGTTTCTCTATTATGCGGACATCAGATGCTAAGGATATTGTTCAATTTTGCACATAGCATCACTACATTACAACAGTATGAAATTGTATAAAAATATTCCTAAAATTTTCAGTAAGATAAAGTTTAAAATATTTATTTAAAATTTTGACAGCAAAAACATTGTGAACTAATATTAAAATTTCTTTTAGGAGAGCTTAAAGGACTGTGATAAATTACTCTCTTGACACACTTTCGTATACGGTCTCTATTTTATAAAATACACTGATCGTATCGAACATATACAAAAAAAAATGTGTACGATTCGCTCTCAATGATTTGTATTGGGTTGATAATTACTATCTTCCACCATACGAGGATCGGCTGAACATATTACATTTAAGATCATTTGAAGATCGCCAAAAAAATGCTGATGTAATCTATATTCACCAACTCATGACCAGAGCTTTTACGCTATATTACTTTTAACCAAAATCGTAGAAGTAGTAGAAATGGCGATGCATTATTCTATCTTCCATATAGTAGAACTATCTAAGTTGTGGCATTTTACCATATGTGTAATATAGTTAATAATTGCACACATTTTAATGTAAATCTGTCAAAAAGTCAACTCAAATGTAGTTTGAAGCTTTAATTGTGTTTGTTTACGAGCCCAACTACTATAGTGGGTAAATTTTTTCGAGTAAATTTTTTCGAGCATTTATGCTTTGAAAGTGCAAGCTAGCTCTATTAGCTTAACTCGATTATTATATAATCCAAATTTTAAGAAACTTGATGCAGAGTTTTGGCATTTAGTTTTGGTTTGATGAATTTTGATATGATTAATTTTGATATGATCCATTTTGGTGTGGTGAGTTTAGTGTAGTGAGTTTTGGTTAGATAAGTAAGTAAAATCAAAATTTAAAGTTTACTTAAAATCGATAACATTTGTACTGAGGTACAGATTCGTTCATCTATTTTGCTATGAATGTGGAACATACACCAAAAATAAAAAAATCAGCGTAAAAGTGGGCATGGTCAAGAAAAACTATATAGTGACCTTCTCCTAGGTTTGTACGATACATATTCCAAATCTTAACGAAATCCGTGCAGAAGATTCATATTGAAGTCGATAACATTAGGGTTGAGATATAGAGTACTCAATTTTTGGGTTTTATGGCAGATGCCACCCCTCTTTGCCCAATCTTGTTTATTTATGGTTTAGGATACTCCATGGACTTTATAGCATAGTAATGCAAATTTTCAGAAAAATACTTTCAGTGGTGAATTTTACCATCAGAAATAAAAATTATATATTTTACTTAATTTCATTGTTATACCTGCATCGTATGTGATTTACCACATCCTGTTTGTCCATAGGCAAATATTGTGCCGTTGTATCCTTCAAGGACGTTCTCCACCAACGAATAACATATGTCATTGTAGATAGCCTCTGTGGGAGAAATGGTGTCGTAGGCATTGTCATATGTAAAAGTTTTAGCAGGAGCTGCCAAGTCCGATGGATTCTGCACCGTAACCGTGCAGTCTTCAATTTTTATAATATTCTACACAAGAAAAATGCATAATTACTATAGAATTATTTCAACGACAAATAAGACCGATTTTGAGTTACTTGACATTTCATTGCAATCTCTTTGCTATTTATTGGTCTGCAACGAACCACAACACGAACGTTTTCCGCCATTTTCTATAAGCTAAAAAACTGTGTTAAGATTATTAAGAAACTGCTTAATAACACTTACTTTAAATGTCTATTTTTATTTTTATTTAAATATTAAATTTGTGATTATTTCGAAAACTATAAAAATCGTTAAAACCAATTATTTATCACATAATTAGTACAGGTACTGACTGATGCGTAGCATTTTGTTCTTTGAATTGTACAGCCGTTTGTAGTTGTATTAGAACTAACTCATTACTGATCCAACCAAGTTACACGTGATGAATATTTACCTACAACTGGTATGTGTTTGTGTGTCAAATGTCACTGGTGAAAGAAAAATAATAATATCTATTAACCTTGTCGTACACAAAGCCAAACACCACCACGACATTTCACAACAAAACATAGTTTTAATCAAAATCAATAATTTCACCCAACTAGAAATGCAAATGATTTTAAGAGAAAGCGGTCAAAATTTTATCAGTTTTCATGGCAACTTCTTCAGCATCAATTTAAGAATTTCGTAAAAATTTGGTCGAGAACAAGAAAAAATAAAAATATATGGGCCATTCCACACCAAATCGACCTGTGGTTGGAACTCACCTACATCGATTTAAATGAAATTTGGGCAACTGATAAAGGGTATCGAGATATGCATTGACCATTCTTTTTTTTCGACCACTACCCAGAAGGAAATTTCAATGATTCCCCTATGTCAGGTCAGAAACATCGATGACCGATAGCATTTTCGCCCTGCAAAGCATTGATGACATTTTCATACAAATGTTCTCCGGATCATGCAAGAGGTAGCATTAACGTTGTCATGCATGTCATTCATCAATGAAGTCACAAATGATTGTCATACATACTTTTTTTTCAGTAAAAAAATATTTTTTTTATTATTTTATTTATTTTTTAATTTATATTTTTTTTATTTATTATTTCAATTTTATTATTTTTTTCTGTTCTCGGTTGGAATGGTAGTGTACTTGCTAACATTACTACTGGGCCAAAAATCGCTTTTATATGGTTGATCATATTTAAATATCACTTAAACTAGAAATGCTAATAGAACCGCTTTTAGAACAATTATGCAGTAACTTCGAAACTTGATCATGTGGCTTCGAAACCTGATCAGTAACTTCGAAACTTGATCATGTGGCCAATGCTTATTATCCTTGTACTTCAGATTAGATGTCCCTAAAAAGGACCCTTGTTAAATTTCTGATATAATCGTAAATTTTGTTTGATTTAATATAATTGGCATCTTATTTTAAAAAACAATTTTCAAATTTTTTATATATTTTTTGTATTGAAAAAATATATATATATATCTACCATATGTTTTTGAATGTTTGTGTGTCTGTATGTATATATGTTCCGAATAGGCATCAAAACTACTGATCCGAATCGAATAACATTCTAAAACAATATTCATGTTAGATCTGGGCAGAGTATAGTCTATATCTTGGAGAGATTGGTGGATTGGGCGTGGCACCTCCCATATAACCCAAAAACTAAAAACACAATATATCAGCAATTGGAATAGCAATTTTAATGAAATTTTGGTACGCGTTATATTTATGCATTCTAAACAGTCTCGCCGAATGTTGGCGGAATTAGACTAATAGGCGGGGCACCCCCATAGAAGATGAATATTCAAGATGATGTATGTTGACAGTTATTAGAGTGATATCAAGATATATATATATATATATATATATATATATATATATATATATATATATATATATATATATCAAAAAAGTTTCCAATAATTTATGAATATATTTGTCTATAATTTTGGAGATATATAAAATTTTTTGAAATATACAAAAACTATATCCCAATATCAATATCGCTAAAATTAGAATCAATATGATAAAACTGACGCCATTTTAGAAATCAGAGTTACAAATATATTCCAGAATTATTGAATCTTTTATAGATAAAATTTATTTTTTTCCATACCAAAAATAATTGAAAATTTAGAAAATTCTTTTTAAAATATAATGCCAGAAAAATAAAATCTTTAAACTTGATATAAACATTTACTTATATTAAATCAAACAAAATTTAAAGCAGTTGGGAAGGTTAGATCACATGGGAAATTTTAAAGTAGGTGTTATTATGATAGTTAGGATTATCAAAATTATAGTCGGTCTAAGCCGACTATAAATACCCTACATACGTGTGGTTACCATTCAAATTGGTATATAGGTCACCAGGGTATACGAATGCTGAAAATAACTACAAACTTGCGATCGCTGAAGAATTTCTATTCATTTGATACCCATATTTACAAATGGGTAGGTGTACCGAATTTGGATTTTTTTTTTTTTTTTGGGAACCACAGTTCGTTTCGCAGGAAAACATTATTTTCATGTATTTCAGCATGATGTCAATATATATTTGACCAAAAAAGTTTACCTGAGCACGTATACAGTAAAATCGATCTGTATATGTAAATTTTATATGAGGTATTTGAACATAAGTGGCCGTTTCTCAGGTCACAATAGATCGATCATGCCAATTTTCTTGTTCAGACAGCTTTACTTATAATCTAAATCTAAAGTTTCATTGCTCTAGCTCTTCTTTTTCCGTAATCGTGATTTCAACAGACAGACAGAAGGACAGAAGGACAGACGGACTGACAGACAGACAGACAGACAGACGGACATCGCTAAATCGACCCAGGAGGTCATGCTGATCTAGAATATATATATATATATACTTTTCCATATACACCCAGAAAAAAATCATGGTAAATTGATAGTATTTCAATAGAAAAACAATAATTTATACCATTAAAATTGGTCAATAGGATGCGTCCCATTAGTTCAGTAATATTGAAATTGTTAATACAATGTGTGGTTGTACCATAAATTTTATAATGTGATATTTTAATAACAATAAGAAAGACCTATACAAATTTAATGATACGTATTATTAATTATATGGTAAAGTCGAATTACATTTTCCTAATAATTCATTAAAACAAAAATGTATTTTAGTTATTTTATTGTATATATTATTTTATTCAAATGTCGAAATTGATATTAATTTTTACAACACACACATAAAACGATACTTCTTGCTGCAAAAGATTATAAAACATTTAATGTTTGCTTTGGTTTCCAATAATTGATTGTAGTACTTGAGTCTGCAGTTATTTTTGAGTCTGTTGCCATAATAGAAGTTCGATGTATTATTTATTTTCTGTAATAAATAAAAATATAAATATAAATAAATATATAAATATAATTTATTTACATTAAATACATTGAGTCCTTACCAATGTCACGTTTAATAATGTGGATTATTACAAAAAAAATACATGCGACCATTTTAAGTAAACACGCAGAATGACGTATAAAACGAACATGTTTGTATTCGTTTTATGTTTTTTTACACCACGTTTATTGTTATAGGAGGAAACTATTAAAACAACAGTATTTATTCTATTCAAAATAATAATATTGAAATATTTAAATTTATGGTATTGAATTTTTCAAATACTATTGAATTAATTAGAAAACTTTTGATTTAAAAAGAAAAAAACTATTAATACATGAACCATGAGATCAATGGTCGTACCATAAAGTACTTAATGGTACATTTTCTTCTAAGTGTAGGAGATGCTTTTTTCAGGGTGTTACAAACGGCGTACCAAACTGAATATACCCTTTCACTCCTAGTGAAGGGTATAAAAATAGTTTATCAATACATATCTCAATACTCTCAATCATTGAAATCGAAAAGGTGAAATCTTAAATTTTAGTTTTTTTGGTCGATTTGGTGTAGAATAGCCCATATACAAAAGGTTGCCCTCACTTTTTTGTGTAATTAACAACTATTTTAAATCGAATCTAATGTCTACCAGGCGCGGATGGAGGCGATCAAAGCTATATATAGTATTCTGTAAATTAGGTGCATTTTCAATTGTGTGTCTTTTTTTTTTTGAAAAATTGGTGCCTTTCTCTATATTTTACGCCCTTTTATAAAAGCGGAAAAATGTATAAATTATGCGCATTTTCAATTTTGTGCTTTTTTTGAAAAGTTTTGGTTTTTTTTCTATATTTTGCGCGCTTTTGTAAAGTCCAAAAAATTCTGTAAATTAGGCTCATTTATAATTTTGTTTTTTTTTGTTGTTAATATTGAGCCTTTCTTTATATTTTGCGTCCTTTTGTAAATACGCAAAAATCCTGTAAATTAAGACATTTTGATCTTTCTTTAAAAAAATTGCGCATTTCTCTATGTTTTTCGCCCTTTTGTAAAGGCACAAAAATAATTATTTTTGACTTATATTTATAAAAATCAAAAATAATTATTATTTCTGGTTAATATTTATAAAATTCAGAAATAAATATTATTTTTGATAAATATTTATGAAATATTTTTTTTAATAAATATTTTTAAAAGTAAAAATTATTTTTTTTTTGAGATGTTTGGAAAAAAATCGCAAATATTCCATTATTTTACCAAAAAAAATTTACAAACAAAAAAAAAATGGGTTGAACTTTACTGGCCGATATGAACATTTTTATTATTTTTAAACTATCCCCTATGATTGGGACCAAAACTAAAAAAGGATATGTAGTGATTTAAGTGATAAAGAATATTATTAGTATTTATTTTCGCTAGTCTAACTCAACTTGTTAACTTTTCCTGGGTTTCTACGATATATATTCCAAATTTTAAGGAACATGATGCAGAGTTTTCGCATTTAGTTTTGGTTTGATAAATTTTGATATGGTGAGGTTTGGTGTGGTGAGTTTAGTGAGTTTTGATTAGATAAATAACCATTTAAAGTTTAGTTAAAATCGATAACATTTGTACTGAGGGTACAAATTCGTTCAGCTATTTTACTATGAAGGTGGAACATACACCAAAAATAACCAGTTGGGAAGGTTAGATCACTTGGGAAATTTTAAAGTAGCTGTTATTATGATAGTTAGGATTATCAAAATAGTCGGTCTAAGTCGAATATAAATACCCTACACATATGTGTGGTTACCATTCAAAGTGGTCACTAGGGTATTCGAATCCTGAAAATAACTACAAACTTTCCATCCCTGAAGAAATTTCTTTCATTTGATACCCATATTTACAAATGGGTAGGTGTACCGAATTTCGATTTTTTTTGGGAACCACAAGTCATTTCGTGGGAAAACATTTTTTCATTTATTTGAGCATAATGTCAATATATATTTGACCAAAAAAGTTTACCTAAGCACGTATACAGTAAAATTGATTCGTAGATGTAAATTTTATTTGATGTATTTGAACATAAGTGGTCGGTTCTCAGGTCACAATAGACCGATTATGCCAATTATTGTTCAGACAGCTTAGATATATAAGTAATCTAAATCTAAAGTTTCATTGCTCTAGCTCTTCAACTTTTTCTGTAATCGTGATTTCAACAGACAGACAGAAGGACAGACGGACAGACAGACATCGCTAAATCGACTCAGGAGGTCATGCTGATCAAGAATATATATACTTTTCCATACCGGAGATGCTTTTTCAGGGTGTTACACACGGCGTACCAGACTGAATATACCCTTTCACTCTTAGTCTAGGGTATAAAAATGGGCTCTAAAGTGGTCGTGGTCAACAAAAATTATATACCATCGCACCCATTTTACCATCAGATAAAATATATATATTTTTATGGACTTCGACATTCTAAGAACAATGTCATTTAATTTCAGTGATCTACCTGCATCGTATGTGATTTACCACATCCTGTTTGTCCATAGGCAAATATTGTGCCGTTGTATCCTTCTAGAACGTTCTCCACCAACGAATAACATATGTCATTGTAGATAGCCTCTGTGGGAGAAATGGTGTCGTAGGCATTGTCATATGTAAAAGTTTTAGCAGGAGCTGCCAAGTCCGATGGATTCTGCACCGTAACCGTGCAATCTTCAATTTTTATAATATTCTACACAAGAAAAATGCGTAATTACTATAGAATTATTTCAACGGCAAATAAGACCGATTTTGAGTTACTTGACATTTCATTGCAATCTCTTTGCTATTTATAGGTCTGCAACGAACCACAACACGAACGTTTTCCGCCATTTTCTATAAGCTAAAAACTGAGTTAAGATTATTAAGAAACTGCTTAATAACACTTACTTTACGCATAATAACACTTACTTTAAATAAGACTGTCTATTTTTTATTTTTATTTAAATATTAAATTTGTGATTATTTCGAAAACTATAAAAATCGTTAAAACCAATTATTTATCACATAATTAGTACAGGTACTGACTGATGCGTAGCATTTTGTTCTTTGAATTGTACACCCGTTTGTAGTTGTATTAGAACTAACTCATTACTGATCCAACCAAGTTACACGTGATGAATATTTACCTACAACTGGTATGTGTTTGTGTGTCAAATGTCACTGGTGAAAGAAAAATAATAATATCTATTAACCTTGTCGTGCACAAAGCCAAACACCACCACGACATTCCACAACAAAACATAGTTTTAATCAAAATCAATAATTTCACCCAACTAGAAATGCAAATGATTTTAAGAGAAAGCGGTCAAAATTTTATCAGTTTTTATGGCAACTTATTCAGCATCATTTTAAGAATTTCGTAAAAATTTGGTCGAGAACAAGAAAAAATAAAGATATATGGCCCATTCCACACCAAATCTTCGTTATTTTTATACGATTGTGGACATTTCAGAAAGATGCATCCTTTAAGAAAATAACATTATTTAGTAATAGGGTGTATCATTTATGTACTACACCATTTCCAACTGAAATTCAGAAAATTCCAAATTATATTGAAATTTTCTATATGAAATTGAGAAAATTCCAAATGATATTGAGATTTTCCATTTGAAATTGAGAATATTCCAAATGGAAATGTGATTTTTCATTTGAAATTGTTAAAATTCCAATGAAATTGAGATATTTAATTTGAAATTGAGAAAAGTCCAAATGAAATTAATTTCCATTTGAAATTGAGAAAGTTCCAAATCATATTGAGATTTTCCAGTTTAAATTGAGAAAATTCCAAATGAAATTGAGATTTTTCATTTTAAATTGAGAAAATTCCAAATGATATTGGGATTTTCAAATTGAAATTGAGAAAATTGTATATGAAACTGAGAAAATTTCATATGAAATTAAGATTTTTCCATTTGAAATTAAGAAAATTCCAATTGAAATTGAGATTTTTCTATTTGAAATTGAGAAAATTTAAAAATAAATTGATATGTTCCATTTGAAATTGAGAACATTAAAAATTAAATCAGTGACTAAAACCCTTTGGGATATCGGTTTCGGTTCTGGTTTTAAGATTCCGGTACCGGGTTCAACCTAAAAAAAATTATAAATGTTCCTGTTCCACACATACATTTTATGAATTTCTGTTTCCGATTCCAGTTCCAAAAATCGAAACGGCTCCGTTTCCTATTTGGGCTCCAGCGTTTTTGGGTAAACGTTTTATATATCGTCGGCGTAATATAATAAAAATATTAATTTCCAATGAAAAATATTAAATTTCATTGTTTTCCCAATTTTATTTGTTCCAAATTTCAAAACGAAAATGTCAATATCTTTTTTTAACTTCAAATTGTAATGTTCAATATTTTATAAAAATTGTGCTTGCTTACGCCAATGCAAAGCGGCAACAAAATCGTGGTTTGGATACGGGGAGTGCACATCTAGCTTTGCACTAACTAGCTCGTCGGATTGTCGGGGATCTTTCCCGGTTCCAAACTCTAAAACATCACATCAATAATTATGTGCACTTTATGTAATAGCAAAACTTAAATAAACTAAACTAAAGGTAATCTGAAATTAACGAAATCTGAAATTAAATATAGCTGACCCTATTAAAATCTTCACCAATTAATAACACTTATCAAGATCAGGGAAACCGAAAATGTTGTTTGGCCCCTTTTATTTCTTTTACCCACCCTACCTATACATTTCAAATTTAACATTATTAAAATGCCCCCATTTAAATACGAGTTTAATAAAATTAAACTCGACAGACACACATGTCTACTAAATGGCGGACTTCAGCCAACTAATTAAACAACCATAATTGTAATCGATTTAAAGAACAGATTTAACATTTTATTTCTTGTTTAAGATAATATTATATTAACATTATTTTCAACTGGTGCTGTTAACGTAGAATATATATTCAAATGCATTGAAATGTTAATATGATCAGGTTATAACATAAGAAAACAGTTGTTGGTGGCTCAAATTACAATGTGCAATTATGTTATTAACATATGTATATAAAAAAAATTGTATTCTGTTAGCTTCCATGTTAACACTGCGCGCAAACAAATTAAAGAGAGTATAACAGTTTAGAGTTTAAAAAAAATAGAAAAATGCAATTAAATAATTTGCGCATTGCAAGAATATATCGAAGTTAAATTTAAAAAGAGAGAGAGAGTATAAACAATGAATGAAATAAACATTTTCGAATAAAATTTCGAATTACTTTTTATGCTTTTTTTTAAATTTTAATTTGTATTTATTTCTTTTTTTTACTTTTGCATGTATCTTTACATGTTCTTTTTGTATTTTATTTTCTTTTACTTAAGCAAATATTATTTTTAAAGAGAGCCAAACCATTATTATTAATCAAGCAATATGAGTACAAAAAATAAAAATTGTTGTTGTTGTTACTTACTTCAACTTACTGCTTTCCATCGTTGCTTTCGGTGGTCACAGCGACTGTGCAATGAAATTATTTTAAATATGTATTTTACTTTTCGTTTAGCTAATTATTAAATCTGTTCATTCTTTGTTTAATATTAGGTTTTCTTAATGTGAGAAATCAATTATATTCTTTAATTTTATATATCTTTAATTTTTAAATAATTTTAAATAATTGCATTTACTTTACATTTTATGAGTTATAGTTTAAATTAATTAAGAGGTGTTTTAAAAAGCGCATTGAAGGTAGATTAAATAATTTGACATGAATGTCGACTAACGTGCGTTTTATGCATTTTAGTTAAATATTAAGATTTTAAATTATTACCATATTATATGATAAGTGTTATGTAAGATTAATTTTGCATTTTGAATACGAGTTAATGATACTTTAGAAAATTAATTATAGATATTCATTTTAGACTTATACAAATTATTTAGCAATTAATTTTATAGTAAATCTAGGATACTAAATTTTTAAATTAGGATGTATTTTAACATGAACATTTTAAACATATTTAAAGCATGTTTCATATCAATTTTTTTCAAATCTCGACAATTATATAAAAAAAGAATAGTTTTAAGAAATTTTAACCACTGGTCTTATTTTAAGCAGTGCACATAAGGTCTCATAGATTCTGCGGTGCAATTGAAAGCTAGCCTGTCCCTTCCACGTGTTCTGGTGTTCAAGGGCGACGAGGTCAACCCCTAGGTTGTGGCAATCCGAATCAAACTGGAACACCGCGAACAAAAAAAAAACAACAGCGTAGTGGGGCAAAATATTGATGTTGACTTCGAGACCTTCATATAACTATTTTTGATGAAGTGGCTGCGCCAAAACTTCGAATTGCCAACTCTTTTGCCTTGGCTTCCAGATGTCAAAATGCAGAAATTTGCCACTAAATCAAATATATTATAAATTTTGATTTCAATTAAAGGTTTATTCGATTACCTTTGATTATTTTAAGAGTTTACGCACTGCCAATTAGCTTGGACTTTGATAAAATTTACATTTTTGTAAGTTGTTAAAATGAGTACAGTTTTAAGTACTTAATAATTTGAAGAATTTATTGCTGCGTGTTAAGTCTTTACGCGCTGAAGATTTTAATTGAAAGAACGAATCGACTCAGTTCTGCTAACTCTAAAGCGTCGCTTTACCTCATGGCAAAGGGGTCAAAAACAGTACAATGCGAGTACGCTACGTTAGCTAAGGTATAACTACTATGCATGCAACCAAACATAATGATCTGGTTACTATTATTTATATAGTTTTACAAAAAAAGTATAACGAAATACAATTTCTAAAAACTGTTTTGCAGAAAATAATTCGTTGTTAGTTATATTACCGATCGGATTTTTAGAAACTGTCACCTGATAAAAGGGTAAATGACGGTATTATATTAATTGTACGTCAATTTGATATCGGTATGATCGACCTAAAAATAAATACTTCCCACTCAATGAGTATTTAGATTTGCCACATAAAACGGTTACGGGTTAATCGTGTGCAACTAAAATGTACTCGCACAGGGTGTTAAGAATGAAATAAAAAAATAAATGTTTAATAACATATTACTAGAAATTGTCCATTACAAACCAGATAATGCGAGTTAAGTTTTTGAATAAAAATTAAAGGGTCATTATATGGAAAAAGACAATTTGTTTTACATTAATTTTTCTTCTGAAGATCTTTAGCGTGATAAACGCCAATTATTTTTTTGTTCTCATTTAAAAGTTCATAATAAGCAGATCCTATTTTACGATTCACAAATGCTTTAATGAAAGTGGGCGCGAGTTTTTGATTAATTTTTTTGATCTCACTGCTCTGTACGAAGTTCCGTGCTAGCACTTCTTCGCCAGTTTTATACTCGATTGGACGACTGTTGTGAATTAGCGCATACATTTTTCTTTTCTTTATGGTTCTTCACTATTCATTCAGTTTTGGATGTTTCTGTACACATGTTGAGCGCATCATGTTTTTATATCATGTTGTACTCATGTTGTACAGCAACATGTTCATAGCATTGTCCCAACGCTTCACGTTGGCAATAATGATAATAACAAGCGCTAAAGCTTTGCTTAGACCACACCTCTTTCAGGTTAGCTTGCACAGTTAACAGAAGCTGGCAATAATTTGGCAAAGCGCTAAAGCTTTACTTAGACCACACCTCTTTCAAGAGGCTTGCAATACAATTTTCCATTGCATAATTTTGGGTCTATGTTAAAATAAGCAAAGCAGCGATTGCCAACAATTCTGATATTTCGCAATTGGTGTCAGCCAAAAACTGCAAGTCGGACTTTCTTCAAAAGTCACATACACCAAAAATGAGTAAAAGTGAAAACTCACTAGAACATAGTGAGAATAGAATTTAAGAAAAGCTTGCAACAAATGTATTGTTAATACCTTTCGTTGCAATTTAAAAGATTGTAGTTTAACCAACCTCAAGTGGAGGTACTAAAATAGTTAAAGTGTCTTTTCAACTCTAAAATTTATAAAAGTGTCTTTTCAACTCTAAAAAAAAAAGTTTCTTTTGATTAATTAAATTGTAAAATAAATAGATGTAAAATAAATCAACTCTAACTTTACAACTCTAATTATACAACATTTGGCGCAGACGGTACCAACCTCTCAGTGACCGAGAGGAGAAAGAAGGAAAGAATGAAGGACGAGAATTAAACACTAAAATAAAATGGTAAGAGTTTGAAAAATTTTTTTTTTTTTTGAAAGATATTAAAATAGAATAAGATTGTTTTATTTTTTTATGAGTAGTGTTTTAGAAGTTAAAAAAAAGAAGAAGGACTAGTTTACAACAGAATATATTTAAATATAAATTTATTTTTAAAATTTAAATGAATATTAACAAAATAGAATCAATTAACATTCAATAAACTAAATAAATAAACACTAAACACTAAATAAACACTAAATAAATAAAATAACACTGAGATTCCGAACTACGGACCCTCCAGTGTATAACAAGTGAAAAATAAAGATTTTAAAAATTTTCTTTTAATTTAAAAAGGAAAATTAACATTTCCAAATAAATAAATCGAAATAACACTGAGATTCCAAACTACGGACCCTCCAGTGTATAACAAATAAAAACTAAATGATTTGATTAAATTTTAAAGTGTGTGAACACAGCACTGATTGCTGTTATGATTTTAAAAATAACAAAAAATTTATATTAAAAAATCATTGTATGTTAAATTTTTTTTTACAATCTTGAGTAACCGAATATACACATATTTTTTTTTTTATTTGGAAAAATAAAATTATTTTTATTTTTCCAATGTTATAGAAAACAGATTTAAAAAAAAATACTTCAATATAAATTTGAAAAAAAATATATAGTTTATAGTTATACTTCATGAATGCCGAAATGGATTTCGTTGTTGTTTGGGTAACATTTTTGTTTCATTGAAATTTTCAATTATAACTTGAAAATTTTTTTTTTTTTAATAAAAGGATAAAGATAACGTTTTAAATTGATTGAAAATATTTAATGGCATGCTAATGAATTAAATGCGTATATTCAAAAGCAATCTAGCGAATTGGACAGATTTGTTGAAAAATTATGGTCGCAATTTGTACCAACAATACTAAATAAAGATAGTACAGCATTATTAAAATATAATATATATCTAGAATTCTGCATTTATCTAAATTAGAGGATTCAGATAAAATAGTAGAAAAGTTACTAAATTTCCAGAATTTAAAAACTAAATCAGTTTTAGCAGAAAATGTTGAATTAGAAAGATTAGTTGACGGGTTGAGAAAACGTTTAAACGATTATTCTTCAAAACGTACTGCAGAGTTAGAAGAAACAGGTAAAATAGAAGAGGAAAACATAAAATTAAGAAATTTATTGAAAGAAAAGAATATTTCTGACGAATCAATAAATAATTCTGTCAGACGCCAGGCAAGGGAGGAGTACGCGACGTTGGAGGAAGCGAACTACAAAATACAGGAGTTGAACGCGCGTATTAGATATTTGAACGAGGAGGTTAAGACAGAGCACGAGACATCCTTATACCACAAGGATACCATAGAAAGTGACGACATCACAACACAGGGCAACATGGGATTAGGCGAAGTCGCGAAATTCGTTAAAAATGCGGTGCCAGATTTTGCGCAGACTCATCATCGCTGAAGACGGATCTTCACCGTTTTATTGAAGGATGTGAAGTGATGAGGGCAGAACTGAAGCCTGAATAAATGAAGAAGTTTATTAAAGGTGTTAGGGTTCGGTTAAAGGGAGATGCTTTTGACTTAGTAAGTTCAAAGGAGTTTGACACAATAGATGACGTACTTGGAATGTAGGTCAGTAGATGCCATTCAATATAACATTAGAAAGGCATCTCAGTATCCGAGGGAAAGTATTAGATCTTTCTCGAGGCGTTTGGTTAACCTGCAGTCGGCAGCATTAAGCACGATTAAATGTAAATATAATGATACGAAAGACGACGTGTTCGTTAATGAATTGAATAATTTAGTTAAAAGCTCATTTAAGTTAGAACTTCGGGATTACACTTTGCGAATGCTCATGTTGAGCAGTGAGCAAACAACACTGGAGAAATTGGTGGAAGACGCATTGGACCATGCGACGATACAAAGGGAGTCAGCAGAGTTAACGGGCATAGACAAGTTTGGAGTCCATTTCAATGAGCCCTCATCGGCCTTCGTAATGCATCAGGTGGCCAAGGCAATGAAAAAAAGGAGACGGAAGATAAAACACAAAATGTAGGTATGAAGCAGCCTACACCTACATGTTCTTTTTGCAAGAAGAAGGGACATCTGAGGGATGAATGTCATACACGGAGAAACACTCCGTATTGCAGTGACTGTCGTACTTATGGCCATGAACAGTGTGCAGATCGTTCGGGTCGGAATGTTTTCCCAGGACATACTGCTCCCCAAGGAAGTCAGCCACCCGTACCTCAGGTAAATATGTCAAGGTGGTATCCAGAGCCAAGGCGGGGGTGCTCCAGGATTGAGATGCGATTGGTGCCATAGAGGGGGATACGTCGAGGGGGATTGTCGTGTTAAACGCAATACACAAGTTTTTCAAGGAAATAATGGTAATGGGAATTTTGCAAACAGGCCTACTAAATATTGCACTTGGTGCAGAAAGGACGGACATGTTATTATGAATTGTTATGCCGAACTCAAATATGATGCATGGAACAATAATAGCACTCCACAGGGAAACTACCAGGGGCCCAGTCAAGGCCACTGAACTGGGGACACGTAGCAAATAGTGTAGTAAGGCCAGTAGTTGTAGACATTCCAAAGAGGACATTACAACAAAATAAAACAGCGAATATGATTAACGCAGAAAATGAAGAACAGAAAATAAAAATACATATTAATGAAGATAGAAATCTTCCAACAAAAACATATAATGAACTAAATAGTTATAATACACAACTTGACATGAATAATGAACAGAATATAGGAATTAGGGAAATTAATAATAAAAAAATTATAAAGAAAGCAAATAAAGTAAAGAAAGTAAAACCAATTGAATCGGAAGTTAAAAATATTAAAATCAAGAATAATAAAATCAAAAGTAAATCATATAAAAAGAAAGTCGTAATTAACTGCCTTGAAAATCTGGGAATTGTAGATCAAACGTCTGGCAAGACTGTGGATACATTCTCTACAGGGGCGATTATAATTTGTAATGCAGTAATTTAAATATTTCTTTTTATTATTAGCGCTATGTGCGTTTTATCGTCAGAAATGTACAATAAATTCACGATTTTTAAAATTAAATTGTCTTCAATTGCTAATAATTTTAAGAGTAAATTTATGTCGAGGAAAATGAAATTAACTTCACAATTAGGCATGCATCGTAAAATATTTAACCGACATGGAGAGTGTTTAAAGATATCCGATACGAGTGATGTGTTCATTGAAGTACCTTGCGAGGCAGCAAAAAATGGAAAACTTACTTTGTTAGTGGATTCTGGAGCTGAGGCCAGCCTTATTAAAGAAAATAGGATGGCACATTTGCCGAATTTTAATAAAAATATTCAGAAAGATCTGAGTGGTGCTTTTGGTGGATGCGTTAGAACCTTAGGCTCCACTAAGATTCAGCACACAAACATATAAAACCTGAGTTTAACGCTACACGTTGTGTCACTTGAACAAGGGGTACCAGCAGATGGAATAGTCGGGCGTGACAATCTCTGGAACAGATCTATAATAAATGCGTTAAATAAAAAAATTACATTTTTTGATGAAGACAAAAATCATCTTGTTAAATTTCAATTAAAATCATTACAAGACATAGAAAATATTAATTTTAATCAACAAATCAGGGTCCAGCCCAGAACAGCCATGGTTGTATCAATGCCGTTAAGTACAAGAATTCCTATAGTTTTGTTGCACAAACAGGAAATTCAGTCAGGAGTATATTTGGGAGATAGTTTAACAAACGTTAGAAGAAATAGAGTATATGCATCAATTTTAAATGCCACCGATAAGGAGGTGACCATTGATAGCAATTTCAAGCCACAATTTTCAAATTTTAACAAATATAAAGAAGCAACAAAGGCGAGTTCTACAATAAATACAATAAACGCGGTTAATATAAACCAGTTGGGAAGGTTAGATCACATGGGAAATTTTAAAGTAGGTGTAATTATGATAGTTAGGATTATCAAAATTATAGTCGGTCTAAGCCGACTATAAATACCCTACACATATGTGTGGTTACCATTCAAAGTGATATATAGGTCACCAGAATTTCCATTCATTTGATACCCATATTTACAAATGGGTAGGTGTACCGAATTTCGATTTTTTTTTTAATGAACCACAGGTCTTTTCGACGGAAAACATTATTATCACGTACTTGAGCATGATGTCAATATATATTTGACCAAAAAAGTTTACCTAAGCACGTATACATAAAAATTGATCTTTATATGTACATTTTATATGAGGTATTTGAACATAAGTGGTCGGATCATAGGTCACAATGAACCGATCTCGCACATACAGCGTAGGTATATTACTAATCAAAGTTATAAGTTTCATTTATCTAGCTCTTCAATTTTAAAAGTAGTAGGGATTTCAACAGACAGACAGACAGACAGACGGACAGACAGACAGACAGACGGACAGACAGACGGACATCGACTCAGGAGGTCATGCTGATCAAGAATATATATACTTTTCCATACCGGAGATGCTTCCTTCTGGGTGTTACAAACGGCGTACCAAACTGAATATACCCTTTCACTCTTAGTGTAGGGTATACAAATGGAATTGATGGATTATTAGGGAATGTAAAGATCGATGAACCATTAAATAAAGAAGAAGTTGCATCTTTGCAAAATATTTGCTTGTCATATCATGACGTTTTTCATTTGGAAGGGGATGAATTAACATGAAATACCCACACAATGAAATCAGCCACCAATAAATCAGAAACAGTATAAACTTCCTCATATGCATAGAAATGAGATTAATAGACAAGTATCAAAGATGTTAAACGATGGAATTATTTCACCAAGCATGTCGCCTTGGAATTCCCCATTATTATTGGTACCTAAAAAGGGCGATTAAGATGGCAATAAGAAATGGAGACTGGTTATAGATTTCCGAAAATGACGTCACCATCAAACAGGTATTTCCGATACCACGAATAGATGAGATTTTAGACCAGTGAGATCATAGTCGGTATTTTTCAACACTAGATTTAGCAAGTGGTTACCATCAGGTTCTAGTTGAAGATAGTGGCAAAGAAAAAACTGCTTTCAGTACAGGTCTTGGTCATTTCGAATTTAACAGCATGCCATTCGGTTTAACGGGGGCACCTGCCACTTTTCAAAAGATAATGAACCACATACTAACAGGTTTACAGGGTATTGACTGTTTCGTTTATTTAGATGACTAGTGGTTTATGGAAATAATTTAGCAGAACACGAGCATAGGCTATGCAAGGTTTTGCAAAAGCTGAGAGAACATAATTTGAAATTAAATACAGAAAAATGTCAGTTTTTGCGACGCGAGGTTATATATTTAGGACACAAGTGTTCTGAGTTAGGTGCCCTACCAGACCCAGCCAAAGTAGAGTGTGTAAAAAATATTCCAGTTCCGAAAAATAGGAAGGAAGTTCAAGCATTTTTAGGCCTAATTAATGATTACAGAAAATTTATAGGAGGTATGGCGAAACTGTCATTACCAATAAATGTTTGCTTAAAAAGGACGCTAAGTTCATATTAAAACATAAAGAGGCAATTATGTCACCACCCATACTAGCGTATCCGGATTTTAACGAACCATTTTTGCTCACGACAGACGCCAGTAACGAAGCAATTGGCGCGGTTCTTTCGCAAGGTGAAGTTGGAAGCGACCATCCGATCGCGTTGCCAGTAGGTCTCTTAACGATGCGGAAACACGCTACTCTACTATAGAGAAAGAATTTTTGGCAATTGTATGGGAAACAAAAAATTTTAGGGCATATCTTTTGGGACACAAATTATGGAATATGATTTTAAAATTCATTATAAACCGGGAAAAAGTAATTTAAACGCGGATGCGCTTAGCCGTATACGTGTACTACAACTACTAATACTGAAAAAGAAGTTGTAGTCCAAACACGTTCGAAAACCATGAAAAGAGACAAGGAAGACGATAAGAAACAGTCAGAATGCGATCCTGACGATTTGGTAACAAAAGAAAATGACAATATAATAATTCTAACTGAACCTCGGGACATAGAGACGGTAATTAAAGATTTTCACGATTCACCGTTAGGTGGTCACCAAGGTGGCGTAAAAACATTTTTAAGAATTCGACAACAGTACCGATGGAAGGGTATGCAGAAGCAAATAAAGGATTATGTGAAAAATTGTTCAAAATGCCAGGTAAACAAGATTTCAAGGCTGACGAAGATGCCAATGGTTCTAACTGATACGCCAGTCAGACCCTTTGAAAAAGTGTACATGGACTTGGTGGGTCTTCTGCCTGAAACCATTTCAGGGAATAAATACATCCTAACGTTTCAGGACGATTTTTCTAAACTTATGTGCTGTGTGGCTATACCCGATGCGGAAGCCAACACCGTAGCAAAAGCATTCTTCAACGAAATAGTTACACGCCTCAATATACCCAAAGTATTGGTAACAGACAATGGATCGAACTTCTTTTCCAAACTATTTTCGGATACATGTAAATTGTTAGGAATTAAAAAATTACATATAACACCCTACCATCCACAGCCTAATTGGTCATTGGAATGAAGTCATCGTCCACTAGCTGTTAAAGAGGATGGGTCAAACTGGGACCAATGGTTAAATTCTGCAATACATGTTCATAATAACACGGTGCATACGTCGACGGGTCAAACACCATTCCGTACGTTGTACGGGTTTGACTTCGACATGCCTACGAATTTAAAGCATAAATGTTCACCTTTATATAACGCAGAAGACTACAATAAGGTATTAAAGTACCAAATACAGCGATCACACGAGATCGTCAGGCAAAATCAATGTAGGGCCAAGGAGGTGTCGAAAAAACAGTACGACAAGAACCTCAACCCTATACAATTCAAACCACACGACATGGTTTTAATTTAAAAACCAAACTAGGAAGAATAAGTTCTCTCCAATTTCGAAGGGACCCTACGTGGTCGTAGAGGGAAGTGGGCCAGTGACCACGACGATATTGATCAAAAACAAAGATAAGAAAATTCACAATAATTTGTTAAAGGCATACCACAAATAGTGTATGCCGTCAAAACTAAAAATATTATAATAATTCCCTAGGTTAGAACCCATAAAAGTAACAATATAAAACCAATTAGCTATGCGTTGACAATTAAACTCATAGATTGCAACGTTATGAAAACATTATGCAACATATAGAAAAAATAAATCTAACCATAAGATATAGAGTAATCATTAAATAAAACATTAAATAACTCGTCATTTAGAGGAAAAATAAATATAAATAGTTTAGGAAAACAGTAAGTAACAAACAAAAGAAAAAATATAATAATAAAAAAATAAAAAAACATAGGACATATTAAAAACAATAATTTAGTAAAAAAAAATAAAAAAAATATATAACTATTTAAGGAAAAGAACTTATGATTTTAAAGTTAGTTAATCATCAATTGAGAAAAGAAATAAATTAAGCCCATGCAACCAATTGCATTAATTTAAAATTAATTCAATGTTAGTCATAAAATTGTCGAATTCAATACAGATAATGCAAAACCAACAATTGAATTACTGACCTATATTAATAGCGCAAGCTATCAATCCTTGAAAAGGGTCATTCCCCCAAGTGTTTCATGCTGAAGCACATATGCAATTTGTACGAACGTATGCATATCATACACTAAGCAAGATTTTGCAGTTTTTTTTGATACCATAAACAATGCAAATAAACATAATTCAATTTTACCGTCATGCCAGTAGAAAGTTTAATATAATGTGACTTATATAAGTACTCAAAAATAATATAATAAAATATTAAACATGTTTAGAAAATAAATCGCAACTCTAATTATATTTATGTACATGCAGAGAAATTATAGGTACTTTTGTATATTAATATAATTCAATTTGAATAAGTTTGAATATAACAAATAAATTTTAAATGAATTTGAAGAACTTACTTATAATAATTTAAATTTCTTAAAGAAGAAGAAAAATATCAGTTAGTATTAAAATTAAAAAAGAGAGATATATAAATATTTAGTACAGTTAAAATTAAAAAAAGGAACGAAAAAAAAATATATTAGCAAAATAAATAAAAAGTAAAAAAAAACAGGTAATAAATAAAAGCAAAGAATTTAAAACAATAAAAAAGCGATTTATGCATACATTTATGCATTAGTGCAGTTAAAATGAAAAAAAAAGTTTTAATAATTGAATCGAAAAAAAAAGAGGAAACATATTAGTAAAATAAATAAAATGGAGAAAATATATATATATAGGTATTGAATATTATTTTTTTTTTTAAAAAGAATTTTTAAATTATAAGAAAAAAAAAGTGAAAAAAAAATATAATAAGTAGAGATGAAAAAAAAAGAAAAATATGAAAAAAAAAATAATAAACATGAAAAAAAAATTGGGGAATTAAAATTTAAAAAAAAAGAGGGATACAAATTTTTATTAAAAACAAAAAAAAGAGAATAAAATAAAGCTGACAAAAAAAAGAAATAAAAAAATATATATATGAAAAAAAAGGGGAAATTTTAATTAAAGAGAAAAAAAAAAGAAGGAGGTATGAAAGTTTTAAGGAAATGAAAGTTTTAATTAAAGAGAAGAAAAAAAGGAAGAAAATAAGAAGAGGAAAAAAAGAAGAAGAAAATAAGAAGAGAAGAAAAAAAAATATAGAGAAAACAAAATAAGAGAAAAAAATATATAAATAACAGATATTAACTATTATTTTTTTTTTAAGAAAAAAAATATATATATGAAAAAAAAAATAAGGGGAATTAAAATTAAAAAAAAAAAAAAAATTAATTTATTTTTTATCTAACATTTTATTTTGTTGTGGAAATTTAAATTTGTATTGGAAATTAAATAAATTTTTAAACTAAATTAACACATTTAAAAAAAAAATATGTATATATAATAAATACAACAATTCTTGAGAAAATTTTAAATAATATATATGTATATTCAATGTGCAATATATATTTAAAAAAAAAATTACATGACATAATTTTTTTTTCATTTTTGCGCATTGAAGGGAGATGGATCCGCCGCATTGAGTCCCTCCGCATATAAGACGACGATCTTAGCCATTGGTCTAAGGACATAATACACTAAAATTACACTAAAGATAGTGCTACACTAAATAACTGTGTTTCAAATAAGTTAAACACTTACAAACAACATTTAATTTCAATGTTATTGCATACATAAACAACTATACTTTACGTGACACTAAGTTTAGATAAACTAGTACCACACTAAATAGTAATAGTTCAAATAAAGTACCATACTTTATTTCAAGTAATTTAAATATCTTAAGATCAATCTTTTTCTTGTGACGAATGTACATAAACCATTACATAATTTACGAAAATTATATTTAGTTTATATAAGTTAGTACCACACCACACATTTGGAAGAGTTTAAAAACAAAATTAAATTACTTGTTTGTAAAATATTCATGTAAATTTAAAATATCCGAGTGCACAAAAATTGTTATTTAGAGTGACCAACAGCGCTGGATACTCAGAAGACGCATAGATAATCCTTGGGGTCTTGGGACTTTAATGGGGACATGTGGAAGGAGCTCTGGGTGTTATCAACAAGAAGAAGAAGTGAAGCAGAGGTCCAGCAGATTCAAATAAAGAAGAAATGAAGCAGAGTGGCAGCATATTTGAAGACGTAGAAGGATGCACTAGGAGCAAACTTGTTGTTATACCAAGCACAAGTAGATTGCAGTGATTGAATTTTAATCATAAAACTACAACTGCCAGAAACAATATGCAGAAAAAAATATTCAACATTGATCTTGAAAATGTATATAAAAAGTCAAATTATTATGTCTTCCATCGCACATAGAAAAGAAGCGATGCTGTAACGATTCAGATATCAACAATTCAGAAATCTATAAGCTACATAAAGTGACATGAGCACCAAGATGTTTTCAAAATGTTTGACAAGATCGCAGAAAAGAACACTCATCTCGAACGAATCGTCAACCAAGTCAACGGGACCAAAACTCTCTTGACCGATTAAGAGTTCAGCATATCAACATGACGACGTCTACTGGAGATAACACCATTAGCAAATTCCACAAGAACCATCGAAGCCCAACAGATCCAACACACTACATACAACGAAACATTGAAGATGAACAAGGCAAATCCGACCCAACACATAGAAGAGCAAGAGGAGAAATCTGGTCCAACAGTACGGCATACAAAAGTCACTCATGTAATTATTAACACCTCTCTAACCCAAATATAAAATCAAATATTCATTTTAAAATACCAACAAACACACACACTCAATACACATGCAAAACACGTATAAGTAAAATAATTTGAACAAGTTTATCTATATAGATATATAATAATTATCATCCAATTACAAGTATTAAATCGGTTACATTATCATTATAAGTATGAAAAAATATTACACAAGTATAAAACGAAAGATATTAAAAAAAAAACAAATAATAACAATATATGAAAAAAAGAGAAGAAAAAATATATATAAAAAAGAAGAAATCTATCAAAAAAAAAAATATATATATATATATTATCATTATTATTATTGAAACCCATTTAATTATTCAAACATATTTTTTATAGATAACTTAAAAAAAATAACATATTATATTTATTATCACCATGTTAAAATAAACATATTATTTTATTATATTATTATACCCTACACCTATGAGGTACAGGGTATATTAACTTTGTGCATATATTGTATCGCCCCTTAGGAGGCGTGTCCGGAAAAGTATATATATTCTTGATCAGCATAACTACCCGAGTCCGTTTAGCCATGTCCGTCTGTCCGTCTTGCTGTCTTGCTGTCCGAATACAGAATAACTTGAGAAAAACTGATCAGAATGCGATGAAATTTCGTCCAAAAGTAGGAACTGAGTTTGAAAATGAGCCAAATCGGTCAACGGACACGCCCACCTCCCATACAAGTCACTTTTATATAACTCTTTCGAAACTAATAACTCGAAAAGTATTGAAGTATTCAAGTTATAAAATTTGAAAGGTATTCTTAGAATTCCAAAACGGGCGTGATCCTCCCACTTTTCTTTTTTCATTATATCCCGGGTTTTCATAGTGGAAATTTGATCCGTAAATTATTAAAATCAAATCTATGAAATATTAGCCTTTCAAAATTTTAAATATTGGCGTGGTCCGCCTAATTATATTTTCATTTTTTTTTTTTTAGATGTTCATACTTTTATATAAATTTTTTAATTTATGTGGATATAAGACGTAAATTCTGATATATGAATAATATTCTGAGGGTGGGGAGGTTCAGCATAATTAAAAACTTTAAAATCAAGGTATGCAATTAAATATCCCACATTAAAATCCCACCAAAGGTGTAGGGTATTCCATAGTCGGGCCCGACCGACTATAAAAATCCGCCCCATGTGACCGAACTTACCCATGTGACCTAACTTTCACAACTCGTTAATCTTAATATTAACTCTAAGAAAACATCATTTCTATATTTTCAACAATATATTTAAGACATTTTGTAAAAAATGTCTTAAGGGAGGAATGTTCGGAATTAGCGCATATATTTTTCTTCTCTTTATGGTTCTTCACTATTCATTCAGTTTTGGATGTTTCTGTACACATGTTGAGCGCATCATGTTTTTATATCATGTTGTACTCATGTTGTGCAGCAACATGTTCAAAGCATTGTCCGAACGCTTCACGTTGGCAACAATGATAATAACATGCGCTAAAGCTTTGCTTAGACCACACCTCTTTCAGGTTAGCTTGCACAGTTAACAGAAGCTGGCAATAATTTGGCAAAGCGCTAAAGCTTTACTTAGACCACACCTCTTTCAAGATTTATGCAATTTTTCCATTGCATAATTTTAGGTCTATGTTAAAATAAGTAAAGCAGCGATTGCCAACAATTCTGATATTTCGCAATTGGTGTCAGCCAAAAACTGCAAGTCGGACTTTATTTAAAAGTCACGTACACCAAAAATGAGTAAAAGTGAAAACTCACTAGAACATAGTGAGAATAGAATTTAAGAAAAGCTTGCAACAAATGTATTGTTAATACCTTTCGTTGCAATTTAAAAGTTTGTAGTTTAACCAACCTCAAGTGGAGGTACTAAAATAGTAAAAGTATCTTTTCAACTCTAAAATTAAAAAAAGTGTCTTTTCAACTCTAAAAATAAAAAAGTGTCTTTTGATTAATTAAATTGTAAAATAAATAAATGTAAAATAAATCAACTGTAACTTTACAACTCTAATTATACAACACAACTGCGTAAATTGTATCTTCTTGCATTGTCATCATGTGATTTATTCATATTTGTGCATCGGGATATTCAAGTCGGGTATCGTCAATAATTAAATTTAGTTTTCTAAGAAATTCAAAATCCTGACAATGCATCATCATATGTTGACCGAATAACAAAAAGTACGGAGAATAGCCAGTACTTTGTAATTTCGTTCAAGTGAGCATCCCAGTTTGTATGATCTTTTCCGAGGTATGCTCTTATAGCCGCAATTATTGATCGGTTAACTCTTTCGGACGAATTAGCTCGAGGGGAATATACCGCCGTACAAACGTGAGATTATGCGAAATCATTTAAGGTATACAATTTCAAATCTGATCTAATGGTCAGTATATCGAACAATTGCTAATATACCGCTATTCCAAAAAGAACATCATCAAAACCATAAATCAATTAAAGAAATCGAAAGCGTAATAAGATTAAATGCTAAACAACGCTACGAAATGAAAATCTTTTCTTTGGTCGACCAATCCGCATTAAATCGAATTGCAGCCGCAAATTCCTAAAGATAGTGTTGAACAAATCGAAACATTCGCTTATGCACAATAATCGTAAAACGAAGAAAAAAAAGAACTCTAAAAGAAAGAAACAAGAGATAGTACAAGACTTGAGTTTAAGCGTAGCAAATTGTCAATTGTGTAATGTTCAATATTTTATAAAAATTGTGCTTGCTTACGCCAATGCGAAGCGGCAACAAAATCGAGGTTTGGATACGGGGAGTGCACATCTAGCTTTGCACTAACTAGCTCGTCGGATTGTCGGGGATCTTTCCCGGTTACAAACCCTAAAACATCACATCAATAATTATGTGCACTTTATGTAATAGCAAAACTTAAATAAACTAAACTAAAGGAAATCTGAAATTAACGAAATCTGAAATTAAATATAGCCGACCCTATTAAAATCTTCACCAATTAATAACACTTATCAAGATCAGGGAAACCGAAAATGTTGTTTGGCCCCTTTTATTTCTTTTACCCACCCAACCTAGACATTTCAAATTTAACATTATTAAAATGCCCCCATTTAAATACGAGTTTAATAAAATTAAACTCGACAGACACACATGTCTACTAAATGGCGGACTTCAGCCAACTAATTAAACAACCATAATTGTAATCGATTTAAAGAACAGATTTAACATTTTATTTCTTGTTTAACATAATATTATATTAACATTATTTTCAACTGGTGCTGTTAACGTAGAATATATATTCAAATGCATTGAAATGTTAATATGATCAGGTTATAACATAAGAAAACAGTTGTTGGTGGCTCAAATTACAATGTGCAATTATGTTATTAACATATGTATATAAAAAAATTGTATTCTGTTAGCTTCCATGTTAACACTGCGCGCAAACAAATTAAAGAGAGTATAACAGTTTAGAGTTTAAAAAAAATAGAAAAGTTAAAAAATATCGAAGTTAAATTTAAAAAGAGAGAGAGAGAGTATAAACAATGAATGAAATAAACATTTTCGAATAAAATTTCGAATTACTTTTTATGCTTTTTTTTAAATTTTAATTTGTATTTATTTCTTTTTTTTTACTTTTGCATGTATCTTAACATGTTCTTTTTGTATTTTATTTTCTTTTATTTAAGCAAATATTATTTTTAAAGAGAGCCAAACCATTATTATTAATCAAGCAATATGAGTACAAAAAATAAAAATTGTTGTTGTTGTTACTTACTTCAACTTACTGCTTTCCATCGTTGCTTTCGGTGGTCACAGCGACTGTGCGATGAAATTATTTTAAATATGTATTTTACTTTTCGTTTAGCTAATTATTAAATCTTTTCATTCTTTGTTTAATATTAGGTTTTCTTAATGTGAGAAATCAATTATATTCTTTAATTTTATATATCTTTAATTTTTAAATAATTTTAAATAATTGCATTTACTTTACATTTTATGAGTTATAGTTTAAATTAATTAAGAGGTGTTTTAAAAAGCGCATTGAAGGTAGATTAAATAATTTGACATGAATGTCGACTAACGTGCGTTTTATGCATTTTAGTTAAATATTATGATTTTAAATTATTACCATATTATATGATAAGTGTTATGTAAGATTAATTTTGCATTTTGAATACGAGTTAATGATACTTTAGAAAATTAATTATAGATATTCATTTTAGACTTCTACAAATTATTTAGCAATTAATTTTATAGTAAATCTAGGATACTAAATTTTTAAATTAGGATGTATTTTAACATGAACATTTTAAACATATTTAAAGCATGTTTCATATCAATTTTTTTTTAAATCTCGCCAATTATATAAAAAAAAAGAATAGTTTTTAGAAATTTTACCAACTGGTCTTATTTTAACCAGTGCACATAAGGTCTCATAGATTCTGCGGTGCAATTGAAAGCTAGCCTGGCCCTTCCACGTGTTCTGGTGTTCAAGGGCGACGAGGTCAACCCCTAGGTTGTGGCAATCCGGATCAAACTGGAACACCGCGAACAAAAAACCAGTTGGGAAGGTTAGATCACATGGAAAATTTTAAAGTAGGTGTAATTATGATAGTTAGGATTATCAAAATTATAGTCGGTCTAAGCCGACTATAAATACCCTACACATATGTGTGGTTACCATTCAAAGTGATATATAGGTCACCAGGGTATACGAATCCTGAAAATAACTACAAACATTCAATCGCTGAAGAATTTCCATTCATTTGATACCCATATTTACAAATGGGTAGGTGTACCGAATTTCGATTTTTTTTGTGAACCACAAGTCTTTTCGCCGGAAAACATTATTATCATGTATTTGAGCATGATGTCAATATATATTTGACCAAAAAAGCTTACCTAAGCACGTATACATAAAAATTGATCTTTATATGTACATTTTATATGAGGTATTTGAACATAAGTGGTCGGATCATAGGGCACAATGGACCGATCTCGCACATACAGCGTAGGTATATTAGTAATCTAAGTTATAAGTTTCATTTATCTAGCTCTTCAATTTATCTAAAAGTAGTAGGGATTTCAACAGACAGACGGACATCGCTAAATCGACTCAGGAGGTCATGCTGATCAAGAATATATTTACTTTTCCATACCGAAGATGCTTCCTTCTTGGTGTTACAAATGGCGTACCAAACTGAATATACCCTTTCACTCTTAGTGTAGGGTATAAAAAACAACTGCGTAGTGTGGCAAAATATTGATATTGACTTCGAGACCTTCATATAACTATTTTTGATGAAGTGGCTGCGCCAAAACTTCGAATTGCCAACTCTTTTGCCTTGGCTTCCAGCAGTCAAAATGCAGAAATTTGCCACTAAATCAAATATATTATAAATTTTGATTTCACTTAAAGGTTTATTCGATTACCTTTGATTATTTTAAGAGTTTACGCACTGCCAATTAGCTTGGACTTTGACAAAATTTACTTTTTTATAAGTTGTTAAAATGAGTACAGTTTTAAGTACTTAATAATTTGAAGAATTTTTTGCTGCGTTAAGTCTTTACGCGCTGAAGATTTTAATTGAAAAAACAACGAATCGACTCAGTTCTGCTAACTCTAAAGCGTCGCTTTACCTCATGGCAAAGGGGTCAAAAACGGTACAATGCGAGTACTCTACGTTAGCTAAGGTATAACTACTATGCATTCAACCAAACATAATGTTCTGGTTACTATTATTTATATAGTTTTACAAAAAAGGTATAACGAAATACAACTTCTAAAAACTGTTTTGCAGAAAATAATTCGTTGTTAGTTATATTACCAATCTGATTTTTAGAAACTGTCACCTGATAAAAGGGTAAATGACGGTATTATATTAATTGTACGTCAATTTGATGTCGGTATGAACGACATAAAAATATACATCGCACTCAATGAGTATTTAGATTTGCCTCATAAAACGGTTACGGGTTAATCGTGTGCAACAAAAATGTACTCGCACAGGGTGTTAAGAATGAAATAAAAAAAATAAATATTTAATAACATGTTACTAGAAAATGTCCATTACAAAATCTCAATTTAATTTTAATTTTCTCAATTTTAAATGGAATATCTTAATTTCATTTGGAATTTTCTCAATTTCAAATGAAATATCTCAATTTCAATTGGAATTTTCCCAATTTCAAATGGAAAATCTCAATTTCATTTGGAATTTTCCTAATTTCAAATGGAAAGCTCTCAATTTCAAATGGAGTAGGATGAAAGTAATGGAAAATTTTTTGAGGGATAGCTCAAATATTCTTCGATTGAGCTGAAATTTTGGCTGGATTTGTTTTTTTTAGTATCCTCATGAAATAAGCCCCGGTGAGCGGGATTCGTACAAATTACCAACGAAACACCAAAAATGGGAATTGTGTGTTGATAATGAGAATTCTTTTATATAGCCACTTTGGATGGATTGGAAATGGTGCAGTATCAAAGAATTAGACATATGTTTAAAATAATAAATATTAAATGTTGACATTTTATCTTTAACTGCATCAAAATGAGAATAGGGCAGACACTTTTTTGATGATGTATGTTGGTATATGAAATGAAAAAAAAATTGATGTTTATGCATTTTTCGCAAAATGATTTTGACACACATTGAGGGAAAACGAACTTTCGTTCAAAATAAATAAAAACTGCTTTTATAATCAACTTTATTTTTTACACCAAACATGTAAAATTTGGAGAGCAAAATAGGATAAATAAATTCTTTTATTAAAAACAATCTGCTTCACTATTATGTACATTCAATTGATTAACACTTTAGTGATTTTTACACATTTTTATACCCTACACTAAAAGTGAAAGGGTATATTCAGTTTGTAACACCCATAAGGAAGCATCTCCGGTATGGAAAAGTATATATATTCTTGATCAGGATGACCTCCTGAGTCGATTTAGCGATGTCCGTATGTCTGTCTGTCTGTCTGTCTGTTGAAATCACGATTACAGAAAAAATAGAGGAGCTAGAGCAATGAAACTTGGCATGATCGGTCTATTGTGACCTGAGAACCGACCATTTATGTTCAAATACCTCGTATAAAATTTATATCTACAGATAAATTTTTCTATATACGTGCTTAGGAAAACTTTTTTTGGTCAAATATGTATATATTGACTCATGCTCAAATACATAAAAATAATGGTCTCCGGCGAAACGACTTGTGGTTCCAAAAAAAAATTGTGAAATTCGGTACACCTACCCATTTGTAAATATGGGTATCAAATGAATGGAAATTCTTCAGCGATTGAAAGTTTGTAGTTATTTTCAGGATTCGTATACCCTGGTGACCTATAAACCACTTTTAATGGTAACCACACATATGTGTAGGGTATTTATAGTCGGCTTAGACCGACTATAATTTTGATAATCCTAACTATCATACTAAAACCTACTTTAAAATTTCCTATGTGATCTAACCTTCCCAACTGGTTTTTTTCAAATTGTCAAATCTCTGGAACCCCACCAGTGAAAAGCTGAAATTTTCTCAATATATTTTTAAATTGCTTCACCTAATTTTTTATATTTTTTTGGGGCTCCATGAATGAAGAAACGTTTTTTGTAAAAATATATGGGAATTGACCATTTATAAAGTCGCATACTTTCATAGTAGTGTTTTCTCGCGGGAGCACGGAAACAGCATTTGAAAAATAAGAGAATGAAATATTTGTCAAAAAAAAACAAAACATATTTTGTATGACAATCAAAATAAATGCGAAAATTTGAACCAATCAACATTTTTAAAAATTCCATTTCCTTCATATGTAATTTAATTATCCAAATTCATTCAATTATTAATTTTTTGATATATTAATTTATGATCTAATTAATTTAGTAATGGTTCCAGTTCCGGTTCTGGGTTTCTTTTCCAGTTTCGGTTCTATAAAAAATAAAAAAACGATTCCAGTTTCGGTTCCATAAAAAAATAAAAAAACGATTCCAGTTCTATAAAAATGAAACGGTTCCGGTCCGGTTCCAACCCGAGCCCTGATTTTAAGGATTTCTTAAAAATCCTTTGCTTTAGTTTTACTTATGGATTTAAGAACAGTATCAAACTTAATTTTTGAATTATTTATTACAGGTACTAAAACCCATTGGAATATCGGTTCCGGTTCGGGTTCTAAGATTTTTTATAATTGTGGTTCCGATTCCGGTTTTAAAAAACAAATTAAATGGGTTTCGATTCCGGTTCCATACATTTTTAATTATGGTTCCGATTCCGGTTCTTTGCGTTCCTTGACAGGGACTATAATATCTGTTCCTGTTCTGGTTCTGATATTTTAAAATAGCGGTACCGATTCCAACCAGAAAAAATATATGTGTTTCGATTCCAGCTCCGGTTTAACACATTTTCAATAACGATTTTTCACGTTTCGCTTGCTTTTTCATGTTTTTTTGTGCTTTTTTTAAATGTTTTTTTCATGTTTTTCCGTGTTTTGTCACGGAAAAACACGATTTCAGTGTTTCTTCGTCTTTTAAATACCGTGTTTTATCGTGCATCTCGTGCGTGCCTGTAAATTTACTCGTCGAGCTCGTGCTCGTCCGTGTTACCTACCGACGTGACCGTGCGTGTACGTGCCATCAAAAACAGGCACGAACCAATCTCTAGTTGCTATTAGTAATCGTAAATTTGAAAGATCATTACTAGCAAAATTTATCGTATTTGACGGATGTTTGAGAGATGGTTGTCTCAAAGACGATCTAAATAATTTATAAATAACTTTATATTTAAGGCTGTGATATTTCTGGCATTCATCTTTGTTTGCTTAGAGGTGCAATAGGGATCATTTTTTTACAGAGGTGTTGTTATTGTTTTCAAAAGGGATCATTTTTAACAGAGATGTTGTTATTTTTTTCAATATGGATAATTTTTTGACAGAGCAGTTGTTAGTGTAATTTCAGGTGTATTATATATATACTATATACGTTATAATAGCCATGGGCATGAAATTTTGACATATGTTGTTAATGTTGATATATGCATATACCCTACAGGAAATGTCATCAATGATTCCTCAACGATTCCCCTATGTCAGATCAGAAATATCGATGACCGATAGCATTTTCGCCCTGTAAAGCATTGATGACATTTTCATACAAATGTCCACTGATTCCTGCATGATTTACCATTAACGATTTCATGCATGTAATTCATCAATGACGTCACAACAAATGATTGTCAGACATATATATTTTTTTTTTGTAAAAAAATATATATTTTTTTTATTATTTTATTTATTTTTTAATATTATATTTTTTTTTATATTTATCTTACTTTATTTATTTTATTTAAATTTTATTATTTTTCAGTTTTACGCGTCCCTAGACGTATGTTGTATGCATTTGTTAATTGTTAATTTTCATCAATGACGTCATCGATAACATTTCATCAATGACAAATTTTCACAATGTCATTGATATATGTATATATGACATGGTGTATGACGTCTTTAATGCAATGTCCTTTATGAAATTTATATTCATCAATGACAAATTTTCTAATGTCCTCATGCATCAGTACTTGATCATGAACCTAAAACCATAGATGAACAGATTTTGCACAAAATCAAGTCAAAATTGCAAAAAAGGCCGTTTTTGATACTTTATATCGCAAGTTATCGCACGATTTCGACATGTTGCAGATGCAAACTTTATCACAAAATAAAATATGTATTTTAACATGAACATTTTAAACATATTTAAAGCATGTTTCATATCAATTTTTTTCAAATCTCGCCAATTATATAAAAAAAAAGAATAGTTTTTAGAAATTTTACCAACTGGTCTTATTTTAACCAGTGCACATAAGGTCTCATAGATTCTGCGGTGCAATTGAAAGCTAGCCTGGCCCTTCCACGTGTTCTGGTGTTCAAGGGCGACGAGGTCAACCCCTAGGTTGTGGCAATCCGGATCAAACTGGAACACCGCGAACAAAAAACCAGTTGGGAAGGTTAGATCACATGGAAAATTTTAAAGTAGGTGTAATTATGATAGTTAGGATTATCAAAATTATAGTCGGTCTAAGCCGACTATAAATACCCTACACATATGTGTGGTTACCATTCAAAGTGATATATAGGTCACCAGGGTATACGAATCCTGAAAATAACTACAAACATTCAATCGCTGAAGAATTTCCATTCATTTGATACCCATATTTACAAATGGGTAGGTGTACCGAATTTCGATTTTTTTTTTGTGAACCACAAGTCTTTTCGCCGGAAAACATTATTATCATGTATTTGAGCATGATGTCAATATATATTTGACCAAAAAAGCTTACCTAAGCACGTATACATAAAAATTGATCTTTATATGTACATTTTATATGAGGTATTTGAACATAAGTGGTCGGATCATAGGGCACAATGGACCGATCTCGCCAATTTTTTCGCACATACAGCGTAGGTATATTAGTAATCTAAGTTATAAGTTTCATTTATCTAGCTCTTCAATTTATCTAAAAGTAGTAGGGATTTCAACAGACAGACGGACATCGCTAAATCGACTCAGGAGGTCATGCTGATCAAGAATATATTTACTTTTCCATACCGAAGATGCTTCCTTCTTGGTGTTACAAATGGCGTACCAAACTGAATATACCCTTTCACTCTTAGTGTAGGGTATAAAAAACAACTGCGTAGTGGGGCAAAATATTGATATTGACTTCGAGACCTTCATATAACTATTTTTGATGAAGTGGCTGCGCCAAAACTTCGAATTGCCAACTCTTTTGCCTTGGCTTCCAGCAGTCAAAATGCAGAAATTTGCCACTAAATCAAATATATTATAAATTTTGATTTCACTTAAAGGTTTATTCGATTACCTTTGATTATTTTAAGAGTTTACGCACTGCCAATTAGCTTGGACTTTGACAAAATTTACTTTTTTATAAGTTGTTTAAATGAGTACAGTTTTAAGTACTTAATAATTTGAAGAATTTTTTGCTGCGTTAAGTCTTTACGCGCTGAAGATTTTAATTGAAAAAACAACGAATCGACTCAGTTCTGCTAACTCTAAAGCGTCGCTTTACCTCATGGCAAAGGGGTCAAAAACGGTACAATGCGAGTACTCTACGTTAGCTAAGGTATAACTACTATGCATTCAACCAAACATAATGTTCTGGTTACTATTATTTATATAGTTTTACAAAAAAGGTATAACGAAATACAACTTCTAAAAACTGTTTTGCAGAAAATAATTCGTTGTTAGTTATATTACCAATCTGATTTTTAGAAACTGTCACCTGATAAAAGGGTAAATGACGGTATTATATTAATTGTACGTCAATTTGATGTCGGTATGAACGACCTAAAAATATACATCGCACTCAATGAGTATTTAGATTTGCCTCATAAAACGGTTACGGGTTAATCGTGTGCAACAAAAATGTACTCGCACAGGGTGTTAAGAATGAAATAAAAAAAATAAATATTTAATAACATGTTACTAGAAAATGTCCATTACAAAATCTCAATTTAATTTTAATTTTCTCAATTTTAAATGGAATATCTTAATTTCATTTGGAATTTTCTCAATTTCAAATGAAATATCTCAATTTCAATTGGAATTTTCCCAATTTCAAATGGAAAATCTCAATTTCATTTGGAATTTTCCTAATTTCAAATGGAAAGCTCTCAATTTCAAATGGAGTAGGATGAAAGTAATGGAAAATTTTTTGAGGGATAGCTCAAATATTCTTCGATTGAGCTGAAATTTTGGCTGGATTTGTTTTTTTAGTATCCTCATGAAATAAGCCCCGGTGAGCGGGATTCGTACAAATTACCAACGAAACACCAAAAATGGGAATTGTGTGTTGATAATGAGAATTCTTTTATATAGCCACTTTGGATGGATTGGAAATGGTGCAGTATCAAAGAATTAGACATATGTTTAAAATAATAAATATTAAATGTTGACATTTTATCTTTAACTGCATCAAAATGAGAATAGGGCAGACACTTTTTTGATGATGTATGTTGGTATATGAAATGAAAAAAAAATTGATGTTTATGCATTTTTCGCAAAATGATTTTGACACACATTGAGGGAAAACGAACTTTCGTTCAAAATAAATAAAAACTGCTTTTATAATCAACTTTATTTTTTACACCAAACATGTAAAATTTGGAGAGCAAAATAGGATAAATAAATTCTTTTATTAAAAACAATCTGCTTCACTATTATGTACATTCAATTGATTAACACTTTAGTGATTTTTACACATTTTTATACCCTACACTAAAAGTGAAAGGGTATATTCAGTTTGTAACACCCATAAGGAAGCATCTCCGGTATGGAAAAGTATATATATTCTTGATCAGGATGACCTCCTGAGTCGATTTAGCGATGTCCGTATGTCTGTCTGTCTGTCTGTCTGTCTGTTGAAATCACGATTACAGAAAAAATAGAGGAGCTAGAGCAATGAAACTTGGCATGATCGGTCTATTGTGACCTGAGAACCGACCATTTATGTTCAAATACCTCGTATAAAATTTATATCTACAGATAAATTTTTCTATATACGTGCTTAGGAAAACTTTTTTTGGTCAAATATGTATATATTGACTCATGCTCAAATACATAAAAATAATGGTCTCCGGCGAAACGACTTGTGGTTCCAAAAAAAAATTGTGAAATTCGGTACACCTACCCATTTGTAAATATGGGTATCAAATGAATGGAAATTCTTCAGCGATTGAAAGTTTGTAGTTATTTTCAGGATTCGTATACCCTGGTGACCTATAAACCACTTTTAATGGTAACCACACATATGTGTAGGGTATTTATAGTCGGCTTAGACCGACTATAATTTTGATAATCCTAACTATCATACTAAAACCTACTTTAAAATTTCCTATGTGATCTAACCTTCCCAACTGGTTTTTTTCAAATTGTCAAATCTCTGGAACCCCACCAGTGAAAAGCTGAAATTTTCTCAATATATTTTTAAATTGCTTCACCTAATTTTTTATATTTTTTTGGGGCTCCATGAATGAAGAAACGTTTTTTGTAAAAATATATGGGAATTGACCATTTATAAAGTCGCATACTTTCATAGTAGTGTTTTCTCGCGGGAGCACGGAAACAGCATTTGAAAAATAAGAGAATGAAATATTTGTCAAAAAAAACAAAACATATTTTGTATGACAATCAAAATAAATGCGAAAATTTGAACCAATCAACATTTTTAAAAATTCCATTTCCTTCATATGTAATTTAATTATCCAAATTCATTCAATTATTAATTTTTTGATATATTAATTTATGATCTAATTAATTTAGTAATGGTTCCAGTTCCGGTTCTGGGTTTCTTTTCCAGTTTCGGTTCTATAAAAAATAAAAAAACGATTCCAGTTTCGGTTCCATAAAAAAATAAAAAAACGATTCCAGTTCTATAAAAATGAAACGGTTCCGGTCCGGTTCCAACCCGAGCCCTGATTTTAAGGATTTCTTAAAAATCCTTTGCTTTAGTTTTACTTATGGATTTAAGAACAGTATCAAACTTAATTTTTGAATTATTTATTACAGGTACTAAAACCCATTGGAATATCGGTTCCGGTTCGGGTTCCAAGATTTTTTATAATTGTGGTTCCGATTCCGGTTTTAAAAAACAAATTAAATGGGTTTCGATTCCGGTTCCATACATTTTTAATTATGGTTCCGATTCCGGTTCTTTGCGTTCCTTGACAGGGACTATAATATCTGTTCCTGTTCTGGTTCTGATATTTTAAAATAGCGGTACCGATTCCAACCAGAAAAAATATATGTGTTTCGATTCCAGCTCCGGTTTAACACATTTTCAATAACGATTTTTCACGTTTCGCTTGCTTTTTCATGTTTTTTTGTGCTTTTTTTAAATGTTTTTTTCATGTTTTTCCGTGTTTTGTCACGGAAAAACACGATTTCAGTGTTTCTTCGTCTTTTAAATACCGTGTTTTATCGTGCATCTCGTGCGTGCCTGTAAATTTACTCGTCGAGCTCGTGCTCGTCCGTGTTACCTACCGGCGTGACCGTGCGTGTACGTGCCATCAAAAACAGGCACGAACCAATCTCTAGTTGCTATTAGTAATCGTAAATTTGAAAGATCATTACTAGCAAAATTTATCGTATTTGACGGATGTTTGAGAGATGGTTGTCTCAAAGACGATCTAAATAATTTATAAATAACTTTATATTTAAGGCTGTGATATTTCTGGCATTCATCTTTGTTTGCTTAGAGGCGCAATAGGGATCATTTTTTTACAGAGGTGTTGTTATTGTTTTCAAAAGGGATCATTTTTAACAGAGATGTTGTTATTTTTTTCAATATGGATAATTTTTTGACAGAGCAGTTGTTAGTGTAATTTCAGGTGTATTATATATATACTATATACGTTATAATAGCCATGGGCATGAAATTTTGACATATGTTGTTAATGTTGATATATGCATATACCCTACAGGAAATGTCATCAATGATTCCTCAACGATTCCCCTATGTCAGATCAGAAATATCGATGACCGATAGCATTTTCGCCCTGTAAAGCATTGATGACATTTTCATACAAATGTCCACTGATTCCTGCATGATTTACCATTAACGATTTCATGCATGTAATTCATCAATGACGTCACAACAAATGATTGTCAGACATATATATTTTTTTTTTGTAAAAAAATATATATTTTTTTTATTATTTTATTTATTTTTTAATATTATATTTTTTTTTATATTTATCTTACTTTATTTATTTTATTTAAATTTTATTATTTTTCAGTTTTACGCGTCCCTAGACGTATGTTGTATGCATTTGTTAATTGTTAATTATCATCAATGACGTCATCGATAACATTTCATCAATGACAAATTTTCACAATGTCATTGATATATGTATATATGACATGGTGTATGACGTCTTTAATGCAATGTCCTTTATGAAATTTATATTCATCAATGACAAATTTTCTAATGTCCTCATGCATCAGTACTTGATCATGAACCTAAAACCATAGATGAACAGATTTTGCACAAAATCAAGTCAAAATTGCAAAAAAGGCCGTTTTTGATACTTTATATCGCAAGTTATCGCACGATTTCGACATGTTGCAGATGCAAACTTTATCACAAAATAAAATATGAACCTTGCCCTACGGATAATTGGAAAAACAAATCTTTTACCAGATATTAGTTTTTGCAAAAACTCAAAAAGAAATTTGTGTTACCAAAAAAGTGTGTCGAGAGAGTAATTTATCACAATTCTCTAAGCTCTCTTAAAAAACATTTTAATTTTAGTTCGCAATGTGTTTGATGTCAAAATTCCAAAAAAAAATTTCGGAATATTTTTTAAAATTTGTTTATGAAATATTTGATTAAAATGGAGGGAATTGCACGCAGAGATATACAATTTCATTCTGATATAATGTAGTGATGCTAGATGCAAAATCGAACAAAATTCTTAGCATCTGGTGTACGCATTATGGGAAAACATGATGAGGAAAATTGTACTGCGTAATTTCCTGGTGTGTATCTGATTCGGCAGGCTTTAATGAGTTAAAAAATCAAATAAACATCCGTCGTCAACGAATGCTTCTGAGCGACTGAACAGAAATTTTTAAAAATTTGACATGAACAAAAATAAAAAATGCGACACCCTACAGCTACTCTTCACCAAAATTAAATTTATAATATTGTATGGACGTGGTTGTAGTTGTAATATGTATTGAACATTTTATTTTAATTAATGGCAGATTTGGAACTATTTTTCGTGACGAAGATGAAGTTTATCATAAGCTACTTTAAAGTAAATACATTTTTTTGAATATAACATGTAATCTCTAACAAAAATGATGGTTGTTCACTACTTCATAGTTGGCAGAAGATTATATAAAAAAAAAATCACCACCAAGCGCATAACTTCTTATAAAGCCTGATTTCTCGCTCCTCAAATAAATTTTATCACGCACTATTTTCAGTCAATGAGTGAAAACATAAATGGAATTTTATGTCAATTTTCATAGCCATTATTACCTTGATAACCGACACTTATAGTTCACTTTAGTTTAGTTTTTTTAAAGAGAACTGTCACTAGCCGCTTCAAGAAACAGATCAGGTGATTTGAAAAACAATATAATTTAATCACGTGAGCTGAACGGAATCTGGATATTAACTGTCGAAAGTTACACTAGTCATTAACTTTGAAGTACTAAATAAAACTACACGAACTAAATAAAACACTTAATTTATATGTTTTCAATTTTAATATCTGCATCGTTTAAGAACATTTTATAGAATTGCATAAAATGTGTAATTAAACGTATCTAATGTCAACGAAACATTTTTTAATTATTGAATTCTTTTTTGAAACTCAAAAATGTTAAAAAATAAATTAAGTTCCATAAAATGAAAGTTTTGTTATGTATTTAAATTTTTCAGTATATAGGTATATCAGGTATATCAGTATGTATGTATAGGCTACGCAATATACATATATACCTATATTTATTTGTTTGGTTTGATAAAAAATTGAATTTTCACAATATACGAAAAGCTTACTTTGCATTAAATGTGAAAAAAATTCTATATTGTAAATATACAATAATTTTATTCTCATTTAGATTTCAAACGTTGCTCGACCAATTTTATTATTACTTTATTATTATGATGATGAGCTTTATTATTATGATTAAGGCATATTTTTTATAATTTTCACAATTCATCTTCGTTACGAAAATAGTTCCAAATCTGCCATTAATTAAAATAAAATGTTCAATACATATTACAACTACAGCCACGTCCATACAATATTATAAATTTAATTTTGATAAATAGTAGCTGTAGCTTGTCGCATTTTTTATTTTTTTTTCATGTCAAATTTTCAAAAATTTCAGTTCAGTCGCTCAGAAGCATTTGTTGACGACGGATGTATATTTGATTTTTTAAACCATTAAAGCCTGGCGTAGGTCTTCTTCTTACACCTGCCTTTTCCGGTGTTTGATATCGTAGTCCCCAATCTCCGACGACTTACGACTGCGCGTGTTCGTCAATCGTTGCCTGCGATACATATTTCGTAGAAGAAAATAGAGAATTGCATCCAATTGACGATCATATAAGGAAACAAAAATGAAGATGGATGGCCAATCCAATGAAAAAAGGTTGGAAACAATCCACATAAAGGCTAAATATTTCTATTTTAGCCTAATGTGTGCACACGCTCCGATGAATGAGAAAGATGAGTAGACAAAAGAGCGCTTCTATGAGCGCATATACAACGCATACGAGCGCAGCCCCCGCCACGATATCAAATTCGTGCAAGGCGATTTAAACGGCATGGTGGGCAGGGAAGCCATCTATTGCCCCACAATCAGAAAAATTAGCATTCATGCCAACACTTCCGATAACGGAACGAGGCTAATCGACTTCGCCGCAGTACGAAACATGGCAGTTAGTAGCACTAGATTCGAACATTTTGATATCCACAAGGCCACATGGTTGTCGCGCGATCAAAAAACGAGAAACCAAATTGATCACGTTGTGATTGACGGAAGGCACGCTTCGAACGTGATGGACGTACGCACTATTCGAGCTGCCAATATGGACTCGGATCATGACCTTGTAGCTGACATGGTCCGCACACGCTTATGCGCTACGAAGAAGGTACGGAACCAAACGCAGAGAAAGTAAGACGTCGGAAAGCTGCAATCACAACAGACAACGCAAGTCTTATCTACTCGACTCTCACACCTGCTTAGACAAAGCACTCCTCCTCTCGCTGGATGAGTACGAAGTGGAACCAAATCTCCTGCTCTATGCGTACGGTTGCCGAAGAGGTGTTTGGATTCCAATAACCCCGGAGAGAAAGACGCTGCGTACAGATCCACTCTGCAGTCAGTAGCTACGCGAGCTGCGAAGGAGCGATACAAAGATAAGAAAAGGGAGGGAGGCAGAAAGACGTCACTGTGAGGAGATTGAGATGCATGGGGACAGGAATGAGGCTCGAAAATTATAGCCGGAGGTTCAAATACGGAGCCTCTTTTTGAAATCTAGTGACAGATATCCAGAGCACACTGAAGATATGGAGAGATCACTTCTCTAAACTGCTGACCAGTGATGATGACAGCAATTCCACCGATTGAGAAGTAAACCCCAGTACTTGATGACGACGTTGAGATTCCGCCACCCGACCATGACGAGGTCAGAACAGCCATTGCTCGGCTGAAAAACAACATAGCCGCAGGTGCCTGCTGAGACCGGAGGCGACGAGCAAATAGAGAGCATGCACGAGCTCGTAAGCAGAATATGGTCGGATGAAAGCATGCCAAGTGACTGGAACCTCAGTGTACTCTGTCCAATCCTTAAGAAAGAGGATTCCACTATTTGCGCCAACTACCGTGGGATCTGACTACTTAATATCGTATACAAGGTTCTATCGAGCGTACTATGTCCATCGTCAACAGACTGATTGGACCTTATCAGTGCGGCTTCAGACCTGGAAAGTCCACCATAGACCAGATTTTCGAATTACGCCTAATCCAGGAAAATACCCTAGACTAAAGCAGCCTTCGACACTCCAATAAGGAACCAGTTATACGCCACAATATCTGAGTTCGGTATACCTCCGGTACTTATAAGGCTTTGCAGGATGAGAATAGGAAAAGACGTGTCATGCTGCTCGCATATGCCGACGATATTGATATCATTGGCAGGAGCACACGAGCAGTCAGCGTAGCATTCTCCAGATTAAAGAAAGAGTCGCGTCGAATGAGTCTACCGGTGAAAGAGGACAAGACGAAGTTCCTTCTGTCAACAAGCAAAAAGAGTTCGTGCGTCTAGGACACGACCTAGCCGGCTTCGCTGGCAGATTTTTGACATTTTTTCTACGAATGCATTGTTGTGTCGGAATGTAATTCTTTTTGTGAACAAATATTTTGTTTTGCATTAATTAATGAATTTTTGCTGTAATTCGTGCATATGTGATATAATTACAAATGCCGCAGAATCATTTGCTGTTTATGCTTTAACTCCAGGGTGCTGAAGACGGCCGTCAGCTATACAGCAAGTGGGAGCTGGCCAAAGATCTGAACTTCGCGAATTAACAAGAAACTACTGTACACATTGCAAATAAAAAACGTATTTTTATTTAAAATCATAAAATTAATTAATTTCATTTGTGTTTGGTTAACAAAAATATAAAAATTATAAAATGTAAATTAGTTAAATTTATTTGTTTACTGCGCGATTGTCTCTTGCTGAATTCGTCGCGTTCGACATGCGAGTTGACTTGCCGCTATGTCGCTCAAAATTTCCAAAGTGATGGATGAGACACAGCTCCTGCGGCTGCATTCCGCTGCAACTCTATCGCTGGCGATATTCGTCGACAATGAAGTGGCGCTCAGCGGCGAGGATCTGCTCGAGTAAAAGTTGATCAAGCCCATTCTGGGCTACAACGCCTGTGATATAGTGTAATCGTGTCGCTCACTGCCGCATTTTCAGTATGCGCTGAAGCTGGTTCTGCACGAGGTGTCCTAGACAAACAACTCAGCCAATCCACACTGCTGCTCAGCACACTTTTTATGAGAATTCGCTCTGACCATATTTTTCCTCGATGGCCGGCAATCCGAAGAATCTCTTGCAGCAGTGTCCGGTAGATCTATAGCCGTCCGTATCGCCCGAGAATTGCAAGTGGAAGCTGGCCAAAGATCCGATACTCTTCCATAGGTCTATCGATTCAATTATATCAATCTCCTACAGCAATATTTGTAGACAAATTAAACAATTTTCTTCAAAAAATAAAATGTTTAACAATTTGTTGAAAATTTAACACAAATGATTTTAATTTTTGATGGTAACCCAGCAAACACTGAAGCTCATATATGAGCGTATTTCAATCTTTTCCGGAGACTGAGCGCTCTAGTTTTCATTCAAAAATGAGTCTATAAACATATGCGTTTCGAGCAAAATGCGTCATTCAAGTGAGATCATTTGAATAGAATCTGTTTACAATCTCAAATTTGAGCCTAAAAATCATCTTCAACTGGAGCCTGAATGCAATCTCAAAAGCGTCTCAATGAAGCATCTTGGAAGATCATGATCATGAGCATAAACTGCCTCTAAAAAGTATTTAATACGATTCATTAATGAACTTTAATAAGATTTTAAATGTGCCAACATATATATTAATTGTTAAAATATTTGAAATGCAGAATTACACGCCAAATAATGAAAATACTCATTAACAAAAATTCGATTCTTTGGAAACTTGTTGTTCTGCTGCTACATAGCCTCATTTCGTGACAACTCAAATCCCGCAGCCGCACAGGCCCAACTGACAAGGAAACAACGAAAAAGTCGTTTTCGAAAGAGACGTTTTGTTACACTTGATTGTTGGTGTGCTGTAAATGAGGAGTGTGCACTTCTTTGAGAAATAAATGACAACTTTTACTCACATTTTGGTATACTTCGAAGAACAAAGTTTCGTGCACAAGTAAATTACGGCCACTTTTGAGACAATAACAATTTAAAATTGAAAAAAAATTCTTAAAAAAATCAATAAATTTGTTCTAAAATATTTTTCAAATAAAATCACAACATTCAAGAAATAGATTCAATTTAGTTTCAAGGTACATGAGCCTGAGTGTTACTTGAACCCTGGCGTTTGCTGGGAAATTTTCACTGATTTCAAATAAACAACTAATTTCGAATTTTCAAAGTTACATTTTTGTATTGGAAACGCGGTATTCCATTCCGCACGGATCTCAAGATAGCTAAAATTTCGTATTTGTAGCGATTTTCGCTACGACGTTGCTTATGATTCTCTGAAAAAGACGCAACTTACTTCAATCAAAACAAGCTTATCTGCGTTTATTCGTGCAAGTGATGCAAGACATATATCGTAGACGATACTACAAAACCGATTAACTACATGTGAAATTTACACCTAATTTTGTCTTTTTTATACAAATTAACAAACGCTCAGGGAAAGCCTCCTATTCAAGCAATGCACAGTGTTGATCGTAAGAAAGGATTGTAGGTTCAAGGCAGGAGGAAAGACGGGGTAGTGACGGTGGATGTTTGCTTTAGTAATTAAAAAAAACTGACGCAGTGAGACTGTTCCACAAACATATCGTGCGACTGGAGAACGAATTCTCGCTGTAATGCGTGGTTCTGTTGAGAACCGAGTGGACTACGAAGGGGTGGGCTTGGTTCGATGCCCTAGTAGAACGAGAGAACACACGACCAGATGAAATCAGACTATGTATTTCCTTCAAACACTTACCATTGTAATAAATATAAAACAGGCTTACACACTCTACGGTCCTTCGGTGCTAAAGAGAACCAATAGAGGATGAAATATTTTCATCCCCTATTAAATATATTGCACGTTTTTGGATTAGATCCAGAAATTCCAAAGAAGATTCTGAAGCCCCTGCCCATATGTGCGAATTGTATTCCATGTAGTGTAGATAGTGCGCAAGTCAACAGGAGTGAATTATGTTTTAATAATAAAATCTTAGAAATTTTATTTTTAATTACTACAGAATTTTATTTATTATCTTTCAAGACAAATGGGATGAATTTTAATATTTATTTATTAAAAACTTTATTTTTTTTGCGTTTTTATCTATTTTAGATTTTTATGTGCGATGTTTGTAACTGTAAATGTACAAAAATAAAAAATAAAAACTGTGACAATAAAAAATCTTTTCTGTAAGAAAAATCTTACACGGAATTAAAAAATCTGATCAGATATCATTTATCTATCGGCAATTAAAAAATCTGACAAAGTAGATTTATCTGACAAAGTTGGCAGCTATGGGTTGAAGTTTATTACGCTCTCCATTACCTTAGAGAGCGCAGAGCAAATTGCAATGGGTCGGTAATTGGCAGGATTCGTGGCCTCGCCCTTCTTCGGAACTGGATGGACTTTTGCAACCTTCCAACAAGATGTAAAAACTCCTGTCGTGTAGGAGATGTTGAATAGGTTACGCAACGGACAAGCCAGCGTTGACGCACACTTCTTTAACACATGGGCCGAAATGCCATCTGGCCCGGAGGCTTTGTAGATATTGAGGCTTTGTAGATATTTTGGATCTGCGTTGTCGGGAAGTGATAACTATAATTATCACTTACGTTTCCACTGAATATGTCCATTTAGTTGCCTTCACTCAGGTGGAGATGCGATTCTTGTTCATATTGTTAAATCTTTTTTATATTTTTTTCTATTGTTATTTAATGCTTAATAATCCAAAACATTAATAAAACTGTAAACAAGCCCTATGTTAATAATGTTAATGTACATGTTATTGTAATGTAAACGTTAAAATGAAATTATGAAATGCACGTCAAAGAATAAAAAAAAAACAAGAATATAAACTAGTAAAATTTTATGATTTTATGTTTTAATTACATTTTATGCGATGAATTAAAAAAAAAAAAAATTGAAAAATTTGATCACAATATTTTTGTAGACGTTAACTTTGTTTTCATTTTCGTAAACTTTTTACAACAGTTATCATTTCACAGCACAATTAATTGTGGTCAATTGATGAAAAAACTTTTTACTTTACGATAATGCAGATCCAGAATTGAGACTCAAGTTTCATTTTATAAGCGGTGTTCGAAAATGTGGATAAGTGGTATTGTAGTATCACCGACGATATAATTTTATATATTCAAGTGATACTTCTTTTGTGAGAAGCTGTACGATTTTTGCGGAAAACACATTTAAAGTAGCATTTTTTCCGAAATATAATTAGTATTAATGTTAGTAAACACATTTAAATAGATACACTCAGAAAATTATGACAGAAAAATGTTTAACACGGCTCGTGTTAAATACACATGACAAATTTTTCTACAGAAAACAAAAACAAATTTGGAAAATTAACAAGATATTTTTTACATGTTCATATTGTTAAAATAGCACGAGGTGAATTCAGCATAATAACATGATCACAGTGTTAAATTTACGCGTACAAGTGTAAAATTCATACGATATATTGTTATATTAAATAAATGACATTGGAAAATATTCTAACAGATATTTTATTGATTGGCCCTTATTCAACAATTTTTTGGTAAGCATCATAAATTTAATTATTTTTATTTAATTTTGCATTTTAATACGTATATTATAGAATGACGATGGATTTTCATGTTTTCAAATAAATACGGATAAAATATGTCTAATCTAATACTTCGTCATTTTTCAGCGAAATGGTTCACTGAGCGCCTCTGACGTCTATGGACGATTTCCAATGAACACTGTAAGATTGAATTATAACGTTTTACCACCATCTTAAATGGATTTCTATTAAAAATTCTATTAAATATTAGTAAATATTAGTCTCAACTCATAGTTTTACTCCTGTTATCTTTTTGGTATTACAACCAATGACCATTACTGCATTAGACACGAAGAGCCTTGAGCAAAAATTTGGTTTGCAAAATATGCAAAAGAAAATTTAAACTTCATAAAAAATGAAATTGGCTAAAAAATGGTTGATTCAAAATGGGGCCATGTATCTTCTATTATTGAAAAGTTAAAAAGTTATAAATCTTTATCAACAAAAAATCAATTAAAACAAGTCAAAATTTTATTTTTGTTTATAACATATTTAAGACTAGTTGGACCCGTGCACGATTCGTGCCAAGATTTTGTGAATTCAAAGATATGGAGCAATTTTATTAATATAAAAAACATTTTTATTATTTATATGAGGGGCCCGTTCTTAGCTGTTGAAGTTTTTTATTGGTTTAATAAATGTGGTAACCAAATAATAATTCTCCGCCAAAACAACTTTTCTCAAAGACAATTCTTTCTCAGACTGCGCTTCCCCGTAGAATTATTCCAAGTAGAAATCTTCCCCGTAAAATTCATCCACATCGAACGTTTTCCCGTAGCATTCTCCCCGTAGAATTGTTCCCGGTAGAATTCTTTCCCGTAGAGAGTTTTTCCCAGTAGAAGTTTTAGTGTGAGTTTCGGTGTGGTGAGTTTAGGTGAATATTGGAGTGATGAGTTTAATTGTGTTGAGTTTTATGTGGTGTTTTGATGTGGTAAGTTTTAGTGCGGTGAGTTTTAGTGTGGAGAGTTTTGGTGTGGTGAATTTTAGTGCGGTGAGTTTTAGTGTGGTGAGTTTAAGTGTGGTGAGTTGTAGTGTGGTGAGTTTTAGAGTGGTGAAATTTTAGTGTAGTGAGTTTTAGTGTGGAGAATTATAGTGTGGTGAGTTTTAGTGTGGTGAATTTTAGTGTGGTTAGTTTTAGTGTAGTGAATTTTAGTGTGGTGAATTATAGTGTGGTGGGTTTTAGTGTGATGAATTTTAGTGTGGTGAGTTTTAGTGTGGTGAGTTTTAATGTGGTGAAATTTTAGTGTATCGAGTTTTAGTGTGGTGAGTTTTAGTGGTGAGAAATTTTAGTGTGGTGAGTTTTAGTTTGGTGAATATTAGTGTGGTGAGTTTTAGTGTGGTGAATTATAGTGTAGTGAAATTTAGAGTGGTGAATTTTAGTGCGGTGAGTTTTAGTGTGGTGAGTTTTAATGTGGTGAAATTTCAGTTAGTGACTGTTACTGTGGTGAGTTTTAGTGTGGTGAAATTTTAGTGTGGTGAGTTTAAGTGTGGTTAATTTTAGTGTGTTGAATTTATAAGTGTGGAGAAATTTTAGTGTGGTGAGTTTTAGTGTGGTGAATTATAGTGTTTTGGGTTTTGGTGTGGTGAATTTTAATGTGGTGAGTTTAAGTGTGGTGAGTTTGTTTTATTTTTCTTTCCTTTTTTTATTTTCCATTAGTTTGGATTGTAGTTTTATGTGATTGGTTTTGTTTTTGTATTTTTGCTTTTGTTTTGTGCTTATTTGCTTTTATTTTTTTTTTTGTATTTAAGTTTTTTGTTTCATGTTTTGGTGAAAGTGCCGAGTTATATCGTATTGAAAGTTTAGGTTGTATGGGAGGTGCCACGCCTCTTTGTCCAATCCCGCCCATATATAGCCTATCATTCCTTCCAGACCATACCGCATCTGTGGTCAAAATTTCAAGAAAATCGGATCAGCCGTTTAGATGGAGAAGCGGAACAAACGTGATTGCTTTTGTTTTTCGTATTTTTGCTTTTGTTTTGTGCTTTTGCTTTTTTTAAATTTTTTTTTTGTATTTGAGTTTTTTGTTGTAGTAACTAAAACAATACTAATTATCCGATAAAACAACTTTTCTCATAGACAATTCTTTCTCAGACTGTGCTTCCCCGTAGAATTCTTCCCAGTAGAATTCTTTCCCGTAGAATTCTTCCCCGTGTAGTTTTTCCAGTAGAAGTTTTAGTGTGGTTAGTTTTAGCGTGGTGAGTTTTAGTGTGGTGAATTTTAGTGAGGTGAGTTTAAGTGTAGTGAATTTTATTGTTGTGTGTTTTAGTGTGGTGAATTTTAGTGTGATCAGTTTAAGTGGGTCAATTTAAATGTGGTGAAATTTAGTGTGTTGAATTTTAGTGTGGTGAATTTTAGTGTGGTGAGTTTAAGTGTGGTGAAATTTAGTGTGGTGAGTTTTTATGTGGTGAATTTTAGTGTGGTGAAAATTAGTCTGGTAAATTTTAGTGTGGTGAGTTTTAGTGTGGTGAATTTTAGTATGGTGAATTTTAGTGTGGTGAATTTTAGTGTGGCGAATTTTAGTGTGGTTGATTTTGTTTTTGTTTTCTATCCTTTTTTATTTTTCTGTTGTTTTTGAGTTATAGCTTAAGTTTTGTGCTTTTACTTTTGATTTTGTATTTGATTTTTGGTTTTGTTTTTGTGTTTTTGCTTTTGTATTTTTTTTTTGTATTTGAGTTTTTTATTTCATCTTCTTTGCTTGTGTATGTGCCGAGTTATGTCGATTTGAAAGTTTAGGTTGTATGAGAGGTGCCACGCCCCTGTGTCCAATCCCGCCCATATATAGCCCATGACACCCTCCGGACTCCATAGTATCCTGGTGCAAAATTTCAGTTAAATCGGTTCAGCGGTTTAGACGTGATGCTGGAACAAACAGACAGACAGACCGACAGACGGACCAAGAGTTTTATATATATAGATAGATGGTACTGCACAAAAATGCATACAAATTATTTTCACGAAGTAAAATATTTTGTATTAACAAAATGTGTTATATTATTGTATTGTAATAATATATATCCAAGAAGACTTAATTCAAAATTTATGTAAGAACTAATATTGGTTATTATTTGGCCTACACTTCAATAAAGGTACGTATTCGGGAATTTTATTGTTTTTAGAGACGAATATTTTCTCCAAAGACATTATGACTTCTTCTACTTGTTATAACTTCTTAACGATATTTAATATGAGAAATCCATTAAAATGGTGGTAAAACTTTAAGATACAAACTTACAATATTCTCCTTACAGTCGCCCCTTAGACGTCAGACACGCACAACGAACCACCCCGCTATAAAATTTGGAAATACATGGATATCCTTTGAATTTTTTCGGACCTCATAGCGTCTCAATCAGGCGTGAAAGAGTTTATGTTTATACTTCATTTTTGATCCACGGACCATGTAAATCAAGTATTATCAACCCAAGTAAATTTTATTAATTGTTGTATAGGATATAATAAAAATAGTTAATTAATTATCAAATTTAGTTTCATTTCATGGGAAAAATAATGGGAACATGTTAATATAACGAGAGAACTAATGTTAATTTAGCACGGTTTATCATGTAATTTGAACATCATGATACTATTAAATTAACAGTACAAAAGAGTAAAACAACGCGATGAATCATGTAAAATTAAGATTTTGCAATTTTAATTAAACAAGACATCGAGTTATTCTAACAAGTTATCAAATGCAAATCGATCATTATACAACTGTTATATTAAAAATATAGCATTGTGAATCAAACCGATAATTCATGTTCAGTTATCATTTTGTACTGTTGATAAATAACATTATGAAATCATGTTAAATTCCTATATCTTGTTAAAATTAACACTATGAATCTGTTTAAAAAAAAAAAACAACATGAAATCTGATCAGTTTAAGTGGGTCAATTTAAATGTGGTGAAATTTAGTGTGTTGAATTTTAGTGTGGTGAATTTTAGTGTGGTGAGTTTAAGTGTGGTGAAATTTAGTGTGGTGAGTTTTTATGTGGTGAATTTTAGTGTGGTGAAAATTAGTCTGGTAAATTTTAGTGTGGTGAGTTTTAGTGTGGTGAATTTTAGTATGGTGAATTTTAGTGTGGTGAATTTTAGTGTGGCGAATTTTAGTGTGGTTGATTTTGTTTTTGTTTTCTATCCTTTTTTATTTTTCTGTTGTTTTTGAGTTATAGCTTAAGTTTTGTGCTTTTACTTTTGATTTTGTATTTGATTTTTGGTTTTGTTTTTGTGTTTTTGCTTTTGTATTTTTTTTTTTGTATTTGAGTTTTTTATTTCATCTTCTTTGCTTGTGTATGTGCCGAGTTATGTCGATTTGAAAGTTTAGGTTGTATGAGAGGTGCCACGCCCCTGTGTCCAATCCCGCCCATATATAGCCCATGACACCCTCCGGACTCCATAGTATCCTGGTGCAAAATTTCAGTTAAATCGGTTCAGCGGTTTAGACGTGATGCTGGAACAAACAGACAGACAGACCGACAGACGGACCAAGAGTTTTATATATATAGATAGATGGTACTGCACAAAAATGCATACAAATTATTTTCACGAAGTAAAATATTTTGTATTAACAAAATGTGTTATATTATTGTATTGTAATAATATATATCCAAGAAGACTTAATTCAAAATTTATGTAAGAACTAATATTGGTTATTATTTGGCCTACACTTCAATAAAGGTACGTATTCGGGAATTTTATTGTTTTTAGAGACGAATATTTTCTCCAAAGACATTATGACTTCTTCTACTTGTTATAACTTCTTAACGATATTTAATATGAGAAATCCATTAAAATGGTGGTAAAACTTTAAGATACAAACTTACAATATTCTCCTTACAGTCGCCCCTTAGACGTCAGACACGCACAACGAACCACCCCGCTATAAAATTTGGAAATACATGGATATCCTTTGAATTTTTTCGGACCTCATAGCGTCTCAATCAGGCGTGAAAGAGTTTATGTTTATACTTCATTTTTGATCCACGGACCATGTAAATCAAGTATTATCAACCCAAGTAAATTTTATTAATTGTTGTATAGGATATAATAAAAATAGTTAATTAATTATCAAATTTAGTTTCATTTCATGGGAAAAATAATGGGAACATGTTAATATAACGAGAGAACTAATGTTAATTTAGCACGGTTTATCATGTAATTTGAACATCATGATACTATTAAATTAACAGTACAAAAGAGTAAAACAACGCGATGAATCATGTAAAATTAAGATTTTGCAATTTTAATTAAACAAGACATCGAGTTATTCTAACAAGTTATCAAATGCAAATCGATCATTATACAACTGTTATATTAAAAATATAGCATTGTGAATCAAACCGATAATTCATGTTCAGTTATCATTTTGTACTGTTGATAAATAACATTATGAAATCATGTTAAATTCCTATATCTTGTTAAAATTAACACTATGAATCTGTTTAAAAAAAAAAAACAACATGAAATCTGATCAGTTTAAGTGGGTCAATTTAAATGTGGTGAAATTTAGTGTGTTGAATTTTAGTGTGGTGAATTTTAGTGTGGTGAGTTTAAGTGTGGTGAAATTTAGTGTGGTGAGTTTTTATGTGGTGAATTTTAGTGTGGTGAAAATTAGTCTGGTAAATTTTAGTGTGGTGAGTTTTAGTGTGGTGAATTTTAGTATGGTGAATTTTAGTGTGGTGAATTTTAGTGTGGCGAATTTTAGTGTGGTTGATTTTGTTTTTGTTTTCTATCCTTTTTTATTTTTCTGTTGTTTTTGAGTTATAGCTTAAGTTTTGTGCTTTTACTTTTGATTTTGTATTTGATTTTTGGTTTTGTTTTTGTGTTTTTGCTTTTGTATTTTTTTTTTGTATTTGAGTTTTTTATTTCATCTTCTTTGCTTGTGTATGTGCCGAGTTATGTCGATTTGAAAGTTTAGGTTGTATGAGAGGTGCCACGCCCCTGTGTCCAATCCCGCCCATATATAGCCCATGACACCCTCCGGACTCCATAGTATCCTGGTGCAAAATTTCAGTTAAATCGGTTCAGCGGTTTAGACGTGATGCTGGAACAAACAGACAGACAGACCGACAGACGGACCAAGAGTTTTATATATATAGATAGATGGTACTGCACAAAAATGCATACAAATTATTTTCACGAAGTAAAATATTTTGTATTAACAAAATGTGTTATATTATTGTATTGTAATAATATATATCCAAGAAGACTTAATTCAAAATTTATGTAAGAACTAATATTGGTTATTATTTGGCCTACACTTCAATAAAGGTACGTATTCGGGAATTTTATTGTTTTTAGAGACGAATATTTTCTCCAAAGACATTATGACTTCTTCTACTTGTTATAACTTCTTAACGATATTTAATATGAGAAATCCATTAAAATGGTGGTAAAACTTTAAGATACAAACTTACAATATTCTCCTTACAGTCGCCCCTTAGACGTCAGACACGCACAACGAACCACCCCGCTATAAAATTTGGAAATACATGGATATCCTTTGAATTTTTTCGGACCTCATAGCGTCTCAATCAGGCGTGAAAGAGTTTATGTTTATACTTCATTTTTGATCCACGGACCATGTAAATCAAGTATTATCAACCCAAGTAAATTTTATTAATTGTTGTATAGGATATAATAAAAATAGTTAATTAATTATCAAATTTAGTTTCATTTCATGGGAAAAATAATGGGAACATGTTAATATAACGAGAGAACTAATGTTAATTTAGCACGGTTTATCATGTAATTTGAACATCATGATACTATTAAATTAACAGTACAAAAGAGTAAAACAACGCGATGAATCATGTAAAATTAAGATTTTGCAATTTTAATTAAACAAGACATCGAGTTATTCTAACAAGTTATCAAATGCAAATCGATCATTATACAACTGTTATATTAAAAATATAGCATTGTGAATCAAACCGATAATTCATGTTCAGTTATCATTTTGTACTGTTGATAAATAACATTATGAAATCATGTTAAATTCCTATATCTTGTTAAAATTAACACTATGAATCTGTTTAAAAAAAAAAAACAACATGAAATCTGTTTAATTTCTGTTTAAATTTACATGATTTTTTCCCTGAGTATAAAAATATTTATTATTAAGTCTTAACGTTTTTATTATTTTCTGATAACGAATGAGTGTTTGGGAGTAATAATTGATGTGACATTTTTTAATGTATGTATTTAACAGAAGTAAACGTTAGTTTTCTACAAGTTAATTATAAACATTCCGTTTTTAGAGTGTAGTGAATCCGGAGGTTTTGGTCCACTTAAAAAGTTGTCGTAGAGCAAACTGCGTCAAGTCTCTTGGAGTGAGTAGGTGTTTTTCGGAGACCTTTAGTGCAACATCATCCACGTATACAATGACAGCGCCATTCCTGTAGTTTGAACAGTATATCGTTTACTAACTTCTTCCAAAGAAGACTGTCCCTGTGGAGTGTGATTGACAGTGGAAGATCCGTGTTTAGAGTTAATCCCTGCTTGTCACCATTTGTTGTAGTACCGCACTTACGGACTCCTCCACTCCGAGGTTTATTAGTGATCTAGTTATTACATCTGATATGACGTTGTCAAATGCTCACTCTAAGTGTAGACCCGTAACCATTGTGTACTCTATGTAGTCTTTCTTGCTTTACCATAGACTCTAAATGAGTGCGCAGATCTATTGAAATGTTCATTTTTGACAGTGCGTTTCGACGTGAAGTTGGTTGCAGAAGCGGTGGTGGTATGACCTGAATGATCATAAACCGCAAGAGGCATTCAGGTAGGGTGTAGGGTTAGGAATGAATACTACTTTTACCACCCTCCACTTCAAGGGAATATAATTTTGTTTTATACATCCCTTAAATATTACAGTTACCCATGGTGCAGCAACAGTGTATGCTATAACTCTGCAGGAATAACACCGTCACGATCTGGAGATTTGTATGGTTTAAAATGTCCAGTAGAGTTTATCACTCATAATTAACTTCTCCGGGTCTAGTATCTCTGACCTGTTAAGATGTGCACAGCATCATCTTGTTCTGCCAGTGAAGTGAGCGTCCATAAGTAGTTCAATTCCTAGGTACCATCGGGATCTATAGGATGTGCCCCACACGCATAGAAATATATTGTTAGATCCGACAATAAAATAACAATAGGCATGTTCAAAATAGATCCAATTATATTATTGTCATTTTATTGTCGGTTTTGAAAAATTGTTATTTTTAAAAATCGACATAGTCAAATTAAATGCAATGAAATTGTCAGTTGAATAGTTAATTCTAAATATACATGAAATAAAATAATTCTTTGTTTTATTTCAATTCATTCTATTTATCTATAATTTTTAATGGAATATAATGAAGTTCTCATATATCATATTGAACATTATCATTTTTAAAAAATAACCGCTGTTTTTACGGTGACCACGCATATTTAGTATTTCCATATGCAGAAGCGATTGGCCTTATTTTGTGCTCTTCAACTCCTTGCCGGAGTTCCAAATAATAATTATTGAACATATTAGTAACTTAAGCATATAACTTACACAATTTAATAAAATTCGTTGGACCTTCATTTGAAAAATTATAAACAAAAAATTGAAAATATTAATCTGGCATTTTGTTTTATGAAGCACTATACAGAACCCACATAAAATATTTTATTTTTAAAATATTTAACAATCGCATATTGTAAAAAGCAACAATAGATTTCTCTGCGTGCGCGTTTTTCATTTTTTTTTTAATCTTACCTACTAAAAAGTTCATCTTGTTGTATATTAAAAAATATTTTTTATTTAAATATTTATTATGAATAAAAAATCATCTGCATAAAATTAACATAAAAAAACTTCAAAATATTCACTAAATAGGTTTTTGGTAAACATTTATATTGCTTGTCTATTTCCTGTAAGAAAAAAGGGCCTAGAATTTTAATTTGTTTGATCGAAAGTTCGACATATTGGCAGATGAATTACGAAGCTCGTCCACACTAAAGCCCATTATGCTATTAAATTAATTAGCAATAACCGGCTAATAAGATAAACTCAATATTACATTTATTGTTGAACTAATAATTGTATTTTTAGTATATCTTTTTCACAGTTTATGTTCTAATTATAAATATTTATTTATTTATTTCAATTAACGTTAAATAAAAAATTAACAACAGAAAAATCGAATATACAGGAGTAATAATAAACTTAACAAGAAAAACTTTTCTTAGCGCAATAGTTAAAAAGGCATTATTAGGAAAATCAAATATGTATTATTAAATAATTTGTTTATATTAATATTGTTATCACTTCCGATCTATATACAGAATATACAATAATGAACATTTTTGTAACTACTTAAATAATAATAATAATAAATACATAGTTACTTAATTAAAGATTTACTTTCAAATTTTTACATTTTTAATTCAATTTTGTATAAATTATTATAATGTTAAAATTTAGCAGCCTTTTATTCAATTTTATTTCCAAATTTCAAAATCAATTTATCAAAAACAAAACTTTAACAGCAAGCATATTTGCACTTGACAACTAAACTTCTCGTATTATGTGAATTGAACATACTTCGTTATTTTTTAGCGAACTTTAAAATAGCAACTTTTTTTAATTGCAAATGTTCAAAATTTAGAAATTAAGATTTTAAAATTTTTAAATAATTTACGCGATGGTTATGACATTATTTAAGTTATTAAATATATTGGATAATAGTTTTTGCAATTAATATAAATAAGATATTTACTTCAAATATATCATATTATATCATATTATAATCATATTTTCAAATGTATATTTAAATGTTTTAGAACTGTATTCTTCAAATGATCGTATTAATAATGATATTACTTTACTTTAAACTATGTGTTCCAAATATAACAATAGTTGTTCTTAAAAGAAGATATATCAAATTATAATTGTTGGGTATTGAACATCATTGCCAATGTCTAAACTCTTTGTTAAAATTCCATATACATGTTATTAGTATGAATTTAATTGTTAATTTTAACAATTTCTATGTAATATAAATATTTGAAAAATGGGTTGCTTTCAAATACTTTATTTTGAGTTGGCGGTATCATATAAACTTTTATATTAACATCTTAACTTGTATTTCGTGCGTTTTTAATGTGCGCAATCAATTCATTTCCTCATCGATATATTTAGATTTTTGCATTTGCTCATAATGTTTAGCATTTTAGTTTCTATTTTAGGCATCAAATTATGAGTCTAATCTATAGGTATCATCTAAAAAAATCACGATTGTTCTCTTCACTTTCTAAATATGCGAATCAATATCAAAGTTGACTCATCAATTCAGTGTTGTATTGTGTTGTTGGTTGTCATTTTATCATACATATTACCTAAAAATCGTAGAATTCATTGCTTTTATTGTTAAAACGGCGTGTCAAAACATATACGACTGCTTCGTAAGTTGCCATCATGATTGCTGTGTTCGGAATCTGTCGTACAAGTTGCGTTGCCAAGCCTCTGTAATTATGACAAAAAAAAATAATTTTGACTCGCAATAACAAAATATTAAATATACACTATGTGACAGAAGCCAATTCCAACCATTTTATTTTAACATCATTATAGATTATCGAAATTGATAGTTTGGGCCATGGTTGAAGTATCTACAGGTTAGTTCATCTAGACCAATGGTTCCCAACCGGTGGGTCGAGACCCCCTAGGGGTCCATTTTCAGGGGGTCGCCAAGGGTTTAGATTTTTAAATAATTTAATTAAAAAATGGAATTAAATAAAATTTTAAATTTATCAAAATGAAGCATTAAATTGTAAAGGTATTAAAAAGTAAAAACACTTATATTCTGAAATTGTCGTAAAATCAAATAAAAAAAATTGCAATATTCCAAAACTGTACAACAGGGAAAATTTGTAAACATTTGGATAATTAAACTGTTCTACAAGGATTTTAATATGGAATGAAATCTCTCATTTGATATATTTAGTTCGCCTGATTCTTGCTGCGTACTCATAATTTGCCCACTACGAAATTTGTGTTACCTAAAATGTGTGTCGAGAGAGTAATTTATCACAATTGAAATTGAAGTAACGGTAATCACAAACCCTTTGGAGTAACGGTTCCAATTCTGGTTTTAAGACCTTTAATAATAGCTATTTCGGGAACACATATACATTAAAAGTGTTCCTATTCCGAATAAAAAATCGAAACTGATTCCCATTTTTGTTCCTCGTTATTATATGATTTATGGATGTACTGTCGGCGTGCAAAAAACTTTTTAAATAATATTAAATTTCTTTGTTATTTCCATTTTATTTGTTACAAAATTCATAAGGAAAATCTAAATATCTCAATTTCATTCAATTTGGAATTTTTTCAATTTCAAATTTAAAAATCTTGATTTTATTTGGATATTAATTGTAAAATCACAATTTAAATTGGATAATCTCAATTTAAAATGAAATATTTCAATTTCATTTGTAATTTTCTCAATTTAAAACATAATTCTAAACACAACAATACGTCACGAAATTGAATTTCATACCAATTTCGTTTTATTTATATTTTGTTATGTCAAATGTTCAAAAATTTCACTTCAGTAGCTCAGAAGCATTCGTTAAAGGTGGGTGTGTAAAACATTCTTAACCCTATTGAGCCTGCAGAGTCAAATACACACCAGAAGTTTCACCATAATGCACCTAGTCCCACTAAATATTTCAGTATCAAATTGTATATCGCTGAGTGTATTTCTCAAATGTTTCATAAACAAACATAAAAAATTTCAGTAAGATAAGTTAAAATTCGCGAACTTTTAAGAAAAAAAGTAATAGATAAATTAAAGTGTTAAATTACGTTCGAAAGACTTTTTAGGTATCGGTTTTTTTTCGATTTTTTGCAAAAACTAATATCTGGACAGATTTTTTTTACCAATTATCCGTGGTTCATACTTTTTATGATAAAGTTTGCATCTGTAGCGATATATAGTGCGATATATAGCGATTTTGTGCAAAAATGGGTATATATCAGAATCAGGAGACCAAAATCTGCTAGAAATTATAAATTTAATTTGGCGGAATCAATCAACCCTGAATTTGTAGAACAGTGTAAACAAAAAATCTCTATTTTATAATTTCAAAGGGGTCGCAGGAGACATATGGAGATAAAAAGGGGGTCGCGACACTAAAAAGGTTGTGAACCACTGATCTAGACAGTTTGTTGGCAAGAATAATAGAAACAAAGATTGCGCAGAACGTTGTTTAAAACTTGAATCTTCTGCTCATGTTTTTTGACAACTGTAATTTTTCCATTGTGTCAGAATGTTGTTGCAATGTCCATGTGCAGAAATGTCTTGATCAGCACGATAGTTGATGCATCAACTGAGGAAACTGCCGGAAGCCATTTTTTTTTGGCAAAAATGTTTTCAAAAACAAAATTTTAATGAAATAAATATTTGTAATTTATGAAATGTCTAAATTTAAATTTCCTTTACTTGACATTCCATAGTTTTTGACGTCAGAAATACAGGGTGTACATGCGCAATGCGTAATCATATTATTCTATTATTCTCGGTTTGTTTGCATACCGAGTGCTGAGAATGTCACGAAGAAAAATTTAAAAATACAAAATTTTATTGTCATTTTAAACATTATATTAAGGTTAGGAAAGAAAACAGTGTGTTTTGCGCGGATTTATTAAAATTTCACTGCACCAATTCACTTCAGCACATTTTCTTTTCAGTGTGGTTTTTCTGGAGCCATAGATATTTCAAAAATTAACAATTTGTTTAGTTTTATTTATTTTAAAATTTTGAAATATATTTTTTTTATGAGTTTTGTAAACAATACACTTATGTTTTGTTTTAATTTTTTCGTAAACAAATGTTGAGTCTTTCAAACATTTTTCAAAAAAAAGTAAATAGCGACTGAATTTTGAAAGATGACTTAGTCTGTATATACTTCAACCATGGTTTGGGACTATAAACTGTCGATATCGTTTGGTTTGCTAGTTAACCAAATCATAACTCGACCTAAGCTGTTATTACAAGTTCTTGGTATTTGCTTTAATATTATATCAAATTTGTATGCCAAAGTTCACTTTACTGGCCGAAGTGAAGTAAAAAAAATTGACATGCGCTTTATTTTCGAAAAAAATTAAGAACTAAAAAATGTATGTCGCTCGGACCCCTGGTGACCTTGAAAATTCAAAAACTCGTGCACATACTTAGTCTAGTTGCCGCTATGATTGACAGATCTGAAAAATTACAGATTTGTAATCCTGAGGAAGTTACCTTTTATTTAGTACCCATATGTACTTGTAAGTAGGTGCACCAGTTTTGATTTTTCAAGGTCTGAGCGGACATTTGTTGTTGTTATTTTTAGCGAAAATAAAGGGGTATATATTTTTCGGACGGTAAAGTGAACTTCTCCCTTGTTTTGTTCATAAGTTATTAGTCCAAAGTCTAATAGACACATGGTATACGAATGGTGCCGAAGTTAGATAGAATGAATACATTTAAGTAACGCATCTGTTGTTGCTTACAGAGTTGTTGCTATTTTCGAGTGTTCCTTCTTTGGAAAAATTTTAGCACTCATGTCTTTGCATGTTGTTGTATGGCAACTTCGCTAAAGTACCATGCTTTTAGTGGTACGTCACAATTGTGGATTATATAAATGTTGTGAAAGGTTTGAATGTATAGTGTGATTCATAATAATTGTCAGTAAAATAATATACAATAAAAACTAAAATAATCCATGAAATTTGTCATATTTTTTAATTTGTTTCATTATATTTATATATTTGTTAAATTTATCATTAAGTTCAAATTTTCCAACGTTGATTGCTTGCCGCAAACGTTCAAAAAAAGATTGGCAGCGGCACGCACCATATTCTAATCCATTTAATTGGGCTTTATATGAGAAACAGAGATGTCTCAAATTTTGCTGAGCAGGTAGCTCCAAATTAAAAGTCCATATAATGAAATCTGGTGATGCAAATGACCTTTTTAGCTCTATCAAAGCTGACAAATTTTATCGGCATCCGACTGGAGTACAAATCCATAGACCAGACCACAAATCCTTATTTTTGAGTCATTTTGAAATTAATCCACTGGAAATGTATTTTTTGAGGATGTCTGTAAGACTGACAGATTACACACGATTATTTGCTAATTATAATATTCTTCCGTGAATAAAATTTAATCTTTTACGTGCTTGCCAATCTTAAAGACCATTCTTTGAATAGTTTGAAAAGAACATTATTTTTATGTTTATAGGATTTTTTCTACTAAGAAGTAACTACGTTCTCGTCGTTGTTGGTTACTTCCAACCAACCCACATATTTAGAAACTTTATTTTCCCATTTGAGTTCACGTGGATAAATGAATTATAAAAAAAGACAGCTATTATTGGGTGCACTTGATTACAAGGTTCACAATTATAGACATCTTTGCTGTACTGCATACAGGAGTGGAATCGCGTAAGTCGATACTCGACAATCGTTTCAACGAGAGCTGTGAAGGATATCGTCTGCTCGATTGCAGATTCTTGCTTCACGTAACTTTTAAACGATACTAACATTTTTTATATTTAAATTGTATGTTTTGAACACTAAAATAATGTTGTAATACATTTTTTTATCAACATGCACTCTCAGAAATATATTGTCATTTCCGACAATTTTGTAACAATCTCGATGTTCAAAATAGATCTCATGATCAGATTGTCAAATTATTGTCGGCTTGACATTCTGATTGTTAATATTGAAAATGTCATTAGATTGTTGGTGATAACAATCGAAATTGTCAATTTTAAAAACAAATAAGTTGGCAGTTTAAAATTTAATTGTAGAATATAAAATACGATGGTGCATGCATAATTTATTAATTAATTAGTTAATTTACATCGACAACATTTCACAATGCCTAATCCGTTCTTGTGTAATGGTCTTGTTTAACAAATAAATATGTATTCTTCTTGCTGGGCGTTTCAGAGAAATGTGACGACGGTGTAACTTTGCAGATGCAATACTTTGCAGTATTAGTATTGAGACATTTGGTTGTTAAATAGTCCTGCTAAACAGAATAATTAATAGATAATATTAATTCTAAAAATATTACTCACATATTTTGATGATTAAAATTTTTTTTAAATAATTCAAAACAATTCAAAATAATTATTTGACAAATATGCCGAAGCCACAATACGGAGCTGCCACACAATCACATTTTTATTAAATGACAATCCCATATTGTTAAAATGTAACAATATATTTCTGAGAGTGTGCTATTTATTAAAAATTTTTGTCAACTAACGCAAAACAAAAATTCAATGAAAACGATACCCCAAGTGATGTCGAGCAGCTCCTTTCGTCAATTCGATAGAGTATAGAGATACGTGAAGTAAAAACGATAGAAAAACTATCGTTTTTGTTCGATATCGAGTTACGCGATTCCACTCCAGATCGAATACATTTAAATTCGTACTTACCTATACAATCCAGGTCGTCCTTCCTCCTTCCAAACTGTGTTTAATGTTTGCCAAAACGTATTATATTTGTTGCCTTCCTCGCGAAGTCTTGTTCGAGCCACTTCGTGTGGATATGCGATGCAGGATGCAACTGTTTTTGATATGGCTCCAGCCATCATAAACTCAAGAAAATCACGAGAAGTTTTTGTGTCGGTGTTTCGTTTATTATGAAGTTCGATCTGAATGTCAAAAGCGAATGTATATCGATATGTACAAGTATTAAATCACAACTTACCAATTTCGATTTGATAAACTCATAGATAACAAAATGTATTACAGTTTCGCAAATGCCAAAGTAACTGGCGGTAATACCCTTGTAGAAAGCGGCAATGCCACCTTGAGCATATACTCTTTCGATGCATTGACGTACGGTCATTTGAACCTTAGCGTTGTAGTCAAGTTGAAGGCGAGTCTTAACGAACCAAATTGGATTTGTTAAGGATGATGAGACAAAACCTGCACTCGCGGCACTCATAATATGAACCTGCGGTGAATCGGGTTGTATAAATCTGCAAAAATGTCAAATCAGATGTTAATACTTTAAGAGCTTTAAACCTTCAGATCGTGATACCTAACAGCCCAATTATAGTGAGCAATGACAATTGCTATCAATAACAAGTGTTACAAATGAATTTGATTAAGACTTTTACGTCAATAAACAAAGAAAATAAAATTGGCAGTATACTTAATACAGCTTAATTACAGCTTACTTTCATGTTGAAGATTGCTGTTAGCAGTTCGGACCAATAACACAGCACAACAAAAAAAAAAACCGCGATCTAAGTATGATTTTCCAATAAACGTCAAGATTCTAATCACTACCTCATACTCAGTTTTTTCCGTTTGCCCCAAGTTTTTGAGTTATTACATAAAACAAATATATGGCAATACTCGTGTTTTTCTACATTTTTTGGTCTTTAACTTTTTACTGATTTGAGTTTTTGATCACATTTCTTTTGTATTCCATTGCGAATACTTCAGCTAATATTTTGAAATAAACCACAAGAAATTCAGATTGATCTGACCAAAGTAATTTGTTTGTTTTTTCAAATCCTAAATCCTGAGCTTTAAGTGAAATTCACAAATTCTATTCTAAAATGTACAATTTTTTGTTTGATATGAAACAAAAGCAGTAAAATGTTTAATTTAATTGAAAAAATATGAAAATTTAATAGGTGATCTTCATTTGACTCTAGTGTAGGATACTGAGGCAAACCCATGGAAAGTAATACATTTATGCAAAGCTGAAAATTTCTATGAATAATTTATGAACAAAAATAAATTATCTTGAATAAACGGAGCATCATATAAGAAAATTTAAATAAAAAATCGAATACGAGAATTTGTTTTTAATCTGAAAATTAAAAAAGCGATTTGTAAAAACAAAGTAAGAGGAATCATACAATTATGGATCTAGTATCACATGTCATATCATCGTTGTAGAACGAAAAGTCAGCAAATACATTTTCAAAAAGCCAAATATCTGTTAATTTTTAATCGATGATCTCAATTTTTTTTACATGATAAGAAAATGTAAATCAATCGATATTTCAACTTAAAAAATGAATTAATTACTTTTTGTAATATTAATCAATAAATTCGAAATTTAAGTTTTTCATAAAAATGTGACTTTTCGTTATACAACGTGACTTTTCGTTATACAACGACGATATATACATTTATTAAATTATAAAATCTGTATGTGTTATGCAATGAATAATAGGTACGCTTTCAAAATAAGATTTTTTGTGATCAATACCTTAAATCTGTAAAAACGTAAAGGCTAAAATATGTAGAAAAACACGAGAATTTCCATATATTTGTATTACATAATAACTATCTGCAAATAATTGCTATCTGCAAAACCTGAGTATGAGGTCGGAATTAATATCTTAAAGTCCATCGGAAAATCACACAAAGATCATGGATAAATACAAAAGGCCTCAATTTATGGTCTAGTGTAATCGATATTAACCACAATTCCAACTTTCTCTAAAGCATAAATTCCATCCCAAACAAAAACAAAAATGTTAGAGAAAAATAATCAAAATTAGTAATTAGACATTTGGTACTTCCCCAATGATATCGTTTAAGGATCCCAGAGGGTTTAATGAATGAAGCGCGAAATTGGGTAACGTTGAAAAATTGTTTTTGTTTTCAATTCTTTTAGTCGTAACGTAAATGCGCCTAATTTCGGCACCCTTAAAAAGTTCAAAAAAAGTTTCACAGTGCGCACTTAAGTAAAATTTGAGTTGAGGAAAATTTAAGATTTTTTGTCTACTTAAGGTCCATTCATATCAGACAGCACGTTGAGTATCATGCACGTTCATGCAAAGGCATTCATATCAGGGTGCAAACGTTATCAGGGTTGTAAAATATTAACTCCTCTTATACATTTATAATAAACCGGCAACTCTTTCATTGACTGTCAAAGTAAATATAAATAAAATAAAATTGTTTTAAATGTAAACTATTTGGCGATTACACACTGAAGTCTCATCCAACACGATGAATCTTGCCAGCGCTTAAATAGGACGCGAATCTTGAAGTGACAACTCGTATTTTTGTTCAATAATGGAGAGAACTTTTTATCGCTCCAATTATAGCTGCTACGTCGCTCTTGTCACCCCACCAGGTGCACACACTTTTAGGCCAGCTTGCGAGAATTGCACAAGTGTTTACTTGGCGGATATGTTTTCGACATTATTGGTGCTCGAAATCAATGAGGTTCTTCATCTGCTTCGCGAATCTCTTCCGTGGCAGTATTTGAGGTGGTGGAGTTTATGTCTTTGTATTCAATTTGTTACTGAAAGTGGATGACTTCCATCGGAGATGCTGAGCGTTAGTGCTGGACAATTGATGTCTTTCATTTACCTTTTAAACGTTATAGATATCCAATGTTACGAAAAATTATTTGTATTAGTGTATCGAAAGATAAAACAAAAATTAAATTAAAACAATTTATTCGGATCGAGAAAAGGCTGGATAAAAAAATACAAATTGTAAGCAGCGACTGGCGGCGAGATGGCAATACCCGACTCTATACATTTAACTTTTCTTGTAAATCCTTAAGTTGGTTTTGGTGGCCAGTGTCATAGTGTTTTCCGCGATTATAAGTTGATGTACAACTGCATTCTGCCGCTATTATATGCATTAATTTTTATGCCTATCAGAATCCATAAACTTGGAGAATCCATAAACAACTTGCCGTTTAACTGTCTTCACTTAGCCAAGGGGGGTTCGGCTATCTCTGAGCCTCTAATGTATTTGTTTAAGCTGGGCAGTCTTATGACAGCCAGTCATTACAAGGACAGTCATTACAAGGGTAATGATTGGGCGATATAACGTAAGAGCACTACTTCGGTGTTGCGTTCCGGAAATTGATGGAGGTGATAAACGGTGATGAAGCTAAGACAGCCCAATTCAACTCAATCCGAAGTTAGTCGCGAGTTTGCTTCAAATGTTGGTTGCGGAAAGTGGGTGACTATAAAGTGGGTGGAGATACCAAAAAAACACGGCTAATATAATATTAAATTTAAATTTGATTAAAATGTGTTGACCTTAAATAGTCTTGGTAATAAAAATAATTAAAAAATATTACAATTATACTACAATATCAAAATTTTGTAATAAAAACAAGAAAAGGCAGTAAATATTTTATATTTCTACAACAATGCATGCGGCAGGCTCCTGCAAAAATATTTTGCATGATACGATACGTGCACGTGACCCAAAACGCATAATATGAACACTCTCATATAAAATGTACTGAAGAATATTTGTCGTGCATGATACGCTACGTGCATGATACGCAACGTGCTGTCTGATATGAATGGACCTTTAAGTTTTTTTTGCGTTTCACAGTCTCCAATCAAATGCGTACAAATATATTTTAAAAAATATGGCAGCACGACATATATGACAAATGTTTTTGTTTACAAAACAAAATTATATTAAATTATCTGTCATAAAAAATACGTTTTTTGTGTACAAATGCAGTGCAAAATTTTAAAATTGAAATGAGAATGCAGTTATTATAAATGAAATTATTGTAGATTCACGTGTTGGACGTTGGGTTTATGACCCGCCAAAAAAAAAAGCTGATTCAACGAAAACAGATAACATGCCTCGGATACCGACCCGAAAACACGATGACAACCTACGCAAACGTATAAAGGATCATGATTTACGGATATGCACCTGGAATGTCCGAACTCATTATAGGGAAGATGCCACTATCCAACTGGTTGATGTCCTCGAAAGATACAAGGCTGACATCACCGCAATCCAGGAAATGCGATGGACAGAACAGGGCTGCATAAAAATATATATATATATATATATATATATATATATATATATATATATATATATATATATATATGATGAACATTGTAAACCATAAAATGTTTCATTAACATTTATTAATGACAAAATAAAAAAAATAAAGAACACAACAACAGATCAAATCTCCAAAAAATTTAAAATTTTCAGCGGGTAAGCTTTCCCTATTTCATGTATTTATAACAGTTAAATCTATTTAATTGGTTTAATTGCAGATTACAATAGTAGATGTTCATTTCATCCACCCCAATGGAACGATGCGTTTCGCGGAACATTGACATTTGCGGACGGGTATGCTTCTGCTCAACAGCAATCTGGTTGGTAAGTTTTCATCATGAACCAAATAAATTAAATTGCAATTTGCATTTGTGTATAAACAAACATTTTTCAAAATCCATTATTAAATATTTTTATTATGTATGTAATTAATAACACAACAAACAACTTTGGCACCAAACATGATTCATTTATATATGTATGTCATTGATATTTTTCTCTGTGTACTTACGTCTTGAAAAACATTTCAATGCATATTTCAGAAAAAATAGTCGAACCGTTCGGAATTTATAGCAATTTTTTTAAAAAATAATTTAACCTCGAAAATATGCGATTAATACCCTTCATTATAATATGTATACTATATAAACATACGAAATGTTACTGCTGGCATTAATACAAATAATTTGATACCAAAATCATCAAAATCGGTAATTTCGTTCATGGTTTATTACGTTTTTCCTTAATGGACGATTACAAGAAATTGCGAACTGTTATTCTAGGATTATGCACTGAGCTTGATATATGAAAAATTTCACTTCCGCTTGTCCGATTCTTTCCATTTTTGAAAAAATAGTAAGATACTATCAATATATAACTAAATATAAATATATTTATCTAAGGAAATACAAAAGTTACAGTTAAATATGTGGCACAAATTTTAATATTTCAAACAAAATTGAAATTTAATATATAAAATGTGACACCCCATGTAGGAAATGCCAGGCCTAACGACGGGCTGAAGACTCTACCAGCACTGGCAGACCAATGCTTGGTTAATGAATTAGCCAGAACTGGGAGACCAAGGCTTGGTAAGGAAGACTCAGCCATAACTGACAAATGAAGGCCTGGCAATGTAGTTCTCGCCCAAGTCTCGGCCAGAACTGCCACACAAAGGTCTGGTTAATGAGATCTCGCCCACGACTGACTCAACCTCGACCTGCCAAGACTTGGTTGACCGTTGTTTGCCCAAGACATAGCCAATATTGGGTTTTTAAGTCTCGGTGTATAAGTCTTCGCCCACGACTGGGCCAAGCTTGGGCAGCCAAGGCTTGGTTTAGTGTTATTCTCCCAAGGACCAGCCAACTCTAAACGTATGTCATACAAAACATCAAAACAAAATAAATAGAAAAAGTCAGAAATATTTGGTTACTAGCTGGACCCGTACACGACTCGTGCCAAGATTTTGTGAATTCAAAGATATGGAGCGATTTTATTAATATAAAAAACATTTTTATTATTTATATGAGGGTCCCGTGCTTAGCTGTTGAAGTTTTTTTTATTGGTTTTATAAATATGGTAACCAAATAATAATTCTCCGCCAAAACTACTTTTTTCAAAGACAATTCTTTCTCAGACTGCGCTTTCCCGTAGAATTATTACCAGTAGAAATCTTCCCCGTAAAATTCTTCCCCATAGAACGCTTTCCCGTAGAATTCATCCCGGTAGAATTGTTCCCGGTAGAATTCTTTCCCGTAGAATTCTTCCCCGTAGAGCTTTTCCCAGTAGAAGTTTTGTGTGGTGAGTTTAGGTGTGGTGAGTTTAGGTGTGGTAAATTTTGGTGTGCTGAGTTTAAGTGTGCTGAGTTTAAGTGTGGTGAGTTTTAGTGTGGTGAATTATAGTGTGGTGGGTTTTAGTGTGGTGAATTTTAGGGTGAATTTTAGAGTGGTGAGTTTTAGTGTGGCGAGTTTTAGTGTGGCGAGTTTTAGTGTGGCGAGTTTTAGTGTGGCGAGTTTTAGTGTGGTGAATTTTATTGTCGTAAGTTTTAGTGTCATGAATTTTAATGTGATGAATTTTAGTGTGGTGAGTTTTAGTGTGGTGGGTTTTAGTGTGATGAATTTTAGGGTTAATTTTAGAGTGGTGAGTTTTAGTGTGGTGAGTTTTAGTGTGGTGAATTTTAGGGTTAATTTTAGAGTGGCGAGTTTTAGTGTAGTGAGTTTTAGTGTGGTGAGTATTAGTGTGGTGAATTTTAGTGAGGTGAGTTTTAGTGTGATGAATTATAGTGTGGTGGGTTTTAGTGTGGTGAATTTTAGGGTTAATTTTAGAGTGGTGAGTTTTAGTGTAGTGAGTTTTAGTGTGGTGAGTTTTGAGGGTGAGTTTTAGTGTGGTGAGTTTTAGTGTGGTGAATTTTAGCGTGGTGAGTATTGGTATGGTGAATTTTAGTGTGGTGAGTTTTAGTGTGGTGAATTATAGTGTGGTGAATTATAGTGTGGTGGGTTTTAGTGTGGTAAGTTTTAGGTTTAATTTTAGAGTGGTGAGTTTTAGTGTAGTGAGTTTTAGTGTGGTGAGTTTTGAGGGTGAGTTTTAGTGTGGTGAGTTTTAGTGTGGTGAATTTTAGTGTGGTGAGTTTTGGTGTGGTGAATTTTAGTGTGGTGAGTTTTAGTGTGGTGGGTTTTAGTGTGGAGAATTTAAGGGTGAATTTTAGAGTGGTGAGTTTTAGTGTGGTAAATTATAGTGTGGCGAGTTTTAGTGTGGCGAGTTTTAGTGTGGTGAATTTTATTGTCGTAAGTTTTAGTGTCATGAATTTTATTGTGATGAATTTTAGTGTGGTGAGTTTTAGTGTGGTGGGTTTTAGTGTGATGAATTTTAGGGTTAATTTTAGAATGGTGAGTTTTAGTGTAGTGAGTTTTAGTGTGGTGAGTTTTAGTGTGGTGAGTTTTAGTGTGGTGAATTTTAGTGTGGTGAGTTTTGGTGTAGTGAGTTTTGGTGTAGTGAGTTTTAGTGTGGTGAGTTTTAGTGTGGTGAGTTTTAGTGTGGTGAGTTTTGAGGGTGAGTTTTAGTGTGGTGAATTTTAGTGTGGTGCGTTTTGGTGTGGTGAATTTTAGTGTGGTGAGTTTTAGTGTGGTGAATTATAGTGTGGTGGGTTTTAGTGTGGGGAATTTTAGAGTGAATTTTAGAGTGGTGAGTTTTAGTGTGGTGAATTATAGTGTGGTGGGTTTTAGTGTGGTGAAGTTTTAGTGTAGTGAGTTGCAGTGTGGTGAATTATAGTGTGGTGAATTATAGTGTGGTGAATTTTAGTGTGGTGAGTTTTAGTGTGATGAATTATAGTGTGGTGGTTTTTAGTGTGAATTTCAGTGTGGCGAGTTTTAGTGTGGCGAGTTTTAGTGTGGCGAGTTTTAGTATGGCGAGTTTTAGTGTAGTGAATTTTATTGTGGTGAGTTTTAGTGTGATGAATTTTAATGTGATGAATTTTGTTGTGGTGAGTTTTAGTGTAGTGAATTTTAGTGTGGTGAATTTTAGTGTGGTGAGTTTTGGTGTGGTGAGTTTTAGTGTGGTAAATTTTAGTGTGGTGAGTTTTAGTGTGGTGAATTTTAGTGTAGTGAGTTTCAGAGTGGTGAATTATAGTGTAGTGGGTTTTAGTGTGGTGAATTTTAGTGTGGTGAGAATTTTAGTGTGGTGAGTTTTAGTGTGGTGAGTTTTAGTGGGGTGATTTTTAGTGTGGTGAATTTTAGTGTGGTCAATTTTATTGTGGTGAGTTTGTTTTTCTTTCCTTTTTTGTTTGTTTTTCCTTTAGTTTAGATTGTAGTTTTATGTGATTGGTTTTGTTTTTGTATTTTTGCTTTTGTTTTGTTTTGTGCTTTTGCATTTGTGTTTTTGCTTTTACATTTTTTTTTGTATTTGAATTTTTTGTTTCATGTTCGTAGCTGGTGAAAGTGCCGAGTTATATCGTATGGAAAGTTTAGGTTGTATGGGAGGTGCCACGCGTCTTTGTCCAATCCCGCCAATATATCGTAACTGTCATGTAGGGATATCAATCCCGGGATTTGAGGCAAATCAGTCCCGAAAAACTCATCCCGGGATCATCGTTAAATCCCGGGATTACAAAAAACGCTAGTAGATAATTTTTAATAATTTATTCAAAAGTCTTTCAATGTTTTTATACACATTTCGTGAAAAAGTAAATCTAACATTTAATGGACTAAAATCTTAAAATACTGACGTCAATAATAATGAGTTACATGCTTTTTGACTTTTAACAAATTCACAAATTTTTAAAAATTACGTCACTTTCGACTAATAACACTGTTCGGCAAAATTAGCACTTTTGTTCCCCCTGTATTTATTCTTTTCATTTCTACATAATTTTAATGTGCTGATTCGAACTGCGTTTTTAGTTTTATTTTAATGTTTTGGAAAAAAATGCATTTTATTATTTTTCATTTTTCACTGCATTTAAAAAAATACTTTTTTTATAAAAAGACTGAACAGCCATTGAATAAATATGAAAATAGTTATTGTCCATGAACAAGTCAACTTGAATGTCGTTTAAGATTTGGTTGCAATAACCGGTTAAGTTTAAAAATTGAAAAAAAAGAATTTGTGAAATCACCGGAAAATCATATTTAATAAAAAATGTTTTATTATTATTTTAAAATATTAAAATTACTATAGATTCTACTCATTTCGACAATGGTATTACTTTTCGGTGCCTTTTTGATTTTTGAGATAAATAAGTTTTTTTATTGAATTTCAACTGTGTAAAAATAATTCACTTTTATTTAAAAAATTTTAATTATAGCAGTATTTTACTGTTATTTTTAAATATATGATAACAATTGTTAAGTACTAGGGTTTGTAAACATACTATTTCTAATGTTCTATAATAATATAAACTGTGTTGATACTTTTTGTACTATTACATTAAAATATCAATTAATTTCAATCGTTCTTTTTAAATAACATAATTTAAAATCTTATAATAATGCATCGACCTTATATTTCATTCACATCATCAATATATTTTGTTGCAATATCTCTAGAATACAAATTCCATAAAAATATGTTAATAAATATATATTAATTTTCTTAATTTAAAAGACAAATTTTAATTCACAGATAAGTTTTTTAAATGCATATAACTCAAAAAGTAGAAAGGACACAGAAAAAGCAATACCATGGTCGAAATAGGTATTCTCTCTAGTATTACCAATGATTTAAAATATAACATTTATTTTTTACTAAATATTCTTTTCCGATAATTTCATAAATTGCCCTTATTTTCTAAATTTTTGAAATTAAACAGATTATTTTAACCAAACCATAAATTTTAAACGATATTCAAGTGGACTTAAGGCCATAACATTCCTTGATTTATTCCTGGGCTATAACCGTATTAATTTTAAATCAATAGCTGTCTAATCTTTTCATATAAAATTTTGTTTGTAAAATGCAGTGAAAAATGCAAAAAATATAAAATTTTCTCAAAAACGTTACGTATAACGTTACTAAAAATGAATTTCGAATCAGCATATTAAAATTATACAGAAATGATATTAATGAAAACAGGGAGAATTTAGAGCTGAACAGAGTAAGCTTTCGATTCGAAATACAGAAAGTACTTAAAAATAGCAAATAACTATAATATCATGACGGTCTTACATTTTTTTTTTTTTACATTGAAGACAGTCGAAAGATTTACTATCAACTATGCTGGCGAATTAAATCCGGGTTTCGAATAGCAATAAATCTGGAACCGTTTTCTCGGAATGTAATCTTCATAACCTTTATTATTAACAAAATACATAAATAAATATAATTGAAGACCCTTACATTTTACAATTTGGGTCTAAACTAACATTTTTCACATTCATTACAATCAAATTGTACGTACAAATTTCAATCATATACAATCCATTTGACCGAGAATAAATCTTTTTACAAAATCTGAATTAACTAACAGTATAATATCCACTCACACGATTGAGTTTACATAAATAAATCCACGTTCGTAAATTGAACAAATTTTTAAAATTGTTTTAATTAAAAATCACATATAACTTGTGTCCACTATGTGTAATGTGTCCACTATAAACTATTTTTTTTTTTAATAATAATTTTGTTATAAAATATTGTTTTCCACAACAAACCAATATCCCAATAAAAATTTGATTGTTCAATCAAAATTAAAATTTTCTTATATTTGTACTAAAAATTAATTTTTCAATAAAAAGTATTAAAAAAATGTTTGATGATCAACTGGGGTTTATATATCGCGGATTTTGTATTTTGGATACCATGTATATTTGGATACCCAACCTGAAAACACATGCATTTGAATATATGTGTTTTGTTTGAGCCTTAAACATTATAATTGTTTATTATTCAAAGATAGATATGGTTATTTTATGACTTTGCTATTATTTTTTAAATTCCCGGGAATAATCCCGGGATTCAAATTAATTGCCATTTGTTATTTGCAGGAAAAAATGTTTGGCATAATATATATGATGCAGTTCGATAGGTGCTTTAAAAACAAACAATAAATGCCTTTACACCACTATTTTATCTCTTATCAATAAAAAGTTATGGCGAAAAAGAAAAGATTCGCCCTTTTGGCATGACAAGATTTTCAATTTGTCAAATTCGACCTTTGGGTTTTGACTTTTGGCTAGAAATATCCAACAAAACGACACGCGATTTTGGCACATCATTCTTGCGGAAAAATGATATTCAAAAATGTAAAAAAAAACGCAAATGTCAAAAATTGCACACTATCATTCCTTCCAGACCATACCGCATCTGTGGTCCAAAATTTCAAGAAAATCGGATCAGCCGTTTAGACGGAGAAACGGAATAAACGTGATTGCTTTTGTATTTTTGCTTTTGTGCTTTTGCTTTTTTGCTTAAATTTTTTTTTGTATTTGAGTTTTTTGTTTCATGTTCGTAGCTGGTGAAAGTGCCGAGTTATATCGTATTGAAAGTTTATGTTATATGGGAGGTGCCACGCCTCTTTGTCCAATCCCGCCCATATATAGCCTATCATTCCTTTCAGACCATACCGCATCTGTGGTAAAAATTCCATCGGATCAGCCGTTTAGACGGAACAAACGTACAAACGAACTAACAGATTTATTATATTAATATTTGTGGATATATTTCAGGAGAATTGATGCTTCTATAGTATAATACAGGTAAGTTACGTTGAATAATTATGAGTACCCATTGATGCACTTTCTTTTTAGAGTCTACAAGATGGTGTTCAACGCAGACGACGCACATATCGTTGTCGAGAACAACCAAAGGTGAGTTTTTTTATATTTTAATACGTTTGGTGATTACGGCAAACATGCGTTTTTTGTTAACCGGTAAGTTAAGCAATTATTAATCAATTTGATTGTAGCGTTGGCGGCTCTGATGATTAGTGCATTGGACTACGACCCGAGACGTTGTTTCAAAGGATCGTAAGTTCGACACACCACGACTGCAAAATCATTTAAAAGACATTTTTTCTTTATAGTGCTACCTCTCTCTCTGCAGACAATGGCAAACCTCTGAAAGTAAAGCACCGCCTATAAAAAAAGCTTTTACCACGCCGTTCGTAGTCGGCATTAAACTGTACGTCCGCCATTTGAGTACAAATATAAACGGCCCAGTCCAAAATTTCATTCATTTATCTTTGCTAACAATGACAGGGTTATACATTCAAATATTTACATATGAAACTGCCACTCCTACTTTTCCAATTCCGCGCATTTTTATAAAGGGATAATGTACTATTATAAGCTAATTACGTTCAAAGTTTCGTTCATTTATCTCTTAAACTTCAAAAATCATAGGCTAATAAGTGCGAACATTATTTTTATGACATTCATATATAATAGGTTACGCCCTTTTCCGATTCCACCCATTTTTATACAATCTCAAGATACAAACATAGAGTAAATCCATAGTTTTATCAATTTATCTCTTTATCTTCATCAGCAGAATATGGTCAGAAGAAAGCATGCCTAGCGAATGGAATCTCAGTATACTCTGCGCAATCTTCAAGAAGGGGAGCCCACGATACGCTACCGTGAGATAAGTCTCCTCAATATCGCGTATAAGGTTCTATCGAGCGTATTATGTGAAAGACTGAAGCCCATCGTCAACAGACTGATTGGACCTTATCAGTGCGGCTTCAGACCTGGCATGTTCACCATAGATCCGATTTTCACATTGCGCCAAATCCTGGAAAAGACCAAAGAGAAGCAGATCAACACCCACCCCTTTTCATCGACTTCAAAGCTGCCTTCGACAGTCCGATAAGAAATCGCATATACGCCACCATGTCTGAGTTCGGTATAACTGTGAAACTTATAAGGCTTTGCAGTTCTGAAGGACTTCGTCTACCTAGGTACCTGCATCAACAAGGAAAACAATGTCAGCCTGGAGATTAGCCGAAGAATAACTCTTGCAAACAGGTGTTACTTTGGGCTCAGTAGGCAATTGAAGGGCAGCGCCCCCTCTCGACGGACAAAAGTAACGCTCTATAAGTCGCTCATCATGCCAGTCCTTCCCTATGGCTCTGAGGCATAGACGCTTGCCAACACCGAGGGGCGAGCTTTAGGAGCGTTCGAGAAAATCTATGGCCTGATATGCGTTAAAAACGAGTACAGAATCAAATGGAACGACGAACTGAATGAGCTCAACGCCGATATTGACATAGTCAGGCGCATTAAGATCCAGCGCCTACGATGGCTTGGGCATGTCGAGCGTATGGATGAAAACGCTCCAGCAAAAAAGGTGTTCAATTCTGTAGCCAGTGATGGTCAACGTAGGAGAGGGTGTCCGAATCTCCGGTGGAGCGACCAAGTGCGAGACAACCTGACAACACTTGGAGTGCAAAACTGGCGCCAGCGCGTGCAATGGTAAAGCGACTGGCGAGGAGTAATTTCTGCGGCCGAAACCCATCATGGGTTGTAATGGCCAAATAAGTAAGTAAGTAAGATTCACGTGTATTATATTTTAAACATTTCGCTGTTCGCTACATAAAGAGAATTGTGTATTATTCAAAAAAAGAAGTGAATTTCGACTACAACGGCTGTTAATGGTGGTGGCCGAATAAGTTATGGCTGCGAAAAATTACACCAATGATTGGAGTCACTTTTAATTTGGTTAATATACAATAATCCGCGAAAATAAGGCGAATTTAATTCGTTAGTGTCAGTTTATATTATTATGTTATCATAAATATTCAATTGACAGGAAGCATGTAAACCTTAAATGGGGATATGGGTCACTTAACTCTTGTGCAGTGAAACGATTTTTCACAATTAAGTAAAGTTTGAGGAAAAATCGACACTTTGAAACCGGGCCTAAATAATTGACAACTCTCAAATTCATAATATGTACGTAATTAAGTCATGTGTACGTAAATCCGTTAACACATTTTGGATATCATTTAAACTTATTATGTAATAGACATCTGCACAAATGTATTTGAAGTTCCCCAAGCAAAATATGCACGACTGCACTCTACAGTTTTGAATGCATATTGCACTGCAGTATTTGTTTCATTGGTGTCAAGTACTGTCAAAACTGTGAAACCGAGCATAAATAATTGACAACTCTCAAAATCATAATATGTACGTAATAAAGTCATGTGTACGTAAATTCGTTAACACATGTACATAATTCTGTAACCTGTCTTTTTTTTTTGGATTTCATTTAAACTTATTATATAGACATCTGCACAAATGTATTTGAAGTTCCTTATGCAAAATATGCACGACTGCACTCTACAGTTTTGAATGCATTTTGCAATGACAGTCGACAGTATTATGGTGTAGTGTCTCTGGGTGACTTCACTTCACTGCAGTATTTGTTTCATTGGTGTTAAGTACTGTCAAAACATCAAGACATTCATGCAACGAATACGGTGGGTGCTTCAAGTGAGCGCAACGAGTAACGAGTGAGAAGACGGTCATCAAGAAGACAACAAATCTGCTGTCCCGAAGAAGACTGTATGGCTTTACGAAAAAGCAAACGTGAAAAGTTTCTACATGAACAAAACGCGCGCAAAAAGGTCTTTCTCTACCATAGAGTTAGTAAAAATGTCTGGTCATTTGTTAAAAGAGTGAAGAATCAGACGACATCGTCTACTCCAACCCTTGTTATGAATGGCCAGACCTTCACTGACCCGGTTGATAAAGCTAATCTCTTGGCAGAATTATTTGCCCGTCGTTGAATTTGTTTCTTCTGTAATGCCGGAGATACATTTTCGAACTCGGGCAGTAAAAAGGTTTTAGCAAATCTGTATGAAAGACTTCGCATACAGGCTATAAATCGCTGTAATGCCGTGATCGTGCGTGCAAAACGCGCGCAAAAAGGTCCTTCTCTACCATAGAGGTAGTAAAAATTTCTGGTCATTTGTTAAAAGAGTGAAGAATCAGACGACATCGTCTACTCCAACCCTTGTTATGAATGGCCAGACCTTCACTAACCCGGTTGATAAATCTAATCTCTTGACAGAATTATTTGCAAATAATTCAACGCTACCAGTCAGCAATCAACCTCTGCCCGTCGTTTAATTTGTTTCTTCTGCAATGCCGGAGATACATTTTCGAACTCTGGCAGTTAAAAAGGTTTTAGCAAATCTCAATATTAACAGAGCCTCCGGGCCAGATGGCATATCTGCCCATGTGTTGAAGAAGTGTGCATCAACGCTGGATTGTCCGTTGCGTAACCTTTTCAACATCTCCTACACGACAGGAGTTTTTCCATATTGTTGGAAGGTTGCCAATGTCCAGCCAGTTCCGAAAAAGGGCGAGGCTACGAACCCTGCTTATTACCGACCCATTGCAATATGCTCTGCGCTATCCAAGGTAATGGAAAGCGTAATAAACTTCCACCTTGTGAACTATCTGTAGCGAAACGAATTACTTAGTGACCGACAATATGGTTTCCGTAGGACCAGATCCATCGTGACTTGATGGCGGTGCTCTCCGAAAAGTGGAATAATTGTATTCACCTTTTCGGGGAGAGTAAGGTCGTTGCTCTTGATATTTCCAAGGCTTTTGATCGAGTGTGGCATGAAGCACTCGTATCAAAACTAATTGCATATGGTGTCGGTAATTCTTTTAGTCGATGGATATCGAATTTTCTCCAGGGTCGTGCAATACGAGTTGCGATGAATGGTGTTTTCTCAGAACAACATTCCATCAATTCTGGAGTCCCGCGGGGTTCCGTCCTATCCCCGTCCCTATTTCTGCTGCTATTGACGTTCTGGGCATATCAATTCAATGTGACCTCCGTTGGAATGATCACATATTTGATGTGTCGAAAGAAGCGGCCAAGTGCCTCGATTTTTTGAAACGGTGTAAGACATAAAAAAATAATATTATAAATACATTGTATCTTTTATGACCAGATCAATAAATATTTGAAATCCATTTGAGAAAAACCATTTGAGAAAATTTGTGTTGTGTTGCTGAAGTCGGTATTTCTGGTACAAGCAATTCAGGATTCAAAAATTGCAAAGTATTATCCGTCCAGTTTATCTACTATTTCGAAATACATTTATTAATTCTATACAGATAAAAAATTGGCAAATTATTTCATTAAATTAACTTATTACTTCTACATGCGAAAATATGTAAAAATGCGTTTAATTAAAAGTTGAAACAAAAATCGGCTTAAGTTAAAACATTTAAATAGTATTCTTTTCCTTAAGTATTATTTTAAAAATGAACTTTTAATCCACAAAGTTTTGAACTATAAATATATTTACGTACATACATTTTATTTATTTAAGTTTAAATTATAATTCTTAGGGCCACTTTTCCAATACTAGTTGAACTTTGTCTGTGGTTTAAACATCGTTTAAAATCAAAATCGATTTTTTCAGTGAACTTCAACCATCGATTAAACTTAGTTTAAACGACCGATGATTTTGACATGAATTTTTTTCACAACACTTTCTGTAGCCGCGCTGTTTCACAAATTATTATTCATTTTTGTATTTTTGCACTCGACTTCTTGTTTAAATTTAAAAATACATTAATTTTATTTTTCTGAAACAATTTTTTTATTTATTTAATTTTGAATGACATTTATCAGAAGTCAAAATCGAGAGAATTATTTGTCATTTGCTTATGATGCCATATGTATTGTCTTGGGGTGTGTTCATTTTAAACTATCACTGAAAAACTGCTAACAAAATTAAACTACGTTTAATTTAAAGAGAAGATTAAACGAACACTGAAAAACTGGCCCTTAATATAATTGATATAACCTGAATTCTGCATCCGATGCTTGGCATTACGTTCTCGTTCCTAAGATGTGTACAAATTAGCGTTGATGTCGTCAGTGATAAATAATTAAACATATTATGAAACATTAAGATTGGTTTTAATTTATACTGAATTAATGCCTGAATATTGGTCATAAGAACATTTTCGAGGTCAACTTTTAGACATATCTATTTTGTATACTTTTGGATGACTTAATCCGGTCGCCTTTCAGTTGCTAAAAAAAATACTTTTAGACAATTACTTTAAGACATTTTTATGTATACCATTAGGACATCATTCAAACAAATCAAAAATGCACCTTCTGGTCAATCATTTGTATTACAAAAAGACATCTTTCTCGTAAAATTTCGGACAAATTTCGGAAATCTGTAACATTTAAAAGATAACATAAAGAGATATTTCAGACATAATTTGTCTAGTTGGGTAACTTTAACTTTTATAACTTTATATTGAATATTTTACGAGATATGCGATCCTGAAAAATAAACCCATATCTTGTATGGGATGATGTTGAGTAGGTTGACTAATTTGACTCATTTTCGAACTTGGAATTACTTTTTTAATAAAATATATTGAAACTAAATCGGAATAGTATTTTTCAAATAATCGTGTATAGGCGGACAGACACACGAAAATGTCTAAATCAATTCGGAAAGTGATAATCAAGAAAATATATACTATATAACCTGTAACGGATTGGTGTAGGGTTTTAAAAAAAAAATTAGGATTTTTTTTTTAGTTTACACTCAATTCAGGCTAGTTTCGGAATATAAAAAACTGCATCATCTCGCTTTTTTAATTTTTCCCAATTTTTTAAATGCATCTTCGATGTCTATAGAAAAAAAGACTTCCTTTTGAGTTCTCCCATTGAAATCTCTTAAATCAGTTATTCTAAACATGTTTAGAACGAAAGGGATAAAATTACTTTACGAATCAAGCAATTCCCTTTAAAGTGGCATTCAAACGTTATTTCATATATTTGCATATTTTGCAATAAATGCATGTTTTTTTCACTTCATTGCATGTTTTTTTTATTTTTTTTCTTCCGTGTTTAACAAATTGAACATTTTCGAAACGTCTTATATGATAAATTTGACTGTAGCTATTTGATCTAAAATTAATAAACTTTATTTATTTAGCACACGTAATGTTTCCGTAATGTACCGAGTTTCCATAAAAAAAACATTGGTAAGACCAACAAAAAATCTTGGTTATTATAACGCATATCAAGGAATACAGGAATGGAATCGCGTAACTCGATATCGAACAAAAACGATAGTTTTTCTATCGTTTTTGCTTCACGTATCTCTATACGCTATCGAACTGACGATAGTAGCTGCTCGACATCACTTGAGCTATCGTTTTCATAGAATTTCTGTTTTGCGTTAGTTGACAAAAATTGTAATAAATATGTAGCATGTTGATAAAAAAATATATATTACAAATTTATTTATCAAAACATACGATTTAAATTATAACCAGTTGGGAAGGTTAGATAACATGGTCAATTTTAAAGTATGTGTTATTATGATAGTTAGGATTATCAAAATTATAGTCGGTCTAAGCCGACTATAAATACCCTACATATGTGTGGTTACCATTCAAATTGGTATATAGGTCACCAGGGTATACGAATCCTGAAAATAACTACAAACTTTCCATCGCTGAAGAATTTCCATTCATTTGATACCCATATTTACAAATGGGTAGGTGTATCGAATTTCGAACCGTAGGGTCTCTAAACACTTATAGGCGTCTGATCCCTGTGGGGCGGCCTTTTTGTCCGACCGAAGGGTTTTTAAACACATACAACCGAAGGGTCTTGAAACACTTCGACTTACGGGGTCGTTCAAACCAAATACGGAACTAGATACCGGGTCTACGGACCCAGGGGTAGGGATATCTGCCCCAGTGTCTGCAGCTGTCGCCACGCATACACTAAAAATTTACAACATTTGGCGCAGTCGGTACGTCGGTACCAACCTCTCAAGGACCGAGAGATAGGAAGAAGGAAGGACGAAGAACTCTAAAAATAAAATGGTAAATGTTTGAAAATTTATTTAAAAAAAAAAAGAATAGGGGAGTTTTCATTTTTATTTTTTTTTTTAATAGTATTTTAGAAGTGTTAAAAAAAGGGGATTAGAACTACGAACAATTTTTTTTCAGCATTTAAAAAAAAAATTAAATGAATAGTATTAGCAATTAGCATTCAATAAAAAATAAATAAATAAAATAACACTGTGATTCCGAACTACGGACCCTCCAGTGTATAACAAGTGAAAAATAAAGATTTTAAAAACTTTCTTTTAATTTAAAAAAGAAAATTAACATTACCAAATAAATAAATCGAAATAACACTGAGATTCCAAACTACGGACCCTTCAGTGTATAACAAATAAAAACTAAATGATTTGATTAAATTTTAAAGCGTTTGAACACAGCACTGATTGCTGTTATGATTTTAAAAATAACAAAAAATTTATATTAAATAATCAGTGTATGTTAATTTTTTTTTTTACAATCTTGAGTAACATAATTTTTTTTTATTTTTTTTTTTATTTGGAAAAATAAAATTATTTTTATTTTTCCAATGTTATAGAAAACAGATTTAAAAAAAAAATACTTCAATATAAATTTGAAAAAAAAAATATAGTTTATAGTTATACTTCATGAATGCCAAAATTGATTTCGTTGTTGTTAGGGTAACATTTTTGTTTCATTGAAATTTTCAATTACAACTAAATGAAATTTTTTTTTTTAATTATTAGATAAAGATAACGTTTTAAATCGATTGAAAATATTTAATGGCAGATGCTAATGAATTAAATCCAGAAAAAAATTCCCTAAAATCCCATTTAAATTTGTCAACAGGACAATTATTGATTTAATAGTATACAAAAAATAAATCTTTTCATATAAACTCAATTGCAATGTCATGGTATTTTCAAGTATTTAATGGTATTTTCCGATTAAAATAATAATTTATCCTATTGACTATTTTTAATAGTAAAAAACTATTATTTATATTTATATAGTATTTTTTTCTGGGTGTATATTCAAAAGCAATCTAGCGAATTGGAGAGATTTGTTGAAAAATTATGGTCGCAATTTGTACCAACAATACTAAATAAAGATAGTACAGCATTATTAAAAGATAATATATCTAGAATTCTGCATTTATATAAATTAGAGGAGGCAGATAAAATAGTAGAAGAGTTACTAAATTTCAAGAATTTAAAAATTAAATCTCTTTTAGCAGAAAATGTTGAATTGGAAAGATTAGTTGACGGGTTGAGAAAACGTTTAAACGATTATTGTTTAAAACGTACAGCAGAGTTAGAAGAAACAGCTAAAATAGATAAAGAAAAGTTAAAATTGAGAAATTTATTGAAAGAAAAGAATATTTCTGAGGAATCAATAAATAATTCTGTCAGACGCCAGGCAAGGGAGGAGTACGCGACGTTGGAGGAAGCGAACTACAAAATACAGGAGTTGAACGCGCGTATTAGATATTTGAACGAGGAGGTTAAGACAGAGCACGAGACATCCTTATACCACAAGGATACCATAGAAAGTGACGACATCACAACACAGGGCAACATGGGATTAGGCGAAGTCGCGAAATTCGTTAAAAATGCGGTGCCAGATTTTGCGCAGACTCATCATCGCTGAAGACGGATCTTCACCGTTTTATTGAAGGATGTGAAGTGATGAGGGCAGAACTGAAGCCTGAATAAATGAAGAAGTTTATTAAAGGCGTTAGGGTTCGGTTAAAGGGAGATGCTTTTGACTTAGTAAGTTCAAAGGAGTTTGACACAATAGATGATTTATACAATCTGTTAAGGAATACGTACTTGGAATGTAGGTCAGTAGATGCCATTCCATATGACATTAGAAAGGCATTCAGTATCCGGGGGAAAGTATTAGATCTTTCTCGAGGCGTTTGGTTAACCTGCAGTCGGCAGCATTAAGCACGATTAAATGCAAATATAATGATACGAAAGACGACGTGTTCGTTAATGAATTGAATAATTTAGTTAAAAGCTCATTTAAGTTAGGACTTCGGGATTACACTTTGCGAATGCTCATGTTGAGCATTAAGCAAACAACACTGGAGAAATTGGTGGAAGAGGCATTGGACCATGCGACGATACAAAGGGAGTCAGCAGAGTTAACGGGCATAGACAAGTTTGGAGTCCATTCAATGAGCCCTCATCGGCCTTCATGCCAAATAATCGAAATGCATCAGGTAGCCAAGGCAATGAAAAAAGGAGACGGAAGAGAAAACACAAAATGTAGGTATGAAGCAGCATATACCTACATGTTCTTTTTGCAAAAAAAGGGACATCTGAGGGATGAATGTCATACACGGAGAAACACTCCGTATTGCAGTGACTGTCGTACTTATGGACGTGAACAGTGTGCAGATCGTTCGGGTCGGAATGTTGTTTCAGGACATACTGCTCCCCAAGGAAGTCAGCCACCCGTACCTCAGGTAAATGGTCAAGGTGGTATCCAGAACCAAGGCGGGGGTGCTCCAGGATTGAGATGCGATTGGTGCCATAGAGGGGGGACACGTCGATGGGGATTGTCGTGTTAAACGCGATACACAAGTTTTTCAAGGAAATAATGGTAATGGGAATTTTGCAAACATGCCCGCTAAATATTGCACTTGGTGCAGAAAGGACGGACATGTTATTATTAATTGTTATGCCAAACGCAAATATGATGCATGGAACAATAATAGCAAAACTACCAGGGGTCCAGTCAAGGCCACTAAACTGGGGACCCTTAGCAAACAGTGTAGTAAGGCCAGTAGTTGTAGAAGTTCCCAAGAGGACACTACAACAAAATAAAACAGCAAATATTATTAACGCAGAAAATGAAGAACAAAAAGTAAAAATACATATTAATAAAGATAGAAATCTTCCAACAAAAACATAAAAGGAACTAAATAATAATAATACACAACTTGACGCGAATAATGAACAGAATGTAGGAATTAAGGAAATTAATAATAAACAAATTATAAAAAAGCAAATAAAGTAAAGAAAGTAAAACCAATTGAATCGGAAGTTAAAAATATTAAAATCAAGAATAATAAAATCAAAAGTAGATCAAATAAAAAGAAAATTTGGGAATTGTAGATCAAACGTCTGGCAAGACTGTGGATACATTCTCTGCAGGGGCGATTATAATTTGTAATGCAGTAATTTCAATATTTCTTTTTATTATTAACGCTATGTGCGTTTTATCGTCAGAAATGTACAATAAATTCACGATTTTTAAAATTAACTTGTCTTCAATTGCTAATAATTTTAAGAGTAAATTTATGTCGAGGAAAATGAAATTAACTTCACAATTAGGCATGCATCGTAAAATATTTAACCGGCATAGAGAGTGTTTCAAGATATCCGATACGAGTGATGTGTTCATGGAAGTACCTTGCGAGGCAGCAAAAAATGGAAAACTTTCTTTGTTAGTGGATTCTGGAGCTGAGGCCAGCCTGATTAAAGAAAATAGGATGGCACATTTGCCGAATTTTAATAAAAATATTCAGAAAGAACTGAGTGGTGCTTTTGGTGGATGCGTTAGAACCTTAGGCTCCACTAAGACTCAGCACACAAACATAGAAAACCTGAGTTTAACGCTACACGTTGTGTCACTTGAACAAGGGGTACCAGCAGATGGAATAGTCGGGCGTGACAATCTCTGGAACAGATCTATAATAAATGCGTTAAATAAAAAAATTACATTTTTTGATGAAAACAAAAATCATCTTGTTAAATTTCCATTAAAATCATTACAAGACATAGAAAATATTAATTTTAATCAACAAATCAGGGTCCAGCCCAGAACAGCCATGGTTGTATCAATGCCGTTAAGAACAAGAATTCCTATAGTTTTGTTGCACAAACAGGAAATTCAGTCAGGAGTATATTTGGGAGATAGTTTAACAAACGTTAGAAGAAATAGAGTATATGCATCAATTTTAAATGCCACCGATAAGGAGGTGACCATTGATAGCAATTTCAAGCCACAATTTTCAAATTTTAACAAATATAAAGAAGCAACAAAGGCGAGTTCTACAATAAATACAATAAACGCGGTTAATATAAAAAATAGAATTGATGGATTATTAGGGAATGTAAAGATCGATGAACCATTAAATAAAGAAGAAGATGCATCTTTGCAAAATATATCTTTTGGGAAGACCATTTAAAATTTATACAGATCATCAGCCCCTAAAGGGTATAGCAAACTTAAAAGATCAGACATCACGTCTTGCGCGTTTCCGACACAAATTATCGGAATACGATTTCGAAATTCATTATAAACCGGGAAAAAGTAATTTAAACGCGGATGCGCTTAGCCGCATACCGAATAATACTGAAAAAGTAGTTGTTCGTTCGAAAACCATGAAAAGAGACAAGGAAGACGATAAGAAACAGTCAGAATGCGATCCTGACGATTTGGTAACAAAGGAAAATGACAATATAATAATTCTAACTGAACCTCGGGACATAGAGACGGTAATTAAAGATGTTCACGATTCACCGTTAGGTGGTCACCAAGGTGGCGTAAAAACATTTTTGAGAATTCGGCAACAGTACCGATGGAAGGGTATGCAGAAGCAAATAAAGGATTATGTGAAAAAATTTTCAAAATGCCAGGTAAACAAGAGTTCAAGGCTGACGAAGATGCCAATGGTTCTAACTGATACGCCAGTCAGACCCTTTGACAAACTGTACATGGACCTGGTGGGTATTCTGCCTGAAACCATTTCAGGGAATAAATTCTTCTTAACGTTTCAGGACGATTTTTCTAAATGTATGTGCTGTGTGGCTATACCCAATGCGGAAGCCAACACCGTTGCAAAAGCATTCTTCAACGAAATAGTTACACGCCACAATATACCCAAAGTATTGGTAACAGACAATGGATCGAACTTAATTTCCAAACTATTTTCGGATACATGTAAATTGTTAGGAATTAAAAAATTACATATAACACCCTACCATCCACAGACTAATGGGTCATTGGAAAGTCATCGTCCACTAGCTGAATATTTACGTAGTTTTGCTAAAGAGTATGGGTCAAGCTGGGATCAATGGTTAAATTCTGCAATACATGTTCATAATAACACGGTGCATACATCGACGGATCAAACACCATTCCGTACGTTGTACGGGTTTGACTTCGACATGCCTACGAAATGAAAGCGTAAATGTTCACCTTTATATAACGCAGAAGACTACAATAAGGTATTAAAGTACCAAATACAGCGATCACACGAGATCGTCAGGCAAAATCAATGTAGGGCCAAGGAGGTGTCGAAAAAACAATACGACAAGAACCTCAACCCTATACAATTCAAACCACACGACATGGTTTTAATGAAAAACCAAACTAGGAAGAATAAGTTCTCTCCAATTTGGAAGGGACCCTACGTGGTCGTAAAGGGAAGTGGGCCAGTGACCACGACGATATTGATCAAAAACAAAGATAAGAAAATTCACAACAATTTGTTAAAGGCATATCACAAATAGTGTATGCCGTCAAAACTAAAAATATTATAATAATTCACTAGGTTAGAACCCATAAACGTAACAATATAAAACCAATAGCTATGCGTTGACAATTAAACTCATAGATTGCAACGTTATGAAAACATTATGCAACATATAGAAAAAATAAATCTAACCATAAGATATAGAGTAATCATTAAATAAAACATTAAATAACTCGTCATTTAGAGGAAAAATAAATATAAATAGTTTAGGAAAACAGTAAGTAACAAACAAAAGAAAAAATATAATAATAAAAAAATAAAAAACATAGGACATATTAAAAACAATAATTTAGTAAAAAAAAAATAAAAAAAATATATAACTATTTAAGGAAAAGAACTTATGATTTTAAAGTTAGTTAATCATCAATTGAGAAAAGAAATAAATTAAGCCCATGCAACCAATTGCATTAATTTAAAATTAATTCAATGTTAGTCATAAAATTGTCGAAATCAATACAGATAATGCAAAACCAACAATTGCATTACTGACCTATATTAATAGCGCAAGCTATCAATCATTGAAAAGGGTCATTCCCTCAAGTGTTTCATGCTGAAGCACATATGCAATTTGTACGAACGTATGCATATCATACACTAAGCAAGCGTTAATAGCTGACATATAAATGCAGATCTTGCAGTTTTTTTTTGATACCATAAACAATGCAAATAAACATAATTCAATTTTACCGTCATGCCAGTAGGAAGTTTAATATAATGTGACTTAAATAAGTACACAAAAATAATATAATAAAATATTAAACATTTTTAGAAAATAAATCGCAACTCTAATTATATTTATGTAAATGCAGAGAAATTATAGGTACTTTTGTATATTAATATAATTCAATTTGAATAAGTTTGAATATAACAAATAAATTTTAAATGAATTTGAAGAACTTACTTATAATAATTTAAATTTCTTAAAGAAGAAGAAAAATATCAGTTTGTATTAAAATTAAAAAAAAGAGAGATATATAAATATTTAGTACAGTTAAAATTAAAAAAAAAGGAACGAAAAAAAAATATATTAGTAGAATAAATAAAATGTAAAAAGATATAGGTAATAAATAAAAGCAAAGAATTTTAAATTTAAAAAAAAGCGATTTATGCATTAAAATATTTAGTGCAGTTGAAATTAAAAAAAAAAGTTTAATAATTGAATCGGAAAAAAAGAGGAAACATATTAGTAAAATAAATTAAATGGAGAAAATATATATATAGGTATTAAATATTCATTTTTTTTTTTAAAAGAATTTTTAAATTTTAAAGAAAAAACAAAGTGAAAAAAATATATAATAAGAAGAGATGAAAAAAAAAGAAAAATATGAAAAAAAAAAAATAATAAACATGAAAAAAATGGGTACAAACAAAAAAAAGAGAAGAAAAAAAGAATATAAAGGAGGTATGAGAATTTTAATTAAAGAGAAGAAAAAATAATAAGAAGAAAATAAGAAGAGAAGAAAAAAAATATAGACTATTATTAACTATTATTTTTTTTTTAAGATAAAAAAAAGGAAAAAATATATGAAAAAAAATAAGGGGAATTAAAATAAAAAAAAAAATTTAATTATTTTATTTTAATTTTTATCTAACATTTTATTTTGTTTTGGAAATTTAAATTTGTATTGGAAATTAAATAAATTTTTAAACTAAATTAACACAGTTAAAAAAAATGTATATATAATAGATTCAACAATTCTTGAGAAAATTTTAAATAATATATATGTATATGCAATGTGCAATGTGCAATATATTCTATGTACATATATATTTAAAAAAAAATTATATGAAATATTTTTTTTTTTTCATTTTTGCGCATTGAAGGGGGATTGAGTCCCTCCGCATATAAGACGACGATCTTAGCCATTGGGCTAAATACATAATTACACTAAAATTACACTAAGTTATTAAAAGCTAATACTACACTAAATAGTAATACTTCAAATAATGTGCACACTATATTTCAAGTAATTTAAGTATTTTAAAATCAATCATTTAGCACACGCCATATTACATGAACAATTATATATTATACGAAAATTATATTAAGATTACATAAATTAGTACCACACCAGTAGTGTGACACCACATATTTGGAATAGTTTGAAAACAAAATTAAAATTATTGTTTGTAAAAGATTCATTTAAATAATATACGAGTGCAAAAAAAAAATCTATTATTTGGAATGACCAACACTCTACATCGCTGGATACTGGATACGCGGGAGACGCATAGATGATCGTTGGGGTCTTGGGACTTTAATGGGGACATGTGGAAGGAGCTCTGGGTGTTATCAAGAAGAAGTGAAGCAGAGGTCCAGCAGATTCAAATAAAGAAAAGAAAAACGAATAAATGAAGCAGACTGGCAGCATATTTGAAGACGTAGAAGAAGACGTATTAGCAAACTTGTTGTTATACCAAGCACAAGTAGATTGCAGTGATTGAATTTTAATCATAAAACTATAACTGCCAGATACAAGATACAGAAAACAATATTCAACATTGATCTTGAAAATGTATATAAAAAGTCAAATTATTATGACTTCCATCGCACATAGAGAAGAAGCGATGCAATATCGATTTTCTGATATCAACAATTCAGAAATCTATAATATTCTAAATAAAGCGACATGAGCACCAAGATGTTCCACAAAGAAGTAGTGAAGCAAATTTTTCTGATATCAACAATTCAGAAATCTATAAGCTACATAAAGCGACATGGGCACCAAGATGTTTTCAAAATCTTTGACAAGATCGCAGAAAAGAACACTCATCTCGAACGAAGTCAACCAAGTCAACGGGACCAAAGCTCTCTTGAACGACTAAGAATCCAGCGTATCAACATGACGACGTCTATTGGAGATAACACCATTAGCAAATTCCACAAGAACCATCGCAGCCCAACAGATCCAACACACTACATACAACGAAACATTGAAGAGGAGAAATCTGGTCCAACAGTAGGGCATACAAAAGTCACTCATGTAATTATTTACACCTCTCTAACCCAAATATAAAATCAATACATTCATTTTAAAATACCAACAAACACACAAATACTCAACATACAAACAAAGCACATATAAATAAAATAATTTGCATAAGTTTATCCATATACATATATATTCCTTTACAATAAATTGAAAGTATTAAATCGGTTAGATTATTATTATAAGTATTAACAAATATTACAAAAAAAGAAGAAAAAAAAAAGAAAATCTAAAAAATATTATAATTTCTATTATTGAAACAAAGTCAAATATTAAAAAATATTTTTATAACTTGAGAAAAGAAATAAACATATTATCACTGTTTAAATAACATTTTATCATTATTATTATTAATATTAATTCTAAGAACACATCATTATTATATATTCAAAAATATTTTTAAGACATATAGTAAAAATTATCATTAATCCAAATATTAATAATAATTTTTTTTCCATAAGGGGGGAGGAATGTTGTGAATTACTTCACAACATTTTTCTTTTTCTTATTATTATTATTCACTATTCACACAATTTTGGATGTTGCTGTACATACATATGTACTCCAACGCTTCACGCTGGCAACAATGATAATACTTTGGCAATGCGCTAAAGCTTTGTTTAGGCCACACCTCCAACAATTATACTATTTCGCAATTGGTGTCAACCAAAAACTGCAAGTCGGACTTTCTTTAAAAGTCACGTACACCAAAATTGAGTGAAAGTGAAAATTCACTAGAACATTGTGAAAATAGAATTTAAGAAAAGCTTGCAACGAAGGTATTGTTAATACTTTTCGTTGGAATTGAAAATAGAGTAGTTTAATGAGCCTCAAGTGGAGGTAGTAAAATTAATAAAGTGTTATAAAATATAAAGTGGTTCCAGTCTAATTATTTAAATAATAAAGTAAGAAGCATAGATGAGAACTTAGGACACCACCGCATTCACTAAAAATTTACAACACCCTTTCTGCGTAAGGCAACCTTCTTCGTCAGAGCAAACGGGGCGAAGCGACCCACGTGTGATATCCTTAGGATTCTGGCGGGGCAGAACCGTGGGCCGAGAGTGGAATTTTGGGAGGTGTTCCACAGGAATGAGATGACCGATGGAAACCTTATCGTTGTGGGCATGGACTAGAACACCATGACGACACTGGAGAAGTCCAGGGGTCGTGCCTTCTTCCTTACGTCATCCGTGACCATTAAGCTGGGCGGAAAACCTGTCGGAGCTGGGGCCCAATCCGGGAAACAGCAATCCAAGGGCAATCTTCCCAGCCCGGTCGAGGAGGATAGTAAGGATAAGGACGAGGCCGCGGGCAGTATGGAGGTTCAGGTCGACCCGACCAAAGAAGAAGGGACGAGCGGAGGAGAGGACGAGGGCCTATCAGAATTCTCTGATAGGCCCTTACGCCCTCTCAGGAGGATGAGCTACTCGCCCAATGATTCTGCTTACGCAGATCAACCTCCATAGGAGTCGACTGGCGACGGCTGCGCTTATGGAGAGAATGGAAGAAGGTAAGACGCACATCGCACTGATCCAGGAACCCTGGACTGTAAATGACAGGGTTGCTGGTTGGTGTGACTCGCGATACCAATTATAATATACACTCAATGCAGGCCACCCTAGGATCTGTATTATCTGCAAAAATGATTTTAACTTTTTTTTCTCCACAGAACTGTCTTCCTCAGACGCCACCACAATTTTTGACGGGAGCGGTGGCTTTATGCTGGCTTCAGTATATCTCCCTCATGACTCCCCGGAACCTCCACCATCCGAGGAACTGCTGAGGATTACAAGGTTTGCTGCCGAAAAAGGTAAGAAATTAATACTTTGTACAGATGCGAATTCTCACCATACAACATGGGGAAGCTCCGACTGTAATGCTCTGGGACATGCCCTATTTGAATTTATTAATGCGTATGATCTTCTGACCCTAAACGTTGGTTGCTCTGCCACCTTCATCACTAGAGTCAGAAGAGAAGTACTTGACATAACTCTTTGCTCTAAAAAATACTTGACATGGTCCAAGACAGTCTCGTCTTTAGCATACATTCCTTCTCGGATCATAGATACGTTTGTTTTAAACTATCTATTCCTAACATACCCCCACCTATGTTTCGCAACAAAACGAAAACTAAGTGGGCTCTATTCAAAAGACTTTTTTTAAAGAATGCGTTAGACGTATCTCCCGCACACCCTTTCAGTTCTACATATAATATTGACGGGGAGGTCAAAACCATAACAAATAGCCTTATACAAGCATTCGAAGAGGTTTGCCCTCTTCGCACCCGAGAGTCTTTCAAGGAAAAACCCTGGATGACAGGGGCTTTGAAAAACTTAAGAACGGATACTCGGAGACTTTTCAATACAGCTAAAAGATTAAATACTACAGAGCATTGGAATCTCTACCACCAAAAACTCAGTGTATACAAAAAGAATATGCGCTCCGCAAAAAGAGGGTCATGGCGACTCTTCTGTGCACAAGTTGATTGTGTTACAAAAACCGCAAGAATTAAGAAATTCTTTTCGAAAACCCACTCCCAACCGGAACTCCTGATAGACAGGCAGGGGGTTAGAGCAGGTAACTCTGAGGACTCTTTAAAGATTCTAATGGAGGAGCACTTCCCAAACTGTTTCGTCAACTCAGATGAGACGAGGCTATGGGAAACGTCTCAATACTCCCACAACTTAGCCATCACCACCGATATGGTGGGGAAGGCAATTCATAGCTTCCAGCCATATAAAGCCCCAGGGCAAGATGGAGTTTTCCCAGCCCTACTACAACGGGCAGTGGATCTCCTGGACGTCCGTCTATCCAGGCTTTATGAGGCATGCCTTAATCAGAGCAATACCCCCCTCACATGGCAAGAATCATGTGAGGGGGGTAATACTTTGTACAGATGCGAATTTTACACGTCATATGTTGTGCAACAGATCCATCACTTGTCAGCAGGGCAATATTACTCTAAGGGGAAGGGTGTTTCGCGGTACCCCACAGGGTGGCATTCTCTCACCGCTACTATGGGTCGTCACCTAAGAAGACTAACCGAGGCTGGTTTACATACTGTCTGCTACGCAGACGACATCGCCATCCTTACCTCGGGGACACATCCTCTTTTCCCTTCTAGACGAATCCAAGAAGCCTTGGATATCTCGGCTAAATGGTCATCACCTAGGGGATTAAATATAAACCCCCAAAAAACTGAAATCTGTCTCTTTACTAGGAAAAGGAAGCTACCTAGCTATCCTCTTCCACATGTAAACGGAGAGATACTAGCACTTACAGGTCAAGTCAAGTACCTTGGAGTAATCCTGGATTCTAAACTTAACTGGAAGGCACAAATAGCTAGCAGAGCCACAAAAGCCGTTAGGGTTTGGGCAACCTGCAGAACATGTATTGGTCCTACATGGGGACTTCGACCAAAGATGACCCATTGGATTTTCACCAGCGTTGTACGACCAATACTCACATATGCGTCACTTGTATGGTGGACAGCTTTGGGACGAAAATGAATTGAGCCATCCTTGGGGGATGGCTCAATTCCGAGACATTAAGCAATCACCAAACCATAATTAACTCAATTCCTAATACTGTTTCTACAGGTAATTGAAACTGCGACCGCATCCCGGAGGAAACCAATCATACCGCCGCAAAGTTCGCTTTCCCGACTAGGGAGGAATGGGACAACGGTCAGGTACTGTCTAGCAATCCAGGGATCCACCTCTACACTGACGGATCAAAACTAAACGGTCACACTGGAGCGGGATTTTTCTATGAAGCCTTTTCTGCAAAAGAAAGCCTTCGTCTGCATGACCACAACACCGTCTTTCAGTCGGAAGTAGTGGCTATAACAGAAGGGGCTAAATTTATACAAAGCACTCACTGTGTAGACAAGTGTATTAAAATTTTCTCAGACAACCAAGCTGCCATTAGAGCTTTATCCACCTACAAGGTGAAATCCAGAGTGGTTCTATAATGTAAAGAGGCCCTTGCTGATCTCTTACTTCTTAACATTGTGGACATTGTATGGGTCCCAAGACACTGTATCATTGAGGGGAACGAAATAGCCTACGAATTGGCGAGAAATGGATCAGAAGTGGACACAATCTCAGTCATAACCGGCAGACCTTTCCAATTTCAAAAAAAAAGAGATATGGGCTTATCGACTTCACAAAACATCATGGGAAGAATCGAGCGTGGACCAAGCAACTAAATGGCTATGAGGCCCCCCGAACAAATCTAAAACAAACAAAATTCTAACGCTTAATAAAAAGGAGTTAAAACAATACACAGGCATCCTCACGGACCATAATGAGCTAAGAGGTCATCTTTTCAAATTGGGAAGAGTCGACTCTTACTTCTGCAAGGCCTGTGAGGAAGAGAAAGAGACGCTTGAACACTACTTGTGTCACTGCCCGGTATTTGCCAGACTTAGATTCATCCACTTTGGAGCTCCGCTTATTTCATCATTGAAACAACTGGAAAGTACTAAGAAAATTTGTCAAATCCACGGAATTTCTAAACTCCACTGAGTAACATAACAGCTACAACACATTACAGACGACTCATGTTCCGAGGGGTCACAACGGGCCTACTTTATGGCCTAGGTGTACTCTGTGCTATGCACAGAGGGGTTTTTCCCCCCTCCTTCAATCAATCAACGCTTAATAGTTCCGTGAAGCAAGAATCTGCAATCGAGCGGATGATATCGTTCACAGCTCTCGTTGTCGAGTATCGACTTGCACTACAGTTATAACCAATTGGAAATTGTTAAATTTAGATTTCACAACAACCAATAAAATAGGTTTTATCCAGTGTTTTTTCTGCATGTTAATCAATAAACGAAATAATCTGGAGTGTTTTTCATAGGCAGTGTTTTACTCTCGTAGGTTTGACATTGTCCGCAAGGAGTTACCGTCGTATAGAAAATAATTTATATATTTTTGATGTTGCAGTTGCGATGAGTTGAACCAGCGACCTTTTGCCTCTACCTCTACAGCACGAAAACATTGCTGGAACATTGCACTGCAAGATTAAAATATTGCCAGAAATATCGCTGCAATGTTCCAGCAATCTATCTATGTCCGCCTCCTGGAATATTGCAGGGATATATAGCAATATTCCAGCAATATGGTAAGAAATGAGTCAGCAAAGTATTAGCTATTAGCAATGAAAAAAAAAGAAACATAAAAAATGTCTTTAATTTTCATCCTCTCTCTACCTTTATTTATTTATTGTTTAATAATTTAATTGTTTATGGTATTTATTAATTTAATTTAATTTTATAATTATAGAAAAAAGTTTTTATTTAAGTTGCCCCAAGCTGGTATCGAACTCCTGACTCCGGCTGGTATCGAACTCTTGTTGATGCTGCGCATCAACAATGTTTTATTTAGATATTTGCCTTCAAAACAAAATTTTTGAAATGTTCAATTTATTATTCAATGTCACAACGTTCAGACAGAATTATAAATTAACACAGGGCTGCCCGAGGTATATCGGCGACTCAGATTCCACGTTAGTGAGGCGCAGAAAACAATTGTGTTTGAACAATCAAACCCATGCGCAACGTAAATTTTAAATACGTTTATGATAACCAAAAATAACTTTTTACAGTTTTGACTATTTGGAACAATTCTTCTACAAGTTTATGTACATCTTTTTATAGGATTGAAATTAAAACTTAATATTTTTTGAAGCTATTTTGAATTAAATTAAGTAAATTAATTTATTAATAATACACCTTTTTTTCAAATATTTTTTCTGTTCTATAGATTTGTTAATTGTAATACAATATTATAATACAATATTGTATTTTGCGCTGTAGATGATTACTATTTCTTTGCATTGCATTTTATATTATAATACAATATTGTATTTTGCGCTGTAGATGATTACTATTTCTTTGCATTGCATTTTATATTATATTTTTTTGTAAATTTGGAAAATTGTATCAAATATCAAAAAATTGCGAATATTAATTCATGTTATTCAAGTTATTTAAATCATAAAAAGATAACTCCATCGAGAATATTTTAAAATTTTAACAACATAAACACATGTAGAGTTGCGCTTTCCCACATTAGTCCCACTATCCCCAAATTCTCCTACTAAAATGTTTTATAAAAACATTTTAAGTCAAACATTTTTAAGCAAAATTTAGAAATTAATGAAAAGGAATTTGATTTATGTTTGATTTGTGATTGTGACATTCAAAGCGAATCCAATTTAGGTGAAGAGCTAGCAATGTTGAATTTATAGTATTATTGTATACAATATATGGGCCCTTTTCAGATAATGTGGAATTTATTACTGCAGCCCTGTGTCATATACTAACAATATTTTCAATCACTACTCGATTTTTTTATTTTCTTGCCGTTTCAACTCAAATATATTGTTTGTATTGATATTGTGAATAAATGATTTGTGAAAAATGAGACTGATAGCGTAACGGTGAGAACTTGGGACTTGTAATCCGGCAATGCGGGTTCGAACCCCACTCGTGCATATATATATATATTTTTTTTATTTGCTTATTTTTTTAACATGATTTTTTTTAACTTTTGCAGTGGGTAACGTCTCATATTGTTAAAAAATGTAACAAAATTATATCTATTATTTTGTATATGTATATTTGATATTTTTTTTTAGTAAGTAATTGGTAAAATATGTCTGAATATTTTTTTAAATAAACAGTTTGTCTTGCTGGAATATTGCAGAGAGATTTTTTGTACAATATTGCGTTTTATATATTGCTACAATATTCCAGAAATATTGTATTCGCAATAATGCAATGTAGCAATATTACTGCAAGATTGCGACAACAGTTTGTGCTGTAGGTGTAGTTCAATCCTCAAACCAATCGATTCGTCGACACTAGGTACAGGTATAGATAGGTGCAGATTGCAGATGTGATACCAGAATTCGATAATTCCGAGAAAGATTAAAAAAAAAACATGCTGTTGATGGTATTATTGACCATCAAATTCAAAATAAAAATATTCGAAATTCTGAGCTATGAAAAAATTTAAACAAGTTGTCAACTTAATTGATTTGACTTGAAGAAAGAAAAAAAAATTGCTCGACATACATTTTCGGGATGAACAATATTAGCTGCGTTTTTTTCATAATTTAAATTTGAGCTGGAACAAATTTTGTACGCAAAACAAAAACAATTTGAGCTCGATAAATCTATCTAGCTCAAATTTGTTTTTGTTTTGCGTATAAAATTTTTTCCGGCTCAAATTTAAATTATGAAAAAAACGCACCTATTATTTAAATATTCGAACGTCAATGGAGTCTTTTTTAATTACAATTTGGATTATCATTTTTATGTGTCACATAAATATAATCTATAAATAAATTGATTTTTAAGTGTAGTTTTTAAATTTTAAGTACATATGTATATATGCGAATGTTTTGGATTTTTTTAGTGCATGAGAATCCTAGCCCTAGTGATAACCATCCCCAGTGAAAATTCAGTTCAGGATGCAATCATTGCTTGAACAGGCATGACTGATTTCAAATAAGGTAATGATCAGATTTCCACATCAGTGCATGATTCAAAACGTGGCGCTGTTGGAAGTTGTTATCCTGATTACCTGTTCAAGCTTTCTGATCTAACCCTTATTCTAACCATAACCATCGATGTATATTTAAATTCTTCTGAGAGTGATTTTATCAAATTCGACAAAGTGATAACGTTTTGAGTCTAATTGATATGGTTACTAAAAGAGGTAATTTGCCCCATATCGCAAATATCAACAAAAATAAATAAGGCGGAAGACAATTTTAATTGCATTTGAATATACTATATCTTGGCAGTTTACTTGGTTATAACTATGTTTCAAAACAAACAGAAAATGCTATTCAAATCTAATTATAACGTATGTTCGCAACGCTCGTCTTCATTCGATTAGTTATCGACATACGAAGTTGGCAACGTTGCGCAGCATTTTCAACCTACGCTATCTTTTGCCATCGTTTGAACATATTGATGTTTAAAAACAAACAAATAAGAAATTGTATTTAAATAAATGGATTCTTCCAATATTCTCCTTGTATACGAAGTTGGCACGCGTTGAGCAGAATTTTCTATCTACGTCTCTTTTGTCATCGTTTGAAGTATGTATTGGTCCTTTTAAACATACGAATGTTTGAAAAGAATCAAAAAAATGAAGTTAGATGTAAATAAAAGTATTCTTGCAATATTCTTCTAGTATACGAAGTTGACACTCGGTGACCCCCATTTTCTGCATACGTGTCTTTTGATGTTTTTTGAGAAAACGTATTCGTATGGGTAATACGATGTCACTTGTAAATTTAAAAAATATACAAATTGTGGTAGAAAAAGTACAAATTAAGGGTTTTTCAACAGGGACGCTACAAAAGTAGAGCGACAGGGACAGCAAACGACGCCATATTTCTTGCCGCTCTTTTGACATTTCTCTTCAGTAAGGTTTGCCATATACTAAAAGTAGACACGGAGAAAAACATTCAAATGTTCTCATAAGTTCTCTCAGTTTTGCCTTTTCTGTCATTATAGTTTACAAAACTGGCTCATATTTGGTATGGTAGTTAAGAATTCTGATATGTACCATAGTACCTAATATTATCAGTATATCTCTTAAGATGGTCAAGTTATATAGTTTAATGAGAATTGTAGGAGTGGTAGTTGGCCAATCACGCCCATATGAAGAATGGTCATGTGCATTTATCGTATGTATATAAATATCAATTATCAACAAAATATCTCATTCCAAACAAAAGTTATAGTCATTTAACCATTTCAATTATATGACAGGTAAACATGGAAATGGACCAATCTTGTTCATTTTCTAACTGAAATCTATTCGTAGTTCATGTATGCTTAGTGTAAAGTTTCGTTATCATTGGCGCAAAACTGTATTTACGTCGAGCTAGAATTGACTTCTGTCCCACAGTGCACTGTGCGGCGTAGTTAAATCAAAACTAATTAAAAATCCTATACAACACCATGGAAATTCCTAGAACAAAATTTAGCAGAAATGCTAATGTATTTAGGGCCGGTTTAACAGTGCTAATTTAACACATTTTGTGGGTTAACCAAAGTTTAATCTTCAATTACAGTTTTATAGTGACTTAAATTCGTCGTTTAAATCATAGAAAATGTCTATTATATGAATATGACTTAAAATTGTTTCGCATTATAAAAATTACACAAGATTGCGAGCAGTTTTAAAGCGATATTTGTTCGCTAATTTCATGGTGTAGTATAAATGGGTTGAGTCCCAAACTTTGCGAAATGCAAGGTTCTAACATGCTCCCCAATTCGTATGTCTACCACATACCAATATTTACTTATCAATAATAATTAATTCACAAAAGAAAATCTTATGAAGGATCTTGGAGTTTACATTGGTCCATAGCTGTCAATAAATCCCCATAAAGAATTTGTTTTATCTTTATAAGACGAAATCCAAAAGATCCATTCAGTTTTAAGACATTATTTATGGCTCTAGATCTATCAATTTTAGAATATTCTAGCGTCATCTGTGATCCATGCTATGGATACAAAATAAACATAATCGAATGAGTTCAAAAAAAAGCACGTTCTCAACTATTAATTTTGCATCATTCAATATTTTATTTATTAAAAAGTGTTTTATTTAAATAATAACAATAAGATCGATTTTTAAGAAATACGTGCTCTTTGTACTCCGTCAAAATTTCTAAGCGAAAAAATATCTTTTTTAACAAATTTCATAGAACCAATAAAGGCCATAATGAATGTTTCGTTGTTTGACTTTATGTAATCATTTTCGTACGATATAGATTTTAGTATGAGCCATGAACTGTGATATGCTCTTTAAATATAATCAGGGACTGTAATAGTTACGAGTAATATACAAAAAAATCAATATTAATAATTATTTTTTAGCAAAACTTTTTTTTGTTCAGTTATAACGGTTATTTTTGATTTTTAAAATTTTGCTCAGAAATAAAAGTCAAATTTTTATTTTTAAATTCAAAAATAAAAATTAAACATTAAATTTTATTTATTTTTTTTTTTTTTGTTCAAGAAAGTCAAATTTCAATTTTTATTTTTAAATTCAAAAATAAAAATTAAACATTATTTTTTTTTTTTTGTTCAAGAATAACGATTATTTTTGATTTATACTATTTTTTTACTCAAAAATAAAAATTAGGGTGCGGAGCGTTGTGCGTAATTTGTTGTGCAGCAAAAATTATGTTCTGACGATGGAAACGATTTTGGGTTATGTTAGTTAACACCTTCGATGATCCACGTTGGATTGAGGTCAGTTTTAACATTAATATGGGGCCAGTAATAGGTAAAACATGAAAACCAATTTCGTCTGCTTCCTACTAACTGGCTCTCTTTTGTCGAGAAAGTGCAGATGCTTTTTCGTTCCAGTGATTGTCTAATGGATGATAGACTGAAACGATGCCCGTCACAGTCATTATTACAAATGCTGCCTGTATATTTGGACAAAATACAATGGATTGCTTTTTAACGACTGACCGAATTTACTTCAAATTTGGACTAAAAATTGTACATTTTATATCTTTGTAACCACTAAACGAAATGGTCAAAATTTACGAACTCTTAATAATGATTAGATATATGATTGTATTTTTCTATGACTGATGTCGTATGGACAAAATTTAAGAAAGTAACTATTTGTTTTTAAAAGTATCACAACTAGGAAGGGCAGGAAATATAATGTTGCATGTTAGAAATCTATGGCTAAATTCAGAACACATGCAATATTAATATAATATTAATATTAAGTTATTTTGTAAGTTGGCAGTTGAGGTACCGATGCATTTAATAACAGTTGAGTGTTTTGAATGCAGCCAGTGCATCAATACAATCAAAATCATTGAATGCATTTAATGATGTCCGTAAGAGAAAAGTTTATTATAAAAAAATTATTGGGTGAATCGGTTCTAGTAGGATTACAATAGCATCCCAGTGCGTCATTGGAACTTTTTTGGGTCAATCTTTTCCCATGAATGGATATCTATGATACTCGCTTATGGATGTGAAGCAATGACGATTGGAACATATTCACACACAAATATTCCAATGATGTATATATCTGTATGCCCATTGGAATATATTCGTCGAAAAAAGCTCCAATTTAAAGGAACGTGAACCTTTTTTTTGTATGAGTTGTTCGGTAAACTGTAGTTCTACCCATATTTGACGAATCAGATTTGGAACTTTCTAAGAGACATACTTTGGCACAGAGAATTTCACCAAAATTATGTGTGGTAGTAGGTAATACTGAAGCGTCGGTAGCTTGATTGGTTTGTGCATTGGACCACAATCCGAAATGTTCCCCCAGGTAAACTGCATTAACCATGCATTAACGGCATTAACCACTTTGCGTACAAATGTAACACGCACAGCTCGGCCAATAACCCAAATTAGTATTACAGTCTATCCTTTCCATCGTAAGAAAATTCGCTGCACAGCAAATTGCGCACAAGTCCCGCACCCTAATTTTTATTTTTGAGTAAAAAAGTATAAATCAAAAATAACCGTTATTGTTCAGCAAAACAAAAATTTTTATTTTTTAGTTTTAAAATTAAAATTGAAATTTGATTTATATTGCTGATCAAACAAACTAAAAAATTAAAAATAATCGTTATTTTTTTTCACGTAGAAATCAAAAAATAAAAATCACTGCAGATTTCAATTCTGCATGCGAAAATGATTTATTCTGCATTCTCAAAACCTGCGTACATATTTTATAACACGTTGATTTTTTCATTAAAAAAAAAATAAGAATAACTCTTTTCGCACTGTCCGTCCACACTCTTTATTTCTTGCATTGTCGTCCGCCTGTTGCGTTATCAACTTTTACATATATATCAGGACTTCACAACTCAAAAATGTTTCTTCACATTTTTAATTTTCATTTCTTACAGCCGGTTGCATAAATATATTAGCTCGCTAAATAACAAATAAAACTTAATCTACTGTTAAGAACTATTCCCCCGGGGGGAATCTCTGGAAATTCTACATGCCTTGAAATTGGATATGATGAAGCAAATGTTGGGTTTTTTTTTAACGAGGAGTTGAAGCATAAAAGCCTGTATGTCAGTGCGAGACTTTAAGACGCTAAAACTCTCCTCTCGTCCACGCGGAACGGTGTCTAAATGCCATTGTCCGGTAGTCGCCACTAAGATGCAGTTAATGCACTTAGTGGGATACTAAACCAAGATCGGCGAGTGAAGGTTGTCAGACACCTCAGCTTTTCATCCCCACCAAAATACAGAATTGTACCTCATAACACACTTTGAGCCTTTGGTTATTCTGTTCCTATATTTGAATTAGAAGCGCATCTAGTTGCGCCAATGGATATTTTATGGAACAATTGTATCCTTTAGGATTTGCCTAGAACCCTACTGAGTCATTGGACATTTTCTTGCACAAATTTGTTCCTGTGAAAATGAATTGTACAATTATTTGTCCAATGTCGCAGTTGGGTGATGAGCAAATTTTAAAATTTTTTAATTTTTCAAACTTATTTTTCGAAAAATATGTCCATATATGGACTGGTTACTATCGAAACCAGTTGTTCCAAAAAATATTTATTTTAATATTTAATCCATGGAAATCGGATAGTTAACGTAACTGATAGTTAAAGACATACAATAGTGCAACACAAATTTTAGTTAAACAATGAGTTAAGACTTTAACTCACAGTTAAAAGTTTTATGCAACCGGCCGTTAATGAAATTGAAAAATTTGACTTAAATCAAAGAAAGTAAAGAGTGATATATAAAATCAAAGTGAGTAAACATAGAACTATAGATCAAGAATGGACTATAGATCAAGATTTATTTAATTATGAAAATTATAGGTACGAAATAGGTACGCCTTTAAATTTATATTTTTTACGTTTAACTGATCATAACTGGTCAGATTCATATAAAATTCATTGTTTATTTAAAAATATTAGTTGAAGTATTCTCAATGAAATACAAAAGAAATCAGATCGAAAACTCAAATCTGTAAAAGTTAAAACAATGTAGAAAAACACGAGAAATATGATATATTTGTTTTCTTCAGTCTTCTGTCAATTTTAAAAAACTGAGTATGAAGTCTTGATTAGAATATTGATGTCCATCGCAGTAACACTGGTGATGCCAAATCACAATACTTAAAAACAACTCTCATACAATATATTAAAACTAAATTAAGTTATATTTGTACTCACCCCAAACTGTTTAGCGTTTTCTTGGTCTGAGAGTACGTTGAAAAATATATCGCACGTGATGGAGCCACTCCAATGAGATTCGGCCCTAGTCCCTTGAATAGAGCGCGTGGGCCTTCATTTTGAACTATGTGCCTGCAAAATAAGTACAAAAAAATATTTACGTATATTCAGTAGAGCTTGAGGCTGAAATTTACGTGCCTAAGACATTGTATAATACTCATTGATTTTGCAGACGTAGATGAGATGCCACAATGAGATATTGCCATTATCTAAAAAGAAATAAATTCATAATTAGCTAAGTTTAAGTAAATAAAATCAACATAAACAATTAAAAATAAAAAGTACTACCCTACGAACACCCCCAATCACCTGTGGCTGCGGTCTTTTTCGTAAAATCGTTGTGCAAAGCTTACGACGTTGTTCAGGCCTAAGCAGTTCGGATGAACCATTCGTAGAACCGGGTGGTTCAACAAGTCGTGTCGGTGTGACGAATGCTGACGAGCTTTGTAAACGCGTTTTTACTACTTCTAAGGGACATGTTACCACAGCACCAACTGTACCAGCAGTTCTAAAAAAAAATACAAACTTTTATTATTAATACAAATAAAACTAGCTCTTAAAAGTGGAACCAATATCTATTCCGACTCAACAATTTTATAAAAACCTATACCGGATCTGAGGCGCGATTCTGTAACTACATCACTTTAATCCGTATCGCCCTAGTGCGACGATATGGTCACAGTTGTGATAGTACAAAAACATTTGTAACGGTGAAAGAAAAGCACTAAAAACCCATAAACAATGTTTATTTCTTCGTAGCTCTTGTAGCTAAGTGTGTAAAAAAAGTCAAGTTAATCAAGTCTTAAAATGTAGTCTCACAAAGTCAATCAAAATTAAGAAACATGAAAAAATGCAACAAGTGAAATGAAGAACCAGAAAAAATATTTTAATGTGTAGTCATCAGAAAATAATAAATTGCAGTGCATAGTAGTGCATACTGATTGCTTTCGACGTCTATTATTTTTAATTTTCAACATTTTTAGTTATATACTAAATTACATTTTAGTTATATACTATACTATACTAGCTCGTAAATGCCTATGTTGTATAACTCTACTCTTAGTAGGTCAGGAGTTGCAGTTTTCGAATATTTCAGTTATATTGGATATGGTATAGTACGCCCCTTTGTCTAATTATACTCACATTATACATGGTGATTGGTAAGTTATATATAATTCTGCTTCGATTTTTAGAACAACTACTTTTAAAAGTTAAGAGTTTTAGTATTTTTATAGTTTTGGTTATTTATGATGTGCCACGCCCATTTGTCCACTCATGCACTTATTCTTGGTGGCGATTATAATTATAAATATTAACTTTTGTTTTCATTTTTGTAACTCTACTCTTAGGAAGTCATGAGTTAGCGCATTTTTATGTTACATTTTATATTGGAGGTGTCACGTCCATTCATCTATTGACAACCACAACTTCGAAGTTGTAAAGGACTTCGTCTACCTAGGTACAAGCATTAACGAAGTAAAAAAAGTCAGTCTGGAGATTGCCAACAGGTGTAACTTTGGGCTCAGTAGGCAATTGAGGAGCTGAGCTCTCTCTCGACGGACAAAACTACGCTCTATAAGTCGCTCACCCTGCAATCCTCCTCTGTGGCACTGGGGCATGGACGCCGATGAGCGAGCTTTCGGAACGTTCGAGAGAAATATTCTTCGGAAAATCTATGGCCCGATATGCGTTGAAAACGAGTACAGAATTATATGGAACGACGAGCATTGATATAGTCATGCGAAAAATATTAGGGTTCTTTAGTGACCAGCTTAATCCCCCGATCTGAACCCCAAGAGAAAACCTTTGGGGTATCTTAGATCACAAAATTAAGAGGCACAGTGAGACAAACAAGCACACAATTTTTAACAGCATCCAAAATCCCTGGTATAATATTCCAAAAGAACAACTTGAATATTTAATAGATTCCATACCTCGTAGATGTGCTGCAATATTTAAAAATAATGGTTATGGTGTTGTTTTTTAATAAATATTTATGTTTTTGTATAACAATTTGAAGAGTTGATTTAGTTTTGGACACCTAAAATTTGAGATATTGTAACCAAGGCTTTAAAGAAATTTTTTACGTATGAATTGCATTGTATTATGTGTTATTTTTGTAAGTGAATAATTTACTTTATTAAAGAAAATAAAATGTTTATTCTATCTATAATTTTTTAAAGTTTTATTAATGGTAATGCAACGTAATGAGTTTGGTTGCATGGGGAAAATTACTATGTTCCCCATATAAAAAGTAAATTTTAAAAAATTTTACTTTTTTCAAAAACGCCAATTTTACAAGAGTTACACTAAAAAGGTGCAAAATGGAGCAATTCACACTTATTCACAATTAATTTATCATTGTTCCCCAGTATTTGAAATTAAAATATCGCGTGTTAATCCATGTTAATCGTATTCTAATGTGAAAAATAATTTATCTAAATCGAAAATCTAACTTTAACATGGCCGTATCCTTCCGAGCCATATTTAGTAAGAAAAATTAATGAATGTATCTCTTCTTATCTTCAATATTAATGATATGGAATATGTTACAATTTTTTCATTATAAATATACGTGAAATATTTGATATATTGGGGTGGGGCACACAAATTTAATTTTCATGTTTCTTTGGTTACATAGGAATTATAAGAAAAGTACAATACTAATATAATAAAATTAATAAATAAAAAAATAATATCTGCTTTGATTCATTACCTATCATTATACGGTGATTTTATGTCGATGTCATATAGTTGGTTTTTGGCCATAAACTTGGAATTTTTTCCCAATGTGCACCGGTGCAAATTTCCGTTAAAAATCCAGAGATTTTTTAAAAATCGAAATAGCAGATTTTTTGAATTTTATGGTCAATTTTTCGTGCGCAGTCCTTAATCATTGGTTGATATTGATGGCGTCGGTAGCTGGACTGCTAGCCGAAAGGTCCCATGATCAAATCTGGGCTGGAACTAACATCTTTTCATAGAAATATTTGTCTATACCACGCTACCTCACGACAGTCAATGGCAAACCTACGAGAGTAAAACATTTCCTAAAAAAAGCTCTCACACCGTCGCACAGTGGGGCAGGTAGTACCAAAAGTTGACGAAAACCTCAAATTATGTCACATTTAGATGTAGATTTTTAAAAGTGTGAGTGGTACCTCCCATACAACTCAAATAATTAAATTAATATATGTTGGGAATTACGGGAGCTACAGTGATGCAACTTTATAGTAGAATGTTTTTTGTTAATATAATGCAGTTCTCGAATTTCATTTTGCTAATATAATGCAATTCTCGAATTTCATTTTGCTTGGACACCCACTTGTCCAATCAAAATGAAATTCGAGAACTGCATTATATTAACGAAAAACATTCTACTATAAAGTTGCATGGTACCTCCCATATAAGAACAAATTTCAAAGGATCATATTTTGGAAATTAATAGAGCTACAGTGATGGAACTTTGTAATATACATGTTTTCGTTGATATAATTTCATCTTGATTTTATGGCGTCGGTAGCTCAAGGTTATTGCGTTGGACTGCGAGCCGAAAGGTCCCCAGTTCAAGCCTGGACTGGGGCTAACAACATCTTTTCATAGAAACATTATTCTATACCGCGCTATATATCGGCAGTAAATGGCAAACCTACGAGAGTAAAACATTGCCTATGAAAAGCTCTCACCCGCCGTTCGGATTCGGCAATAAACTGTAGGCCACACTACTTTGAGTACAAATATAACACGCACAGCTCAAAATGGTGAGAGAGCTCAGCCTATGTCTTATAGGACTGAAGCGCCAAACTATTATATTATTTTAATTATGATTGGACAAGTGGGCGTGGTACCTCCCATATAACCAAAAATTGTTGAAATTGTTAATATTAGTATAAATGGTCGGTCGCTGAAATGTGAATAACTCCGAAAAGGCAACATTTTCATTAGTGTTTTAAAAATATAATATGTCTACTAAGTAACAATATAATCAGTTTTGTCGGAGCGTTCCCGGAATGTTTTTGTTTTGATCTTTGTAAATGAAAAATGATTAAAAAAATATAAAAAAGTGAAAATGCCCTTATCTTTTGTAGGCGAATGTTGCTGTGCAAAATAATAGTAGTGCTACCGAATATGTTACAAAATCGAAATATTTTTGTAAAGTTGGTGAATTTAAAGCATGTATTTGTATTAGAAAGTTTAATTGGAACAAAATTGTAAAATATTTGATATATATTGTATTGATTTGATTGAATATAGTATCTACAAAACGTTGTTCTAGTGATACCAAAAAATCCTAAAAACTATAACCTGGACTTGTTTTAAGTTAACATATGATTTGAGTAACTTATTCTATGGCAGACATCAAAGTAAATAAAAGTCTTAGTATGCAAATCAGTATATTAGTGCGGTCAGTATATTATGGCAGGAGTGAATAGAGGTTGTCCTCAAGGAGGCGTTCTCTCCCCCCTGCTCTGGTGTATGCTGAGGAATTTTTGGGAAGACATGGGGACTATCGCCGAGCAAAACCTTATGGATTTACACGGCAATGATAAGACCGATGATATCATATGCATCGGTAGTCTGGTGGAACAAGCTGTCGCGTGACAACTAGTCTTGCCAAGATTCAGAGAACCGTGTGTCTGGGTGTTACGGGTGACTTTCCCACTACACCTGGTCCAGCACTGAATGCAATCTTAAACCTACCACCACTTGACATCTTCATCAGAGGCGAAGCCATGACAGGCGGCTGGAGACTAAAACGAGGTGGTTTCTGGTTTAATGTTCCCTGGAATATCTCTGACATTGCACTTGACACTCCATTAGACACCTGTCTACTGGAGATGCCCTCTGATGCAATGATAACAGAAATATTACCAAGACGAAATTTTGAGGTCTGCCAACCTGACATTCAAGACTGGCTAACGCCTGACTGTGAGCCAGGTAGAGGGTCACACCGCATTTTCACAGACGGCTCCAGAACCGATCAGGGATCTGGTGCTGGAGTGTTTGTGGAACCGGATGACCGCAGACTTCACTTCGCCTTAGGCGACAATGCCTCGGTATTTCAAGCCGAAGTCTATGCTATACTTATGGCTATGGACTACATTGCGGATAATAGATGGCAGAACAGGGCTATATCAGTTTGCAGCGATAGTCAGGCTGCTCTTATGGCTTTGAACAACCAGGTCATCACATCCAAAATTGTACGTCAATGCAGATCACGTCTCAATTGTGTTGGTAAATACAATACACTGAAACTGATTTGGGTGCCGGGCCATAAAGGAGTTTCGGGCAATGAAACATCTGACGAACTAGCACGTGCTGGATCTGAGGATAATCCATTTGGACCAGAACCTGTGCTTGGACTACCTGCATCTACGGGAAAATTCGTCATCATCTCTTGGGTCGCCTCCGCACACAAGAGCAGATGGCTGAATGAGACGAAATGCAGATTCTCCAAGCTCATGACACCGACGATAACCAAAATATCGGCCTCGTTTCTACTTTCCTTAAGTAGAAAGGAGTGCAGAAAACTGACGGGACTTCTAACGGGACACAACGCATGTGAAAAACACATGAACGCAATCGGCCTGGCCGAAAGCGCCCTATGTTCTGCCTGCTACGAAGAAACTGGCACCACAGAGCACTATCTCTGTGATTGTCCAGCATTTTCTAGAATTAGAAGGCAGATCTATGGCACAGACGTGATGAGAGAGGATCAGCTTCACTCTCTATCACACAATAACCTTCTTAGATTCAATAATGAATCTAAGAAGTATCGTTAAAAACCAGGGAACTGGGTCACAGCACAATGAATATAACCCTGTCTGAGTGCTGTGGCTCTATTTTTTATCCCACATTAAAAAAAATGCAAATCGATAGATTAAACATTAACAACTCATAGAATAACTTTTTCTTGGAGAAGAACTCAAATAAAATTTTAGACGTAGCAAAATATTACAAGAAATCATAAGTTTCCTCATGACTATTCGTCTGTATCATTAGTGTAATTTTTTATTGTCTAATAGCTAAAATATGCACTGTGTCCCAGTATTCCAAAAACTTTATTAAACAATTTTTTAATTTATTAAACAATAGAAAATAGCCATATATTTGCACAAACCAGACATATAGTCATGAAGAAACTAATAATTTTCTGAAATATTTTACATTTATTATTAATTTATTTGTGATCTTCTCCTAGAAAAAAGTTATTCTATGAGTTGTTCTTTAATGGTTAATCAGTAACTTTATAAAAATATTTCGATTTTGTAACATATTCTGTAGCACTACTATTATTTTGCACAGCAGCATTCAAGACTCGCCTTCAAAAGTTAAGGTAATTTTTTGAAATGTGTTAAAAATATGAAAGAATTATACGTCATTTTAATCAGAAATATCCAATATATGTAAATAATAAAAATACTTTGTAGTTCTTAAAAAAAAGGCGATCGAAAAGACGATAACATAATTTATTGGTGGCTACAACTATTTTTATGCGCATAGTTGTATATATATATTTTATATACTTTGTTTAAAACAGATTTAACTTCTCTATTGCTTATTGACTCACACCACTTTTGTGATTTTTTTAGGTATTTTTTTTAAATTTAAAACTTCTAATGTCTGAAATCTTGATGTTTCACCATTTTCTAAATTTCATATAATTATGAGATAGTGTTGAGAAAATATGATTTTTTTTTTTTTTTTTTTTGATTTAATATGGAATTCCAGATAGACATTCATGAATTACATATAATGAATTCATCAAATATGTTATCGTGATAAGTTTGTGAAATCATTTGATGGATTCACTATGCTGAAATTTTAAATATCATCAATTAAATTTAAATATAAATTCAATATGATTTCACCATCTGAAAATCATTTCATGTACAAAAAGTGAGTCCATATTTCATTTATTTTATTTCTGCATATTGAAAAATCAAACAGAGCTCAATCTATGACTTAAATATGATAAACAAATAAATAATGATATCAAATTTAAATCATATATTTACCATATCATGATTTTCATACAAACAAATTTTGGTAGGCATTTAAATAATTGTTAAAGATAGAAAAAATTTGTTAAAATGCATGTCATTGACTCAAAAAAGGTACTATTAATTATGAAGAGTATTTCGATAGTTTTAAATAAGTAAATATAATATCCATAGGTGAATTCACAGATCAGGCATGTGAATGTTCAGCATAGTGAAAACATATCTTGCCCATCAACTGCTACGAAAACAACATACAGAAGTCGAATGCACATTATACAAATTATGCGAAAATTACGAATATATAAATTAATTTTTTTAAAGTAAAATAAGGAATATATGACAAATAAAATCACATTATGATGTTCAAATGAGCCAAAAATTAGCTTGTAGCGAAACAAATTTTTTGAGTAATGATTGAGGGGAATATGAGGTTTATAAAAACACAGTTTAATGTGATTCAAATATGAAAACATATTGTGTTTTTGCAATCATACATCGAAGTGTATAAATGTTTTAATATTTTCAAACTTTTGATTTTACTGCATGAAATACATATTTGAATTGAATTTTATCTCATTTTGCTTATATCCATTGACTCAATCATTTTTATAAATACTGGCTCATATCGTCACTATCATGCCAAAAGCAAGAATGTGTAATTTTTGACATTTTGCGTTTTTTTACATTTCTGAATGTAGTTTTTCCTTAAGTATACTGTACCAAAATCGCATATCGTTTTGTTGGATATTTCTAGCAGCAAAAGACAAAACCAAAAGGGAAAATTTGAAAAATTTAAAATCTTGTCATGCCAAAAGGGCGAATCTTTTCTTTTTTGCCATAACTTTTTATTGGTATAAGATAAAATAGTGGACAGTAAAGACATTTATTGTTCGTTTTTAAAGCACTTATCGATCTGCATCATTAATTAAAAATATTTTGCCAAACATTAAATTGTCATTTATGTATTTGCAGGAAAAAATGTTAAGCAAATTATTTTTAATTTATAAAAATTAAAAAGATTCGCTCTTTTGGCATGACAAGATTTTCAATTTTTCGAATTTTTGTTATTTGCAAAAAAACTATTATTAATTAATGATGCAGATCGATAGCTACAATAAATGCCTTTAAACCCCTATTATATCTCACATCAATAAAAAGTTATGGCGAAAAAGAAAAGATTCGCCCTTTGGAATGACAAGACTTTCAATTTTTCGAATTTTTGTTATTTGCAAGAAAATATTTTTAAATAATGATACAGATCGATAGGTGCTTTAAAAGCAAACAATAAATGCCCTTACACCACTATTTTATCTCGTATCAATAAAAAGTTCTGGTGAAAAATAAAAGATTCGCCCTTTTAGCAGGACAAGATTTTCAATTTTTCCAATTTCTTCGTGTTTTTGCTATAACTTTTTATTGATGCAAAATAAAATAGTAGTTTAAAGGTATTAATTATCTGTTTTTGAAGCACCTATCGATTGGCATCATTACATCCTGACCAAAACGGTAATATAGTAATGTAAAGGCATTAATTGTTTGTTTTTAAAGCACCTATCGATTGGCATCATTACATTGCAAATTAATGTTTCGCAAAATATTTAAAAAAAATAATGATGCAAATAGATAGGTGCTTTAAAAACAAACAATTAATGCCTTTACATTACTATATTACCGTTTTGGTCAGGATATATCCTCACAAAATCCACATTTATAATTCAGTAAGTTGTCCAAATCCAAAGATATTTTATATACTTTATAATAATTCACGAATAAACCAAAATAACAGGAAATATTGAAAAAAAAAAATTTTGCTAATTTTTAAAGGACTTCAAACTTTAAAATTTGATTTCCCAACATTTTTAAAAATGTACATTCGCCCATTTCTCATGACAGTGTTCCATCATAAGCGACATACCGGTGCAGATATTTTATGTAGATATTATGTAAATTTGTTGTATGTTTGTATATTTGGGAATGACCCTTAACGATTATCTGTTAATTGAGAAGTTGTTAATTATAAGACTAATAATATTAAGCAATTAATAATATGTTTTATTCTTACCCGCCTGCAACCAAATGTATGAGTGTATCACGTTCTCTTTGGGTCATAATCACAGCCTTTTAGCAAGCTAAGACCTTCTTATGAATAGGTCAGCAACTAGTGCAGACAATAAATTCTTCTAGATATAATTCTCGACGATCGCGGGTCCCGGTAATACTTCAATCCTCGAACTTGAAAGTCCAAGGATATAATTCAAAACGTAATGAGTGGCAATATAAAAATAAACTTTGTTTAGAAACCACAAAATTGAATTGATGAATAAAACTTAGTTAAAGCTGTAGACTATTGCGTAAAACAAAAAAAATCGCTGTAAATTAAGATTAATTGTATTTAGAACTCAAGACACTTTTGGGAACATGCTAAACTGCGCGTTATGCAATTATCGTTTCAGTCTATGGACTGTTCACAAAAAAACTATTGTGTTAGGTCCGGATTGTATTTCTTTTGATTAATTTTTAAGAAATATGATACTAGCATTCTGGTGCGTATGTTATAAAATAATATATAAAATTTCCGAAATTCACTTTAATTCTCCAACGCATTTAATTAGATATTACATTCTGTATCAATATATATCATACATATGCATTTTTAATATTAAAATGCGTTTGCTAATGTGAAATATATTGGGGTTGAAATCGTCAAACGTAGTTTATTTTAATTTGTCCACGGCCGAATCTTTTTCTAAAATGATTTTCGTTTATTTTTTTCTTAAAAAATTGATTGTCAATCGTTTTCCTATTCAAAGTTCATTTTGCGCGACATTCATCATATTTTTGTTATTATCTTTTTATACCTTGCCAAGATTAGTAACCAGTATTGCCAACTCCCTGTTTTCCTGATATCATACCATTTTATTTCGGGAAAATAATCTCGCATGCCAGTACATGCCAAATATCCCAGTAAGAACAATGCTGGGCTCTAATCACGTCCCAAGTAATAATGCCAATCAGTAATTGGCCAGTAACTTGTAACTTTTACTAGAAGCACACTAGTTTCTAGCCACTAAAACTATCTAGGAACTTGCCAGTGGTGTCACGCTAGTTCCAGGTGGGGATTGGATAGTTAAACTTCCCAGTTCCTAGATAGTTTTTTAGTACGTAAACTAGTCCTTTACTAGTCAATATATAAAATTCTTTAAATATTACAAAAAAAAAAACAAATATTGATTACTTTGGTGTTACTTAAAATAAGCAAATTCATACAAATTAAATATAAATATATATATATATATATATATATATACAAATATATGTATATATATATATATATATATATACAAATATATATATGCATTTTATATTAATATATACAAATTACAAATTATACCAATATAAACGGATGGAAAATAATTTTTTGAATATGTTTGAATGTAATTATAATGTAATTCGAAATCACCATATAAATAAAAATGTAATTTAAAAAACGGAATATTGCGTAAACGGAATATTGTGTAAAGAAGTTATTAGCACTAAATATACTTTTTTACATGAAAATTAAATGTAAACATTAATATGTTTACAAGTAAATAAAATGTTTTTCACGTTCAAACATATATATGTTTGCAAGAACGCCGAAAATTATTCATTCTGAACATAAATATGTTTTAATGATAACAAAAATATGTTGGGCTGTTATTATAATAATGTTTGGCAATGAAATAATATTTTTGTTTGCATAAAGCTCCAAAGATATATGTAATGCCTGCAAAAATATGTTTGGCAGAGCCCTTTTTTTTGCAGCGTGTATATAAATAATACAAGAACAACGCAAAAAAGGCATTATTTGGCTTTAAAAAAAAAAAGATTCTAACAAAAATAGTAAATGTAAAATGATTACGTTTTATTTTTTAATTTTTTGATAACTAGAAAGTAGCTAGTTTTCAAGACGTTTTCCTAGCCAGTTTAGCACCATTATAGCCAGTCTACAAAGTAGCTAGAATTCTAGTGGTTTTCTTATATAGTTTTCCTTCTTACAGCCCCAGCAAAACCCCACCCGACAGTAGCCAGTAATACGCAAGTTTTTCTATCCAGTGCAGCCCTGTCATTTTCTGACTAGAAACTAGACAGAAAATGGGCTTGTCTAGTAAATTGTTACTTGGGGTATGACGATATCGTTTAGTCGATAGTTTTAATTAAGCAAAAACTATAGCATTTTATGACTATCGTTTAAACGACGATCGTTTTTAAGTTACGTGATGACAGCCCAGGTCATATGAGCAATAATATTACTAATGTTGTTATGACATTGGCTTAAAAAAAGTACACGAATTGACTAGTATTGTGTGAATGAAAATGCAATTGAAAAAAATTAGTAAACTTTTTTACTTTCGAGCATAGTATATTTGTCTCCTTTTAATACAATTTGCTGGATACTTTTTAAGCATGAAAAAAAGCAAGTGTCATAACACAGACTGTGGCAGTGACAAGCAGTGCAGTTAAAATAATTTTAAATAAAAATGCATTTAAATTTAAAACATAGCTTTTGGTTTTTCATTGGCTGCATTCAGCGACCTCAGCAGTTGTGGAGCTGTTGAGCAATTTGAGCTTGAATGGCATGCTACCCTCAACATGTTTAGTGAGCGTTCGCCATTTTTGCCAGCATGAAATTTTTACTCTACATTGCGCTGCCTTTGTTATCGATGACATTCGATGACATTTTAACTCAAATATTTATAAACAAAAATGGAATTTAGATTGGAAAATATGTTTTCAATCAATTAATGAGTTGTATGTAACTTTAATAAAATATTAATAATAAATTAATTTGTTAATTGACAGCTGAGATAGCGGTGCATTCAGTAACAGTGAGCGATTTCACTGAGCAGTTTCACAACTGCTGAGATCGGTGAATGCAGCCATTATTACCCAATATGGGACTATGGGGGCGATTATCACAAGGCAACGTGTCTGAGTGCTTCAACATGGCGAAGCCAGCGCAATCCTTGTCGGTGTCGTCTCAAGTCAACTCACTGGTCACCAGAATTGACAAATTGTCAAATGGTGACACCTCCACTTCGGTGGAAGTCCTCCTCGTGGAAGTCCCTGGAAACGGCGCTCTACACCACCCGGTGTAGAAGTCGGCTAAAGTGAGTGGCGAGCATCTCCCTCAGAGTGAGGGTTCGTGCGTTGGGTTTGGGTCCCACCACGGAAAAAACCTATGCGCCCAATGAAAACAAAAAAGAAGCCTCGGATAACGACCGATTACAACGATGACGACCCACGCAAACGTTTTAAGGACCATGATTTACGGATATGCACCTGGAATGTCCGGACCCTTTATAGGGAAGGTGCCTCTATCCAGCTGGCAGATGTCCTCGAAAAATATAAGGCTGACATCACCGCTATCCAGGAGATGCGATGGACGGGACAGGGCTGTTCGAAACAAGCGTCCTGTGATATCTACTACAGCTGCCATGCGGAGAGACACGAATTTGGATGTGGATTTGTGGTCGGCAAGAGACTCCGCCACCTTGTCTCTAGGTTCACGCCCGTGGACGAAAGGCTGGCAACAATCCGCATCAAGGCTAAATATTTCCATATCAGCCTAATTTGTGCACACGCTCCGACGAACGAGAAAGATGACGAGACAAAAGAGCGCTTCTACGAGCGCCTAGACAACGCATACGAGCGCTGCCCCCGCCACGATATCAAAATCGTGCTAGGCGATTTTAACGCCAAGGTGGGCAGAGAAGCCATCTATTGTCCCACAATCGGAAAATTTAGCCTCCATGCCAACACCTCCGATAACGGAACGAGGCTAATCGACTTCGCCGCAGCACGAAACATGGTAGTTAGTAGCACTAGATTCGAACATTTCGATATCCACAAGGCCACATGGTTGTCGCCCGATCAAAAAACTCGAAATCAAATTGATCACGTTGTGATTGACGGAAGGCACGCTTCAAGCGTGATGGACGTACGCACAATCCGAGGTGCCAATATGGACTCGGATCATTACCTTGTAGCAGCCAAGGTCCGCACACGCTTAAACGCTGCGAAGAACGTACGGAACCAAACGCAGAGAAAGCTAGACGTCGGAAAGCTGCAATCACAACAGACAACGCAAGCCTTTTCCACTCGACTCTCACACCTGCTTAGACAAAGCACTCCTCCTCTCGATGATATAAGCGCGCAGTGGAATCATATCTCCTGCTCTATGCGTACGGCTGCCGAAGAGGTGCTTGGATTCCAACGCCCCCTGAGGAATCAGTGGTATGACCAAGAGTGTCGCGCGGCCACTGCAGAGAAAGACGCTGCGTACAAATCCACCCTGCAGTCAGTAGCTACGCGAGCTGCGAAGGAGCGATACAAAGAGAAGAGGAGGGAAGAGAGACGTCTTTTCAGGCGTAAAAAAAGCGAGGCAGAAAGACGTGAGTGTGAGGAGATTGAGATGCATGGGGACAGGAATGAGGCTCGAAAATTCTTCGAGAAAATAAGACGCCTAGCCGGAGGTTCGAAATCCGGAGCCTCTTCCTGTAAAGATGAGAACGGAAATCTAGTGACAGATATCCAGAGCACACTGAAAATATGGAGGGATCACTTCTCTAAACTGCTGACCGGTGATGATGACCTCAATTCCACCGATAGAGAAGCAAACCCGGCAACCCCAGTACTTGATGACGACGTTGAGATTCCGCCACCCGACCATGACGAGGTCAGAACAGCCATTGCTCGGCTGAAAAACAACAAAGCCGCAGGTGCTGATGGCCTGCCTGCAGAATTGTTTAAGACCGGAGGCGAAGAGCTAATAGAGAGCATGCACGAGCTCGTAAGCAGAATATGGTCGGATGAAAGCATGCCAAGTGACTGGAACCTCAGTGTACTCTGCCCAATCCTTAAGAAAGGGGATCCCACTATCTGCGCCAACTACCGTGGGATCAGCCTACTCAATATCGCATACAAGGTTCTATCGAGCGTATTATGTGAAAGACTGAAGCCCATCGTCAACAGACTGATTGGACCTTATCAGTGCGGCTTCAGACCTGGAAAGTCCACCATAGACCAGATTTTCACATTGCGCCTAATCCAGGAAAAGACCCTAGAAAAACAGATCGACACCTACCACCTATTAGTCGACTATAAAGCCGCCTTCGACACTCCGATAAGGGAACGATTATACGCCGCAATGTCTGAGTTCGGTATACCTGCGAAACTTATAAGGCTTTGCAGGATGACCCTGAGCAACACACGTTGCTCAGTGAGAATAGGAAAAGACCTCTCCGAGCCATTTCATACCGAACGAGGTTTCAGACAGGGTGACTCCCTATCGTGCGACTTTTTTAACTTATTGATGGAGAAAATAGTTCGAGCTGCCGAACTCCGTCAAAGCGGCACTATCCTCAACAAAAGTGTCATGCTGCTCGCATATGCCGACGATATTGATATCATTGGCAGGAGCACACGAGCAGTCAGCGCAGCATTCTCCAGATTGGAGAAAGAGTCGCGTCGAATGGGTCTAGCGGTGAACGAGGACAAGACGAAGTTCCTTGTGTCAACAAGCAAAAAAGAGTCCGTGCGTCTTGGACAAAAAGCTGATTTTGACACCCACAAGTTCGACATTGTGAAGGACTTCGTCTATCTGGGATCCAGCGTAAACAGCAACAACGACGTCAGCCTGGAGATCAAACGGAGAATAACTCTTGCCAACAGGTGCTACTTTGGGCTCAGTAGGCAATTGAGAAGCAGAGCCCTCTCTCGCCGGACAAAAATAACGCTCTACAAGTCACTCATCATGCCCGTCCTACTTTATGGTGCAGAAACATGGACGCTGGCCACCACCGATGAGAGAGTACTGGGAGCGTTCGAGAGAAAGATTCTCCGTAAAATCTTTGGCCCTATCTGCTTTGCTAACGAGTATCGAATCAGGATGAACCACGAGCTGTATGAGATATTCGACGACATTGACATAGTCAAGCGCATCAAGATCCAGCGGCTTCGCTGGCTAGGTCATGTCGAACGAATGGATGAAAACACTCCAGCCAAGAAGGTGCTTGAATCGAAACTCGAAGGTGGACAGCGTAGAAGAGGGCGTCCAAATCTGCGTTGGAAAGACCAAGTTGAGGACAACCTGGCAACGCTTGGTATTTCTAACTGGCGTCAGCGCGCGCAAAGCAGATCCGACTGGCGCGGCTTCATCTCAGCGGCCAAAACCGACCCACGGTTGTAAGGGCCATTTAAGTAAGTAAGTATGTCACAGCAGTGTCGCCAGATGAAATTACCTCAAGAATTCTCATTTTACCACAACAAATTCTCACAAATTACCACAGAGGATATTTACCACAATTTCCCTCAAATTACCACAAAGTACCAAAAAATCCTATATTTACCACAAAATACTACATTTACCTCAAGTTCTTATATGCATTTAATCAAAATATTAAAACTTATGTAGAGGTTGGAGAAATTCTTTTACAATTCTCTTTCGTAGTCGTTTTTAATATTCTTTTATTTTGAGCCATACCCAAGTAACAATTAGTTGTTTAATATGGATGGTTAAGGGTTGTGGGATTGCTTGTCCAATTTGTTATTAAACCGATAATGCTGTACAAGCAACTCTCAAACCTAATTCAAACCCTTATGCAATCTTTTTGGCGTAATTAAACAGCTAACGAAGTATCAATAAGAAGACTTTATCCTGCTTATTGTACAGCCCTACTACAGCTAATGTTATTTAAATATGCAAATTTCCCAGAAAAAATGTGTATCAATAGCTCAGGTGGTCAATAGCTCCTAACTTTTGTGTACCGGTTCAAATCTCAGCGGTGCCAAATTTTTTTATTATTTTTTTTATTAAAAAACATTTTTTTTTTTAAGACAAATATGCAACTTCAACAATAAATATGCAACAGTATTACTATTATTTGTATTTTATTTATTTAAAAATAATTTCTTAATTTTACCATTTTGCGGAATTGAACCTGGGTCTTTTTCATTTCATGAAATTGAAGGTCACATCATATATATACACATCATATATTTTATTTTAGGGATAATGAAATATGGTTTCGTTTTTTTATAGTTTTCGTGTATTGTGGAAATTTGCATAAAAATATATGAAGCGTCAAACAGATAATGTTTAAAAATGTACGTCATTATTTAAACGATGCAAGGGAACTATTATGATAGTTAATATTGCTATCGAAAAGTGATTCCTGATGAATGAAAAGTTTCCAAGTCTTCTTGCATGGCCTGTGTGGAGTTATCTTTATCGGACCACTCGCAACTACTTGAACGCAGAAGGGGGTTGCAAGGCGTCAGCACACAATTCATAACTCCACAATTATGACATAGTCATCCCCATAACACTACTACACACCCACCCTTACTGGATGATTGTATTATTTTCGTGAAAGTCGAAAATGTTTCTTATTTTCTATCAAACACATTGACATAATGTTTTTTGACGTTTTGAAGCTCTATATTAGCAAGTTAACAGGTCTATTCCAGATAGCTGCCATTACGCTGTAGTTGTGCTTGCTGGATAAGGGTTCGTAGACAGTTGGTTTAATATGATATAACAGCTTTCTGTATATAAGCTTTATTAAAGCAGGATAAGGTATTTAAAAACTTTTTATATAGCTAGCTCTATAATAGTTGTAATTTTAACTAAAACTGCTTGCTACAGCTAGCTGTATGAAATGCCATTGTAAGAGCTTTATCAAGACATTTTATCCAGCTAATGGTTACTTGGGTACGCTGTAGTTGTGCTTTCTGGATAAGGGTTTGTAGACAGTTGGTTTAATATGATATAACAACTTTCTGTATATCGGTTTAGAAAATGTTTTATTATGAGCAATTGAAGCTAACTGTTCAATAGATGTAACTAAGCTTTATTATAGCAGGATAAGGTATTTAAAAACTCTGTATATAGCTAGCTTTATAAATGTTGTAATTTTAACAAAAACTAGTATACTACACTAAGAAAACAGAATGTTTATGAGAGTGTTGCTGCAACTAAAATACTTCTCGCTTTAACAATTTCTATAGCGGGAAATACAAATAAATTTGCCGCAAAAGTTTAAATAATTTGTAAACATCACACATTTTGTTTTATTTCTTAGATGTTTCTTATAAACATCACGAAAAATGTCATATTTGTGGTAAATTCACTGCAACTACTAGAGAAATAGGTACACGCTTCAAAAAAGGGCTCTCTCAAACATAATTTTGCAGGCATTAACATGTATGTTTGAAATTTTATGTAAACATAATATATAATTGACTGATAAATCATTTGTAAACAGGGTTGTATTGAGGCTTGAACAGTGTTGTAATGAGCTCTGACTTACATTATAATATCACGGAAACATTTTAATGTTGCCCCTTAAAATGGTGTATGTTCTAACGGAACCATAATAATTACTTCATACAAACAAAATAAATATTTGAACCGAAACATAAATATGTTCAAATTAAAACATGATTTTGAACGACCTGAAAATAAATATGTTTCCAGTGAAACATATCAGTTGTTTCAGTTCAAAAAGTAGTATGTTTGCATAGAAACATATTTAAATATTTTTGGAAAAAAATCCTGAAAATAAAATAGAAATAAACTGTTTTTTTTTTATTTATTTTTATTAAAAATCTTTAAACATGCACAGTAGAAAATTATAATAAGAGAATTCATATACAAATTTTTAAATGCATAAATGAATAATTGATTTTTTCGCATTTTTGAAAGTTTGAAATTATCAATTAATTTGTTTCTATAAAACAAAATAAAAATGCGGAGAATTCTCTGACAAGATTACATCCATTCTTATTTCTAACCAGTGGTTCGCTTTGAACACATTTTCAAAAAATAACTTGTCAATGGAAATTGTTCTTGGCCAGTTAAACTTTAAGGCTCTAGTTTAGAAAGTAGCTAGTTTTGAAGACGTTTTCCTAGCCAGTTTAGCCACATCATAGCCAGTCTAGGAAGTAGCTAGTTTTCAAAAAGTATTCCTAGCCTGTTTCGCCACATCATACCCAGTCTAGAAAGTAGCTAGTTTTCAAGACGTTTACCTAGCCTGTTTAGCACCATTATAGCCAGCCTAGAAAGTAGCTAGAATTCAAGTGGTTTTCTTATATAGTTTTGCCTTCTTACAGCCCCAGCAAAACCCCACCAAAAAGTAGCCAATAATACGCAAGTTTTTCTATCCAGTGCAGCCTTGTCATTTTCTGACTAGAAACTAGACAGAAAATTGGCTTGTCTAGTAAATTGTTACTTGGGGTATGACGATATCGTTTACCCCGTGTGTTCTCAGCTCAGCTCAGCTCGAAGTATTCTGAACTGTGAAATGCAACCATGTTGTGTCAGTTCAACTGTTTTCTTTTTCAACATAATTTTATTCAGAGAGATTTTTTCTTTTCGCTTTTCGCTTTCGTTTTCTATCTCTCGACGAAAATGGCGCCTTTTTTTCAAAAAGAATCAGCAGTCGTCGAGGTAAGAGCAAAAAATTGCTTACATTTTTAATTTATATAAAATATAATTAAACATATAAATATTAATTTATTTTATATTTGTTAATATTATTATTTAATAATTCATTTTTTTGCAGTATCCAGAATAATTTGCAATAATTTGTCCTGCGTCAGCCGTGTGTCTTGCGCCCGCCTTGTTCAGGTAAGCTAATTTGTATTAAATTTAATATTTTATAAATTGCCAGTGGCATTATTATTGTCACTGGTCAATAACTTCAAATAGATGAAGTTTTCATTAAAAACACCATTTTTTACAGATTTCGTGGTTTAGCTGTTCAGCTCGAGGTGCCGTCCATCAGTGCGTGTGTGTCCTGCGTCTGCCGTATGTCTAGCGCCCGCCTTGTTCAGGTAAGCTAATTTGTATTAAATTTAATATTTTATAACTTGCCAGTGGCATTATTTATGTCACTGGTCAATAACTTCAAATAGATGAAGTTTTTATTAACAACACCATTTTTTACAGATTTCGTGGTGATTTTTAGCTGTTCAGCTCGAGGTGCCGTCCATCAGTGCGTGTGTGTGCCATTGTATCCTGCGTCCGCCGTGTGTCTTGCGCCCGCCTTGTTCAGGTAAGCTAATTTGTATTAAATTTAATATTTTATAAATTGCCAGTGGCATTATTTATGTCACAAATAGATGAAGTTTTTATTAACAACACCATTTTTTACAGATTTCGTGGTGATTTTTAGCTGTTCAGCTCGAGGTGCCGTCCATCAGTGCGTGTGTGTGCCATTGTGTCCTGCGTCCGCCGTGTGTCTTGCGCCCGCCTTATTCAGGTAAGCTAATTTGTATTAAATTTAATATTTTATAAATTTCCAGTGGCATTATTATTGTTACTGGTCAATAACTTCAAATAGATGAAGTTTTCATTAACAACACCATTTTTTACAGATTTCGTGGTGATTTTTAGCTATTCAGCTCGAGGTGCCGTCCATCAGTGCGTGTGTGTGCCATTGTGTCTTGCGTCCGCCGTGTGTCTTGCGCCCGCCGTGTGTCTTGGGCCCGCCTTGTGTCCTGTGTTCCTATAGTGTCTTGGTAAGTTAATTGATTCAATTTTTAAGCTTCAATATTAAATTTTGAATCACAAATTTTGTAGATTTAAAAACGTTAACTGTATACATATTAAATAGAAGAATACAATACATACATATTGAAATTTTAAAGACACACGGATTGAAAAGATTTTTTTAAATATTTTTTTATGTTATTAAAAAGTTATACGAATTTACAATACATGTATTAGGAATGAAGTGTAATTAATTTGTAATCGAAATTGAGTTTATTTTTGTTCAGATTGTAATAACGTTTAATTATGTGTAATAAATATTATATTGTCTAGCAGAATCTGTCAAATTTATCATAAATTATGTTTCAAAGAAAGCATAAAATTTTAATACTTGGCAGTTTACTTGGTAAAAACTACATATGTTTCAAAACAAACAGAAAATAATATTATATTTAAATAAACGTATGTTCGGTAAGTTATCGACAGACGTAGCTGATAATGTTAAGCAGCATTTTCTACCTATGTCTCTTTTGCCATCGTTTGAACATATTGACTTTTAAAAACGACCAACAAAACTAAATTAATTTTAAATAAATGTATTCTTGCGTTTGAAGTTTGATTGGGTCCTTTTAAACATACTGATGTTTGAAAACAAACAAAAAATAAAATTTAATGTCATTAAAAGTATTCTGCAAGATTCTTGTATACAAAGTTGACACTCGGTGACATGCATTTTCATGTCAAAATGGTTGACTTATTGGACTGACTTTCATGTAGTCGAGACACCAATTCTATATAAAATTTGTGGGAGCACTTAAAAATGATGATAAGCCAGAATAAAGTGGGAATTTTAATTTCAATAATTTAATTAGATTTAATGAAAGTAATGAAAATGAAACAATTAGTAAACATTTTTTTTTTTGGGCTAGTTGTAACCGATCACAACAAATTATACATTTTCACTATGATGCATTGCTTCTCGAATTCCATCATTTGTGACATCGGCAAGTGTTTCCTTGTGCATATGCTGCGATGGGTATTTTAACTACGCTCTATGTACCAATTATCCAATTAATACGGATTAAACTATGTACCGCCGTTGCACAGTTATCTTCAAAATCGATGTCGAGACACACTCTTCAAGGAACACATTTTTCTTCTTCTACGCCATCGTGAAGCCATTTGCATAATACCCAGTACCCAGTATCAATCCTATATGCACTAAGAAAACAAAGATGTTTACCAGAATATCACAACCCTAAATATCAAAATATTTACCAAGTATTCAAATCGTCTTTCATCTTACAAATAGGAAGATTGATAAGGAAACCCTGGAAAAGGTACTCCGTTGAACTCGCGGAGTAATTTGAGTAATTGAAATAAAAGGAATCAATTTTAGAATTAATTTAGTATCCTTGTTTTACATCGACATCGCTTTTAATAAGCCTTCGACGTAAAACTTTACGACTTAAAACATTTTTGCAGATGAAAAAGGTCATGTGGCGTTGCTGTTAGCAAAGGTGTACTCTGAAAATAAACCATTTTCTATCACGTGTTGAAAATTTAAATTAGTAATATTTATTTTCACTTTTACCATTACTTGTAAATCTTACAAAAATGACACGTCATGACACTTTGATTCATTCCATTATTTTCTGCTGTGTTAGCGTTTGCATTACATTAAGTAAATATTTGTAAATATAACAAATATTAGTTGTAGACCGTATATTAACAAATATTTTGTTTTGTTACTTTAAATCGGCTTTTTGTTAATATCACGAAAGGTATTGCAGTTCACTGTAAATTTATAAAATTCAGTATAAATTTAGTCCAATTTGCACCTACCCTATAATAATATTACACCGACTTCTACACTAAGAAAACCAAGACGATTTCCAGAAATATCACAGCCCCAAATATCAAAATTTCAACAGATAGTTACAGCAAGACTTTCTTAAACAGCTTGTTTTCTTAGTGTACATAATTATTTAATTACATTTTTTTGTTTGTACTTATTGTAATTCATAATTTTTGATAATTTGTGTAAAATCAGTTTCAGCAATTTTGCGTCTTCTACTTCGGTTTAATTTATATATAAAATGAGGAGAAGTAAAGCAGTTCGTGCTGCGGCTGATGCTATTTTAGAGCTGTATGATGGTAGTATGATGGTAGTTGTATTAATGAAATTGACAACCAAACCATAGAAGTATAACCTCAAGAGCTTTAAATAAGCTCCTAAAAATTTTGGGAAACTGCGCACCAAATTTAAACTTGCCAAAAACAAGTAAAACAATAAAGGAGACTCCTGTAAAAGCTACCGTTGTTGATATGGACAGCGGAGAATACGTGCATTATGGTTTGCATCGTGGCTTAATTGACTTCCTTCAAAAAAATGACAGTGTAGTTATAGAAATAGATTTTAATGTGGATGGGTTACCGCTGGAAAAAAGTTCCAAAAGCCAAATATGGCCTATTTTAGCGAATGTGGTTGGAAGTGGTGATGTATTTTGGTCGGTGTATATTCCGGATATGAAAAACCTATAAATTGTGATAATTATTTAAGAGAATTCGTGCAGGAATTGAAAGAACTATGTACTAATGGGCTCGTAATTGAGTCAAAAAAGTATAGTATCCGGCCAAGAGCATTAATTTTCGATGCACCGGCAAAAACATTTGCAACACATGTAAAAAGCCATACAGGATTTTTTCATGTTCAAATGCGAACAAAAAGGCGAGATAAATCATGGATGACGAGTATTTAAACTAGTCGATTCTTTTCCTCAAACAAATGAGCGCTTCAGAGCAAGAATTAATAGTGATCATCATATTAAAATGGACCCTATTATGTTGGAAAAGTTGGATATAGACATGGTCAAAAACTTTCCTATTGACTACATGCATGCAGTATGTCTAGGAGTCATGAAGACTTTGTTGCTCTGTTGGACAAGGAGTAACAAAGGAAAGGGTGCTTTGAACTGTCTACTAAATGCAGCAAAAAAAAGAGCTTAACAGAAGAATGAACTTGTTGTCCAAACAAACGTCTTCTGCATTTGAACGAAAGCCAAGAGACACTAGTGAGCTCGAAAGATGGAAAGCCACTGAACTCCGGCAATTTTTGCCGGATGGTCCGTATGTTTTACGAGACATACTTGATAGGTCGAAGTATACACACTTTTTGAATCTGAGTTTGGCAATTAGAATACTTTTGTGTAAGGAACACACAAAACAAAATTCTGATTTTGCTCAAAATTCGCTAAATTCTTTTGTGAGTGATACTTCTGAACTTTATGCGCAATCATTTCTCACATACAATTTCCACTCTTTAACACATTTGGCTCAGGAAGAAAAAATATATGGCTCTTTGGAGGAAGTTAGCGCGTTTAAGTTTGAAAATTATTTGCAGGAACTAAAGAAATGCCTCAAAAATGGAACAAAAGTTGCAACGCAAGTCTTCAATAGAGTTTCGGAGCGAACCAAATTGAGCAAAAAAAGCAACGTTATGCCAATTTTTAATAAAACAAACATATCCATAAAAAATATGAAATTGTCCATAAAATACCCTGACGAATTTTATGCTATAGGCACCGATATTTTTAAAATATTCGAATTTTCAGAAGAGTGTGGACAACTAAATATAAAAAGTCGTAAAGTCAAAAAACTCATAAATTTTTTTCAAAATCCAATTTCCTCCAAACTTCTGAATATACAATTTTCGAATCAAATTGATTTGTCTGATGATATATTCATACATAATATCATTGAATTAAATGAAAAAATTATTGTATATACATATGAAGACAGTTCATTTTACTTCATACCTTTAATTCATTGAGGTTATATTTATTTATTTTATTTATATTATAACCTAAATGAATTAAAGGTATGAAGTACAAAGAACTGTCTTCATATGAATATACAATCATTTTTTCATTTAGTTCAATGATATTATTTATAACTTCTTTATCAATGTGATTCGAAAATTGTATATTCAGAAGTTTGGAGGAAATTGGATTTTGAAAAAAAATTATAAGTTTTTTTATTTTTTTTTTTTAATATTAAGTTGTTCACACTCTTCTGAAAATCCGAATATTTTGAAATTATAGGTGCCTATAGCATACAATTCATCAGGATATTTTATGGACAATTTCATATTTTATATGGATATGTTTGTTTTATTAAAAATTGGCATAACGTTGCTTTTTTTGCTCAATTTTGTTCGCCCTGAAACTCTATTGCAGTCTTGCGTTGCAACTTTTGTTCCATTTTGAGTCACTTTTTTAGTTCAGAACTCACAAAAAAATTTAGCAAATTTTGAGCAAAATCAGAATTTTGTTTTTTGTGCTCCTTACATAAAAGTATTCTAATCAGTTTCAAAAAGTGTGTATACTTCGAACTATCAAGTATGTGTCGTAAAACCAGGCATACCTAGGCATATTCTAATCAGTTTCAAAAAGTGTGTATACTTCGAACTATCAAGTATGTGTCGTAAAACCAAGCATGTACTCAATAGAAAGATTTTTGACCATTCAACTTCTCCAACATAATTGATCCATTGTAATATGATGATCACTATTAATTCTGGATCTGAAGCGTTAATTTGTTCGAGGCAAAGAATCGACTAGTTTAATTTCTCGTCGTCCATGATGTGTCTCGCCTTTTTGTTCGCATTTTGAACATGAAAAAATGCTGTATGGCTTTTTACACGTGTTGCAAATGTTGAACTTCAATTCAATTTCAAATTTATGTCGCCTCCAGCTATTTTATTGACAGATTTTTGAATTCTGCTGAAATCAGGGGTTGTAATTGAACATAAGAACACTAAAAATGGATGTGGTATGAAAATTATTCATATGAAAGAATTGTAGCCACTACCACGTTTATATTTTTTCGCAATCTCTCAAAATAATAAAATATATGCAGGAAATAAAACGTGTCTCTACTATCTCTGGTTACATATAAAATGTTTGTTGCTCAACATAAGGGCGCCATCTGTTTTGAAATAATGAAATAATATCAATATAACAAAAAAAATTTATTATATTTTCTTCAATTTACGATTTCTCATTATTACGTATATTTAATTCAATGCAATTAAAAGCTACGTCGGCTGAGTTTCAATTAAAAATTAATGGCATTGTTTAACTTTTTTGTTTATTTACACAGTTTTTTATTTATGTGTATGAAATATAATATAACTTTAAGCCTCTAATTCATTGCGCTTAGATAATGTCTATCGACGAATCGCAGCCTTTGGACTATGAGGAAATGATTTCAGACCACGAGTTTAAGCCAATACATGGGATAAAACGCCTGCTTTCCACAGCACCACCAGCATCGTCTATGGAGCAACATGCTGCTCCTCATAAATGGGCTAAAATAGTCCACATTGCTCCTGCGGTAACCCCGTCCCGTGACTTTCGCATTACTCCTGTAATAACACTGTCGCATTCGCAAAATAATGTGGACATATGCTCACCAGCACAATTCTCTAAAGACATATCTAAACATCAATGGGCTAAAATAGTGCGCATAGCTCCTGCGGCAACCCCGACGCAATTAAAAAATGACTTTCGTATTAATCCTGTGATAACACCGTCACATTCGCAACATAGTGTCGAGATACGCTCACCAGCACCATTAATTCGCTTGACTCCTAGGGTAATGCCGTCACAATCGTAAAAAGATGACGTGCACATGATTCCTGCAGCAACGGCTCATTCTCAACACGTCATCCGTTCAGATTCGCCTACATGTTTCTCCAGAGCTCCTCCATCTAATTCGAAGGAAATCCCGATAAACATTAACAAGTTTTTGGTGCATGGAATAAAAAATATTACATCGCATTGTATACAAATTCAAAAAGAACTGGAAACTCTACGTGCAGAAAGAAATGATGTCAAAACATTAGTGAATATATTGGAAAAGCCTTTTCAAACTTCTTTTGAATTTAAAGAATTTGAAATGAAATTAATGGCTAGTGAGGAGATGCAAAATACATTGGTACTATATAATTTAATTATTTTAAATATATTATAACTAACAAAAAATCCATATCAGACAGAATACTTGTATAGTATTATGAATAAAGGTGACATGCAATGTGTTACAAGAGTGTGGGGCAGCACGCTTACAGACAACGCTGCCAACGATTTTGTTTGGAAGGGGCGAAAAGGCATTACCCGTGAACCGGTGATATATTTCAAATTTACTGAAATACTCAAAAGTAAATAGTTAAAGAGCTTCAAAACGTACTTTTTATTTTTTTTATGAACTATTATTTTTAGAATGTTTTCTACATATATTTAAAACGCAAGACAAGTTCGATGCTATATGCATGATATTTTTAAATTATGCACACGACCGGAAACGAAAACAAGATATTGCGAAAATTCGTAATAGTAAGTATTATATGCTTGTGAAATGGGTTTTCATTTCTGGTCCACTTACGCAATTGGTTTTTGGTTCTCGTTATGTTTTTCACTATTGCTGTTGATACCCTATTAACGTTTCCCTTTTTTTATGTTGTTTTTATTTTTCTTTATATTTTTTATATTTTATCTTTTATTAATCTAACTTTTTAAATATGCAGCTGGCAGAACCGATTCATCATCATTAGAGCTGTCGTAACATAAGCAGTCGCATCATTTTTACTCACAACTTTTTCATGCAGACTCGACTACTGGAAAATTGGTTGGTATCCGTAAGTTTTTCTTTTGCTTATTTCTTAAAGCTTTATATTAATAATTTTTAATTTTAGAGCATGGTCAAATGTATGGTCAAAGAACGCTGCTGATGTCGCTGCACCAATCACACCCAATCCATCCACCCCATCGTTATTAAATTGTCAACAGCGTCATCATCATACTTCTGAAGAGCCTATATCCTAACCCTAGTAGAATTTTGCCCGATGCGCCTTCGGGAAATGATCGGATTTTTATCGGGTAAGCCCTATAGAGCAAACATGATAATTGCCCTGTCATGCTCTTATCATGTTCGCCATAGCAGTATTACCATTACCTAAACACTCAATGGCCCCGATCATAGCTACATTAGTTGTTTCTTATAAGGAAATTTCTAGCGGGATATGATCGGGATATAATGAGAATACGATTTTTATTTTTTATTAAACGGAAACTATCAAAATTAGCTTAACATTATTTTGAACACATTTTTATTATGATTATTATGATAAATGATCATTTTATCATATGCAGTTTTAAATATTAAATCCATTTAATAAAAATCATTAAATTATGTGGAGAGTAATAATAAACAGCAGCAGTATATATAAAATATTTTAAATAATGAAATGGGGAATTACCCGATCAATGCATGATAATGGCCTGAGGTGAGTACATGATCAGGGCACTGCGTTACAAGCATATCGTGCCCATGATTTGTTACCTCGTTTGGTCCTCGTCATAACCCGATCAGTTCATGACCATGGCCCTACCCAAATTTCTACTTGGGAAGCTACAATATCGCCTGCACCAAATTTGATTGTCTATCTAATGAATGAAAAGTCTCGATCACTAAAAGCATAGCTCCAACCATCACCCCCACATCAACAGTCAATCCCTTAATTTTAGAACCGCATCTACACGTTGCAACATCAGTACATGCTGCTACATTAGTTTATCCACTTCAGCAAATTTTCCTTTTCATAAATAATTATAAATATTCAAAATAAATGGTTTTTATTTATTAAAAGATAATCGGAATTCCAAAAATATTTATAAATCTTGTATATAATTGATAGTTCATTTTTTGCAATCAAAACAATCAATTTAGCACGTAGTTATTATAATCATGAACAAAATTGAGTTTTTATAATTAATGATTAATTTCTTTAGTTATGCACGTAATAAATATTACTACAAACAATTATTACTACAAATATTTTTCTCTGTGCAGTTATTTTGTGCAGTGCCATTTCAGCAATTCTTCTATATATTTGTGGCATTGGTTCCATAAATGTCGTTTCAAATTAAGTAAAATAATTGGCATTATACACCTTTCGGTACACCAAACAATTTTATTACAATTAAAGTATTAATATCAACAAGAAGAAGTTCAAAAAATTGACACCATTTCTGGAATCAACCCATAAATTTTTAGAATAATTACCGCAACTTTATCACAAATCCCGCTTTAAATATATTTTATTTAATATCATTTTTTCAGATAAAAATTATTAAGATTGTTTGCCCTGATGATTACAGCAGGTCGCATTGCGCTATGGCTGAAGGTGACCACTGATTTTTGTTTAAAGACTCGCAAGTCTATTTTGAATATGCGCAAACCGAGTGTTAACAAGGTGAGTTTTAAACGCTTGTTATGAGCTATACATTTCACTCAAAAACTTACAGAAGGGCACTAAGAAATCTCGATCACTCTCATCAACAGCATCTCAACAGCAGCCTTATTATCATCAGATATTTCATCAGCTTCCGCATCATCAGCAGTCGGATCATAGACTTAATCGCATTATCGTCATCATCAGGAGAAGTCGCATCATCAGAAGTCTCACCATCAGCAGTCGCATCATCATCAGCAGTCTCACCAGTAGCATCGTCATCAGCAGTCTCACCATCATAATTCGCATTGTAAATTTTTGTTAATGTATATTGTTTAATGTACTATTGTTTAACTAGTGCATGTTAATTTTGTTCCTTATTATTATAAAACACTTTAATTTGTTAAAAACATCTGCATTTATAAGTTCAATTTACTAATGCATATTAATATTGTTCTTTATTATTATAAAACTCATTAATTTATTAAAACTTCCGCATATACAAGTTTAATTAACTAATTAATGTTAATATTGCTCCATATGATTATAAAACACTTTAATTAGTTAAATTTATAATTTTAAACATTGTACGCATTTTAAAATAACCATTTATATGTTAATATTGTTCTTTATTGTTATAAAATAATTTAATTTGTTATTAAAAATACGCAACGAATAAGTTAAAACACTTTAATAAACAAAAAAAAAGTAAAAACGACACAAAAATTCCTTCGTTTTTATTGTCATTAAGTTTCTTTTAAATCAGCTTTACGTCAGAGCTTCCTTTAATATTCTGTCCCATTCTGAAACAAATATGTCATCAGATTTGCTTCACATCGTTTTTGATTGACTGGTTTCAAAATATTTTATCAATTTTGTTTGGCTGATTTTAAAATATTTTCAGTTTTGCTCTCTTTGTTTTGAGATTTTTTCTTTCAGGCATCAGTTCAAAATAGGAAAGAACTCTGTGTTTCCTTTAGTCTGATTTCACTACTATTTAATTTCGAAATCGGAACCAAGCTCGCACTCATTTATCAGAGTTGTCTAACGTGTAGTTCCGAAATAGTTCGTAATTACGACAGAACGAATCACTGGGTAGACGATAGTTTTAATTAAGCAAAACCGATAGCATTTTATGACTATCGTTTAAAATACGATCGTTTTTAAGTTACGTGATGAGAGCCCAGGTCATATGAGCAATAATATTACTAATGTTGCTATGACATTGGCTTAAAAAAAGTACACGAATGGACTAGTATTGTGTGAATGAAAATGCAATTGAAAAAAATTAGTAAACTTTTTTACTTTCGAACATAGTATATTTGTCTCCTTTTAATACAATTTGTTGGATACTTTTTTAGCATGAAAAAAAGCCAGTGTCATAACACAGACTGTGGCAGTGACAAGCAGTGCAGTTAAAATAATTTTAAATAAAAATGCATTTAAATTTAAAACATAGCTTTTGGTTTTTCATTGGCTGCATTCAGCGACCTCAGCAGTTGTGGAGCTGTTGAGCAATTTGAGCTTGAATGGCATGCTACCCTCAACATGTTTAGTGAGCGTTCGCCATTTTTTCCAGCATGAAATTTTTACTCTACATTACGCAGCCTATGTTATCGATGACATTCGATGACATTTTAACTAAATATTTAAAAACAAAAATGGAATTTAGATTGGAAAATATGTTTTCAATCAATTAAAGAGTTATATGTAACTTTAATAAAATATTAATAATAAATTAATTTGTAAATTGACAGCTGAGATAGCGGTGCATTCAGTAACAGTGAGCGATTAGTTACTGAGCAGTTTCACAACTGCTGAGATCGGTGATTGCAGCCATTATTACCCAAAATGTCACAGCAGTGTCGCCAGATGAAATTACCTCAGGAATTCCCATTTTACCACAACAAATTCTCACAAATTACCACAGAGGATATTTACCACAATTTCCCTCAAATTACCACAAAGTACCAAAAAATCCTATATTTACCACAAAATACTACATTTACCTCAAGTTCCCTCAAATTACAACAAAATACCTCAGTACCAAAGAATAGTACTTATTATCAAAATATACTATATATTACCACAAAATACTCCAGATTATCACATTTCACATCAAAATAATTAAGAATTATATGAATAAAATCAATATATTAATGAAAAATTTCTAAATATCTATAAATAATATCAATAAAATAATTTAGTTACATTATTTTTAATATATTTTCATGAAATGCCAATATTTAAGGACAAATGCTTTACCAAGTAAAAGGTGAAATAAAGAAAATCGAAATATCTTTGAATTCTTATCAAAGAAAAATAATTCTGACGGTTTTAAATCTAAAGGCACAGATGTGGGCTCATCAATGTGGTGGAAGTCGATCATTCCCAAAACAAATGTTCTTTCATTTGTGAGATGTTGAGGAACAAACGTATGTATTTTCCGCCGAGCAATTTCCATTTCTCATACTATATATATATTTTATATTAGACTTATATGCATTTAATCAAAATATTAAAACTTATGTAGAGGTTGGAAAATTCTTTTACAATTCTCTTTCGTAGTTGTTTTTAATATTCTTTTATTTTGAGCCATACCCAAGTAACAATTAGCTGTTTAATATGGATGGTTAAGGGTTGTGGAATTGCTTGTCCAATTTGTTATTAAACCGATAATGCTGTACATGCAACTCTCAAACCTAATTCAAACCCTTATGCAATCTTTTTGGCGTAATTAAACAGCTAACGAAGTATCAATAAAAAGACTTTAGCCTTATTGTACAGCCCTTATTGTACAGCCCTACTACAGCTAAATTATTTAAATATGCAAATTTCCTAGAAAAAAAAATGTGTATAGCTCAGGTGGCCAATAGCTCCTAACTTTTGTGTACCGGTTCAAATCTCAGCGGTGCCAATTTTTTTTATTATTTTTTTTTATTAAAAAAACATTTTTTTTTAAGACAAATATGCAACTTCAACAATAAATATGCAACAGTATTACTATTATTTGTATTTTATTTATTTAAAAATAATTTCTTAATTTTACCATTTTGCGGAATTGAACCTGGGTCTTTTTCATTCCATGAAATTGAAGGTCACATCATATATATACACATCATATATTTTATTTTAGGGATAATGAAATATGGTTTCATTTTTTTATAGTTTTCGTGTATTGTGGAAATTTGCATAAAAATATATGAAGCGTCAAACAGATAATGTTTAAAAATGTACGTCATTATTTAAACGATGCAAAATGATTCCTGATGATTCAAAAGTTTCCAAGTCTTCTTGCATGGCCTGTGTGGAGTAATCTTTATCTGACCACTCGCAACTACTTGAACGCAGAAGGGGGTTGCAGGGCGTCAGCACACAATTCATAACTCCACAATTATGACATAGTCATCCCCATAACACTACTACACAACACTACTACACACCCACCCTTACTGGATGATTGTATTATTTTTGTGAAAGTCGAAAATGTTTCTTATTTTCTATCAAACAAATTGACATAATGTTTTTTGACGTTTTGAAGCTCAATATTAGCATGTTATCAGGTCTATTCCAGATAGCTGCCATTACGCTGTAGTTGTGCTTGCTGGATAAGGGTTCGTAGACAGTTGGTTTAATATGATATAACAGCTTTCTGTATATAAGCTTTATTAAAGCAGGATAAGGTATTTAAAAACTTTTTATATAGCTAGCTCTATAATAGTTGTAATTTTAACTAAAACTGCTTACTACAGCTAGCTGTATGAAATGCCATTGTAAGAGCTTTATCAAGACTTTTTATCCAGCTAATGGTTACTTGGGTGCGCTGTAGTTGTGCTTGCTGGATAAAGGTTTGTAGACAGTTGGTTTAATATAATATAACAACTTTCTGTATATCGGTTTAGGAAATGCTTTATTATGAGCAATTACAGCTAACTGTTCAATAGATGTAAATAAGCTTTATTATAGCAGGATAAGGTTTTTAAAAACTTTTTATATAGCTAGCTTTACAATAGTTGTAATTTTAACTAAAACTGCTTACTACAGCTAGCTGTATGAAATGCCATTGTAAGAGCTTTATCAAGACTTTTTATCCAGCTAATGGTTACTTGGGTGCGCTGTAGTTGTGCTTGCTGGATAAAGGTTTGTAGACAGTTGGTTTAATATAATATAACAACTTTCTGTATATCGGTTTAGGAAATGCTTTATTATGAGCAATTACAGCTAACTGTTCAATAGATGTAAATAAGCTTTATTATAGCAGGATAAGGTATTTAAAAACTTTTTATATAGCTAGCTTTACAATAGTTGTAATTTTAACTAAAACTGCTTACTACAGCTAGCTGTATGAAATGCCATTGTAAGAGCTTTATCAAGACTTTTTATCCAGCTAATGGTTACTTGGGTACGCTGTAGTTGTGCTTGCTGGATAAGGGTTTGTAGACAGTTGTTTTAATATGATATAACAACTTTCTGAATATCGGTTTAGAAAATGTTTTATTATGAGCAATTAAAGCTAACTGCTCAATAGATGTAACTAAGCTTTATTATAGCCGGATAAGGTATTTAAAAACTCTGTATATAGCTAGCTTTATAATAGTTGTAATTTTAACAAAAACTAGTATACTACACTAAGAAAACAGAATGTTTATGAGAGTGTTGCTGCAACTAAAATACTACTCGCTTTAACAATTTCTATAGCGGGAAATACAAAAAAATTTGCAGCAAAAGTTTAAATAATTTGTAAACATCACATATTTTGTTTTATTTCTGAGATGTTTCTTATAAACATCACGAAAAATGTCATATTTGTGGTAGATTCACTGCAACTACTAGAGAAATAGGTACACGCTGCAAAAAAGGACTCTCTCAAACATAATTTTGCAGGCATTAACATGTATGTTTGGAATTTTATGTAAACATAATATATAATTGACTGATAAATCATTTGTAAACAGGGTTGTATTGAGGCTTGAACAGTGTTGTAATGAGCTCTGACTTACATTATAATATCACGGAAACATTTTAATGTTGCCCTTAAAATGGTGTATGTTCTAATGGAACCATAATAATTACTACATCCAAACAAAATAAATATTTGAACCGAAACATAAATATGTTCAAATTAAAACATGATTTTGAACGACCTGAAAATAAATATGTTTCCAGTGAAACATATCAGTTGTTTCAGTTCAAAAAGTAGTATGTTTGCATAGAAACATATTTAAATATTTTTGGAAAAAAATCCTGAAAATAAAATAGAAATAAAATGTTTTTTTTTATTTATTTTTATTAAAAACATAAAACATGCACAGTAGAAAATTATAATAAGAGAATTCATATACAAATTTTTAAATGCATAAATGAATAATTGGTTTAAAATTGCAAGTACTAGTGACAGCATCAATGAATGCACACTTGCATCTGCAGACTCTAAACCAGACGATTCAGGCTCGATTTATATTTGGTACAGTCTCAGTAATACACATAGCGTAGGCAAGGAATTCACGGAGGCTTTTGTAAAAAAACATGCCAAATTCGGTTTGAAAAATCGAAACACTGATTTTTATATGTGATTTTTTCACAGTAGTTTCAGAAATTATATACTGCACTATACTATACTCTGTTACTATTTGTACTTTTTGTAACACAATTTATATATTTATTTAATTTACAAATAACAAAATTATTACCGACGCGAACAAGTTTTCTCAACGAACAACAAAAGACACTTACGCAGAAAATGCCGATCAACGAGTGTCAACTTTATATACAAGAATTCATTTTTTGTTTGTTTTCAAACATCAGTATGTTTAAAATGACCCTGTACATACTTCAAACGACGACAAAAGAGACGTAGATGGTAAATTTTTATGGTAAATTTGACAGATTCATCTGGAAAATATAATAATGTTTACACGTGAGCAAAAATAAATTCAATTTCGATTATAATTTAATTACACTTCATTCCTAATACATGTATGGTAATTTCGTATTACTTTTTTATTACATTTAAACAAATATTTTCTATCCGTGTAGCATTGCTGCAAATATTCACATATTGCACAGATATATATGCTTTTGAAGCAAAACCATTAATATTATCTAATATCACCAAAAGTTTCAAATATTTGACTTGAATATTTTGCAACTGCAATGATGTTTAAGGCTCTAATACTTTTCGCCCATCTTTCGTTTTCTTAGTGTACAGTTAGCTGTATCAAATGCAATTGTAAGAGCTTTATCAAGTTTTTTATCCAGCTACTTGGGTAGTTTTGTATGTTCTAATTGAAAATTTGCATAGAACATTCTGAGTTTCCGTTTTTCACTCGTTGTTGTGAATTTTCTGCTGCGGAGTCATTTTTTTCGCACATGGCAGAAAAATTACTATATGAGGTAATTTTTATCCTACATGAAAGAAAAATATGACATGTGGTAATTTTTGCGTGTGGTAATTACCAATTCCCAAAAACAATGAAAAATTACCAAAGGCATTTTTTTCCTACATACCTGGCGACAATGGTAGTGATGCTAAAAACAGTATGTTTTCTATGATTGCAATATAAACCCTTACAAAAAATATAACATAACAACGCGCGTCCAAATCTAATAGCATACCGAAATCTATTAGTGTTTGGACTTCTGTGAATTTTTAAAACAATATACCAACCACCTCCGCCTTGATTAGGCTCCAGAAGAGCTTGAAACATACAGCGTACAAAAAAAACACGTCTACCACATTTTGGCTGCTGGCAATTGAAGTCTCGGGATTGAAGTCTACGATATTGGTTGGATGACATCCCAACCAGACAAACGATGCCCAAAACCTAACTTTATGCTAACTTTAAAAAGTTAACGATATTCGAATGCTGTCGTAAAAGTGATGGAAAAGGTATCGGAAAGACTTACTTACGTCCGCCTCTTTGTTGACTTTTAGCTCTCGAAAAGGTAACTAAAAAGTTATGTTTAAGTCAACTATTAAAAGGCATCATCAGAAAATTGTCCTCTAGACAGTCGATAAGATAGCTTAAATACAGCTTTTAGTTAACTCTTTTCACTACCAATACACATGTAAAATATGACAACAAATTATTATCAATGTATTAGGTTGTCATTCGATTATTTACTTTTCCAAAAATTGATGGAAACAATCAAATGACAAACTAATACATATCAAATAAATATAAAAATAGACAATAATAATGAAAAACCAAAAGCTATGTTTTAAAATTAAATGCATTTTATTTGATATGATTTTAGCTGCACAGTTTATTACTGCCACAGTCACGTCCTAAGACACCTCCTAACACGGCAGAATGCAGTAAGTAACTGCCTACGAACATTTTCAATTTCATAGACCTAATTTTCTCGTTGCGGTTAATATTTTTACTATCAATCGGACATTTTTGTCCACACCAAATACACGGAGCACAAAAAACGCTAACAGCAAACAATATGACGCAGCAAAAAAAAAAATAATGCAAACTTTGAAGTATGGAGTTCAGAGGTGCCACTATGTGATTATTATCCCGATTGGTTTGCTTTAAAAAGTTACCTTTCTGATATATCTATACGATGCTTAATAGATAACTTTTGTAATAACCTTTAAGCCACCTGAAAAACGATAGTCGCAAAGATAACATTTCGTATTTTGTTCTAGTTGGGATAGAATGGGATAATTAATTAAAAATGCACTTTATGTTGTCCTATATAAGGTTGTAGGTTAATTTCATTTAAAGTTGAAAAAAGACTAAATCTTGATTTGAAGTAATCGTTGAAATCAATTTAAGAATGAGTGTTGATATTCCTTTAAGAATAAGAGAATTTTCAAGTTAAGGTTAAGCTAAGTTGCTACTGCAACATTGATTAGGGAAACAAACTTTTTATCAATTTCATCTTTTTTATGTCCATTGCTACGGCAACAAAATTCAAAATGAGACAACCAATATTTAGTTGTAGCAACCAATATTTATTTGATTCAACTGCGAAATCAGTTGTCTTGTATAAAAGCAATGCCAAAGCAGGGCAACATCAGTCGCACACGCTTCAGATTTTTCACTCTTTTTTTTGTGTGCTACGGAGAGCGCGTGTAAAACCAAATATGGAATTGTTTTACGACTTGTTCGTGTTTACTGTTAAATTTGTCCATGCCCAAATACACTTTATTCAACAAGAGACATACTATTCGGCAGCGGCCAAACATCGTTTCTATCAGGAGCTCAACTGTTATGTCTCAGACTTGGTGGATTGTCTCAATGAAAAGGTACCTTTTGTTTGTTATTTTTTTTTAAATAATTGAAAATAATTAGCGGCTCCTTTTGCAGTTTGTCGCCATCATGGAGAAATTGGCCATGCAAACGCAGTACAAACATCATGCCTGTTCGAGCGCCGGCGACAGAATGTGCGCGATCAGGCGAAGGAAATGGCAGAGACCTTAAGTACGTCTTAGCGGCTTATTTCATATTAATCTTTATTCAATTTCTCCTCTTGCACAGAACCCACCTATTCCGCAGCCGCGCGTCGTTGTGTCGAACACGAGGAACAAGTGCGTCGTGCCGCTGAACGTGATGGTAGACGCACGCGTCACCGCTGTGAACGTGAAAAGAACGAACTCTTGGCCTCGCACTTGGATGGCATGTCCAACGATGATGAAATTTCCGATCATTAGGTCACCATTAGGTCCGATCATTAGGTGATATATAGGTTACCAGGGTATACGAATCCTGAAAATAACTACAAACATTCAATCGCTGAAGAATTTCCATTCATTTGATACCCATATTTACAAATGTGTAGGTGTACCGAATTTCGATTTTTTTTTTGTGAACTACAAGTCTTTTTGCCGGAAAACATTATTATAATGTATTTGAGCATGATATCAATATATATTTGACCAAAAAAGTTTACCTAAGCACGTATACATAAAAATTGATCTTTATATGTACATTTTATATGAGGTATTTGAACATAAGTGGTCGGATCATAGGTCACAATGGACCGATCTCGCCAATTTTTTCGCACATACAGCGTAGGCATATTAGTAATCTAAGTTATAAGTTTCATTTATCTAGCTCTTCTATTTTAAAAGTCTTAGGGATTTCAACAGACAGACAGACAGACGGACAGACAGACGGACAGACAGACGGACAGACGGACATCGCTAAATCGACTCAGGAGGTCATGCTGATCAAGAATATATATACTTTTCCATACCGGAGATGCTTCCTTCTGGGTGTTACAAACGGCGTACCAAACTGAATATACCCTTTCACTCTTAGTGTAGGGTATAAAAAGTGTATTTTATTTAATACGCGTGGAGCTACTCAATTGGTCGCTGCTCAATGACGAATACAAAGATATTGAGAAAATGAATAGGTTTGCGGCATCCATGCTGTACGCTTATAGTGAGCATGAAAGCGAGAAGTGATTAAAATTGGATCCGGATGTCAATTTAGTGCCCACGATTATTGAGAAAATTATACTGTCGAAAATAACAGGTACACAGAAAAATGCCTTATAATATTAAATAATACAAATTAAATCTTCTTCTGCTCAGAAATTGTTAAATTCTACTGGGATCCATTGTCTACAACGCAAACACTACGTTTGATCGGCTGAATAAATCGTCTCGGACGTGATTTTCCTCTACAAGAAACGTCAAAATCGCTGCAGCACCTCTTCAATAAAATATTGGACAAACTGAAGGTGGCTCTAGACAACGATGTATTAATATCAATGCAGATCTACAGCAACGAGGCCATCAAGCAGGAGAGTCCCGAATATGGCGAGAATAAACCGAAAATTGCCGACTAATTACTATTAATTACTAATTTATAAATATGTATATATATATATATATATATATATATATATATATATATATATATATATATATATATATATATATATATATATAAATATACAAATATATTAATATATAAATATATATAAATATAAATATGTATATAATATGTATAGGTTTTTCTTATTGTAATTAAAATATCACATTATAAAATTTATGGTACAACCACACATTGTATTAACAGTTTCAATATTACTGAACTAAAGGGACGCATCCTATTGACCAATTTTAATGGTATAAATTATTGTTTTTCTATTGAAATACTATCAATTTACCATGATTTTTTTCTGGGTGTATATATATATAAATAAATATATGTTGCCGTAAATTAGTATTATCTATGAACATGATTATTTAAGCTATATATATATATGCAATTTTTATTATAATTAAAATCAAGTCAATAAATATGTTAAAATACGATGTGAAGCAAAACTGATGACATATTTGTTTCAGAATGGGACAGAATATTAAAGGAAACTCTGAAGTAAAGCTGATTCAAAAGAAAATTAATGACAATAAAAACTAAGGCATTGTTTTATAATTTTTGGATACCAAGTGTTTTAATTTTTTTAACAATAAAATAATCATTTTGCATTAATTCGTTAATTAATTACATTAACTTACATTAAATATTTAACTCAAAAATTACAAACATGTAAAATAGGAAATTCAAAATAATTATAAATGAATAACAATTTGAAATGAATAAAATTCCATACCACCATCTTGCGAATTTGCAGATGTTGAGAGTTGCAGAACGGATCTATAAATTGTGCCACCTTAGTCATCTACCGCACAATCATTAGTCCCAAATTATCTGTGTGTGGGTTAAAAAAAGAACACACGAATTAACAAATAAAAAAATTCAAAGTGAATTAATAAATTAAATTAAAAATATGGTTGATTACACTGTGCGACAGTATTTTGCGTACGTGAAACATGAGGTAATTACGAACATATGAACAGTTAATATAATGCACTGTAACTCAGCCTTAGTACCCAAATATCGCCCTATATGGTTTTTAATTTTATTAAATGAAATTTTAATTTTAAAGAATAGAAAGATATGATGCATTTTTTGAAATCATATATAATTATAATTATATTTATATATATATATATATATATATATATATATATATATATATATATATGATGGTTGAAGTATATACAGGTTAAATTTGAAAACTGTTTGAAAGACTCAATACTTGTTTACGAAAATTTAAAAACAAAACATCAAAGCATTGTTTACAATATATATATATATATATATATATATATATATATATATATATATATATATATATATATATATATATATATATATATATATATATATATATAAATATATATATATATATACATATATATATATATATATATATATATATATATATATATATATATATATATATATATATATATATATATATATATGGTATGTTTAAGCCTTAAAAAAAGTGCGGTATTGGGAACTAGTGTTTTACCTTGTAAATTTTAGAAATATATTTACATTTTTTCTAGCACATTTGGTAAAAAATTATTAAATTTTACAGCCTTTCTCTGTTTTTGAATATGCCCAGCTAACGCCAGAGTTCAAGTTACACTCAGGCACCAGTATCTTGAATCTAACATGAATGTTTTGATTTGCTGAGACAAGTGTTTTAAAACATTATTTTTTATTTTTAAATAAACATCCATTTTTTTATTTCAAATTGTGAAAGATCACTTTTGTGTCCGAATGGCAAGATCTTTTTATAGCGTGTATCTTGTATGTCTGTGGGATGAGAAGGGGTCCTGCAAGATATACGATTGTCTCAAGACGGATATCGTCGATTTCATTGTTTACGCGCAGAAGAAGGTGCAATCGCAACGTGGCGAACAGGCGCTCCTCATGACCTACATCATTGAGTGGCGAAAATTCTTTACGCAGTCCAGCTACTTGCCGCTGCCATTCCGTCAACTGGAGCAGTCGTTGCAAAGCAAAAATTCATCCACCTCCACAACATCCAACGCTGCTGCAGCCGCCAGTAGCAGTAGTAACAGCAGTGGCTCAAGTTTCTCCAACCAAAAGAAAAACGGCTGCGAAGACAGCATAGTGCGCAAACTAATGTTGGATTCGTGGAACGAAAACATTTTTAAGGACATCAAGGACCGACTACAAGAGTCTGCCATGAAAATAGTGCATGCCGAACGCAACGGTGACGCATATGACTCGCTGTTGGTGATTGGCGTGCGCGAGAGCTACGTAAATCTCTGCTCGAACATGGAGGACAAGCTGGAAATCTATCGCGACAATTTCGAGGCGTCCTATCTGAAGTCCACCGCATCATTCTATCGTCTCAAAGCATCCGAGCAGCAGCAGGCCAACGGCGTAATATCTTTTATGAAGTACGCGGATGCCAAGCTGCGCGAGGAGGAGGCGCGGGCCCAGCGATACTTGGAGCCGAGCAGCTATCATGTGCTGGCACAGACATGCGTCAAAGTGCTGGTGGGTGATCACATGAACACCATCATTGCAGAATGTGCACCGTTGATCAGAGAGTATGAAACTGATTGCCTAAATCTGATTTTTCGTCTGCTGGATCGTGTGCAGAACGGTGTCGATCCGATGCTGCGCGATCTGGAGAATCACATTGTGTCGGCGGGTCTGACCGATATGCTTTCCGCTTCGGAAATCATCACGCAAGACTCTGAGAAATATGTAGAACGACTGCTGGAGCTCTTCAAGAAGTTCAGTGCCTTAGTGAAGAACGCATTAAATGACGATCCCCGTTTCTTGACTACACGTGACAAGGCATTCAAGACCGTGGTGAATCTTCCAACGCAGATTAATTCTGGGCACAAGCGCTGACAGCGAATAGGAGGAAGACATTGTCGAGTGCATGCGTGAAGTCGGCATGCCGGCAGACTATGTAAATCGCTTGGCACGCATGTTCCAAGATATTAAGGTGTGTGTCTAATTAGAGTTCAATGTATTTTAGCTCTTTTTATGTTTTTAAACGCTCATCTATTTAGGTCAGCGAAGATTTGAATACACAATTTCGCAGTTCCATCGGTCGCCATGATGCCATCAATATTAAAATTCTCAATGCTGGCGCCTGGGCTCGCTGCTCGGAGCGCGTCTCCGTCAGCTTGCCACTCGAATTGGTGGACTACATTCCAGACGTCGATGAATTCTACAAGAAAAAAACTTTGGTCGCAAATTTCAATGGTATCACCACATGAGCAACGGCACCATAACATTTGTGAATAATTTCGGTCGCTATGACTTGAATGTGACCACCTTTCAAAATTTCCTATGAGAATTTACGTTTAGCCACTGAATTACCAGGTGATTTTATAAATATTAAACTATTTTTGTTGTTAAAAAAATCAATTTTCATTCTTATTCAGATCCTGATCCTGTACCCTTTGGTCGCTCGTGGCATTTCCTAAAATAAAAAAGCAAATTCTCACCATGGAACCGTTGGTGACTACACCAAAGGACTTTACCGAAAATGCGCTCTTTCACATAAATCAAGAGTTTCCCGTGGTCAAGAATAATAAATCACAACTGTTTGTTTTTGTTATTTAAAAATGTTAAAATGCTGAATTTAAAATATTTAAAAATAATTAATATATTTGAACCTGTTTTATTTATAATTATTGCAAAAAATTGTAATTTTACAATAGACATTTCAAGAAATTTTCCGCTACACGATGGCTCATTTTAGATTCATTTGGGAGCCTATTCTGAAGCTTATTTCAATAAAAAATGAATCTTGTAAGATTTAGTTGCAAGAGCATTTCTAGTTTACTTTTAGGCTCATTTGCTAGATTGTTTTTAGGCTCCGATACAAGATTCATAAAAGAGCCATCTAGCTATGCTCAGGTCTGAATGACGCATTTTTATCAGAAAATGTATATTTCAAGACTCTTTTCTGAATGAAACATGAGCGCTCAGGCTCAGGCAAAAGATTGTGAAAACAATCTTTTCGGAGTTCTTGCGTTGGCTGGGTGGATATGAAATCGATTATTATTATTATTTTTGTAGCACGCTGTAATAGTTAACTACTGTAATGTTGAGCACAAGGTTCAGTGGTTAAAGACATTTCGTAGTATTATTAAATGCAAAAAAAGGCTAAAACTCACTTGTTAAAATGCATCAGCCATCGCTTTTTAAATGGCATCGTTTAGTACTAAGGACATTGCTTCGGGGTAGTGTGGCGGAATGTGAAGTGGGACTGTTGCTATAGTGGGTACTGCTTTCATTTGTATACGTATTATACTCCCTATCCAAAGTTGTTCGACCATGTTCAAAGGTTTATTGAAAGGGAAAGAGATGCTCGCCGGAGAGACTTAGTATGATGGCCCTTGACCGTCTTCGTGGCGACTAGAAGTTAACATTTATGAATAATATTATATAGCAATATATTTTAAACATATCAACAAAATACCTTGTAACAAAGATTGCCATCGTCACACACGCTTACGTTAGTACTCAGTATCTCAAGTATGCCCCTTTCAATAAATCGTTGCAAAAGGAGCGCAAAGCTTTGGAGCGCAATTCAAATCCATGTGGCGGCAACAGCAACTGCAAATTCAATTTGTCTATAAATATTTAAACTAATTAAATAATAATTATATAATATAAACTTACAGTTTTCATGTACCCCTACAGCACGAAAATATTGCAGAAACGTTGCTGCACTCTCAGAAAATAATTGTTAAAATTTAACAATTACGATTGTTATTGAATTAACAATTGTAATTGTTAATTTCTTTACTTGAATTTAAGTGATGATTGTAGCTTTTTCTTATTTAACAATAATTTTCGGGAAAATTGTTAAATTTATTGTTGGATTGTTAAATTTATTTTAATTGTTAAATTTAAATATTCGATTGTTAGAAATTGTATGTTCGAATAATTAAAAACATCAAATGCATTTTTGATATTATGTCAAATAAAATATCAAATAATTTTGTTCGTGTCGCGTTTATGTAAATTATGTATTGTTATGTATTGGATGCGCCTAATAAAACATATTCGGTGAGTTATTGCGCAAGTTAATTAAACCCTTAATGGGTATCTCAAAAAATATGGTTTGCAAGGAGCCTCAACGGCGGCTCCTGGTCTTTCCAATAAAAACCAACTTGTTTTAATATTATTTCGTACACGACCGTGTTAATTTAATATCCAACTTGACTAACTGTAACAATCCATATTCTCTTACTCGATAGCTTAAATTATACTTAAATGAAACTGCTGCATCGGCAATCCCACGATGGGCTCAGGTTATTATTTTTTGTGCTGAGATCATGCACATATTCCAGGTTCACCTTTACCTTTGTTAAAACTGGCGGGAGCACTTGCAGTTTTGAAACAGACTTGCTTGAAAAGGTCTGATTTTTTAATTGTACTGTCTCATTACTTAGCTGCAGTACGTACGTTCCATTCAGAAGATTTGTACTATTTCCAGCTATGATCTCACCTTTGAAGTTGGTGAGGAAGATCGTGTTTTCATTAATAAACTCAGAAATTATAATGTAGGTCTGTGAACATTTTTTTCAATAAAATTGTCTTGACATTCAAGTCAACAGCTACTTATAATAATACTGCCCAGTGACTCGTTCTGATGGAATCAACTCCTTTTTCCGTTAAAAAAGTAGGAGCATTCGTAGTTCTTTGTCAGAACCCTGCTCAAAAATCGGAGAGAAATAGGTTCGGCTGACGCCTTAACGGAACATAGAAATCCAATGGAATTTTACGTTCTCTTTCTGACCGAGTTTATCACAAAATTCTCTCCTAAGAAAATTTTTTTATATATATATATATATATATATATATATATATATATATATATATATATATATATATAAATATATATATATATATATATATATATATAATCTTTGTTACAAGGTATTTTGTTGATACACCCAGAAAAAAATTCACTCTAATCCCATTAAAATTGGTCAATAGGACAATTATTGATTTAATAGTATGCAAAAAATAAATCTTTTCATATAACCTCAATGGCAATGTCATGGTATTTTCTAGTATTTAATGGTATTTTCCGATTAAAATAATAATTTATCCTATTGAATATTTTTAATAGTAAAAAACTATTATTTATATAGGTTTTTTTTCTGGGTGTATGTTTAAAATATATTGCTATATATTATTATATAATGTTAACTTCTAGTCGCCACGAAGACGGTCAAGGGCCATCATACTAAGACTCTCCGGCGAGCATCTCTTTCCCTTTCAACAAACCTTTGAACATGGTCGATCAACTTTGGATAGGGAGTATAATACGTATCCAAATGAAAGAAGTACCCACTATAGCAACAGTCCCACTCCACATTCCACCACACAACCCCAAAGCAATGTCCTTAGTGCTAAACGATGCCATTTAAAAAGCGATGGCTGATGCATTTTAACAAGTGAGTTTTAGCCTTTTTTTTGCATTTAATAATACTACGAAATGTCTTTAACCACTGAACCTTGTGCTCAACATTACAGTAGTTAACTATTACAGCGTGCTACAAAAATAATAATAATAATAATCGATTTCATATCCATATTCAAAAACAGAGAAAGGCTGTAAAATTTAATAATTTTTTTTTTGAACATCTATTCTGAGAGAGCAATTTTTTAATAATGGCTGCCTTGTTTTGTTCGTTTCGTTTGTTGTTCGTTTAGTTTAAAACGCTGACTTTTGTGTCAGAACTTTTCTTTAAAAAAAAGAAAATTTGTGATGCGATGTGCTGGATAAATTAGATATTTAAATTGTAAGTAATAAATTTAATTTTAATGTTTTATTAATTTAATAAATGTTATTTTAGCATGAAGCAGTCGTTACATAGCAAAACTTCGTCCACCTCAACATTCGCCGCTGCTGCATCTGCCAGAAGCAGCAGCAGTAAAGAGCAGTGGCTCAAGTTCCTTCAACCAAAATAAAAACGGTTGTGAAAACAGCATAGTGCACAGCTGGTGGAACGAGTCAATTTTCAAAGACATAAAGGACCGGCTACAAAAGTGCATGTCGAACGCAACGGGGTTGCATATGATAGGGTTCTGGTGATTGGCGTGTGTGAGAGCTTCGTTAGTGTCTGCTAAAACATGCAAACACGTGTTGATCTATTTTGAATTTTGAAGCGTCCTGGACGCCACCGCTTCATTTTATCACCTGAAGGCATCCGAGCAGCAGCAGTCCAATATAATATCATTCGAGAATTCCGCAGATGCCAAACTGCGCGACGTGGAGGAGCGCCCCCAGCGATATTTTTAGCCAAGCAGGTACCATGTGCTAGCGCAGATATGCGTTGAGGTACTGATGGGTGATCAAATGAACACAATCATTGGACAGTACTCTGAGAAGTAAGTCGAACGACTGGCTGGAGCTCTTCAAGACGTTCAGAGCCTTAGTGAAGACCGCATTCTAGAACGATTCATGTTTTGGCCATGGTGAATGATACGAGTGTTTTCAAGGTAAATAGAGTTCAAGGTAAATATAGTCTGTATATTTTCTTGCATATTTTACGTTGGGTTTTGTATTAACTTGAATTTCCTATTGGCATCACAATTGCGGCATTAAGAATTCTGGCGGAAATCAAATACCCCGTACTGCTGTTCAACTGCGACATGTTTCTGCGTCGCACGTCACTTAGTAAGCGGCTGACGAACGAGCAGATCGACAGGTGAGCAAACGTTTTACCTATTGTCCATATTTATTAAAACTAGTGCTTCCAATGCAGATTAATACTGACTATTAGCGCTAACAGCGAAAATGATGAAGAAATTGTCGAGTGGCTGTGTGGTCAGCATGCCGACAGACTATCTAAATCGCTTGGAACGCATGTTACAAGACATTCAGTTATGTCTAATTAGATTTAAATATATTTTATTAATACCGTTTGCTAAAATTTAAAAATTTTACTAAATTATTTTTACTAAACTAAAATCTCACATATTTATAATTAATTGAAATTTATATCAAAATTTATTTTATATTAAAATTTTACTAAAATTTCAATTTGTTCTCTACAAATAAATTTGTTTTCTAAAAATTACAATTTTTACAAAAATTATAATTTTTACAAATAATTCTAATTTATAATAAGATTATAAATCTTTACTACAAATTCCAATTTCTACTAAAAATTCAATTTTTTTTCTAAAAACTAAAAATTAATTAACATTTTCAATTTTAACTAAACATTCCAGTTTCTACTAAAAATTAAAATATTTGGTAAAAATTCATAGTGTACTAAAAATTTAAATTTTTATTTAAAATTTGAAATTCATATTTTTACAAAAATTGAAAGTTTTACTAAAAATTGTAATTTTTACTAAAAATTCAAATTTGTACTAAAAATTCATGATGTTACTAAAATGCCAATATTTACAGTTTCTGCTAAAAATTATTTTTTTTTTTAAAACTAAAATTTTACTAAAACTTCCAAATTTTACTAAACATTCCAGTTTCTACGAAAAATTAACATTTTTACCAATATTTAAAAGTTTAAGTAAAAATTTATAGTGTACTAAAAATTAAAATTTTTATTAATAATTCAAATTCCAAGTTTTTACAAAAATTAAAATTTTTACTTTTTACAAAAAATTTAAATTGTTACTATAAATTTAATTTATACTAAAAATTCAAATTTTTACTAAACATTCAAATTTTTAATAAAATTCATATATATATATATATATATATATATATATATATATATATATATATATATATATATATATATATATGTATATACATATACTATTTTTATATGAAAATTTAAAAAAATACAACCCTAGGAGATACAGTGAGACTCACAGAAGATACAATGTAAATCGGGCATAAAGGAAACACTGAGTTAGAAAAAATCACAAAACATAAAGAGCAAAACTGAAAAATATCAGAGATCGAAAAAAAACACTAACGTACTGTACCTTACTGTACTGTACTGTTCTTTGATACGAACACTACAAAAACACAAACATAACATGAAACACACTAACGCTACCTTCCTTCTTAGCGTTTGTGTTTGCGAACACTAACTAATACACTACGAATATAACGCAACGAAAACAGAACAGTATACAATATTGCTTAGTGTACCAGGAACACAAACTCTATCTCGAAGTCAGTGTTTGTGTATTTTTAGCGTTAATTTAGTGTTCTTTTAGAGTTTTTTTAGTGTTTTTTTTTAGAGTTTTTTTTGTGTTTTTTTAGAGTTTTTTTTTGTGTTATTTAAAAAAATTTTAAAATTATTAAAAAAAGGAAGAGTTTCTGTACCAGAGAGTTTGTAGCGCCTCCACCAAGTGATCGAAGTGGATTAGGCCCAGCCCTCTTAAAGTGGGCGGAAATCGCTTTTTGTACCAACTTTTTTTTATCGCTGAAATCGATAGAGGAGGTCGAGAAATGGATGTAGCCACTCAGAGGTGTAGGCCACGCCCACTCAAAGTGGGCGGAAATCGCCTTATTATACCAACTTTTTTTATCGCGGAAATCGTTAGAGGAACACTAAAAAACACAAAAAAAAACTCTAAAAGAACTCTAAAAAGAATACTAAAATAACGCTAAAATCAACACTAACGAACCTCGTGTATACTGTTTTCGGTTTGTGTTCTATGAAAAATCACTATAAATTGATATGTGTACGCATCGGAATTCGTTATCGTTGTGTTCTATTCTTTCTGTTAGTGTTCGTTTTGTAGCGTTAGAGTTTGTGTTCACAAACACAAACGCTACCCTGCAAGATAGTGTTTGTGTTCTCTTGACGTACTGTACGTGTACCGTACGGTTTTTTTTCAATCTCTGAAAAATATTTCAAAATCAGCTAATCAAAATTGATAAAATATATTGAAACCAGCCAATCAAAAACGATGTGAAGCAAAACTGATGACATATTTCCCAAGAAACAAAACGGTCCGTTAACGGTGCCGTATACGGAACAGCAATACGGAATACGATTCCGTAAACGTTTCGTTTTCTGGATACGAAAACGGTCCAGTGAACGGATAAAGAGAAACATCGAAACGGATTTCGAATCCGTTGAGAGTACGTTTCGACGGTACGTTAACGGACCGTCATACTGGAGTCCGTCGAGAGTACGTTTCGGCGCTACGTTTATGAACCGCCATTCTGGACAAAATACGGAGTGAGTCCGTTGGAATGCGTTTCGACGGTCCGTTAACGTACCGTAGATCTGTATGAAAAACGGAATGAATAAATTAAAAACACAGTTTTCATACCATACAATGTATACTAAATGACCTCTTGCATATTTTTATTTTACAAGAAACAAACTAATTTTGTAATCTACTGAAATTCACATGGTATTTCCATCATCGATTTCGTGTCAACAAGAAAAAAAACAATAATCATTTTATCACTTTAACTAGATTGCAGTTGTCATAGGGCTTGAATGAGTCTCTTTGTAGGGTGCAATGTTTAGTGATGGACGTTTATCAGCCAAAAAGCCAAGACAATTTTGCATCGCACATTTTCCGCAAACTTTATACCACATTTTCAGGAGCTCTTAGATATAGTCCTTTTTGAATTAAAAGACGTTTGAAGCCATCGAATATTCTCAAAATATGGAACTGAAAATGTATGTAAATTCTGCAAAGATGTTTTGAATAAATGTGTATTTCATTTATATATTATTCACTTATCTTGTTTGGTCTTCGAAAGAGGCATTTACTAACTGTAATCTTCCGAGCTTATTGTTCATGTTCACAAAGTCAAATGAATTGAAATGTACACCAATAACGGAAGAAAATCGGTGCCGTTGAGTTGGAGTATAAACGGAAAATTTACAGAGTACTCCTTTTCAACGGAAACATTACGGAGTACTCCGTTTCAACGGTACCGTAAACTAGAGATGGGCATGTGAGCGTGATTCAGCATGATTCACGTAAATCACGCGTGATCACGCGTGATTGTGATTAAATCCTAATTTTGATCACGTGATTGTGAGTGAGTGTGAGTAGACCAAAAAATACCGTGAGTGAGTGTACGTGAGTACAATTTTTTCGTGAGTGAGTCTACGTGAGTAGAATATTTCATTAAATAAAAAATCTCAGTTTTATTTTTTTGCGATTATATATATTTTTGCTGAACTATAGAACAAGTAGACTTCCCAAATTTCAGAACTATAATAAATCAAAACCTTTCCAATAACCGTCATATACCCACCCCTTCGTCAACTCAGAATAAGTTGCAATGTTTCAGTCAACAATTTATCTAACCCCTGAAAACCGGCCGTACTTAGTATGGGCTAGTCAATTTTTGTGGGGTCATGTCAATAGTTTTTGCTTTGTTTTATACGACCGTTCATGGAACGCATTTTTTTTTTTCGATATACCCATTTTTGTAAAAAGTTCAATGTTCAATTTCAACTATACATGATAACTCTGTATTGACTTACTTTTGTTTATTAACTTTAGTTTGTTCCAGAGGTTCGTGTGGGGTCCCGATTTTATTCGAGTTATAAATGTAGTAACCAAAAATATCGCTTCAAAAATAGTTTTTCCCAAAGTTAATTTATCCCTGGTTAATTCTAGCCTGAACTATTCATTTATTGATAACTAGCTGGACCCGTGCACGACTCGTGCCAAGATTTTGTGAATGCAACGATATGTAGTGGTTTTATTAATATAAAGAACATTTTTATTATTTATATCTTCCCCGTAGAATGTTTTCCCGTAGAATTCTTCTCGGTAGAATTCTTTCCCGTAGAATTCTTCTCCGCAGAGTTTGACCAATATTTCATTAAATTTGCTATCCTAATTACTGATATAATGTGATTTAATTTTTCGGATATATGGGAGGTGCCACGCCCAGTCCACCAATCCCACCGATATATAGCCTTTACTCTGCCCAGACCCAACATACATATTGTATCAAAATTTTATTCAATTCGGTTCAGCCGTTTAGCCGTCTATTCGGAACATACAGACATACATACTTACATTCACAAATATATAGTAGATTCTTTTCCAGAGACAATTCTCAAAGATTTTACACCAATTCTTTAACGGAGAATTATTCTTTAAGGAAGTTTTTACTTTTTTATATGAACAGCACATGGAATGTCTTTCATATTTCGATCTCCGTTAAAAATTTAGATATATTTTATCAAAATCCCAAACATCATTATTGCGTTTTAAAGATGTAGGTTGTATTGGAGGTACCACGCTCGGTCGACCAATCTCACCAACAAACAATACCAAAAAAAACACGTGATTCAGCGTGATTCACGTGAATCACGCGTGATCACGCGTGAGTGTGATTGAATCTTAATTTTACTCACGTGATTGTGAGTGAGTGTGAGTAGAGCAAAAAAGGCCGTGAGTGAGTGTGCGTGATTACAAATATTCTTTCGTGATCATGAGTGAGTGTGAGTCAAAACTCACTCACGTGCCCATCTCTACCGTAAACAACTACAACAAAACGCAAATCTTACGGAGTTATTTAGAAATACGGAGCAAAACGGAATTCTAACGGAGTCGTCCGATTTGACGGTACGTTAACGGTGCGTAATCGTATATGCTACGACGGATACAAGCTCAATGATCCGTAAACATGTCGTCAATTGTATTTCCGTGTGTATTTCCGTGTATGTCGTATGCTCCGTATAAATGTTTCTTGGGTTGTTTCAGAATGGGACAGAATATTAAAGGAAACTCTGAAGTAAAGCTGATTCAAAAGAAAATTAATGACAATAAACACTGGTAGCATGGAAGTTAGACACATGAAGTTAGACACCTGAAAGTTAGACACATGAAAGTTAGACACCAGAATTTGCTGTTATTGTGAATTTGTATAATTAGGGGAAAATTAAGAAACGTCAAACTAAATTCATAAGAATACGTGTATAGATTATTTATTAAATGCGATTGCCATTCATATAATATTAAGCATGAATTATTGTATATACGAGCTGTGCAAAATGTGTGCTTTTCAACATGTGGATTTCACTTTTGAAATTTTAATAAAATGTATTTGTTATGCATTAAAGTAATTACTTAGTTAACTAATATTGTAACCCAATAAATATAGTTTCGATTGTATAAATTTACAATAACGTTTCGAATTCGTAACGATATCGTTAAACTTCTATAGAATCAGTAATGAATTATTTGTCAAAAAAAGCTGTTCAATGAAACAATTTAATAAATTTTAAAATTGGAAGAAATTTCGCAACTGTTAAAAACTTTTAAAATTAAGTATGAAATATTTTTTTCTCAATCAATAAACTAATTTTTAATACCAACATAGGTAAACAATTTTAATGTTGTGGATGCTATAGAATGCTTGGTGCACAGCTCCATGAAAGATAATTTCAAGGCAAATTAATTTAAATAGTATCGAAATTGAATGTTTTTAGAATTTGTTCCGATAACGATATTGAATAATTTTTCGAATTCGTTTCGATATCGAAATTGAATCAATTTTCGAATTCGTTTTGATATCGAGAATTCATACAATATCGATATCGTTAAAGATAGTCATTTTTATCGAGAACGCCATTATTCTATCGTTTGGTATGCTGGGAACTTATATTCTATTAATGAATACTAAAGAGCCATTGCTGTTAATACAGTAGTTATTTAAATTATTAAATAAGATATAAATCATGAAATATAAACCGTTTTTTGTTTTTTTAAAATAGTAAAATAATGTTTATGCAGCTAAGAATTATTTTAATATAAGTGTTCTTATTATTTTGACATGTTTATATATGTATATGTTTATGTCGACGAACCAATACGTAATATATACAACATACAATTTTATTACGTATGTGAGTGAAAACCTGACGAAATGTGTCACTCACGAAATTATATAGCATAAGGCTGTTCATTTTTTTAGCTCTGCTTTTTGTTGCTTCGTCAACTCGTTTGCCGTTTCGCCGAGTTCATCGTTGAGCGACAATAGCTGCGTTCCAGTGGTACTTGAACCAGATCTGTTTCACGGGAACGCCATCGGTTCTATTTTAATAAATTTGGCAGCACTGTTTTCTTCTGCCTCTTATTTTCAACAGAAATTCTTCTTCTTATGAAGTGATATTCACAATAGCATAATATCACCACAAACAAATTTACTTTTGATACGTACAGTACCAGATCACTAATTGATCCAAAAACGAACCTGGTTCTAATTGTTTGTTTATGTTTTGTATATGAAAATGATCTACGGATCAGGATCAAAAACCACGGGAACGCAGCTAATGTGATGGACACCAATTCCTCGCCACGATTCAGTTGCGTTTCACTGACCATTGTGTCCTCAATATGACCCTCGATGACATTCAAAAAATATTTTGTTGCCTTTTTAAGCAAATCATAGAATTTCGCAAGCACTTGATTGGTGGGCATTTTAGCTAACCAGCAATTGTGTCCACTGTTTTGCCCTGTACGTAACGCCAGCAGTTTAGCCTAAATCAGTGACATTTTTTTATTATACTGTTTAAAATGTTAAACAAACAGTTACCTTTTGGAGCGTATCTATTTGTAGGCCATTTATTTTTCCCTGCAAGTACAAATAACTGACGTCAGAGAGAAGATCCAAAATGAGACGGTACTCTATTTGATTGCGCGAATATGACTCGAGGCGTTGTATGTCGTGCGGCAGGAAGTACACGTCCAAGGTGTCCTTGGTAAAATCTAGAACAAGAAATTTCAGATATGAAATGCAATTCAGAAAAGATCAATTATAATTCAGAAATTCCATTTAAAATTCAATAGACATCAATTGTAATTCCGAAATTTTATTTGAAATTCAAAAGCCATCAATTGTAATTCAGACATTGCTTTTTGATATTTAAAATACATCAATAACAATTCAGAAATTTCATTTGAAGTTCAAGACATCAATTGTAATTCAGAAATTCATACTGATATTCAGAACTTTCCATTGGTAATTCAGAAAATTTCAATTAATAATCAGAACTTTTCGTTTGGAATTCAATTCAAAAAAGCTACCATATTTTGAATATCTCTAACAAAAACTCGAATTAATTCATAAGACAAGAAACTAAAAACTGTTGAAATTTATTTTATAATTTTTATCTATTTTAAAACCGATTATATATAAAGTGTTGTATAAAGTGTTTGGTTACGGATTTGATTTCAAAAAATCAAAATAAATTATACAACGTTAATATTGGTTTCAGTAATTAAATTAAGCTCTTGGTTAATTTTGTCTATAACATGGGACAATATTGTTAAAAACGACTGACACATATTTATTACTAAAACAATTGAACCAGAAACTCAAATCGTGCGAATCATCTACATGCGACAATCAAGAAAATGTTCTATTGATTGATGGGTGTAAAGTTAAATACGTCGCGAATTTGACAAAGACACTAACCATATTAATTTCAGCAGAGATGTTACCATTAAGTCATACATTTTTGTGAACATCGTGATTAAAATTCTGGGGGTGCATAAATCAAACGTAGTTCGTTAGAAAGATCCTTTCATTACCTACCCAACGATATTAACAGTAATTACTCAGTGATTTCTGATTATACGCATATGTCTCTTACATTTAATAGTAATTTAAATAATAAAATACGTATGAGAAAGGATGTTTTCAATAATCTATGATTTGTTCGTGCAATCGCCAGATCACAGTGGTTACTTAAAAAGTAAATTTTTATTATAACAAATCTCTGCTCAAAAAAATATGATTTTAGTTCTTGCAAAATAACGACGTATTTAACTCTATAACCTTTCCTGATTGTAGCATGAATTATGATTTTGTTATTCTGTCGTTTATGAGAATATAAAAATTGTCGGACAAAATCTCAATTTTTTTTATTTTATATTTAACCAAAACAAACGCAAAAATTGAAACTAGATTAGGTACTCGAGAAACTCAAGGATTTGATCACAGATTTCTAATTCAAAACAAAAATGTTCAACCTACCCTTGTGCTCCACTTTGGCGGTTTTATTGTCAATAATCGATAGCGCCAGACTTGTACTAAACTCTCTACAAGTTTTGCCCAACAATTTGGTGATGCGTCTCGGGAGGACGTTCATTGAGGCGACGCAGCAGCGTTGGTATTTTGCGTCGTGGCGTAATCTTCTCCTTCAACCAACCGACATCGTTCTTCTCGATTTCTACAATGCCTGCTGCAGCAAAAATAAACTAAAACCAGTTGGAAAGGGTAGATCACATGGGAAATTTTAAAGTAGGTGTAATTATGATAGTTAGGATTATCAAAATTATATTCGGTCTAAGCCGACTATAAATACCCTATACACCAGGGTATACGAATCCTGAAAATAACTACAAACATTCAATCGCTGAAGAATTTCCATTCATTTGATACCCATATTTACAAATGGGTAGGTGTACCGAATTTCGGAAAACATTATTATCATGTATTTGAGCATGATGTCAATATATATTTGACCAAAAAAGTTTACCTAACTACGTATACATAAAAATTGATCTTTATATGTACATTTTATATGAGGTATTTGAACATAAGTGGATTGGATCATAGGTCACAATGGACCGATCTCGCCAATTTTTTCGCACATACAGCGCACGTACAGGTATATTAGTAATCTAAGTTATAAGTTTCATTTATCTAGCTCTTCAATTTTAAAAGAAGTAGGGATTTCAACAGACAGACAGACAGATAGACGGACAGACGGACAGACAGACAGACGGACAGACAGACGGACAGACGGACATCGCTAAATCGACTCAGGAGGTCATGCTGATCAAGAATAAATATACTTTTCCATACCGGAGATGCTTCCTTCTGGGTGTTACAAACGGCGTACCAAACTGAATATACCCTTTCACTCTTAGTGTAGGGTATAATTAGTGATATTTATTATAACACTGAAATGTATGAAAATGTACCTGTTGCGCTAGTGTCCAGCGTTACATTCTCGTTCAAATCGGTGAACTGACCTTCGTAGTAGTCGCGCAACAATCTCATGGGACGCTTGCCGTAACCCATCTACATAATTTGAAAATAATTAATGTTTTGTTTATTTTTAAATATGTTTTTGCAATTTTAAAATTGTTAGATATGATTTAGTGAGGGCAATAAGAGCAAACATTTAATTTAAAAAAGTCTAATTCAAATCAGTAACGGTCAACTTAAAACAAAATAATATTGATTGAATTAAATACAAAATTGTTCTATTGATTTCCGAAATAAACAGTTGTAGATTAATCTACATCCTAGGATAATCCGAAAGAAACTTTTTGTTGCCAGAAAAACCATCATTCTCTACACAAGTTGTATACAAAAGGAATATTTATTTCACAACAGAATATTCTTTTTCTGAATTTTAAATGGAAAGTTCCGAATTTCAAATAATATTTTCTGAATACGATGATACATTTTAATTTACATTTTCGAAATTACAAACAAAAAGTTCTGAATTTCAATTGATATTTTCTGAATTCTAAATGGAAAGTTATGAATTCCACTTGATATTTTCTAAATTCCCAATGGAATTTATGAATTTTAATTGATATTTTCTAAATTTCAAATGGAAAGTTCTGAATATCAATTAATATTTTCTGAATTCCAAAAAAAAGTTAGGAATTGATCTATTCTGAAAATCAAATGGAATTTCTGAATTACAATTGATGTCCATTGAAGTTCAAGTTGAATTTCTGAATTACAATTGATGTCTTTTGAATAGCAAATTAAATATCTGAATTACAATTGATGTTTATTGAATTTCAAATAAAATATATGAATTACAATTGCTATGCTTTCAATTTCAAAAGGAACTTCTGAATTACAATTGATGTATTTCGTATTTATGAATTTCAATTGATCTTTTCTGAATTGATGTAGTATTTCGAATTTTAAAAAACACTCATATTCTACAACTTACCCGTTGATAATTCGGATGCGTTGCAATGCATACGATACGCACACCCGATAACATCGGGAATTCACGATCGCCGAACTGTTCGGACACATTCCACGAATTGGAAACTGTCTGTGAGGAAATTTCACCCTCCAAGGCCAACTGTATGACCTCCAATATCTCCGGCAACTGATCCTTGCGTTGTATAGCTCATCATCTGTAGATCGTTGGGGGGTTGTAGTGCGATGCCACATACATCGAGACGACGCGATGCAGAATCGACTCGGCAGTCTTGTGATACGAGAAAATCGCATCGCGATCAATATAATAAAGTTCGCAGACATCTGGCGTGGGACAGCCCGAGCTAATGTTGGGCACAGTGGTGGCATCGAGGCAAAGAAGATTTATCAGCCAGCTTTCGATGTCATCGCCCTCACGATAAAGTATAAGTTCGTCGAGTTTAATCTAAATATACAATTTTTATATTTAATCAATGGCAAAAAAAGTATTGTAAAACTAAACTAACCGGTGGCGTCGCATTGTTCACTTTCTGCAGCTGCGATATTAACTTCAGACTCAACAAACGTCCGGTGCCCTCGTAACCATTGATTGTCGAGGCCATAAAAATAAAATACGGTCCCATCATTTGCTTGACCAGCGGCAACGGAATGGCGGCCGCCTCGTCAATCAGCAACAAATCGGCGTCATTCAACATGATATTAATTCGTATGATGGCTTTTTTATAGTCGGCATAGTCGCCGCGGACTGTATTTTAAAGCGTTGATGGCCTTCGTCGTCATTGTTATCGTAGACATCATCGTCGATGGTTTGCTGATCATCCACCTGCACGTGCAAAGTAGTTTGAAGACAAGACTAAAAAAAGGATTTAAATAAATCTAAAATACTTAATAATGAAAGTTATTAAAAAAATTTGCATTTTACCTCCACATTTTTGTCTGTCATTATATTGATCTCATTGCACATGTTCATGTTCTCCTTGTCGACGGCCGCAGCACTTTTTTTGTCGAACCACCCGACACTGACGTTGACGCATCTGTCATACGTTCGACCACTTGCATTTTCTTTAGGTTGCCTGTGCTTGTAGATGTGTGCGCCGACATCGTGCAGACGACGTCAACTGTATTGGCGCACGCAGCGTTCTCCTTGCGCACACATCACTTATCGTCGATGGTCTTGGATTTGAGCTGCATTACCTCGTCCCTGTCTATATTCATGCCATGTCCCTTGAAGGGAAACACAGCGAGCACATGCGGCAACAGTTTGGTTTCCGTAACCTTAACATGTTCGGGATTCTGGACGAATTCGTTTTCCCAGAGCTCTTTGCGCACCAGACGCGTCTCGTTTACGCACTTCTCTTGCTCGATTTCGTTGGCTCAGAACTGGAGAAAGAAACAGCAACAGAAATAATGTTAGTGTTCATTTAAAAACTTGTCTTATAGTTAAAACCTCTTGACGTTAATTTAATACTTTACCTACATTTTGTCATGACTCACCATCGTTTGCGTCTGTATAGAATTGATATGCTTCGGCGAAATCGACCAGCAGAAGTCGACGGAACTCGACCAGATCCTCCAATATTTTCCAGTATTTGGCCAATGACTCGATGTGATTCTTTACCTCGGCCGAGCGTATATGCTTGTCACAGATTAGTTTCTTGCCCGCCTCAGGCATTTGCTCGGACTAAGGATTTCGCCCATTGAGAGCCTTGTGAGAGCACAAAAAGCTGCAGTTAGAGCACAACACGTAGATCCTTGGCCGTAATGCCGGTCTTGTAGATGATCTGTTTGACGACCAGCGAGCTCTTTTCGTTGTCGTAATCCTCCATGAAATGATGGAAGCTGCGTGCTTCTTCGAGGCAGGCACGTCGCTTGGCTCAGAGTTTTATTAAACTAAACATTTTAATAATATAAACAATTTAAATAAAACATAATTTATAAATGACCACGCCAACACTCACATTGCATACGCATTGTCCAGCTCTTCCCGTCGCTGCAAAAACAGTACTGCATCCTTTTGCTCGGAGTTTTTGTAGGGCTGTCCTAAGCGATTGAATCGCTTCAATGTTTCGACAAACGTATTCACTTGCAATTATTGCTACGAGTGTGCCTGTAGCAGCTCCTTCACGCTATAGAATTTTATTCACAAATGAATAAAATTCTATAGCATCATCTTGCGAATTTGCAGATGTTGAGAGTTGCAGAACGAATCTATAAATTGTGCCACCTTAGTCATCTACCGCACAATCATCAGTCCCAAATTACCTGTGTGTGGATTAAAAAAAGAACACACGAATTAACAAATAAAAAAATTCAAAGTGAATTAATAAATTAAAAATATGGTTGATTACACTGTGCGACATTATTTTGCGTACGTGAAACATGAGGTCATTACGAACATATGAACAGTTAATATAAATCACTGTAACTCATATAAATATATATATATATATATATATATATATATATATATATATATATATATATATATATATATAAATATATCTAGGTAGGTTTGCCATTTACTGCCGAGAGGTAGCGCGGTATAGAAAAATGTTTCTACGAAAAGATGTTGTTAGTCCCACTCCATGGTTGAAGTATATACAGGTTAAGTCATCTTTCAAAATTCAATCGCCATTTTTTTTTTGAAAACTGTTTAAAAGACTCAATATTTGTTTACGAAAATTTAAAAACAAAACATCAAAGCATAGTTTACAATATATATATATATATATATATATATATATATATATATATATATAAAAATACCATATATATATATATATATATATATATATATATATATATATATATATATATATATATATATATATATATATATATATATATATATATATATATATATATATATATATATATATGGTATTTTTAAGCATTAAAAAAATTGCGATATTGGGAACTAGTGTTTTACCTTGTACATTTGAAAAATATATTTACATTTCTGTATTGCTGACGTCAAAAAGTATGGAATGTCAAGTAAAGGAAATTTAAATTTAGACATTTCATAAAATACAAATATTTATTTCATTGAATTTTTTTTTATTTACATTTTTGCCCAAAACAATTGGTGGGATGCAGGCTTCCCACAGTTTCCTTAGTGGGGGTATCAACTTTCGTGCTAATCAAAACATTGCTGTACATGGGCTTGGGTGGATAGCAGTTAATTTAAATTTTAAATCTAAAATATATATTTGTTATCCTGGACGGAGCTACACAAATGCTTACAGTTGTCAAAAAACTTCTACGTACATGCGCAGAAGATTCAAGTTTTTAACAACGTTCTGCGCAATCTTTGTTTCTATTATTCTTGTTTACATTTTTAGTAGCACATTTGAAAAAAAAATATTAAATTTTACAGCCTTTCTCTGTTTTTGAATATGGATAAAAAAATATGTTTTCAATATTTTTCAAATATGCCACCGCATCGATTATTATTATTATTTTCGATTTTTGTAGCACGCTGTAATACTTAACTACTGTAATGTTGAGCACAAGGTTCAGTGGTTAAAGACATTTCGTAGTATTATTAAATGCAAAAAAAAGGCTAAAACTCACTTGTTAAAATGCATCAACCATCGCTTTTTAAATGGCATCGTTTAGCACTAAGGACATTGCTTCGGGGTTGTGTGGCGGAAAGTGGGTACTGCTTTCATTTGGATACTTATTATACTCCCTATCCAAAGTTGTTCGACCATGTTCAAAGGTTTGTTGAAAGAGAAAGAGATGCTCGCCGGAGAGACTTAGTATGATGGCCCTTGACCGTCTTCGTGGCGACTAGAAGTTAACATTTTTGAATAATATTATATAGCAATATATTTTAAATATATCAACAAAATACCTTGTAACAAAGATTGCCATCGTCACACACGCTTACGTTAGTACTCAGTATCTCAAGTATGCCCCTTTCAATAAATCGTTGCAAAAGGAGCGCAATTCAAATCCATGTGGCGGCAACAGCAACTGCAAATTCAATTTGTCTATAAATATTTAAACTAATTAAATAATAATTATATAATATAAACTTACAGTTTTCATGTACCCCTACAGCACGAAAATATTGCAGAAACGTTGCTGCACTCTCAGAAAATAATTGTTAAAATTTAACAATTACGATTGTTATTGAATTAACAATTGTAATTGTTAATTTCTTTACTTGAATTTAAGTGATGATTGTAGCTTTTTCTTATTTAACAATAATTTTCGGGAAAATTGTTAAATTTATTGTTGGATTGCTAAATTTATTTTAATTGTTAAATTTAAATATTTTTGATATTATGTCAAATAAAATATCGAATAATTTTGTTCGTGTCGCGTTTATGTAAATTATGGTGTTATGTATTGGATGCGCCTAATAAAACATATTCGGTGAGTTATTGCGCAAGTTAATTAAACCCTTAATGGGTATCTCAAAAAATATGGTTTGCAAGGAGCCTCAACGGCGGCTCCTGGTCTTTCCAATAAAAACCAACTTGTTTTAATATTATTTCGTACACGACCGTGTTAATTTAATATCCAACTTGACTAACTGTAACAATCCATATTCTCTTACTCGATAGCTTAAATTATACTTAAATGAAACTGCTGCATCGGCAATCCCACGATGGGCTCTGATTGCTCTGATTGCGCATGTTGCTGCGTATGCAATCCCACGATGGGATCCGGTCATCGTTCTGGTTGCGCGTGTTGCTGCGTAAGCAATCCCACGATGGCCGGATACGCGTGTTACTGCAATACTGCAGTTAACGCTTAACGTAAGGTGTTAACTCTTCCCCCTTTAAATGTCTGCGTCGCGCAGACTTGAAGAATGCATCGAAGGACTCCGAAGTGGGTTTCTGACTGGGTTGATGCCTTCGAGATGCGTGCTCGGCAGATGTAGACGGGGTATATCGAAGTTTCTGGTAAATTTGCGCCACATGATAATGACGGCTGAGGCAACAATGATTATAACGATGATCTCCGAAGCTAAGGAGTAATTGAGTTCCTTCTTGAGGCTGTTAATGTTTTCGATATTTTTTGTGCTGAGATCATGCACATATTCCAGGTTCACCTTTAACCCACGACTGGTTACCTTTGTTAAAACTGGCGGGAGCACTTGCAGTTTTGAAACAGACTTGCTTGAAAAGGTCTGATTTTTTAATTGTACTGTCTCATTACTTAGCTGCAGTACGTACGTTCCATTCAGGAGATTTGTACTATTTCCAGCTATGATCTCACCTTTGAAGTTGGTGAGGAAGATCGTGTTTTCATTAATAAACTCAGAAATTATCTCCTCGCTGGTTTTGTAGTGGCATTCGGCTTGGCCGCCTTTAAGGAGCAAAGGTAAGCAGTAATCCTCCTCAAGTTTTTCCAGATCAGACAATTCACAGACAGTTGAGTTGTTGATGGACAGACAGTCATGGATAATACCATATGTTTCTCGTTGATTTACTAGCATTTTTTTGAACCGTAAATCAATCTGTCTTCCATTTTCAACTGAAGCACGTGTTATGATCAGATAATATTCCTCACTTCTTAGTTTTGGAATTGGAAGGACGTATAGTAACAGTGAACCGTTTGAAACAATTGAAGGTTTTCCGTATTCCATAGCTTCGATGATATTTTGATATGGCAATGTCTCTACTTCAGCCAAAATCTGATTGACTTCTTCATGGTCAAGGAGATTACTATTTACGATCCCGGATTTTGCCATTTGGCACGCACGCACAATTTCGCCAATCTCTTCCTAAAGCACGAGTACACGGTTGATTGCGTCTTGCTCAGCTTGTCCCGTTTCAAATCCCTTAGCTACACCATTCATCACTGTCGAAATTTGGTTAATTTTCCGTATGACATCACGTGTTGCACTAAAAATTTCATCATTAATTTTGTACTGATGATTATTATTAGTGATGATCTTGTCTTGACTTTGCAAAATCATGTTCCAGTCAGTGGCGTCTGGGTTTCCTGCGAGCCACTTCCAGGCAGATCCTAACTAGTTTATAGAACGTGGTTTCCTTGTATTTCCACCTCGTAGTTCGTTGATGCGGTCAGCCATTTGAGTTAAATGGAACTCCAGAATCAGCGCCTTCTCTTTATCCTTGACATTTCCCTCCGTTAGCGTTACCATTTCAGCCAATACATTCTCATATCGCTCCAGATCAAGTGGAATTTTCCGCTCACGATCCAACCGTTGCCGTCTCTTATGGATACGATGGGAGCCTTGTATACAAAAATATTAAAGCCAGATGCAACAGTTAAAAATAAAAATAATCTGTAATAAAATTGATTAATAATTTCCTTTCCCCTCTTTTTTTTAAATTTTAGTATATAATAAAATTTGAAGTTACTTAAAATTAACATAATATATACTTTTACTGATTACAGTAACAATATGACTGTAGAGAGAAAAATGTTAAAATATAATTTTTTATACGTGTATTATTCAAATTGCTGCAAGGAGAACAAGAAAATCACTATAAAAAGACATAAATATAATATAGTATTAGTTTGCGAGAAAACATTTTTTAATTTTAGTTATTACTAGTTTATGCTTTTGTATGTGTTTTATAAAATAAGACAAGTTATTAATCGCTTTGTGGAATTATATTTTTAATGTGGGCCTTGTGTATCCTCCTACCACTAGCCGTTCTTACAGTCACTCTATATTTTTTTCCACTATCTCTTTTTTATAGAGTGGTTTGCTCCTTCCTTTTATTCTTTTTATTGCTACGAAGATCATGTCGCCTTTTTTATGAGTGAACTCAGATTTGTGTTAATTTTTGAACGAATGTCCACCAAATTCTGATAATTTATTCGCTGGCTCCTGTTAAAGAATATGTCGCTGGGTTTTTTCTGTATAACTGAGTGGATAGAATTATTGTACCTATCAACTGCTACATTAACTAATTCTTTGACCTTTAAATCAGAATACTCTATTCTTAGACATCGATAAATTTCCAAAATGGTGGAGTGAAGTCTCTCTACTTGTCCATTTACTTCACTACGTTGCGTTGGGGTTAAGTATAGTCTAATACCTAACGCTTTAATAAAACTGGAGACTATAGGACTAATAAAGCTTTTTTCATTATCTGTGACCAACACTTGCGGTACAGTAAAATAGTGAAGAATTTTAACTAGTTTTTCTCTAATATGCAAAACCGATCTGTCTTTAATGTGAAAAAATTTGGCAAACTTTGAAAACTTATCAATGCAGCTAATAAATTTTTCATTTTGAATATCCATGATATCCATGTGTAGTATTTGGCAACGATCTTTAATCTTTATTCCGATTACAATGTTTGGATTTAGTTTTTCCCTCAAAATTTCTATAAGTACTTCTTTATATTTCTGCCCTGTTTATGCAATGACGAATGTAGCCAGGGTGTGGGCAAATTTGTGAAGTCAAGTCATTCCCTTTTTTTACAACAATTTGACATCTAAAAACGTTTAAAGGGGTTTCAACGTGAGGAATCAAGTCGGTATTATCTTGGTCTGCGCTGTGCGCAGTACCGATATCCGATTGTTCCTCTGAGATTTCGCTTCGATCTTCACTTGCCGTGTCGAAGAATTATTTGAACTAGCCAAATGATTAAGTCCAGTTGGCAGCCTCGAGAGCGCATCTGCCACAAAGTTTGCCTTTCCTGGTTGGTAAAACAGCTCGTAGTTGTATTCTTCCAAGCGAGCTTTCCAACGTTTTAGTTTCGCGTTATAATTCCGATTGCCTAAGGCAAACGTCAATGGCTGCACCGTAAACGTAATGACGAAGATTATCAAGTGCCCACACAATAGCTAGCATTTCTTTTTCATTGGTAGCATAATTCTCTTCGGTTTTGTTTAAGGATCTAGAGACATATGCGATAGGTCTATCTTTACCATCATCGCCCTGAGATAAAACAGCGCCGATTGCAAAATCGGAGGCATCTGTTGTTAATTTAAATGGTTTTTCAAAATCAGGGAAAGCCAGTACTTCTGAAGATGTTATTAGCGTTTTTAAATCTTCAAATGCTTGTAGCGCCTGAGCATTTAACTCAATAGGAATACGTTTAGATTGATTCGCTTTAACCTGTGCATTTTCACCCCTTGTCAGATTAGTTAATGGTTTGGCAATTTTTGCATATTCACGGATGAACTTCCTATAGCATGATGTTAATCCTAGAAAGCTCTTCAAGTCTTTTAGATTTTTTGGCGGCAGCACTTGCTGAATAGAAGTAACCTTTTTTTGGTCTGGTTGGATACAATCAGGAGTTACTACATATCCTAAAAATTCATGAAATGCGTTTTATCAAGATTTACTTTTAAATTTGCGTGTTGTAACCGAGAAAATACAATTTCAATATTTTTAAGGTGATCCATTTCAGAGTTCCCAAACACAATAATATCATCAATATAAACGTAACAGATTTTTCCTATGTATTCTTTGAAAACATCATCTATTATCCTTTGGAAAATTGCAGGAGCATTTCTTAAACCAAAGGGTAATCTTAGAAATTCATATTTTCCATTCATTGTGGAAAATGCTTTTTTTGGTATATCTCTTTCTTTCATTGGGACCTGGTGAAAGCCTGAAGTTAGGTCAAGGGTCGTAAAAAATTTTGCCTTATCGAGACTAGCAAGCGTAGAAGTTACATCAGGTATTGGATATGTATCTGGGATTGTGACATGATTAAGTCGTTTGTAATCAACAACCATTCGATACTGTTTTTCGCCAGTGGGCTTAGGTTTCTTTGGTACAACCCAGATGGGTGAACTATAAGGACTCTTGGAGGGACGAATTGTTCCTTCTACCAGTAACTCATTGACCTGTTTTTTTACGTCACTCCTCATGCAAGCTGGGTATGGATAGCATTTGCTATAAATGGGTTCTTCTGTGTTTGTTTTTATTTCAGCCCTAGCAGTTGTTCCAACAAGCTCTCCACCAGTAATCGGACCAAAGAGAGTCCTATATTTTTCAAGAAGTAGACCAAGTTGTTTTTTTGTCTGTTCCGCTATAGAACCTACTATTGTTGAATTAATTTCTTCTGATATTTTGGATTTTAAGGGAATTTTTATATTTGGCTTTAAATTCAAAATGTCATTTTGTCTGTCAATTATTGCCTCAAGGTTTTTAAGGGTGTCGTCACCAATTATGCCGTGGAACGACATGAGTCCAGGCTAGACGTAAAAGGTTAAAACCGAGTCATTTCCTGCTTTTTCGAAAAATTTGCCACTAATCTTTTTTGAAATTTGTATATCACCTGCGGCAGAATGTACCTTGAAGGTTTTTGTCAGAGGGGTGTAGCTGCTTACCACGGACGGACTTATAAAATTTTTGTTCGCCCCCGTGTCAACAAGAAAATTGAGAGTGGTTCCGTTTTTTGTTATAAATTCTATGTAAGGAACGCTGGAGAGGCGTCCATCATAAAATTTACTTCATCATTGTGATTATCTTGCTCCTCATAACCTTTGAATTCCTGCTGATTATATGTTCCTATGTTATACAACCTCTGCTGTTTTTGAGGCTGGTTAGTAAATGACCCTGCTCGTTTGAATGAATTGTTTCGGGGACGATTTATATAATCTACTCGTCTAGACTGGAAGGATCCCTCGTCCATTCGTTCATGCGGCTTGGGTCCTAAAGGTCTTGGTGGTGACTGATTATAATTAAATTGTCCCGAATTGAACCTGTTGTTTGGGTATGGTTTGAAATTTCTTTGAGGTAACGGGGGTGGTATTGATTAATTGCGTGACATTTGTATTTGATTAAATGGCACTATTACTCTATTTAGAGTATTAGGGTGGAGGCTATTATTTCTAAGCGTTAGATTCTGAATTTCTAGACACGCTGAGTATGCCTCAGGGAGAGTTTTTGGTTTCGGGTTAATTAACATTTTGGCAAGTTCGACATTTAATCCTCGAACAAAGATATCTAGCGCACGATTACGGTACGCCTCCACTAAGGCACTGATCGTTTCTTGGGAGTGTGATTCCGTTTTTATTTTATTGATAATCAATGAAAATTTGTGGTTCACTGTTGCGTAAAATTCATCCAGCTGCAATTTTCTGCAATTTTTTTTATATATATTTCACAATATTTCAGCTTTTTGCTGTAATTTTTTTTTTTTTTTTTACAAATATATGATTCAGCTTTTCGCTGCACTTTTTTTTAAATATTTTTCACAATATTTCAGCTTTTTGCTGCAAAATTTTTTTTATTTTTTACGAATATATGTTTCAGCTTTTTGCTGCAATTCTAATTATTTATTTATTATTTTTTCCTTTAAAAGATATATTTCTCGATATTTCAGCTTTTTGCTGCAAACAATTTTTAATTTTTTACGAATGTATGCTTCAGCATTTTGCTGCAATTTTTATAAATTTTTTATAAATTTTTATTTATTATTTTTATTTTTAAATTTATATACACATTTTTTCTCTTTTTAATCAGTTTTGTTAATAATATTCTGTCTTTAATTTCTTTCGAAAAGAAAAAAAAGGAAAAAAAAAATCCTCTTTTATGTTTTTTTTTTTTTTGTAATTTTTTATAAATAAATTAATTTACACTGTTATTCTCATTATATTTTTTGTTTTTTTAGTGTCACTGCAAAATGTTGTTTATTTTATTTTTCGTTTTTTAATGTCACTGCAAAATACTGAAAAAGAAGAGAACCGGATTTTTTTTATATTTTTGCATTTATGGAAAACACTACAAGGCGACCGGCCATGGAAGGATCGCGTTTTTAGTCGCGTTTTTAGTCGCGTGTTTAGTCGTCCGTGTTTATGATTACAGACAACCTACTGAGGCACGATTGGCTCCACTATGTTTTAAGAAGTCCCGTTTCGTTCTCCCTCCGTGTTCTCATGGGAACGGGGGAATTAACTAAGGATTCTAGTGATAAAAATAAGAACTATCCTCATACCGGCTAAGTCTTAATTGACTTAACTTGGTATTCGGATGCCTATATATTTTCTCCCGCGCGGGAATTCACAAGGATCCAAAGGATTATAACGAAGGACAATCTTTTGAACATTTTTGTTGGCCGGTCCCTGCTCGGGCGCCAGTTAACTAAGCCCTTAATGGGTATCTAAAAAAATATAGTTTGCCAGTCTCAACGGCGGCTCTTTATTTAAAACTATAGTTTATTTGTATTTTTTTCTATTACGTAACGTTTTAAAGAAAACAGCTCTCGATTTCCAAAAAAAATGTAAATGTAAAACTGTAAATTTTTATTTTAATACTATTATTCCGATATAAAATATAAAATATAAAATATAAAATATAAAATATAAAATATAAAATATAAAATATAAAATATAAAATATAAAATATAAAATATAAAATATAAAATATAAAATATAAAATATAAAATATAAAATATAAAATATAAAATATAAAATATAAAATATAAAATATAAAATATAAAATATAAAATATAAAATATAAAATATAAAATATAAAATATAAAATATAAAATATAAAATATAAAATATAAAATATAAAATATAAAATATAAAATATAAAATATAAAATATAAAATATAAAATATAAAATATAAAATATAAAATATAAAATATAAAATATAAAATATAAAATATAAAATATAAAATATAAAATATAAAATATAAAATATAAAATATAAAATATAAAATATAAAATATAAAATATAAAATATAAAATATAAAATATAAAATATAAAATATAAAATATAAAATATAAAATATAAAATATAAAATATAAAATATAAAATATAAAATATAAAATATAAAATATAAAATATAAAATATAAAATATAAAATATAAAATATAAAATATAAAATATAAAATATAAAATATAAAATATAAAATATAAAATATAAAATATAAAATATAAAATATAAAATATAAAATATAAAATATAAAATATAAAATATAAAATATAAAATATAAAATATAAAATATAAAATATAAAATATAAAATATAAAATATAAAATATAAAATATAAAATATAAAATATAAAATATAAAATATAAAATATAAAATATAAAATATAAAATATAAAATATAAAATATAAAATATAAAATATAAAATATAAAATATAAAATATAAAATATAAAATATAAAATATAAAATATAAAATATAAAATATAAAATATAAAATATAAAATATAAAATATAAAATATAAAATATAAAATATAAAATATAAAATATAAAATATAAAATATAAAATATAAAATATAAAATATAAAATATAAAATATAAAATATAAAATATAAAATATAAAATATAAAATATAAAATATAAAATATAAAATATAAAATATAAAATATAAAATATAAAATATAAAATATAAAATATAAAATATAAAATATAAAATATAAAATATAAAATATAAAATATAAAATATAAAATATAAAATATAAAATATAAAATATAAAATATAAAATATAAAATATAAAATATAAAATATAAAATATAAAATATAAAATATAAAATATAAAATATAAAATATAAAATATAAAATATAAAATATAAAATATAAAATATAAAATATAAAATATAAAATATAAAATATAAAATATAAAATATAAAATATAAAATATAAAATATAAAATATAAAATATAAAATATAAAATATAAAATATAAAATATAAAATATAAAATATAAAATATAAAATATAAAATATAAAATATAAAATATAAAATATAAAATATAAAATATAAAATATAAAATATAAAATATAAAATATAAAATATAAAATATAAAATATAAAATATAAAATATAAAATATAAAATATAAAATATAAAATATAAAATATAAAATATAAAATATAAAATATAAAATATAAAATATAAAATATAAAATATAAAATATAAAATATAAAATATAAAATATAAAATATAAAATATAAAATATAAAATATAAAATATAAAATATAAAATATAAAATATAAAATATAAAATATAAAATATAAAATATAAAATATAAAATATAAAATATAAAATATAAAATATAAAATATAAAATATAAAATATAAAATATAAAATATAAAATATAAAATATAAAATATAAAATATAAAATATAAAATATAAAATATAAAATATAAAATATAAAATATAAAATATAAAATATAAAATATAAAATATAAAATATAAAATATAAAATATAAAATATAAAATATAAAATATAAAATATAAAATATAAAATATAAAATATAAAATATAAAATATAAAATATAAAATATAAAATATAAAATATAAAATATAAAATATAAAATATAAAATATAAAATATAAAATATAAAATATAAAATATAAAATATAAAATATAAAATATAAAATATAAAATATAAAATATAAAATATAAAATATAAAATATAAAATATAAAATATAAAATATAAAATATAAAATATAAAATATAAAATATAAAATATAAAATATAAAATATAAAATATAAAATATAAAATATAAAATATAAAATATAAAATATAAAATATAAAATATAAAATATAAAATATAAAATATAAAATATAAAATATAAAATATAAAATATAAAATATAAAATATAAAATATAAAATATAAAATATAAAATATAAAATATAAAATATAAAATATAAAATATAAAATATAAAATATAAAATATAAAATATAAAATATAAAATATAAAATATAAAATATAAAATATAAAATATAAAATATAAAATATAAAATATAAAATATAAAATATAAAATATAAAATATAAAATATAAAATATAAAATATAAAATATAAAATATAAAATATAAAATATAAAATATAAAATATAAAATATAAAATATAAAATATAAAATATAAAATATAAAATATAAAATATAAAATATAAAATATAAAATATAAAATATAAAATATAAAATATAAAATATAAAATATAAAATATAAAATATAAAATATAAAATATAAAATATAAAATATAAAATATAAAATATAAAATATAAAATATAAAATATAAAATATAAAATATAAAATATAAAATATAAAATATAAAATATAAAATATAAAATATAAAATATAAAATATAAAATATAAAATATAAAATATAAAATATAAAATATAAAATATAAAATATAAAATATAAAATATAAAATATAAAATATAAAATATAAAATATAAAATATAAAATATAAAATATAAAATATAAAATATAAAATATAAAATATAAAATATAAAATATAAAATATAAAATATAAAATATAAAATATAAAATCTAAAATATAATATATAAAAAAAATACAATATGCGATGTTATTATTTAATGTTAATGTTTTGTTGAAAGTTATTAAATTTGTTTATGTGCTTATTTACGCTCATATTTATTTATTGTGTCATGTTTAAAAAAAATGTTGTTAAAAATTATATACATTATTAAAATATATAGAAATAATTATAAAATACTGTATATCATTATTTTATGAAGTAGGCTGGGTTTTAAATCATGATTGTTATTTTTAACAATTCGATTGTTAATCTTTTTACTTTTAACAATTCAACAATTCGATTGTTAATCTTTTTTACTTTTAACAATTCAACAATCGAAAGAACAATTAATTGTTTATTTGCTTCAAAATTCAATTTCGAAAAATTAACAATTTTTATTGTTAATACGACACCCAGAAAAAAATCATGGTAAATTAATAGTTTTTCAATAGAAAAACAACAATTTATACTATTAAAATTTGTCAATAGGAAGCGTACCATTAGTTTAATAATATTCAAATTTTTAATACAATATGATGTACCATACATTTTATTATGTATTCTTTTAATTACAATAGGCAAGACCTATAAAAATTAAATGATACATATTTTTACTTTTATGGTATAGTCGAATTAAATTTTCCTAATAATTTATTAAAACAAAAATGGATTTTAGTTAATTTATTGTATATTTTATTTTGTTTATATGTCGAAATGGAAATTCATAAATCACACACATAAAAAGACACTTCTCCTTGCAAAAGATTATAACACATTTAATGTTCGCTTCAGTTTCCAATAATTGATTGTAATACTTGAGTCTGCATATATTTTTGAGTCCGTTGCCATAATAGAAATTCGATATATTATTTATTTTCTGTAATAAATAAAACAAAAAGCTTAAATATAATGAAATTACATTAAATACATTGAGTTCTTACCAATGATAAACGCGTCATAATGTCGATTATCACAAAAAAGACATGCGACCAATTTGAGCAAACACGCAGAATGACGCACAAAACGAACATGTCTTTATTCGTTTTTATGTATTTTTTTGCCACGTTTACTATTACAGGAGGAAACCATTAAAATAATAGTATTTATTCTATTAAAAATAATAATATTGCAATATTTAAATTTTGGTTCTACATTTTTCGAATACTGTCAAATTAATAAGAAAACTTTTGATTTAAAAAGAAAAAACTACTAATACATAAACCATAAGATCAATGGTCGTATCATTAAGTGCTTAATGGTACTTTTTCTTCTGAATGCAGCGTTGCAAACTAATAATATGTAGTCCCAAAGAGGTGACTAATAACATGTATGGAACATACGCATTAATATGTCGCAATGCTGTGATATATAAGTCATTCATTCTGATAATGGAACATATACAATAAAGGGCGGAGTTAACTTTGTTGATATTAGGTGGCAAAAAGTGTCAAATTATTAAATTTATTATGTTCCATATATATGGCAAGTATAGAATGAAGAACTTAATAGGAATATGTTTATATATAATGTAGCTAATTATCTTTAAAATTTAATAAATGTATATTATTGTACACGACATATTTATAACATCCACTACATATGTTTATGGAAAATTGTGTTACAAAAAAATATATCTGCCAATTTTAAAAATAATGAAAAACCACAATTTTAATAAATTTTCACAAATTGCATTTTTTTGTGTGCGCGTAAAAATTAGGACAAACATTCACGTTAATGACACTGCGTAGGATCTTTATTATTTTTATTTTTAATCTACACATAAATTACAGTTCAAGTTAAAATTACAGTTCAAGTTCCAAGTAGGTGAACCAAAATTTAATGGATCAAAATTTGTGGCAACTAAGCCTCTTTCCGGGGATTTTTGACTGGCAATTGGGTGGCAAATAAGTATATTTCGCATGATTTAGAACAAACACTTTAATGGCAACTGTGTGGCTACCACTTAAGCTGCAATAAAAATGTGTACGATCTTTTTTTTTCAATTTCCGTCCACTTGTATCTACTCAAATTTTTCAAACTACATCATGCATCAAGCAAACGGACGGGCAAATGAACAAACGTCCAAATGAATAAACCTCAAACGAACGAACAACAAGCGAACGAAAGAACTACCAGGGTAGCTCAAAGAGTTAAAATCCGGATTATACGGGTATTTAATATACTCGAGTATTACCCAGTTTTTTGAGCGTCCGGGTATCCGATCTACCCGGAAATACTCGTATGAAATCGAGAGCTCTGGTGGAAATACAAAACCACAATTTGAGTATATTTATCATGGTGAAAATTATTATGTAATTGTTAATTGTTCTTGTTTTAGTAGACCATATAAAAGCACAAAATAAAAAAAAAATCGAAGTACAATTGTAGTTGTGGTTTTGCCGAATAGTTGAATTCATAATTATTTAACAAATAAAAGATTACTAAATACTTTACCTCCATTCTTTGTATGCTTGCCATCCATTTTCCCAGAAGAACGTTCCAAGCATACATTTGCACTAATGCGTCTCCGTCTGGCATCAGTCCATCTTATTTTCCAGAATCTGCAAAATTGTCAACTCCGACTTCACCAAGAATTTCGAGGTCTGTACTTTTTTGACGATGCGCTCCTGTGACTGTTATAACTTGCGACCTGCATACATTGAATGCATGCGATAACTCATTCATTTATGCAGCTATCTTAAAAATTCTACGCGGTAAGCGCATCACGCAACAATCTAGACTGCTCGCAGAGCATACAAGAGGAAAATACTTGTCCTCGAGTGTTTTCACAATTTGAATGTATAACATCGGGTCAAGCATCGCCAAGCAAAAAAGGATTATTTATCGGTGCCCAATTGATAAACTTGATCTGATGAAAACATACATAGAGAGTTTGCTAAAGTCTATTTAATTCATATATAAATTAATCAATTTGTTAATTTAAAAGACTGTTAAATTCCTCCACAATGTGGTTTGGCTTGTGGCTTCAGCTTAAGCTCTAATATCAAATGATTAATCTTAAAAAACAGGAAATAAAATAGATTGTAACTAAACCGTTCATAATAAAAACCTTGTTAATACATACCTCTACGGACAGTTTCGTCTGGAAGGCATGCTGCAGCAATCGCTTTGTAGTCAACATAACACCTTCGTCAGAGTCAATGAAGATGACAAAGCCGTCACACATGCGCATGGAAGCCATTTTTCATCGGAGAAACAAACATATAAAAAAGTTTAATATTAAGTGTTTCAATACTGAAGTTAACTCCTTACCTATCGTATCGAACACATTGAAGTGGAAACTTACCTGCTGCAGATACAGCAACACGAACATCGCCTTAATGCTACAGTCGAGCCAATTTCATTAACAACCCAGCCAACGCAAGAACTCCGAAAATAATGTTTTCACAATCTTTTCATGTTTTATTTAGAAAAGAGTCTTGAACTATACATTTTCTGATAAAAATGCGTCATTCAGACATGAGCATAGTTAGAAGGCTCGTTTAGAAGTCTTGTATCGGAGTCTAAAAACAATCTAGCAGGGAGCCTAAAAATAATCAGGAAATGCTCTTGTATAAGATTCACTTTATATCGAAAAAAGCTTCCGAAAAGGCTCCCAATAGAGTCGAAAAATTGTATGCGCTTGCGTTACAATAAAACAATATCAAATAGGTGCAATGTTATTTTTTTATATTTTAATTGCAAATAACGGCGAATATAATAGTGAAAAACATCATTAAGGTTGGAATCATCGCACCTCGCTGCAACAGCGACTAGCTCTGCCTTGAAAATATTGAACTGATAATGATATGGCTGCAAAAGTCTTTGGCTGCATATATCCAGATATTCACATATCCAGTATATTCAAAAATATTTCTCGATGTCAAATGTCTGGGACTGTATTTAAGCTGTACATTGTTCGCACAACGTCATCTGTATTGCTTGTGTCTGCGGGAATAAAGTATAAGCTTAAGTTTAATTTTTTTACTGACTTACCATAATAATTATGCGCCGCAACACACGGTTTTTGTATATTTACAATTTATAATATTTTATTTTTTTTGACAAAGTGTTTGGCATTTATTTTTGAAAGCACAAAATATAAATTGTACTAAAACACTTGTGAAATGAAATCTTAGATTCAAGATACGGGAGCCTGAGTGTAACTTGAACTCTGGCGTTAGCTGGGAATGTATCCGTGTAGCGCAATCTTCTCGTTTGGTCTTGACATGATGCAAATGATCCACTAGCACCACATTGCAAAAAGCTGCGGCTAGTCGACCATTAATCCTTCTGGTACATCGTCTTAATACAATAAAAAAATAAATATACCGGTACAATTACAATACAATCTTAATACAATAAAAAAATAAATATACCGGTACCATTTTCGTTGTTCCATTTTGGACATTTCACGCTGGTTGTTTTATTTACGTTAAGCTAAAAAAATATTAATATTAATGAATAATTTAATAAAATCAAAATATTATATATTATTACTTAAAATTTTATAGAATTGAGCGATCAATCATTAATTTTTCAAAAATGAAAAGATATGACACAGAAGTCAAAGTCAACACAGTTTAGAATTTTGTATATTGAACAAGAAAACAAAAGAAAAAAACTCTCACGGAAAGAAGTAGAAAAAGAAAACAGTTGAATTGACTGTACATGGTTGCATTTCAAAGTTCAGAATACTTCAGTGCGGAGCTGAGAACAGGGCGCAGTCACAGCAGCAGCAATTTTTGAAAATGTGAAAATTGTGACAGTACAGAAAAGTTTATTTTCCTTGAATTTTGGTTGGATAACATAGAACGTTATAATTATTTTGAAAAACTTATTTTGTAGGCTTAAGTCAATATATAAAAGCAAGAAACTAAATGTAGGTTAATTTGATTTCGAGTTGAAAATAAGTCTAAATCTTGATTTGAAGTAAACGTTGAAATCAATGTAAGAATTAGTGTTGATATTGTTTTGAGAATAAGTGAATTTTCAAGTTAAGGTTAAGCTAAGAGTTTTTATTGAAAAAAGCTATGATTCTTAAATTTAGGTTAAAGGTGGTTCAAAAATTTACCTCAACTCTATGATTTGAAAGTAATGATGAATATTAAGTGCAAAGGCATATTGTTTAGTAGTAAAACTGAAAGTTTCAGTCATACACAGAAAATAAACGGGTTCATAATATTAACGAATGCTGTTCATAGAGGCAAATTCATACGTTTTAATGCAAGATACATTGTGACAATGTACATTGTCCTGTAACTTGTTTGTGAATTTAATGATCAGTTCATTTTCAGTAAGAATCAGTGTTCATAATACGCTCAAATAAATTTTATGATTTTTTTCATACTTCAATGAATTATATTAATTGAAATACTGCAGTAGACATTTTGCATGTTCGTTTTTCGTGTTCGTTGCTAGTAGCGTTAGTTGCGCTCTGCTGCTATTAATTCGCAGAAAGCTGCGACAAATGTAAGAAGTAGTTGCGAAATGAAGTGCGAAATTACATTTAATTTATATTATACTATTATATTTAATGTATATATTAATTGAATTTACATTAAAATAATAAAATGAAAAAACTTTCTGAATTCACTTTTGTCTATGATCTCGTTCATTAAAGTATGTATTCGATTCATTGCGACAACGAACTCTCGCATTCAATATAGCTAATGAAATATTCATTGTAATTATGAATATTTGTCATTTTGTTTCATAATCCATACATTGTAATTCAATGAATTTGTACATTGAAGTATTACCGGAAATTCGTTGTGACAATGAACAATTACATTGGACCAATTTTAACGAAATATTCTTTGTGATAATGTACTTTTTCATTGTAGATATGTACTTTTTTGGTTCAGTGTACGCTAAGAAAACAAGATGTTTATGAAAGTCTTGCTGCAACTATTCTTTTAAATTTACGCCTCGTAGCAAATATTTAAACATCCAATAAGTTTCAATAAAGTTTCAATAAAGCAGCAAAACTATTAATATTTTTTAAATATGACATATATAGTTACGAGATGTTTGCCACAACAGCAATGAAAATTGACATATTTCCAGTTGACTGATAGCAAACATCATGAGTTCTTGAACAATTGCAGTAACACTTTTGAGGTATTTTGACATTTGTCTACTATTAAAAAGGAAAATGGCGTACTTTTTCATACGCTCGATTAATGCACAACAATTAAGTAAATTCAATGGTGTAAAAAAGTGTCAACTCAAATATTACATTTTAATGGTAAAAGTGAAAATAAAATTTCTTGCGATTGAAATTATCAACCCGTGATGGAAAATTATTTCTTTTCAGAGTTTACTCTGATGACAGCATCGCCGGACGGACTTTGTTCTTCTGCGAAAAAATATCAAATCGTGGTACAATTTTACCTTCGAAAGATTTATAAAAACGATAGCGATGTATAACCAGGATACTGTTTTAATTCTAGAATACATTTTATTTATTTGAATAATTTTCTTTATAAAAAATACTCCGTGAAGTCTAATGGAGAACCTTTTCCAAATATTCATCAACTATCATCCTATTTCTAAGATGTATAATTGATGTTTGCTATAAATAATCGTAAATTTGAAAGATGGTTGCTGGCAATATTTATTTTTTTCTATTACGTAACGTTTTAAAGAAAACAGCTCTCGATTTCCAAAAAAAATGTAAATGTAAAACTGTAAATTTTTATTTTAATACTATTATTCCGATATAAAATATAAAATATAAAATATAAAATATAAAATATAAAATATAAAATATAAAATATAAAATATAAAATATAAAATAAAAAAAATTTAATATATAAAATATAAAATATAAAATATAAAATATAAAATATAAAATATAAAATATAAAATATAAAATATAAAATATAAAATATAAAATATAAAATATAAAATATAAAATATAAAATATAAAATATAAAATATAAAATATAAAATATAAAATATAAAATATAAAATATAAAATATAAAATATAAAATATAAAATATAAAATATAAAATATAAAATATAAAATATAAAATATAAAATATAAAATATAAAATATAAAATATAAAATATAAAATATAAAATATAAAATATAAAATATAAAATATAAAATATAAAATATAAAATATAAAATATAAAATATAAAATATAAAATATAAAATATAAAATATAAAATATAAAATATAAAATATAAAATATAAAATATAAAATATAAAATATAAAATATAAAATATAAAATATAAAATATAAAATATAAAATATAAAATATAAAATATAAAATATAAAATATAAAATATAAAATATAAAATATAAAATATAAAATATAAAATATAAAATATAAAATATAAAATATAAAATATAAAATATAAAATATAAAATATAAAATATAAAATATAAAATATAAAATATAAAATATAAAATATAAAATATAAAATATAAAATATAAAATATAATATATAATATATAAAATATAAAATATAAAATATAAAATATAAAATATAAAATATAAAATATAAAATATAAAATATAAAATATAAAATATAAAATATAAAATATAAAATATAAAATATAAAATATAAAATATAAAATATAAAATATAAAATATAAAATATAAAATATAAAATATAAAATATAAAATATAAAATATAAAATATAAAATATAAAATATAAAATATAAAATATAAAATATAAAATATAAAATATAAAATATAAAATATAAAATATAAAATATAAAATATAAAATATAAAATATAAAATATAAAATATAAAATATAAAATATAAAATATAAAATATAAAATATAAAATATAAAATATAAAATATAAAATATAAAATATAAAATATAAAATATAAAATATAAAATATAAAATATAAAATATAAAATATAAAATATAAAATATAAAATATAAAATATAAAATATAAAATATAAAATATAAAATATAAAATATAAAATATAAAATATAAAATATAAAATATAAAATATAAAATATAAAATATAAAATATAAAATATAAAATATAAAATATAAAATATAAAATATAAAATATAAAATATAAAATATAAAATATAAAATATAAAATATAAAATATAAAATATAAAATATAAAATATAAAATATAAAATATAAAATATAAAATATAAAATATAAAATATAAAATATAAAATATAAAATATAAAATATAAAATATAAAATATAAAATATAAAATATAAAATATAAAATATAAAATATAAAATATAAAATATAAAATATAAAATATAAAATATAAAATATAAAATATAAAATATAAAATATAAAATATAAAATATAAAATATAAAATATAAAATATAAAATATAAAATATAAAATATAAAATATAAAATATAAAATATAAAATATAAAATATAAAATATAAAATATAAAATATAAAATATAAAATATAAAATATAAAATATAAAATATAAAATATAAAATATAAAATATAAAATATAAAATATAAAATATAAAATATAAAATATAAAATATAAAATATAAAATATAAAATATAAAATATAAAATATAAAATATAAAATATAAAATATAAAATATAAAATATAAAATATAAAATATAAAATATAAAATATAAAATATAAAATATAAAATATAAAATATAAAATATAAAATATAAAATATAAAATATAAAATATAAAATATAAAATATAAAATATAAAATATAAAATATAAAATATAAAATATAAAATATAAAATATAAAATATAAAATATAAAATATAAAATATAAAATATAAAATATAAAATATAAAATATAAAATATAAAATATAAAATATAAAATATAAAATATAAAATATAAAATATAAAATATAAAATATAAAATATAAAATATAAAATATAAAATATAAAATATAAAATATAAAATATAAAATATAAAATATAAAATATAAAATATAAAATATAAAATATAAAATATAAAATATAAAATATAAAATATAAAATATAAAATATAAAATATAAAATATAAAATATAAAATATAAAATATAAAATATAAAATATAAAATATAAAATATAAAATATAAAATATAAAATATAAAATATAAAATATAAAATATAAAATATAAAATATAAAATATAAAATATAAAATATAAAATATAAAATATAAAATATAAAATATAAAATATAAAATATAAAATATAAAATATAAAATATAAAATATAAAATATAAAATATAAAATATAAAATATAAAATATAAAATATAAAATATAAAATATAAAATATAAAATATAAAATATAAAATATAAAATATAAAATATAAAATATAAAATATAAAATATAAAATATAAAATATAAAATATAAAATATAAAATATAAAATATAAAATATAAAATATAAAATATAAAATATAAAATATAAAATATAAAATATAAAATATAAAATATAAAATATAAAATATAAAATATAAAATATAAAATATAAAATATAAAATATAAAATATAAAATATAAAATATAAAATATAAAATATAAAATATAAAATATAAAATATAAAATATAAAATATAAAATATAAAATATAAAATATAAAATATAAAATATAAAATATAAAATATAAAATATAAAATATAAAATATAAAATATAAAATATAAAATATAAAATATAAAATATAAAATATAAAATATAAAATATAAAATATAAAATATAAAATATAAAATATAAAATATAAAATATAAAATATAAAATATAAAATATAAAATATAAAATATAAAATATAAAATATAAAATATAAAATATAAAATATAAAATATAAAATATAAAATATAAAATATAAAATATAAAATATAAAATATAAAATATAAAATATAAAATATAAAATATAAAATATAAAATATAAAATATAAAATATAAAATATAAAATATAAAATATAAAATATAAAATATAAAATATAAAATATAAAATATAAAATATAAAATATAAAATATAAAATATAAAATATAAAATATAAAATATAAAATATAAAATATAAAATATAAAATATAAAATATAAAATATAAAATATAAAATATAAAATATAAAATATAAAATATAAAATATAAAATATAAAATATAAAATATAAAATATAAAATATAAAATATAAAATATAAAATATAAAATATAAAATATAAAATATAAAATATAAAATATAAAATATAAAATATAAAATATAAAATATAAAATATAAAATATAAAATATAAAATATAAAATATAAAATATAAAATATAAAATATAAAATATAAAATATAAAATATAAAATATAAAATATAAAATATAAAATATAAAATATAAAATATAAAATATAAAATATAAAATATAAAATATAAAATATAAAATATAAAATATAAAATATAAAATATAAAATATAAAATATAAAATATAAAATATAAAATATAAAATATAAAATATAAAATATAAAATATAAAATATAAAATATAAAATATAAAATATAAAATATAAAATATAAAATATAAAATATAAAATATAAAATATAAAATATAAAATATAAAATATAAAATATAAAATATAAAATATAAAATATAAAATATAAAATATAAAATATAAAATATAAAATATAAAATATAAAATATAAAATATAAAATATAAAATATAAAATATAAAATATAAAATATAAAATATAAAATATAAAATATAAAATATAAAATATAAAATATAAAATATAAAATATAAAATATAAAATATAAAATATAAAATATAAAATATAAAATATAAAATATAAAATATAAAATATAAAATATAAAATATAAAATATAAAATATAAAATATAAAATATAAAATATAAAATATAAAATATAAAATATAAAATATAAAATATAAAATATAAAATATAAAATCTAAAATATAATATATAAAAAAAATACAATATGCGATGTTATTATTTAATGTTAATGTTTTGTTGAAAGTTATTAAATTTGTTTATGTGCTTATTTACGCTCATATTTATTTATTGTGTCATGTTTAAAAAAAATGTTGTTAAAAATTATATGCATTATTAAAATATATAGAAATAATTATAAAAAACTGTATATCATTATTTTATGAAGTAGGCTGGGTTTTAAATCATGATTGTTATTTTTAACAATTCGATTGTTAATCTTTTTACTTTTAACAATTCAACAATTCGATTGTTAATCTTTTTTACTTTTAACAATTCAACAATCGAAAGAACAATTAATTGTTTATTTGCTTCAAAATTCAATTTCGAAAAATTAACAATTTTTATTGTTAATACGACACCCAGAAAAAAATCATGGTAAATTAATAGTTTTTCAATAGAAAAACAACAATTTATACTATTAAAATTTGTCAATAGGAAGCGTACCATTAGTTTAATAATATTCAAATTTTTAATACAATATGATGTTGTACCATACATTTTATTATGTATTCTTTTAATTACAATAGGCAAGACCTATGAAAATTAAATGATACATATTTTTACTTTTATGGTATAGTCGAATTAAATTTTCCTAATAATTTATTAAAACAAAAATGGATTTTAGTTAATTTATTGTATATTTTATTTTGTTTATATGTCGAAATGGAAATTCATAAATCACACACATAAAAAGACACTTCTCCTTGCAAAAGATTATAACACATTTAATGTTCGCTTCAGTTTCCAATAATTGATTGTAATACTTGAGTCTGCATATATTTTTGAGTCCGTTGCCATAATAGAAATTCGATATATTATTTATTTTCTGTAATAAATAAAACAAAAAGCTTAAATATAATGAAATTACATTAAATACATTGAGTTCTTACCAATGATAAACGCGTCATAATGTCGATTATCACAAAAAAGACATACGACCAATTTGAGCAAACACGCAGAATGACGCACAAAACGAACATGTCTTTATTCGTTTTTATGTATTTTTTTGCCACGTTTACTATTACAGGAGGAAACCATTAAAATAATAGTATTTATTCTATTAAAAATAATAATATTGCAATATTTAAATTTTGGTTCTACATTTTTCGAATACTGTCAAATTAATAAGAAAACTTTTGATTTAAAAAGAAAAAACTACTAATACATAAACCATAAGATCAATGGTCGTATCATTAAGTGCTTAATGGTACTTTTTCTTCTGAATGCAGCGTTGCAAACTAATAATATGTAGTCCCAAAGAGGTGACTAATAACATGTATGGAACATACGCATTAATATGTCGCAATGCTGTGATATATAAGTCATTCATTCTGATAATGGAACATATACAATAAAGGGCGGAGTTAACTTTGTTGATATTAGGTGGCAAAAAGTGTCAAATTATTAAATTTATTATGTTCCATATATATGGCAAGTATAGAATGAAGAACTTAATAGGAATATGTTTATATATAATGTAGCTAATTATCTTTAAAATTTAATAAATGTATATTATTGTACACGACATATTTATAACATCCACTACATATGTTTATGGAAAATTGTGTTACAAAAAAATATATCTGCCAATTTTAAAAATAATGAAAAACCACAATTTTAATAAATTTTCACAAATTGCATTTTTTTGTGTGCGCGTAAAAATTAGGACAAACATTCACGTTAATGACACTGCGTAGGATCTTTATTATTTTTATTTTTAATCTACACATAAATTACAGTTCAAGTTAAAATTACAGTTCAAGTTCCAAGTAGGTGAACCAAAATTTAATGGATCAAAATTTGTGGCAACTAAGCCTCTTTCCGGGGATTTTTGACTGGCAATTGGGTGGCAAATAAGTATATTTCGCACGATTTAGAACAAACACTTTAATGGCAACTGTGTGGCTACCACTTAAGCTGCAATAAAAATGTGTACGATCTTTTTTTTTCAATTTCCGCCCACTTGTATCTACTCTAATTTTTCAAACTACATCATGCATCAAGCAAACGGACGGGCAAATGAACAAACGTCCAAATGAATAAACCTCAAACGAACGAACAACAAGCGAACGAAAGAACTACCAGGGTAGCTCAAAGAGTTAAATCCGGATTATACGGGTATTTAATATACTCGAGTATTACCCAGTTTTTTGAGCGTCCGGGTATCCGATCTACCCGGAAATACTCGTATGAAATCGAGAGCTCTGGTGGAAATACAAAACCACAATTTGAGTATATTTATCATGGTGAAAATTATTATGTAATTGTTAATTGTTCTTGTTTTAGTAGACCATATAAAAGCACAAAATAAAAAAAAAATCGAAGTACAATTGTAGTTGTGGTTTTGCCGAATAGTTGAATTAATAATTATTTAACAAATAAAAGATTACTAAATACTTTACCTCCATTCTTTGTATGCTTGCCATCCATTTTCCCAGAAGAACGTTCCAAGCATACATTTGCACTAATGCGTCTCCGTCTGGCATCAGTCCATCTTATTTTCCAGAATCTGCAAAATTGTCAACTCCGACTTCACCAAGAATTTCGAGGTCTGTACTTTTTTGACGATGCGCTCCTGTGACTGTTATAACTTGCGACCTGCATACATTGAATGCATGCGATAACTCATTCATTTATGCAGCTATCTTAAAAATTCTACGCGGTAAGCGCATCACGCAACAATCTAGACTGCTCGCAGAGCATACAAGAGGAAAATACTTGTCCTCGAGTGTTTTCACAATTTGAATGTATAACATCGGGTCAAGCATCGCCAAGCAAAAAAGGATTATTTATCGGTGCCCAATTGATAAACTTGATCTGATGAAAACATACATAGAGAGTTTGCTAAAGTCTATTTAATTCATATATAAATTAATCAATTTGTTAATTTAAAAGACTGTTAAATTCCTCCACAATGTGGTTTGGCTTGTGGCTTCAGCTTAAGCTCTAATATCAAATGATTAATCTTAAAAAACAGGAAATAAAATAGATTGTAACTAAACCGTTCATAATAAAAACCTTGTTAATACATACCTCTACGGACAGTTTCGTCTGGAAGGCATGCTGCAGCAATCGCTTTGTAGTCAACATAACACCTTCGTCAGAGTCAATGAAGATGACAAAGCCGTCACACATGCGCATGGAAGCCATTTTTCATCGGAGAAACAAACATATAAAAAAGTTTAATATTAAGTGTTTCAATACTGAAGTTAACTCCTTACCTATCGTATCGAACACATTGAAGTGGAAACTTACCTGCTGCAGATACAGCAACACGAACATCGCCTTAATGCTACAGTCGAGCCAATTTCATTAACAACCCAGCCAACGCAAGAACTCCGAAAATAATGTTTTCACAATCTTTTCATGTTTTATTTAGAAAAGAGTCTTGAACTATACATTTTCTGATAAAAATGCGTCATTCAGACATGAGCATAGTTAGAAGGCTCGTTTAGAAGTCTTGTATCGGAGTCTAAAAACAATCTAGCAGGGAGCCTAAAAATAATCAGGAAATGCTCTTGTATAAGATTCACTTTATATCGAAAAAAGCTTCCGAAAAGGCTCCCAATAGAGTCGAAAAATTGTATGAGCTTGCGTTACAATAAAACAATATCAAATAGGTGCAATGTTATTTTTTTATATTTTAATTGCAAATAACGGCGAATATAATAGTGAAAAACATCATTAAGGTTGGAATCATCGCACCTCGCTGCAACAGCGACTAGCTCTGCCTTGAAAATATTGAACTGATAATGATATGGCTGCAAAAGTCTTTGGCTGCATATATCCAGATATTCACATATCCAGTATATTCAAAAATATTTCTCGATGTCAAATGTCTAGGACTGTATTTTAGCTGTACATTGTTCGCACAACGTCATCTGTATTGCTTTTGTCTGCGGGAATAAAGTATAAGCTTAAGTTTAATTTTTTTACTGACTTACCATAATAATTATGCGCCGCAACACACGGTTTTTGTATATTTACAATTTATAATATTTTATTTTTTTTGACAAAGTGTTTGGCATTTATTTTTGAAAGCACAAAATATAAATTGTACTAAAACACTTGTGAAATGAAATCTTAGATTCAAGATACGGGAGCCTGAGTGTAACTTGAACTCTGGCGTTAGCTGGGAATGTATCCGTGTAGCGCAATCTTCTCGTTTGGTCTTGACATGATGCAAATGAACCACTAGCACCACATTGCAAAAAGCTGCGGCTAGTCGACCATTAATCCTTCTGGTACATCGTCTTAATACAATAAAAAAATAAATATACCGGTACAATTACAATACAATCTTAATACAATAAAAAAATAAATATACCGGTACCATTTTCGTTGTTCCATTTTGGACATTTCACGCTGGTTGTTTTATTTACGTTAAGCTAAAAAAATATTAATATTAATGAATAATTTAATAAAATCAAAATATTATATATTATTACTTAAAATTTTATAGAATTGAGCGATCAATCATTAATTTTTCAAAAATGAAAAGATATGACACAGAAGTCAAAGTCAACACAGTTTAGAATTTTGTATATTGAACAAGAAAACAAAAGAAAAAAACTCTCACGGAAAGAAGTAGAAAAAGAAAACAGTTGAATTGACTGTACATGGTTGCATTTCAAAGTTCAGAATACTTCAGTGCGGAGCTGAGAACAGGGCGCAGTCACAGCAGCAGCAATTTTTGAAAATGTGAAAATTGTGACAGTACAGAAAAGTTTATTTTCCTTGAATTTTGGTTGGATAACATAGAACGTTATAATTATTTTGAAAAACTTATTTTGTAGGCTTAAGTCAATATATAAAAGCAAGAAACTAAATGTAGGTTAATTTGATTTCGAGTTGAAAATAAGTCTAAATCTTGATTTGAAGTAAACGTTGAAATCAATGTAAGAATTAGTGTTGATATTGTTTTGAGAATAAGTGAATTTTCAAGTTAAGGTTAAGCTAAGAGTTTTTATTGAAAAAAGCTATGATTCTTAAATTTAGGAATCATAGGTGGTTCAAAAATTTACCTCAACTCTATGATTTGAAAGTAATGATGAATATTAAGTGCAAAGGCATATTGTTTAGTAGTAAAACTGAAAGTTTCAGTCATACGCTAAGAAAACAAGATGTTTATGAAAGTCTTGCTGCAACTATTCTTTTAAATTTACGCCTCGTAGCAAATATTTAAACATCCAATAAGTTTCAATAAAGTTTCAATAAAGCAGCAAAACTATTAATATTTTTTAAATATGACATATATAGTTACGAGATGTTTGCCACAACAGCAATGAAAATTGAGATATTTCCAGTTGACTGATAGCAAACATCCTGAGTTCTTGAACAATTACAGCAACACATTTGAGGTATTTTGACATTTGTCTACTATTAAAAAGGAAAATGGCGTACTTTTTCATACGCTCGATTAATGCACAACAATTAAGTAAATTCAATGGTGTAAAAAAGTGTCAACTCAAATATTACATTTTAATGGTAAAAGTGAAAATAAAATTTCTTGCGATTGAAATTATCAACCCGTGATGGAAAATTATTTCTTTTCAGAGTTTACTCTGATGACAGCATCGCCGGACGGACTTTGTTCTTCTGCGAAAAAATATCAAATCGTGGTACAATTTTACCATCGAAAGATTTATAAAAACGATAGCGATGTATAACCAGGATACTGTTTTAATTCTAGAATACATTTTTATTTATTTGAATAATTTTCTTTATAAAAAATACTCCGTGAAGTCTAATGGAGAACCTTTTCCAAATATTCATCAACTATCATCCTATTTCTAAGATGTATAATTGATGTTTGCTATAAATAATCGTAAATTTGAAAGATGGTTGCTGGCAATATTTATCGTATTTGACGAATATTTGAGAGATTGTTGTGTCAAAGACGATCTAAATAATTTGTAAATAATTTGATATTTAGGGCTATGATATTTCTGGTAATCATCTTTGTTTTCTTAGTGTACACTACCATTAAATCCGCCATTACACAATGCTAATATGTGTTAGTGTATAACATGTGTATACATGAGAGCGTGAGATTGAAGATCACGATACGTAATTTTGATAAACGACTACATCAAAACATGTATGCGTGTTCGTTATATTGAGTAACTTGTTCATCTATATTACGAAAACAGTTTGATGTACGTCGTTTGTCAATATGACGAACGATACTTTTTTCTGTGTACTTAAAATTCGCGGACTAATTTTTATTGAATTGAAAAAAAAAATGAATCAAATATATTTTTAATTATTCTAGAATTAAAACAGTATCCTGGTTATACATCGCCATCGTCATTATAAATCCTTAGAAGGTAAAATTGTACGACTTTAGATTTCTTCGCAGAAGAACCAAGTCGAACCGGCGATGCTGTCATTAAAGTAAACTCTGAAAAGAAATATTTTCCATCACATGTTGACAATTTAAATCACAGGATATTTTATTTTCACTTTTACCATTAAAATGTAATATATGAGTTGGGAGTTTTTTACACCATTTGATTTACTTCATTGTTGTAGATAAATCGAGCTTTTTATGGTAGTCAAATGTCAAAATACCTCAACATTTTTGCAGCAAATGTCCAAGAACTCAGGATGTTTGGTTTGAGTCAACTGTAAATATCTCAATTTCCATTGCTTTTGTGGCAAACATCTCGTAACTATCTGCATATATGTCATATATAAAAAATATTAATATTTTTGCTGCAACTTTATTGAAACTTATGGGATGTTTGAATATTTGCTAGAAGGCGTAAATTTAAAAGGATAGTTGCAAAAAGACTTTCATAAACATCTAGTTTTCTTAGTGTAGTTTCCATAACTTTTTAAGAGCGTCGGGACAAAAATGATCGAAACTTTTGTGTGCGTGTGATTTTTTATCTCTTTCTCACTCACCTATAATAAGATACAATTGAATATATGTTTGTCACTGTTTTTTTGGTAACAAGTGACGATAAAACTACTGGTATTTTACAAAATATTTTACGTAACATAAACTGTTAAAACTTTGATGTTAGTGACGGTTAAATAACTAATAACTAAGCAAAACTATACCAAATAAAACAAAAAATAAACCCAAAATTCCATAGTTATCATTGTTATTGCGTTGAATGTAATATTTGCTTTTCAGATCTTCTTTTAAAACGCCTTCGGTTTGTCCTTGTTTTGCTTTGCTCGATGCATTTGTTTAATGCAGAGGACCCTTCCACTTTGATCTATAATATCTATAATACACAGAAAATAAACTGGTTCATAATATTAACGAATACTGTTCATAGAGGCAAATGCATACGTTTTAATGCAAGATGCATTGTGGCAACGTACATTGTCTTGTAACTTGTTTGTGAATTTAATGATCAGTTCATTTCCAATAAGAATCTGCGTTCATAATACGCACAAATAAATTTAATGAATTTTTTCATACTTCAATGAAATATATTCATTGCAATACTGCAGTAGACATTTTTCATGTTCGTTTTTCGTGTTCGTTTCTAGTAGCGTTAGCTGCGCTCTGCTCTTCAAAAACTTGTACAGCTACAAAAAACATTTATTTAATTCGCACAAAGCTGCGATAAATTGAGAATTAATACTTTTATTTTTATGTATATATTAATTGAATTTACATTCAAATAATAAAATGAAAAAATTAAAACAAAATTTTCTGAATTCATAATTCATTTTGCGTTTTTGATCTCGTTCATTAGAGTATGCATTCGATTCATAGCGACAATGAACTCTCGCATTCAATATAGCTAATGAAATATTCATTGTGAATATGAATATTTGTCATTCTGTTTAATGATCCATACATTGTAATTCAATGAATTTGTACATTTAAGTATTACCGGAGATTCGTTATTACAATGAACAGTTACATTGGACCAATTTTAACGAAAAATTCTTTGTGATAATGTACTTTTTCATTGCAAATATGTACTTTTTTGGTTCAGTGTATAAATAGATAAATAAGAAATATTGTTTAATATACTTGTTTATCAATTGTTTATAATTTAATCCGAAACTTTTCATCATCTTCCGATGTAGCGGCTGTTCGAAGAAAAAAGCAAACGTAAAGAATAACCTACAAATAAAAAATGGTGGCAAACCAACGCGAAAAATATATTAGTTTTTATTACTAGTAAAATTATGTGTCATTTATCCATCATTGGTTCTGCAGGGATGTATTTAAAATTAGTTATGTATGAGTGAGAAAATATAGTTTTGTCCTTCTGTTGGAGTTTCGGTAAGGTATGTCTTGCTGGGATGTATATACAGCATATGTCTATATAAAAGCCATGTAGATGTTGTGTAAATGTTATTTTATTACTCCAAAAAGATTTATAGAAGCTAATTACAACTTTAATACAGTACAATGAATACAAAAACAAAAATAATTGTGTATATGTTTTTTTAAAAAATATCATTAATATTTTATATACACACACAGAAATATACTATTGACAATCGTCAGTTACCAATTGTTATTTTCTTTTTTAAAAATCGACACTTTATACTGTCGTTTTAGGTCCAAAATTGTTATTAGAACTGTGACTTTAAATTTGAACGAAAACATTTAAAGTCAAAAAATGAAGTTTTTAATGTTTTTTTTTTTTATAAATTAAACGCCATGTCGTTTAGTTTATTAAAATAAAAAATTAAAAACAGTCGACATAAAACAACTGCAAGATGAATCGCAGCCGTTCATCATACTTCATGGCCACATCTACCTATGCACTAGACGTAACAGCGTATCAGCAGACCCATTATGTTCTTATCTACAACCAAAAGCAGGTGGTCGCCTGGCAGTGAAAATACTTAGGGCGGGCAATAAATGGCGGCGATTGAGCTGTTCTCGGGAGTGGTGCCGCTTAAGCTTTGCAGCAAGATCTCGGACAACATTATATTACATCTCAGTCTGCTCCTAAGCGATCCGAATCCTGTGGTGCGTGGACTTAACCTAAAGTTTCTTATGTTGTCCCCTTGATGGAGCGTGACAAATTACACGGACCGTCATTACATCACTGCTCAAGAATGTTGACATTACAATCAGGTAAAGAAAGCAATTTAAAACAAATAAAATTTTAGCATCTACTTTTTCAGTTACTGCCTCATCATTATACCACTCGAGGGAATGCTACAAACGCTGCCTAGCGATCACGTGAAATTTTTCCGCGTGCTAGTAGACATCGCATCCGTCCTTTCTTTGGCAACTACTCGATGGAAATATATGAGACCATCTTCATTTTATAGGACATTCTCTGCCGTCCAATAACGCAATGTCTCACCCATCTAATTATCGAAGACACGGTGATAGTTGTTGTTGGCGAACCAGTGCATCCTTCATCCTTGTCGTCTATATTTTGGAGTTACCAAATCGACTGAGGGATGTCATACGGACCTTGATAAATCTGATGTCAAACTTTTAATATTTTTTTATAAATTCGACTAAAAATAAAACATAATTGTCAATAATAATCTTATTTACTTAAAAAAAAATAGTGAAAAGTAGGCATTTTTAAAAATTCAAAAGAACGACAGTAGACGACTGTCTATATGTAGTCGACCACAGCAATTGTTAGATCGACAGTAGTTACTGTAAGCTATATAAATGACATATAGACTAACGACAATTTCTACACCCAGAAAAAAATACTATATAAATAATACTTTTTTACTATTAATAATAGTTAATAGGTAAAATTATTATTTTAATCGGAAAATACCATTAAATACTAGAAAATACCATGACATTGCCATTGAGTTTATATGGAAAAATTTATTTTTTGCATACTATTAAATCAATAATTGTCCCATTGACCAATTTTAATGGTATTTCAGCGATTAATGACGCCAAAAACTTGCAATGTCAAGTAAATAAAATTTAAATTTGGACATTTCATAAATTACATTGACATTTTTTTTTTTGGTTTTGAACATTTTTTCCAAAAAAACATTGGTGGATAACAGACTTCCAGCAGTTTCCTCAGTGCATCAACTATCGTGCTGATTAAGACATTTCTGCACATGAGCATGGGTTGATGGCAGCTAATTTAAATTTAAAATCTCAAATATATATTTGTTATTCTGAGATACCGGAGAGACATAAATGCTGTTGTATTATTTTGTTTTTTAGCGCCGTTCGATGGTGGTTTCTTATTTTTTTTGTGGTGGCCGATAAAGTGCATTTTTGCAAACATGTCCACATACACAGAACTATTGCTGCAACCAACTAAATTGCCATACCGATTCATTCGGTTGCGGCAACAACTGATAAAGCAGTTGCAGCAACCTCTTAATTCGGTTGATGAGTCGGAGAATGAGGATCTGGCAACCTCCAAATCGGTGATCATGAGGTTGTGGTAACCTTCAAAATCGGTGATCATGAGGTTGTGACAACCTCTAAATTGGTGAAAACTGAACAATGGATATTTCAATTATATTGTTAAATTTATTAATGATAAACAATTTGAAATTAATAATGAACATTGTAAACCTTAAAATGTGTCACTTAAGACTATTTTAATGACAAAATTCAAAATAAAAATAAATATAAATATAAGAAAAAAAGTAAAAATCAAATCAGCAAATGTTAACTTTATTTATTTGCTTTAACTGCAGATTGCAACAATCGATGCTCATATGCACCATCCAATTGGAACGAAGACCTTCGCGGAACTTGGATTAGTGCAAAACTTAAGCCAGATACCGCTGTAAATCTTGTCCGTCGCTACACTCGCACCTGTTTTGGTGATACATGCACATTGATCTGCAAAACGTCAAAAGTGTGCGAAATATTTTTATTCGCAAATTCGTAGAGCTATACAAATAAAATGTATAATGTACACAATTATTTGTTTTTTAATGTATATAATTCACATAACAACTTTTTATAATTGAATAATTTTATTATGTTCATAATAATTTCAATGTACATAATTGATTTTTTCAAACTGCATTATTAAAAAATTTAATTATGTACATTATTATTAACATCACGATCAACATTGGCGCCAAACATGAATGAATTAAATATGTATATCTTTGATATTTTTCTCTCATGAGGCTTTCTAAACATCCAATTGAAATTTTATTATAATATAGTTATTAATGTATATAAAACTTACGTTTTCCATATGTATTATAATGGAGTAACATTGCCACAATTTAGAAGTATATCTACTAATTTCAGCTCCCTAAAAAAAAAACTATGAAAAGGTACATGTATCTGCACGCATTAATTTTTTATTTCCTTATAACCAATATATAAAAAAAACTATTTCCATTGGTCACATATTTTTTATTTATATTATATTTCACTAGCTAATGAGCAATTTGTATTGAATAATTTTGTTCATCATTTATTGTCATTTATTTTGTTCATACAACAACTTACTCAATCGTGGTAACAAATGCACGAATGTTAATTTTGGCAGAATTAAAAATGCAATCATGAGGTCACGGCAACCGAACGTGCAGTGCGTGGACTAACATTTCGGTTGTAGAAAAATAAGGTATTTTATTTCATTTTAATGACATGAGGTTACAATATGTATTTCGGATGAAACACTGAAACGTTGGTTAAATTAACCTCATGCCAAAAGATGATGTTTCTGTGGGCATTAAGGTCCATTCATATCATACAGCACGTTGCGTATCATGCACGTAGCGTATCATGCACGACAACTATTCTTCAGTACATTTTATATGAGAGTGTTCATATCATGCGTTTTGGGTCCGTTCATGCACGTATCGTATCATGCATTTGCACCAACAAAATATACGAATTGAACTCGTTAGAAGTCGTGCGTTTGTTGTTGTAGAAATTTGGCAAATTGCGGAAATTTTGAAACATTCAACATGCATAAATATTAAATAATGTAAAATAATTGTTTAAAAAATATTTCTTATTATTTTTTAAATAAATAAATATTTTACATTCATTTTTATTTTATTAATTTTTAAATAATCTTCAAAACATTTAAACATTTAAAATGTATTTCTTATTCTTTTTTAAATAATTTTCAAAAATTGCACCTGCTTATACAAAATACAAATTTTACTTTATCCTCGCACTTTGCGTATTCTTAACAAAGGACAAAGGGGAAACATAACAACGTAAAATCAAACACAACAACTACAAACGCACGACATCTACCGAGTTCAATTCGCGTATTTAGCGAAGCTCGCGATCTCACTCGTAGAAAAACAATAAACAAAATTCGTCCGTGTTGTTGTATAGTTAGAAGAATTCATGTATTTTCGATATTTGAATTATTTCAAAAATATTAATGATTTTATATATGTATGACATAGCTTTTTAATTTATTTATGTTGTTTTTCAGATATATATTATAAAATAATATTGTTACGAAAAGATGTAATTTGCCCCATAGTGCAAGCAATCAACAATAATTAATGAGACGCAAGACAATTCAGCGCACTAAGCATGTGTTAGAAAGAGACGGAAGATCATTCAGCGCACTGAGGCAGTGTGTGAGAAAGAGATGGAAGATCACCGCATTAAAACACATGAGTGCGAATGAGATGCCAATAGCATGCGTCATTCACGAAACGAGTAGAAGGTTCTCGAAACAAGTCGAAGCTTGTCGAAACGTGTCGAACTGATGCATGCAGTATATAAGGGAGCCGCATCTGAGGTACTTCACTTCAGTAGTGATTGTAAAGTGGTCGAGGGCATCTCGTGTGATAAATGTCAAGTTAAATTGAGGACAAGCAGCAGTTGTTAGAATTTCTTATTAGTAAAGTTGTTTATTAAAGTGAATTAATATACCCAGGCAGAAATTGCCAGACTGGAACAAATGGCCCAGTACTGCCACACTACTGGTTGCCGATGCTAGGCATACAGTCCTGGCGCAGTACTGGCACAACGCTGGTTTACAACTGGCTTACTACTGGGCCAGTCTTCAAACCAATGTTGGGCCGTATTCACTGCCAGCGCTTCGCCAGTACTCGCCCAGTATAGGTTGCCAATTCTGGCAACGTAATGCTGGCGCAGTACTGGCACAACGCTGGTTTACAACTGGCATACTACTGGGCCAGTCTTCAAACCAGTGTTGGGCCGTATTTACTGCCAGCGCTTCACCAGTACTTGCCCAGTATAGGTTGCCAATTCTGGCAACATAGTACTGGCACAACGCTGGTTTACAACTGGCATACTACTGGACCCGTGTTCAACCAGTATCGGGCCGTATTTACTACCAGGGCTTCACCAGTACTCCTTAAGTATAGGTTGCCAATCATACACTAAGAACACATAATATTTATGGGAGTGAAACCTACGCAGGTCCTCATTTCATGCCCACATTGTCACAGTTATTGGCTGAACGCCGATTTCAAGTAATGAATTCAATAATACACTAATTATCGAAAGATGGAAAAATATAAAAATATAATCCACATTAAAAAAACATTTTAAAAATATAATTTTTCTGTTTTATTTTTATTATAATTTAACAATAAATAATACAATAATATATAACAATACAATATATTAACAAACGTTTATAGATTTAATTCATAATTAAAATGTGAAACTATTGTTGCAGAGTAAAATCCTTTTTTTTTTAGATATTTTTTCTTTTACAACTATGATATTTACAATTATGTATGTAGTAATCTAATTGCTACTCTTTTATTTTTAAGTGTAGTTAAAATGCATTTTTTGTCAACATGAAGCGCAGAATATTCACCTTTTTTTCTCTTTTGCAAACATAAATTAAAAATTCCTATATATCTTGAAGGTAAAGGATAAGTAAACAAGTCTTCAATAGTAAAAATGCTACCAATTAAAATAATATCGTTTAAAGACACATTTGTTTTTTTAGAAGAAAGTATTTTTTGTATTATTAAAATATTATAATCCTTTGTTAAAATAATATTATTGGGATGTTTAACAGTTATTTTAAATCCTTGCAAAGTTACACTCTCAAATTGAATTTTGTTACTTAATGTTTCTGATATACATCCTATAATTTCATTTCTGCATTGTTTTAAGGAGTATAAAAGTGGGAAATTTTGAATTAATAATGGCGATGAGGATTTTTGTATGCTGTGCAACTTTCTATCGATTTGTGCTATTGGAAGTGTTGTTATTTTAAGAATTTTTTTCATAAAGCCTAAACTATTTTCGAAATCAAATGCTGAGAATTTAGGCAATGAAGCACACATATGATCAACGTCGTCTGATATATGGATTAAATTATGTATGTTCATTACTTGTGAATCAGAACCATAATATGTTGGCATTAGTGTGACAAAAGTTTTTAATATACTTTTTGCGTAATCTGTTTTTGAAGTTGCTAGATCAGAGCATAAAATACGACAAGCAGTGTATAATAACATAAAATGTTTATAATTGTATGTTCCTAAAACATAGTACATGTAAAGACCACTTGCATAAAGTAAAAAAAATCTAAACTGTGTCGCCTTCCAGTTTGATAAATCCATTAAATCAAAGAATTTTCTTTGAAATTCATCGGGAATGTCTTTCGAAATATTTTTTAAGAATGTTTGTAATATTACAACATTATTAAATCCAATATAGCTGATTCGATTTGAGTTTATTAACTTCTCCAAAATAAGTTTGCATATTCCAAGGTACAACATATGCATTTCATCTAATAAGACTGATTTTACAGGATCAAACCCGCGTATTTTCAACAATGGAGAATTTTCTTTATTTAAGTGATGTTCTGGTTGACGTTTTTCACGAAAAGATTTATCTGTACGTTGCTTGCAGTCAACGGAAGCGTAAACTCTTTTGTTGTTGATTGTTTTTCCTTTTACTTCACACCTCTCGCAAGCATAGAATCCAGTGTGCCCTTTAACGCATTTAATAAATGCGCGTAACAAATGTTTTTAATTTTTATGCCATAGTCAATAAGAGTATTACTTTCTGTAACGAAGTCGGATAAGAATTCGTTTGCAGAGCTTGGCTTAGAATTTCCGTAGTATAGAGCTATCAGAAACGGTTTTGCTACAAAAAAATTGGACTGGACTTTAGCCATCATGGTCCAAAACCCCTTTTTTGATTTATTGTGTATCTCCATGCCGTCAATGTGAACGAGAAGTTCAATAATTTTTTCATTGTAAACATCGGGGTTGATTATAATTTGTAAGCTACTCTGGATGCCAAAATATTTGTATTGACCAAATGTATTGTCTCTACTTAGCATTAGCACTGTTTCAGTTTTTACATTGCTTGTACTTAGCAATGTTTTCCATGATTTCGGAAGAGTAGTATGACCTTCACTTCGCATTATAATTAATATTTCATCAATGCATTTTTGGGTTAATGATTGCATATTGCGAAGAGACCAACATAATAATTTTGAATTAACTGTTCCTTCTATTAAATTGGTATTTCCCATTTGATAATTTTTTATATATACACTTCTGTGTTCAAAAGAGTGAGAATCACTAGATTCATATAAGATGTCATCAGTTGTTGATGTTGAGATTTCTAGTTGATCAATGATTTCTAAAAATGTATACTCAAATTAATGTTTATTGAATTTGTTTAAATTAAACTACTACTCTGCCCGACAAAATTTACATTATGATTTGGTGCAGTTAAAAGTGGGCCACAATTCAATGATTTTTGTACTCTGTAACAACATATACTAAGAAAATTAATTAGAAATGTTGGTTTAAAACTTACTTTATTAAAAAAAGTCAACATATTTGAACTTGTAATTTAAATTATTGATTAGCTTTAACACAATAATCGAAATTTATTTTTTTTAATGGTGTTCTAAAGACTATACATGGAGATACACTTCATGTTTAGTAATTATTTACAGATTTTTTCCCTTAAAGTAATAAAGTTTTAAACTCGAAACATTTTATCTCGCAAACGAAACCTTTTATCTATGAATCAAATTTTTGTATTGTAGCCCAACGTTTTCTGTGTCTAATGCCGAAAATATATTTTTTTTTTGTCTTTAGAACCAATTTAACAAAACTGAGACCTTTTTCGGAATCAGTGCCACACATGTAAACAAGAATTACTGCACCAAAAAAGTGTAGGGCAGTGTTGTTCTGAAGAATCGCACAAAATTCGAAAATTATGCAAATTATAATACGTCTTTATTTGCCATATCCACCAGAAACCACGGTTTGAAATCATTAAGATGTTTGAATCCTGAAGGGCTTAAACCAAGTCATATTAAAATTTAACTATTTTCATACTCTGGATACACTCCGCGCCACTTGAATAAAGCCAGTTTTTCAAGTCCAATTTTGGCTTTTTATTCATAGAATGTGTGAGTACCCAGGCCTTATTCAAGTGGCGCGGTGTGTATAATATTATTTACAGATATTTATTATACCGGGCCGGCGATGTAACATTTGTCCATATTATTTTTTACATATATTTTTCTAAATAAAAGATTTTTTTTTAATTTTTACCACTTGTTAAACTAGTTGGTGTCTCTTCTTGTTCTTCTTCATCAATATTGTAATTCTGCGGAACATCGCTGGAGAATAAATGACCGCTCGCTACTCCCAAAGTTCCATCGCGTCTCGAATGCTCGGCAATGTTGGATTCATTAGTCAAATCGAGTTCTAATGAACTTTATTATTAATATAATTGGTTAAAAAATTGTTTTCATTATAAAATACTTACCATAAGAATCACTCCAACGAGATCTTTTGCGTAGGAATCGAAATTTTTTTAAGCGTTCGTAACTAGCCATTTCAAACATATATTTGAAAATTATTCAATACTTGACAACATTATTGACAATTAAAATTATTTGAAATTATTTTTAAGTTAAGTGTATTTAAAACAAACAAAACACAGCAATTAAACTTAGTTTTTAATTACAGTTTTATACTAGTCCAGTCTTAGAAAACATTGCATATTGCTTTGAACAAAATTACAGCAACTTGAGTTACTGTGTCACAAGGTCACAATTAAATATAGTTAATTGTTATAATTTAAACCAAACATAAGAGTGTTTTTATTTTGTACACAATCCAACGATACGAACTCGTAGAACAGTTTTCCGTAGACTTGGTGTCAGAAGTGGGATTGTGATACAAAATTGTTAAATTTGAACAAGAAAATTCGGAACAGCAACTAGAAAGTTCTAATCAACTGCAAACTGAAATTAAGCAGCAGATGCAGGAGCATTCTAAGCAGCTTTTGGAAGTTTCTAATACACTCCATAGCAAAGTGACGGAGCTAGAAACTCATGTAAATGACATGGAAGTGAACATTGATGACAAAATTCAAAGATTAGAAAACGGTATAGACAAAGAAATCCAGGAAATAAAAAAAGATTTGCACGTGTTGCAGATAAATGGACCTACACAGCATGTTTTTAGTGGTACGAGGCTAAAATCGCCGATTTACGATGGAACCACAGCGTTCAACATTTTCAAGCTGCAATTTGAGACCACGGCTGTAAGTAATCGATGGAGCAATGAAGACATGGTAGCCGCGCTTATTGTGGCACTGAAAGGAGGAGCAGCCGAAGTTTTGCTGACAGTTCCAAAAGGTGACATAAACAGTTATTCAGCTGTCATGGGTGCATTGCAACGAAAATACGGCAGTGACCACATGGCACCTATTTACAGAATACAGCTGAAGTTCTGAAGGCAAAATAATTGCGAATCGTTGCAGGAATATGCCGCGGATGTTGAGAGACTTGCACATTTTGGGTATTCCGATTCATCCTGTGATTTCTTGGAAATGTGCAAGATAAATGCATTCGTTTATGGCATACGGGATCCTGAGACAAAACGGGCAACAATGACTAACCCAAAGGCGACATTTATGGAAACGGTCACCACTGCGCTTACGCAGGAGATAGCGTCTACATTGTGCCGACCAGCGATGGAGAAACGTGTACTAGATGAGGAGAGAGAAAATTTATGTCAAGGAGTAAGTAGAGCGCCCAAAGCCAGTGTTAAATCCGAACATTATGCTGCCAACGGAAACACACAATTGAAAGGTAAATGCTACAATTGCGGAAAATATGGGCATATGGCACGCGACTGTCGTGAAAAACGTAAATGTGTAATTGTGCAACCACCAAAGAGATACAGACCAGAAAAGAGATCTGAGGATAGTCCGAATAACACCAGTTGCCATCTTGGAAATGCAGGCACTGTGTCGGCACGAGTGTGTACAATGGAATCCGGAAAATGCCGGAGAGAAGATGAAAAAAACGAAAATAATTCACATTCGTTCATTGGGTGTCGTGCCAGATGATCAATGGAGTCTAGAGCAAATATGAAATGATCAAAAGATGGACCCCGACATCGCAAAAATTCGGAAGTTCAAGGAACAACAAAGAAAGCCATTATGGAAAGAGTTAGAATCTAACAGTCCAATAAGCAGGGCTTATTGGGCGCAGTGGCAAAGCCTGAAGCTACAAAATGGTTGTTTGTACCGTGTTTGGGAAACTGAAAATGGCAGATCTGCACGAAATTTAATTGTTGTTCCCAAATCAAAAATAAAAGAGATAGTACTGAAATGCCATTGTGGTTCCAATGGATGTCACTTGAGCATTAATAAAACGGTTGAAGAAGTCAGAAAACGTTTCTATTGGGTCGGATATCAGAAGTCAGTAGCCTATTGGATTCACAGATGTAAGCAATGTGTATCCGCAAAAAGATAACCCGTCAGAAGTTGCGGTAAGATAAATCAATACAACGTAGGAGCACATTGCGAACGTACTGTAATAGATGGGCAAAAGCCGATTCCAAAAAGTGTTTTGCATAAGAGAAAAAGTGAAGACCGAGACGAGTTGCTTCAGTCCTTAAGGCAGAGGATACAAATTCCAAGTAGTAATATAAAGTCCAGATACGACTTGAGAGCAAACTCTGAGGGGTTTAAAGAAGGAGATCTGGTTATGCTTTGTAGCCCGCCGCGAGTGAATGTGATAAATCCTAAGCTACAAACACACTGGGAAGGACCATACAAGATAATTAAAAGAATTAACGATGTCCTGTATCGGATTCAGAATACTGCAGGCGTTAGACGAAAAATGAAAGTGGTACATTTAGAAAGGTTGGCGCCGTATAGAGAGAGAGAGAGGATTTATTTGTTGATTATTAAAGTGAATTAATAAAGTTAATTGTTATAATTTAAACCAAACATATGAGTATTTTTATTTTGTACACAATCCAGCGATACGAAGTCGTAGAACAGTTTTCCGTAGACTGAATTTTCGTAACAATATATATTTTAAAAAAATTTGAAAATTATATATATCAAAATATATCAAATAACAACAAATGCACGACTTCTACCGAGTTCAATTCGTATATTTTGTTGGTGCAAATGCGAAAACACATGCGAATAGAATAACACAGCGAACGAAGCTCGGTTGTCACTCGTAGAAATACAACAAACAAAATTCGTCTGTGTTGTTGTACAGTTTGAAGAAATTATGTATTTTAAATATATTTGAGAAGAAATATTTCAAAAATATGAATGTTGCCGAATTTCAGCAAGTTGCCATATTTCAGATGTCTGTTCGATCACAGAGATTTTTGTTGTTAAAATGAAATTTCAACACAAATTAATATTTACATTTTTAAATAAAATAATATTTTAATTAAAAATGTAATTTTATCAAATAAAAATGGATGAATATTTTATAAAATGTATAAATTAAAGTTTTAAATGATCGACCCTAAGAAAATATAAGAAATTAAAAATCATTGTGTCAGGCGCTCAGCAAAAGTTGCAGCATGCTGACACAAAATTGAAAGTTAGTTTTTTTTCCGTCCTTTTCCCTTGTCTTGCGTGCACGCAGCATAGCCTACAAAGAAGAAACAAGGATTAAAAATTGTAAAACGATTTAGAAATGTTTATGATTTATATCAGAATAATTAAAAATTATCAAATTTTCATGTTTTTAAACAATTTTATTAAATAAATACATGTTAATTTGAATAAATAAAAAACGTAATTTGTATAAAAACTTATATGATATTTTAAAATTTCATTTATGGTTATTTTCAATATTTTCAATCAATAAAAATTGAATTCAAATGAAGAATTATACAAAACTAGCTGGACCCGTGCACGACTCGTGCCAAGATTTTGTGGATGAAAGGATATGTAGCGATTTTATTAATATAAAAAACATTTTTATTATTTATATCACAGACCCGTGCTTCGCTGTGGAAGTTTTTTATTGGTTTTATAAATGTAGTAACCAAATAATAATTCTCCGCCGAAACAACTTTTCTCAAAGAAAATTCTTTCTCAGACTGCGCTTCCCCGTAGAATATTTCACCTTAGAATTCTTCCCTGTAGAAATCTTTCCCGTAAAATTCTTCCCCATTGAACGCTTTCCCGTAGAATTCTTCCCGGTAGAATTCTTCCCGTAGAACTCATCCCGGTAGAATTTTTACCGGTAGAATTCTTCCCCGCAGAGTTTTTCCCAGTAGAAGTTTTAGTGTGGTGAGTTTTAATGTGGTGAGTTTCAGTGTGGTGAGTTTAGGTGAGGTGAATTTTTGTGTGGTTACTTTTAATGTGGTATGTCTTAGTATGATGATTTTGAGTGTGGTGAGTTTTAGTGTAGTAAATCTTAGTGTGGTGAGTTTTAGTGTAGTTAATCTTAGTAAAGTGAGTTTTAGTGTGGTGATTTTTAGTGTGGTGATTTTTATTGTGGTGAGTTTCATTGTGATGAGTTTTAATGTGGTGAATTTCTTTGTGGTGAATTTTGGTGTGGCGAGTTTAAAGAATTTGGGATGGTTGTTACCCCGTTGTGAAATTTCATGTTTTGCTTTTGTTTTTGTGTTTGATTTTTGTGTTTTTGCTTTTGTTTTGTGTTTTTGTTTTTTATTTTTTTTTGTTTTGAGTTTTTTTGTTTCATCTTTTTTGCTTGAGCATGTGCCGAGTTATGTCGTTTTGAAATTAGGTTGTATGGGAGTTGCCACGCCCCTTTGTCCAATCCCGCCCATATATAGCCTATGACACCCTCCGAACTCCATAGTATCCTGGTGCAATATTTCAGTTAAATCGGTTCAGCTGTTTAGACGTGATGCTGGAACAAACAGACAGACAGACAGACAGACAGACAGACAGACAGACAGACAGACAGACAGACCGACAGACTGACAGACGGACCAAGAGTTTTATATATATAGATTGAAAACTATTGTATCAGGCGCTCAGCAAAAAAAGCACCATGCCGATACAAAATTTATGTTTCCTCTTGTTATTCTCTTGTTTCCCCTTGCCCATTATTGGACATTGATCTTCTATCGCACAATATCTATTCAGGACCAAAGGAGAAACAAGGACAACCAAAATATCTGAATGCCTTTGCAAGTGCATTTTCAACTGCCGCAAAATGCCTGCAAAGTGCCACAAATGCACTGCAAAGGCAGCACTTCAAAAATGGTCATTTTTCAAAATGACTCAAACTGCCACCACAAGTGCAAAGTTTCTATCTTAAAATATTTAAAGTCTTTGGTAATAACTTGCGAACTGCATACACTGAATGCATGCGATAACTCATTCATTTATGCAGCGCACTTAAAAATTATACGCGGTAAGCGCATCACGCAACAATCTAGACTGCTCGCAGAGCATACAAGAGGAAAATAATTGTCCTCGATTTGAATGTATAACATCGGGTTAAGCATCGCCAAGCAAAAAAGGATTATTTATCGGTGCCCAATTGATAAACTTGATCTGATGAAAACATACATAGAGAGTTTGCTAAAGTCTATTTAATTCATACATAAATTAGGAATTCAACTTTAAAAGACTGTTGAATTCCTCCACAATGTGGTTTGGCTTGTGGCTTCAGCTTAAGCTCTAATATCAAATGATTAATCTTAAAAAACAGGAAATAAAATAGATTGTAACTAAACCGTTCATAATAAAAACCTTGTTAATACATACCTCTACGGACAGTTTCGTCTGCAAGGCATGCTGCAGCAATCGCTTTGTAGTCAACATAACACCTTCGTCAGAGTCAATGAAGATGACAAAGCCGTCACACATGCGCATGGAAGCCATTTTTCATCGGAGAAACAAACATATAAAAAAGTTTAATATTAAGTGTTTCAATACTGAAGTTAACTCCTTACCTATCGTATCGAACACATTGAAGTGCAAACTTATCTGCTGCAGATCCAGCAACACGAACATCGCCTTAATGCTACAGTCGCGCCAATTTCCATAACAAAGTATCCGTGTAGCGCAATCTTCTCGTTTGGTCTTGACATGATGCAAATGATCCACTAGCACCACATTGCAAAAAGCTGCGGCTAGTCGACCATTAATCCTATCTGGTACATCGTCTAAATACAAAAAAAAAAATATATACCGGTACAATTACAATACAATCTTAATACAATAAAAAAATAAATATACCGATACCATTTTCGTTGTTCCATTTTGGACATTTCACGCTGGTTGTTTTATTTACGTTAAGCTAAAAAAATATTAATATTAATGAATAATTTAATAAAATCAAAATATTATATATTATAACTTAAAATTTTATAGAATTGAGCGATCAATCAATAATTTTTCAAAAATGAAAAGATATGACACAGAAGTCAAAGTCAACGCAGTTTAGAATTTTGAATATTGAACAAGAAAACAAAAGAAAAAAACTCACCGAAAGAAGTAGAAAAAGAAAACAGTTGAATTGACATTACATGGTTGCATTTCAAAGTTCAGAATACTTCAGCGCGCAGTCACAGCAGCAGCAATTTTCGAAAATGTGAAAATTGTAACAGTACAGAATAGTTTATTTTCCTTTGAAGTTTGAAAAACTTATTTTGTAGGCTTAAGTCAATATATAAAAGCAAGAAACTAAATGTAGGTTAATTTGATTTCGAGTTGAAAATAAGTCTAAATCTTGATTTGAAGTAAACGTTGAAATCAATGTAAGAATTAGTGTTGATATTGTTTTGAGAATAAGTGAATTTTCAAGTTAAGGTTAAGCTAAGAGTTTTTATTGAAAAAAGCTATGATTCTTAAATTTAGGTTAAAGGTGGTTCAAAAATTTACCTCAACTCTATGATTTGAAAGTAATGGTGAATATTAAGTGCAATAACATATTGGGTAGTAGTAAAACTGAAAGTTTCAGTCATACACTAAGAAAACAAGATGTTTATGAAAGTCTTGCTGCAACTATTCTTTTAAATTTACGCCTCGTAGCAAATATTTAAACATCCAATAAGTTTCAATAAAGTTGCAGCAAAACTATTAATATTTTTTAAATATGACATATATAGTTACGAGATGTTTGCCACAACAGCAATGAAAATTGAGATATTTCCAGTTGACTGATAGCAAACATCCTGAGTTCTTGAACAATTGCAGCAACACTTTTGAGGTATTTTGACATTTGTCTACTATTAAAAAGGAAAATGGCGTACTTTTTCATACGCTCGATTAATGCACAACAATTAAGTAAAAAAGTGTCAACTCAAATATTACATTTTAATGGTAAAAGTGAAAATAAAATTTCTTGCGATTGAAATTATCAACCCGTGATGGAAAATTATTTCTTTTCAGAGTTTACTCTGATGACAGCATCGCCGGACGGACTTTGTTCTTCTGCGAAAAAATATCAAATCGTGGTACAATTTTACCTTCGAAAGATTTATAAAAACGATAGCGATGTATAACCAGGATACTGTTTTAATTCTAGAATACATTTTTTTTTATTCGAATAATTTTCTTTATAAAAAATACTCCGTGAAGTCTAATGGAGAACCTTTTCCAAATATTCATCAACTATCATCCTATTTCTAAGATGTATAATTGATGTTTGCTATAAATAATCGTAAATTTGAAAGATGGTTGCTGGCAATATTTATCGTATTTGACGAATATTTGAGAGATTGTTGTGTCAAAGACGATCTAAATAATTTGTAAATAACTTGATATTTAGGGCTGTGATATTTCTGGTAATCATCTTTGTTTTCTTAGTGTACACTACCATTAAATCCGCCATTACACAATGCTAATATGTGTTAGTGTATAACATGTGTATACATGAGAGCGTGAGATTGAAGATCACGATACGTAATTTTGATAAACGACTACATCAAAACATGTATGTGTGTTCGTTATATTGAGTAACTTGTTCATCAATATTACGAAAACAGTTCGATGTACGTCGTTTGTCAATATGACGAACGATACTTTTTTCTGTGTACTCCATTAAAATTCGCGGTGTAATTTTTATTGAATTGAAAAAAAAAAATGAATCAAATATATTTTTAATTATTCTAGAATTAAAACAGTATCCTGGTTATACATCGCCATCGTCATTATAAATCCTTAGAAGGTAAAATTGTACGACTTTAGATTTCTTCGCAGAAGAACCAAGTCGGACCGGCGATGCTGTCATTAAAGTAAACTCTGAAAAGAAATAAAACATCCCATAAGTTGCAACATCACGTGTTGACAATTTAAATCACAGGATATTTTATTTTCACTTTTACCATTAAAATGTAAGGTATCAGCTGGGAGTTTTTTACACTATATGATTTACTTCATTGTTGTAGATAAGGGCCCTATTATGATTAGCGAAGCGAATGGTTTTGGCGAAGCGAACGTCCAAAAAGCTATTACGGTTACATTCGCCAGACTTCATTCGCCAAAAAACGGGAAAAGTTAAGCGAACGTAAAAAAACATGCAACACTCAACCGATTTTCATTCGCTTCAAGTGTCAAAATCAAGCGAATCAACAGTTCATGTGACGAATCGGCGAACGTATCTTTATCTATTGTTTTTCAGTTTTTCTTTTGATTTTTAATTTTTTTTTCTTTTGTGCTTTTGTTTATTAGGCTTTTTCTTATTTTCAGTTTATCTTATCCTTTAGTTTTTATAGAAGGATGTCTATAATTTTGAGTTTTTTGTGACCTAACTAATAAACGTAAAAAAAACAATTTTTTTCACACTTTTTATTTTGATTTTAAATAAACTGCTCCGACTGCTGCTGGGGATGCAGCTTGGTTCATCGCGCGAAGTTATTTGTGCCACAGATGAATGCTTCGGAGGACAGACCACCATCACTGTAACTTATTGTAGTCTTCCTCCTCGTCGTCGCTCCAGCTTTCTGCACACCGCATTGGCTTCTGTTTAACACGCTCATCTTTGATTGCGTTGGGCCCATCGTTTTTTTGGAACATTTTTATTATTTTTCTAAACAAGTATATTCACATCAGCTGTTTTGAAACTCTAGGGTTTCTTTAAATTAAAATAAAAGAAGTATTGCTCCAAATAAAAAAAACTACTTTTTTTAATAAAAAGTATTTATTTTTATGTAAAAATTATTCCAATATTAACATTTAAAAAAATATTTTACTGTACATTTTAACTAATTTGAATTGTTCCGAAGTTTATTTGGATACTTTTTAATCTTTTATAGACAAAAAATAACAAAAAACCGAAAAAGTTCTGAATCGAGTTAACGTTTTTTAAACCATAAATAATATTAAAAGGTTTTTTAATAATAAAAAAATAGATATTAAGATAAAATAGTATCTGTTCTAAAAAAAAGGCAGTACTAAAAGTACGCAACATGATACTATTTTTTTCAACTCTGAAATCGTAATTCTATCCGTCAATGTTGTAAGTGATGCTCACTTTTAAAACCATAAAAATTAGTACATTCGCCAGTTCATTCGCCAAATTGCGTTCGCTTCGCCAAGTACATTCGCTTCGCTAATCATAATAGGCCCCTAAATCGAGCTTTTTATGGTAGTCAAATGCCAAATAACTCAACATTTTTGCAGCAAATGTCTAAGAACTCAGGATGTTTGGTTTGAGTCAACTGTAAATATCTCAATTTCCATTGCTGTTATGGCAAACATCTCGTAACTATCTGCATATATGTCATATATAAAAAATATTAATATTTTTGCTGCAACTTATGGGATGTTTGAATATTTGCTAGAAGGCGTAAATTTAAAAGGATAGTTGCAGAAAGACTTTAATAAGCATCTAGTTTTCTTAGTGTAGTTTCCATAACTTTTTTAAGAGCGTCGGGACAAAAACCGAAACTTTTGTGTGCGTGTGATTTTTTATCTCTTTCTCACTCACCTATAATGAGATACAATTGAATATATGTTTATCACTGTTCTTTTGGTAACAAGTGACGACAAAACTACTGGTAATTTACAAAATATTTTACGTAACATAAACTGTTAAAACTTTGATGTTAGTGACGGTTAAATAACTAATAAACTAAGCAAAACTATACCAAATAAAACAAAAAAAAAAACCCAAATTTCCATAGATATCGTTGTTATTGCGTTGAATGTAATATTTGCTTTTCAGATTTTCTTTTAAAACGCCTTTGGTTTGTCCTTGTTTTGCTTTGCTCGATGCATTTGTTTAATGCAGAGGACCCTTCCACTTTGATCTATAATATCTATAATATAAATCAGTCTTTCTCAGTCATTTCAGTCTTCTTGTGACAATGCATCAAGCAAGTACTATGCCTTCGCTGTCGAATTCGCAGTGTTCTATTTGCTTTAACAGCATTTCAACTGATTGCGAGATATCGTGTAAAATATGCCAAAAAAATTTCATAAATTATTTGAGTGATGACGAAAATGTGTTCGACATCTGTGCTAAAAATAAAAACATTGGTTTTAATTGCAATAATTGTTTAAATGCATCATCAAATATAATATTAATTATATCAAATTTGGTAAATGAGGTGCATGAACTTAAAAGCAAATTCAGTGACTTTTTGGAACGAAGCACAAAAGAAAATGTGCAAGTGCCTAAATTTCATAAACTTCATAAATTATGCACTCAAATTGATGACGAAAATGTTTTCGACATCTGTGCTAAAAATAAAAACATTGATTTTAATTGCAACAATTGTTTAAATGCATCATCAAATTTAATATTAATTATATCAAATTTGGTAAATGAGGTGCATGAACTTAAAAGCAAATTTTGTGACTTTTTGGAACGAAGCACAAAAGAAAATGTGCAAGTGCCTAAACTCTCTCGCAATAACAATGTTGTTACGAAACCAAAAACCGGTTTTGCTTCATCTGCATCACATGCTGTTGCACTGCATGTCTCCTCTGATGCTCTCGCTGTTACTGATGTTCCCGCTGCTCCTGCTGTATCTGCTGTTCGCGCTGTTTCTTTCCCTGCTGCAACTACGAATGTGCGTAAGAGTTACGCTCTTCCTGCTCCATGTATATTTTCTGCTTCGCAGCCTGAGTATTCTGAGGTTGATGCTGGTGTTCCAGAATTCTCTGATAAGCAAACTAATGTTGCTCTCTCTGATGTCATTAGCGAGAAATCTTCTCAACAGTCACAATGGATGAATGTAACAAGAAGAAAGCCTAAGAAACAAGCAGTTGTTGTTGGTCAAAATGATATTGATGATCTGGACGTTGTTGTAAGAAAAAAGTGGGTACATTTATCTTCTTTCAAGCCATCAGTTACTGAAGATAACATAATTTCTTACGTTGAGAAATATAGAGAAATTGGTAAACATCATCTAGCATGCTATAAATTAGTTAAAAAAGATGCAGACTTAACTAATTTAAAAAGTGTCAATTTTAAATTGGGAATTACACCCTCATTTTATAATGAGTTGTTGAAGCCCACGTTGTGGCAATCTGATGTTAAAGTTTGCCCTTTTCGGTTCATACAGAAACATCATCAAATGAATTGAGTAAAGGTACTTACTCAAAATGCTCACAAATCTTTAAATATCTATTATCAAAATGTTGCCGGTTTAAGAACTAAATCGACTGCAGTATTTGCAGCTACATCACAAAATGAATATGACATCATTGTGTTTGTTGAGACGTGGTTGAATTCAAATTTCTTTGATGAAGAATTCTTTAACACTGCTTTATACCAAATCTATCGTAAGGATCGTGACTATGTTAAAACTGGATGCTCGCGAGGTGGTGGTGTTCTTATTGCGGTTAAACGTGCGTTGTGTTCTTCAATATACGAACTTCGGAACAACGACTCGCTTCTGAATCAACTATGTGCAACAATTACTGGAGTTGTAAAAAGTATTTTTATATGTGTATCGTATATACCACCTAATAGTCCTGATGATCTGTATTATGCACATGTTGATAACGTGTTAGATATTGCGTCAGTCAATGATGGTAATGTGTGTACTTTAGGAGATTTTAATCTGACTAAAATAGCTTGGTCATTTTACAATAATTCTTGATACCAAGTAATGTTAATAGATCCAATGAGATTTATTTAATTGACTCATTTTAAGTGTTGGTTTTGGTCAAATAAATCATTTTACCAATGTTCTTAATAGAATACTGGACTTAATTTTTGTAAGTTCTGAAATAAAGTTTAAAATTAATAAATCTGTTTTTCCATTTATGCCCTCAGATATGCATCATGATATGCATCATGTACCTTTGGCTCTGGAAGTTGAATTTTTTGAATATTTAAAAATTTCACCTTCAAATGATTCTATTAAATTTGATTATAATTTGTGTGATTTTAATCATTTAAATAATTTTATTGATGATGTTGATTGGTCAAATTTTTTTGATTTTACAAATACGTCAATGTGTTGTAAGCTATTTGTTGATAAAATTAATGAGTTTTGTTTAAAACACATTCCAATGAAACCTAATAAGGTTTATAAGTTACCATGGTACACTAAAGGCCTAAAGACTTTAAAGAATTTAAGAAATAAATTCTATAAGAAATTTAAAGATACGAACAACAATGGTTATAAGGATAAATACGTGCATTACATGAGAGAGTTTAATTTTTTAGATAAATTTTTATACAAGTATATCTTAGAATGTGAAAAAAATATAAACCAGTTGGGAAGGTTAGATCACATGGGAAATTTTAAAGTAGGTGTAATTATGATAGTTAGGATTATCAAAATTATAGTCGGTCTAAGCCGACTATAAATACCCTACACATATGTGTGGTTACCATTCAAAGTGATATATAGGTCACCAGGGTATACGAATCCTGAAAATAACTACAAACATTCAATCGCTGAAGAATTTCCATTCATTTGATACCCATATTTACAAATTGGTAGGTGTACCGAATTTCGATTTTTTTTTTGTGAACCACAAGTCTTTTCGCCGGAAAACATTATTATCATGTATTTGAGCATGATATCAATATATATTTGACCAAAAAAGTTTACCTAAGCACGTATACATAAAAATTGATCTTTATATGTACATTTTATATGAGGTATTTGAACATAAGTGGTCGGATCATAGGTCACAATGGACCGAACTCGCACATATTTCGCACATACAGCGTAGGTATATTAGTAATCTAAGTTATAAATTTCATTTATCTAGCTCTTCAATTTTAAAAGTAGTAGGGATTTCAACAGACAGACGGACAGACAGACGGACAGACAGACAGACAGACAGACAGACAGACGGACAGACAGACGGACAGACAGACGGACAGACGAACAGACGGACGGACAGACAGACGGACAGACGGACATCGCTAAATCGACTCAGGAGGTCATGCTGATCTAGAATATATATACTTTTCCATACCGGAGATGCTTCCTTCTGGGTGTTACAAACGGCGTACCAAACTGAATATACCCTTTCACTCTTAGTGTAGGGTATAAAAATAATCTAAAATCATTTTGTCATTATATTAAGTCAAAACCAGTTGGGAAGGGTAGATCACATGGGAAATTTTAAAGTAGGTGTAATTATGATAGTTAGGATTATCAAAATTATATTCGGTCTAAGCCGACTATAAATACCCTACACATATGTGTGGTTACCATTCAAAGTGATATATAGGTCACCAGGGTATACGAATCCTGAAAATAACTACAAACATTCAATCGCTGAAGAATTTCCATTCATTTGATACACATATTTACAAATGGTTAGGTGTACCGAATTTCGATTTTTTTTTTTGTGAACCACAAGTCTTTTCGCCGGAAAACATTATTATCATGTATTTGAGCATGATATCAATATATATTTGACCAAAAAAGTTTACCTAAGCACGTATACATAAAAATTGATCTTTATATGTACATTTTATAAGAGGTATTTGAACATAAGTGGTCGGATCATAGGTCACAATGGACCGATCTCGCCAATTTTTTCGCACATACATAGGTATATTAGTAATCTAAGTTATAAGTTTCATTTATCTAGCTCTTCAATTTTAAAAGAAGTAGGGATTTCAACAGACAGACGGACAGACAGACGGACAGACGGACAGACAGACGGACATCGCTAAATCGACTCAGGAGGTCATGCTGATCAAGAATAAATATACTTTTCCATACCGGAGATGCTTCCTTCTGGGTGTTACAAACGGCGTACCAAACTGAATATACCCTTTCACTCTTAGTGTAGGGTATAAAAAACATGCTCTAATATTCCATCAAGTATGCATTATAATGATAATATTTCAAATTCAATTTTTTATACTGTAAACTTGTTTGCTGACTATTTGAAATCTAATTTTGAACCCGAAAGTCAATGGTATGATTCAATAATATTAAATAATATTGAATCTGTCATCGATTTTGGATCCTTAATTTTAACAGAATATGACATTATGCCTGGTATTTGTAATTTAAAAAATTCAGTAAAATGTGATATTGATAATTTGTCCTCTTTTCTATTGAAGAAATGTATCTCTTCAATCTGTAAGCCTTTGACTTTAAAATTTAATATATCGCTAAAATCTGGTGAATTCATTGATAAATGGAAAATTGCTGCAATTACTCCAATTCATAAGTCTGGCAGAAAAAATGATGTTGCTAATTATTGGCCTATTTCAAAACTCTCCAATGTCTCGAAATTATTTTAAAATATGGTTAGAGACAAAGTCGTATTTGCTGTTAAAAGGTTAATTCACCCGAACCAACATGGTTTTGTTAATGGTCGCTCTACTGTAATAAATCTGGCTGTTTTTTCAAATTACTGCGTTACTGCATTTGAATGTGGATATCAAGTTGATACTATATATACTGATATTTCTAAAGCGTTTAATAAAGTATCTCAATTGCAAAGTTGTCTAAGATGGGATTCCATTCAATTTTTTTGAAATGGATTAAGTCCTTCTTACTAATAGATTATGCTTCGTCGAAATAGAAATTTCTGTTTCAGTTTCTTTTATTACAACATCAGGGGTCCCACAAGTATTTTGGGGCCACTGTTTTTCATACTTTTTATGAATGATATTGGTAGTTATATTACAAAATCACAATTTCTTCTACATGCAGATGATTTAAAAATATTTTTGAAAATAAAAAATGCTACAGATCTCAAAACTTTACAGTGTGATATAAATAATGTTTTCTTGTGGTGTAAACGCAATAAGCTATCATTAAATCTTAACAAATGTTTTCATGTAAGTTTTAGTAAATTGCATAACCTCATTATATCTAAATATTCTCTTGGTCATACATTATACTACTTCTGAAATATTAGATTTGGGTGTATTATTTGATTCGAGATTTATTTTTGTAGCACATCTCAATTACATTATACCTAAATCTTATGCTATGTTTGCATTTGTGAGACGTAATAGTTCACTATTTACTGATCCGTATACACTTAAATTGTTATATACATCTTTTGTAAGATCTAAATTGGAATATGCTACTTTTATTTGGAATCCATGTTTTGCGGTTCATTCCAATCGGTTGGAACGTATTCAAAAGAAATTTTTAAAGTTTGCTCTTTATTCTCTAAATTTTGAGAAACCGATGTCATCATATAATGTACGTTGTTTGTTGTTAAATCTAAAAAGTCTTGAATGTAGACGAATTTTACTCTCTTTAATGTTTGTTTATGATATAATCTGTGGGATTATTGATTGTGATTATTTGTTAAAATTAATTAATTTAAATGCTCCTATAAGAAATTTAAGATATTGTAATATGTGCAAAAGAAGTTGTCATAGATCTAATTATGGCAATAATGAGCCTATTACGAGAGCTTTAATTGAATTTAATGAGATATCAGATAAGATAGATTTTTCGTTTCCCAAACTAGTATTTAAGAATTTGTTATTTAATATTTATAATTGAATTTTTTGTTAGTATTAAGATGTTTGCTAGTCTGTAAGGATTAAATCCATAGACGAAATAAAATATGAAATGAAAATAAGAAATATTGTTTAATATACTCGTTTATCAATTGTTTAAAATTTAATCCGAAACTTTTTATCACCTTCCGATGTAGCGGCTGTTCGAAGAAAAAAGCAAACGTAAAGAATAACCTACAAATAAAAAATGGTGGCAAACCAACGCGAAAAATATATTAGTTTTAATTATTAGTAAAATTATGTGTCATTTATCCATCACTGGTTCTGCAGGGATGTATTTAAAATTAGTTATGTTTGAGTGAGAAAATATAGTTTTGTCCTTCTGTTGGAGTTTCGGTAAGGTATGTCTTGCTGGGATGTATATACAGCATATGTCTATATAAAAGCCATGTAGATGTTGTGTAAATGTTATTTTATTACTCCAAAAAGATTTATAGAAGCTAATTACAACTTTAATACAGTACAATGAATACAAAAACAAAAATAATTATGTATATGTTTTTTTAAAAAATATCATTAATATTTTATATATACACACACAGAAATATACTGTTGAAAATCGTCAGTTACCAATTGTTATTTTCTTTTTTAAAAATCGATACTTTATACTGTCGTTTTAGGTCCAAAATTGTTATTAGAACTGTGACTTTAAATTTGAACGAAAACATTTAAAGTCAAAAAAATGAAGTTTTTAATGTTTTTTTATAAATTAAACGTCATGTCGTTTAGTTTATTAAAATAAAAAATTAAAAACAGTCGACATAAAACAACTGCAAGATGAATCGCAGCCGTTCATCATACATCATGGCCACATCTACCTATGCACTAGACGTAACAGCGTATCAGCAGATCCATTATGTTCCTATCTACAACCAAAAGCAGGTGGTCGCCTAGCAGTGAAAATACTTAGGGCGGGCAATAAATGGCGGCGATTGAGCTGTTTTCGTGAGTGGTGCCGCTTAAGCTTTGCAGCAAGATCTCGGACAACATTATATTACATCTCAGTCTGCACCTAAGCGATCCGAATCCTGTGGTGCGTGGACTTAACCTAAAGTTTTTTATGTTGTCCCCTTGATGGAGCGTGACAAATTACACGGACCGTCATCACATCACTGCTCAAGAATGTTGACATTACAATCAGGTAAAGAAAGCAATTTAAAACAAATAAAATTTTAGCAGCTACTTTTTCAGTTACTGCCTCATCATTATACCGCTCGAGGGAATGCTACAAACGCTGCCTAGTGATCACGTGAAATTTTTCCGCGTGCTAGTAGACATCGGTAGACATCCGTCCTTTCTAGACATCGGTAGACATCCGTCCTTTCTTTGGCAACTACTCGATGGAAATATATGAGACCATCTTCATTTTATAGGACATTCTCTGCCGTCCAATGACGCAATGTCTCACCCATCTATTTATCGAAGACACGGTGATAGTTGATGTTGGCGAACCAGTGCATCCTTCATCCTTGTCGTCTATATTTTGGAGTTACCAAATCGACTGTGGGATGTCATACAGACCTTGATAAATCTGATGTCAAACTTTTAATATTTTTTTATAAATTCGACTAAAAATAAAACATAATCAGCCTAACCAATAAACGAAATAAAGTCGACTCTAAAGATAGTATCAGCTTTTCCGACAATTTTCTCTAATATTTATTTGTCAAAAAGCTGATACTATCTTTAAAGTCGACATTATTTCGTTTATTGGTTAGGCTGAATAAAACATAAAATAAATAATAATCTTATTTACTTAAAAAAAAATAGTGAAAAGTAGGCATTTTTAAAAATTCAAAAGAACGACAGTAGATGACTGTCTATATGTAGTCGACCACAGCAATTGTTAGATCGACAGTAGTTACTGTAAGCTATATAAATGACATGTAGACTAACGACAATTTCTACACCCAGAAAAAAATACTATATAAATAATACTTTTTTACTATTAATAATAGTCAATAGGATAAATTATTATTTTAATCGGAAAATACCATTAAATACTAGAAAATACCATGACATTGCCATTGAGTTTATATGGAAACATTTATTTTTTGCATACTATTAAATCAATAATTGTCCCATTGACCAATTTTAATGGTATTTCAGCGATTTTTTTTTCTGGGTGTACTGTCGTTTTAACCCTTTTTCGACAGTAACTTACTGACGGCTCTATTTCAACAGTAGAAAGTGTTAAAAAACAGCCTCAAACGACAGTATATTTCTGTGTGTGTAGTTTTGTTGAACTGAAATTATTTAAACTTCATTATATTATTTATAATTGAAAAATACATGATTTTTACACTTAGTTTACCAAGCCCGGGCGGTGAATTGAACTCTCTTCCTTCAGATTGCAAAGCCAGTACACTTCCAATCGACCACTGTCCATTAATAATGTGCAATTCATTTTGATGTATACAAATCAAACGATGATGAATTATGTGATAATAATATATATTAATAATAATATATTACAAAATAATAAAAAAAATGAATTAAAAAAAAATATAGCTTATGTCACTGTATACGAGTTGTATTATTAGTTCAATAAAAATTTACAGGGTGAATTTAATAGGACTTATAAAGACCTGCTCGTAAAAAGAATAATAGAATAATAAAATTACACATTGCGCATATATACCCTGTGAATTCTCCATATTAATGACGCCAAAAACTATGCAATGTCAAGTAAATAAAATTTAAATTTGGACATTTCATAAATTACATTGAAAATTTTTTTTTTGTTTTGAACATTTTTTCCAAAAAAACATTGGTCGATAACAGACTTCCAGCAGTATCCTCAGTGCATCAACTATCGTGCTGATTAAGACATTTCTGCACATGAGCATGGGTTGATGGCAGCTAATTTAAATTTAAAATCTCATATATATATATGTTATTCTGAGATACCGGAGAGACATAAATGCTGTTTTTTTTGTTTTTTAGCGCCGTTCGATGGTGGTTTCTTATTTTTTTTTGTGGTGGCCGATAAAGTGCAGTTTTGCAAACATGTCCACATACACAGAACTGATTGTTGCTGCAACCAACTAAATTGCCCTACCAATTCATTCGGTTGCGGCAACAACTGATAAAGCAGTTGCAGCAACCTCTTAATTCGGTTGAGCCAACCACCTAGTCGGAGAATGAGGTTTTGGCAACCTCCAAATCGGTGATCATGAGGTTGTGGTAACCTTCAAAATCGGTGATCATGAGGTTGCGACAACCTCTAAATTGGTGAGCATGAGGTTGTCGCAACCTCCTAGTCGGTACACAGAGAAAACTGAACAACGGATATTTCAATTATAAACGTTCTAAATGTATGTATGTATACATTGTTAAATTTATTAATAATAAACAATATAAAATTAATAATGAACATTGTAAACCCTAAAATGTGTCACTTAAGACTATTTTAATGACAAAATTCAAAATAAAAATAAATATAAATATAAGAAAGAAAGTAAAAATCAAATCAGCAAATGTTAACTTTATTTATTTGCTTTAACTGCAGATTGCAACAATCGATGCTCATATGCACCATCCAATTGGAACGAAGACCTTCGCGGAACTTGGATTAGTGCAAAACTTAAGCGAGATACCGCTGTAAATCTTGTCCGTCGCTACACTCGCACAACGGGACGAAGACCTTTTTTGGTGATACATGCACATTGATCTGCAAAACGTCAAAAGTGTACGAAATATTTTTATTCGCAAATTCGTAGAGCTATACAAATAAAATGTATAATGTACACAATTATTTGTTTTAATGGCAGCACAATAAATTAATGTATATAATTCACATAACAACTTTTTATAATTGAATAATTTAATTATGTTCATAATAATTTCAATGTACATAATTGATTTTTTCAAACTGAATTATTAAAAAATTTAATTATGTACATTATTATTAACATCACAATCAACATTGGCGCCAAACATGAATGAATTAAATATGTATATCTTTGATATTTTTCTCTCATGAGGCTTTCTAAACATCCAATTGAAATTTTATTATAATATAGTTATTAATGTATATAAAACTTACGTTTTCCATATGTATTATAATGGAGTAACATTGCCACAATTTAGAAGTATATCTACTAATTTCTGCTCCCTAAAAAAAAACTATGAAAAGGTACATGTATCTGTACGCATTAATTTTTTATTTCCTTATAACCAATATATAAAAAAAACTATTTCCATTGGTCACATATTTTTTATTTATATTATATTTCACTAGCTAATGAGCAATTTGTATTGAATAAATATATTATTTTATTAATATTTGTATATTAATTTCGCAATGTAACTTAATTAATGAATTTCCTATTGTTTGCCACAATTTTGACGTTTATTTATTTCTGCATGTATCCATAATTGTTGGCTTAAAACTGGCAACTGCTGATAGACATGAGGTTGCCGTTTGTCATTTATTTTGTTCATACAACAACTTACTCAATCGTGGTAACAAATGCACGAATGTTAATTTTGGCAGAATTAAAAATGCAATCATGAGGTCACGGCAACCGAACGTGCAGTGCGTGGACTAACATTTCGGTTGTAGAAAAATAAGGTATTTTATTTCATTTTAATGACATGAGGTTACAACATATGTATTTCGGATGAAACACTGAAACGTTGGTTCAATTAACCTCATGCCAAAAGATGATTTTTCTGTGGGCATTAATCACACACAATTATTTCAAAAATTATTAAATAGTGTTGTTTTTTTACAACAACCTTCTGACACAATGAAAAACATTACAATTGTCAAAAAACTTCTACGTACATGCGACATTTTTGTTTCTATTATTCTTGCACTCGTACAGTAGTTACTCTTACAGCCCAATAAACCAAAAACCTGGATATTAAGTGATTATCGAATGTATATTGGATTTTTATAATTGTAAGCTTGAAAACCATAGTGTTTTCCAGAAAAATTGGTAGCTTTTTATCCAATTGCATCTAGCCTTCTAGCCTTCGAGTTTGAACTTAATTGTAAGCTATAAATAAAATGTGGTTCTTCCCTTGATGTTTAACTTAATTTTGAACTTGAAATAGATCTTCAATTTACACTTGAATTAAAGCGTATATATTTCCCTAATTACCCAGGCAGAAATTGCCAGACTGGAACAAATGGCCCAGTACTGGCACACTACTGGTTGCCGATGCTAGGCATACAGTCCTGGCGCAGTACTGGCACAACGGTGGTTTACAACTGGCATACTACTGTCTTCAAACTAATTTCGGGCCGTATTAACTACCAGCGCTAGTACTCGCCCAGTATTGGTTGCCAATTCTAGTGCAATATAGTGCTGGCGCAGTACTGGCACAACGATGGTTTTCCTGGGCCCCTAGTCAAACCAATGCCGGGCCTATTAATGGCAGCTCTTTGCCAGTATTCGCACAGTGTAGGTTGCCAATAATGCAGTAAGATAACAGAATGTTTATGGGAGTGCTGCTGCAACATGTTCACAAATAAAAAGAGTCAAATATTGACTTGAGTAATTTGTAAGTAAAATGGATTTTAGGGATATAATACTTTTCAAACATCTTTAATTTTCTGAACATTTAAAAATAATTTTATTTTTATTGTCAAATAATTTATCAAATTAAGTTTACTCCCCATTTTTTCAAACTCTGTCGCCGCAAACGCAAGCGCAGTGATATATCGCCGCGCTAGAGCAAACAGAAACAGTTGGATGCTGAAACGAAATTTGCTACCCAAAGGCAACGGACTTGCTAACATGTAGATCAGAGTATACCGTACGAAATCTCTAATTGGGCTCAACCCAAGGAGAAACATGATGTTAGCGGTGACGACTTTGATAACGACGACAATGAGTAGCACCAGTTTGTTGGGCAACGGCGGAAAAACCTCAGCGGTGGCGGGTAGAGGCCTCATGCGGCACAAAGATGCCGAGATTCTAATGCATTAAAATATAAAATATAAAATATAAAATATGAAATATAAAATATAAAATATAAAATATAAAATATAAAATATAAAATATAAAATATAAAATATAAAATATAAAATATAAAATATAAAATATAAAATATAAAATATAAAATATAAAATATAAAATATAAAATATAAAATATAAAATATAAAATATAAAATATAAAATATAAAATATAAAATATAAAATATAAAATATAAAATATAAAATATAAAATATAAAATATAAAATATAAAATATAAAATATAAAATATAAAATATAAAATATAAAATATAAAATATAAAATATAAAATATAAAATATAAAATATAAAATATAAAATATAAAATATAAAATATAAAATATAAAATATAAAATATAAAATATAAAATATAAAATATAAAATATAAAATATAAAATATAAAATATAAAATATAAAATATAAAATATAAAATATAAAATATAAAATATAAAATATAAAATATAAAATATAAAATATAAAATATAAAATATAAAATATAAAATATAAAATATAAAATATAAAATATAAAATATAAAATATAAAATATAAAATATAAAATATAAAATATAAAATATAAAATATAAAATATAAAATATAAAATATAAAATATAAAATATAAAATATAAAATATAAAATATAAAATATAAAATATAAAATATAAAATATAAAATATAAAATATAAAATATAAAATATAAAATATAAAATATAAAATATAAAATATAAAATATAAAATATAAAATATAAAATATAAAATATAAAATATAAAATATAAAATATAAAATATAAAATATAAAATATAAAATATAAAATATAAAATATAAAATATAAAATATAAAATATAAAATATAAAATATAAAATATAAAATATAAAATATAAAATATAAAATATAAAATATAAAATATAAAATATAAAATATAAAATATAAAATATAAAATATAAAATATAAAATATAAAATATAAAATATAAAATATAAAATATAAAATATAAAATATAAAATATAAAATATAAAATATAAAATATAAAATATAAAATATAAAATATAAAATATAAAATATAAAATATAAAATATAAAATATAAAATATAAAATATAAAATATAAAATATAAAATATAAAATATAAAATATAAAATATAAAATATAAAATATAAAATATAAAATATAAAATATAAAATATAAAATATAAAATATAAAATATAAAATATAAAATATAAAATATAAAATATAAAATATAAAATATAAAATATAAAATATAAAATATAAAATATAAAATATAAAATATAAAATATAAAATATAAAATATAAAATATAAAATATAAAATATAAAATATAAAATATAAAATATAAAATATAAAATATAAAATATAAAATATAAAATATAAAATATAAAATATAAAATATAAAATATAAAATATAAAATATAAAATATAAAATATAAAATATAAAATATAAAATATAAAATATAAAATATAAAATATAAAATATAAAATATAAAATATAAAATATAAAATATAAAATATAAAATATAAAATATAAAATATAAAATATAAAATATAAAATATAAAATATAAAATATAAAATATAAAATATAAAATATAAAATATAAAATATAAAATATAAAATATAAAATATAAAATATAAAATATAAAATATAAAATATAAAATATAAAATATAAAATATAAAATATAAAATATAAAATATAAAATATAAAATATAAAATATAAAATATAAAATATAAAATATAAAATATAAAATATAAAATATAAAATATAAAATATAAAATATAAAATATAAAATATAAAATATAAAATATAAAATATAAAATATAAAATATAAAATATAAAATATAAAATATAAAATATAAAATATAAAATATAAAATATAAAATATAAAATATAAAATATAAAATATAAAATATAAAATATAAAATATAAAATATAAAATATAAAATATAAAATATAAAATATAAAATATAAAATATAAAATATAAAATATAAAATATAAAATATAAAATATAAAATATAAAATATAAAATATAAAATATAAAATATAAAATATAAAATATAAAATATAAAATATAAAATATAAAATATAAAATATAAAATATAAAATATAAAATATAAAATATAAAATATAAAATATAAAATATAAAATATAAAATATAAAATATAAAATATAAAATATAAAATATAAAATATAAAATATAAAATATAAAATATAAAATATAAAATATAAAATATAAAATATAAAATATAAAATATAAAATATAAAATATAAAATATAAAATATAAAATATAAAATATAAAATATAAAATATAAAATATAAAATATAAAATATAAAATATAAAATATAAAATATAAAATATAAAATATAAAATATAAAATATAAAATATAAAATATAAAATATAAAATATAAAATATAAAATATAAAATATAAAATATAAAATATAAAATATAAAATATAAAATATAAAATATAAAATATAAAATATAAAATATAAAATATAAAATATAAAATATAAAATATAAAATATAAAATATAAAATATAAAATATAAAATATAAAATATAAAATATAAAATATAAAATATAAAATATAAAATATAAAATATAAAATATAAAATATAAAATATAAAATATAAAATATAAAATATAAAATATAAAATATAAAATATAAAATATAAAATATAAAATATAAAATATAAAATATAAAATATAAAATATAAAATATAAAATATAAAATATAAAATATAAAATATAAAATATAAAATATAAAATATAAAATATAAAATATAAAATATAAAATATAAAATATAAAATATAAAATATAAAATATAAAATATAAAATATAAAATATAAAATATAAAATATAAAATATAAAATATAAAATATAAAATATAAAATATAAAATATAAAATATAAAATATAAAATATAAAATATAAAATATAAAATATAAAATATAAAATATAAAATATAAAATATAAAATATAAAATATAAAATATAAAATATAAAATATAAAATATAAAATATAAAATATAAAATATAAAATATAAAATATAAAATATAAAATATAAAATATAAAATATAAAATATAAAATATAAAATATAAAATATAAAATATAAAATATAAAATATAAAATATAAAATATAAAATATAAAATATAAAATATAAAATATAAAATATAAAATATAAAATATAAAATATAAAATATAAAATATAAAATATAAAATATAAAATATAAAATATAAAATATAAAATATAAAATATAAAATATAAAATATAAAATATAAAATATAAAATATAAAATATAAAATATAAAATATAAAATATAAAATATAAAATATAAAATATAAAATATAAAATATAAAATATAAAATATAAAATATAAAATATAAAATATAAAATATAAAATATAAAATATAAAATATAAAATATAAAATATAAAATATAAAATATAAAATATAAAATATAAAATATAAAATATAAAATATAAAATATAAAATATAAAATATAAAATATAAAATATAAAATATAAAATATAAAATATAAAATATAAAATATAAAATATAAAATATAAAATATAAAATATAAAATATAAAATATAAAATATAAAATATAAAATATAAAATATAAAATATAAAATATAAAATATAAAATATAAAATATAAAATATAAAATATAAAATATAAAATATAAAATATAAAATATAAAATATAAAATATAAAATATAAAATATAAAATATAAAATATAAAATATAAAATATAAAATATAAAATATAAAATATAAAATATAAAATATAAAATATAAAATATAAAATATAAAATATAAAATATAAAATATAAAATATAAAATATAAAATATAAAATATAAAATATAAAATATAAAATATAAAATATAAAATATAAAATATAAAATATAAAATATAAAATATAAAATATAAAATATAAAATATAAAATATAAAATATAAAATATAAAATATAAAATATAAAATATAAAATATAAAATATAAAATATAAAATATAAAATATAAAATATAAAATATAAAATATAAAATATAAAATATAAAATATAAAATATAAAATATAAAATATAAAATATAAAATATAAAATATAAAATATAAAATATAAAATATAAAATATAAAATATAAAATATAAAATATAAAATATAAAATATAAAATATAAAATATAAAATATAAAATATAAAATATAAAATATAAAATATAAAATATAAAATATAAAATATAAAATATAAAATATAAAATATAAAATATAAAATATAAAATATAAAATATAAAATATAAAATATAAAATATAAAATATAAAATATAAAATATAAAATATAAAATATAAAATATAAAATATAAAATATAAAATATAAAATATAAAATATAAAATATAAAATATAAAATATAAAATATAAAATATAAAATATAAAATATAAAATATAAAATATAAAATATAAAATATAAAATATAAAATATAAAATATAAAATATAAAATATAAAATATAAAATATAAAATATAAAATATAAAATATAAAATATAAAATATAAAATATAAAATATAAAATATAAAATATAAAATAATATAAATACAAACGTATAATAAACACAATTTGTTATATAATATTATTTATTACGTTGTTATTAACATTTGTTTTTTATACCCTACATCTATGTTTTTTTATACAAAATATTTGAAATGTTTTAAATAATGCTTAGATTTAGATTAGGTATAAGTAAGGGCCAACACTGGCATTAGAGTTTGGCAGCGTTGTGCTTGGGGCTCAGCCCAAAGTGGGCCCTGCTCCCGCGGGCGCTATCATTCCGAATCTGGCACAGGGGCAGCACTGCCATTAGTGTTTGACAGCGTTGTGTCAGAACTGGTAGAAAAATTGGGCCCAGCTCCTGCCGTCGTTATCATTTCGACGCTGACACAGTACTGGCGAACAACGGGGCCAGTATTGGATGTCAGCATTGGCAATACTGGCGCCAGTACTGTGCCAACGCTGGCCCAGTTGTTTAATTAATCTTTACACGGTGAATTTAATAAGATTTGAAGCAGTTCTATTATTATCTTCGAGACTCAATGCTTCTTCTTCTAAATGCAATCGTTCCCTGTGAATTCTCCATATTAATGACGCCAAAAACTATGCAATGTCAAGTAAATAAAATTTAAATTTGGACATTTCATAAATTACATTGAAAATTTTTTTTTTGTTTTGAACATTTTTTCCAAAAAAACATTGGTCGATAACAGACTTCCAGCAGTATCCTCAGTGCATCAACTATCGTGCTGATTAAGACATTTCTGCACATGAGCATGGGTTGATGGCAGCTAATTTAAATTTAAAATCTCATATATATATATGTTATTCTGAGATACCGGAGAGACATAAATGCTGTTTTTTTTGTTTTTTAGCGCCGTTCGATGGTGGTTTCTTATTTTTTTTTGTGGTGGCCGATAAAGTGCAGTTTTGCAAACATGTCCACATACACAGAACTGATTGTTGCTGCAACCAACTAAATTGCCCTACCAATTCATTCGGTTGCGGCAACAACTGATAAAGCAGTTGCAGCAACCTCTTAATTCGGTTGAGCCAACCACCTAGTCGGAGAATGAGGTTTTGGCAACCTCCAAATCGGTGATCATGAGGTTGTGGTAACCTTCAAAATCGGTGATCATGAGGTTGCGACAACCTCTAAATTGGTGAGCATGAGGTTGTCGCAACCTCCTAGTCGGTACACAGAGAAAACTGAACAACGGATATTTCAATTATAAACGTTCTAAATGTATGTATGTATACATTGTTAAATTTATTAATAATAAACAATATAAAATTAATAATGAACATTGTAAACCCTAAAATGTGTCACTTAAGACTATTTTAATGACAAAATTCAAAATAAAAATAAATATAAATATAAGAAAGAAAGTAAAAATCAAATCAGCAAATGTTAACTTTATTTATTTGCTTTAACTGCAGATTGCAACAATCGATGCTCATATGCACCATCCAATTGGAACGAAGACCTTCGCGGAACTTGGATTAGTGCAAAACTTAAGCGAGATACCGCTGTAAATCTTGTCCGTCGCTACACTCGCACAACGGGACGAAGACCTTTTTTGGTGATACATGCACATTGATCTGCAAAACGTCAAAAGTGTACGAAATATTTTTATTCGCAAATTCGTAGAGCTATACAAATAAAATGTATAATGTACACAATTATTTGTTTTAATGGCAGCACAATAAATTAATGTATATAATTCACATAACAACTTTTTATAATTGAATAATTTAATTATGTTCATAATAATTTCAATGTACATAATTGATTTTTTCAAACTGAATTATTAAAAAATTTAATTATGTACATTATTATTAACATCACAATCAACATTGGCGCCAAACATGAATGAATTAAATATGTATATCTTTGATATTTTTCTCTCATGAGGCTTTCTAAACATCCAATTGAAATTTTATTATAATATAGTTATTAATGTATATAAAACTTACGTTTTCCATATGTATTATAATGGAGTAACATTGCCACAATTTAGAAGTATATCTACTAATTTCTGCTCCCTAAAAAAAAACTATGAAAAGGTACATGTATCTGTACGCATTAATTTTTTATTTCCTTATAACCAATATATAAAAAAAACTATTTCCATTGGTCACATATTTTTTATTTATATTATATTTCACTAGCTAATGAGCAATTTGTATTGAATAAATATATTATTTTATTAATATTTGTATATTAATTTCGCAATGTAACTTAATTAATGAATTTCCTATTGTTTGCCACAATTTTGACGTTTATTTATTTCTGCATGTATCCATAATTGTTGGCTTAAAACTGGCAACTGCTGATAGACATGAGGTTGCCGTTTGTCATTTATTTTGTTCATACAACAACTTATTTCCCTAATTACCCAGGCAGAATATAAAATATAAAATATAAAATATAAAATATAAAATATAAAATATAAAATATAAAATATAAAATATAAAATATAAAATATAAAATATAAAATATAAAATATAAAATATAAAATATAAAATATAAAATATAAAATATAAAATATAAAATATAAAATATAAAATATAAAATATAAAATATAAAATATAAAATATAAAATATAAAATATAAATAATAAAATATAAAATATAAAATATAAAATATAAAATATAAAATATAAAATATAAAATATAAAATATAAAATATAAAATATAAAATATAAAATATAAAATATAAAATATAAAATATAAAATATAAAATATAAAATATAAAATATAAAATATAAAATATAAAATATAAAATATAAAATATAAAATATAAAATATAAAATATAAAATATAAAATATAAAATATAAAATATAAAATATAAAATATAAAATATAAAATATAAAATATAAAATATAAAATATAAAATATAAAATATAAAATATAAAATATAAAATATAAAATATAAAATATAAAATATAAAATATAAAATATAAAATATAAAATATAAAATATAAAATATAAAATATAAAATATAAAATATAAAATATAAAATATAAAATATAAAATATAAAATATAAAATATAAAATATAAAATATAAAATATAAAATATAAAATATAAAATATAAAATATAAAATATAAAATATAAAATATAAAATATAAAATATAAAATATAAAATATAAAATATAAAATATAAAATATAAAATATAAAATATAAAATATAAAATATAAAATATAAAATATAAAATATAAAATATAAAATATAAAATATAAAATATAAAATATAAAATATAAAATATAAAATATAAAATATAAAATATAAAATATAAAATATAAAATATAAAATATAAAATATAAAATATAAAATATAAAATATAAAATATAAAATATAAAATATAAAATATAAAATATAAAATATAAAATATAAAATATAAAATATAAAATATAAAATATAAAATATAAAATATAAAATATAAAATATAAAATATAAAATATAAAATATAAAATATAAAATATAAAATATAAAATATAAAATATAAAATATAAAATATAAAATATAAAATATAAAATATAAAATATAAAATATAAAATATAAAATATAAAATATAAAATATAAAATATAAAATATAAAATATAAAATATAAAATATAAAATATAAAATATAAAATATAAAATATAAAATATAAAATATAAAATATAAAATATAAAATATAAAATATAAAATATAAAATATAAAATATAAAATATAAAATATAAAATATAAAATATAAAATATAAAATATAAAATATAAAATATAAAATATAAAATATAAAATATAAAATATAAAATATAAAATATAAAATATAAAATATAAAATATAAAATATAAAATATAAAATATAAAATATAAAATATAAAATATAAAATATAAAATATAAAATATAAAATATAAAATATAAAATATAAAATATAAAATATAAAATATAAAATATAAAATATAAAATATAAAATATAAAATATAAAATATAAAATATAAAATATAAAATATAAAATATAAAATATAAAATATAAAATATAAAATATAAAATATAAAATATAAAATATAAAATATAAAATATAAAATATAAAATATAAAATATAAAATATAAAATATAAAATATAAAATATAAAATATAAAATATAAAATATAAAATATAAAATATAAAATATAAAATATAAAATATAAAATATAAAATATAAAATATAAAATATAAAATATAAAATATAAAATATAAAATATAAAATATAAAATATAAAATATAAAATATAAAATATAAAATATAAAATATAAAATATAAAATATAAAATATAAAATATAAAATATAAAATATAAAATATAAAATATAAAATATAAAATATAAAATATAAAATATAAAATATAAAATATAAAATATAAAATATAAAATATAAAATATAAAATATAAAATATAAAATATAAAATATAAAATATAAAATATAAAATATAAAATATAAAATATAAAATATAAAATATAAAATATAAAATATAAAATATAAAATATAAAATATAAAATATAAAATATAAAATATAAAATATAAAATATAAAATATAAAATATAAAATATAAAATATAAAATATAAAATATAAAATATAAAATATAAAATATAAAATATAAAATATAAAATATAAAATATAAAATATAAAATATAAAATATAAAATATAAAATATAAAATATAAAATATAAAATATAAAATATAAAATATAAAATATAAAATATAAAATATAAAATATAAAATATAAAATATAAAATATAAAATATAAAATATAAAATATAAAATATAAAATATAAAATATAAAATATAAAATATAAAATATAAAATATAAAATATAAAATATAAAATATAAAATATAAAATATAAAATATAAAATATAAAATATAAAATATAAAATATAAAATATAAAATATAAAATATAAAATATAAAATATAAAATATAAAATATAAAATATAAAATATAAAATATAAAATATAAAATATAAAATATAAAATATAAAATATAAAATATAAAATATAAAATATAAAATATAAAATATAAAATATAAAATATAAAATATAAAATATAAAATATAAAATATAAAATAATATAAATACAAACGTATAATAAACACAATTTGTTATATAATATTATTTATTACGTTGTTATTAACATTTGTTTTTTATACCCTACATCTATGTTTTTTTATACAAAATATTTGAAATGTTTTAAATAATGCTTAGATTTAGATTAGGTATAAGTAAGGGCCAACACTGGCATTAGAGTTTGGCAGCGTTGTGCTTGGGGCTCAGACCAAAGTGGGCCCTGCTCCCGCGGGCGCTATCATTCCGAATCTGGCACAGGGGCAGCACTGCCATTAGTGTTTGACAGCGTTGTGTCAGAACTGGTAGAAAAATTGGGCCCAGCTCCTGCCGTCGTTATCATTTCGACGCTGACACAGTACTGGCGAACAACGGGGCCAGTATTGGATGTCAGCATTGGCAATACTGGCGCCAGTACTGTGCCAACGCTGGCCCAGTTGTTTAATTAATCTTTACACGGTGAATTTAATAAGATTTGAAGCAGTTCTATTATTATCTTCGAGACTCAATGCTTCTTCTTCTAAATGCAATCGTTCACTTTTTGTATAAAAGGCCGAGCACCAAGCATATAATTTCATTCCATCCAAAGCACTCAGCAGTGATCAACTTGTACGAATATTTCGGACAGTTGCATTTTGAGTTCGCCAAGCAAGAATACGTTTATTCAAAAATAACCAATAAAGTGTCGTTGAAACCCAAGTATATTTTCTATTTTTTAAGGACATCCGTTTGAGACTTATAAAGATATACACTTACAGTATTTACACGACGTTTATACAGTTTTATGCCATATAACGTTTACTTTCTCAGTTGATTGTGCTACTTGGGTTACCCGTATATACGTAATTTTCTCCGTTACTCGTGGGACCAAATATAAACAATAAAAACAAAACATCTCAACAAAACTGACAATAACTGCAACGACCAGGACACTAAAATTGACAAAGGCACTGACAAAGAGTACGGCTCTTCCGATGGGAAGTTCGGCCTTTTAGCTCGCTTTCACCAGCAAGGCCGCAAGGACAGTGGTTTCTAAACCTGGTCCAAGTGGCTACACGACAACAAACATAACTCAATCGAACATATTGGCTACCAAGCTCGGTACAAGCTGCAACGCTTCGGCAGCGATCCTTGTTGGAAAAACCCTGGACGCGGTTAGCCAGTCGGACTTTAGCTCTAGGCGAAACCGGCGCGGGACGAAGGCGTACTTGGTGAGGCTTCATACAAACGGCGGAAAAAACTGTAAGGAGTTGTCAGAAATCTATGAAATCTTGAACACAGTGTCTTGGATAGATACTGATCTCTTATATGTAACGCAATTAAAATTTGATTAATGTTTAGAAGGCGTATCCATAGAATGTAATTTTTTTTGTTATATCAAATCTTACTTTTGAGAATTTGAAAAATTTTGGAATAAAGGTAACCTATATAATGAATCCTCAATATCTCGATAATGTTTCGAGTCTGAAAAGTTTACGCATACGCTCTTCTCTAAAGCTATTGAACACTATTGATGATTCAAATGCAATTTATACAATTGCTGAAACTATGTAACATAGTTGCATATAACACCATTTATATATTAATAATACGTATTAAAAAAAGTATTTGCAGTGGTTCCCAGCAAAAAATATAATGAAAATCGTGTTTCCTGAATATTGTCCTCCATTACGATTTTGACGCATAGTGTAAACGGTTGAAAATGGAGTCATACCCAACAAACATTTTGAGTCATCGTCCCATTTGAGTCGAAACTGAGAATATACGCAATGCGAACACTCCAATTTTAGTTTTACTTTTGTTTCACTCAGGTAAACCCGTCTGCGACAATCCCACTTGCGTATAACTTGCGAGTAAACCTACGATAATATTTCACATGTACTCGCAAGAATAGTCATTGCGAGTACATTTAGAATTTACGTAAACAGGAAATATGAGTCGTACTTCTGCAAAAGTATTCCCAAATTAATTTCGTAAAAAAGAAAAACATGTTTTAACAATCTAATACCTGAGACAGACATCTGGTATTCATGTCATAGTATTTGAAATACTAGATGTGTGTCTCACAATATTATAATATTTTTGTAGTATTCGTTGATTCCATTGTGGTATTTATCTGGTACAAATACCACGAAACAATTCGTAGAATTTTTGTTTTCGTTTAAACACAGCGAAATTTCAAAAGCTTTCCGAAAGCTTTTTGTCAAAAGAAGCTCTTTGTACTGAAATGTCATAATAAATTCAAAAAAATAAATAAATTATTTGAAATTATTTTTCAAAATTTTATTGAAAAATTAATATTAGAAACTGAATTTTATTGAACTGCAGCACAAAAATAAAATGACCACGACTTTGCAAATTTCAATGTAGTAAAGCTACAATATTAAGAAAAAATATAAGTGTCCACTGAGTATCTGCAAGTAAAGGAAACCTATTCACTTTTATTAGAAGTCTGTAATAGAAAAAACAAAAAATAAAAATTGTCACGACTTTCAAAAAATAGTGCTCTTTACATCGGACTAGATTATATTATTCTCTAGTAACCGTGGTACCCAACAAAAATAAAAATACTGTAATATTTGTTTCGCATAGCTTTATTTACTACACAAACTATACTACGTTATGTCTGTCAACTATCTGTATTTAGAATATTATAGTATTGTTATTATAATAACTTTACTAGATGTCTGTCTCAGGTATAAGGATACCCATTGCGTATACACTGAAAAATGCAGCATTTTTTAAAATTTTTTTTTTAAATCATACACAAAAGTGAAAAAAATATACGAATGGTCCAATGAAACAAATCTATGTGCACTTTAACAAATATTCTACACCATAAAATCAGTGTATCGCATATGCTGCACTGAGTTACTTTCTTCAAAATATTTTCTGTCTTTGAAAAATATGTCTAATTTATTTCTTATATTTTATTTATTTATATATTTGTATATTTTAAAAAACTGAAGCCGTTTCTTCAAATGCAATTGTAATTTTGCCTTGAGTCGTACTTCTGCAAAAGTATTTAACTATGCAGCTTACGCACCCTTTCTTTTTTCGCCTGAATACCATAATATCAAACCATCGCGATATTGATCAAGTGTCTACACTTTTTCCGCACCATTTTCAAGAATTTCATCTACTCGCTGAGCACTGGCTCTCACGAGAATTGGTTTTGCAATCGTTGAAAAACTACGTCTCTTCAGCACTGCCAGACTAGATTCTTCGCTGCTGCAGCTTACAACACTCTCCTTGTTGCGAGACATCTTCCAATGACTGAACAAACATACATGTAAATTTTCCAAAACACAAAGCAGACTTGGCGGTTTTAAGTACTCTGCCTTCATTGGAATCACTCAATGTCATCCGTTAACAATATTTTTCAGGCACTAGGCATTTTACAATTGGCGCATTTTTAGCCACACCATTTTCAGTCTCATTCCCTAATTAATTATAATTAAATTCTTTTTTTCGATAAAAAGAAATACAAATTATACGATAAATTTGAGTTAATCGCTAACTTAATTTTATATTATTTTGGAACATCCCCAGTCTTACTTGGGACCAGTTTTTAGATAACTATGAGTTAAACTTGCGTTACACTTTTTGCGTTAATCGTGAGGATACTTGCGACAAACTTTGCGTTGGTTACAAAGTTAAGCTATATTTGTTTTTACAATATTATTGTTTAAATACTAACACATCTCTTTTTTAAAATAAAGAAACATTAATTAAATACTTGTAATCATTTTTAATATATTTCTATTTTAATTAAGGTATTTATTCTGCTCTGCGGATTAGCACCTAACGCAAAAACGCCTAACAAAAAAAAAGTGAAATAAAGTACATATAAAGTAAGGAGTTATTGCACATGACATAACACCTAAACATTAGGTGTTATTTCATCAAAATTAGGAGTCGGTTGTTTATTTCCATCGGTTGTTTATTTCCACCGTTTTACGCGAATTATTGTTAAAACAATTAATAAAATTTGGCGTATTGCAAAAGATTATTGTTGATATCAACATTATAATCAAAAGTGCACAGCAAATGGTTCTAACCGTCATGTTCGCCCGAAACAAAAACTTCAAAACAAACACATGTTGTTTCTAATTCACACGTGTTTTGTTATTGCTTCCCAACTAGACAAATTATGTCTGAAAGATGCCTTTAAGTTATCTTTTAAATGTTATCGATGTCCGAAATTTGTCCGAAATGTTACAAGAAAGATGTCTTTTTGAAATACAAATGACTGACCGTAAGGTGCCTTTTTGATTTGTCTGAATGATGTCCTATTAGTATACATAAAGATGTCTAAAAGGTATTATCCAAAAATTGTCCTTTCAGCAACTGAAAGGCAACCTCATAAGGTCATCTAAAAGTGTGCAAAAACGATATGTCAAAAAGCGAAAAATAGCCCATTTTAAAAGCTACACTTTTTTGGTTTCACAACGAAAGCAAAATATTTAAAATTTTTTTTATATTTATTAACATGTCATAATAAATGAATTGTGAATTATGGTCTTTATTTGTTGCGATGTGAGTTGAATCAATTTTGAGGACTTCGGCGATTCAGGGCCCAAATCGATGTAATGCCACTGCATCAGTTATCTTTTTTCTTCTTGCAGCTGCAGCAATCCTTTTCTGTTGTCCTTCTTGTTGCGATATTTGCTCCATGTCGCCAATCAGACGCTTGCATCTAATATTCCCCTCTGTTGTATAGCGTGAGCACGATTTTATTGAGTAGACGTGGAAACGTGGCTTGGATGCTCTTCGTCACCATTTGGTGTTGACGATGTTGTCGAATGTACGAGATGAAAAATTTGGTTTCCGTTCCGTTCCGTAGCATTACATGCACTAAGAAAACAAGATGTTTATGAAAGTCTTGCTGCAACCATCTTTTTAAATTTACTATTAGTATTTTAGAATATGACATATATGCAGATAGATACGAGATGTTTGCCACAACAGCAATGAAAATTGAGATACTTACAGTTGACTGATAGCAAACATCCTGAGTTCTTGGACATTTGCAGCAAAATTTTGAGGTTTTTCGACATTAACTCCATAAAAAAAGGAAAAAGACGTACTTTTTCCATACGTTCGATTTATCCACAACAATTAAGTAAATTCAATGGTGTAAAAAAGTGCCCACACAAATATTACATTTTAATGGTAAAAGTGAAAATAAAATATCCTGTGATTTAAATTATCAACACGTGATGAAAAATATTTTTTTTCTGAGTTTACTTTGATGATAGCGTCATCGGTCGGACATGATTCTTCTGCGAAGAAATCTCAAGTCGTTGTACAATTTTGCCTTCGAAGGATTTAAAAATGGTATACCAGGATGTACCAGGATACTGTTTTAATTCTAGAATAAATAAAAATACATTTCATTCATTTTCTTTCAATTCAATAAAAATTACTCCGCGAATTCTAATGGAGTATCTTTTCCAAATATTCATCAACTATCTTCCTATATGCCAGATGTTTAATTGATGGTTGCTATACATAATCGTAAATTTGAAAGATGGTTACTAGCAATATTTATCGAATTTGACAGATGTTTGTCTCAAATACGATTTAAATAAAAATAAATAATTTGTAAATAACTTGATATTTAGGGCTGTGATATATCTGGCAAACATCTTTGTTTTCTTGGTATGCGCGTGCAAAGGCACAGGCGCCGACAGGCAAATCGTCTGCTTGCGTTTCCGAAATGCGCAGACGTCGTGAAGCAGGAGCCACGGCTTACTGGTTAAGCGTTTGGCCGTAATGCAATTTTTGAAATCGGCTTTTTGTTCACGCACAAAATGTTGAAATAAATGTATTAAATTAATTTTTGGAATTTTTACTGTCAGTTTGAAAATATTAATGAAAACAAACATTTCCTAGGCATCGTTACAGAGCCTACCAAAAGATAGAAAAGAGACTTGTTCTACATTCGCTGTTCCGTTAATTTTTTAGGTATGCAAATAACTGGTTTAGCTGATGCAAATAAGACATGTTAGTAAGTAAAAACGATGCAAATAAGACATGTTAGAAATTCACTTCGATAGCTTTTTGAGAATACAAATAAGTGAACACTATAAAGACGTCCTTTTAGGTATCATTTCGTATAATGTTCTACTTGGGTTTCTGCAATCACTTTTTTAGTAAAATTGCGAACACAATAACAATAAGGATTTTCTTTTGCAAACATTTCGGAGTTCCTTCAGAAAACATATGCAAATCCAGCAATAGAGAATCGAAGCGATTGAGTTTTTCGTGAAAATATATCAAACAAAATTCGTCGGTGTTATTGTATAAGAAGAAGTTTTGGTACTGTGGGATTGATGGGCACCCATGATTTATATTATATGTTTATGCTCCCTACCTTTCTCTACCATTTTGCTTCCAGCATATTGCCTACCTTATCCTGCTTGTGCATACCATTTTGATAACACATCTTTGGCTACCATACCCTACCTATGCCTGCTATTTCCCTACCGATTTTGACTTCATGCTATAGCAGGGAACTAGCAACTTTTGTCCACATTCCTACCTTTGCCTACCTCAAAGCTTCATATAAAATGCGTATACGTAGCTTGTTTGCCTGCGTGTTTCTAACCATTTTCCTGCTTAAAATATCGTCTGGGGTGTGAATAACCGCAAAAATGTCAGAAATAAAATAAGCCCTAATTAGAAGTTAATACAAATTGCATTGTTAGGATTTATTTCATTTTAGTTAGGAGTTAATTCACTTTTCTTAAATTTGCAAAATTGAATATTTGCATCAACGGGGATATCAACTACGGTCTCGTGTCGATCACCCTGAAGGTATATCACCAGGACAGTTATATCACCAGGACCATAAACTCTAGCGATTAGCAGAACAGAGAGAGCTCCAACTGCAACAAACTGGTTGTGTTAGAGAATACGGAAGCGGTGGCGCATACGGGCAGCACGGTTGCGATGGTGAACACTTGCATACCCTTATTGGGTCCTCCTATGGATCTCGACTTTTCATCCATGGACAAAATTATAATATCATCTATGTAAGAGACAAAGGTAAACCATGGTCCTATATCCTTACAAAGAAAACACATCATTTTTTTCTGGAGGTAATTATTGGCAGTGACGCCAACGCTCATCAGACTATTTGAGGTAGCACTGATATCAACAACAGAGGTGAGTAAGGAATGGTTTCCATACTATTCATACACTATTTCGCAGCCGTATAACATGGGGGATAACGAAAGATAGAGAAAGTTGAAACATTAGAACTTTTGCTATCACTCGGTATCACAACGAAATAATGACGAGTGATAGCGAAAGATAACGTGGAAACCATAAATTACTTTTTGTTAACTTAATGAGTACTAACCTTACAAGATTTAACACCGGATCGGAACCAACCTTCTCACAAAAAAACAGAAGCCTTACATATTACACTTATCTCATAGACTGGAGAGTTTCAAATGAGCACTCCTTTTTTGACCATTGTTATATTCAGTTAAGTATTAACGATCAGTCACCTACCCCACCCCTCTCCCTGAATTACAGGAAAACAAACTGGATATGATACAATGATATCGTGACAGCAAAGTATCCGAGTCCCTAACGTCAAAAGTTGTCCACGAGTGCCGCTATCTCTAATATTTAATATTTCCACATATCACTATTTTCGCAATTCGTATCTTCCACTGTATAACAACTTAAAATACACGAACTATTATTCTAAAGCTGGAGTTATAAGATGTCTTTGATGAGTTTGTCGTGAAAGAGCTTTTGTCCAACTGGGATATTGTCACGACAATTCAATCTACGGAAAACTGTTCCACAAGTTCGTATCTCTAAATTGTGAACAAAATAAAAACACAGTTGGTTTGACTTTCATTTGTATTATTTCAACTAGTATGAAATAACTTCATTTTTTTTTAAATAAGAACATTAAAAATAATAATTTAGCTTGACAATGTTCGCACACGAAATGCAGTAAGATTTCAAACCACAACTGAAGTGATCCGCTCCAGATGAGGCTGCCTTATACACTGCATACATCAGTTCGACACGTAGCGATAAGACTCTACAGTTTTCGAGAATGCGAAATTTGCATCTTATTCGCACTCATGCGCTGATATCTTTCTCGCTTACTGCCTCAGTGCGATGAATGTACTCTAAGAAATCTGATTGAGGAGTAGTGAATTTGCTACATTTATTGCAGTTAATTTACTCATTTTTTCAAATAAAAACACTAATACATCTGTAAAAATAAACATCTGATATATTTTTCAAGAAAAATATGTTATTTTACACAAATGAACTGTTTTGAGCTGAATCGCACTTTTAAAATGGTAAATTTACAGATTCTGCTATGTTTTGTGTATAAACAAATTAGAGTGTGTAAAAATGACGTCTAGCACACACACATATATGTGTAATTTGCAATTGAAATGACATCTTCCAAGATGTACATTCATGTTTGCCGACATTCGTCAAACAGTTGTGAACTTTTTTATTTTGTGTACAGACTTTTTTTTTCATATATGCTGAATCCGCCCCATTGAGATGATATAAAGTTTTCTAATAATATTTAAACTCAAAATACTACCCATTCTGTTGTGCTTTTTTAACACGCATTATGTGAATAAATTGGTGAACGTGAATTTAATTTGTGTGCAATTGAAATGACATCTCCCAAGATGTACATTCATGTTTGCGGACATTCGTTAAACAGTTGTGAACTTTTTTATTTTGTGTACAGACTTTTTTATATTTGCTGAATCCGCCCCATTCAGATGATATAAAGTTTTCTAATAATATTGAACCTTAAAATACTACCCATTCTGTTGTGCTTTTTTAACACGCATTATGTGAATAAATACAGGGTTTTGTGTGTATTTTTAACACTCATTAAATTGTATTTTGACACTACATGTGTGTACTAGTTTTACATACTTTTGTGTGTAAATTTTATGCTTACACATTCGTTGGAATTTACTACATTAATAAGAGGAAACCGATTTCCTACATTTATTATAGTAAATTTTTCTTAGAGTGTGGTCTTCTATTTCTGTCTAACAAATTAATCTAGTACACTGAATTGTCTTCTGTGTCATTCACTATTCGTTAATCCATGCAAAGTGGAGCAAATTATAGCTTTTCTTAACTATATATTAAAAAAAAGTCAATATATTTATGAAATATTCTTCTTATATCATCGTTGTAGAACGAAAAGTCACCAAATACATTTTTAAAGTGTTTAATATTCATTTAAGAACATCTTAATGTAACTGCCAATCTTTAATCGATGATCTCAATTTTTTTTACCACATGATAAGAAAATGTAAATCTATCAAATGATATTTCAACTTTAAAAGTGCATCAATTACTTTTTATAATATTAATCAACAAACTCGAAATTTAAGTTTTTCAAAAAAATGTATTTTGTGACTTTTCGTTCTACAACGACGATATATGAATGTGACATAATAAACACGTTAATAAATGGAATGAACGGCAAATATTTTTAAAAAAAAGGTAATAATTATGAGCCATTCGTATAATGAATATGTTATGAATTGCGTTTTTTCATATTAATTTATATTCATTTTTGAGGCAAAGCAGCGCAGCCTATACGTCATGTGCGGAATATAATAACACGCAGGTATAAGCGAGACTGATAATTAAAAAACCAGATATTGAAAAACAATACAAAATAGGTATTTGAGTTCTTGTCTTGTTTATGATCGTATGTGTGCATTTGAGATCATTTTGACCATTATTTAAATAGATATTATTACTTTCACTGACCGTCGTCGATAGTCGATGAAGACGGATACAGCCCGCTATTTGCATCTCTTTCACACTCATAAGTGTTATTGCACTTATCTTTCATCTCTTTATCACGCAGTACCTTAGAGTGCCGAATGATTTTCCATCTCTTTCTATCTTATTGTCACAATATGCTGAATAATTTTGCATCTCCGTTACTGATATTAATTAGTTGTACAGTGGAGAAAATTACATCCTTTCGTAACACTTGTTTAGACTATGTTGTAAAATGTTGTAATTATATAAATGTCAGCTGTGATAACCATTTGGACTTTATCTTAATTAAATCGGCAATTTCTTCGCTTTGTTTGTTGTTTATTTTTAATTCAAATTTCCTAAATTTGTATGTATTCTTTGTCAATTGTTATAAGTTAAATATTACGAGATAAAGCTAAACATATATTGCAACTAATTATTTTACTATTTTAATTCTTCTAATGGTATGGAAATTAAAATTCTTTACATTTTATTTTTAAATTTATCATAAGAATGGAAATACATAAGTGCGCATATATTATCCTATTCCACCGAGCGAATTTTTTTTTTATAATTCATTAATTTATAACTAAAAATCAAATTTTTATGGACCTTTTACATCAAATAATAAATTTGATTACTTAAATTTAAATTTAGAATTGTTTTTCCTAATAAATTGTTGGATTGTACTAACAATGTACAAACCACATATACATTGTTTGAATGTCTTACGTTACTGATTAAAATAGAATGATTACATAAAACGTTCAGATCCACATGTAATATTATTTTGTGGACTAAGTAAATACAATACTGATTTTTCTATTTTAACTGTGTATATCACATTTGGTTGCTGTGGTCCAACTTTTGTTCAGTTGGACTTAGCGGTGACAGTTCAACGCTTTCGAGTAATGGAGTTTTCTCTTCGCTACAGCTGTTTGCCTCCACGACAAATATATTTGATAATTCAGATCCTCTGAAAGTTTGAAGCATTGGCGACTCTTCGGAAGAACTATTATCTTCATCGGCTAGGTCTTCATCACTGCAGTCTGCAATATCTTCCCAAATATTCTCCACATTATCAAGGGACTTAAACATACAAGAATTGGATGTCCCATTGTCGACTGTCGTTTCTGAATTCGTATAGCTGGGGAGTGTTGCCAAAGAGGTCGTGCGAATATTAGACGTCGCTAAGCGATTGCTAGAGCAAGTGTTCAGATATAGCTGATTGGGATGTGATCGAACATATCGAGGATTCTGCTGGTAGTGTATTCTTTGCTGATTATTATACTGATGTTGCTTTGGACGATTTGTATTATATTGTTGTCTGTTGTGTGGTTGAATACTCTTCTTTTGGTTGTGTTTATTACTATCTTTATTAAATCTAAGCTCCTCATCGGATGGAAATCCGACAATAAAGTGCTCATTTTTCTCGGCTGTCGCTGTTGTTATAGCAGTTTGTTTAAGTTTCTTTAAACTGACCAGGTGGCGTTCGGAGTATGACTTGCGTGCATCCATTACTCTTAGGTAATCATTTGTAACGCCGAGATCTTCACTTTTGGAACCACAGAAGCGGTGATATATGCCGTCCATGGTCCAAGGAATATTTATTCCCAAATTCCGAGACTCATTGCCATCTCCTGTTAACGATTGATGACTCCCACTGTATACACTGCCATATGAAGAGGAGCTATCGCATTGATTGTCGGCCAGTGCAGAGGGAGACAGTCGAACCGATTGGTTTGGCGATGATTCCAATAGCGAGTCGTTCGACTTGGCAATACGATTTTTTCGGTAAAAATTACTGTCTCGCCACATCGCGTGTCGATTGCTTGATGAACTTACGGCAGTTTTTGGTCGGGACGTCTCGTCACTAAATGATATATCGGAACCTTCATCTTTGACCGAAGCTGAATCATTTCGCCTGTTGCTTGTATTTCTCGAAGCAGATTCTAAAATATTTATTTGGCTGGAAGTTTTACTGATACGAAAAGAGGAATGGGTTAGCTTCTTATACTTTTCACTCTGAATGTTGACTCTATTCTCGGAGTTTGTGCGGTCCTGTATTGGAATAAAGGCGTTGTCTATGCGACGCTCTTCTTCAAGAGACCGGAATGACATTCCATTTGTATTTTTCAGATGTTTTTCAGATCTGGTAACGAATGACTGTTTGTTCGGCGACATGTCTTCAATAGAACTAACGCGATATTTTTGCGTAAACACGTGGATGGTACCAGACCGTTTTGATGGCGAGGTGGTATAAATTGATTTTTGATCATTGACCAAAATTTTAGGTGGGTCAAAATGTTGCTGCAAATGCTGGACATTAGTAGTGGCACCTGCCGAAAGATATGAGTTACTGGCACTTGTGGTGGCTGTAACAAGAATTTTCGGCGATAAAGACACAGGAAACTGATGAGGACGTATATTACAAGTAGATCCGGAGTGGCTTGAACTACCCGAATCTTCAATGTTCATAAAAGTATTAGGTGATAACTCACGACAAGGGGAAGAAATAGCCGAATCCTGTGAAACCATATTGGTGGGAATTGTAGACAACTCTAGGCAGGTTTCAACGCCTGCAGCTGTTGTGGCAATGATAATATCCTCGACACCCTCATCAATAGGGGATGAAATTGATTGAAAGCTACTTAAGCGAAAACTAGATGATCCAGTGGACACATCTCCATCAGTGAACGACCCAAATGCCGAGTCTTGGGAAGGATTGCTACGCCCATATTTTAGACATTTCAAAGAGTATTCCAGACGACGGCTTTTCGAGTTCTTACAGCTACACATATCGGTTGTTAACTGATGATTTAAAGAAGCAGCAGCTGAATATGAGAAACTGCTGTTCGAGTTGGACGAACTAGAGCTGTGTACTGCTGTCAACATTTCTTTGTTTGTTGTAGATTTGTGTGTTTCTTGATCTAATTGACACTCATCTGTAAATATTGATGTTTGAAGTTCTTTGGAATGACCGCCATCTTGAGGAGTGTGCGATATTTCTGTTGATGGATCAACACACCGACTCCTTCTCTCTGTAAGGTATGTATTTAAATTGCAGGTGCTGCTTAAACTACAATTCATTGTTTGCTTTTGTTGATGTTGTTGCTGATTATAATTATCTTGACTGCTATTGTCATCAGAGTGAGCACTGTTGTCACAGTAGTGTATTGGCGATTCCATTGGATCACTTTTGTTTATTTGAGATTCCTTGATATTCTGGTTTTTAATTGAACCATTGCTGGATCTGTTTTGATGACTATTACGCTGTTGATACATATCTGCTCTTTGAAAACATGTAATATGTTGGTTGTTGAAAGTATGACCAACTACAATGTTTTCCAGTTGTCCATTTTCAGTGTCACTAAGTATATCTAACGAGTCCCAGGTCCGAAAAATGCTGTTAATTAAAAACAAAAATATGTATTATTTTTATCGTTAAAAATATCAATTAATATGAAAATGGGTAATTTGAAGGTAATCTTTATAATTATGACACTGAATTTAGTGTATTTATTAATTGTAATTATTAGGTTGTATTATTAACGGGTGTACATATATTTAATACAATAAAGCATTATTGGAGGCGTAAGTGCAAGTTTGAAAATAAAGCAATAATATTATCAGCTATATCTCAAAGTACTACTTGCGTTTATGAAGGTGTCGCAAACTGCAAATGTGTACATAGAAGCAGCATTAGAAACAAAAGAATCGCAACTCCTTTATAAATTTTGTAAATCTACGCATCATTGAAATAGCTCTAGCATAATGTTAACAGTGTGTTTGTTGCTTTCGTGTTAAATTCATTGTAAATCTAACTTACCGTAAAATACTTTAATTGCTACATAATAATCCTTCCTGGTAGTTTTGAAGTATATTTGAATTCAGTTAAAAATTGGGTGATGGTAGGGATTTGTGTTCGAATATTTCAATACCTACGACAACCGAAATGCTTCGAAGGATGCAGAAACAACTCTGTATTTTAAGTATTAAATTATTCTGTTAGAGGAATGTATTGAAATATAATATTACTCGTTCAAAACAAAAATAGATTTTTTATTGGAAATACAACTATAATGAGTATCCCGAAAGGAAATTTAGTTTATGATGCGATCAATGCCTGTTTTTAAATAAGGTAATGATAAGGTTTCTACATCAGTGCATGATTCAAAATGTGACGTTATTCGAAGTTGATATCCTGATCTGGTTGGTTGTTCAGCCCCCTGATCTTACTCTTATCCTAACCATATACCATTTAATGTAAATTTAAATTCTTCTGAGAGTGTTTTTATCAAATTTGAGCCCTTTAAAATAGTTTTGTGAACACACAAAGTTGTCTCAATAAGTTTTGCAATGACAAAAGATTAACGTTTTGAGTCTTAAAAATGTTGAGAAATTGAATTTTCTTGGCATTTGTATTTAACATTTATTTGAATATTTTATTTTATTTTATTAGAATAATTTAGTTACCCAATTTTATTATAAAAAGTGTTTAATAACATTTCGATCATATAATAATCGATATCTAATCATGTTTTTTATAAGTATACTCTAACAAGAAATGATGGCAATATACTACTATATAATAGTAAAATCCCGTCACAATGAACTACAAACAAAATCACATTAAAAGTGCGTAAAAAAAGATTGAGCGAATGTATTCATTAGGAATTTGTTTGGTACTCAAGAAATCCTCTGAAAACTCTCAGAACATATAGAAAATAGAATTATTAGCATTATATACTCTGTGGTGCAAAACTATGGACGCACCAATTTCTTAAGTGATTCTCTGCTTCCAACAAACCGCGTAATTAAAAGTCTGTTTTCATTTTGGTGCACAACTATAGACGCATTTTAATATAATAATAATAGTATTGCGCTACAGTCCTATAAGAACTTAGGCACCATTTTTAGCTTTGCGTGTTATATTTGTACTCAAAATGTAGCCGCGGTAGCTCAGTGGTTAGTGCGTTGGACTGCGAGCCGAAAGGTTCCCGGTTCAAGCCTGGACTAGAGCAAACAACATCTTTTCATAGAAACATTTTATTCAACGCGCTATCTCTCGGCAGTAAATGGCAATCCTAAGAGAGTAAAACATTGCCTATGAAAAGCTCTCACCCGCCGTTCGGATTCGGCAATAAACTGTAGGTCTCACCACTTTGAGACGCATTTTAATAATTAACACAAAATGATACAATATTTCAAGTTAGACTTAATTTAAATTAATTTAATAATGAGTTTAAATAAGCTCAAATATTCTTTTTGGCATGCTATTAAGTAGACTATTCGCATTTCTTCATCAATTGAAATTTTTTCGTATATCTTGTATTCAACAAACATTTTTCAGAACATTAGTCCCAGATATTTTCTATTGGATTTAGGTCTTTGGAGAAGGCTGGTCATTGCTCAACCTTCACATCATGCGATTATCTAAAATAGCATTATTTTGCAACAATGTCATGTTTTGTCATATTTGTGTACTATTTCTATCTATATACGGAATGAGGTTATTATTCTGTATTATTAAGTAGTATTATTATTATTAGTATACATCGATCTGTGTTCTCTAGAGTTCATACGATTGTATGGGAATGTTACCTCTTGCATTCCATAAAAAAAATGCTCTCAAAACCATCAAAGAACCGTCGCCAAAGTTTCTCTTCGAAAAGTAACGTGGTCTCTCCAATAGGAATGTAAACCATCCGGCCCGTCCAAATTAAAATTTCCTCATCGGAAAAAATAATGTTACAAAATAACTTATTAATTTTGCAAGATTATTTGTACTCAAAAAAGTTTTGTTCATGAATGGAATGAACGACGTTAATTGAGACACTGTTCATAAAATATATGTAAAAAATCTTTATATATATGAAATAGATTAATAAACGCGTTCCTAATTTTTATGAATTGCGTTCATTGATGTATTTGTATTAATTTTTTGAGGCAAAGCAACACAGCTTCTATGTATGTTCAATTCATTTACTGGTATAAGCGTGACTGAAAAATAAAAAACCAGTCCACAAAATGAAGAATACAACATAGAAAATACAACATAAAGTAGGTGGGCATTTGAGTATTTGTGTATGATCGTACACTCAGAAGAAAATGTACCATTAAGTACTTTATGGTACGACCATTGATCTTATGGTTCATGTATTAATAGTTTTTTCTTTTTAAATCAAAAGTTTTCTAATTAATTCAATATTATTTGAAAAATTCAGTACCATAAATTTAAATATTTCAATATTATTATTTTAAATAGAATAAATACTGTTGTTTTAATGGTTTCCTCCTATAATAATAAACGTGGTGTAAAAAAACATAAAAACGAATGCAAACATGTTCGTTTTGTATGTCATTCTGCGTGTTTACTCAAAATGGTCGCATGTATTTTTTTGTTATAATCCACATTATTAAACGCGACATTGGTAAGGACTCAATGTATTTAATGTAAATAAATTATATTTATATATTTATTTATATTTTTATTTATTACAGAAAATAAATAATACATCGAACTTCTATTATGGCAACGGACTCAAAAATAACTGCAGACTCAAGAACTACAATCAATTATTGGAAACCAAAGCAAACATTAAATGTGTTATAACCTTTTGCAACAAGAAGTGTCTCTTTATGTGTGTGTGTTGTAAAAGTGATTATCAATTTCGACATTTCTATAAAATAATATATACAGTAAATTACCTAAAATACATTTTTGTTTTAATAAATTATTAAGAAAATGTAATTCGATTATACCATAAAATAAATAATACGTATCATTAAATTTTTATAGGTCTTTCTTATTGTAATTAAAATATCACATTATCAAATTTATGGTACAACCACACATTGTATTAAGAGTTTCAATATTACTAAATAGATGGGACGCATCCTATTGACTAATTTTAATGGTATAAATTATTGTTTTTCTATTGAAATACTATCATTTTACCATGATTTTTTTCTGGGTGTATGTGTGCAACTGAAACCATTTCGACCATTCTCTAAATAGATATTATTATTTTACTGACGCGTCATGCCCGATTTACATTGTATCTTCTGTGAGTCTCACTGTATCTCCTAGGGGTGCATTTTTTTCAAAAAAATACTGTTTTTATATGAAAATTTAAAAAAATGCAACCCTAGGAGATACAGTGAGACTCACAGAAGATACAATGTAAATCGGGCATCACTCGTCATGACGGGCAGTGATTATTTTCACTGCGCGTGACAAGTATAAAATTGACAAATAAGTATAATCTGAGTCGAAAATATTAGAAAATATTTTCGTATTTTAGATAAATTGCAAGTAAACACTGCATTACCTACAAAATGTAGTTAAGTCAGCAATTTATTCAAGCTCTCACAAGCTCCTAATCTTTTAAAAATATCATTTTTACTAATTTTATTATATGTTTGGAAATATATACAAATGTGATGTGATTGGATAATATTTTATTATTGTTTTGATTGTTATTCCTTTTTTTAGGTTTTTTAATTGTTTTTTAATATATTTTGAATCTTAATATTTTAAATATTTAATATATTAAGGGTGTGTGCGAGTTCGACTAAATTGCTGACTAAATTAAATTTTGTCGATAATGCAGTGTTCGACTTTTCAATTTAGAAAATTGAACTAAATTGGAAGACAGCAAACAGACACATGATAATCGATTGATTATGGACTTGTATAATTACCAGTTACCGAATATTTTAAATATTTAATATATTAAGGGTGTGTGCAAGTTCGACTAAATTGCTGACTAAATTGCTGACTAAATTAGGTTAGTTTTAAAAACGAGTGCAAATATTCGAAAAAAACTAAAATATTAATAAATCAATAATATTCAGAAAATTGACTATTAAAACAAATGATGTCTAACGGACGATTTTTTGAAAATAAAATTTATACTACATATTAAAACAAATGATGTCTAATTATTGCCCGACAGAATTCAAATTTTGACATGGTTTTGTAAAATTGGCGATATAAGCCATTTTCAATTTTCCACTATTTTGGTCTTGTTTTATTTTTGCTATTCCAACAAAGAAAATATTGAATTTATCTTTTCAATATTAGGCGCTGTAAATATCGTGCTACTTATAATACACACATTTTCATTTATACGTGAAAAAAATTTGTTTGCGAGATATAAGCAAATGAAATTCAAAATTAAAAAATAAATAAATGTGTGTTGTTAAAGAATGCATTCTTTTGGGAATGCATTCATCTAAAAAATGTGAATTCAAAAATGAATGCATTCATTTTTTTCAAAAGAATAAGAATTCAAACGCTTGAATTTCCAATTCTTTCATTTCAGTCTGAATTCTTTTTTTGACAAAAAAGAATTCATAAAACAATGAATGCATTCATTTTTTGGCATTCATTTGTTTTTGTAAATTGTCAGAAAAATAAGAATTACATTATTAAAGTCGTAAAATCCCGCACATTCCGGAATTTTTGTTGTTATTGACATTTCAATGAAAATAAATCATTGCTATTGGAAAATAATGAGAGCATATTTTATTAAAATCTGTGTTTTTACAAATATGTGACTTTGTGGCAAACATTTTTGGGAATTATGTGATCGTGGGACTAGAAGCTCTTATTTGTCAGCGACACACGTACGGCAAATACCGTGAAACTCAAATTTCGTATTTTGAAGCAGCGCAGTGTATTTTGATGTTGCGCATTTTTGTTTAGTAGCGAAATACTAAAAATGATTACTAATTACTATTTATCTTTATACATAAATAGTAATTAGTAATAATTTTTAGTAAAAATTTTGATCATAAATAGAATGAACGCGGTTAATTGCGACATCGTTCATAATATAAATGGAAAAAATCATTCTATTTATGAATTATTCTTCGTATATACGAATCGCGCAATTTGAGCGAAATTGATATGATAAACGCGTACATAATTGTTATGAGTTGCGTTCATTAAGGTATTCCTATTCATTTTTTGACGCAAAGCAGCTCAACCTCCACGTCACGTGCAATTCAGCTGAGCATAAAGGCGATACTGAAAATAAAAAAAACTAGGCCACCTAAAGGAGAATAGAAAATACAAAGTAGGTAGGTATTTGAGTATGTGTGTATGATCGTATGTGTGCTGCAGCGATTTTGAGCATTCTATAAATAGATATTTTTATATACTGACGCGTCATGCCGCATGACGCGCAGTGATTATTTTGACAACTCGTCGCGACGCGTCGATAGTCGATGATAGAATATACAGTTCTTAGATTTTATTATTCTTATGTCGTTTCGTACAAATAGACCGTTTCATTTGTTGTTTACAACTCCAAAGAAACGTGCGCCGCAGGTACTAAACATCGCTCAACAACAAACAACAGCAATGGGCAGCAACAGCATGACTAGATATAAAATAATATGTAAGTTAAAAAAATAAATAAATTAAAATAATAAAATAAAAAGTAATATAATAAAATAAACATAAAATAACATTTTGTTTTTGCTTTATTAAAATATATACATATCGCCACTATCATGTAAAAGGGCATTACATTTTTAATACAGTTTTTCCCCAAGTATACACTAAGAATACAAGATGTTTATGAAAGTCTTGCTGCAACTATCCTTTTAAATTTACGCCTTGTAGCAAATATTCAAACATCCCATAAGTTTCAATAAAGTTGCAGCAAAACTATTAATATTTTTTAAATATGACATATATGCAGATAGTTACGAGATGTTTGCCACAACAGCAATGATAATTGAGATATTAACAGTTGACTGATAGCAAACATCCTGATTTCTTGGACATTTGCAACAAAAATCTAGAGTTATTTTGACATTTGACTTCTATAAAAATGAAAAATGGCGTACTTTTTCCTTAAGCTCGATTTGTCCACAACAATTAAGTTAATCCAATAGTGTAAAAAAGTGTCAACATAAATATTACATTTTAAAGGTAAAAGTGAAAATAAAATTTCCTGGGTTTGAAATTATCACGACGTAATGGAAAATATTTCTTTTCAGAGTTTACTTTGTTGATAGCAGCACAGGCAAACTTGGCTATTCCGCGAAGAAGTGTCAAGTCGTTGTACAATTTAACTTTCGAGGGATTTATAAACGCGATGGCGATGTATAACCAGGATACTGTTTTAGAATAAATAAAAATACATTTGATTCATATTATTTTAATTCAATAAAAATTACTCCGCGAATTCTAATGGATTACCTATTCCATTTAGAAACAAAAAAAAAACATTTTAAAAAATGCAGAACCAACTGAAATGGGCATACTGTGTAAAATAAAATAAAATATAACCCAAACCGATGTCAGAAATCTTTTTTTTATGTAAATAATATCTATATTTTAATAATAGAAAATTAATTTTATGTTTAGGTGCTATTCTTTACAAAAGAGGGGTTCCAGGGTAGCGTGCAGTAATTCTATTTTTTCATTTCCATAATTTTCCGCGTAATAATAGTAGTAGTAGTTTCAAATACTCATCAAATACCTACTTTAAATCTGATATCAAGTAATTGATTACTCTTTTACTCCATACATTTACATCACTAGTAGCAATAGGTTTGTACTTTTCGCTTTTATGAATTAGAAAAGTACTACTTTTAAAATGCATATTTTCATATGTAGAGTTCGACTAAATTGTACAATAAATAAATTTATTTAAATTGTTTAATAAAAGCCAGTATATTCATAATTAGTATTGTTAAGAACTTTATTTTTAGTATTTCGCTACTAAACAAAAATGAGCAACATCAACACTGTTGACGCTGCGCTGCTTCAAAATACGAAATGTGAGTTTAACGGAATTTGCCGTACGTGTGTCGTTGACAAATAAGAGCTTCTAGTTCCACGATACCATAATTTGTTTGCCACAAAGTTGTCCAATTCATTGTAATTGTTCACATATTTGTGAAAACGCAGATTTTAATAAAATATATTCTCATAATTTTCTAAAAGCAATGATATATCTTCATTAAAATGTCAATAACACCAAAAATTCCGGAAAGTTTTAATCCTTATGTTTCTGACAAGTTACGAAAACTAATTAATGCTAAAAATGAATTGTTTTATGAATTCTTTTTTGCCAAAAAAGAATTCAGACTGATTGAGAATTCAAGCGTTTGAATTCCCATTCTTTTGACAAAAATGAATGCGTTCATTTTGAATTCCCATTCATTTGAGTACAAAAGAATTAAAGAATGCATTCCTTAACAACTCTGGTGCAAACACATCCGCCGGACCCACTCGTTCCAGAGATACTAGCTGAAGTAAAAATGTATTGTAATCATATACGATTTTTATCGTTCTTTCATTGTGAACAAATCATTTTGAGTGCTATTAACTCATACACACCCAAAAAATAAACACTAAATATTGATTGTAGATTAACCCACATTGACTCGAATAAAAAAACTATTTATATATTTTATATGAGTTTTTCAGATTTATTTCAGAAAAACTATTGCGACCCGATATTCTTTTAGATTAAGCCATCCAGACCCAATATTTATTATTGAAATATTTGAGATTGTCTCAAATTATTTGAATTATTAATTTAGAAGAATATTATATTATATCGTCGGTAATACTGCAAAACCGCCTATCTACATTTTCTATTACAAAGTGAATTTTACAGAAAAAAAAATATTTTGATTTTTAATTCTGCACTTACTTTATACAAATTTAATATGTCATAACTTATAATGACATGTATCTAATTTATCCGATCAACATATCACAAAAACCCGAAAATAACACAAAATTAGGCGTAATTTTCACATGCAGTTAGGCGGTTTTGCAGTATCACCGATGATATATTATTATATACACAATAATAAACCAGTAAGGAAGGTTGGGTTACATGGGAAATTTTAATGTACTGATATTGTGATAGTTGATGATGAAGTTAGTAAGAATTATGAAAGTTATAGACAGTCTAAGCCGACTATAAATACCCTACACATATGTGTGGTTACCATTCAAAAAGGTATATAGGTCACCAGGGTATACGAAGCTTGAAAATAATTACAAACTTTCAATCGCAGAAAAATGTCCATTAATTTGATACCCATATTTAGAAATGAGTAGGTGTACCAAATTTGGAATTTTTTTTTGGGAACTACAAATCGTTTCGCGGTAAGACATCATTTTCATGTATTTGAGCATGAAGTCCGAGAAGTTTTCTGAAACACGTATACAGTAAAATTGATCCGTAGATGTAAATTTTATGATAGGTATATGAATATAAGTGGTCGGTTCACAGGTCTCAATGGACCGATCTCACCAATTTTTATGAGTTTCTTTCATTTACTCTTAAATATTTTAAGTAGTAGGATTTCAACAAACAGACAGACGGACATTCACATTCAAGAAAAAGCTGTGTAAACGTGCGAAAGACAGGGATGTAAAGTCACATGAACACAAAAATTTTGATCATTTTTTTCCGTCGCTATTCCACAAGTGACCGAAAAAATGTCCAAAACTTTGATAATTGCAACCCTTAAATAAAGAAGAAACGCTTGAAAAGAGAGTTGTTTAAATTCAAATTTGAATAGAATTGCTAGAAATATTAATTTATTCGTTATTCGAATTTTTTTAGTTTCGAATAATAAATTTACTAATAAACTAAAATTATTCGTCAATCAACAAATAACAAATAATTTTTTAATTTTTAGTTCTCAATAAAAATATAAATAAATGTATGCGTTAGTTTTTATTCGTTATTCGTACTAAAATTTGCTCTACACGGCGGCGTTGACCGCATTTTTATACCCTACACCTATGAGGTACAGGGTATATTAACTTTGTGCATATATTGTAACGCCCCTTAGGAGGCGTGTCCGGTATGGAAAAGTATATATATTCTTGATCAGCATCACTACCCGAGTCCGTTTAGCTATGTCCGTCTGTCTGTCCGTCTTGCTGTCTTGCTGTCTTGCTGTCCGAATACAGAATAACTTGAGAAATACTGTTCAGAATGCGATGAAATTTCGTCTCAATATATTTTAGCCAAAAGTAGGAACTGAGTTTGAAAATTAGCCTAATCGGTCAACGGACACGCCCACCTCCCATACAAGTCACTTTTATATAACTCTTTCGGAACTAATAACTCGAAAAGTATTCAAGGTATAGTTATAAAATTTAAAACGCATTGTTAGAATTCACCTAAAAATTTGTGGTCCAAAAATGGGCGTGATCCGCCCACTTTTTTTTTTTCATTATTTCCCGGGTTTTCATAGTGTAAATTTGATCCGTGAATTATTAAAATCAAATCTATGAAATATTAGCCTTTCAAAATTTAAAATATAGGCGTGGTCCGCCCAATTATATTTTTTAGTTTTTTATACTTTATATAAATTTTTTAAATTATGGGGATATAAGACGTAAATTTCTGATATATGAATAATATTCTAAGGGTTAATATCCCCACCAAAGGTGTAAGGTATTCCATAGTCGGGCCCGACCGACTATAAAAATCCGCCTCATGTGACCGAACTTACCCATGTGACCTAACTTTCCCAACTCGTTTCAATTCGGAAACATTATTATTGAATTTGAACAAAGTATTTGCGAGACCCCTACCCAAGATTTAATACCTCATGCCTTGGAGATTCTCATTACCTTGGTCTAATCTCGTGGAACAATGCGAGAATAAAGGGATGCAAATAAATGCACAATTTTTGCACAATGCACAACTCTTTTTAAGTTGCAAGCAGTGACATTTGAATGAGATTACTCTATTAAGAAGCGCATTTGGACCCACACATAATACAGAACCAAGACCCACATTTGCAAAAACAACCTAATGGTAATTTGAAGAGAACTTTTGCCACTACCATAGTCATGGAAGTGGGTGAAAGACTCGATGTCGTGAGAAAAGTAGGATTGTGCTATAATTGTGCAAATACAGTCCACCGACTCTAACCCCAATCAAGCTAATAACGGAGATGCTCACAATACTGGCAAGAAAATAATTCTTGGTACATCATTAGTTAACATCGAACACAAAGGATGCAAATTTGTAGCGCGCGCCCTGATTGATTCAGGATCTGAAGTTACATTTGATCGGAAGAATTTCGATGTACCTGGCCACAAATTTGAATCACACATTACATTTTTATTTGTCTTAGATTGAAATAGACGATTTTTAGAATTTTGGCCAGCTTTTTTCAATTTTGGACCACTGTGCGGCGCGACAATTAAACTACATTTAAAATAACTTAACAATCACACCAATAACAAGGATTCAACCAAACACTCAACCGAACATAACACTGTTAATTATTGGAAATAAGGTAACAATTATTTATTTTCCGAAATTTGAATTTGCAATTATATTGCGACTAGGGCTTCCAATCCGGGATCCCGGAGAATATTTGTACCGAAAATCCCGAAATGAAATCACGGGATTGCCAATCAAAATAACGTGTAGAAAACATTAAAACTATTAAATTTTAAATTTGCAGTCGTTAGCATTTTTTAATTATTTTTTAATAGACTTGATAACAAATGTTTGATTTAATGTAAGGATACCGCTGCTGGTATTATTCACAAAACTATATAAACATATATATTTTTTTACAATCTAAATAAAATTGTTTTGTATCGGAATAGGCTCAAAAAATAGAGTTTGAATATATTAATATACTACTGAATAATATTCCGGTTTTATCAAATAAAATTATGAAAATATGCAATGCGCGAAGCCCATAAAACATAAACAATATAATATAATCAGTAAAAATTTAATTATTTGCAGACTTTAGGATTTTTTTACTATACGTCACAGAAATTAATCTTAAACATATTTGAATTCAGAACTACAAAGAATGTACAAACACAATTATATTTGTGACAGGTTTAACTTAAGAAAATGTAAAATTTTTGTTCTTTTTAAACTTCAAAGACGATGCGCGAACATAAGACAATAATATATTCAATCACTAATTTTTTAAATCTACTTCGGTCCAAAACAGCTTTATTTAGATGATAAAATTTTGATTTAAAGTGCTTTAAACTTCATCTGCAATACTCAAGCACAGGAAATTATTTACCGACTCAAATTTTCTTGTGATAAACTCTAGCAGCACTATGTAAATTAATTATTTACTTAATTTAAATTTACTTATTTGGTACCTGTAATACAACTTTCAATCATTCGGGACATAATCCGGGATATATCCCGGGATTATTTTTCTAATCCCGAAAGTCCCGGGATTGCCAAAATGCTTCGGGATTGGAACCCCTAATTGCGACCCACCGACCCTTTCAATTGTGTTTTTTTCTTCCGTTAACTCATCGTTCACCACCCGAACAGAATAAATAAAAATCGTTAATGGTCAATTTTTTTATTCATATTTTTTTTAATTTTTGAACAAGTATGTACAAACTTTGCTTATATCTTGCAAATAAAATTTTCGGGTATATAAACATATTTTTGTGACTCCGTTTTCTGAGTACTTTTAAAATACTCATAAATTTAATTCTTTTATGAGTTTCATTTGAGAGGGCTAGTAAAGCGCTCTATTATGAGTCAAATTTAGGAACTCTCCTAAAACATTCTAAAATATGGAACTTTTATAAGTCCATTTATTTATATATTTATTATGAACCTATCTATTATTTTTAAAAAAATTTAATTAACAAAAAATAATTCTATTCGGAAATTTTATGTGTCACACCTACCACCCTTACCCCCCCCTAAGATTTTCCTTAGGACCGTCCCTGAATTTGACTTAAATTATTTCACTTTTTATTACAAAATAAAATAACTGTGTTTTATTTAGTTTAAAAAACTTTAGTTTATTTGTTTTATTCTTTATATCTGCACCGTTTAATAACATACAATTCAATGAAAAACATGTGTATTTACATTGCACGCAACTCTCATGAAATTATTCAAAACACACTATTTAAAGCGTTGAAAAATACGCTCTGCAGCTGTTTTCGCAATCATTATTTTAGCAAAACACCAAAACAAAGTGTGAAATTGACTATATATATATATATATATATATATATATATATATATATATATATATATATATATATATATATATATATATATATATATCAGGGAGAGATGCAGGGACATAATCAATTTCCACTCGGGATGCGGTCAGAATCAGCACCCTCCATGAGATTTTGGATGTTATTTTATATAAAAGATTATTGGAGTTTTTTAATGTTTTATTATTTGGTATGGGTGATATTTAAGTTTTATGAATTCCGAGATCTTTCAAAAGTTTCTCATGTAAAAAGTGAATAGTGGAAAGTCATTATTGAATTCTTTAATATATGTAACTAAGTTCAATTTGAATCAATTTTTTTCAAACCAGTAGTGCGATTCCCTAACTCCGTATCGACAAAAATCGATATCGCTAACTACAATTAACTACAAATATTGTTAGAAGGTATTCCGTACACAGTTCTCTATGATATTTATCGTCAGCTGTCATCGTTAAGAATTTACCGAAAATTGTCGATACGATAGCGTTGAAAATTGTTTGGTTGTTATAAAACTTACTTTTGAACGATTTAAACTATTTTTATTGTTAAAAATATTTCCCAATTTATTTGTCTCCATAAAATGCATTGAAAGTTAGGGAATCACTTTTTTCATAACGATCGCTATCGCAAGCGACAATTGTCGGTAGTTAGCGATATCGAATATTATGAAGTTACGGAATCGCGCTACACGACATAAATTAGTTTATGTCATCCTCGTATTTTTAGAAATCTTTAGAAATCGCAATTGATAATACGATACATTTCATATTATACTAACCGGGACTCGTGCTTCGCTGTGGACGTTTTTAATTGGTGTTATACACCAATTACAATTACAATTACATATAATTATAATTGAAGTTTTGTCAATCGCAATTACTTGTAATTGTAATTAACTTTTTTAAATTAAAATAATATTTTGAGAAATGTAATTTGAAATAAGTAATTGAAATTAAAAGTAATTAAGGAAAAAAAAGTAATTGGAAAAGTTTCATCCAAAAAAGTTCCAATGACGCACCTGGATCTGAATCTAGCACATTGGATCAGGTGCATCCAAAAAAGTTCCAATGACGCACCTGGATATGAATCTACGCCCATTGGAACAGTTTCATCCAAAAAAAGTTTGAATGACGCATCTGTATGTTAATCTAAGCCCATGTCTGGTGTTACGAATGTAGTATCTAGGGAATACAATCCCGGGATTCGGGATCCCGGGATCCCGATCATTTTCTAGTCCCGAAAAATCACTATTTTGTAATAGTACTGCAAACGACACGATTTAAAATTCATTCCAGAGCTCTCAATACAAAGCATGATAGAAAATTTAGTATAAAATCAATGAATTTAATTTATCCCAATTTTGAGAAGCTAAAACCAAAGTCTTATATACGAGATAAATCAATGAGATTAAGAAATTAGGTACTATATACCTATAGTTACTTAGAGATATTTTGAAATTGCATATACTTTTTATTTGATTCGATTTATTATATTTTTTTTTTAAATAAAAACTTTTAACCCAATTGTTATTTTACTGTGTAGACAAATTTTAATATAGTTTTTAAATACATATTTGGAAATAAATTCGAAAATGTTTAGACCATTTTTGATATAATTTGTTTGTATTTAGGACATCATAATATAAATAGTTTATGGGGGTTTGAACATAGTCAAACTTACAACTGATATTACAAACTTTTTTATCGGTTGTACTTTTAAATATTCGGTCCCTTTACCTAATTTGTGTTCTGTTTTTTTTTTATAAACATAATGCAACAAAATTATTATTAATTATTATTGCATACTAATTGTTTCTTTTTCGTAACTTTTTGAGAAGAAATCTGATAAAGACTATATTGTGTATAAAACTTACAATGTGTAATTTATTTTGTTTTTCGACGAAAAATTGTTAAAATAGCAAATTTCAAAATATAGAAAATTACCAGAAGTTTAGTTATTTTTATCGTTAGTTTAGACAATATCTTTTATCTTTAAACTAAGTTCCTGTTAATCATTAACTGTGTTCCAGAGCCAATGCACTATTTTCTATAAAGAAAGAACTAGAACCATATCAAAAACTAGTTCTATACAGTTCAATCGAATGCTGTCAAGTTTTTCAAAATAGAACCGTTGGCGTTCCAGTGTTATATCTTAATGCTTTAAAAATAACTACAAAAAGTCAAATTATGGTACGAGTATGGAGTAAAACAAATATTTTTCAAAATTACTTGTATTTTGAACTAATCCCGGGATCCTGGGATTTAAAAGTGTTCAATCGCGAAATCCCGGGATTACGAAAACATGTACAAATTGTATTCCCTAGTAGTAACAAAAACAAAAATAATTCTGCCCAAAACAACTTTTCTCAAATTCTTCCTAGTTCTTCCCCGTAGAATACCTCCACATAGAATTCATCACTGTAGAATTTTTCCCCGTAGAAGTTTGGGTGTGGTGAGTTTTAGTGTATTTCTTCCCCGTAGAATACCTCCACGTATTGGTGTGGTGAGTTTTAGTGTAGTGAGTTTTAGTATGGTGAATTTTGGTGTGGTGAATTTCGGTGTGTTGAGTTTAAAGAATTTGGGGTGGTTGGTATACTGTGTTCACATTCTGCTCCAATCGGAGAAGATCTGCTACTTTTCAATTTAAATTGATAGATTATACTACCTACTACAGTAGCAGATTTTTCTGGTACATTTCCGTAAATTGTTAGCACATTTTTATGAAATCTACCTCTTTTTAAAATTTTGTATTTATCAGCTTTTACCCTAGGCCCTAAATAACCTAATATAACGTAACGAAATACGCAGCATACGATCGCAGATCTATTGGAATTTTCATTTTTGACAATGCGTTTCGAAGTGAAGTCGGCTGTAGAAGCGCTGGTTGTATGAGCTAAATTATCAAAAAACGCAGACACATTCATTTAGGGCGCAGGGTTAATAACACCAAAAATATACAAGAATTCCGACCTATATTTTTGATCGGCATCGAAAAACAATGAATATCCTCATTTACAGAATTTCTACATCACTTCGAGTTTTTTTAATGTCAACTTCATAATGTCAACTTCTCGGCGTGCTGCGACAAAATAGAAGTTGGTTTTTTCTTGTTTTACTCTGAGATTTGCGCCGGACTTTTTTGATAAAACATTTTTTAATATGATTTTTAATATTATAAGCAGGGCTCGGATTTTGTTTAAAAATTACCATTAAAATGACCCTAAAAACCACAAAAAAATTACTCTATAAATGACATAAAAATTATTTATACTAAAGTATAAATAACCGATTTTTAGCTAATAATAAATAAAATATTTGTCGAATAGAAACATATGAAAAAAATAATTTAATTCAATATATAACATAAAATAAATATTAAATAAGTATTTATACTTTTTGATATGCTTTGTAAAATTCTTTCACCCAAACGAATGTTTTACCGAAGTCAGTTTTCACAACTTCTACAGGTGGGCCAATTAATTGAGTCAAACATAAAATTTGATATTCCCTTTTTAATGATTCAATATGCAATAAAATGAGCATCATAAGCTGTTTGTTCAAATTCTTGACAAAAAAAATATTTTCAGCCTTTTAATGCTTTTATAACATAACATACACTAAATAATGCAATATCCTGTTTTAAAATAGCAACGTAGAAGAAAATAATGTTAGAAGAAACTGAACGATGCCGCCGACGCACGAGACGTACAAACAAAAAAGAAAATGAAATCCAGAAGAAAAAACAGTGTTGCAATTTAAGTAAATGAATAAATCAAAATTAACAAATAAAAGTAGTTAATACTATTAAAGATTTAGTTGTATTGAAATTATATTAAATTTATTCCTATTAATATTTTAATTAAAAAATGTGTAAATACAATTAATTAATTAGTAAATACATTCATATTATTAATTGGAATACGATTTTGTTTGCTATTTATATCAATTGTTATATATACGTACAATATTTTTTCTGTGTATATCGGCAATCTATCTGCGTTCGCCAAGAGACTTTAAATATAGTATTTTTAGACGATCTTCGAATGGAAGAATATGTATGTTATATATCCAACTAAAACCCTTGACAGCAAAGCGTAGGATTTTTTCAGTATTTAACGCATCAATATGTACATTGTAGAAAAAAGACATCAAGTGTTTTCATATCTAAATTAACCAATGTTTAAATAATTTCCTTTATTCAATTCATTGGTATAGGTAACGAAGAATATTCTCAAGTTTTACTTTAAATTTGATATATATATGCAGTTGTAGTAAAAAAGATTGCATATGCTGCAATATTTTATTATTTAGCTTGAAGTTAAATAAATAAGGGCAATCTTTTTTGAGAGACTAATATTTTCGTATTTTAAATAAATGCAGATGGTAGTAAAATTGTATAAGTTTGTAGTTATGTTTAAACGTTAGTTTTATATATATAAATACAGAATGTAGTAAAATTTAAAACAGATGTAGTAATTTATCTACACGTATAAATGAAGACAAAATTTAGTTTTTTTAATACAAAAGTATTCAAATTTTGCAGTAAAATTATAGTGCTTAGCATACAAAAATGTTTGTCAAACACAAATAGATTTAATTTTTGAAAAACATTTTTTTATAGAAAATAATTACATAATTTTACTGCATTACTGCAAAATATGAATACATTCGTTTTAAAAATAAAACTACATTTGGTTTTCATTATACGTATTCAAATGTGTAGATAATTTACTTTATATTTTTTCAATTTTACTACATATTGTATTTATTTACATCGCGCAAGAGTTAAAGTATAACTACATACTCATTTACTCACTACATTCTGAATTTATTTAAAATTCGAAAATATTAATATATCAAAAAATATGGTTTTTATTTCAATCTAAATATTTAAATATTACTACATATGTAATCATTTTTATTACATACTATATTTATATCAAATTTAAAGTAAAACAAGAGAATGTTTTTTGTTACCTATACCAATGCAATTGTATAAAATAATATATCAATATGGGTACTGTGTATATTTCGCAGTCAGCTGCTCTTGACTTTCTGGGCATATCAATTCAATGTGATCTCCGTTGGAATGATCACATATTTAGTGTGTCGAAAGAAGCGGCCCAGTGCCTCGGTTTTTTAAAACGGTGTAAAACATACTACACTCCTGCTGACCTACGGACTGTCTACACTACTTACATACGGCCTAAAATGGAATTCAAATCACACATTTGGGCAGGAGCTTCAAAATCCTCCTTGGAGTTCCTGGACCGAATTCAAATAATAATAATAATAATAGTTTGGCACTACAGTCCTGTATAGAACTTCGGCCGAGCTCTCTCACCATTTGAGCTGTGCGTGTTATATTTGTACTCAACGTGGTGGGACCTACAGTTTATTGCCGAATCCAAACGGCGGGTGAGAGCTTTTCATAGGCAATGGTTTTACTCTCGTAGGTTTGACATTTACTGACGAGAGGTAGCGCGGTATAGAAACATGTTTCTATGAAAAGATGTTGTTAGCCCCAGTCCAGGCTTGAACCGGGGACCTTTCGGCTCGCAGTCCAACGCACTAACCACTGAGCTACCGAATTCAACCGAATTTAACAACGTGCGATATATTTGATAGGGGATGAAAATATCTCATCGTCTATTGGTTCTCTTGAGCACCGAAAGATCGTAGAGTGTTTTATAGGTATTACAACGGTAAGTGTTCGAATGAAATACATGGCCTGATTCCACCAGGTCGTGTGTTTTCTCGTTCTACTCGGGCATCAAACCAAGCCCACCCCTTCGTAGTCCACTCGACTCTCAACAGAACCACGCATTATAGAGAGAATTCGTTCTTCAGTCGCACGACACGTTTGTGGAACAATCTCCCTGCGTCCGTTTAGAGTAGATTCATAATTATATTACTTTTAACCACAATCGTAGAAGTAATATGGACATACTTTTTTTATCTATCATATAATAGAACTAATTATTTTGCTGCATCATCTTTCAATAGAATGTGTAATTTAGGTAACAACTAACCCACGTATTAGCTCAAAATGCGTTTATTTATGCTTTTGAATAAATAATTTTTAGGTAATTTTTTAAGTACTTTTTTTTTGGTTATTTTTAATGGTTATTTATAGGTCACCAAAATCCGAGCCTTGGTGATCATTAACAATGTGGTAAAAAAAATCATTCCAATATCGGTTCCGAATTTTGACAAATAACAAGACAAAAACTGCCATTTTTATTCTAATTTCACACCTTTATGTATTTCTTTGTAAATTCTATCTATCGATGTAGTAAAAATATAACAAAAATCATTCTGATATCGTCGACGGATTTGTCATTTCAAAAATTCTCCAAATTTAAATATTTTTACACATTTATTGAGAAACAATAGAAGACATTATAATGCATAACTTACGATTAGTTTTGAAAATATATAATTTTGTTAAAAAATTAAAAAAGAAACGTGTGTAACCTAAAAAGTGTGTCGAGAAACACACAATACTCTAATTTCATATATTTTTTAAATATATATTTGCAACGTTTTTAATGTCAAAATTTCGAAACAATGTTTAAACTTTATCTTTCTGGATTTTTTTTATATTTTTTAAAGTTTCTTTATGAAATATTTGATTAAAAACCAGGAAAATACACACAATGCTGAACAATTTCATACAAAAATAATGTAGTGGGGCTAGGTGCAAAAACTCAAAAAATATACTTACTTACTTATTTGGCCATTACAAACCATGATGGGTTTCGGTCGCAGCAATCACCCTTCGCCAGTCGCTTCTGCATTGCGCGCGCTGGCGCCAGTTTTGCACTCCAAGTGTTGTCAGGTTGTCTCGCACTTGTTCGCTCCAGGTTCGGAAGCCCTCTCCTACGTTGACCACCACAGGGTACAGAATTGAACACCTTTTTTGCTGGAGCGCTTTCATCCATACGCTCGACATGTCCAAGCCAGCGTAGGCGCTGGATCTTACTGCGCCTGACTATGTCAATGTCGGCGTAGAGCTCATACAGCTCGTCGTTCCATCTGATTCTGCACTCGTTTTCAACGCATATCAGGCCATAGATTTACCGAAGAATCTTTCTCTCGAACGCTCGTTCATCGGTGTTGGCAAGCGTCCATGCCTCAGCGCCATAGAGGAGGACTGGCATGATGAGCGACTTATAGAGCATAATTTTTGTCCGTCGAGAGAGGGCTCTGCTCCTCAATTGCCTACTGAGCCAAAAGTAACACCAGTTCGCATGAGTTATTCTTCGGCTAATCTCCAGGCTGACATTGTTTTCCTTGTTGATGCTGGTTTCTAGGTATACGAAGTCCTTCACAACATCGAAGTTGTGGTTGTCAATAGTGACGTGTTGTCCAAGACGCCGGGACTCTTTGTTTGTTGACACTAGGTACTTCGTCTTGTCCTCGTTCACCGTAAGACCCATTCGGCGCGATTCCCTCTCTAATGCTGCACTGACTGCTCGTACGCTCTGACCAATGATGTCGATATCATCAGCGTATCCGAGCAGCATGGAACTCTTTTTAAAGATAGTGCAATTGTGATGGAGTTGTGCAGCTCTTACAATCTTCTCCATTATTAGGTTGAAGAAGTCACACGATAGGGAATCGCCTTGTCTTAAATTTCGTTCGGTATTAAACGTATCGATGAGGTTGTTCTCAATTCTCACTGAGCAACGTGTGTCGCTCAGGGTCATCCTGCAAAGCCTTATAAGTTTCGCACGTATACCGAACTCAGACATGGTGGCGTATAGGCGACTTCTTATCGCATATCAAAAAATATGCATTACGTAATTTTCTGGTGTGTATTTGACTTGCCAGGTTTAATAGGGTTTAAAAATGTGTATTACTCACCCACCTTAAACGAATGCTTCTGAGCGAACGGACCGGAAATTGAGAAAATTTGACATAAATGCGAAATGACTTACGAATATAAAAACTAAGAACTGTATCTGCCATTATCGACTATCGACACATTGCGTCAAGTAGTGAAAATAATCACTGCCCGTCATGACGCATGACGCGTCAGTAAATATATATATATTTATAGAATTGTGAAAATGTCTGCAGTTTCACACATCCGATCATACACAAATACTCAAATACACACCTACCTACTTTGTGTTGAATTTACTATGCTCCCTTTTGTGGACTGGTTTTTTTATTTTTCAGTCACGCTAATACCGGCGAATGAAATTCACATACGTAGAAGCTGCGCTGCTTTGCCTCATAAAATGAATATGAATACCTCAATGAACGCAATGCATAACAATTATGAACGCGTTTATTATATCAATTTCGATCAAATTGTGAAATTCATATATACGAAAAATAGTTCATATATATATAATGATTTTTTTATATATATTATAAACAGTGTCTCAATTAACGGCGTCCAATTCTATTTCTGTGTGGGGTGTCTTTGTTATGATTATTTTCTTTTTTTAAAACGTTTATATTAGCTTCCTTGTGTGTCTGTTCGGTACAAATTTTGTAATTGATTTTGAACTCATAAACTAATAGCTCATAGGCTAGAGTCTTAAAATTTTAAACATTGCATAGAACTGGATGACAATACAATTATCAATTTACGTTCTGTGTGTTCGTCATGGTCACACAAAATTAAGAAAGATTTAAAATGAAATATGGGGCTGTAGATAATCCTTAAAGATCACCTTAAAAACGTTTTATATTCAAACAATATTTTTTATTTTATATTTATTGATATTTTTATTTTTATATTTTTTAATTATTTGTTTTTTTTTTTTGCAGCGTGTAGCATTATTTGATATTTTGAAAGTGAAATATTGAAATGGAATATAAAATTTCTAAGTGGAATATTTATATTCCATTTTTTTGTATTAAAGAAATATTTTCTTATATAGCTTCTGGTCACACTGAGCGCGGTATAGAAAAATATGTTCTATGAAAAGATATTGTTGTCCCAGTCCAGGCTTGAACCTGGGACTTTTCGGCTCGCAGTCCAACGCTCTAACCTTGAGCTACAGACACTAAAAAATGTATACTTATTTTTTATATTTCTCGTACAAAAACACCTACATACATGAATTTATTAAAAACAAAAGTAATTATCTTCTGACGTAAAATAAATACAAATTTAATTATTTTAAAAACATTCTTATTTGTTTTAATACATTATTATCTTGAGTGTAGGAAAGGATTATAGGTTTGTTTTGAATTTCACTATGTCAAAAGTGCCACTTTTGACAGGAAAACCATCCTACCACAATCAGCACCTACCCAAAAAAAATAAAATTCTAACTTAATCCAAAATAGGTTCTAATTTGGGACAATTGTTGTCCAGTTATATTTGGTTGCATGACCTAAGTCCAGCGTACCAGTCTTTTGAGTCAGTCTTGCTGGTTGTGAGCGGAAATAGGACCAATTGTATTTTTTACATAATTACTTAGAAATAATTTGATATGCCAAAACTTACCCTGAACGTCGGTCTCGTGGTGTTGAAGGTGGCGTACAAGGCGAGCTAGTTTCACTTATTGAGTTACCCAACGATGCACATTGGCGCTGTTTAACTGCATGTAGTAGATTTAGTGTGGATCTGCTAAGGCTTGGTTTGATTGTCTATTCGAAATATAAAATATATCAGCATTATTTTTTTGTAAACTTCTTTTTCTGTTAGATATAAGGGGAAACACGTCAAACATGTGTTGGATACACCAAAACATGGTTGTGATGATCATATTTGAAGGGCATCATTTTATGATGGAGGTTATGGTTGTAGGCAATCATATAAACTTGACAATATTATAAACTTTAATATGATCCTCAGTGATAGTAGTACGATTTTCTACAACCATACCATGGTCCTCGTATTACTATGTCATACAACAATAATATGGTTAACTGTGGCCATATTATGATTTCGCACAACCATACTATGGTTGTCGGTGACCATATTCAGATTTTACACAACCATATGATTACACACAACTATGGTTGTCAGTGATCGTATTTCGATTTTATTCAACCATAATATGGTTCTACGTGACCAGTGATCTTATTATGATTATGATTATGATCATATTATATTATGATTATCCCCAAATTCCTGAAACAAAGTTTCTTTCATTAATCGATTTTTATACTCACAAAATATACCTTTTAACAGCGATCTTTTACCTCTTTGCAGTGATGATTTTTTCAGTACAATTTTACTTTTTACTGAACAATTTAAATATCAAAAAGACGCAAGAACTTCCCAGACCAATTTAGTACAATTCCAATGTAATAAATTCCAAAACAATAAATTAATTTATCACAAATTATTGTCGAATAACTATAGCCAATTTTAATCACATTTCACAAAATTCGTTATTATACTTCAGTTCTAGGTAAATTTTTATAGGCGGAATATTTTAAAATAGCAATTATAAGCTAAAATCAGATGGACAAACATAAAAAAGTAATTTTAGTAAACAAACGTTTATTTATCTACAAATTCTATTAGACAAAATTGACTTTTTTTTGAATTTTAATAATGAAATTTAAACAATTATTTAACATTTTTTACGACATCAATTCACTGTTTCTTTCTTTCGGAATACGGAAAGAAAGACAGAAAGAAATTATTTGAAATTTGTATATAATAACATTTAGGATATTTTGATTCTCTACTTTTTAAATAATTTCAAAAAAAAATATTTTTATTTCAAATACATGTATTTTTATACGAAATATATTTCAAAATTTGTATGATCTTTGTATTTGTAAATTAATAACATTTAAATTTTTGAAAAATACAATTTGATTCCATTTAGTACAATTTGTTTACGATAAGTTACAATATCGATATTTTCAAATATCATCTCTGCCTGTTTGTACTTTTGTACTTTGTATTTTTTCAAGATTTGTTATGTTAATAATCGATTAATAATTTTTTTCGTTTTTGTTTTACGACCTATTTTGATTATTTTAAGATATTGTCTTAACGTGCTCAAGGTCCAGTCGGTACAAATTGGGTGTTTTGTACCAACAAATAAAACAACAAACAATTGGCAAAATGCATTGAGTGGGGGCTTGGCTCAATATATTTAAAAAAAAAAAACATTTTTTATACAAAGTGCAGCCTACGTATTTGATTCTGTGGAAACTCTGCAGCCTATATGTCTATATTGCTGCACGCAACAACAACTTTGGCAAAATATTGAGTTGATGCAGTTTTTGCATTTGGTTCTTTCTTCAATGTACATAATTCTTATTGTGTTTATTGGAGAAGTAAAACTTAAGCGACTTGAAATGTAGAATCTGCAAAGAAAGATCGCTGATGAAAGGGCTTGGCTGCCTCTGAAACAGCTGTACGATCTGCCACTCAATACATTTTGCCAATTGTTTGTTGTTTTATTTGTTGGTACAAAACACCCAATTTGTACCGACTGGCCCTTGAGCACGTTAAGACAATATCGTAAATATATATATTTTAATTAAGTTTTGATTAAGTATTTAAATAAGCATGAATTGTGTATTTTTGAATATTCGCCACATGCAAATAAAAATTTAATATAAAATAGCTAAAAAGGCTAAAATAAATAAGTAGCTAAATTTACGGTTAATAGTATTTTCAGAATTGAAGGCTAAAAAATTCGAAAAATGACTAAATATAGCCATAAAATGGCTTCTTTGGCAACACTGGCCAACATGAAAGTGGGTAAGAGAGAGTATAAAATGTGATTAAGTGAGAATTACATGGTTGTAAACATACCTGCAAAAGTAATGACTACTTTTGTAAGTAATCCACTACTTTTTATACCCTACACTAAGAGTGAAAGGGTATATTCAGTTTGGTACGCCGTTTGTAACACCCAGAAGGAAGCATCTCCGGTATGGAAAAGTATATATATTCTTGATCAGCATGACCTCCTGAGTCGATTTAGCGATGTCCGTCTGTCCGTCTGTCTGTCTGTCTGTCCGTCTGTCTGTCCGTCTGTCTGTCTGTCTGTCTGTTGAAATCCCTAAGACTTTTAAAATTGAAGAGCTAGATAAATGAAACTTATAACTTAGATTACTAATATACCTACGCTGTATGTGCGAAAAAATTGGCGAGATCGGTTTATTGTGACCTATGATCCGACCACTTATGTTCAAATACCTCATATAAAATGTACATATAAAGATCAATTTTTATGTATACGTGCTTAGGTAAACTTTTTTGGTCAAATATATATTGATATCATGCTCAAATACATGATAATAATGTTTTCCGGCGAAAAGACTTGTGGTTCACAAAAAAAAAAAATCGAAATTCGGTACACCTACCCATTTGTAAATATGGGTATCAAATGAATGGAAATTCTTCAGCGATTGAATGTTTGTAGTTATTTTCAGGATTCGTATACCCTGGTGACCTATATATCACTTTGAATGGTAACCACACATATGTGTAGGGTATTTATAGTCGGCTTAGACCGACTATAATTTTGATAATCCTAACTATCATAATTACACCTACTTTAAAATTTCCCATGTGATCTAACCTTCCCAACTGGTTTATTTGATTACTTAAATTTTTTGTTTATTTCAATAATTAAAAAAGTTTAATAATCCAAAAATAATCAAAAAATTGAAATAATCAAAACAAAATAGTCGGTTTACTTTTTTATACCCTACACTAAGAGTGAAAGGGTATATTCAGTTTGGTACGCCGTTTGTAACACCCAGAAGGAAGCATCTCCGGTATGGAAAAGTATATATATTCTTGATCAGCATGACCTGCTGAGTCGATTTAGCGATGTCCGTCTGTCCGTCTGTCTGTCCGTCTGTCTGTCTGTCTGTCCGTCTGTCTGTCTGTCCGTCTGTCTGTTGAAATCCCTAAGACTTTTAAAATAGAAGAGCTAGATAAATGAAACTTATAACTTAGATTACTAATATACCTACGCTGTATGTGCGAAAAAATTGGCGAGATCGGTCCATTGTGACCTATGATCCGACCACTTATGTTCAAATACCTCATATAAAATGTACATATAAAGATCAATTTTTATGTATACGTGCTTAGGTAAACTTTTTTGGTCAAATATATATTGATATCATGCTCAAATACATTATAATAATGTTTTCCGGCAAAAAGACTTGTGGTGCACAAAAAAAAAATCGAAATTCGGTACACCTACACATTTGTAAATATGGGTATCAAATGAATGGAAATTCTTCAGCGATTGAATGTTTGTAGTTATTTTCAGGATTCGTATACCCTGGTGACCTATATATCACTTTGAATGGTAACCACACATATGTGTAGGGTATTTATAGTCGGCTTAGACCGACTATAATTTTGATAATCCTAACTATCATAATTACACCTACTTTAAAATTTCCCATGTGATCTAACCTTCCCAACTGGTTTTTGATTATTTTCAAATAATCAAAATTTTTGATTACGATTCCTTGGTAATCGTAATCAAAAGTAATCGTAATCCAACTTTTACAGCTCTGGTTGTAAATAATAAATTACTATATTATGATCAGTCAATATCATGTTATGATTGGTATTGACCATATTTTGCTCGTGGTAGTCTTTATCGTAATCATAACATGGTTCGTATCAACCATATTTTGTTTTTTCATATTATAATAAATTATCTACTATATATATTATTGTTGAAATAAAATTGAAAATATTATACTATATAATAAAGAGCATGGCATGGTTGTCGTGATCATGTCGCAACCATATCATTTCTATGCGTGTTGTTTGTAATTTGGAACAAATACTTAATTTCTTGTACGCAACATTAGTATCATTTATGGCAAACAATTTTGAACTTTCAATTGGTTGCAACAAATAGTACAATTAAGTAATCAAAAAGTTGAAATAATCAAAAAAAGTAGTCGATTTTAGTAGTAGATTTTTTTGATTATTTTGTGAAAATAATCTGAAAATAATAGTCCGATTACTAATTCTGATTCTTTTAAAACTGAACAATGGATATTTCATTTGTAAACGTTGTAAATGTATACAATGTACATTGATCAAAATATTAATGATAAACAATAAAAAATTAATTATGAACATTGTAAACCCTATAATGTAAATGTAATAAAAAAATAAAAAAAACAACAACAAATCAAAAATTGAAAATTTTCATCGGGTAAGTTGTCAGATGCAGTTTACGGCCCATCGAAACTTGCCTCCATGCATGGCATGCCTTTTGAACGCCATCGACATACCCGACTATCCCAGACATTTTGTTGTTGGCATACGACGAATTTCACCACAAGATAATCTTCCCCAAGAACTTGCCTGTGCTCAGCAGCAATTTCGTCCGCGAGTTTTCATCGACTGTATTAATTAAAATTGCATATTTGTAAAAACAAAAATGATTTTTTTATTAAAATTACAACATAATCATGTAAATAATTAATATTTTTTTTTGTATAATTGTTAATTTCAAATTTCGTACGTAATTTTTGCCATGGACATTATTGCTTTTTCAAATCACATTATTAAATATTTTTATTACACGGAGGGAAAAAAGTTCTAAAATCCAGAAGGAATCAAGAAGAATACGGAGTGATATACAGCTAAATCGAAAATTCTTAATTTCAAGAAATGAAAATTCTTAGTTGTCAAAAAAAGTAACTAAGTAAAATTATTCTTGGATTCAGTTATTAATTTTTTAGGTATCAAAAAGTAACTAAGTAGAATAAGTCTTGAATTCAGTTATTAATTTCTTAGGTATCAAAAATGTTGTTGTTGTTTTCGTCCCAAAATTTAATGAACACGTGTTCGTATAGTTGTTGTTTTTTCGATCTTGCTTTGTCGCTATTATGTTTTGTTTTACTTTGTCCGTCTGTCAGCTCCATCTGTTTGTTCGTGTGTCTGTCTGTCGATATATTGAAAGTAACTAAAAGCAATTATTTCGAAGCTAACATAAAATAAAAAAAATATAGTCGAGTTAATTCATTGATTATTTAGAACTTTATTACATATATGCATTTTTGTATAGTAAATGACTTCTTTGGATACTTAATGTAATTAAATTGTTTATTTTATTTTTATTATTATTTAATATTATATTATTCTGAAACCGTTTACTTACCTTATACACTTTCTCCTCTTCTGTTGGTTATGTATAAACCCTCCGCACGTTACCCATAAGTATTGTATAGTATATTTAGATAACAATGGAATGAAATCAACTTGGTATTTATGCAAAATTGAACCCAAATTTATGTTTACGAACTGAAACCATACCAATATTCGTAGGAAAAATCGTTTTTTTTTTTTAATCTTTAATATTCATACATACACAGACGCTTGCTTGTCTGGCTGTGCTTTGTTGTTCTATTCGTGAAAAGCACACACATGCAAACATTGTATATCATGCCGTTTTTTGATACCTAAGAAGAAAACACTTTGCAATCCAGACAAATTGTACTTAGTTACTTTTTTTATACCTAAGAACTTAATGTCTGAATATCTAGAAAAATTTGGCTTAGTTGCTTTCAACATTGGGACAGGCAGACTAACAAACAGATGGCGACCTTGCAAAACAAAGCTTACAGACAGAACAATATCGATGAATACAACAACTATACATGAACACGTGTTCTTTTTGCGATGAATACAGCAACAATTTTGCGTGTTCTTTTTGGTTTTTAATAACCAATAAATTAACTTCTGAAAATCCAGTTGAACAAAGTTTTATGACAACTAAGTAATTTGCTTTCTTGATATCCAGATGACAAATTCTTGAATTTTAGTAGTATTTTATTGATATTAGTAAAATTCTACTATTTACCTTTTTAACAGAATTCTTCTCGAGTTTTAGAATTTTATTTCCCTCCGTGTACGTATGTAATTAATAACACAACATACAACATTGGCGCCAAACATGATTGATTGAAACATGTATGTCATTGATATTTTTCTCTGTGCAGCAGTGAAAATATTCAAAAATGTACTAATTTTTACATTTAGAGTCTTTGACCTCTGCACACCTATTGTCTGCTAGACGACCGAGCAAGCTGCATTTGCCTACCAGTTTCCTACTAGGGGCAGGCTCGGTATTCTAGTTTCCTACTTATAAGCTGCTATAGGTAGGCTTTCGTTTTTTTTTTTGAAAAATCTGTCTGCCTTCCTAGGCAATGTCGGAAATATACCATGTTCCTGAGTGTTTTCCTGCAAAATACCTATCAAATTCATGTTTTCTACGAAAAAGTTCCTTCGGGGACACTGAAAGGGAAAGTTAGCCTGCCTGTAGCAGGCAAACACATTGCATAGAAATTTCTATTTTGAAATTATAAAAGATTGATCAACAAGCTATCGAAAGAAAATGTTGTTTACAATATTTCTGGTTTGAAGTTCTAAAAGCTTTATCAACAAGTTGTCGACAGATAACAAACAAAATTCGTGGGTGTTGTACAACAAGAAGTTTTTGGTACGGTGAGATGGATGGCATTCATGATCTATATTATATGTTTATGCTCCCTACCTTTCCCTACCATTTTTCTTCCAGCATACTGTCTACCTTACCCTGCTTGTGCCTACCATTTTGCTTACACCTGTTTGACTATCATACCCTACCTTTGCCTGCCATTTCCCTACCAATTCTGTTTTCATGCTATATCACTTTTATTCAGCTACCTCATCAGTCAATTTACAAAATAATTTAATATTAATAACGCTGTTCTACAAATTAAGGGTTGTTGAATTCTACCTAACTGAAATTTATCATTTCTGATAGATTTCGGTCTTCTGCTGCGTACTCTAAATTTGCCCACCACTTCGAGATTTTGAAAAAAATCGAGTCAACTTTGCAAAAATGGCCGTTTTTGGTACTTTATATCGCACGTTATCGCACATGTTGCAGATGCAAACTATATAACAAAATAAAATATGAACCTTTCACTACGGATAATTGGCAAAAAAATCTATGTCCAGATATTAGTTTTTTACAAAAAATTCAAAAAGAAATTTGTGTTACTTAAAAAGTGTGCCGAGAGAATAATTTATCACAATTCTCTAAGCACTCTTAATTATTTGTATACCCTACACTAAGAGTGAAAGGGTATATTAAGTTTGGTACGGCGTTTGTAAAACTCAGAAGGAAGCATCCCCGGTATGGAAAAGCATGACCTCCGGAGTCGATTTAGCGATAACCGTCTGTCTGTCTGTTGAAATCACGATTACAGAAAAATAAGATAAACTAGATTAATGAAACTTCTAATTTAGATTACTTATATATCTACGCTGTACCAACAAGAAAATGATCGCTCTATTGTGACCTGAGAACCGACATCTTATGTCCAGATACCTCATATAAAATTTACATCTACAAATTAATTTTACTTTGTACGGTCTTAAGTGATCTTTCTTGGTCAAATATATATTGACTTTATGCTCAAATATTTTAAAATAATGCTTTCTTGCGAACCGACTTGTGGTTATCCAAAAAAAATAGAAATTCGAAATATCTACCCATTTGTACATATGGGTATCAAATGAAAGGTAATTCATCAGCGATTGCAAATTTTGAGTTATTTTTAGGATTCGTATACCTTCGTGACCTATGCACCACTTTTAATAGTACCCGCACAGATTATCACATATGTATAGGGTATTTATAGTCGGCTTAGATCGATTATAACTTTCAAAATTCTTACTAACTTCATCACACCAACTATCATAATTTTCCTACTTCAAAATATCGTGTCTTCACAATGATGGGGTACGGACGGTGTCGTGTCGTCCTCTTATCTTTTTTTATAATTCGTTAAATTTTTATCCGTCGAGTTAGTCTTAATATTTGTCGAGTATCGTGCAAAAATTTGTTTAAGTGTCGTCCACCGCAACAACCTCATAACAATAAAAACAATTAAAATAAATAAAATAATAACATTCAATAAACAATAACAATAAACAATTAGCTTACGCTTTCACTTGTTTGTCTCAACTGCCGCCCACTAATAGTACGTTTGTTTGTTTGTTTTAAATTTGCCTAGTAGCAAAAATGTCGCAAATCATTCGTATAGATTTTTGCAACATTCCTGGACTGAGGACGAAATGTTTAGCTGTTTATGCGCATGTGTCTCTTTATAGGCCGCATATAATGGCATAAGGTGAGACCCAGGTTGGCGAGGGTGCAGATCCACACGATTTTCAAATACCGCCTACTGCTCACTGAATTGGTGAAGGAACCGACATACCTTCCACGCGTCGGTGGGCAGAGCGAAAAAGTCTTAGACCTTTTTCTGATTTCGCATCATGAAAAATATGATGTAAAAGTCCTTGCACCTTCCGACAACAGTATTATTTCCGCTGCGTTTTCGTATTCTAGTTTACGCGCCTCTTCGATTAAAGCCCTCGAAGAGGACTGTATGGCTTTACGAAAAAGCAAATTGGGATGCGTTAAATGATTTTTTTTTGCAACTTTAATTGGAAATTGTGTTTCGCAGATAGAGACATAAATGCCGCGGCCTTAATGGCACAAAATATTATTTTATTGGGTATGCGGTCCTTCATACCTTCTAAAAAGATAAGCATTAAACCCAAGGACCACTCTTGTTTTAATGAGACTTGCAGGATTGCAGTCAGTTCGAAATAGGAAGCCTTTCAGAATTGGCGTTCTAATAAGAACGCTGATACTGAAAGACTTCGCATACAGGCTAGGAATCGCTATACCGCCGTGATCGGGCATGAAAAGTTTCTTCATGAACAAAACGCGCGTAAAAAGGTCTTTCTCTACCATCGAGGAAGTAAAAATTTCTGGTCATTTGTAAAAAGGGTGAAGGTTGCCAATGTCCAGCCAGTGCCGATAAAGAGCGAGGCAACGAACCCTGCTAATTACCGACCCATTGCAATATGCTCTGCGCTATCCAAGGTAATGGAAAGCGTAATAAACTTCCACCTTGTGAACTATCTGTAGCGAAACGAATTACTTAGTGACCGGCAATATGGTTTCCGTAGGACCTGATCCACCGGTGACTTGATGGCGGTCCTCGCCGAAAAGTGGAATAATTGTATTCACCTTTCTGGGAGAGTAAGGTCGTTGCTCTTGATATTTCCAAGGCTTTTGATCGAGTGTGGCATGAAGCCCTCGTATCAAAACTAATTGCATATGGTGTCGGTAATTCTTTTTCTTGATGGATATCGAGTTTTCTCTAGGGTCGTTCAATACGACTCCTCTCAATATGGGACCTGTGGATATTGATCAGTCAGCTGTTCTTGACGTTCTGGGCATATCAATTTAATGTGACCTCCGTTGGAATGATCACATATTTGATGCATCGAAAGAAGCGGCCAAGTGCCTCCGTTTTCTGAAACGGTGTAAGACATACTCCACTCCTGCTGACTTGCGCACTGTCTACACCACCTATGTTCGGCCTAAAATGGAATGATGGAATACAATTCGCACATATGGGCAGGGGCTTCAAAATCTTTTTCGGAGTTCCTGGATCGAATCCAACAACGTGCAATATATTTAATAGGGGAGGAAAATATTTCATCCTCTATTGGTTCTCTTGAGCACCGAAAGACCGTAGGGAGTGTAAGCCTGTTTTATAGGTATTACAATGGTAAGTGTTCAAGGGAAATACATGGCCTGTGTGTTCTCTCGGTCTACTAGGGCATCGAACCAAGCCCACGCCTTCGTAGTCCACACGGTTCCCAACAGAACCACGCATTACAGAGAGAATTGGTTCTTCAGTTGCACGATACGTTTGTGGAACAATCTCTCTGCGTCTGTTTGTCCCGACATTTTTAATATTGGGAAATTTAAAACAAACATCCACCGACACTACTCCGTCTTTCCTCCTCCTTTGAACTTATAATCCTTTCTTACGATCAACACTGTGCATTGCACGAATAGGGGGCATTCCCCTGAGCGTAGGTTAATTTGTAAAAAAAAGTGATCTAACCTTCCCAACTGGTTTAATTTAAGTTCGCAATGTTTTTGCTGTAAAATTTTTGAAAAATGTTTTTAACTTTATCTTACTGAAATTTATTATGAATATTTTCAATGTTTGTATTTGAAATTTATTATTAAAATAGAGGGAAATACACGCAGTGATATACAATGTCATACGGGAATAATGTAGTGCGGATAGGTACAAAAACAGACAAAATTATTTGCATATGATGATCGCATTATGGGAAAACATGATAAAGAAAATATGCACTGCGTAATCATCTGGTGTGTATTTGATTTGGCAGGCTTAAAAGGGTTGACAAATCTATTACACACCCGCTTTTGAAAAATTCGCTTAGAACGAATGCTATTCAGAATTATTTACAGTAAGATAAAGTTTAAAACATTTTTTCAAAAATTTGACGGCAGAAACATTGCGAACTTAAACTTTTTAGGTAACACATTTTTTTTTGATTTTTTGCAAAAACTAATATCTGGACACAGATTTGTTTTGCTAATTATCCATAAGGCAATGTTCATATTTTATTTTGTGATATAGTTTGCATCTGTAACATGTCGAAATCGTGCGACAACATGCGATATAAAGTACCAAAAACTGCCTTTTTTGCAAATTTGACTCGAATTTACGCAAAACCTCGACGTGGTGGGCAAATTGATAAGTTTGAGTATGTGATACAGTATATGATAAGTATGGTATTCGTACAATGTATATATACAGCCTTGTCCAAAAGTTTGAGGTACCCTAACATAGTGCCCATATATCAATTGTCATTTTTTGGAAACCCCTTAATTGTACTGTTCGGGTGGTAAACGGGTTGGCAATTGGGCGGATTTACATATAACAAAATCTGTATCTGATTGTCCGAGTGGTGGATGACTTGATGATGTTGGGTGATGTTGCAATTCCTTTGTTGTGTAGGATTCCTCCTGTGGTTGTTGTTGTGATTGTGTTGATTGTTGGGTTTTTGTTTATTGTTTGTTTTATTGTCGCGGGGACCGATTGTCGCGTTGGTTATTGTGTTATATGTCGCGGTGACGAGTGTGTTTTTGTTTGTTTATTAAGTGTAAACTTTCAATGTCCGGGGACGGGTGGGTTGAGTGCGTTCGATCGGTTTTTAGTAAACGTAACGAGTGCCGATCTTGTACTTTTGAACGTCAAAAACTCAATGCAGCGAGTATCGCTGCAACGAGTGGGTCTGGCGGGCGTGTTCACAAACATTGTGTTTACGTTCTACGTAAACATGTACCATTATGCATTACTTAGGACTTAATCAGCATATTTCGTCATCTTAATGACTGTTTATAAGTAAGCCGATATTTGGAAATTACTCAATATATATACGAAATACAATAATTCTAAATATTTTATTTGAATGGAAAATACTGATATGGGTAACTATCGATGCAACAGAGTGTAAAAATACAAATTTTGCATGAATATGGGTTAAGTCAGAAGGAAATTGCAAGAATGGTCAACTGTTCCCGATTTGGTGTTCAATGTACTATAAATCGTTTTAAGGACACTGGTACGCATAATTCCAGAAAGAGATGTGGTCGGAAACGCGTTACAACATGTCGTGAAAACGGAAATTTGATTCGAAATGTGTTGAAAACTTCAAAGCTCGCTGCGGTCATGTCCGAAGACAGCATAAAAAATATTTCTTCTAGAACCGTAAGGAGACGTCTTCAGGATTCTGGGCTTAGAGGTTGCAAAGCTAGGAAAAATCCATGGCTAACAGAATGCAACAAAAAACAACGACTGGAATGGGCAAAAATACAACAAACATTTAACAGCAGAAGATTGGTCAAACGTGCTGTGGTCGGACGAATCCAACTTCGACGTACAATTAATTACATTATGTTTTCTTCGTAAAAAGTGCTTACATGTCCCTATTAATTAGTTATCATATGTTTTAGTGAGTCCTCTTTTTTAAATTTTTATTAGATTTTTGGAACACCCGGTGATACATATGTAAGGCGCAGGGTGGGAGAAGCATATCAGCCAGTCTGCGTGGTACCTACGGTGAAACACAAAGCAGGCAGTATTATAATCTGGGGTTGTATGGCTGCTGGTGTGGGTGAAATATCTCTCTGCGAAGGTCGGGTGAACAGTGCAAACTATGTAAATGACCTTGAAGATGCACTACCATCATTATTTTCAAAAATGTATGGCGATACCAATTTAAAAGGCGTCAAATTTAAATAGGACAACGCTCATTGCCACAAATGTAGAATAACTATGCAATGGATGCAAATTAATCATATCGACCTTTTGAAATGGCCAGCACAGTCACCAGACTTAAATCCAATAGAGCAATTATGGTCTGTTTTAAAGAATAAATTTAGAAAACATAACATATCATCACAAGTTTAATGACAGCTTTACGTGAAGAGTGGGCAAACATTTCAGAAGACACATGTTTGAAATTAGTTTCAAGCATGCCAAAAAGAATTACTGCGGTCATAGTAGCAAAGGGTGGATTTACTAAATACTAGTTATACAATTAAATTACTCTTCTTTTAATTTTTAAATAAATCTAACATGGATTAAAAAAAATTAAATTTGATGAGGTGCCTCAAACTTTTGAACAAGACTGTATACCATACAATAACACAGAAATGTTAAATTGTTGTTGCATCCCTTATAAAAGTGAAATACCACAAGTGTGGTATTTGAGTAGTTGAAACTGTGAATACACTGAATATATTTAAATTCCATGTTTGTTTTTAGCAATGGTTAAACTAGGTTTAAACTGGCACTGTAAAACCGGACCTAAGCACTTAATTGTAGGGCCATTGATGTTATGGTTCATGTATTAATAATTTTTTCATATTAATTTAAAAGTTTTCTAATTAATTCGATAGTATTCCAAAATGTCAGTACCATTCATTTAAATATTACGATATTATTATTTTTAATAATAAACATGTGATAAATTACATAAACACAAATAAAAACATGCTCGTTGTGTACGTCATCCTGCGTGTTTAATCAAAAAAGTCGCATGCATTTTTAGTGATAATCCACATTAAGTAAGAAATTAATATATTTAATGTAAATTCATTATATTTAACCTTTTAATTTATTACAGAAAATAAATAATACCACAAACTTAAATTAAGGCAATGGACTCAAAAATAAATGCAGACTCAAGTATTACAATCAATTAATGGAAACTGAAGCGAACATTTTGCTAAGAGAAGTGTCTTTTTATGTGTGTGTGTTGTAAAAGTGAATATCAATTTCGACATTTAAATAAAATAAATTATACAATAAATTAACTAAAATATATTTTGTTATAACAAAATATTAGAAAAATGTAATTCGACTATACCATAAAATTAATAATACGTATTATTAAATTTGTACAGGTTTTTCTTATTGTACTTAAAATAATACATTATAAAATTTATGATACAACCACACATTTTTTTAATAGTTTCAATATTACTGAACTAATGAGACGCACCCTATTGACAAATTTTAATGTTATAAATTATTGTTTTTCTATTGAAGTACTATTTATTTACAATGTTTTTTCTGGGTGCAGATAAACAGAGTGTAATTAGTATTAGTATATCATTTAGAATATTTTAGCTAACATTTTGAATTAACCCCAATTAAATTCGGTTTGATCTGACCAATGTTAGTACCAGTCAAATAATTCTGTATATTTTCGAATAAAAAACTGTTTTTATGAAAAAATAAACAAGCAAAACTTGACTTTAAAAAATCAGAACACTACTACAAAAGTATAAAAAATGAGTGGAGAAAGTTAAGACACATGGAAAGAACTTAAAGTCGGTTGGGCCAGCCTATGGAATACTCTACACATTCATTGGGATATTAATGAATATTATTCCCACATAAGAATTTCGCTCGTCGGGATGACCCTGAGCGACACACGTTGCTCAGTGAGAATTGGGAACAAACTCTCCGATACGTTAAATACCGAACGATATAAATACCGTAAGTGAAGCATTCTCCAGTTTAGAGAGGGGTCTTACGGTGACCGAGAACACGAAGAAGTTCCTGGTGTCAACAAACAAAGAGTCCCGGCGTCTTGTACAACACGTCACTATTGACAATCACAACTTCGAAGTTGTAAACGATTTCGTCTACCTAGGTACCAGCATCAACGAGGAAAACAATGTTAGCATGGAGATTAGCCGAAGAATAACTCTTGCCAACAGGTGTTACTTTGGGATCAGTAGGCAATTGAGCAGAGCCCTCTCTTGACGGACAAAAATTACGCTGTATGGGCCATTCCACACCAAATCGACCAGATGAGTTCCAACCTCATCTTCTTCGATTTCAATGAAATTTGGAAAACTGATAACGGGTATCGAGATATGCATTGATCAATTTTTTGTTATATTTTTCACCCACTACTTCCAGAGATACAGTCGTTCAAATTTACAAAAAATGGCCCAATTATCACTTTTATATGGTTGTTCTTATTTCAATTATTTTTTAAAATATGATGCCATCAATATACCATCTTGAAATTTTGCATGAACATTCATAATAAATTGACGAATACTTAGAATGTTTTTTCAGAATTTTAAAAAGGGTCCTTTTTAAGGACATACATTTTGAAGTGCAAGTATAATGGCCACGGGCGACATGTTCACGTTTATATTTAAATATATACAACCAAACAAAAGTGATTTTTGGCTCATTTTTTGTAACTTTGAGCCACTGTATCTCTGGAAGTACATATCTGGATACCCTTTATCAGTTGCCCAAATTTTATTGAAAACGAAAAGGTAAAATCTCAAATTTGACTTTTTTGGTCGATTTGGTGTGGAATAGCCCATATAATTCGCTCATCATGCCAATCCTCCTCTATGGCGCTGAGGCATGGACGCTTGCCAACACCGATGAGCGAGCTTTAGGAGCGTTCGAGAGAAAGATTCTTCGGAAGATCTATAGCCCGATATGTGTTGAAAACGAGTACAGAATCAGATGGAACGACGAGCTTTATGAGCTCTACGCCGACATTGACATAGTCAGGCGCATTAAGATCCAGCGCCTACGCTGGATTGGACATGTCGAGCGTATGGATGAAAGCGCTCCAGCAAAAAAGGTGTTCAATTCTGTACCCAGTGGTGGTCAACGTAGGAGAGGGCTTCCGAACCTGGAGCGACCAAGTGCGAGACAACCTGACAACACTTCGAGTGCAAAACTGTCACCAGCGCGCGCAATGCAGAAGCAACTCAGAACCATTTTTGGCTGAGATATATTGAAAGAAAATTTCATCCCATTCTGATCACTAGTTGTCAAGTTCGACCGACAAACGGACTTGGCTAAACGGGTAGTAATGTTGATCAAGAATATATATACTTTTCCACGTCTTCAAAGGGCTTTATAATATATGCATAAACTTACAGCCTTATGCTGTATGTCACCGATCGACGAAAATCGTCCAGAATTAGTCTGACTTTCCTGTGATAAAGTTTTTTGTATGCTATATAGCAGAGCGTCTGGCAATGGCGTCTAACAATGGCTGCATTCAGCGATCTCAACAGTTGTGAAATCGTTCAGTGATTTGGGACTGAATGGTATGCTTCCCACAACATGTTAAGTGAGCGGTAACCCTTTTTTCCATCAAAAATTGTTACACCCAGAAAAATAACATCGTAAATCAATAGTATTTCAATAAAAAAACAATAATGCATACTTTTAAAATTGGTCAATATGATGCGTCCCATTAGTTAAGTAATATTGAAACTGTTAATACAATAGGGGATTGTACCATACATTTCATAATTTAATCTTTTAATTACAATAAGCAAGACCTATAAATATTTAATGATTTAATGATCATGATGATTACATTTTCCTAATAATTTATTATAAAAAAAAGGATTTTATTTATTTTATAGTTTATTTTACTTAAATGTCGAAATTGATATTCACTTTTAAAAATCATACACATAAAAAGACACCCGTTGCAAAAGGTTATAACACATTTAATGTTCACTTTCAGTTTCCAATAATTGATTGTAATACTTGAGTCTGCATTTATTTTTGAGGCCATTGCCTTAATTAAAGTTTGTGGTATTATTTATTTTCTGTAATAAATAAAATGTGGATTATCACAAAAAATGCATGCGACTTTTTTGAGCAAACACACAGAATGACGTACAAAAGGAGCATGTTTTTATTCGTCTTTATGTACTTTATGACACGTTTATTATTAAAAATAATAATATTGAAATATTTAAATTAATGGTACTGAAATTTTGGAATATTATCGAATTAATTAAAAAATTTTTAAATTAATATGAATAAATTATTAATACATGAAATATACACGCATAGCCTGAAACACTTTCTACCCAAAAGTCGTGGGAGAACTTAAATGTTTTAAGACTATTTTTCGGACATCCCCCCCGAGTATTTTAAGACTAAAATATAAAAATCGTAGCAGGTTTTTTAAAATATCGCGGTTTCAATTTTTTTGTGCGGTTTTATAAAATATTTTTTTGAAAATAAATTTTTTCTTTTTGCTCAAACTATTAACTTTAGCCACTAAAATAACCCATAAAAATTTCACATAATTTGTCCACCGTTATGGGTCATAATTAGTGGTAACAAGTGCGAAAATATAGGTTTTTTCAAAAATAGTCCTTTTTTGAGCATTATATCCTTAAATACTATTTAATAGTCTATACACGGATTAACGTGCATAAATGTATGTACCAAACAAACTATACCCCAATTCGCTATCTTTAATAGTTGAGAAGAATTTCCAAATCAAATCAAATTTTCTTGAAAATTTGGTCAAAAAAACGTTCTACTTTTAGTAAACCATAAATAATTAAATTTTAACTAATCAATTTGCAAATTTGAGCAACATTTCCTAAAAGTGGTGGTAACAAGTGCGAAAATATAGGTTTTTTCAAAAATAGTCCTTTTTTGAGCATTATATTCTTAAATACTATTAAATAGTCTATACACGGACTAACGTGCATAAATGTATGTACCAAACAAACTATACCCCAATTCGCTATCTTTAATAGTTGAGAAGATATTCCAAATCAAATCAAATTTTCTTGAAAATTTGGTCAAAAAAACGTTCTACTTTTAGTAAACCATAAATAATTAAAATTTAATAAAATTTAATCAATTTGCAAATTTGAGCAACATTTCCTAAAAGTAGACTTTATTAGCTACAAGCTGGATTAATCATTTTACTTACTGTTGTGAATATTTCAAAAGATTTTTTAATAAAAGACGGAAAATATACACTCAGAAGAAAATGTACCATTAAGTACTTTATGGTACGACCATTGATCTTATGGTTCATGTATTAATAGTTTTTTTTCTTTTTAAATCAAAAGTTTTCTAATTAATTCAATAGTATTTGAAAAATTCAGTACCATAAATTTAAATATTTCAATATTATTACTTTAAATAGAATAAATACTGTTGTTTTAATGGTTTCCTCCTATAATAATAAACGTGCTGTAAAAAAACACAAAAACGAATATAAACATGTTCGTTTTGTACGTCATTCTGCGTGTTTACTCAAAATGGTCGCATGTATTTTTTTGTAATATTCCACAATATTAAACGCGACATTGGTAAGGACTCAATAAATTATATTATAAATAAATTATATTTACATATTTATTTATATTTATATTTTTATTTATTACAGAAAATAAATAATACATCAAACTTCTATTATGACAACGAACTCAAAAATAACTGCAGCCTCAAGTACTACAATCAATTATTGGAAACCAAAGCAAACATTAAATGTGTTATAACCTATATAAAATGTGCAGCAAGAAATGTTTTTTTATGTGTGTGTTGTAAAAGTGAATATCAATTTCGACATTTTAATAAAATAATATATACAATAAATTAACTAAATACATTTTTGTTTTAATAAATTATTAGGAAAATGTAATTCGACTATACCATAAAATTAATAATACGTATCAATTAATTTGTATAGGTTTTTCTTATTGTAATTAAAATATCACATTATAAAATTTATGGTACAACCAGACATTGTATTAACAGTTTCAATATTACTGAAGTAATGCGACGTATCCCATTGACCAATTTTAATTGTATAAATTATTGTTTTTCTATTGAAATACTATTAATTTACCATGATTTTTTTCTGGGTGTAGTGTATATTTTTAATTTTTTTATTTCAAAATATGTAATAATTACAAGGTAAAATCACAATATCTTTGGAAGAGTCCACTACAAGAGCTCGTTTTTATTCAATAATGTAGCTAATATAGTCCACTTTTAGGAAATGTGACTCAAATTTTCAAATTGATTAGTTAAAATTCAATTAATTATGGTTTACTAAAAGTTGAACGTTTTTTGCCCAAACTTTCAAGAAAATTTGACTTTGATTTGGAATATCTTCTCAACTATTAAAAATAGAGGATTGGGGTTTAGTTTGTTTAGTACATACATTTATGAACGTTAATCCGTGTGTAGACTATTTAATGGTATTTAAGGATATAATGCTCAAAAAAGGACTATTTATGAAAATAAACTATATTTTCGCACTTGTTACCACTAATTATGACCCATAATGGTAGACAAATTATGTGAAATTTGTGTGGGTTATTTTAGTGGCTAAAGTTAATAGTTTGACCAAAAAAAAAAAAAAAGTTATTTTCAAAAAAATATTTTCAAAAAACCACACAAAAAATTGAAACCGCGATATTTTAAAAAACCTGCCAACGATTTTTTTTTATTTTAGTCTTAAAATACTCGGGGGAGATGTCCGAAACATATACTTAAAACATTTAAGTTCTTCCACGACTCTTGGGTTGAAAGTGTTTCAGGCTAGGCGTGATAATATCAATGGTCGTATAATCAAGTACTTAATGATACATTTTCTTCTGAGTGTATTATTCATGTCAAACGAAATTAAAATACCAACATGTTGACATATTTTAAAATCTTTAAATAATAGTAATAGTTTGGCGCTACAGTCCTGTACAGAACTTCTGCCGAGCTCTCTCACAATTTTGAGCTGTGCGTGTTACATTTATACTCAAAGTGGTGGGACCTACAGTTTATTGCCGAATCCGAACGGCGGGTGAGAGCTTTTCATAGACAATGTTTTACTCTCGTAGGTTTGCCATTTACTGACGAGAGGTAGCGCGGTATAGAAAAATTTTTCAATGAAAAGATGTTAGCCCCAGTCCAGGCTTGAACCGGCGACCTTTCGACTCGCAGTCCAGCGCACTAACCACTGAGCTACCGCGGCTACAAATCTTTACCATGTTGAAAAACAACAAATTTGGGACAAAATGCCATAGTGAAAACCAAACATTCAAATGAATGAAAATCTCTTTATGAATAGAATTCATTAAAACCGAGGTGTATTGAACAAGGTGAGGAAAGTATAAAAACTGCTCTCTTTGTTTATTTTTAATATTTTTATTTTTTTGTCATTTGTTTTTCGTGTCTCCTCGTTTACTCTTCATTAATATTGAAATAAAATAAAATTGCCAAAACTATTTCGGATCACATGTTCTATCTATGGACAGTCGTGGAAAAACAAATAAACAATAAAATTTTTCACGTTCCCAGAGATCCCCATAAGCGAAAATTATGGCGCGATTTATCACTTCAACACTTTAAAAATAATGGTTATATTGTATCCTTTGGATGGAAACGTATGCGTTTGTACACGTCCGCTGGCTAAAGCTCGGTACTAGTCGCGGGTGCCTAAAATATCGATACATTACAGACAAACGATCGTAACTAACAAAAAGCAAATTTCACAGGAGGCGAAAAAAAGTCTCAAAATCGAGTAGTTCATTATTTTGTCCATTTTTTTCAAAAAGTATCCTTTAAATGACTGACAATAATAATAGTGTGGCCCAATTACCAAAATATCCATTACATTGCCGAAGTATTTGAAGAAAAATGTAGTTACGATATTTTGCCCAAATAATTTCGAAAAATTTGTCAATTGTTACGATCTTATACACAAACGGTTTGGTATTTTGAATTTCGGTAAACGACAACAGGGAAATAACACGTATAATAAAATTTTGGCACATGTTTAATGAAAATTAAGACTAGTCAGTGTTCAATATTTTACTTTGATGAAAAAAGCATTGGAAGTACATAATAAAATTAAATTTTATATTTATACTCTACACTAGGAGTGAAAGAGTATATTCAGTTTGGTACGCCGTTTATAACACCCAGAAGGAAGCATCCCTGGTATGGAAATATATATATATATATATATATATATATATATATATATATATATATATATATATATATATATATATATATATATATATATATATATATATATATATTCTTGATCAGCATGACCGATTAACCGATGTCCATCTGTCTGTTGAAATCATGATTACAGAAAAAGTAGAAGAGCTAGATCAATAAAACTTTAGATTTAGATTACTTATATATCTAAGCTTTTTGAACAAGAAAATTGTAATGATCGATTTATTGTGACCTGAGAACCGACTTCTTATGTTCTAATATCTCATATAAAACATATACAAAATAATTTTCTTTTGTACGGTCTTAAGTGAACTTTCTATATTGACTTTATGCTCAAATATTTCAAAATAATGTTGTCTCGCGAATCGACTTGTGGTTACCCAAAATGAAAGGTAATCAAATGAAATGTAATTCTTCAGTGATTGCAAGTTTTGAGTTATTTTTATAATTCGTATACCCTCGTGACCTATCATCATCATTTGGTCCTTGATCTCCTCGAGAAGCATAGGTCCTCAACAAAACATTTCCACCTCGTACGATTTTTAGCCATTGCTTTTATTTCATGCCAAGATTTGCCCGAGTCCTCTACTTCCAGCTCTAGGCTTTGCTTCCACGTTATTTTTGGCCGACCTCTTCTCCTGCTACCCTGTGGGTTCTACTCGAGGGCTTGCCTACAGATTTCGTCCGACGATTTACGGAGCGTATGCCCGATCCATTTCCATTTGCGGAGTTTGATGTCATTAGCAATTGGGATGAGTTTACATTGCTCATAGAGCTCGTATTTCGATATTATATTGGGCCACCAAATTCTTAGAATGCGTCGAAGGCATCTGTTTGTAAAACTCTGCAGAGTAGTTGTCAAGTATGTAGTGACCAGCCAGGTCTCGCAGCCGTAGAGAAGGACTGCCATTATATCGTGACCTATGCACCACTTTTAATATTACCCTCGCACATTATCACAATTTCACAATTTCCCTACTTCAAAATTTCCCATGTCATCTAACATTCCCAACTGGTTTTACTTTAAATGTTGACATATTCTCTACAAACACTCATATTAATAGTTTTTCTACCATTACCACAGAGTTAAACATACTTGAAGTAGTCACTAAAGAAATATTAAAATTGTGTGGCCATTCCGACGTGAAATAGTCCGTAAGTTGAGTATATAGTTCACTAACCCTTATAACAACGCACAGAATTGGATTAAAAATAATTAAAAATTGTATCGTAACCAACCTTTTTCAAAAATGTAGTTACGATAGTATGTGTTATTTGGCTTTATTTCAAATTTGGATCGTAAAATATAAAAATATGACTTTGCATGGACATGCTATTCATAGAGAGGTTTCCAAAAATGCAATAAAACAAAAATTTCCAAAATGATGGTTACGATGTTCTGCCTGGAAGGTATCGATATAGTAATGATAAATTTGCCGCTGCATCTCAATAATTTCTACACCTTAAAAAAGGAATGTTTATAAAATACTTGTGGGAAACTATCGGTTACTTCTGGTAAATACATATTGGCTGCCATACATACTTATTGTTAGTCGTAAATAATAATAGCTTATTGCAAACAATTACACAATTCTAGTGTTTGAACAAAACAATATCTAATTTCGTAAAAACATTCAAAATGTATTCCAAGAACACTTTAAAAAAAGTAACTTCAATTATTACTCCCAAAAACTCATTTGTAGTGAAAGTGTTTAAGATAAGTAATAAATACATGAGATTTATTTGGGGCAAACACTAAGTGTTGCAATCTCTATAAAAGTGTTAGCCTAAATACTAATAGCTTCACGGAAAAAATGCATTGAAAGTGTTTGCCCTAAAAATCGTACAGCTTGTTACAAAAGATGCATCACTTGAACAATTGAACTTATCCGCATCATGCAACACTTCACGAATAAACGCGGACAAGCTTTTTGTGTCGAATAATAAGCAACATTTTCTTATTGTGCGACATATGAAGCTTATTACTATCATCTATAGCCGCTGCCACCAATTCATCATCATCGGTCTTCACATCATCCAAAACAGATGACTGCAGAAACACTGCCGCCGCAATTCTGTGCATTGTGTACTAGGTTTTTTTCTCCAAATCATCTGACGAAAACCGAGTTTATACGTCTTTTTAAGACGCGTCCAATGTATGAGACACCTGTCCCTGGCATAATGCGTCGATGTGTTGTAATATTTCCTTAGTGTCCATCAATAACAGTCGAAATAAAAGGGTTATTTTCGGCAGTCGCTCTTTGATGCGACTTATATACCCTGGAATTCTTCATTATTCGACATGCTGCGTAAATGAGAGTCTGCCGCTACAAAAAAATAAATTTGATTTCACTGAATTTGGCCAACACTATAAGTATTTGCCGAAAACACTTCAATTTTTTTTTGGCAAACATTACAAAATTTTTAAATATTTGTTGGAAACACTTTTCGTATTTGTGGGTAACACGTTTCTTGAAAATGTAATTTCCAAAACTTTCTATATACAATTTTATTTCCAATACATTCTATTTGGAGAAAAGTACATTTTCAAAAAATGCTGTACAATGAAAACGTATATCATACATGTCACCAATATCGCCCATAATTTATGCGACATAAGATTTTGTGAAACTTATATTGGAAATACTCTGTTAATGAACAAGCATTCTAATTAAAAAAAAACATTAAGCAAAAGCAGATTAGATGGTTTTTAATTCCAAAAAGTGCTATCTTTAAAATGTTATTTTCAAAAAAAGCTATGTGAGATTTCAGTTCCAAAACATGCTATTTCAATTTTGAAAGTAGTTCAAAAAAGATTAATTTAAAAACTTGTATATACTATGGATATGACAAAGATTAAAAGTGTAAAAGACACTTTGGTTCAAATTTGACCTTATCATGGTGTAACAATATTTCGCCTTTTACTCAAAACAGAGTTCGTTTCATATATCACGTTTTGCAAATGAGCTCCTCAAATGATCTTCTTGTGAATATTCTGCAATATGTAGTCAACGAATTCATTTATACCTGCACGAGGAACTACTCTTCGTAATACGTTCGTCGTGTCCACATAATTTAAAATAATTAAAATAAAAGCAAAAAAAAAAAGAATAACAACGCAGTTTCTGCAATATGTAGAGATCAAATTTCCAATACATAGTGTTTGCTATGGATTGCAGATTACACTGTTCTACAAATTGAGGGTTGTTGGGTTCTACGGAACTGAAATTATTTCATTAAAAGCAAAAAAAAATGAATAACAACGCAGTTTCTGCAATATGTAGAGATCAAATTTCCAATACATAGTGTTTGCTATGGATTGCAGATTACACTGTTCTACAAATTGAGGGTTGTTGGGTTCTACGGAACTGAAATTATTTCTGATAGATTTCGGTCTCCTGAATCTTGCTGCATACTCAGAATTTGCAAAGCAACGAGATTTTGCAAAAATATACAATGTCATACAGAAATAATGAAGTGAGGCTAGGACAAAAACAGACAAAATTAATTGTATGTGATGACCGCATTATGGGAAAACATGATAGGGAAATTATGCACTGCGTAATCATCTGGTGTGTATTTGATTAGGCAGGATTAAAAAAATGTATTATACACCCGCCTTCAACGAATGCTTCTGAGCGACTGAACTGAAATTTTTGAAAATTCGACAAACAAAAAATAAAGAAAGGCACGCTACAGCTAATCACTATTAAATTTAAAGTGAATGTATTGTTTCGGAAATATTTACTGCATATTTTAATAAATAAAAATTTATTTCGTGGCGTATTATTATGTTTAGCATGCACTACACCTCTTCCAACTGTAATTAAAAAATACTCAGAAAAAATGTCAGTAAGATAAAGTTTAAAACATTTGAGAGCAAAAACATTGCGAACTTAAATTTTAAAAAATAATTAAGAGGGCTTAGAGAATTGTGATAAATTACTCTCTCGATACACTTTTTAAGAAACACACATTTTTTTTGATGTTTTGTTAAAATTAATATCTGGACACAGTTTTTTTGCCAATTATCCGTTGGGCAAGGTTCATATTTTATTTTGTGATAAAGCTTGTCGATAACGAGCGATAAATAACGATATACCAAAAAGGGAATTTTTTGCGACTTTGATTCGAATTTTAGCAAAATCTTGACGTGGTGGGCAAATTCTGTGTACACAGCAAGTATCCGGCCTCAGCAAGTTGAGTACACAGCAAGTATCCGGCCTCAGTAAGTTGCCGGCCTCAGTAAGTTGCCGGCCTCAGCAGTCCAGAGGTAGCGCGCTGGACTTGCATTCTGAAGGTCTCGGGTTCGAATCCCGGCTTGGGCATGGGCGCTCGTGGTGATATTAACCACAAAATCGTAGGGAATAGATTTCACAGTACAATGGATATAGTCTGTCTGAGTGCTGTGGATCTTAGTAGATATTCCAAAAAAAAAAAAAAAAAAAAAAAAAAAAAAAAAGTATCAGTAGACCGAAATCTATGATAAGTTTCATCGTTGTAAAACAGTATTATCATAAGGCAATGCGTCTGAGTTCTTCAACATTGCGAAGCCAGCGCAATCCTTGTAGGTGTCATCTCACTGGTCAGCAGAATTGACAAGTTGTCAAATGGTGACGCTTCCACTTTGGTGGAAGTCCTTATAGAAAATTTCATATTTGCAATGAAGACGGATAACGACCGATTCCCACGATGAGAACTCACTCAAACGTTTTAAGGACCACGATTTATGAATATGCTCCTGGAATGACTGGACCCTTTATAGGGAAGCTGCCTTTAACCAGATGGTAGATATTCTCGATAAATACAAGGCTGACATCACCGCTATCTAGAAAATTCGATGGATGGATAGGGTTGCTCCAAACAAGCACACTGCGATTTCTACTACAGCTGAAGAACGAATTTGGATTTGTTGACGAAAAGAGACTCTATGCCTCTTGTCTTATCTTTATGTTCACGCCTTTGGACGAAAGGCTGAGAACAATTACTTACTTATTTATTTGGCCATTACATCCATGTTGGGTCTCGGCCGCAGCAACTATATCTCGACAGTCGCTTTTGCATTGCGCGCGCTGGGGCCAGTTTTGCACCCCAAGTGTTGCCAAGTTGTCTCGCACTTGGTCGCTCCACTGGAGATTCGGACGCCCGCTCCTACGTTGACCACCACTGGGTACAGAATTGAGTACCTTTTTTGCTGGAGTATTTTCATCTATACGCTCGACATGTCCAAGCCAGCGTAAGCGCTGGATCTTAATGCGCCTGACTATGTCAATGTCGGCGTAGAACTCAAACAGCTCGTCGTTCCATCTGATTCTGTACTCGTTTTCAACGCATATCGGGCCATCGAACGCTCCTAAAGTTCGCTCATCGGTGTTGGCAAGCGTCCATGCCTCAGCGCCATAGAGGAGGATTGTCATGATGAGCGACTTATAGAGCGTAATTTTTGTCCGTCGAGAGAGGGCTCTGCTCCTCAATTGCCTACTGAGCCCAAAGTAACACCTGTTGGCAAGAGTTATTCTTCGGCTAATCATGCTGACATTGTTTTCCTTGTTGATGTTGGTACCTATGTAGACGAAGTCCTTCACAACTTCGAAGTTGTGGTTGTCAATAGTGACGTATTGTCCAAGACGCCGGGACTCTTTGTTTGTTGGCACTAGGTACTTCGTCTTGTCCTCGTTCACCGTAAGACCCATTCGTCGCGATTCCCACTCTAAACTGGAGAATGCTGCACTGACTGCTCGTACGCTCTGCCCAATGATGTCGATATCATCAGCGTACCCGAGCAGCATGGAACTCTTGTTGAAGATATTGCAATTGTGATGGAGTTGTGCAGCTCTTACAATCTTCTCCATTATTAGGTTGAAGAAGTCACACGATAGGGAATCGCCTTGTCTGAAACCTCGTTCGGAATTAAACGTATCGGTGAGGTTGTTCCCAATTCTCACTGAGCAACGTGTGTCGCTCAGGGTCATCCTGCATAAGTTTCGCAGGTATACCGAACTCAGACATGGTGGCGTATAGGAGACTCCTTATCGGACTGTCGAAGGCAGCTTTTTAGTCGACGAAAAGGTGGTGGGTGTCGATCTGCCTCCCTTTGGTCTTTTCCAGGATTTGGCGCAATATGAAAATAGGTTATATGGTGGACTTGCCAGGTCTGACCGCACTGATAAGTTCCAATCAGTCTGTTGACGATGGGCTTCAGTCTTTCAGATAATACGCTCGTTAGAACTTTATACGCGTTAATGAGGAGACTTATCCCACAGTAGTTGGCGCGTATCGTGGGATCACCCTTCTTAAGTATTGGGCAGAGTATACTGAGATTCCATTCGCTAGGCATGCTCTCTTCTGACCATATTCTGCGGATGAACTGGTGCATTCTCGTTATGAGCTCATTGCCTCCGGTCTTAAACAACTCAGCAGGCAGACCATCTAATCCTGGGGCTTTGTTGTTTTTCAGCTTGTTGATGGCTGTGCAGACCTCATTACGGTCAGGCGGCGGTATGTCAACGCCGACGTCAGCAACTGGGGTTGTCCCGTCATTGTCTTGACAGGAAAAGGGTCCGGTCTTTAAACCTCCGGTCAGGCGTCTTATTTTCTGAAAGAATTTTCGAGACTCGTTCCTGTCGCCATGCATCTCAATATCTTCTCTATTTCTCTTTTCTTGCGCCTGAAAAGATGTTTCTCTTCCCTCTTCTTCTCTCTGTATCGCTCCTTCGCGTCTCGCGTAACTACCGACTGCAGGGTAGCGCTATATGCAGCGTCTTTCTCTGCAGTGGCTGCGCGACACTCTTCGTCATACCTCCGTAGTTCCGTAGTGGGCGTTGGAATCCAATCACCTCTTCGGCAGCCGTACGCATTGAGCGGGAGACGTGTGTCCTCTGCGCGCATATATCTTCGAGAGGGGGAGTGTCTTGGGCAAGCAGGTGTGAGAGTTGAGTGGCAAAGGCTTGTTCGGTCTGTTGTGTGTGCAGCTTACTGACGTCTAGCTTTCTTTGCGAGGGTTTCCGTGCGTTTTTCGCAGCGCATAAGCGTGTGCGAACCTTGAATGCTACAAGGAAGTGATCCGAGTCGATCACACTAGAAGCGTGCCTTCCGTCAATCACAACATGATCAATTTGGTTGCGCGTGTTCTGATCGGGTAACCGCCACGTGGCCTAGTGAATATTGAGATGCTTGAATCTAGTACTACTAATTAGCATTTTTCGTGCTGCGGCGAAGTCGATCACACATCAACCTAATTTGGGCGGGTGCGTTTCTACGAGACAACAGGTACGAGCACCACCTCCGCAACGATATCAAAATTGTGCTAGGCGATTTTAATGCCAAGGTGAGCAGAGAAAGCATCTATTGTCCCACAATCGAACAATTTAGCCTCCACGCGAACACTTCCAATAATGGAACGGGGCTAATCGATTTCATAGCCACATGCCATAATATAACCGAGGTGCCAATATGGACTCGGAAGGTACGCACACGCTTTAATAAATCACAGAGAAAGGTAGACGTTGCAAAGCTGTAATCATAGCAGACAATGCAAGTCTTTCCAATCAACTCTCACACCTGCTTTGACAAAGCACTCTTCTCTATGATATAAGAGCACTGTGGAACCATATCTTCTGCTCTATGCATATGAGAAAGACGCTGCAAACAGATCCATCCTGCAGTCAGTAGCTTAACTGTGATGGAGCGATACAAAGAGAGGAGGGGAAGAGATACGTTCCTTCAGAAGCAAAAAAATAGGCAGAAAGGTGAGTGTGAAGGGTTTAAGATACATGTGAACAGGAATGATGATCGAAAGTTTTTCGAGACGGCGAAAGACAAAACTGTACCTATAAGAGTTGGAAAACTCTTCAAAATTAATCAAAAAGGAAACAGTGATAGGCCAGAGTCAAGACGCAATCAATCAATGGACTATGCCACAGCGCAAATAAACAAACAATCTACTCACAGGTTTATAAATGAGTGGACGAAGGATTTGGTTGCCAAAAAAAAGAGTCAAGTCCAAAAGCTAATTGATAAATATCGGTGTATATTTGCTGAAAAGGACCAAAAGGATAGCAGAACTGCCATTGTAAAACATCGAATAGACACTGGTGATTCTAACCCAATTCGTTAAACACCAAGAAGGGTACCACTTGCGAAAAAAACGAAGTATCACATTTGGTTGAAGAAATGCACACAATGGCGTGGTGGAACCATCTGAGAGTCTATGGAGTTCACCAGTAGTATTGGTGAAAAAGAAGGATGGTAGTACTCGGTCTGCGTTGATTACCGAAAACTTAATGATGTTACCAAGAAAGATAGTTATCCGCTGCCCAGAATCGATGACACCTTGGATACTCTATTTAATGCTAAGTGGTTTTCCACGTTGGGCTTGCAAAGTGGTTACTGGAAAGTAGAAATCGATAATAATGATCGAGAGAAGACTGCATTCAGTACTGGCGATGGACTATGGCAATTTCTTTTAATGCCGTTTGGGCTATGTAATGCCCCAGCAACATTCGAGCGGTTAATGGAGCATGTATAGAGAGGTCTACACTGGAAAACTTGTCTGGTATACCTTCACGACATCATTGTCATGGACAAGGACTTTGACGAACATCTAAGAAATTTAGAGGAAGTATTCCGTCGATTGGAAAGTGCGGCTACAACTTAGCCCAAAGAAATGCTCACTTTTCAAGAAAGAAGTCAAGTATCTGGGTCATCGAGTTACCACAGAAGGAATGTATATCGATGAAGATAAAAAAGTTTCAGTAAAGCAGTGGCCTAGACCGCAAAATCTAAATGACCTACGAAGTTTCTTGGGACTATGTACATACTACAGACGATTTTTTCGAGGTTTTGCCAATGTTGCTAGCAGTCTTCATGAGTTGACAAGAAAGAACCGCGCACTTCGATGATCAAGAAAGGGCGTTTTTGAAATTAAAAGATCTACTGTGCTCGTTACCAATTCTTGCGTATCTAATTCCAGGGGAGAAATTTATACTTGATACGGATGCAAGTGGATACGGAATAGGCGGAGTTCTCTGTGAAGAGATCAATGGACAAGAAAAAGTGATCGCATACTACAGTAAAACCTTGTCCAAGCCAGAGCGAAATTACTGTGTCACCAGGAGGGAGCTTCTTGCTGTAATCGAAAGTGTAAACAATTTGCACAAATATCTTTACGGACAACGGTTTCACTTGAGAACCGATCACGCCGCACTGAGATGGTTACTTCAGTTCAAACACCCATAAGGCCAAATAGCGCATTGGATAGAGCGATTACAGAGCAACGATTTCACCATTGAACATCGTAAAGTAGGTCATCATGGAAATTCAGATGCTCTGTGCTGACGACCGTGTAAACTAGAACGCAGACATTGTTCCAGAGCGGAAGGAAAAAAAAACATAATTCACATTCGTTTGCTAAATGTTTTGCCCGATGAAAAATGGATTCCGGAACAAATTTAAATTGATCAAAAGAGTGATCCCGATCTTACAAAAAACATGATGTTCAAGGAACAGCAAAGAAAGCCATCATGGGAAGAGATAGCTTCCAACAGCCCAATAACTAAGGCGTACTGGGCACAGTGGCAGAGCTTAAAACTGCAAGATATTTGCTTATATCGTGTATGGGAAAGTGAAGATGGCACATCCGCTCGAAGTTTGATTATTGTTCCCAAGTCAAAAATAAAAGATATATTAGCGGCATACCATGGTGGATCTAGTGGAGGTAATTTGTGCATAAATAAAACGGCAGATAAAGTAAAGAAACGTTTTTATTGAGTTGGATGCCAAGAGTCTTTCGTCGATTGGATTCGCAGTTGTCCGCAATGTGTACCAGCAAAAGGACCAACAGTCAGAAGTAGCGGTAGGACGCATCAGTATAACGTGGTAGCACTATTCGAGCATATTGCCATGGATGTCGCCGGGCCGTTTCCAATCAGTCATGCCGGTAAAAAGTATGTCCTTGTCGTCATTGACTACTTTAGCAGGTGGCCAGAAGTGTATCCCACGCCGAATCAAGATGCCACAACCGTTGCGGATGCATTAGTTAACAACTGGGTAAACCGTTTTGGAGTACCGTTGGAATTGCATTCAGATCAAGGAAACAAAATTTGAGTCTGCTGTATTTAAAGAAGTATGCAACGTTCTCAACATACATAACCACGAACAACGCCATTGCACCCGCAATCTGATGGCGTGGTGGAGAGATTCAATCGGACTTTGGAAGAGTATCTCAGAAAAGTGGTTGATCAAAATCAAAAAGATTGGGATACACGGAAACCACTATTCATCATGGCTTATCGAACGGCAATTCATGATACCACCTCACCATCTAAAATTGTCTTTGGAACAGACTTAAGATTACCTGCGAATTTCCAGAAAATCTGAAGACTTGAACGAAGTGCATCAGTTTGTAAGGCTGCGTACACAATTTTCGAGTGATAAGATGAAAGCCAGATATGACTTGCGCTCAAATTCAGAGGAATTTTCGGAAGGAGAACTTGATTTGCTCTATAACCCACAAAGGAAGAAAGGTTTATCCCCCAAGCTACAAACACACTGAGAAGGACCATATAAGATAATTAAAAGAATTAAAGATGTCGTATATCGGATTCAGAATACTGCATGCGTTAGAAGAAAAATGAAAGTAGTACATTTAGAAAGGTTGGCGTCGTATAGAGAGAGAGAACGAACAGATTTTAGGTAGAGGGCAGTGTTACGAAAATATGTAAATTGTCCCATAGTGCAAGCAAACAATAATAACAACAATAATAAATGAGACGCAAGACAATTCAGCGCACTAAGCAATGTGTTAGAAAGAGACGGAAGATCATTCAGCGCACAAAGCAATGTGCGAGAAAGACAGGGAAGATCAACACATTAAAACACATGTGTGCGAATGAGATGACAATAGCATGCGTCATTCACGAAACGAGTAGAAATTTCTCGAAACAGTTCGAAGCTTGTCGAAACGTGTCGAACTGATGCCTGCAGTATATAAGACCGCCAAATCGGAGGCACAGCACTTCAGTTGAGATTTGATAGTGAACTAGTGCATCTCGTGAGCGAACATTGTAAAGATAAATTGTAGTGATGCAGTTTTTATAAGTTGTTATTTAAGAAAATAAAGTTAATTAATAGTAGTTAAGTGAGTGTTGTAGAGTGAGTGTAGAGTGTTTTTATTTTGTACACAATCCAGAGATACGAACTTTTAGATAAGTTTTCCGTAGACTGAATATTCGTAACAATATAGAAAGTGACTATATAACACCATATATTGACTTTGGGAAACAAATAGTCACCGAAATACCAATTAGAAGACAATGGGAAGAAAACACGGTAATCCAAAATAATACAATCAACGTTTACACCGAAGGCTCAAAAATGGACAAAAGCACTGGATGAGGAATTTTCTGCGAAACCCTAAACATAAATAGATCTATAAAACTTAGGAAATAATCCTCGATAATTCAAGCAGAAGTATATGCGTCGGATAGAAAAATGTTTTCTATGATGTTGACTTTTCGGATCGTAGTCGAACGCCCCTGCTACTTTTTGCTCGTAGTCCAACGCACTAACTAGACGAGCTACCGACGCTACCATTAAAGCCTGACAGAATAGAAATATAAGATCGGACGTAGTCAACCGTTGTCGCTGAGAGCTTCAAGCTCTCAACGAACAACACAGACTAAAACAGTGCTGGGTACCGGGTCACACAGATATTCTAGAAAATAATAAAGCAGACGAACTAGCACGGTATATTCTGTAAAACCACCTACAAATAGCGTGTACTCTTGAAAGAGAGAAGACAAGGAATTGGGAAGATTCCAATACCTGTCTGACAACAAAAAAGATCTGGCAGGATCAGAGGAAAAGTAGTAGTAGGGACATATTAGATTAAAAATAGAGAGAGCTTAGATTGTTATTAGGACTTATAACAGGGCATAATACGTTAGGGGTCCATCTGAAACGAATGGGCTTTTAGATAAGTGAGACCTGTAGATGGTGTAGGGACAATGAAGCAAAAGAGGATAGCTAGCACCTTATTTGCCAATACCCAGCATTAGCACAAAGAAGGAACAAATATCTAGGGTCTTTATTTTTTCAGGAACTAGAGGACGTGCAACTGATGAAATTCATTAAATCATCTGGATGGCAACAAAAGGAGGACAGAGGAAGACAATATAATACTAATCACATACCATACTAAAATAATATAATACTTTGAATTTAAAATAATGAAAAAATATCTTGAAATGTCAAATTTTATATATACATAATTAACATATATGAGGAAACACAATGGACCAGATATGGTCTAAGTGGTTTGGTAATTTTCTTCAACTTATGTTGGGAATTACCAACATCCTCACAACCTGAACCTACGTAGCTGCTAACAACCCTTCAGAAACATTATTTACCACAAAAAATTGCAAAAACAAAATATCAAAATTTTGCACAATTTCCATAAAATTTTTGCATTTCCATATTTTTACATGTGTCATTGATTTTGTGATGGCAATTAATAAAAAAATCAGTTCACGCAATACACTAGACTATTTCAAATAATGGATATGTGCCACGCGAAAAACTGTTTTTTGAACAAATTCACGCTCATTTTTTTTAACATTTGTAGTGATCGTAGTCTTTTCGTATTGAGGGCACATTAACGAGATATAGGTCATACGGTACACATTTACAACAGTATTTATTTAAATTTCCATTGAGGGGCGTACGTGCCCTGGCGAAAAAACACAGACATTTTGAAAATTGGGAAAAAAATGGTTTTAATTTCAATTTATGAAATAATGCTACACAAATTATTTCTAAACTAAACTAATCTTCCAAGAATAGCAAGTTTCTATTTCAATACAAGTGTGATCCTAAAGTGAAGGACTTGAAACAAAAGCTGAGAAGAAGCAAAAAAATCTAGAGTATTTCATTCCATCCATTTTTCCATTTTTCAACTTTAAATTACTATAACAAATAGAGGTACAGACTTCTGGCATACATTAGGCTGAGTGTATGGAAAAGGCGCGCATCGATGTTTTTTGTATGTAACTTTTGAACTAAAAAAGATTTTGAAAAAAGAAAAATGGTTTTGTAAACTAGACACTTCAGTGAATATATATATTTTAGTTATAAACATTTTCCATGTGTACCCTACATGTAATAGAAAAGCAAAGTTGACTGATTTATTGATATGAAAAATATATATAAAAAAATAAATTCCTAGTTTTTCAGCAAAATATCATTGAATTATATTAAGTTATATAATTCTCTTATTTTTGGTATAATCAGTTACATTTTTGTTCTTAATTAATGAATTATTGAACTAAATGTTAAATATGACTAAAATATTCAATATAAAAAGCATGGAAAAAAATGTGGGCGGATCACGCACATTATTAAAAAAATATTTTTAGGTAAATTCTAATAATACGTTTAAAATTTTGTGATTGTATCTTCAGTAATTTTTGAGTTATTAGTGCCTAAAGAGTTATATAAAAGTTTCTTGTATGGGAGGTGGGCGTGTCCGTCATTTCCGTACTCAAAATCACTTTTTGGGTAAAACATATTGGTACAAAATTTCATCGGATTCCGACTAGTATATCTCAAGTTACCGTGTAACAGATAGACAGACGGACATACAGACAGACAGACGGACATGGCTAAATGGACTCGGGTAGTTATGATGATCAAGAATATATATACTTTTCCTTAAAGGCCTTGCCTCCTATCATATCTGCACAATCGAAATATATCCTGTACATCATAGGTGTAGGGTATAATAAAAGTATACATTTCATAAAAATACTCTTTTTCGAATTGTTGGCCAAATAATAGCTGCGTTCCCGTGGTTTTTGATCCTGATCCGTAGATCATTTTCATATACAAAACAAAAACAAATAATTAGAACCAGGTTCGTTTTTGGATCAATTACTGATCTGGTTCTGTACGTATCAAAAGTAAATTTGTTTGTGGTGATGCTAGGCTATTGTGAATAGCACTTAATAAGATGAAGAATTTGTGTTGACAAAGAAAGAGCAGAAGAAAACAGTGCTGTCAAATTTACTAAAATAGAACCGATGGCGTTCCCGTGAAACAGATCTGGTTCAAGTACCACGGGAACGCAGCTAATATGGCCAAATATCTGTAGTTATCGATCATAGTGTGTATTGCATTAGCCACGATTAGCCACATAAGTTGGATCCTATTTACAAAATTTTGTTTTCGAAATATTTCATAATTTCGCCAAATGTCGAACTTAAAAATTTTAATTTTTAGTAATTTTTTAAAATCACATGATTTTAACTATAATATGTGAACATTTCAATGTAATAACTTAACAATAAGTAATTTAAATTAATTTTTAAAAAAGTATTCAAAAAATATTAAAATCAACAAAAAATAAATCAAAAAGAGCTTTCTTTCGATTGATATCCTGTTGAAAATAATACATATAAAACAATTCATTTAATGGTTTTCTATTCACTATTCAAATTGATTAAATTTTTGTTTCGGCCCAAATGTGCGCCTTTGATCCACTGTGTGGCAGTAAAATTTTGCATTCTTATAATTTTAGGTATACTTGATACAAATCCATTAGTCATTATCATTAAATTGAAAAACTACGGAAGTTATTGATAAATTAAAGTCAGTTTCAATGATTTTTTAAAAATTCTGTTTTTGCCCATATACATCTGGATATTATCGGAAATATGAACAACATAATAGTATTCGATGTAAAACAATAAAACAGTAAAACTTATTATTTTTCTATATATATATATATATATATATATATATATATATATATATATATACATATATATATATATATATATATATATATATATATATATATATATATATATATATATATATATATATATATATATATACATATATATATAATTATATATATATATAAAACAAAACCGTACTTTTATTTTGAATCTTAAAAAATATCATATTTATTTTCGTAAGGTAAAAAATATATAATAGTTTTCGTAAGGGGCGTCGAAATGTATTTATAAACTAACAAAATATTAGATCTATTATATTTTGTTAGTTTTTAAATACATTTCGGCTATTTTATTCAAACAAAGACATTAATGTAATATAATTTACTACATTAATTTTTTCGGTGTACGACTTTCGTATGCCGTTTGTAACATCTAGAAGGCATATTCGTTATGGAAAAGTACACCCAGAAAAAAATCATGGTAAATTGATAGTATTTCAATAGAAAAACAATAATTTATACCATTAAAATTTGTCAATAGGATGCGTCCCATCAGTTCAGTATTATTGAAACTCTGAATACAATGTGTGGTTGTACCATAAATTTTATAATGTGATATTGTAATGTCAATAAGAAAGACCTATAAAAATTTAATGATACGTATTATTAATTTTATGGTATAGTCGAATTACATTTTCCTAATAATTTATTAAAACAAAAATGTATTTTAGTTAATTTATTGTATATATTATTTTATTTAAATGGCGAAATTGATATTCACTTTTACAACACACACATAAAAAGACACTTCTTGCTGCAAAAGGTTATAACACATTTAATGTTTGCTTTGGTTTCCAATAATTGATTGTAGTACTTGAGTCTGCAGTTATTTTTGAGTCCGTTGCCATAATAGAAGTTCGATGTATTATTTATTTTCTGTAATAAATAAAAATATAAATAAATATATAAATATAATTTATTTACATTAAATACATTGAGCCCTTACCAATGTCGCGTTTAATAATGTGGATTATAACAAAAAAATACATGCGACCATTTTGAGTAATCACGCAGAATGACATACAAAACGAACATGTTTGCATTCGTTTTTATGTTTTTTTTTTACACCACGTTTATTATTATAGGAGGAAACCATTAAAACAACAGTATTAATTCTATATAAAATAATAATATTGAAATATTTAAATTTATGGTACTGAATTTTTCAAATACTATTGAATTAATTAGGTAACTTTTGATTTAAAAAGAAAAAACTATTAACACATGAACCATAAGATAATGGTACATTTTCTTTCTTAATGGTACATTTTCTTCTGATTGTATATATATATATATATATATGCTCAATTATGTACAAATAATGTTTTTCTCGTGAACCAATTTGTGATTCGGAATTCGGTACACTTACCCATTCTTACACTAAGAAACAATGACGTAATAAAATTAAATACTTTTGTAATAAAAAAAGTAATACTCTATACAAAATATATTACGTACGTATTTAATTTCAAATTAAATAAAAGGTATTTAATTTTATTACGTACGCAATTAAATTCATTATTAAAAAAAAAAAATATTATAGAAATATTTTTAACATTATTAAAGTTTGTTTTTTGAAAGTAACCATAGGTTCGAAAAGGTAAAAAAAAAATATCTTTTCCTAACCTTCTTTACATGAAATAAATAGTTTTAAAATGTTAATTGACATGTTTATGATCATCGGATTAAATTAAGTAATAAATAATATTTACATAAAATTTTATTACCTACGTAATAAATTTAAATAAATAGTATTTACTTCAAATTTTATTACGTACGTAATAAATTTAAATAAAAAGTATTTACTTCAATTTTAAATAAAAAGTATTTAATTTAAATAAAAAAGCGTGTCGAAAAGAATTTAAATTTATTACTTTTTTATTTAATTTTATTACTTTTTTACCTCAGTGTACATATGATTTAAAATCGAGCGGATTTCGTCAAAAATATTCAGCTTCACTATGGATTCGCTTTAATTTTTTGTTGTGGTTTGTTTATTGAAATTAAGCCCACCCATATTTTTTTTACTTTTTGTCAATAGGTTTGAAATACAGGGTGTTTAACAAATGAAAATATGACGCATGGACCTTTTTTAAAAATTATGTAACTTTGCATCTATATATCGTATAGCTTCAAGTTTGGTCTAATTTTAAAGGTAATAAAATTTTCTTTATTACCCTGTACTAATTTAATATTTTTTCATTATCATATAACTATTATAAACAATTAAAATGTTTTAGGACATATTAATAAATGAGAGGTATTTTTAATTTTTTAAAAATTAAGACTTTAATTTTCCTCGTTAAATTCGATATAAAGAACATTCTTTTGTTGAGTGGTAATTTTGCACAACTATATGAAAACATTTTTTTTTGTTCAAACAACTGTGCGGGTACCTATTTATGTGTTTTGGCTATAGCATCGTTCTGATTTATCAGTAAAATTAGATATAAGCCATAGAAAATATATATGTACACAACCAACTCATGGCCCACCCAGTTTATTCTACACTACTAAGTCGGTTTTTGTATCCAAAACTAAATAAAAATAGTTTGACTAAAAAAAAAGTTTTTTTTTTTTGTGTATTGATACAAACTGTAATGCATTTATAACTGCAATGGACATATTTCCACTGGAAGATATTATTATTTTTTTTTAAAAACATTATTTTATTTAATTTAACATTATTTTTTTAACATCTCTATGCTGTGACCGAATCATTTGAGCTCTGAGTCTATTAAATTCGTACTTATTTAAATTTAAAAATTAAAAAAAATGGGATCATATATTTAAAGATTACTTATCTTTTACGATTAAAAATTAAATTAAATCCATTTTGGTATTATGTTACAATTTTTTTAGTTTTGGTTAAGAAATGACTTAGCAGTTGAGAGAACCGTTACATTTGGTGGACAATAAGCTGATAAAGGAGTTGGTTAATTATACTGACAAATCAAAACATATACAAAAGCAACTTATGCGAACAGTCGTTTGAACAAAAAAATTGTTCTCATATAGATGTTCACAAAAGACCACTCAACAAAAGATTTTTTTTTTTATAGAATTTAACGAGGAAAAAAAAATCTAAACTTTAAAAAAATTAAAAATTTAGTAAACATTTTTTATTTATAATTTAGTAAAATGTCATTAAACATTTTAATTGCTTATAATAAATTCATGCTAATGAAAAATATATTAAATTTGTATATAATAATAAAGAAAATTCTATTAGTTTCAAAATGAGACCAAACTTGACGCTATACGATACATAGATATTTATATGACTATTAAAAACTTTTAAAAAAGGTTTATTCATTTTTTTAAACACCATATATTTTCGAACCTATTGACAAAAAGTAAAAAAAAGGGTGGGCTTATTTTCAAATAATCAAAAAAAGTAGTCTGATTACTTTTTTGATTATTTTCAAATAATCAAAAAAAAAAGTAGTCGGATTACTAGTATTTGTAAAAATAATCAAAAAAATGAACTAAGAATCAAATTACTTTTTGATTACGACTACTAAGAATCGTTATCAAAAAAGTAATCGTAATCCAACGTTTACAGTTCTGCTTTGTACCACTTTAAATAAAGGCGCACACATATGTGTAGGGTATTTAGAGTTGCCTTAGTCCGAGTATATCTTTCATAATTCTTACTATCACGAACTATCCAAATTTCCCTATTTCAAAATTTTCCATGTGACTGGTTTTATATTCAGTGAATGCTTAGCCTTTATTCATTTGAGTATTATGATAAATTAGTTATAAAATACTTACAAACAAAAAACAATTAATCTTACTTCAATTAACCACATTTCTAGTTAGAATAATATTTATTTTGATTAATCAAAAACCTGATTAACCAATAAATCGAATTTTCGGGTTATCATAAATACGATTAATTGAATTATTGATTTATCGTGTTTAAGATTTATCAGACTCTAGGGTAATCCAATTAATCGTTCAGCCTTAAGTTGAAGTGATTGAAAATTGTATGAGATTGTGATAAATACACTTAAATAATACACATACACTGAAACTAGGTCCTCTCAACTCGCGCAAATCGATGCTTCTAAACAAATCGCATAATACTAATTCCTCAAGTGATGGACAAATCCCCGTTGGTGGTTCGAAGATTAAACTCAAGATGTCCAAAATCTATAAGGAAAAATAAAAAAAATTAATTATTTGTAAATTAGATTTCAACTGGTGCCTCATAAAAAACTTACACGTTTAAAATTTGTATACCGGCCATTCCACGTCAAACCGGGAATTTTTGAGATTTACTATTTTTGATTTCGTTGAAACTTTGCTCTTATGTTCTTTGTCGAAAAATATTTTACACGTGTTTCATGTTTTATATAAAAAAATGTTTATTGTTTTTTTTACCCCTTAATAATACCAAAAATATCGATGAAATTCAACACTTTGCATTACTGTCAGAAAAAGACTATTTTAATAAAAATAAAAACGAGTCACATATTTTTTGACACAGAACATGTTTGCAAGATTTTAAAAAGATCGGAGCTCATAAAGTCATTTTTTGTCGAAAAGCGCTCGGTTTGACGTGGAATCGCCGATATGAAAATATTTATACAAAAATTCGAAACGTGTTAGTTTTGTTAGTATGTTACTCCACAAATTAAGTTATTTTGTATAATTGTTCTTTTGTGAGCCATCGTGTAGCAGCATTTTTTTATGAATGGATTAACTCACAAATATATCAAGATGGGAATTTAAACATGTGCTTTTCCGTTCAGAATATTTCATTGATAGAACAGATTTGTTTGTATATGTTTGAATCTATATATATTAAACTCTTGGTCTGTTTGCCGGTTTGATTTGATTGAAATTTTGCACCAGGATACTATAGAGTCCGGAGGGTGACATAGGCTATTTGAGAGCGGGATTGGCGTGGCACCTCCCATACAACTTAAACTTTCAAAACGACAGAACTCGGCACTTACAACTGCTAAGAAAATGAAACAAAATAAAATACAAATGCAAAAACAGAAAAAAAGCAAAAACCAACACAAAACAAAGGCAAAAACAACAACAAAATTTAAAAAAATCAAAAAACATAACAAAAACAAAAGGAAAATCACAAAAAAAACAAATAAAAAAACAAAAGCAAATTAGAAACACATAAACAAAAGTACAGGTCAAAAGTAAGAAACAAAAACAGAAACGCAAAAACCAATAAATTCAAAAACTCAAAAAAAAGCAAACACAAAAACGAAATCACATAATAAGAACAAAGTCAAAAACAAAAACACAAGAACAAGTGCAAAAACAGAAGGAAAATACAGAGATAAAAACAAAAATACAAAACAAAGAAAACGAAAACACAGGAACAAATCAATCCACAAAATCAAAACCGAAATATACAAAAGAAAAAAAATACACACAAAAATAAAATCAGAAAAACAAAAACACAAGCACATAAACAAAAAACATAGGCAAAAACAGAAGAACAAACACACAAAACAAAAATAAAAGGATAAAAGCAAAAAAAAACAACAAACACACAAAATCAAAAAACACGAAAACCTAAAAACGGACAAATACAAAAAAAGTAAAAACTTAGAACAAAATCAAAAATGAAGAAAATGAAAAATAAATGATAAAACAAACACAAAGTCAATCTCAAAAACAAAAGCTAAAACAAAAAAAAGCTAAACCAAAAAGGGAGAAACAAAGACGGCTAAAAAAAAGAAAAATAAAAACAAACGAAAAACAAAAGTTAAACCCGTTTCCTGAATGACGCATGCTATTGGCATTTCATTCGCACTCATGTGTTTTAATGTGCTGATCTTCCATCTCTTTCTCGCACATTGCTCAGTATTCTGAATGATCTTCCGTCTCATTATTGCCGAATGCTTGCACTATGGGGCAAATTACATCTTTTCGTAACAATAGCCGCGTTCCCGTGGTTTTTGATCCTGATCCGTAGATCATTTTCTTATACAAAATCAAAACAAACAATTAGAACCAGGTTCGTTTTTGGATCAATTACTGATCTGGTACTGTACGTATCAAAAGTAAATTTGTTTGTGGTGATTCTAGGCTATTGTGAATAGCACTTAATAAGATGAAGAATTTGTGTTGACAAAGAAAGGGCAGAAGAAAACAGTGCTACCAAATTTACTGAAATAGAACCGATGGCGTTCCCGTGAAATAGATCTGGTTCAAGTACCACGGGAACGCAGCTAATATTATGGAAAATGAACCGTTTGCTTCAAAAATTCTTTATAAAACAAAACACAAATAAAAAAAAACCCCGTTGCGCAGCCCGGGTACAAAATATGAAATAATATACACTGATTTGACCCTTTTGCAACAACAGAACACAAATTAATACTGTTTATATTTTATTACTTATATTTATTACTTCGGTAGCTCAAGATTAGTGCGTTGGACTGCGAGTCCAAATGTCCCAGGGTCAAGCCTGGACTGGGGCTAACAACATCTTTTCATAGCACATTTTTCAATACCGCGTTACATTTCGTCAGCAAATGGCAAACCTACGTACAATATAACTTTGAGTACAAATATAACACGCACAGCCCAAAATGGTGAGAGAGCTCGGACTGTATAGGACTGTAGCGCCAAACTATTATTATATATTATTACTATCTGATTGCGGCCGCGATCGTATTTCTGTTTTTATTAATTTTTTTTCGTAAAAAACACTAATATTTCGTAAAATTCTACATAAAGCTCAAAATTTACGAAAGTTTAGTAATTTATTCGTAAAAAGATTATAACGAAAGTTTCGTAATTTAAACGAAATATTTGTTATTGTGTTTTTTTACGAATATTGATTTGAAATATATATGAATCGTTTGTAAAAAATGTTTTGGACAAAAAATAAGAAATTACAAGTGTTTCGTGTAATTTACGAATTATTCGAGTATTTTACGAACAAATATTTCGTAAAATGTCCTAAAAATTATTTTGAATGTAGTTGAATGCACTAATTTTGAAAGCATTCTTAATGGGAATCCAAATGTATGCATTCCAATTATTAAAATAAAACAACGACAAGAATGAGTATTTCCGTTTTTTTTAAATCGAGTTTTATATCCAAAACTCTCGCTGTTAGATTTTTTGTGTAGCTTCGATACTTTCGCTCTTTGTATTTCAAATTCTGTTGCGATACAAATATGTCGAAATACCTTTGACTTGTGACTTTATTAAAAACTGTAGACTATACACTTGCGTAGTCGAAGACCAAAAAACAAAGCATGAAAGTTCTAGGGATGATCGACAATTTTGTATTCTTGCTTCGTCATTTTCTTGCATTTGTAAGACAAGATAAGAAGCGCGTGTGCAAGGACAAGACTATCAGTGCAACAAAAGCAAATCTCTTGCTTTATACGAAGATTTTAATGTATTTATGTTTCTATGGTATTAAAGAATTAGAAAGAATTGCTGATAAAACAAAATATTGAAGGAAAACTATGTATTTATGAAACTATTTATGAACGTAAAAAAAAGGAAATGTTTATATTTGTGTTGCTATTCTTGTTTTCGAGACTGCCAAGTTCAATTGATACCTTTTGCGACAAAAAAAAACAGCTCGCATTCAAGCTCAAGATCTTATTATTCGCTTTGGGCGTTTTCAATCTTTATGGCGAGAACTCTTGCCGGTCGCATATTCTCTTTGAGAGCTTCCAAAGTCTGTGACTTGTTTACATAGACCCCTGACTTCAAACAACACCGAAGAAAGAAGTATGTTGCAGTCAAATCAGGCGATTTTACCGGCCACTTCATTTCTTACGAATCAATTCGAAGAAAAAGCAATAAATAGTGGGAGTTTGTGCTTACTTTCAAGCACACTCTCTTTTCTATATTCTTAAAAAATTATACATTTTTATTAATAGATTTTGCGCGACAACTTACTTACATATATTGATGGAAAAGGCGTATCGAATTAATAAAATTTATTAAGATTGATTTCTCACCTGCGGATAGTTGTCCATTTCCATTTCAAGCATTCTCATGGATGGGTTTGGCGTAGTCATCTCCCTCCCGGTACACATTTCATACAGAAAGTGACCAAAGCAAATGATATCAACATATTCTATTTCGGTTGCTGAACGAGACCAAACGACGGCGTTAATGCGAGAATGCAACCCTAGCAATCCATTTTCTAAACCGGAAAGCCTTAAAATAAATAAAAATTATACTCTGAAAAAATACGTTATTAAACTAATTAAATATATATTATTTTTTGTTTGTTTTTCGACCTAAAATAAAGTTATTGCAAAAAAATTGCATTCAAATGGTACACGACTAAATCCCAAAGAGCTTGAAACTTGTGAAGTCGAAGTTAAGTAAAGCAAGAAAAAAATCGCAATAAAAAGATTCACCACAGCCGATGTAACTTACATACATTAATTAATAACGGTGGAATAGATTCACCACAGCTTCCTAACTACTTATATTACTTTTAACCACAATCGTAGGTGTAGTAGAAATGGGAACACTTTTTTATCTACCATATAGTAGAACTAATTATTTTGATGCATCACCTTTCAACCACACACAGAAAAAACAGTTCATACTATTTATGAATTTGTTCATCAATTTAATGAATTTTTGATTACGACTCAACCAATGACCAAGTTCATCCAATTTATAAATCGTTCATAATCATGATATTTTATCAACTTTTAAACGATTTAAAAATAAAAGAAAACTATTTTGTTTGCACTATTTTTATTTTTATTTTTTATTTTATTATATTAATTTTTTATTTTATTTTTAAATTTATTTATTTCATAATTCCCCTGCGACCAGTCAATTTTTGGAACAAGATGTGTCTTTGTCTTTTAAAAAAAAAAATTGTAGAAACGAAATTTGAGTTTAAGGTTAACACGAATTGCGGAGGTAGATCGATTTGTTAAAACGAGATTCCCAGTAAAACTACATAATTATAAGAATATTGGTTTTGGCAAGCGTATATGCAAATACCTACATTTCGCACCTTTCGATTTTAAAAACCTTCCGAAGACGTAATAAGACAAATCTTTAGTCGGAATTATTTTGTATATGTTTTTGATTAAAAATTTAAATTTCAAATCTCTTAGGGCCAGTTTTTCAGTGCTAGTTTAAACTCCGTTGCATTAATTTTCTCTTTAAATTAAACGACGTTAAATTTTGTTACCAGTTTTTCAGTGAATGTTTAGAAAGAACACAGATCCTATGGCACCACAGGCTAATGACAAATAATTCTCTCTTTTGGCTTCTGATAAATGTTATTCAATATTAAATAAATTAAAAAGTTGTTTCAAAAAATAAAACGAATATCAGTTCACAAGACAATTTGTTTTTAATGTCTAGTATGCTAAAATATAAAAATTATGAATTATTTGTGAAACGACGCAGCAGCAGAAAATAACGAAAATAGTTGTGAAAAAATTTCAAGTCAAAAACATTGAAAGTTTAAACGAAATTTAACACTTCAGCATCGGTCGTTTAAACTAAAGGCCTAACTATAATCAGCAGTGCCAAGCATGGGCTAATGTCAAAAATTATCGAAAAGTCGCCAAATGCTTAAGGCAACCAGAACACACTTTGCACTGCCTATAATGAACATGTATAAACTTTAAAATTTTTCACATTAGAAAAATAATTGCCATATTTTATTTTGGTTATCATTAAATTAACGTTAAATGACGTTCACTGAAAAAATAAATTCTGATTTTATACCAAGTTTAAACCACAAACTAAGTTCAACTAGCACTGAAAAACTGGCCCTTAGTATAAAAAAATTACTTACCGTGCGGCACCATTTTGTAGAATCACGTTGCCACTATGCAAATGTCCATGAAGCGGAAATCCACGTTCTTTCAGAAAAAGGAGAGCTTCTAGAATTTGGCGACCTAAACGCTGAACCTGGCTAGCTGGCAGTCCATTCGGTTTCCGAGAATATTTGCGGGCCCAAGGCTCGTTCCACTGAGCCTATATTTATATATAAACAATTTATATAATCAACCATAAATTCATACACGTAAATTCAAAAATTCTCTGATTTATGACAAACCAAAAATTAACAAGTTTTCAGTTATAAGTGATTAATCATGTCGTCAGCAAAAGAAATCGAAAAAGTGGGAAAACAAATTGTGGACAATTTGTGTATCTAACCATTTTACCTTGCATGAAATTATTGCAAGAATAGCATTTGTATAGAACAATGTGATACAATTTTTTCAAAAGGATGTAACCTTCAAAAAAAAAATCGTAGGCAGGTTTTTAAAATATCGCGGTTTCAATTTTTTTGGTGCGGTTTTTTTTTAATTTTTTTGAAAATCATTTTTTTTCTTCTTTTTTTGCGCAAACTATAAACTTTAGCCACTAAAATAACCCACAAAAATTTCACATAATTTTTCCAGCGTTATGGGTCATAATTAGTGATAACAAATGCGAAAACTTAGGTTTTTTCCTTTTTTGAGCATTATATCCTATGCACGGATTAACGTGCATAAAAGTATGTACCAAACAAACTAAAACCCAATCCGTTATCTTTAATAGTTGAGAAGATATTACAAATCAAAGTCAAATTTTCTTGAAAATTTGGTCAAAAAAACGTTTAACTTTTAGTAAAACATAAATAATTGAAGTTTAACTAATCAATTTGCAAATTTGAGTAGACTTTATTAGCTACAAGCTGGAATAATCATTTTACTTACTGTTGTGAACATTTCAAAAGATATTGTGATAAAAAACGGAAAATATAGTGTATATTTTGAATTTTTTTATATCAAAATATGTAATAATTACAAGGTAAAATCACAATATCTTTGGAAAAGTCCACTACAAGAGCTCGTTTTTTTATTCAATAATGTAGCTAATTTGGTGTATTTTTAGAAAATGTGGTTTAAATTTGCAAATTGATTAGAAAAAATTCAATTATTTATGGTTTACTAAAAGTTGAACGTTTTTTTGACCAAATTATCAAGAAAATTTGACTTTGATTTGAAATATCTTCTCAACTATTAATTAATAATTAACAAAACAAAAACCAATTCGCTATCTTTAATTAAATATAGCGAATTGGTTTTTGGTTTGTTTGGTACATACTTTTATGCACGTTAATCCGCGTATAGACCATTTAATGGTATTTAAGGATATAATGCTCAAAAAGGACTATTATTGAAAAAAACTGTGTTTTCGCACTTGTTACCACTAATTATGACCCATAACGGTGAACAAATTATGTGAAATTTTTATGGGTTATTTTAGTGGCTAAAGTTATTAATTTTAGCAAACAAACAAAAAAATAAAAAGTTATTTTCAAAAAAATATTCTCAAAAAACCGCAAAAAAATTGAAACCGCGATATTTTAAAAACATGCCTACGATTTTTTTTATTTTAGTCTTAAAATACTCAGGGGAGATGTCCGATACATATTGTTAAAACATTTAAGTTCTCCCACGACTTTTGGTTTGAAAGTGTTGCAGGCTAGGCATGTCCTAAGCTAATTCGAGATTTAAAATTTTTGGTGAATATTAAAGAAATTCTTAGAAAAATATTGAAAATTTGAAAGAAATGAAATAAAATAAGCGCTTGTTGGATTAGCGTTATCAAAAAAAAGGAGTCCAACGGCTGATGGTGGACTGGAAGACTAAAATAAGGAAATTCGTCCTGTAAATATATATATATACTAGCTGGACCCGTACACGACTCGTGCAAAGATTTTCTGAATGCAAGGATATGGAGCAATATTATTAACATAAAGAACATTTTTATACCCTACACTAAGAGTGAAAGGGTACATTCAGTTTGGTACGCCGTTTGTAACACCCAGAAGGAAGCATCTCCGGTATGGAAAAGTATATATATTCTTGATCAACATGACCTCTTGAGTCGATTTAGCGATGTCCGTCTGTCCGTCTGTCTGTCTGTCTGTCTGTCTGTCTGTCTGCCTGTTGAAATCCCTACTACTTTTAAAATTGAAGAGCTAGATAAATGAAACTTATAACTTAGATTACTAATATGCCTACGCTGTATGTGCGAAAAAATTGGCGAGATCGGTCCATTGTGACCTATGATCCGACCACTTATGTTCAAATACCTCATATAAAATGTACATATAAAGATCAATTTTAATGTATACGTGTTTAGGTAAACTTTTTTGGTCAAATATATATTGACATCATGCTCAAATACATGATAATAATGTTTTCCGACGAAAAGACCTGTGGTTCACAAAAAAAAATCGAAATTCGGTACACCTACCCATTTGTAAATATGGGTATCAAATGAATGACAATTTTTCAGCGATTGAGTGTTTGTAGTTATTTTCAGGATTCGTATACCCTGGTGACCTATATATCACTTTGAATGGTAACCACACATACGTGTAGGGTATTTGTAGTCGGCTTAGACCGACTATAATTTTGATAATCCTTACTATCATAATTACACCTACTTTAAAATTTCCCATGTGATCTAACCTTCCCAACTGGTTATTATTTATATCAGGGACCAGTGCTTCGCTGTGGACTTTTTTTTTTATTGGATTTATAAATGTAGTAACCAAAACCGAACTAATTCTCCGCTAAAACAACTTTTCTCAGACTGTGCTTCCCCGTAGAATTCTTTCCCGTAGAATTCTTCCCCGTAAAGTTTTTCCCAGTAGAAGTTTTAGTGTGGTGTGTTCTAGTGTGTTGAATTTGAGTGTGGTGAATTTTAGTGTGGTGAGTTTTAGTGTGGTGTATTTTAGTGTGGTGAGTTTCAATGTGATGAGTTTTAGTGTGGTAAATTTTATTGCGTTGAGTTTTAGTGTGGTGAATTTTATTGCGTTGAGTTTTAGTGTGGTGAGTTTTAGTATGGTGAAATTAAGTGTGGTGAATTTGAGTGTGGTGATTTTTAGTGCGGTAATATTTATTGCTTAAGTTTTGTGCTTTTACTTTTACTTTTGCTTTTGTATTTGATTTTTGCTTTTGTTTTTGTGTTTTTGCTTTTGTATTTTTTGTATTTGAGTTTATTGTTTCATCTTCTTAGCTTGTGTATGTACCGAGATATGTCATTTTGAAAGTTTTGGTTGTATGGGAGGTGCCACGCCCCTTTGTCCAATCCCGCCCATATATACCCTATGACACCCTCAGGACTCCATAGTATCTTGGTGCAAAATTTCAGTTAAATCGGACCAAGAGTTTTATATATAAATATATATATATATATATATATATATATATATATATATATATATATATATATATATATATATATATATATATATATATATGTACATATATATATATATATATATATATATATATATATATATACATATATGTATATATATATATATATATATATATATATATATATATATATATATATATATATATCTATATATTCGAAATCCATCTGGAATACTGCAGATTTGTCCGCGGAGGATTTTAACTTTTCTTTCTCCACAGAGCTGTCTTCCTCAGACGCCACCACAATTTTTGACGGGAGCGGTGGCCTCATGCTGTCTTCAGTATATCTCCTGCATGACTCCCCGGAACCTCCACCCTCCGAGGAACTGCTGAGGATTACAAGGTTTGCTGCCGAAAAAGGTAAGAAATTAATAATTTGTACAGATGCCAATTCTCACCATACAACATGGGGAAGCTCCGACTGTAATGCTCGGGGACACGCCCTATTTGAATTTATTCATGCGTATGATCTTCTGACCCTAAACGTTGGTTGCTCTCTCACCTTCATCACTAGAGTCAGAAGTGAAGTACTTGACGTAACTCTTTGTTCTAAAAACATACTTGACATGGTCCAAGACTGGCATGTCTCTAGCAGACATTCCTTCTCGGATCATAGATACGTCTGTTTTAAACTATCGATTCCTAACATACCCCCAACTATGTTTCGCAACAAATCGAAAACTAAGTGGGCTCTATTCAGAAGACTTTTAAAGAATGCGTTAGACGTATCTCCCGCACCCCCTTTAAGTTCTATATATAACATTGACGGGGAGGTCAAAACCATAACAAATAGCCTTATACGAGCATTCGAAGAGGCTTGCCCTCTTCGCACCCGAGAGTCTTTCAAGGAAAAACCCTGGATGACAGGGGCTTTGGAAAACCTCAGAACGGATACTCGGAGACTTTTCAATAAAGCTAAAAGATTAAATACTACAAAGCATTGGGATCTCTACTACCAAAAACTCAGTGTATACAAAAAGAATATGCGCTCCGCAATTTTTGTATGCACAAGTTGATTGTGCTACAAAAACCGCAAGAATTAAGAAATTCTTTTCGAAAACCCACTCCCAACCGGAACTCCTGATAGACAGGCAGGGGGTTAGAGCAGGTAACTCTGAGGACTCTTTAAAGATTCTAATGGAGGAGCACTTCCCAAACTGTTTCGTCAACTCAGATGAGACGAGGCTATGGGAAACGTCTCAATACTCCCACAACTTAGCCATCACCACCGATATGGTGGGGAAGGCAATTCATAGCTTCCAGCCATATAAAGCCCCAGGGCAAGATGGAGTTTTCCCAGCCCTACTAAAACGGGCAGTGGATCTCCTGGACGTCCGTCTATCCAGGCTTTATGAGGCATGCCTTAATCAGAGCTATACCCTCCTCACATGGCAAGAATCAAGAGTAGTTTTCATACCTGAGCCGGGTAAAGAAACCTACTCAACCCCTAAGGCATATAGACCCATAAGTCTAATGTCCTTCCTACTGAAAACAATGGAACGCATATGCGACACCATGGTTAAGGAAAAAATCCCTTATGAACAGCTGAAATTTAAGCAACATGCATACATAAAGGGACGATCCCTTGAAACCGCCTTACATGAGGTAGTTGAGGGTGCTTTTTGCCCTGCTAACGTTCACACTGACACACTGATCTCGTCCCTTGCCTCCTTTGACGTAGACCCGGCTATTTTACGCTGGGTACGTCATATGTTGTGCAACAGATCCATCACTTGTCAGCAGGGCAATATTACCCTAAGGGGAAGGGTGTTTCGCGGTACCCCATAGGGTGGCATTCTCTCACCACTACTCTGGGTCGTCACCATAAACAGTCTCCTAAGAAGACTAACCGAGGCTGGTTTACATGCTGTTTGCTATGCAGACGACATCGCCATCCTTGCCTCGGGGACACATCCTCTTCTCCCTTCTAGACGAATCCAAGAAGCCTTGGATATCTCGGCTGAATGGTCATCACCTAGGGGATTAAATATAAACCCCCAAAAAACTGAAATCTGTCTCTTTACTTGGAAAAGGAAGCTACCTAGCTATCCTCTTCCACAGGTAAACGGAGAGATACTTGCACTTACTGGTCAAGTCAAGTACCTTGGAGTAATCCTGGATTCTAAACTTAACTGGAAGGCACAAATAGCTAGCAGAGCCACAAAAGCCGTTAGGGTTTGGGCAACCTGCAGAAGATGTATTGGTCCTACATGGGGACTTCGACCAAAGATGAACCACTGGATTTTCACCAGCGTTGTACGACCAATACTCACATATGCGTCACTTGTATGGTGGACAGCTTTGGGACGAAAATGTAACATCAAACCACGCGAGAAAGTGCAACGGGCGTGTTGTCTCGGCATTTCAGGTGAGATGTCTACCACTTCGACCAAAGCCATTGAGACTATTCTAAACATACGCCCAATACAAATTCAAGTTAAATATGAGGCCGTGGTCGCAGCGGCTCGACTAAACATCCTTGGGGGATGGCTCAATTCCGAGACATTAACCAATCACCAAACCATAATTAACTCAATTCCTAATACTGTTTATACAGGTAATTGAAACTGCGACCGCATCCCGGAGGAAATCAATCATACCGCCGCAAAGTTCGCTTTCCCGACTAGGGAGGAATGGGACAACGGTCAGGTACTGTCTAGCAATCCAGGGATCCACCTCTACACTGACGGATCAAAACTAAACGGTCACACTGGAGCGGGATTTTTCTACGAAGCCTTTTCTGCAAAAGAAAGCCTTCATCTGCATGACCACAACACCGTCTTTCAGTCGGAAGTAGTGGCTATAACAGAAGGGTCTAAATTTATACAACGCACTCACTGTGTAGACAAGTGTATTAAAATTTGTTCAGACAGCCAAGCTGCCATTAGAGCTTTATCCACGGACAAGGTGAAATCCAGAGTGGTTCTACAATGTAAAGAGGCCCTTGCTGATCTCTTACTTGTTAACACTGTGGACATTATCTGGGTCCCAGGACACTGTAGCATTGAGGGGAACGAAATAGCCGACGAATTGGCGAGAAATGGATCAGAAATGGACACAATCTCAGTCATAACCGGCAGACCTTTCCAATTTCTAAAAAACGAGATGAGCTCATGGGCTTATCGACTTCACAAAAAATCATATGAAGAATCGAGCGTGGGCCAAGCAACTAAATGGCTATGGGGCCCCCCGAACAAATCCAAAACAAACAAAATTCTAACGCTAAATAAAAAGGAGTTAAAACAATACACAGGCATCCTCACGGGCCATAATGAGCTAAGAGGTCATCTTTTCAAATTGGGAAGAGTCTATATATAGATATAGATATATATATATATATCTTTGAATTCACAAAATCTTGGAACGAGTCGTGCACGGGTCCAGCTAGTATATATATATATATATATATATATATATATATATATATATATATATATATATATATATATAGATATATATATATATATCTATATATATATATATATATATATATACTAACTGGACCCGTGCCCGACTCGTTCCAAGATTTTGTGAATTCTAAGATAGGTATCGATTTTATTAATGTAAAAAACATTTTTATTATTTATATGAGGGGCCCGCGCTTAGCTCTTGAAATTTGTTTTATTGGTTTTATAAATGTGGTAACCAAATAATAATTCTCCGCCAAAACAACTTTTCTCAAAGACAATTCTTTCTCAGACTGCGCTTCCCCATAGAATTATTCCGAGTAGAAATCTTCCCCGTAAAATTCTTCCACATAGAACGCTTCCCGTAGAATTCTCCCCGTAGAATTCATCCCGGTAGAATTGTTCCCGCTAGAATTCTTTCCCGTAGAATTCTTCCCCGTAGAGTTTTTCCCAGTAGAAGTTTTAGTGTAGTGCGTTTTAATGTGGTGAGTTTCGGTGTGGTGAGTTTAGGTGTGGTGACTTTTGGAGTGGTGAGTTTTAGTGTGGTGAGTTTTAGTGTGGTGAGTGTTAGTGTGGAGAGTTTTGGTGTGGTGAGTTGTGGTGTGGTGAGTTTTAGTGTGGTGAATTTTAGTGTGGTGAATTTTAGTGTGGTGAATTATAGTGTGGTGGGTTTTAGTGTGGTGAATTTTATGGTGAATTTTAATGTGGCGTGTTTTAGTGTTGCGAGTTTTAGTGTGGTGAATTTTAGGGTGAATTTTATTGTGGTTAGTTTTAGTGTGCTGAATTTTAATGTGATGAGTTTTATTGTGGTGAGTTTCAGTGTAATGAATTTTAGTGTGGTGAGTTTTAGTGTAATGAATTATAGTGTGGTGGGTTTTAGTGTGGTGAATTTTAGTGCGGTGAGTTTTTGTGTAATGTAATTTTATTGTATTGAGTTTTAGTAAGGTGAATTATAGTGTGGTGAGTTTTAGTGTGGTGAGTTTTAGTGTGGGGAATTTTAGTGTTGTGAATTTGAGTGAGGTGAATTTTATTAAGTTGAGTTTTAGTGTGGTGAATTTTATTGTGTTGAGTTTTAGTGTGGTCAATTTGAGTGTGGTGAATTTTAGTGTGGTGAGTTTTAGTGTGGTGAGTTTTAGTGTGGTGAACTTAAGTGTGGTGAATTTGAGTGTGGTGAGTTTTAGTGTGGTGAGTTTCATTGTGGTGAGTTTTAATGTGGTGTGGTTGCTTTGTATATTTTTTTTGTATTTGGGTTTTTTGTTTCATCTTCTTAGCTTGTGTATGTGCCGAGATATGTCGTTTTGAAAGTTTAGGTTGTATGGGAGGTGCCACGCCCTTTTGTCATATATAGCCCATATATAGCCTATGAAACCCTCCGGACTCCATAGTATCCTGGTTCAAAATTTTAGTTAAATCGGTTCAGCGGTTTAGACGTGATGCTGGAACAAACAGACAAACCGACAGACGGACCAAGAGTTTTATATATATATATATATATATATATATATATATATATATATATATATATATATATATATATATAGATATATATATATATATATATATATATATATATATATATATATATATATATATAATGTATATGTCAATCCCGGACTATTTTTCAATCCCGAATTCCCGGACTATTTTTCAATCCCGAAATTTCGGGACTACAAAATTTGAATCCCGGGATTAATCCCAGGATTTAAAATAATAATAGCAAAGGCATAAAATAACCATATCTATGTTTGAATAATAAACAATTATAATGCTTAAGGCTCAAACAAAATTCATATATTCAAATCCATCTGTTATGAAGTTGTGTATCCAAATATATTCAAATATACATGGTATCCAAAATACAAAATCAGCGATATATCATCAATCAGCGATATATCATGGGTCGTTTGAGTGGATGTTATACTGTTAGTTACTTCGAATTCAAATTTTGTAAAAATATTTATTCTCGGTCTAATGGATTTTATATGATTGAAATTTGTAGTACGCACAATTTGATTATAATGAATGTGAACAATTTTAGTTTTAGACCCAAATGAAAAAATGTAGGATGTTAAGTTATATTTATTTATGTATTTTGTAATTAATAAAGGTTACATTCATAGCCAACGGTTCCAGTTCCAGTTCCAGTGGCTATTCGAAAGCCGGATTTAATTCGCCAGCATAGTTGATAGTTTAAAATGAGACCGCCATGACATTATAATTATTTACTATTTTTAAGTAATTACTGTATTTCGAATCGAAAGATTATTATAATTATTAACCGAACAATTGTGAATTAACAATTGTGAATTTGGTAGAAGTCAAAAAGCATGTAATTCATTACTATTGACGTGTATGTTTGGAATGTTATGTAGACATAATATATAATTGACTGATAAATCATTTGTAAACAGGGTTGTATTGAGACTTGAACAGTGTTGTAATGAGCTCTGACTTACATTATAATATCCCGGAAACATTTGCCCCTTAAAATGGAGTATGTTCTAATGGAAACATAATAATTACTACATCCAAATTAAATAAATATTTGAACCGAAACATATATATGTTAATAATAAAACATGATTTTGAACGACCTAAATATAAATATATTTCCAGTGAAACATATCAGTTGTTTCAGTTCAAAAAGTAGTATGTTTGCATAGAAACTTATTTAAATATTTTTGGAAAAAAATCCTGAAAATAAAATAAAAATAAAATTTTGTTTTTTTATTAATTTTTATTAAAAAATTTTAAACATGCACATTGGGAACTTATAATAATTGAATTCATATACAATTTAAATGCATAAATAAATAATTCGTTTAACACTGCAAGTACAAGTGACAGCATCCAAAGACTTTAAATATATTTAAAGTCTTATATTTAAAGTCTTTGGCTGCAACCAAAGACTTGAAATATATTAAGATAGAAACTTTGCACTTGTGGTGGCAGTTTGAGGCATATCGAAAAATTACCATTTTTGTGGTTCTGCCATTGCAGTGCATTTGTGGCACTTTGCGGCAGTTGCAAAGGCATTCAGATCATTTGGTTGTCCTTGTTTCTCCTTCGGTCCAGAATAGACATTGTTCGATAGAAGATCAATGTGCAATAATGGGCAAGGGGAAACAAAAGAAAAAAAAGAAGAAGAATAATTTGTGTATCAGCATGCTGCTTCTTTTGCTGAGCGCCTGATACAATAATTTTAAAATTTGGATATTTCTCAATTAATTGAATTTATTGATTGATCTTCATATTGTAAATATCATAAATATCATTTGAAAATATCATATTTTTTATACAAATCACATATTTTGAATTTATTCAATTTTATTGAAATTAAAATTTATTTATTTATTAAAATTGTTTAATACTATTAAAATGTCATTGTTCTGAATTATATCAAAAACATTTGTAAATTGAAGTTTCTAAATGTCGTTCGTTTGTGCTTTATACAATTTGTTATCCTTGTTTCTTCTTTGTCCACGCAAAGTGTGTGCACAAGACAAGGGAAAGAGAAGGAAAAGAAGAATAAACTTTCAATTTTGCATCAGAATACTGGTTCTATTGCTGAACGCCTGACACAATAATTTTTAATTTCTTGTACTTTCTTGGGATCGATCATTTAAAACTTTTTATTTGATAAAATTACATTTTTAAATAAAACATTATTTTATTTAAAAATGTAATTTATTTAAAAATGTAAAAAATATTAATTTATGGTGAAATTTCATTTTAACAACAAAAATCTCTGTGATCGGACAGATATCTGAAATATTGCAACTAGCTGAAATTTGGCAACATTCATATTTTTGATATATTTCTTCTCAAATATATTTAAAATACATATTTTCATCATGCTGTACAACAACACTGACGAATTTTGTTTGTTGTATTTCTACGAGTGAGACCCGAGCTTCGTTCGCTGTGTTATTCTATTCATTTGGTTTGTTGTTGCACCAGCAAAATATACGAATTGAACTCGGTAGAAGTCGTGCGTTTGTTGTTGTAGACATTTGCAAATTTCTGAAATTTGAAACTAGTCTTGATAGTATTAAACAATTTTAATAAATAAATTTTAATTTCAATAAAATTGAATAAATCAATCAATAAATTAAATTCAATTGAGAAATATCCAAATTTTAAAATTATTGTATCAGGCGCTCAGCAAAAGAAGCAGCATGCTGATACACAAATTCTTCTTCTTCTTTTTTTTCTCTTGTTTCCCCTTGCCCATTAATGCACATTGATCTTCTATCGCACTATGTCTATTCTGGACCGAAGGAGAAACAAGGACAACCAAATGATCTGAATGCCTTTGCAACTGCCGCAAAGTGCCACAAATGCACTGCAAAGGCAGCACCTCAAAAATAGTCATTTTTCGAAATGCCTCAAACTGCCACCACAAGTGCAAAGTTTCAATCTTAATATATTTTAAGTCTTTGCTTAATATATTTAAAGTCTTTGACCACAAGTGCAAAGTTTCTATCTTAATATATTTAAAGTCTTTGTGCCGAACCTCACGCAACGTGCAACGTTTATCGCCAGAATCACATTCGACTTAGACAAATTAACAGATTTTGTGTAATACTCGGGTTAAATACTACAAATAGCTATGAAATACTTTTTGAGTATATATGAAAATTACTAATTTATGTTTACTTTTAAATCACTAACTGTCCTATTGACCAATTTTAATGGTAATTTTTGTCTAAGTGTACATTTTGTGAGCAAAGGTTTTATTTTATTTCAGAATTTAGCTACACGGAAAAGATTTGTTTCAATATGTTTGAATGTAATCTGTCTAAATTTTTAAAACAAAACGTGTTTTTTCTATTGCACAAACCGCAGATATTCAAAAAGTAGTATATTTGATATCTAAATATTTTTGGAAGAAATCCTGAAAATAAAATAAAAATATAATAGTGTTTTTTTAATAATTTTTATTAAAAATCATTAAACATGCACAGTAGGGATTTATAATATTTGAATTCATGTGCAAACTTTTAAATGCATAAATAAATCATTGCTTTAAAACTGTAAGTACAATTCTCAGTACAGTACATAGCGTTGGCAAGGAATTCGCGGAGGCGAATTCTATTTGAAAATAGAAGCACTGATTTTTTAGTTTTGTGTTTTTTTTTATGAAAAATCCGTGTCGGTTTTTCATAATATTTTTATAAAAACATTCAGGAACAAATAAATAATTCACTGCATTATTAAATTATATACTATAATATTATTTGTTACTATTTCTACCCTCAAAATAATTTCATTTTACGAAATATTTTTTCGTAATTTTTAATTTCGTAAAATACACGAATAGTTCGTAAAATACACGAAACATTTGTAATATCTATTTTTTTCCTAAATTATTTTTTACGAACGATTCGTATATATTACGCCATATTATTATTTTCTATTACAATTTTTTTTACCAAAGAATAACATATTTTAATGAGCTTTACGTTTTACGAATAAATTACTAAACTTTCGTAAATTTTAAGGCTATATGTAGAATCTTACTAAACATTCTTGTTTTTTACGTATCATTCGTAAAAACAGAAATCAGTTGCGTCAAATAGCAACTTTCAGCTGCATTTTATTTTAATTGGTATCACTGTCGCCTGCTGATAGTTATAAAATACAAACAGTTTTAAAATGTGTTCTGTGTGAGTTCTGTTTGTGCTAAAAGTGCAAAAGTATCAAATCAGTGCATAATGTTTCCTATTTTTATGAATGAGTAGTCATTTTCATCGAGAGTTTTTTCAACAAAATATATAATTTAATTGATACAAAAATGTGTTCTGTCTTAGTTCTGGTTGTGGCAAATCTTCAAAAGTGTTTCATATGTTTCATCAATGTACGAATACTATAGTCATAAGTACGAATACTTTCGTAAAATGTACGAATATATTCGTAAAAAGGTACACAAATATTCAATAAATTACGAATGTTCATATAATGTTTGAATGGGTTCCTTAGATAAAATCTACGAATAGTTTCGTAAAATAAATAATTAATATTCGTAATTTTATCATAAATTTACGAAAGTTCATTCGTGGACAATTTTCACGAATTTTTTCGTAAATTACACGAACGATTTCGTGTATTTTAAGCAGATTTTATTTTGAGTGTAATTTTTGTAACACAAAATTATTACCGATACGAACACGTTTTCTCAAAGAACAACAAAAGACACGTAGGCAGAAAATGGCAGTCACCGAGTGTCAACTTTGAATACAAGAAGAATGTTGCAAGAATACTCTTATTTACATCTAATTTCATTTCTTGTTTGTTTTCAAACATCACTATATTTAAAAGGACCAATACATACTTCAAACGACGACAAAAGAGACAGGTAGAAAATGCTGCGCAACGCTGCCAACTTCGTCTGTCGATAACTAACCGAATGAAGACGAGCGTTGCGAACATACGTTATACTTAAATTTGAATATCATTTTCTTTTTGTTTTGAAACATAGTTATAACCAAGTAAACTACTAATAAATAATATATTCAAATACAATTAAAATGTTATGTTTGTATTGTAACATATTTATGATAGGTTTGATAGATTCTGCTGGGGAATATATAAAATGTTTATACATAGTAATATGTTATTACAATCTGAACAAAAATAAATTCAATTTTGATTATAATTTAATTACACTTCATTCGTAATACATGTATGGTAATTTGGTATTATTTTTTAATTACTGCCTACGTGTCTTTTGTTGTTCGTTGAGAAAAAGTGTTCGTATCGGTAATAATTTTGTCATTTGTAAATTTAAAAAATATACAAATTATGTTACAAAAAGTACAAAAAATAATAAATAATACAATGGTATATAATTTAATAGTGCAGTTTATAATTTAATTGTTCCTGAATGTTTTTCTAAAAATATTGTGAAAAGCCGACATTGATTTTTCATCAAAAAAACCATAACTAAAAAATCACTGCTTCTATTTTCATACAGAATGCGGCATGTTTTTTACAACAGACTCCGCGAATTCCTTGTCTACGCTATGTACTGTACTGAGACTTGTACTTGCTGTTTTAAACCAATGCATTTAAAAATTTGTACAAGAATTCAAATATTATAAATTCCCACTGTGCATGTTTAATGATTTTTAATAAAAATTAATAAAAAAAATTATAGTTTTATTTTATTTTCAGGATTTGTTCCAAAAATATTTAGACATGCAAACATCCCAGTAGTAAATTTCAGGCGCAAGAAGCTATGCTAGCACTGATTCTCAAGCAGATAGAACCCCTTCCCGACTAAATGATTTCCTTTCTTCTTTTTTATATGAAATGAACATTTTTGCAGGACTTCCCTATTCGTTTCTCAGAGAACGGGTCTCACAAGGTCTGACAAAATAGCATTCCATTAGAAGGTGAGCTAGCAGTGCTTCGCTTTTGTATTTGAAAAATATTAGAAATAGTCACCAAATCGATTGGCGCTGATTCTCTAGAAGGTGTGCTGGAGGTACACTGGCTTCAGTGATGGCAGAATGTGCATTGAGCATGCTAAGAAGTTATTATAGCAGGACTTCTAATGTCAAGGCCTGGACAAATTTACTACTGGGATACTACTTTTTGAACTGAAACAACAGATATGTTTCTCTGCACGCAGAGAATTAATATGGTTGCGAAATGATCATGAGAACCATACTATGCTCTTTACAATCATAGAAGCATGATACAAATATTTACAGGTACGATCATTCTGACACTAGGCAAGTTTTTTGACAAATTTAGGAATATTTTGTTTTGATTCAAATTTAAATTTTCAAAAATTGAAGTTTATGTTCAAAGAAAAAATGAAAATTATTTTTCAGATTTTGTTTTGATTATAAAAATTTTGGAGAACATTTTTAAGTTATCTCAAAGCATACGTTGATAATTATTTTTCATTTCTATAGAATTTTATTTGAGATTTTTTTTTAATTGTCGATTTTGTTTTGCTCTTAAAAGTAAACTTCAATAAACTTGCCCAGTGTCAGCTAAAGTAAACATTGGAAAAAAATGAGAGAGTGATCGTACCTGTATATATTTGTATAATGCATTGAAGGATGTCGCTATTAAAGTATAGTAATTTCAATTTTATTTCAACAATAATAAGGTCGCTATAATCATATTATAGTATATATATTATTATAATATGATTGTCTTTCGGAAAAACCAAACTATGGTTGATAAGAACCCTGTTATAGTTACGATAAAGACTGCCACGAACAAAATATGGTCGATGCTAATCATACCATGATATTGATTGATCATAATAGAGTAATTTATTATGTACAATCATATAATTCTCACATAATGGCATTTTTTACTCTCTCTTACTCACTTTTATTTTTACTATAGCAGCGAGCAGTCGAAATTTGCTTTCGTAGTGACGAAGTGTTTTAATATTAAAAAATACATAAATATAAATCAGAAAGTGAAAACGTTTATTTCTTTATGATTAATATGTAGACACAATAGTTAAAAAAATGTCAAATTTCATTAAGTACTCGGTGTTACATTTATATACATAGTCGTATACTCGCGTTTTCAGCTTCATAAAAAGTTCTAGAACGAAAGTTCCGCTGCGCGCGAAAGTTCTTTTGTGTGATAAAACTATTACATTAATTCTTATGAAAGTGTGCATAATAAAGCGTTTTTGTGCTGTCCGGACATTACAAACACATCTTCGCGCACAGTACAGCTTCACTGTGTTAAATGGAACATACTATGGTTGTAGATAAAACTTGTCTCATTATGTCGCAATCATGTTAGGATATGCCATTAATTGTGTCTTTAATTATATATATTTATATTACAATATATTTAAATAAAATATTGATCTTATTTATAATTTCTTTGAAATCCGCTTTTTCAGGAATTTAGGAAATATCATAATATTACTAAAGAATCGTAATCAAAATTTTTGATTACGGTTCTTTAGTAATCGTAATCCAACCTTTACAGCTCTGCTGACAACCATAGTATGGTTGTAAGAAATCTGAATATGGCCTCTGTCAATCATTATATCAGTGAGGATCATGGTTGTGTGGAATCATAATATGGTCACTCACAACCAGAGTATGGTTGGGAGAATTCCTTATATGGCCAGTGAGGATCATATAATATAGTCACTGAATAACATAGTATAGTTGTGTGAAACTAGAATACAGTCACTGAGGATCATATTAAGGTAGACGTTATTGTCATTGAGGATCATATTAGACATAGTGTATGATTGCCTACAATCATAACCCCAATCACAGTATGATGCGCTTCAAATATGATCACTACAACCATGTTTTTTCTCTGCGCGTGGAAACATAATTATATTTAGGTCGTTCCAAATCATGTTTTATTTTGTACATATTTATGTTTCGGTTCAAAAATTTATTTTGTTTGGATGTAGTGATTATTATGTCTCTATTAGAACATACACCATTTTAATAGACAACATCAAAATATTTCCATGTTATCATAATGTAAATCAGAGCTCATTACGACATTGTTCAAGTCTCAATACAACCCTGTTTACAAATGATTTATCAGGCAATTATATATTATGTTTACATAAAATTCCAAACATAGATGTTAATGCCTGCAAAATGTTGTTTGGGAGGGCCATTTTTTTGCAGCGTGTAGATTGTTGTCTTCTGATTTTTTTCTAAAAAATTTTTAATGATACCGATTTCTGCAATAAAAATTTGTTCGGTATTTTTATCATTCGATTATTGTTCGATTGAACAAACGAACGAACGAGCTACCCGGGTAGTTCGAACATACGAGCTACTCGAATTGTTCGAACAACGAACGAACAAACTATTCAGGTTTTGCGAGTTTCCCGGGTAGCTCGAACATTTAAAACCCGGGTTTTTCGAGTATTTCAACTACCCGGGTAGTTCGAACCACCAAAAAGGTACTTTACGTTTTTGGTACTTTATAGCGCAATTTATCGCACGATGTCGACATGCTGCATATGCAAGCTTTATCACAAAATAAAATATGAACCGTGCCTACGGATAATTGGCAAAAAATCTGTGTCCAGAAATTAGTTTTTGCAAAAAATTAAAAATAAATTTCTGTTACCTAAAAAGTGTGTTGAGCGTAATTTATCACAATTCTCTAAGCACTCATTTTTTTTTTCGATGTTTATGTTGTCAAATTAAAAAAAAAATGTTTTAAACTTTCTCTTACTGAAATATTTTCTAACATTTTATTTAAATTTGTTTATGAAATATTGAAATAAAATGCTGGGAAATACACGAGCAATATACAATTTTATACTTAAATATTTTAGTGGGCTAGGTGCAAAAACATACGCATTATGGGAAGACTTCTAGACTTCTGGATTTGACTTGGCAGGCTTAAAAGGGTTTAAAAAATATATTACACACCCACCTTTAACGAATGCTTCTGAGCGACTGAAAATTTTCAAAATTTTGATATAAAAAAAACGAAATCGGGAAATGTACTGTATATTTGGTATAGCAACATATTTCGTGACGTATTATTATGTTTAGAATTATTTTTCAAATTGAGAAAATTAGAAATGAAATTGAGATATTTCATTTTAAATTTAGATTATTCCAAATCAAATTTGGATTTTACAATTACCAATGTAGGAAGAAACGATCGTTGTCGAGTTGTCGAGATTATGCCGCAGCCAGATTTTTCTCTGCGTGCATCAAAAATAATTACATTTGCTTTGATTTATTTTAAATACAGAATATGTCGGAGTTGTCCCGGTAAATTATGACTTTGACTTACTTTATATATAAGATCTTTGAGGCTTCCACGAGAATTAAAAGGTGTCACAAGGCAAGCATAAGTATTTGATGAAGTGCGCAAAAACCCCAAATCAAGCACAGGATAGATGTATGGATGGTGGAGAGAGCCTAGAAGTTCCATAAGTACCCCTGTTGAACTATCGCTACCTGACAAATCATCCAGGGCAACGCAATCGGAGGGTAGTTGCAAAAGAGTCATTAAACGGTCGGTGCGAACCTGTAAAGAATGTATATGAGTACAATGCTGTTTTTCTTTCTAACATTCTTACCGATGCATCGTTAACCAGAAACCAATTTTTGGAATGTCGTGATCCGATTTCATCCAAATGAACAATTACATCATATCGCCCATTGGAACTTTGCACCCATTCTTTAGTGGCACAAAAAGCTCGTTCACGATGAGCTCGTTCACGTTGACTACGTTCAGTGATTCCATTGCCATTATCTAATGCTGAATATTGGTATTTAAGATTTGGCCTGTAATTAATACTTTACAGTGAGTACTAATTTCTTAAATAGTGGTATTTAATTATTAATATTAATCTCAATATCACTTTGTTCTCTACTTCGTCTTATTTAATTTCAAACCTTGAAATGACAGCGTTAGCCAGATTTATGTCAGATTAAAAATCGACACATTTTAAAATAATAAATTTTATTAATAACTAAGTACAAAATATAAAAATAAAATAAAAAATGCCATATTGTCTTTTGATTTAATGAAATATGGTGAAAAGGTAAATATCAAAAAATCCGAAAATGTACTTTGTTTTGATTAATAAATGAAAAAAAAAAAAAAATTTTGTTATCCAGGATGATATCAATTGTAAATATGGCTTTTAATGTGTTATTGGAATACTAAACGGATAAAAAAAACATTTTTTAAATATGCTTAAATGTTATTATAACGTATTACTATTTACACACAGACAAAATTTTGTTCATAAATGGAATGGACGCCGTTAATTGCGACATCGTTCATAATATATATGGAAAAAATCATTCTATTTATGAACTATTTTTCGTACATACGAATCGCACAATTTGAGCGAAATTGATATAATATACGCATTCATAATTGTTATGAATTGCGTTCATTGAGGTATTCAAATTAATTTTTTGAGGAAAGCAGCACAATCTCCACGTCACGTGCAATTCAGCCGTCCACCAAAAGGAGAATAGCAAATACAACACAAAGTAGGTAGGTAGGTATTTGAGTATGTGTGTATGATCGTATGTGTGAACTGCACCTTTTGACTATTCTATAAATAGATATTTTTATTTTACTGACGCGTCATGCCGCATGATGCGCAGTGATTATTTTGACAACTCGTCGCGACGCGTCGATAGTCGATTATAGCACATACAGTTCTTAGTTTTTTTATTCGTATGTCATTTCGTACAAATATATTGAATCGTTTCATTTGTTGTTTACAACTCCAAATAAACATGCACCGCAGGTACTTAACATCACGCAACAACAAACAGCAGAAATAGGCAGCAACAGCAAGAGTAGAAAAAAATGTAAGTTTTTAAAAAAATAAATAAATTAAAATAATAAAATAAAAAAGTAATATAAAATAGTTTTATTTACATATATAGTATGAACTTTTTTTTTCTGTGCATAATAAGATTAATATCTAATTACCAGGGCTCAGTGTTATATGAATTAACATATTCAATATTTAAAATCCATATATTTGTATTCATCCATATAAATCCGTATTTTTGATAAAAACTGACTCATATGTCTTCTTAACTTTGACAATTTGGCATTTTCAAACATATTTGGAGTGCAGTCGATAAACAAACAATCTTACTGCAGGAATCTATATCTTGATATCACTAAAGGAGACAATAGATTGTGATTTGCTGCAAGTTTGGTGTAATGAGTGAATTAAGACTTTGTTAATTTGTTTAACAAGGGAAATTTTTATTATAAAAAGTTTCGAAATTATTTTTGTACTCAAAATGGTGGTACCTACAGTTTAATGCCGAATCCGAACGGTGGGTGAGAGCTTTTTCATAGGCCATGTTTTACTCTCGTACGTTTGGCATTTACTACCGAGAGGTAGCGTCGCATAGAAAAATGTTATCTATGAAAAAGATGTTGGCAGTCGCTGGGGATCGAACCGGGGACCTTTCGGCTCGTAATCGAACGCACCAGCGACGCAGGTACTTAACAACAAACAGCAGAAATAGGCAGCAACAGCAAGAGTAGAATAAAATGTAAGTTTTAAAAAAAATAAATAAATTAAAATAATAAAATAAAAAAGTAATATAAAATAGTTTTATTTACATATATAGTATGAACTTTTTTTTTCTGTGCATAATAAGATTAATATCTAATTACCAGGGCTCAGTGTTATATGAATTAACATATTCAATATTTAAAATCCATATATTTGTATTAATCCATATAAATCCGTATTTTTGATAAAAACTGACTCATATGTCTTCTTAACTTTGACAATTTGGCATTTTCAAACATATTTGGAGTGCAGTCGATAAACAAACAATCTTACTGCAGGAATCTATATCTTGATATCACTAAAGGAGACAATAGATTGTGATTTGCTGCAAGTTTGGTGTAATGAGCGAATTAAGACTTTGTTAATTTGTTTAACAAGGGAAATTTTTATTATAAAAAGTTTCGAAATTATTTTTGTACTCAAAATGGTGGTACCTACAGTTTAATGCCGAATCCGAACGGTGGGTGAGAGCTTTTTCATAGGCCATGTTTTACTCTCGTACGTTTGGCATTTACTACCGAGAGGTAGCGTCGCATAGAAAAATGTTATCTATGAAAAAGATGTTGGCAGTCGCTGGGGATCGAACCGGGGACCTTTCGGCTCGTAATCGAACGCACCAGCGACTTTTCGCTCGTAGTCCAATGCACTAACCAGACGACCTACCGACGCTACAAATATCATAGATTTTTTAAAATATGAAATTTTCGAAGTAAATTGTCTCAATAAAATATACCAAAATTTCATGTCATAACCCATTCAGCACATAATCGATTGCAAATTGAACTGAAGAAGAAAAACTCAAAATCACGGCGATTCGCCAATACTCGTCAAATTTTTCTAATAAACATCAAGGTTTCTAATATTTTATTTATCAAGATAATTGATTCAATGGTAAATTTAAAGATACATTTTAATTTAAATCTATGGCTCATTTAAAATCATTTAAAGTTCTCCTCAACATCAAAATGTGTATCCGGACGGCGTATCAAGTCGAGATCGTTCGTGTATTTTACGAAAAAATTCGTGGAATTTATCCACGAAATATTTTGTAAAATAAACGAAGGAACTTTCGTAAATTTATGATAAAATTACGAATATTAATTGTTTATTTTACGAAACTATTCGTATATTTTAACTACGAAAGCAATTCGTACATAATACGAAAGATTCGTAATTTAATGAATATTTGTGTACCTTTTTACGAATAAATTCGTACATTTTACGAAAGTATTCGCATTCGTACATTTATGAAACATTTTACGAATTTTACGTAAAATACACGAATATTTAGTTAAAAAAAACTGACGATGAAAATGACGATTCAGAATAATATTTTTGAACTTTTATATAATATTTTTGAACTTTTGACATAAACAGAACTAATACAGAACACATTTTGTATTTATAGCTATCTATTTTCGCCCGCGATACCAATTAAATAAAATATTTTGTTTAAAAAAACTCTCGATGAATATGACGATTCATTCATAAAAATATAAAACATTATGCACTGATTTGATACTTTTGCCCTTTTAGCACAAACAGAACTCACACAGAACACATTTGAAAACTGTTTGTATTTTATGACTATCTGCTTGCGACCGAGATACCAATAAAAGGAAAGCAGCTCCAAGTTGTTACTTGATGAAACTGATTTCTGTTTTTAGAAATGATTCGTAAAAAACACGAATGTTTCGTAAAATTTTACATATTGCCTCAAAACTTACGAAATTTTAGTAATTTACGGAATTTTAGTAAAAAATTGTAATAGAAAATAATATAACGAAAGTTTTGTAATTTAAACGAAATATTCCTAATTTTGTTGTTGTTTAAATTTTACGAATATCGATTAGTAATATTACAAATATTTCGTGAATTCATCGAATTATTCGTGTATTGTACGAAATTAAAAATTACGAAAAAATATTTCGTAAAATGTCCTAGAAATTATTTTGAGTGTAGAGAATCCGACCGCAATTCTCGGCACAATCAGAAACCAACAACTGCAGTAAAAATAAAGATTTATTTTTTTAAAGGTTTTATTATTGCGCAAGGTTTTCAGTGCTTAATTAGGAAAAAAATCTTTAATCTTTTGTTGGAATATTAAAAATAACATTATTATGAAAAATGGAATAGAATAATTATTAAAAACTAATACACATTTAATAAAACTGATGGAATTTTTCAAAACATATTTTCTTTGATGAAAAATTTAGGGTAAACATAGTTTTCTTTAATTTTTTTTATACCCTACACCTATGAGGTACAGGGTATATTAACTTTGTGCATATATTGTAACGCCCCTTAGGAGGCGTGTCCGGTATAGAAAAGTATATATATTCTTGATCAGCATCACTACCCGAGTCCGTTTAGCCATGTCCGTCTGTCTGTCTGTCCGTCTTGCTGTCTTGCTGTCCGAATACAGAATAACTTGAGAAATACTGATCAGAATGCGATGAAATTTCGTCTCAATATATTTTATCCAAAAGTAGGAACTGAGTTTGAAAATGAGCCAAATCGGTCAACGGACACGCCCACCTCCCATACAAGTCACTTTTATATAACACTTTCGGAACTAATAACTCGAAAAGTATTCAAGGTATAGTTATAAAATTTAAAACGTATTGTTAGAATTCACCTAAAAATATGTGGTCCAAAAATGGGCGAAATCCGCCCACTTTTTTTTTTCATTATTTCCCGGGTTTTCATAGTGGAAATTTGATCCGTAAATTATTAAAATCAAATCTATGAAATATTAGCCTTTCAAAATCTTAAATATAGGCTTGGTCCGCCCAATTACATTTTTCAAATTTATTTTTTTTAGTTTTTTTATACTTTAATTTTTTTAATTTATGGGGATATAAGACGTAAATTTCTGATATATGAATAATATTCTGAGGGTTAATATCCCCACCAAAGGTGTAGGGTATTCCATAGTCGGGCCCGACCGACTATAAAAATCCGCCCCATGTGACCGAACTTTCCCAACTCGTTTTGATTTATATTTATTGATTCATTTCATTTGTCATTTTCACAAAAATCTAAAAAACCGTAGAATAAACAAAATAAATAGAGTATTAAAATACCATGCCTTTAAAGTTGATAGCTCTTCAAAGTGCATATTTTGAATATTTTATGGTACTTTTAACTTCTATCAGAAATATACTTGTAGAATACGGGTCGTATGAGTGATATTTGTAAAAATTAAATAATTTTTTTTAAATAAATAAAACAGCCATTTTGCGCAGAAATCAAGATTATTTTTGTATTATGTAAAATGACTCCCTGATTCTGAAAATATATTTTTTTTTGATAGGTTCACGAGATATCGGTCAATAACTTATGAACCGAGCTTTCATTAAAATGGTCACATATTTTTGTAAATATTTCGCGTTCTAAATAAGTCACGCACGATCCGAAATGCCAACTTCTACTCGGATCACTTCCTTGTAGCAGCCAAGGTTCGCACACGCTTATGCGCTGCGAAAAACGCACGGAAACCCACGCAAAAGCTAGACGTCAGTAAGCTGCACACACAACAGACCTATGCCGCTCGACTCTCACACCTGCTTGCCCAAGGCACTCCCCCTCTCGATGATATATGCGCGCAGTGGACACACGTCTCCCACACAAGAAAGACGCTGCATATAGTGGAATCTCAGTATACTCTGCCCAATCCTTAAGAAGGGGGGTCCTACGATACGCGTCAACTACCGTGGGACTTCGAGGACAATACGAAGTACCTGGTGTCAACAAACAAATAGTCTCGGCGTCTTGGACAACACGTCACTATTGACAACCACAACTTCGAAGTTGTGAAGGACTTCATCTACCTGGGTACAATGATCAACAAGGAAAACAATGTCACAGGTGTTACTTTTATGCTCAATAGGCAATTGAGGAGCAGAGCCCTCTCTCGACGGACAAAAATTATGCTCTATAAGTCGCTCATCATGCCAGTCCTCCTCTATGGCGCTGAGGCATGGACGCTTGCCAACACCGATGAACGAGCTTTAGGAGCGTTCGAGAGAAAGATTCTTCGGAAAATCTATGGCCCGATATGCGCTGTATGAGCTCTACGGCGACATTGACAATGTGTTCAATTCTGTACCCAGTGGTGGTCAACGTAGGAGAGGGCGTCCGAATCTCAGGTGGAACGACCAAGTGTGAGACAACCTGACAACACTTGGAGTGCAAAACCTGCGCCAACGCGCGCAATGCAAAAGCGACTGGCGAGGGGTAATTGCTGCGGCCGAAACCCATCATGGGTTGTAATGGCCAAATAAGTAAGTAAGTAAGTAAATAAGTCATATGATCAAGTGTAATATCAAATGGAAGGCAATTAAACATCCAATAAACATTTATTACAACATGTTTAAATTGGTTTACTAGTTTTAGAAACTGGATTGGATAGGAGAATTTGAAAAATATTTTCAAAAATGCATTTAACAAATTGACAAAAAAGTAAGATAATATACAGTTTGTAATATTCCAAAGATAGTCCACACTCTTTCGAAGAAATTGAACTATCAATTACAACATTATGTGTATAACTTTTGAGAATGAAAAAAAAAATGTGAAAACAAAATAATTAAATGCAATATAACTATGCTTAAAAATAAAAAATGTAGGCGGACCACTCCCATTAGCACGAATTGATAGATTACACTGCAAAGAAGCTACCCGCACCCTCATCGGCGTCTTGACAGACATTGTGCAGTCGACACAATGGAGCACAGACTGGGCATCCCCGCGCCCGACTACTGCAGGAGTTGCAAAGAAATTGAGGAAGTAGAATCAATGGATGATGTACCTACTATGCGACTGTCCAAATCTCCAAACGCGCCGACTCCAGTACATGGGGAACAGGTTCATTGGAGAACTGGAGGAAATAGTAGAAGTTCCAATTGAAAATCTGCTAGGGTTCGTAAGAAGATCAGGTTGGTATCGAAGAAACTAACCCACAGTTGTCAACACAATATAGTTACCACACAGATAAAAAGGGAACTCAATGAACCACTAGGCCCCCGTGAGTGTTTGCTGATTAGATTTCTGCAACACCCCCTTCCTTACCTAACCTATCATAACACTGCCTTACACAAATTTTTGATGCATTTGTGGCGCTGATTCCGAAAATGGGATCAGTTTTGTCAAATTGGCTCTAGTTTTTGAGATATATATTTCAATTTCTCGTTATTTTGGTATTATTTTATTTTTAAAATTCCAACAAAAGAAAATAATATTATCTTTTCGATATTAGACGCAGAACATGTTGCGCTACAATAAAAAATACGCTTTTATGCGTGAAAAGAATTGTTTGCGAGATATAAGCAAAATGCATTCTAATTTGATCAAAAAGTTGAAATTTTTGGTGATAAAAAACGTCGATTACTTAGTGGATTTTCTGCTTCTAATATCGAAAATATTATTTCATTCGTTTTTTTTTGTTTGAATTTTAAAAATAAAAGAAAAATATAATTGAAAATTAAAAAATGGGCTATATCTCAGAAACTAGAGCCAATTTGACAAAACTGATACCATTTTCGGAATCAGCGCTACTAAACTATCGAATATTTACTATAACTTTCACTGCACCTTATCAAAATTTGAATTTGGTTGGGCAGTGTTATAACTAATTTTAAATTTTATAACTTTATCTTCAAAACGTTACGATATATGTGATCCTAAAAAGTGAGCTCATATATTGTATGGGATGTGGTTCAGTACGTTGACTAATTTGACCTATTTTTATACCCTACACCTATGATGTACAGGGTATATTAACTTTGTGCGTATATTGTAACGCCTCTTAGGAGGCATGTCCGGTATGGAAAAGTATATATATTCTTGATCAGCATCACAACCCGATTCCGTTCAGCCATGTCCGTCTGTCTTGCTGTCTGACCGGATACAAGGTAACTTGAAAAATAATGGTCAGAATGTAATGAAATTTGGTTTCAATACGTTTTAGCAAAAAAATGGTTCGGAGTTTGGATTTGAGTAAAATCGGTCAACGGACACGCCCACCTTCCATACAAGTCACTTTTACAAAACTCTTTAGGAACCAATAACTCGAAAAGTTTTACATATATAATTATAAAATTTAAAACATATTGTTATAATTCGCCTAAAAATATATGTTCCAAAAATGTGCGTGATCCGCCCACATTTTATTTTTTTTTTATTTTATTAAATTAAATTATTAAAAATTATCCAACTAATAATCCACCCAGAGTGTAGGGTATTCCGACTATAAAAGTCTGCCCCATGTGACTGAACTTACCCATGTGACCTAACTTTCCCAACTCGTTGAACTTAAAATTATGTATTGAAACGAAATTTTATCACTTTCGGAATAGTACTTTTGAAGTTTATCGTGTATAGGTGACCACTATTAAAATACAATATTCTTATAGGTTATTATGATTTTGGAATCTAAACTCCGAAAATTATGATTTTGTTAGACCATTTTTTGTATTTAATATTTAATGATTAACAAGAAAATAATGTATAGTTATCCAGAGCATTATCTAAAGAAATGATCATTAATATCCATTTCGGGATAATATCAATTTCGGTGGAGTATCAATTTCGGATATGCATTCGGTCAAATGTCTCCGGGAAATGTCATTCAGAGTAAAACTGTTCAGAAATCTCCCCGTCTTCATTTATATAATTCTACATATTTTTAATACTGTGTTGTGAATTAGCTCACAAATTTTTCTTTTCTTTATGGTTCTTCACTATTCATTCAGTTTTGGATGTTGCTGTACACATGTTGAGCGCATCGTGTTTTTCATATCATGTTGAACTCATGTTGTACAGCAACGCTTCACGTTGGCAACAATGATAATAATTTGGCAAAGCGCTAAAGCTTTCAAGAGGCTTGCAATACAATTTTCCATTGCATAATTTTGGGTCTATGTTAAAATAAGCAAAGCAGCGTTTGCCAACAATTCTGATATTTCGCAATTGGTGTCAGCCAAAAACTGCAAGTCGGACTTTCTTCAAAAATCACGTACACCAAAATTGAGTGAAAGTGAAAATTCACTAGAACATTGTGAAAAAAGAATTTAAGAAAAGCTTGCAACGAAGGTATTGTTAATACCTTTCGTTGCAATTTAATTATAGAGTAGTTTAGTGAGCCTCAAGTGGAGGTAGTAAAATTAATAAAGTGTTATAAAAATATAATATAAAGTGGTTCCAGTCTAATTATTTAAATAATAAAGTAAGAGCATAGAGGAGAACTTAGGACACCATCGCATACACTAAAATGTTCATAACATTTGGCGCAGCCATTAGGATGGTACCAACCTCTCAAGGACCGAGAGATATGAAGAAGGAAGGACGAAGGAGGAAGGACTCTAGAAATAAAATGGTAAGTTTGAAAATTTTATTCAAAAAAAAAGTTTTCATTTTTATTTTTTTTTGAATAGTATTTTAGAAGTGTTAAAAAAAAGGGGATTAGAACTACGAACCATTTTTAAAAAAAAAAAAATTTAAAAAAAAATTAGCATTCAATAGAATATAAATAAAATAACACTGAGTTTCCGAACTACGGACCCATCAAAGTATAACAAGTGAAAAATAAAGATTTTAAAAACTTTCTTTTAATTTAAAAAGGAAAATTAACATTTCCAAATAAATAAATCGAAATAACACTGAGATTCCAAACTACGGACCCTCCAGTGAATAACAAATAAAAACTAAATGATTTGATTAAATTTTAAAGCGTGTGAACACAGCACTGATTGCTGTTATGATTTAAAAAATAACAAAAAAATTATATTAAAAAGTCATTGTATGTTAAATTTTTTTTTACAATCTTGAGTAACCGAATATACACATAATTTTTTTTTTATTTGGAAAAATAAAATTATTTTTATTTTTCCAATGTTATAGAAAACAGATTTAAAAAAAAAATACTTCAATATAAATTTGAAAAAAAAACCAGTTGGGAAGGTTAGATCACATGGGAAATTTTAAAGTAGGTGTAATTATGATAGTTAAGATTATCAAAATTGTAGTCGGTCTAAGCCGACTATAAATACCCTACACATATGTGTGGTTACCATTCAAAGTGATATATAGGTCACCAGGGTATACGAATCCTGAAAATAACTACAAACATTCAATCGCTGAAGAATTTCCATTCATTTGATACCCATATTTACAAATGGGTAGGTGTACCGAATTTCGATTTTTTTTGTGAACCACAAGTCTTTTCGCCGGAAAACATTATTATCATGTATTTGAGCATGATATCAATATATATTTGACCAAAAAAGTTTTCCTAAGAACGTATACATAAAAATTGATCTTTATATGTACATTTTAGATGAGGTATTTGAATATAAGTGGTCGGATCATAGGTCACAATGGACCGATCTCGCCAATTTTTTCGCACATACAGCGTAGGTATATTAGTAATCTAAGTTATAAGTTTCATTTATCTAGCTCTTCAATTTTAAAAGTAGTAGGGATTTCAACAGACAGGCAGACAGACGGACAGACAGACGGACAGACAGACGGACATCGCTAAATCGACTCAGGAGGTCATGCTGATCAAGAATATATATACTTTTCCATACCGGAGATGCTTCCTTCTGTGTGTTACAAACGGCGTACCAAACTGAATATACCCTTTCACTCTTAGTGAAGTGTATAAATATAGTTTATAGTTATACTTCATGAATGCCGAATTTTATTTCGTTGTTGTTTGGGTAACAGAAAAGAAAAGAATATTTCTGAGGAATCAATAAATAATTCTGTCAGACGCCAGGCAAGGCAACGCGCGTATTAGATATTTAGGTTAAGACGGCGCACGAGACATCCTTATACCACAAGGATACCATAGAAAGTGACGACATAACAACACAGGGCAACATGGGATTAGGCGAATGCGGTGCCAGATTTTGCAGGTGCAGACTCATCATCGCTGAGGACGGATCTTCACCGTTTTATTGAAGGATGTGAAGTGCTGAGGGCAGAACTGAAGTCTGAACAAATGAAGGAGTTTATTAAAGGCGTTAGAGTTCGTTTACAGGAGGATGCTTTTGACTTAGTAAGTTCAAAGGAGTTTGACACAATAGATGATTTATACAATCTGTTAAGGAGTACGTAGTTGGAATGTAGGTCAGTAGATGCCATTCAATATGACATTAGAAAGTATCAGTATCCGGGGGAAAGTATTAGATTTTTCTCGAGGCGTTTGCTTAACCTGCAGTCGGCAGCATTAAGCCGATTAAATGCAAATATAATGATACGAAAGACGACTTGTTCGTTAATGAATTGAATAATTTAATTAAAAGCTCATTTAAGTTAGGACTTCGGGATTACACTTTGCGAATGCTCACGTTGAGCAGTAAGCAAACAACACTGGAGAAATTGGATGAATGTTATACACGGAGAAACACTCCGTATTGCAGTGACTGTCGTACTTATGGACATGAACAGTGTGCAGATCGTTCGGGTCGGAATGTTGTTTCAGGACATACTACTCCCAAAGGAAGTCAGCCGCCCGTACCTCAGGTAAATAGTCAAGGTGGTATCTAGAACCAAGGCGGGGGTGCTCCAGGATTGTGAGGGTGACTATTGTATTTTCTTTATTTAATTATAAATTCTTGGGTATTAGAAATATGTGCCTATGAAAAGAAAAAAAAGAGCACAATATGACATAACTACGTGCCAACCATTTCTCGATAACTTGTGAATACGTTATATTAGGGCTATATTTTCGATATAAAATGCTAAGTATTGGAAATTTAAAATAGGTGTTAAATATAAAATTATGAACAGTTAAAATTTTATTTATCGAAAATAAAACCATATATGATATCATTCGATTTAGTTGGTTTTTACCGAAAACTATAGTTGCCGTATCATTAATGATGATTTAAATCGATAATTTGAGCACATAAACTATATATTTTCGATATCGTTACAATATCGTTCATTTGACTGGGAAGTGTCACCTCACCCTTAATTAGTTCATTCTCTAATTCGAATTATCGATACTCAAGTATGAAGCAAAAGAAAAAAAAATCGAATAGAAAAAAAGGTTAGCCATTGTTCTTCTTCCGTTGAACTCTCGTGGTTAATGGCAGCTTAAGTTACCTTCTGATCAAAATTGGCTTCATATAAATCGTACGACATCGATGTTTGCCTATCACAAATTTTAAGCGGATATTTGATAAGGTAAAGAAAAAATGAACAATATTGCGTTTTGCTTTTTATTTCATGAATTTCGTTATATTAGATCCATAATCCATTTTTAAGACTCTATTAAAAGAGTAAACGGAGCCCCGCTTTAAGGGATTTAGCTTAAGCGGTTAGCCACAACAAGTGTAAATGTTGGTGAAAGAATGGCTTAAAATCACGTTAAACCATACCAGTGCCATGCTACTGTGCGCCTTGACCACGTTACGCCATAACCTGCAATTACAGCGTGCTATACCCTATATATCTTCTAACGCCTATGACTTCATCCTCGCGATCGCCCACCCAGTGTCATCCAAATACTATGACGTCCTAATCACTGGTCGAACATCCAGCACCCAACACGTCAATATCGCCGATGGAACTTCGGTCGTTCATCCATAAACCGATTGAACTTCTAGCGCCCCGTTCGTTCTTATCATACCTACCGGTTTAGTGCACTTAACCTAATTTTGACTTGCCAAGATAACTAACAAAAATAAAAATATAAAAAGAAAAAAAAATATAATACTATATATTAACAAAAAAAAAATAATAATGAAGAATAAAATTGGAAAATTTAGAAAGAAAGCAATGTAAAAAAAACATAATTATATATATATATATATATATATATATATATATATATATATATATATATTTAAAGAAACTACGAAATTGAAGAAGTGCCTTATCTATAAAAAAAGGAAAAACAGGAGAAATCCACACATGAAGTGAATAATTTACATTAAAATAAGTTAAAATTATTTTGATTATGGTTATTGCAATAATTAGTTGTGACTGATTTATTTAACGTAACCAAGTTAATTTATAAAAGACGAAAAAAAAAATTAATAAAATAATTAATGTAATACAACTAAATTAAAGCGAAAGCAGAATTAAGGTTTTTCTAGATACGGTACCATCGAGTCAACAGGCCTGCTGACGACGAGGGATTTTGCAGCATACGTATGTAAGTAAACTAGTTACCCTCTCATTCATATTATTTTTATTCATAATTTTACTTTCGCTTTTCATTCTTAAAAAAAAAAAAAAACCAAATCAAATAAATTCCACCACCAATATTTTAACTCAACCTACTTTATCGACAACAAAATTTTTATAAAAGAAAAAAATGGGAATTTTGCAAACAGGCCCGCTAAATATTGCAATTGGTGCAGAAAGGACGGACATGTTATTATCAATTGTTATGCCAAACGCAAATATGATGCATGGAACAATAATAGCACTCCACAGGGAAACTACCAGGGGCCCAGTTAAGGCCACTAAACTGGGGACCCTTAGCAAATAGTGTAGTAAGGCCAGTAGTTGTAGAAGTTCCCAAGAGGACCAAATATTATTAACGCAGAAAATGAAGAACAAAAAGTAAAAATACATATTAATGACGATAGAAATCTTCCAACAAAAACACATAATGAACTAAATAATAATAATACACAACTTGACGCCAATAATGAAGATAATATAGGAATTAAGGAAATTAAAAATAAACAAATTATAAAGAAAGCAAATAAAGTAAAACCAATTGAATCGGAAGTTAAAAATATTAAAATCAAGAATAATAAAATAAAAAGTAAATCAAATAAAAAGAAAGTTGTAATTAACTGCCCTGGAAATTTGGGAATTGTAAATCAAACGTCTGGCAAGACTGTGGATACATTCCGTACAGGGTCGAGTATAATTTGTAATGAAGTAATTTCAATATTTCTTTTTATTATTAGCGCTATGTGCGTTTTATCGTCAGAAATGTAAGAAAGATCTGAGTCGTGCTTTTGGTGGATGCGTTAGAACCTTAGGCTTCACTAAGATTCAGCACACAAACATAGAAAACCTGAGTTTAACGCTACACGTTGTGTCACTTGAACAAGGTGTACCAGCAGATGGAATAGTCGGGCGTGACAATCTCTGGAACAGATCTATAATAAATGCGTTAAATAAAAAAATTACATTTTTTGATGAAGACAAAAATCACCTTGTTAAATTTCCATTAAAATCATTGCAAGACATAGAAACTATTAATGTTAATCAACAAATCAGGGTACAGCCCAAAACAGCCATGGTTGTATCACTGCCGTTAAGAACAAGAATTTGGGAGAGAGTTTAACAAACGTTAGAAGAAATAGAGTATATGTATCAATTTTAAATGCCACCGATAAGGAGGTAACCATTGATAGCAATTTCAAATTTTAACAAATATAAAGAAGCAACAAAGGCGATATAATACAATAAACTCGGTTAATATAAAAAATAGAATTGATAGATTATTAGTGAATGTAAAGATCGATGAATCATTAAATAAAGAAGAAGTAGCATCTTTGCAAAATATTTGCTTGTCATATCATGACGTTTTTCATTTGGAAGGGGATGAATTAACATTCACTCCGATATTAAAACATGAAATACCCACACAATGGAATCAGCCACCAATAAATCAGAAACAGTATAAACTTCCTCATATGCATAGAAATGAGATTAATAGACAAGTATCAAAGATGTTAGACGATGGAATTATTTCACCAAGCATGTCGCATGGTACCTAAAATGGGCGATAAAGATGCCAATAAAAAATGGAGACTGGTTATAGATTTCCGAAAATTAAATGACGTCACCATCAAACAGATATTTCCAATACCACGAATAGATGAGATTTTAGACCAGTTAGGTCATAGTCGGTATTTTTCAACACTAGATTTAGCCAGTGGTTAGCAACAGGTTCTAGTTGAAGATAGTGGCAAAGAAAAAACTGCTTTCAGTACAGGTCTTGGTCATTTCAAATTTAACAGAATGCCATTCGGTTTAACGGGGGCACCTGTCACTTTCCAAAGGATGATGAACCACATACTAACAGGTTTACAGGGTATTGACTGTTTCGTTTATTTAGATGACATAGTGGTGTATGGAAATAATTTAGCAGAACACGAGTATAGGCAATGCAAGATTTTTCAAAAGCTGAGAGAACATAATTTGAAATTAAATACAGAGAAATGTCAGTTTTTGCGACGCGAGTTTATATATTTACGACATAAGTGTTCTGAGTTAGGTGCCCTACCAGACCCGCCAAAGTAGAGTGTGTAAAAAATATTCCAGTTCCGCAAAATAGGAAGAAAGTTCAAGCATTTTTAGGCCTAATTAATTATTACAGAAAATTTATAGGGGGTATGGCGAAACTGTCATTACCAATAAACTGTTTGCTTAAAAAGGACGCTAAGTTCATATGGAATGACAATTGTCAGAATTCATTTTTAAAACTTAAAGAGGTAATTATGTCACTACCCATACTAGCGTATCCGGATTTTAACGAACCCTTTTTGCTCACGAAGCAATTGGCGCGGTTCTTTCGCAAGGTGAAGTTGGAAGCGACCGTCCGATCGCGTTTGCCAGTAGGTCTCTTAACGATGCGGAAACACGCTACTCTCTATAGAGAAAGAATTTTTGGCAATTGTATGGGCAACAAAAAATTTTAGGGCATATCTTTTGGGAAGACCATTTAAAATTTATACAGATCATCAGTCCCTAAAGGGTATAGCAAACTTAAAAGATCAGACATCACGTCTTGCGCGTTTCCGACACAAATTATTGGAATATGATTTCGAAATTCATTAAAAAACGGGAAAAAGTAATTTAAACGCGGATGCGCTTAGCCGCATACCGAATAATACTGAAAAAGTAGTTGTAGTACAAACACGAAAACCATGAAAAGAGACAAGGAAGACGATAAGAAACAGTCAGAATGCGATCCTGATGATTTTATAACAAAGGAAAATGACAATAACTGAACCTCGGGACATAGAGACGGTAATTAAAGATTTTCACGATTCACCGTTAGGTTGTCACCAAGGTGGCGTAAAAACATTTTTAAGAATTCGGCAACGATTTTTCTAAATTTATGTGCTGTGTGGCTATACCCGATGCGGAAGCCAACACCGTAGCTAAAGCATTCTTCAACGAAATAGTTACACGCCACAATATACCCAAAGTATTGGTAACAGACAAGGGATCGAACTTCGTTTCCAAACTATTTTCGAATACATGTAAATTGTTAGGAATTAAAAAATTACATATAACACCCTACCATCCACAGGCTAATGGGTCATTGGAACGAAGTCATCGTCCACTAGCTGAATATTTACGTAGTTTTGCTAAAGAGGATGGGTCAAACTCGGACCAATGGTTAAATTCTGCAATGCATGTTCATAATAACACGGTGCATACGTCGACGGGTCAAACACCATTCCGTACGTTGTACGGGTTTGACTTCGACATGCCTCCGAATTTAAAGCGTAAATGTTTACCTTTATATAACGCAGAAGACTACAATAAGGTACTAAAGTACCAAATACAGCGATCACACGAGATCGTCAGGCAAAATCAATGTAGGGCCAAGGAGGTGTCGAAAAAACAATACGACAAGAACCTCAACCCTATACAATCCAAACCACATGACATGGTTTTAATGAAAAACCAAACTAGGAAGAATAAGTTCTCTCCAATTTGGAAGTGACCCTACGTGGTCGTAGAGGGAAGTGGGCCAGTGACCACGACCACGATATTGATCAAAAACAAAGATAAGAAAATTCACAATAATTTGTTAAATGCATATCACAAATAGTGTATGCCGTTAAAACTAAAAATATTATTATTATAATATTACCCTAGGTTAGAACCCATAAAAGTAACAATATAAAACCAATTAGCTATGCGTTGACAATTAAACTCGTAGATTGCAACGTTATGAAAACATTATGCAACATATAGAAAAAAAAATCTAACCATAAGATATAGAGTAATCATTAAATAAAACATTAAATAACTCGTCATTTAGAGGAAGAAATAAATATAAATAAAATTGTCGAATTCAATACAGATAATGCATTGTTATATTTGTACTCAAAGTGGTGGGACCTACAGTTTATTGCCGAATCCGAACGGCGGGTGAGAGCTTTTCATAGGCAATGGTTTTACTCTCGTAGGTTTGCCATTTACTGACGAGAGGTAGCGCGGTATAGAAAAATGTTTCTATGAAAAGATGTTGTTAGCCCCAGTTCAGGCTTGAACCGGGGACCTTTTGGCTCGCAGTCCAACGCACTAACCACTGAGCTACCGCGGCTATATATTAATATAATTCAATTTGAATATGTTTGAATATAACAAATAAATTTTAAATGAATTTGAAGAAATCCCAGCATACCAAACGATATCAAAACGAATTCGAAACGAATTCGAAACGATATAGTTTTAACGAACATTGTTATCGTTTCGACATTCGATTCGAGAATGATAGCGTTCTCGAAAAAAATGGCTCTATCGTTAACGATATCGATATTGTATGAATTCTCGATATCGAAACGAATTCGAAAATTGATTCAATATCGATATCTAGACGAATTCGAAAAATTATTCAATTTCGAAATCGAAACGAATTCAAAAAGCTTATTCAGTTTCGATACTATTTAAATTAATTTGCCTTGAAATTATCTTTCATAGAGCTGTGTATCAAGCATTCTATAGCATCCACAACATTAAAATTGTTTACCTAGTTTGGGATTAAAAATTAGTTTATTGATCCAGCAACAAAATATTGCATACTTACTAAATTTTAAAAGTTTCTAACAGTTGCGAAATTTCTTCCAATTTGAAAATTTATTAAATTTTTTCATTGATCAGCTTTTTTTTTGACAAATAATTCAATACAGATTCTATAGAATGTTAACGATATCGTTACGAATTCGAAACGTTTTCGAAATTTTATACAATCGAAACTATGTTTATTGGGTTACTTCCCAGCATACCAAACGATATCGAAACGAATTCGAAACGATATCGTTTTAACGAACATTGTTATCGTTTTCGACTATCGTTGACGATTCGAGAATGATAGCGTTCTCGAAAAAAAATGGCTCTATCGTTATCGATATCGATATTGTATGAATTCTCGATATCGAAACGAATTCGAAAATTGATTCAATATCGATATCGAGACGAATTCGAAAAATTATTCTATTTCGAAATCGAAACGAATTCAAAAAGCTTATTCAATTTCGATACTATTTAAATTAATTTGCCTTGAAATTATCTTTCATAGAGCTGTGTATCATGCATTCTATAGCATCCACAACATTAAAATTGTTTACCTAGTTTGGGATTAAAAATTAGTTTATAGATCCAGCAACAAAATATTGCATACTTACTAAATTTTAAATGTTTCTAACAGTTGCGAAATTTCTTCCAATTTGAAAATTTATTAAATTTTTTCATTGATCAGCTTTTTTTTGACAAATAATTCAATACAGATTCTATAGAATGTTAACGATATCGTTACGAATTCGAAACGTTATCGAAATTTTATACAATCGAAACTATGTTTATTGGGTTATAATTATTTAAATTTCTTAAAGAAGAAGAAAAATATCAGTTAGTATTAAAATTAAAAAAAAAAGAGAGATATATAAATATTTAGTACAGTTAAAATTAAAAAAAAGGAACGAAAAAAAATATATTAGTAGAATAAATAAAATGTAAAAAAAACAGATAATAAATAAAAGCAAAGAATTTAAAATTAAGAAAAAGCGATTTATGCATTAAAATATTTAGTGCAGTTAAAATTAAAAAAAAAAAGTTTTAATAATTGAATCGAAAAAAAAGAGGAAACATATTAGTAAAATAAATAAAATGGAGAAAATATATGTATAGGTATTAAATATTAATTTTTTTTTTTTAAAGAATTGTTAAATTTTAAAGAAAAAATGTGAAAAAAATGTAATAAGAAGAGATGAAAAAAAAGAAAAATATGAAAAAAAATAATAAACATGGAAAAAAAATTGGGGAATTAAAATTTAAAAAAGAGGGATACAAATTTTTATTAAAAAGAAAAAAAAGAGAAGAAAAAAAAGAAGACAAAAAAAGTAATATTAACAATTAAATTTTTAAAGAATAAAAAAAAGAGATAAAAAAATATATATATATATGAAAAAAAAGGGAACTAAAATTAAAAAAAGGAGAAAATTTTAAATAAAAAGAAAAAAGTAGAAAAAAAAATAAAGAGGTATGAAAATATTAATTAAAGAGAAGAAAAAAAAGGAAGAAGAGATAAAAAGAAGAAGAAAATAAGAAGAGAAGAGAAGAAAAAAAATATAGAGAAAAAAAATAAGAGAAAAAATATATAAATAACAGATAATAACAGATAACTATTAATTTAAAAAAAAGGTAAAATATATGAAAAAAAATAAGGGGAATTAAAATTTAAAAAAAAAAATTTAATTAATTTATTTTAATTTTTATCTTACATTTTATTTTGTTTTGGAAATTTAAATATGGAAATTAAATAACTTTTTAAACTAAATTAACACAGTTTTAAAAAAAATATGTACATATAATAAATTCAACAATTCTTGAGAAAATTTTAAATAATATATATGTATATGCAATATATTCTATGTGCACTATGTTCTATGTTTTTTTTCATTTTTGCGCATTGAAGGGGGATTGAATCCGCCGCATTGAGTCCCTCCGCATGTAAGACGACGATTGGGCTAAATACATAATTACACTAAAATTACAGTAAGTTAATAAAAGCTAGTACTACTCTAAATAGTAATACTTCAAATAATGTGCATACTATGTTTCAAGTAATTTAAGTATTTTAAAATCAATCATTTAGCACACGCCATGTTACAATTATGAGTGCGAATGAGATGCCAATAGCATGCGTCATTCACGAAACGAGTAGAAGGTTCTCGAAACAAGTCGAAGCTTGTCGAAACGTGTCGAACTGATGCATGCAGTATATAAGGGAGCCGCATCTGAGGTACAGCACTTCAGTGGTGATTGTAAAGTGGTCGAGTGCATCTCGTGTGATAATTGTCAAGTTAAATTGTGGACATGCAGCAGTTGTTAGAATTTGTTATTAGTAAAGTTGTTTATTAAAGTGAATTAATAAAGTTAATTGTTATAATTTAATCCAAACATAAGAGTGTTTTTATTTTGTGTTTTTATTTATTGTGTTTGAACAGCTTTCCGTAGACTGAATTTTCGTAACAATATTATACGAAAATTATATTAAGATTACATAAATTAGTACCACACCAGTAGTGTGACACCTCATATTTGGAATAGTTTGAAAACAAAATTAAAATTATTGTTTGTAAAAATGCATTTAAATAATATTCGAGTGCAAAAAAAAAAAAAATCTGTTATTTAGAATGACCAACACTCTACATCGCTGGATACTGGATACGCGGGAGGCGCATAGATGATCGTGGGGTCTTGGGACTTTAATTGGGACATGTGGATGGAGCTCTGGGTGTTATCAACTAGAAGAAAAAGTAAAGCAGAGATACAAATAAAGAAAAGAAAATCGAAGAAATGAAGCAGAGTGGCAGCATATTTGAAGACGTAGGAGCAAACTTGTTGTTATACCAAGCACAAGTAGATTGCAGTGATTGAATTTTAATCATAAAACTACAACTGCCAGATACAAGATGCAGAAAACAATATTCAACATTGATCTTGAAAATGTATATAAAAAGTCAAATTATTATGTCTTCCATTGCACATAGAGAAGAAGCAATGCGATATCGATTTTCTGATATCAACAATTCAGAAATCTATAATATTCTAAATAAAGCGACATGAGCACCAAGATGTACCACAAAGAAGTAGTGAATCAAATTCCCAGCGGTTTTCTGATATCAACAATTCAGACATCTATAAGCTACATAAAGCGACATGAGCACCAAGATGTTTTCAAAATGTTTGACAAGATCGCAGAAAAGAACACTCATCTCGAACGAAGTCATCCAAGTCAACGGGACCAAAGCTCTCTTGAACGACTAAGAGTCCAGCGTATCAACATGATGACGTCTACTGGAGATAACACCATTAGCAAATTCCACAAGAACCATCGCAACCCAACAGATCCAACACACTACATACAACGAAACATTGAAGATGAACAAGGCAAATCCGACCCAACACACAGAAGAGCAAGAGGAGAAATCTGGTCCAACAGTAGGGCATACAAAAAACACTCATGTAATTATTTACACCTCTCTAACCCTAATATAAAATCAATATATTCATTTTAAAATACCAACAAACACACAAAGACTCAATAAACAAACAAAGCACATATAAATAAAATAATTTGCATAAGTTTATCCATATACATATAAATTCTTTTAGAATAAATTGAAAGTATTAAATCGGTTAGATTATCATTATAAGTATTAACAAATATTACACGAGTAAAATATATATAAAAAAAAAAATCTAAAAAATATTATTATTTCTATTAATGAAACAAAGTTATATATTAAAAAATATTTTTATAACTTGAGAAAAGAAATAAACATATTATCATTGTTAAAATAACATTTTATCATTATTATTATTAATATTAACTATAAGAACACATCATTATTATATATTCAAAAATATTTTTAAGACATATAGTAAAAAATTACCATTAATCCAAATATTAATAATAATTTTTTTTCCATAAGGTGGGAGGAATGTTGTGAATTAGCTCACACATTTTTCTTTTCTTTATGGTTCTTCACTATTCCTTCAGTTTTGGATGTTGCTGTACACATGTTGAGCGCATCATGTTTTTCATATCATGTTGAACTCATGTTGTACAGCAACATGTTCATAGCATAGTCCCAAAACTTCACGTTGGCCAAGTTTGCCAACAATTCTGATATTTCGCAATTGGTGTCAGCCAAAAACTGCAAGTCGGGCTTTCTTCAAAAGTCACGTACACCAAAATTGAGTGAAAGTGAAAATTCACTTGAACATTGTGAAAATAGAATTTAAGAAAATCTTGCCACGAAGGTATTGTTAATACCTTTCGTTGCAATTTAAATATAGAGTAGTTTAGTGATCCTCAAGTGGAGGTAGGAAAATTAATAAAGTGCTATAAAAATATAAGGTGGTTCCAGTCTAATCATTTAAATAATAAAGTAAGAAACATAGAGGAGAACTTAGGACACCACCGCATACACTAAAATTTTTACAACAACTGCTTCGAACGAAGGTTTTTGGGAAAAATGCAATTTATTATATTTGCATTTTACTAAAAACTTTATTTATGAGAAGAAAAAAAATGTCATTGTACATGATCAAATCAAGAAATGTTCTGACTTAAAGACAACTTAAATATCGTTAAAGATTTGGTAACAATAACCGGTTAAAGTTAAAAATTAAAAAAAAAGAAATTTGTGAAATCACCTTATTTGTTTGGACTCTTAATACTCTCAAGAAAATAACAAAGCTATTCTGTCCGGTATTTTACAAGAATAAAACCGACTACATCATATCACTAAACCGCATGGTATGCAGCCTACTTCTGGCAATCATCACAGGACATTGTCGCACAGAATGTGCCTTTTATCCTACAAATGGTGCAGAAATTGCAATCAACAAGAACAGGACGAACACCTACTTTGCAAATGTACTGTATTGGTACCACCAGACTAATTTTGTTTGGACAAGCCTTCCATAACTCCATAGATGGAGTGTCGAAAACCGAGCTGGATTAATTAAAAGCTTCGCATTGATCTCGACAAAAATCATAATGAACGATCTTTAATCTTCGCATAAACAGAGAGTAGTGGTAACACTATGGACCAAGTTGGTCTATGTGAGGAATCCGCCGCCACCCTAATGTAACCTAATCTAACCTAAGTATATGTTTGAATTATTGTATGTAGCAAACAAGTAGCATCGGTAGCTCAAAGCTAGTGCGTTGGACTTCGATCCGAAAGGTCCCAGGTTCAAGTCTGGACTGGGGCTAACAACATCTTTTCATAGAAAACATTTTTTCTATACCGCGCTACCTCTCGGCAGTAAATGGCAAACCTACGAGAGTAAAAAATTGCCTATGAAAGGCTCGTTCTGACTCGGCATTATAAACTGTAGGTCCCACCACTTTGAGTACAAATATAACAAGCACATCTCAAAATGGTGAGAGAGCTCGGCGGTAATTTGTTCTGTATAATTTTTTTCTATGAAAAGATGTTGTTAGTCCCAGTCTAAATTTGTATCGGATACCTTTCTACTCGCACTACAACTGACTAACCACTGAGCTACCGACGCTCGGTGAATAAAAAGGCACTTGTTTTGAACAAAATTATATAACTTCAAAACAAATCGGTAGATTTCGTTGATTTTTTTTTAATAAATAAAAAAATATCAAGGTATAGTTTAGGTCTATTAATTAAAAAAAATTATGTACAACATTTTTTAATATCTGGAGTCGATATCGGTATGATATATTTTTTATTTTTGATAGTGATCGGAAATAACTTAGTGTGAAAGAAGGATATCCCTTGCAGTCCTTGAAATAAATTTACAAAAAAAGGCACAAATGTATGACATTCTTAATGCAGTTCAATAATGAGAGAAATTTTTACAAATAAATTTGAAAATTACTTTTGGTCTCTGACTTTAGGAAGGTATACATATCTCAGTACCCTTTGGAAACAGAATTCAATTTGTGTATCATATTAAAGGTGATAAATGCCGACATCTCGTTTGAAAACTACTTCAGATATACACAATGTATTTTTAATGTCTGTTTCATTTTTCAAGTCAGCATATTTCGGAAACTATAAACCCAAAAAATTTAATTTGATTTGTTTTAAAGTACAACATTTGTATCAAGTTTGACGTCTCACCTATTTGTGTACCATTTATTTACGAAGTAAAAGGTAATAGTTACTTGACCAATTATTAAATTAATTTACAACAGATTTTTTTAATTTCAAAAAGACTGAAAACGTAAATATCGGATTATAAATCGTCGTTATAGAACTAAAACTCATCAAATAAATATAGTTTTTATATCGATTTTATTGCATTTTCAGTCATATACATTTGTTACCTTTCTAATCGATGGTTTTTCTAATCGATGGTTTTTCTAATCGATGGTTTTTCTAAGTAAACTAGTTTTAATGAAAACCAGTTGGGAAGGTTAGATCACATGGGAAATTTTAAAGTAGGTGTAATTATGATAGTTAGGATTATCAAAATTATAGTCGGTCTCAGCCGACTATAAATACCCTACACATATGTGTGGTTACCATTCAAAGTGATATATAGGTCACCAGGGTATACGAATCCTGAAAATAACTACAAACATTCAATCGCTGAAGAATTTCCATTCATTTGAAACCCATATTTACAAATGGGTAGGTGTACCGAATATCGATTTTTTTTTTGTGAACCACAAGTCTTTTCGCCGGAAAACATTATTATCATGTATTTGAGCAGGATGTCAATATATATTTGACCAAAAAAGTTTACCTAAGCACGTATACATAAAAATTGATCTTTATATGTACATTTTATATGAGGTATTTGAACAAAAGTGGTGAACAAAAGTGATCGGATCGCACATACAGCGTAGGTATATTAGTAATCAAAGTTATAAGTTTCATTTATCTAGCTCTTCAATTTTAAAAGTAGTAGGGATTTCAACAGACAGACAGACGGACAGACGGACAGACGGACAGACAGACAGACAGACAGACAGACAGACAGACAGACAGATGGACAGACGGGCAGACGGACAAACGGCGTACCAAACTGAATATACCCTTTCACTCTTAGTGTAGGGTATAAAAATTATTAAATATCACTACCCAGCATGCCATTCGTTTCGAAATCAATACGAGATCAATACGAAAAAATGGAGAAATCACACGATATCGGACACTTTTTCGTACCGGTATCGAGCGTCAAATTGGACCTACATGGTAGGTAGATATCGATGCGTTTTGTCGGAGTTTTCTCGGTAAGAGACATTTTTTGAAAACGAAACGATATCGATAAAAAAATGATCAAGGTTCGAAGTTGCTTCAAAAAAGATTGCGATATCGATGCGATAAATGTTTATATATCGTATCTTGTCAATGTATTTGAATTTACGAGAAATTACAAAAATTAGAATCGATAAAGCAACGAGTTTGAACTTTTTTCTCGAAGTTATTCGATAAAAATTCGAGGCATCGATGGTCTTCGAGACATGGCAGACTGGGTACATACATTTTGAATTAAAATTATATAAGCAAAAATACATAAGCAGCATTTCCTAAGTAGAAATTTTAAATTTAATGTTCAGGTGAAAAAAAGTAAAATTTTTCCAATTCTAAAGGGGATCCAAAACAGTGCGGAAAACCAAAATGTTGTTGAAGAGGAAAACAAAGATTTCTGGTTAAAAGTTAATTTTTTTCATGCAAACATTTTTTTTTGCTAATAACTTTTTCAATTATAATTTGAAACAATCATAACCTGGACCGATTGGACATACTTAAAAACTATATTTTGTAAATATTTGATTTATATTTTTGTATATTTGATTTATATTTTGTATATTATCTATATATATATATATAAAAGAAAAGTCCTGATTGACAGACTGAATGAATGATCGATCAACGCACAGACCCAACCCTTAGACCCAGGAACATGAAATTTGGACAGGGTGTTCATCTCCGGACTTAGGCGCGCTCTAAGGCGGGATTTTTTGAAATTCGCCCCCTAAGGTACACAAATGGGCGTGGCAAACTTGAATTTTTAAACACAAATATCTGTGTACATAAGATAGCCACAGTATTGAAATTTTCCCCAATGATGTATATTGTGGATGTTTATCATTTTTCCAAATGTTTGCGGGATTAGACCACGGGGCGTGGCACCTACCATATAATCAACACATTAAAATTGCAATAAATCCTGACATACCAATAGTAGAGTTATAAAAATCGAACCAAATGTTCATATTTAAAATTCCAATCGTCACGTAGAATATGGACGAGATTGGTCCACGGGGCGTGGCACCTCCCATATAACCAAAACATTTAAATTCCTATAACTCCTGACATACTAAGAGTAGAGTTATAAAAATCGAATCAAATGTTCATATTTAAAACTCCAATAGCCACGTAGAATGTGGGTGGGATTAGACCATTAGGCGTGGCACCCCCCATATAACCAAAACATTAAAATTGCTATAACTCCTGACTTACTTAGAGTAGAGTTGTAAAAATTGAACCAAATGTTCATATATAAAACTCCAATCGTCTCGTACAATGTGGGCGTGATTTGACAACGGGGCGTAGCATCTCCCATATAACCAAAACATTAAAATTGATATAACCCCTGATCTAGTATGAGCAGAGTTGTAAAAATCGAAACAAATGATCATATTAAACTTTGTAATTTTCACGTAGAAAGTGAACGGGATTGGACAAAGGGAGTGGCACGTGAGCGGGCGACGTAGGCACTAAAAAGGGGCAAAAGGGCCGTAATTTAAAAATATATAATTTTGCATTTACAAAAACTTATCACGAGCAACGCTGTGAACGGGTCCAGCTAGTTTTATGTATATTTTTCTAAAAACTATGGCGCATTAGTATAGACAATTTTAAGTCAAATTTAAAATGATCTTTTTGACAATTTATTCTATACGAAAATTGTCAAAAAAGTTCTTTTATTGAAAATTTTACGCCTTTTTCTATATTTTGCGATATTTTAAAAATGCGCAAACATTCTGTATTTTAAGCGCCTTTTCCATTTTTTTTTTTTTTTGAAAATTTAGCGCCTTTCTCTATAGTTTCCGCTCTTTTAAAAACACCCAAAAATTGTGAATATTAGGCTTATTTTCATTTTGTGTGTTTTTTTTTTGAAAATTTTGCGTTTTTAGAAAGGCGTAAAATTTCGGCATCTCTTCCATTTTGTAATATTTTGAAAATTTTGCGCCTTTCTCTATAGTTTCCGCTCTCTTAAAAAGTAGCAAAATTCTGAATATTAGGGCATTTTTTCATTTTGTGTATATTTGAAAATTTGTTTGAAAAATTCAAAAGTGCGTCTTTTTGGAGGGAGATCGCGGTTGACTGGGTTTTTATTGCTAATATTTGAAAATCCCTTTCGCTGAAGCTGTCAATTTTATTTTGATTTTTTCCGTTATTTTTATAAATATTCTTGAAATCCCCGACCCCTCATAAATTTTCATTTGAACTACCTTATTAAAGTTTTCTCATGAGCGATGAGTTGAGCGTATGGACTTCAGTCCTTGTAAATTTATTAAATAACTAGCTGGACCCGTGCACGACTCGTGCCAAGATTTTGTGAATGCAAGGATATGGAGCGATTTTATTAATCCCTAAAGCCCTAGATTTCTTCCCAGTAGAAATCTTCCATGTAAAATTCTTTCCCATAGAACGTAGAATTCTTCCCGTAGAACTCATCCCGGTAGAATTCTTCCCGGTAGAAATCTTCCCGTAGAACTCATCCGGGTAGAATTGTTCCCGGTAGAATTCTTTCCCGTAGAATTCTTCCCCGTAGAGTTTTTCACAGTAGAAATTTTAGTGTGGTGAGTTTCAGTGTAGTGAGTTTAGGTGAGGTGAATTTTGGTGTGGTGAATTGTGGTGAGTTTTAGTGTGGCGAGTTTTAGTGTGGTGAGTTTTAGTGTGGTGAAGTTTCAGTGTAGTGAGTTTAGGTGAGGTGAATTTTGGTGTGGTGAATTGTGGTGTGGTGAGTTTTAGTGTGGCGAGTTTTAGTGTGGTGAGTTTTAGTGTGGTGAATTTTATTGTGGTGAATCAGTGTGGTGAATTTTATTGTGGTGAGTTTTAGTGTGGTGAGTTTTAGTGTGGTGAGTTTTAGTGTGGTGAGTTTTAGTGTGGTGAATTTTAGTGTGGTGAATTTTATTGTGGTGAGTCAGTGTGGTGAATTTTATTGTGGTGAGTTTTAGTGTGGTGAGTTTAGTGTGGTGAGTTTTAGTGTGGTGAATTTTAGTGTGGTGAATTTTAGTGTGGTGAGTTTTAATGTGGTGTGGTTGCTTTTGTATATTTTTTTTGTATTTGATTTTTTTGTTTCATCTTCTTAGCTTGTGTATGTGCCGAGTTACGTCATTTTGAAAGTTTAGGTTGTATTCTTAGGTAGAATTCTTCCCGGTAGAAATCTTCCCGTAGAACTCATCCCGGTAGAATTGTTCCCGGTAGAATTCTTTCCCGTAGAATTCTTCCCCGTAGAGTTTTTCACAGTACACATTTTAGTGTGGTGAGTTTTAAAGTGGTGAGTTTCAGTTTAGTGAGTTTAGGTGAGGGGAATTTTGGTGTGGTGAGTTTTAGTGTGGTAAGTTTTAGTGTGGCGAGTTTTAGTGTGGTGAGTTTTAGTGTGGTGAATTTTATTATGGTGAGTCAGTGTGGTGAATTTTATTGTGGTGAGTTTTAGTGTGGTAAGTTTTAGTGTGGTGAGTTTTAGTGTGGTGAATTTTAGTGTGGTGAATTTTAGTGTGGGGAGTTTCATTGTGGTGAGTTTTAATGTTGTGTTTTTTGTTTCATCTTCTTAGCTTGTGTATGTGCCGAGTTATGTCATTTTGAAAGTTTAGGTTGTATGGGAGGTGCCACGCCCATTTGTCCAATCCTGCCCATATATAGCCTATGACACCCTCCGGACTCATAGTATCCTGGTGCAAAATTTCAGTTAAATCGGTTTAGACGTGATGCTGGAACAAACAGACAGACAGACCGACAGACTGACAGACGGACCAAGATTTTTATATATATAGATGTATTAAGAGCCTGGGCGAATTGACTAAATTGTGACAAATATCGATACAGCAGTGTGATTTTGTATGCTTAATACGCACTGTTTTATCGATATTAGAAAATTGACTAAATTCATTCGCCTATAATATGTAAAAAAATAGCTATACACAAATTGGAATCGGAAGGTTGTTTTTGCTTTTCATTTCACTAATTTTTCACCTGTATTTCGTCGTTGTACGTCGTTGTCACCAAATACATTTTTATGAAAAACTTAAATTTCTTATTATAAATATATTTAATATTATAAAATATTATAAAAAGCAATTGATGCATTTTTAAAGTTGAAATATCAATTGATGGTATTACATTTTCTTATCATGAGGTAAAAGATGTGAGATCGCCAATTTAAAATTGACAGATATATAAAGATTTTTGTAAATTAATATTTGGCATTTTGAAAATGTATTTGGTGACTTTTCGTTCTACAATGACCATTTTATCAAAAAAAAATCAAATTTGTTCGGTGAAAAACATAACAAATCAAAAATTATGAAATATTTTAAATTTTGACCGAGAGTTGGATATTTTCAAGGGTAAATATATTTATTTTACCAATTTATTGCCCACCATGACGTATGACAGACATAAGTCTTTCATTTGTATACCCTACACTAGGCATGTCAAACACGCGGCCCGCCAAACATTCATCTTCGGCCTGAGAAGACTTGTATAAGTTAAATTTAAAAATAAATGATTAAGAATTGAGTACTTTAAATATCTTTTTTTTATGCGTTAATATGATTGCTATGCTTTTTTGTTCAGAGCCATGTATTCAAATTACCATGGCATATAAGAAATTAAATTACTTATCTTAAAAAAAATCAATCGTATACTTTTAAAAAAAACAATGCACTTATGTGGTGCCCGGACTTAGCCCCATTTCGAAAATGGGTCTATATACGACATAACCTCCATATTTTGGAAACTAAGAAATGGAGATTATTACCGCTTTCCAAAGGGCAAAAGCCGAACGGGTTTTAAGTACTTTTCTCTAGTGAAATAAATTGATTTAAATTATTTCAATCTGTTCAGTTTATTGAAATATAACAAACATAAAAAAATATGAAATAAAAAATATTTTTTAAAGTAAAACGTTTTGTAATGTGAACTTTACGGATCCAATACCGCCCCACATATCATTTTAAATCATACTAAAATTCACCTTAAAACGTTTTACATTAACAAATATTTTGTATTTCATTTTTCTTATCTTTTTGTGTCAGTTAAATTTTCGTCTGACAGAATTTGAAAGGCGTAATATTATTAAAATTCAAAATATTAATGTTTCAAAGTGTCTTTAATATGGAACCATGGCAACAAAACGAAAATATTGCATTGTCATCCAGTTCGAAGAAATATTTAAAATCTGAAGTCTGTAGCTCATCGGGAAGGTAGTTTAAAATCAATTACAAAATTTGTACCGAACAGTCAGACAAGAAAGAAACCTAATAAAAACGTTTTAAAATACAAAATGTGTAAAGGAATAAAATTCAAAATTCAATCAATTACATTAAATCGTCAGAAAAAATCAATGGAGTTTTTGTTAAAAACTTATTAAAAAAAGATCAATAGAAAATATGATATTATATCATTATATTTAATTTTCAATCTAAAAATAAAATGGAAAAATTTAACAAAAAATAGAATAATTTTTCGCCTGTGGCGATTTTGCATTCAACGAAGAACAATGAACAAATTTGAACGTCACCCTAGTGGATATTTGGTCGGGGAAATCCTATTAGAGCAAACATGATCATTGCATTGTTATGAACTTATCATGTTCACCATACCAGGGTTTACATAATATACAGTCAATGGTCCCGATCATAGCTACATAAGTTATTCCTGATAAGGAGATTTCTATCGGGATTTAATGCGAAAAGCCCTAAATATTTTTTTGTAAACGGGAAACAATCAAAAATAGTTTACCATTATTATACATATTTTTTATGAAACTGTTATTTATCATCATATGTACATTAGACTTATTCAAATTTGTATGAAAAATCTAGAACTATTTTTTCTTTCGCTCCGCGTCGACTTTCTGAAACTAGGACCTCTAAAACTGAGAAGAAGCTTTTAAAACCCAAAAAAAAAAAATGATCCTGTGATATTGCGCAAAGAGCTTAAAGGTAATTTTTGAGCTTTTAACGATTATTTTCAATAAAATTATTGTTACTCCAATTATAAAAAGATATCACCCAATTTTTTTTTATTTAATTTAAAATCACTTACTGAAATTTTTATTTTTTAAGCTATAATTTTTTAGTTAACCGTTAAAATTTCATGACTTGCCAAACACGAAAAATGTCGACTTTTTTTTACTATAGTAATTTTAACGGTCGAATTTTTTCTAATTTTATTCTAACGAGTATTTTTATATTATTGCACTTATTTGCAATTATCTTTAAAATGTTATGTCACACTTATATTTTTAGATATCGTTTTATTAGTACACAGTAAAATTCTGCACTCCTGCAGAAAACACTCTCAACACAAAAGTTGATGCACACCCCAAATTATTCAAGAACATGTTTTGGATATCCCTCCCGAGTATTTTAAGATCAACATAAATAAAAAGTCGTTGGCATATTCTATTAGATATCACGGTTTAATAATTTTTTGGGTTTTTTGATTTTTTTTAATAATAAATTGAATGTATTTTTTTTTTTTGCTTAAACTATTAATTTTTTCCACAAAATAAATAATTCAAAAGTTTTACATAATTTGTCCACCGTTATGGTTCATAATATATAGTAACATAAGCGGTAAAAGTGTTTATTGAAAAATAGTTCTTTAATGAGCATTATATCCTTAAGTTGTCCTTACAATGATTAACTTGTATACAAATATTTACCAAACATAAAAAAATCAAGCAGCTAACTTCTAAAGTTGAAGAGATATTACAATTCAAAATCCAATTTTTGTGAAAATTTAATCAAACAAATTTTAAGAATTTAATAAACCATATATAATGAAGTTTAAAATCATCAATATTCTTATTGACACTCTAAAAGTAGAGTTTATTAGCTACATTCTTGAAAAAAATCTAACTCCTGTCGTGGATCGTGGAAATTAACCCTTTATATAATTTTCTTATTTGATTTCAATCAAAATATATTATTTTTTAGGCTAGCGCTAGCGCATACTTTTAGTATTTACTAATAATTCGATACCTAAAATTATAATAGTTACATAACATTTTAGAGATAATTGATGTGCAATAATACAAAAATGTTATCTTAAACTCATTAGAACAAAATTAGAAAAATTTCGACCGTTAAAATCACTATAGTAAAAAAAAGTCGACATTTTTCGTGTTTGGCAAGTCATGAAATTTTAACGGTTAACTAAAAAATTATAGCTTAAAAAATCATAATTTCAGTAAGTGATTTTAAATTAAATAAAACGAGTTGGGAAAGTTAGGTCACATGGGTAAGTTCGGTCACATGGGGCGGATTTTTATAGTCGGTCGGGCCCGACTATGGAATACCCTACACCTTTGGTGGGAATGCTTACCCTCAGAAAATTATTCATATATCAGAAATTTACGTCTTATATCCCCATAAATTAAAAATTTATATAAAGTATAAAAAACTTAAAAAAAAATTTGAAAAATTTAATTGGGCGGTCCACGCCTATATTTAAAATTTTGAAAGGCTAATATTTCATAGATTTGATTTTAATAATTTACGGATCAATTTTCGACTATGAAAACCCGGGAAATAATGAAAAAAAAAATGTGGGCGGATCACGCCCATTTTTGGACCACATATTTTTAGGTGAATTCTAACAATACCTTTTAAATTTTATAACTATACCTTGAATACTTTTCGAGTTATTAGTTCCGAAAGAGTTATATAAAAGTGACTTGTATGGGAGGTGGGCGTGTCCGTTCACCGATTTGGCTCATTTTCAAACTCAGTTCCTACTTTTGGCTAAAATATATTGAGTCGAAATTTCATCGCATTCTGATCAGTATTTCTCAAGTTATTCTGTATTCGGACAGCAAGACAGCAAGACAGCAAGACAGCAAGACAGCAAGACGGACAGACAGACAGACAGACAGACGGACATGGCTAAACGGACTCGGGTAGTGATGCTGATCAAGAATATATATACTTTTCCATACCGGACACGCCTCCTAAGGGGCGTTACAATATATGCACAAAGTTAATATACCCTGTACCTCATAGGTGTAGGGTATAAAAATAAAATTGGGTGATATCTTTTTATAATTGGAGTAACAATAATTTTATTGAAAATAGTCGTTAAAAGCTCAAAAATGACTTAAGCTCTTTACGCAATATCACATGATCACGTTTTTTGGGTTTTAAAAGCTTCTTCTCAGTTTTAGAGGTCCTAGTTTCAGAAAGTCGACGCGGAGCGAAAGAAAAAATAGTTCTAGATTTTTCATACAAATTTGAATCAGTCTAATGTACATACAATGATCACTCATACCTTCTGGTATTAAATTATATATATATATAATTTTTAGTTTTCCAAATGTAAAGTTAATGATATCCAATGATAATAAATATTAACATTGAAATAATGATTTTATCAGTTGTAGTTTTTATTAAAAATAACAGCATCCATTTAATAAAGCGATTTTATATGTGCGAAGAGTAACAATAAACATAAGCAACATATGTACGAACTATTTAAAAATTAATTACATTCTAAGAAACCAAATTTAGAAGTAGTAAATTTTCTACATTTATCGCTGTTAATTTACTCATTTTATCAAACAAAAACACTAAGACGTCCGTAAAAATAATCAGAGAATAAATGTTATTTTACACAAATTAACTGTTTTGAGAGCAATCACACTTTTACAATGGTAACTTTACAGATTCTTGGAATATTTTGGGAAATGTATAGCAAGTTGTAAAATTTTGTGGTATTTTAATTCACGGCATATTTTGGGAACTGGCAGAAAACAGACTGCCTATGATACAAATTCCGCCTTTATCTGCTTTAAATATGTGGAAAAAAAAGCTGGCTCGACCTGCCAAACATTTTGTCTGGGGTGTTATCAAGTTTTCATATATGTTTGTAGCATACAATATTAATATGCATAAATACAAAGTTTGGTATGCATTTTTTAAACATATAATTAAGTATTTTAACACATGAGAAATGTATTAGATTTACATACTTTTCTATGTACATTTATTTTTTACACATTCATTGGAATTTACTACATTAATAGAAGGAAACCGGTTTCATACATTTAATATAGTAAATTTTTCTTAGAATGTATGTAAAAATATAGATTTGGGTATTGTTTTCCACTCATGAAATAATATATCCAATTTATCAAACACAAACAAATCAATAAAATAGTGAATTGTAATGTTATTTTCAAAGATTGAAACTGTAACCGAAACCGATATCCGTTTAAAACCGTTTCATTTTTAAAAAAACCGTTATTCGAAAATCATAAATAAACCGCTATAAACGGTTTCGGTTTTATACCGGTTTAAAACGGTTTTTAAAAAAGTATAAAAAGAAACAGAAAAACATGTTTTAGTTTATATAGAAGATTTTAAGTAAAATGTCATTTAATAAAATTTGGAGAAAATAAACATTTTTGGTTGTACACAAATTCACATGGTGTTTTTTGAGAACGATATTTCCAAAACAACCGTATTTGGTCGAAAATTTGTTTTTCGTTTCATTAATTAACAACAAAACACCAGCAACTCCAAGCTCAATTTATATGTTAAAAAATGATTCAAATTTTAATAATATTGGTTTTTTATTTTTTTAGTAAAATATGTAGGGGAGCTTGAGGTAAAGTGGGAAAAGTTCATTTGAATATTTTTAAATCGGACATAAACAAAACATGGTAATGCAAGAAAAAATTTAAAAAAAGTTTCAGATTATTAACATCTCAGTAACTATTTAAGGAAATACGAAAAATTAAATACAAATTCGACAAGTTTAAACATTTCAAGTATAAGGCAGAAATTAGTTTACATTAGTGATGATCAAATATTTCTTGTTCCTGCATTTTTTGCAAGAACAAGAGCAAGTGTAAGACTAACACTGCAAGAAAAGCAAGACTCTTGGGTTTTTTTATCAGTTTAATGTATTTATTATGTTTTTGAGGTAATAATGAAATTCAAAAGAATTCACGATATTACTAAATATTGAACAACAAGTTAGAATGGAAAGCGTGCAAAATATTTATGAACGTGAACATTAATGAAGATGTGTGTTTTATTTTACTTTTGTTTTTCAAGGCTAAAGATTATAAGCATCCTAAAAATAAGGTCTGTGAAGCACTTTTGAAGCGGTAAATGGCTTCAAAAGTGCTTCAAAAGTCGCTTTAAAGAGATAAAATAGACAAAACAATGTTTTTTCTCTTTTCTTCGCTACGCTGCTTCTTACATCGATTGTGCATATGCACTGTGAAGTTTTCTTAATTTAAGTTCCATGTGAATTATTCCATTTAAAATTAATATATGAAATTATTCACAGTGTACCTCATTTAGCTGATATATTGTTTTTTTTCTTCGCTACGCTACTTCATACATCGATTGTGCATATGCACTGTGAAGTTTTCTTAATTTAAGTTCTATGTGAATTATTCCATTTAAAATTAATATATGAACAGGTTCACAGTGTACCTCATTTAGCTGATATATTGTTTTTTTTTTGTGTTTTTCTTTTTTTTTACAAATCCGCTGATTCGTTTGAAAGTGCAACAACAACAAAAATGCGAATAAAGCAGTATCCAAGCTTTTGATAGAATTTTTGGCAGGACATTTTTTGTACCACAAAGAAAACTCATTGTTGTTGCCAACTAGATAGCTATACTAGATACATACATGTAGTGTGGTGCCATGTGACTGTCTGCTGTCATGCGTCTGTCCGTTGTCATGCGTAGGTATGTTGTCATGCTTTTGTTTGTTGCCATGCTATGACAAAGGATAGCAACGAATATTTGTCATTTTGAAAGTGTGTATATACGCATCGTAATTCGTTATAGTTGTATTATCTTCTTTCTGTTAGTATTCGCGTTTAAGTTTGTGTTCGCATGGTGTTCGCAAAGAAAAATTTTACCCTGCAAGATATTATTTGTATTCTCTTGACATACGGTACGTGTAGTATACAGATCTTTTTAATCTCTGACGAAAACAGAAATATGCCTATACGAAATATTCCTTATATTTATTATGAATGTATATCGTCGTTGTAGAACGAAATGGTAGACTTGTGCGGCGGCGGATCCAAATTATTCATCTGACATTTGCGTTGGAGTGCACGCGCGATTTGAATTTTGTTTAGAGACATTCCACACCAAATCTATCAGAGTTCCAGGCTCACCTTCTCCAGAGATACAGTGGTCCAAAGTTTCAAAAAATTAATCAATAATCACTTTTTGGCGTTGTAGAAAAAAACTCTTGACCGTAGAATGCTGCAAACCTCATTTTAAGGATAATAAAATAAACTTTGTTATAACTTCTAAATCCGTACATCTCTAATTAATGGATTGTCCTTGCAATTTAAATTAGTTGTGCATAAAAAGGAACCCTTTTCAAATTTATATAAATTTCAAATTTATATAAATATCAAATTTATATACGATATTTAAAAAAAAAACTTTTTCAATATGTTTGGTAAGAAGTCTGCGATGTGATTTATGCCTCGAAGTTTTCTCGAACTAACTTAAATACCAAAATTCGATCTCGTTGCTAATTTTTAAAATTTCTTAATTTTAGTAGAGTAAAATTGTATGTATATATTTAAACATTTTCCACATCGCAATGTTTTTGAAATATATCTCTATATATTTGAACTATTTGATGCAATATTAATCCAGAATCGTTTTTAATATCGTTTCGAAAAAAAAAACGACGATATGTCGCTTTGAACTATTTTTGTAGTTTTAGTACAATTTGGCCTTCGATATTGGTACAAGAGCTAATTAGATATCGTACGATTTTGCGGACATAAAAAGTTGCAACAATTTTGGATGATTGTTAGATCTGTTTTACAAAATTGTCTCTGGTGCTTGATATATACTCCATTATACATACCCCTGACAAAAGTTTTGGCAGGATCAAAGAAATTCGAACATTTTTTCGATATATTTCAAACAGACAAAAATCGCACCATCTTTTTAAAAAATTTCGCCTACGGCGCTTTTAACGACGATCAATGGAAAATGTTATCATCTTAACATTATATTTTATTTTCCAACAGAAGAACCAAATGTAAAAAACGTGCGAATGGCAATGGTCGGGTAAATAATGAAATGGGGAATTACCCGATCAGTACATGATCATGGCCTGAGGTGAGTACATGATCGGGACACTGCGTTACAAGGACATCGTGTGCCCGATTTGTTTCCTCGATTGGGCCTCGTCATAGCCCGACCATCTTAAATAATGACCAGTTCATGAGCATGGCCCTACCAAAATTTCTACTAGGGTGGGGAATCTTCATATGCTCAGCGGCCAAAAATTGTAAAAATGGTTGTAGACAAATAAAATTTAATACACATGTTATTCTCATCAATATGAGGAATATCCAGCCAGACATCAAAAATATCACGTCATGTTAATTCAGATGACACAGAGAAAAATCGATAAAAATGCAATCTAACCAAAAAAAGTTGTTAATAAACCATTTTTCTGTTTTGTATTGAAAACACAACCAACAAGTACAATTTATGTGGTTAATCGAATCGACCAAAAATTGTTAAAATAAATTTAGAAATTTTTAACCATGAAAATAGTTAAACCACTCAAATGGTGTGACTAAACTTTAAAATGGTAAAGTTACTATTTTCTACCACAAAAATAGTAAAACTAACCAAATGAAATTGTTACTTTACTATTTAGCTTGTTTATCTAACCGAAAAGATTGTTTCCGACGCAATAATCTCATCTCTTTCTTCTATTTTTAAGATGAGCTTCAGTTGAAAACTTGTCGTGGACCAGTGCGGTGCGTATCCCGTAAGCGTTGTTTTAAGTGATTTTTAATTTAGAAATAAAATTAAAATGAGTTAAGTGAATAACAATACGTTTTCGCTAAATTGGGAAAGACCTGGATAAGCCTGTTCTAGAAGATACGAGCTTTTGCCAATTGATTTTAGTGTGGGGATTTGCACATAAAATCGATCTATTTAAAGGTGAATGGCTAAGCATTGTCATTGTTTTCTTTTTATTTCATTTTGTGCCATTCCAGGAAAAACGCTAAATAATTTAATATATTTAACGGAGGTTGACCTTGCTGATCTGTTTAAAACAGACAAGATTGGTGCAAGAACAGAATTCGGAAAATTTTGTTAAAACTACAAACATGTATATGTATGTATATTATATAACCACATGCAAATGTATAAAAATATATGTATGTATATGTGTATATAAAATAAAAATAATAAATAATATATTTCTTAAATCCAAGCTTTTTGTTTTAATAAAGTAACCATAAATGTGGTACATAAACTATTTTTCTTGGTAAAAAAAACTATTGTAATGGTAAATAAACTATTTTTCATTGTAAAAAAACTATTTTTCACGGTAAATAAACTATTTTTTATGGTACACGAACTATTATTCATGTTAGCCTAACTATTTTTCATGGTAAACGAACTATTTTCACGACCTATAATTATAACAATTTTGAGTCGGTTCAATTTACCACGTTTTTCGGTCACTACACCTACCTATCTTTTTTTTGTGTGCATGTGCATCCCTATTTTCGAATTTCGAAAAAATAGGGATTAAGTCCGAAATTTTTTTTGGACATTGTCCCCATTTCGTGGGATTACGTCACGGCTCCGACTTATATACGAATATCCATTCCAGAATGCGGCTCTTAATGCCAATAATTTTCTAGTCCGAAAATCTTGGGTTTAAATAGTACTTATCCCGTGATTTTCGGGATTGACAAAGAACAATATTTAATAATAATACTGCAAAAAACACGATATAAAATTCATTCCAGAGCTCTCATTAAATTTTTCTTACAAAACATGAACTCAAATTAAGTATAAAATAGATTAATTTAATCTTATCCCAATTTTGAGAAGCTAAAACCAAAGACTTATATACGAGATTAATCAATAAGATTAAAAAATTATGTACAAGATAAAAAGTATACTATAATTTTATATCCCATTATTATATACTAGCTGGACCCGTGCACGACTCGTGCCAAGATTTTCTGAATTCAAAGATATGGAGCAATTTTATTAATATAAAAAAACATTTTATTATTTATATGAGGGGCCCGTGCTTAGCTGTTGAAATTTTTTTATTGGTTTTATAAATGTGGTAACCAAATAATTCTCCGCCAAAACAACTTTTCTCAAAGACAATTTTTTCTCAGATTGCGGTAGAATTCTTTCCCGTAGAATACTTCCCCGTAGAGTTTTTCCCCGTAGAAGTTTTAGTGTGGTGGGTTTTAATGTAGTAAGTTTCGGTGCGGTGAGTTTTAGTGTGGTGAGTTTCAGTGTGGTGAATTTGAGTGTGGTGAGTTTAAGTGTGGTGTTTTTAAGTGTGGTGAGTTTTAGTGTGGTCAATTATAGTGTGGTGGGTTTTAGTGTGGTGAATTTTAATGTAGCGTGTTTTATTGTGGCGTGTTTTAGTGTAGCGAGTTTTAGTGTGGTGATTTTTATTGTGGTGAGTTTTAGTGTGATGAATTTTAATGTGATGAATTTTATTGTGGTGAGTTTTAGTGTAGTGAATTTTAGGGTGGTGAGTTTTATTGTGGTGAGTTTTAGTGTGGTAAGTTTTAGTGTGGAGAGTTTTGGTATGGTGAGTTTAAGTGTGGTGAGTTTTAGTGTTGTGAATTTTAGTGCGGTGAGTTTTAGTGTGGCGTCATTTGAGTGTAGTGCGTTTTAGTGTGGTGAGTTTTAGTGTAGTGAGTTTTAATGTGGCGAAATTTTAGTGTGGCGAATTTTAGTGTGGTGAATTTTAGTGTGGTGAGTTTAAGTGTGGTGAGTTTTAGTGTGGTGAGTTTTAGTGTGGTGAGTTTTAGTGTGGTGAGATTTTGTGTGGTGAGTTTTAGTGTGGTGAGTTTTAGTGTGGTGAGTTTTAGTGTGGTGAGTTTTGGTGTGGTGAGTTTTAGTGTGTTGAATTTTTGTGAGGTGAGTTTAAGTGTGGTGAGTTTTAGTGTGGTGAGTTTTAGTGTGGTGAGTTTAAGTGTAGTGAGTTTTAGTGTGGTGAGTTTTAGTGTGGTGAGTTTTTGTGTGGTGAGTTTTAGTGTGGTGAGTTTTAGTGTGGGTAGTTTTTGTGTGGTGAGTTTTAGTGTGGTGAGTTTTAGTGTGGTGAGTTTTAGTGTGGTGAGTTTTAGTGTGGTGAATTTTAGTGTGGTGAGTTTTAGTGTGGTGAATTATAGTGTGGTGGGTTTTAATGTGGTTAATTTAAGGGTGAATTTTAGTGTGGTGAGTTTTAGTTTGGTTAGTTTTAGTGTGTTGAGTTTGTTTTTCTTTTTCTTTCCTTTTTTTGTTTTTCATTTAGTTTGGATTGTGGTTTTATGTGATTGGTTTTGTTTTTGTATTTTTGCTTTTGTTTTGTGTTGTGCTTTTGCTTTAATGTTTTTAAATTTTTTTTTTGTATTTGAGTTTTTTGTTTTATGTTCGTAGCTGGTGAAAGTGCCGAGTTATATCGTGTTTAGGTTGCATGGGAGGTGCCACGCTTCTTTGTCCAATCCCGCCCATATATAGCCTATCATTCCTTCCAGACCATACTGCATCTGTGGTAAAAATTTCAAGACAATTGGATCAGCCGTTTAGACGGAGAAGCGGAACAAACGTGATTGCTTTTGTTTTTGTATTTTTGCTTTTGTTTTGTTTTGTGCTTTTGCTTTTTTGTTTTTAATTTTTTTTTTTGTATTTGAGTTTTTTGTTTCATGTTCGTAGGTGGTGAAAGTGCCGAGTTATATCGTATTGTAAGTTTAGGTTGTATGGGAGGTGCCACGCCTCTTTGTCCAATCCCGCCCATATATAGCCTATCATTCCTTCCAGACCATACTGCATCTGTGGTAAAAATTTCAAGACAATCGGATCAGCCGTTTAGACGGAGAAGCGGAACAAACGTGATTGCTTTTGTTTTTGTATTTTTGCTTTTGTTTTGTTTTGTGCTTTTGCTTTTTTGTTTTTATTTTTTTTTTGTATTTGAGTTTTTTGTTTCATGTTCGTAGGTGGTGAAAGTGCCGAGTTATATCGCATTGAAAGTTTAGATTGTATGGGAGGTGCCACGCCTCTTTGTCCAATCCCGCCCATATATAGCCTATCATTCCTTCCAGACCATACTGCATCTGTGGTAAAAATTTCAAGACAATCGGATCAGCCGTTTAGACGGAGAAGCGGAACAAACGTGATTGCTTTTGTTTTTGTATTTTTGCTTTTGTTTTGTTTTGTGCTTTTGCTTTTTTGTTTTTATTTTTTTTTTGTATTTGAGTTTTTTGTTTCATGTTCGTAGGTGGTGAAAGTGCCGAGTTATATCGCATTGAAAGTTTAGATTGTATGGGAGGTGCCACGCCTCTTTGTCCAATCCCGCCCATATATAGCCTATCATTCCTTCCAGACCATACTGCATCTGTGGTAAAAATTTCAAGACAATCGGATCAGCCGTTTAGACGGAGAAGCGGAACAAACGTGATTGCTTTTGTTTTTGTTTTGTTTTGTGCTTTTGCTTTTTTGTTTTTATTTTTTTTTTGTATTTGAGTTTTTTGTTTCATGTTCGTAGGTGGTGAAAGTGCCGAGTTATATCGCATTGAAAGTTTAGATTGTATGGGAGGTGCCACGCCTCTTTGTCCAATCCCGCCCATATATAGCCTATCATTCCTTCCAGACCATACCGCATCTGTGGTAAAAATTTCATGGAAATCGGATCAGCCGTTCAGACGAAGAAGCGGAACAAACGTACAAACGTACAAACGTACAAACGTACAAACGTACAAACGTACAAACGAACAAACAGATTTATTATATTAATAGGATTTTGTTTAATTTCATTCAATTTAATTTAAAAAATATTAATGTGGGATATTTAATTGCATACCTTAATTTTAAAGTTTTTAATTATGCTGAACCTCCCCACCCTCAGGATATTATTCATATATCAGAAATTATATCCCCATAAATTCAAAAATTTATATAAAAGTATAAATAACTAGAAAAAAAAATTGCAAAATATAATTGGGCGGACCACGCCTATATTTAAAATTTTGAAATGCTAATATTTCATAATAATTTACGGATCAAATTTCCACTATGAAAACCCGGGAAATAATGAAAAAAAAAAGTGGGCGGATCACGCCCATTTTTGGACCACATATTTTTAGGTGAATTATAACAATACGTTTTAAATTTTATACCTATATCTTGAATACTTTTCGAGTTATTAGTTCCTGAAGAGTTATATAAAAGTGACTTGTATGGGAGGTGGGCGTGTCCGTTGACCGATTTGGCTCATTTTCAAACTCAGTTCCTACTTTTGGCTAAAATATATTGAGACGAAATTTCATGTATCATGATCAGTATTTATCAAGTTATTCTGTATTCGGACAGCAAGACAGCAAGACGGACAGACAGACAGACAGACAGACAGACAGACGGACATGGCTAAACGGACTCGGGTAGTGATGCTGATCAAGAATATATATATACTCTTCCATACCGGACACGCCTCCTAAGGCGCGTTACAATATATGCACAAAGTTAATATACCCTGTACCTCATAGGTGTAGGGTATAAATATATTTTTTATATATTTGGATATAAATTTTAGACTGTTTTTGAATATTTTTTTTTTATTAGAGATATCATGATAAAAATGGTTTATGGGAATTTGGAACATAGTCAAACACACGACGAATATTAATGATTATCCTTACAAATCTACACAAAATCCAGTAAGGAAGGATGGGAAGGAAGTCACATTGGAAATTTTAAAGCAAGGATATTGTGATAGTTGATGTGATGAAATTAAGTAGTGAGAATTATGAAAGTTATAATCGTTCTAAGCGACTATAAATACATATAGACATATCTGTGGTTAGCATTCAAAGTGGTATATAGATCCCCAGAGTATACCATCCCGCCGATAAAAAAGGCTCTCCCAAACATAATTTTACAGGCATTACATATATCTTTGGAGCTATATGGAAACAAAAGTATTATTGTATTATTATAATAACTGCCAAAAAGATTGTTATTCTCGATCAAACATATTTAGGTTCAGAATTAATAATTTTTGGCGTTCTTGCAAACATATATATGTTTGAATGTGAAAAAAGGAAAATTTAGTGCTAATATTTTTTTACGCAAAAATTTTTTTTTTTCCTTTTTTTTAAATTAAATATTATTTTTATTTATATTATATAATTATAAACTTAAACTATTTTTTATTATACATCTTTTACTTACACTTAAATCTTTTATTTCCATCTATTGTTCCAATTCTGAGCTCATTGAATTACGGATCGATTGGATATTTCATAAACAGCTTTTCATAGGCAATGCTTTAGTCTCGTAGCTTTGCCATTTACTGCCGAGAGGTAGCGTCGCATAGAAAAATGTTTTCTATGAAAAAGATGTTGGCTGACGCTGGGGATCGAACCGCGGACCTTTCGACTCGTAGTCGAACGCACCAGCGACTTTTCGCTCGTAGTCCAACACACTAACCAGACGAGCTACCGACGCAGGAAAGCGTTGTCATACTAATTCTATTATTTTTAAATTTATTGTCACTCACGAATAACCAAATGCATATAATTCAAAGATCCTTTTTTAACGTTGACTGTGTTAAATATTAGAAAAATCTAAACATAGATGCAGTAATATTTGATGAAATATATCTGTTTCTACATAAACATCATAACATGATGTAAATTTTATACGAGTTAATTGAATATAAGTGGTCGGATCAAAGTTCACAATGTACCGATCTCAACATTTGTTTTCGCACGTACAGCGTCTAAATTACGCGTTTCATTGATCTAACTCTTCAGTTTTTCTAGTAAACTAAATATCAGCTTTCGAAATTACCTCAAAAGAAAAGTGTGTGTGTTTCTTAAACAAACCCAAAGCTATTGATCAAGTTTCATTAAAAGCAATAACCAAAAATTATTTAATTTCTACGCATCATAATTATTTTACGAATTATTGAACTTCGATAGTTTTCAAATGAAGAGTCTCGGTTCAGAGTAGTAGTAATAAAAAACCGATTATTCCACGATTTATCAAGGAATTCTCTTTAACAATTTCTAATTTCCAGATATCTATTTTTATAGACGCGAGATTAAAAAAACGTTCATGCGCGCGTTATTACTCTTTATTTTCCAACGTGCAATATTGATAAAGTACTTTTAAGTATTTTTAATTGTTTTATCACATTACTATAATAGTTTATTTAATGTGACTGAAACTATTAATAATCAATAGTATTGCACTGTAAAACAAACTATTGAAACAATAGAAAAATTACTATTTTATCATTAACATGTCCTATTAAATTAAAGTTGACCACCTTATTAGCTAAACAATAGTACAAGTACAAGTATTATAAAAATACGTTAATAGGAATAACTATTTTTTCGTGTCCTTTAGAATCAATAATCGTACTATTGGTTTTATTTTTCTGAGTGTAAAATATCATTAACAATCAAGAACTTTTCATATGGCAACAAGTTTAAATATTAGAATTTGGTTTTAATATAATACTTTGTTTTTAAGTTATATATTTAATCAGTAATTGTTTGTAATTGTACAAAATATGGTGTTTTCAATGTAGTAAGAAAATAGTAAGTGTTAATTAAAACGAATGTAATATATTGTGAAATTATATGAAAAATGTTTCTGTAACGGTAGTCTCTGTAACAGGTTGCCTCTGAAATAGTTGTATGATCTGCCACTCAATGTATTTTGCGAATTGTTCGATAAGACAATAAAAAATATACAAAAAAGTGTAAAAGTGTAAAAAAAATAGCAGCAAATAAACATTATTACATTATAATGAAATGTAAATAATAATATATTTACTTGTAAATACAATTTTTTCACATATATATGCTTGCAACAGTATCTAATAGTATTCAATCTAAACATAAATATGTTAGAATGAAAACAAAAATGATTTGACTCAATAAAACTATTTTTGTAGAAAATGTTTATTTATTAAATTGTGTTGTGGAGCGATTTTAAATGATTTAACTAATAGGAACTAAGTGTGTTCGAGTCAAGTTACGCATACATTTTTAACGAGAATAGAAATTACAGGATTGATTTTAATTCTCTTAATATAAAACGTAAACACTATTCGGTTCTAACAATATATTTCTATGCGTGTGTATATGTAAAAATAATAACTTGATTTAATGTATGTTGATAAGTTATAAATTCAAAGCAACCTTGTTGTAAGTACTGATTCAATGGCTTCTCTATTTTCAGTTTCCGCTGGCATGGATTTGCTAAAAAATAGTTTAGCTAGATTATCTAATCTCGCACTGACTAATGGTGACTTTTCCGAGTGTTCCCATTGTTCGGAGTTGTCCTGTTCGGAACTGGCAGAGCGGTGACTGTTAAAAAAGTATGAACTTGTAAAATTTCATGAACATTTTCAGCACATATTTCGACTTACCGACCGTATAGATGTCTTCTGTTAGGGGCCGTCATTGTGGAAACATCAAACTCAATCGCAGAATTTGAACGTCTTAGTCCATTTTGTTTGTGTAGTTTTTTCATAATATGCTTGGCTTTTCTTTAAATTACAAAATAGTATTATTTATACTTATTTAGTAATGCACGATATATTAGTTTATATATATTTTTTTGTAATGATTAAAATTTATTACAATACAATATTAATTTAAATAAATAATATACACTTGCGTAGGTAACAACCCGCCCTAAATAATGCGGGAGTTCCATAAGCGAAGATATGCGTGCATTCATGCGTCCGATGAACTGTCAAAAGTAGAAATACATGCAAATATATGAGAGCGAGTACATACACGGACGCAATCGCCGCACAAAAGTTCAAGTAATTTCAACTTTCGTGCGTCGATTGCGGTGATTTGACAGTTCGGACGCACGAATGCATAAGTGCACTTGCGTCATTTTGCTGCCAATCTCAGCTCATTTTAAAAGATTAAAATGAAACTAATTTGAATTTTAAATTTTGACAGTGCGCTCCCATATTAAGTTGGCTGCAGATGCGGTGGTTATAAACCAAAGAATCTAAAAAAACGCAAGACGCATTTTTCAGGGTGGACTGTAAGATTACCACAGGGAAATAAGCTCTACTCCAGTTTATTCGTATCGTAAAAACAAGACTATATGCTGGAAACACTTTCATACCTATTTGTTAAGAGAAAACTATGAATATATATCGTTTGACAGTTGGTTAATTAGGTACACTGCAACGATAATAAACTTTTTCTATGGACATTCCATACATCATTACTTTATAATACGCGGTTGTAAAAGTTGTCTGCATACTCAGTTTCTTCCTATTACGTACCGTTTTTAAGAAAATTAATGTTTGAGCCACTAACAGAATAACAAATATAGAGTCATTTACACAATAAGTTTGTCAAAAAGGAAAACTTTATACCCAAATATTTAAAATTACAAAAATTACGTTATGTGCGATTTTGTGAAAATATGCAGACTAAACTAATTTGTTGAATGCTATTGTCATATATATATATATATATATATATATATATATATATATATATATATATATATATATTATATTATATATATATATATATATATATATATATATATATATATATATATTATATATATATATATATATATATATATATATATATATATATATATATATATATATATATATAATTTTTTTTTGTTAAATTGACACGTGATCTTGTGTAATCATATGCACAACAATTTTGTGGGATTAAAATATTAAACGAAGCAATGGTCGTTTTAAATGTCAAAAAATTTGAATACATTCTGGTCAAAATTAAAATCATTTTTAATTAAAAAAAAAACAAAGTTACGATATAACAATTATTCTTCAAACTTAGAGATACGGGCGGAAGGAGAAAATTCTAGACCTAATAGAACTAGTCGTCTTGAAAATCAAAATAAATGTAGTGATGTTTTTTTCAAGGACCGTAAATAACGGTTATTCTTATTTTTTTAATGAAAAAAATCGACGTTTTATAAAATAGGTACGAAAGTTTTGAGGATGCAGAATCAATTATTTTCGCATGCATAATTGAAATTTGCTGTGATTTTTAGGGCAAAAAATTAAAAAACAACGATTATTTTTAATTTTTATGTTTGTTTGCTCAAAAATCAAATTTCAATTTTTACTTTAAAAAATCAAAAATAAAAATTAAAAATTAATTTTTATTTTTTTGCTGAAGAATAACGATTATTTTTTGATTTATACTTTTTACTCAAAAATAAAAATTAAGGGTGCGGGGCGTTGTGCTTAATTTGTTGTGCAGCAAAAATAATGTTCTTGCGATGGAAACGATAGACTCTGAAACTAATTTGGGTGATGTTAGTGAACAGTTTCGATGGCTCAAGTGTGATGATGGTCAGCGTTGTTAATAATAATTTGGCCGAGCTGTGTGTGTTGTATTTGTACGCAAAGTGGTTACTGCCGTTAATATGATTAATGTAGTTTAAATCCGATAGACGGGGTAAGAGCTTATGTTAGTAATGTTTTACTCTCGTAGGTTAGCCAAGAGGTAGCGAAGTAATAATAATTTTTATTTTTGATGTTCATGTTGACAGTCGCTGGGATCGAATCGGTGACTTTTCAGCTCATGGTCCAACGCACAAACCAATCGAGCCACCGACGCTACAGTATGACCTACTACCAAAACAGATTTACCCAAAAAAGTTCCAACGACGCACTCGGGGGCTTTTATAATCCCACTGGAACAGATTCACCCAAAAAAGTTCCAAGGACGCACTCGGGTGCTTTTGTGGAACAGATTCACCCAACAAAGTTCCAATGACGTACTTGGGTGCTTTTGTAATCCCACTGGAACGGATTTACCCAAAAATATAGTACAATGACACAACTGGATGAATATATACCCTTACATATAATAATAGTTTGGCAATACAGTCCTATAAAAACGTAGGCCGAGCTCTCTGACTACAATACCGTATAGATAAATCACCGATGAAAGTCTAATGAACTTGGCTACTCAGGGTTGGCGGAGTCTTAGACGAAGACTTATGATTCATGACTTGGAAGCTCGAGGTTGGTCGAGTCTTGGGCGAAGACTAATTCACCAAGACTTGGCCGCCCAAGCTTGGCTAAGCATTGGCCACGTTGTCAAGTCCTTCCAATTTACAAAATAACTAAATATTAATAGTATATTAAAATTATAGTGTTATGCATGCATCCATAGATTTCAAACATGCAACATTAGATTTCCTGACCTTCCTAGTTGTGATACTTTCAATAAGAAAGAGTTGTTTTCTTAACGAAATTTGTTTTCAAGTTTTACCTATCGCTGGCCCATATTAATGTTAATACTGACCACAATCCAACGTAGACCATCGAAGGTGTTCACTAACATGACCCAAATTTGTATTAGAGTCTATCGTTTTCATCGTCAAAACATCATTTTTGCTGCGCAACAAATTACGCACAACGCTCCGCACCCTAATTTTTATTTTTGAGTAAAAAAAAGTATAAATCAAAAATAATCGTTATTCTTGAACAAAAAAAAAATAAAAATTAATTTTTAATTTTTATTTTTGAATTTGAATTTGAAAATAAAAATTGAAATTTGACTTTTATTTCTGAGCAAAATTTTAAAAATCAAAAATAATCGTTATTACTGAATAAAAAAAGTTTTGCTCAAAAATAATTTTTAATTTTGATTTTATTGTATATTACTCGTAACTATTACAGTCCCTGGGTTTTTTCTTTACAATGAACAAATCTTGCAGAGGGAAATTGAACGATGTATTTTTTATTAACAATTAAATATATTTTCTGGTCCCGTGCAAATTCGCTATATCGATGTTCTGTATATGCACCCAGAAAAAATTCCACCAAAACCCATTAAAATTGGTCAATAGGACAATTATTGATTTAATAGTATACAAAAAATAAATATTTTCATAAAACTCAATGTCAATGCCATTTCTAGTATTTAATGGTATTTTCGGATTAAAATTATAATTTATTGACTATTTTTAATAGTAAAAACTATTATTTATATAGTATTTTTTTCTGTTTGTCAAAACTATATCAACTAAAGTAATACTACCTATATAAATCATATTATAAAACTTTCGAGATCTCCTCGTGATAGATGACGTTCAAAAGTCGTGACGAGATTCCAGAACAAGATCATTTGTAAAATTAGATTAAGATAACGGTGAGATCAGGAAGCCTGAATAGGCAACATCAAATATCGTAATGATTTGGATCAGGCACTGGTGTAGTTAGAAGCCTGATTATTACTGTAGTAATTATATTTCATTTGTACATTTTACTTAGTTTTAAAATTAGTTTTTAAATACACATGTTTTTATGTGATTGAATGTTACTACACCATGTATAGAAATTCGTTCTGTACATATTGCACAAACTGTATTGCTGTAATATTTTCTGCTTTTATTTTAATTATTTGAAATACGTGTGGACATACGATGAACGTATAACGAAAGGTCGTTCATCGTGCATTGCAGAAACTGGTTTTTCATACGTACACACACGTCCGACGACTGCGAAAGTGAGCAGGTATAAAGACAAAACAGTGTTTCATTGAAATAATATAAGATTGGGCAAAATAAAAAGTGTGCATTTCTGTTTCAAATTAGGCATTTTTGAAGAAAAAAATATATTTAAAATACAACATTCAAATAATATAAATTAATTGCCGCTAAGCAACACTGAATACGCACGTGGCGCGATACAGCATCCACTCGATCATGTTATTGCATGGCACACATGACAACAATAGAAACCGTATGCATTTTTTGTGACAATCCACCTTATTAAACGCGTTATTGGTACGGCCTCAATGTATTTAAAGTAAATTTATTATATTTAAACTTATTGTTTTATTTATTACAGACACGCTTCTAGTGTGATGGATGTACGCTCGATCCGAAATGCCAACATCGACTCGGATCATTTCCTTGTAGTAGCCAAGGTTCGCACACGCTTATGCGCTGCGAAAAACGCACGGAAACCCACGCAAAGAACGCTAGACTTCAGTAAGTTGCACACACAACAATACCGTGAAGAGGTCTGCACAGCCATCAACAGACTGAAAACAACAAAACCACAGCTCAGCTGCCTGCTGAGTTGTTTAAGAACGGAGGCGATGAGCTCATAACGAGCATGCACCAGCTCATCAGCAGAATATGGTCAGAAGAAAGCATGAATAGCGAATGGAATCTCAGTGTACTCCGCCTAATCCTTAAGAAGGGGGATCCCACGATAAACGCCAACTACCGTGGGATAAGTCTCCTCAACATCGCGTATAAAGTTCTAACGAGCGTATTATGTGAAAGACTGAAGCCCACCAACAGACTGATTGGATCTTTTCACATTGCGCCAAATCCTGGAAAAGATCAAAGAGAGGCAGATCGTCATCCACCACCTCTTCGTCGACTACAAAGCTGCCTCGACAGTCCGATAAGAAGTCGTCTATACGCCACCATGTCTGAGTTCGGTATACCTGCGAAACTTATGCAGGATGACCCTGAGCGACACACGTTGCTCAGTGAGAATTGGGAACAACCTCACCGATACGTTTAATTCCGAACGAGGTTTCAGACATGACGATTCCCTATCGTGTGACTTCTTCAACCTAATAATGGAGAAGATTGTAAGAGCTGCACAACTCCATCACAATGGCACTATCTTTAACAAGAGTTCCATTCTGCTCGGGTACGCTGATGATATCGACATCATTGGGCAGAGCGTACGAGCAGTCAGTGCAGCATTCTCCAGTTTAGAGTGGGAATCGCGCCGAATGGGTCTTACGGTGAACGAGGACAAGACGAAGTACCTAGTGTCAACAAACAAAGAGTCCCGGCGTCTTGGACAACACGTCACTATTGACAACTACAACTTCGAAGTTGTGAAGGACTTCGTATACCTAGGAACCAGCATCAACAAGGAAAACATTGTCAGCCTGGAGATTAGCCGAAGAATAACTCATGCCAACTGGTGTTACTTTGGGCTCAGTGGGCAATTGAGGAGCAGAGCCCTCTCTCGACGGACAAAAATTATGCTCTGTAAGTCGCTCATCATGCCAGTCCTCCTCTATGGCGCTGAGGCATGGACGATTGCCAACACCGATGAACGAGCGTTCGAGAGAAAGATTCTTCGGTAAATCTATGGCCCGATATGCGTTAAAAACGAGTGCAGAGTCAGATGGAACGACGAGCTGTATGAGCTCTACGCCGACATTGACATAGTCAGGCGCATTAAGATCCAGCGCCTACGCTGGATTGGACATGTCGAGCGTATGGATGAAAGCGCTCCAGCAAAAAAGGTGTTCAATTCTGTACCCAGTGGTGGTCAACGTAGGAGAGGGCGTCCGAACCTCCGGTGGAGCGACCAAGTGCGAGACAACCTGACAACACTTGGAGTGCAAAACTGGCGCCAGCGCGCGCAATGCAGAAGCGACTGGCGAGGGGTGATTGCTGCGGCCGGAACCCATCATGAGTTGTAATGGACAAATAAGTAAGTAAGATGTTATTTAGTAAGTAAGATGTATATTAGAGATGTTGCGCATTTTTTTGACTTCCGCATCCGCGTGAAAAATTATTAAACATAACAATTTTTAATGCACTTTTTTATTTATTGGTTTGTAAATAATTAAATATATTGGTACTGATCAATGAAATTGTACATACACCAATGGCCATATAACCTTCTCAATCTGCGGATTTTCTCATAAATATTTTAACGATAACCTATGAATAGTTTGTCTATTAAAATATAAATAAAAGAAAATATGAATAGTGCTATAAAGTCAGCAAGAGTTATTACGTAAAACAAAAAAATATAAATCTTATGTCAAAAAAATCTATTAAAATTGGTCAATAGGACTATTACTGATTTAATTGTATACAAAAAATAAATATTTTCATATAAACACAAAAACAATTTAATAGTAATTAATAGTATTTTGTAGTATTTAATGGTATTTACCTATTAAAATACCAATTTATCCTATTGAGTAATTTTTATAGCAAAAAACTATTTATTTTATGTATTTTTTCTGGATGTATGGTACAAAAATTTGTTTTCGCACAAATTCTCAGAATGATCCATACACTAAGAAAACAAGATATTTATGAAAGTCTTGCTGCAACTATCCTTTTAAATTTACGCCTTGTAGTAAATATTCAAACATTCCATAAGTTTCAATAAAGTTGCAGCAAAACTATAAATATTTTTTATATATGACAAATATGCAGATAGTTACGAGATGTTTGCCGCAACAGCAATGGAAATTGAGATATTTACGGTTGACTGATAGCAAACATCTAGAGTTCTTGGACATTTGCAACAACACTTTTGAGGTATTATGACATTTGACTACCTAAAAAAGGAAAATGACATACTGTTTCCTTAAGCTCGATTTATCCACAACAATGAATCAAATGGTGTAAAAAAGTGCCAACTCAAATATTACATTTTAATGGTAAAAGTGAAAATAAAATATTCTGTGATTTAAATTATCAACACGTGATAGAAAACATTTCTTTTCAGAGATTACTTTGATGACAGCATCGTCGGTCGGACTTGGTTCTTCTGCGAAGAAATCTCAAATCGTTGTACAATTTTACGTTCGAAGGATATATAAAGACGATGGCGATGTATAACCAGGATACTGTTTTAATTCTAGAATAAATAAAAATACATTTGATTCATTTTCTTTCAATTCAATAAATATTACTCCGCGAATTCTAATGGAGTACCTTTTCCAAATTTTCATCAGCTATCTACCTATTTGTAAGATGTTTAATTGATGGTTGCTATACATAATCGTAAATTTGAAAGATGGTTGCTAGCAATATTTATCGTATTTGATGGATGTTTGAGAGATGGTTGTCTCAAATACGCTCTAAATAATGTGTAAATAACTTGATATTTAGGGCTGTGATATTTCTGGTAATCATCTTTGTTTTCTTAGTAGTCATTGGATTATCCATATTTACGAATATGTAGGGCAGAAAACATTATTTTTATATATTATATTTATTATATATTTGACCAAAAAAGTACACTTTGGCTGGAATAAAGTAAAACCAGTTGGGAAGGTTAGATCACATGGGAAATTTTAAAGTAGGTGTAATTATGATAGTTAGGATTATCAAAATTATAGTCGGTCTAAGCCGACTATAAATACCCTACACATATGTGTGGTTACCATTCAAAGTGATATATAGGTCACCAGGGTATACGAATCCTGAAAATAACTACAAACATTCAATCGCTGAAGAATTTCCATTCATTTGATACCCATATTTACAAATGGGTAGGTGTACCGAATTTCGATTTTTTTTTTGTAAACCACAAGTCTTTTTGCTGGAAAACATTATTATCATGTATTTGAGCATGATGTCAATATATATTTGACCAAAAAGGTTACCTAAGCACGTATACATAAAAATTGATCTTTATATGTACATTTTATATAAGGTATTTGAACATAAGTGGTCGGATCATAAGTTACAATGGACTGATCTCGCATTTTTTTCGCACATACAGCGTAGGTATATTAGTAATCTAAGTTATAAGTTTCATTTATCTAGCTCTGCAATTTTAAAAGTAGTAGGGATTTCAACAGAAAGACAGACAGACGGACAGACGGAGAGACGGACAGACAGACGGACAGACAGACGGACGGACAGACGGACATCGCTAAATCGACTCAGGAGGTCATGCTGATCAAGAATATATATACTTTTCCTTACCGGATATGCTTCCTTCTGGGTGTTACAAACGGCGTACCAAACTGAATATACCCTTTCACTCTTAGTGTAGGGTATAATTATCGAGTTATTTTGGACTGTGCTCTGGGTAACCATAAACATTTTCCACTTTATCATTAGATGTTAAATATTTTTTTTTTGACAATTAGTTCTGTAAATCACTGCATTTTTATATTCTAAAAAGAGTCTAAAAGGGGCAAATTTCGATATTAATTTTCTAAAATATTACGTAATACGAAAAAAACTGAATATGCAGTCAAAATCAGCACGTGTGAATTATATAAAAATGATGTTTTTATTTTAATTTTTGTAGTGTAGTGTTCTGTTTATTTTTTAAATGAGTTCATTGACTTTATGAACATATGAATTGACTGTAAGAATGCATATATTGATTGTATGAACTAATTCTTCGAATGAATTTGTTTAAACATGTTCATTGAAATAAATGTATGGATACATTGGTTTCATGAACACGTTCATAATTATATTACAGAAAAATGTTAACGAACGTTATCGATGTACAGTTCTTAGAATCAATGAATGGTACATTGATTTTATATGTAAATGTTCTTTTAGCTAATGTATATGTACATTGATCCAATGAATTAGGGTCTAAGCACGCGGTTCATTGATTTAATGTACAATATTTGGGTGTACGCATTTAAGTTCATAATTTAAAATTCATAAAAAAAATATAAATATTTTATTGTTTTGTTTTTACCATCTCTTTTGATTATTTTAAGATATTGTCTTAACGTGCTCATTGTCCAGTCGACACAAATCTGTTGTTTTGTACCAACAAATAAAACAACAAACAATTGGCAAAATACATTGAGTGGCAGATAGTACAGCTGTTTCAGAGGCAGACAAGCCCCTTCATCAACGATCTTTCTCTGCAGATTCCACATATCAAGTCGGTAAAGTTTTCCTTTCCCAATGAACACAATAAGAATTAAGTGCATTGAAGAAAGAACCTAAAGCAAAGAATGCAAAAACTGCATCAACCTAAAATTTTGCCAAAGTTGTTGTTGCGTGTAGCAATTTGCTCTGGGGTACAGAGGTTCCACACACAACAAAAAATTACATTTCGAAATCACATTACTTGCATATCAATTTTCAATTCATATCAATTTTACATTAAACAATGTTAATCTAACATGACACATTATAGATTGACAATTTTAATGTTAGATTGATATTGAAAATGTAAAGTTGATATTTTTAAAATTAACATTGCCATATGAATTGTTAATGCAAATATGAAATCATAAATGTAAAATCTGAAGTGCAGAAAAAGTGTTTCGTTTAAGTGACAAATAAATTCAAAATATTAATTGAAGCGTTGGGTGCAATAATGGCGTTAGACATCGTAACACCTTTTTGAATATTCGCATCGAATGATCCCAGCAGTGCACTGTGGGACAGAAGTCAATTCTAGCTCGCCGTTAATACAGTTTTTCTCCAATCTTAACTAAACTTTACACTAAGCATACATGTTCTATGAATAGATTTCAATTTGAAAATTATCAATATTGGTGCATTGCAACGCCCACCTGTCATATAATTGAAATGGTAAAACGACTATAACTTTTGTTTGGAATGAGGTATTTTGTTTATAATTGGTATTTAGATACATACTGTAATTGCACATGACCATTCTTAATATGGGCGTGATAATATTAGGAACTATGATACATATCACAATTCTTAACTACCATACCAAATATGAGCCAGTTTTGTCAACTATAATGACAGAAAAGGCAAAACTGACATATTAAAGTAACAACATTTAGTTAAATTATTTTTACGATTTTCGTATATTTCTCATCACTTAAACTCATTTTAAATGACGTGTGGCAAACTAATGCAGGCATGTTTAACACCGTTAGAAAGAAAACATTTCAGACATTATGCCTGTTAAAAGATTTATGAGAGCATTTGGAAGCTTTTTTTTCATGTCTACTTTTGTATAAAAAATACGTAATTTTTGTTTTATGTTTTTGACAGAAAATCAGGAAAAACACGAATAGCCATTTGAAATTTTTGATACACAAGATGGTAGTTCTCTCAATTCCCAATAATATAAAACTAACACTCTGCATGTGGAGTATATATTGAAAGAGTTATGACAGTTTTAATGTAACCCATTTTTATTTCTTGAAAAGCACTTGTTAAATTTTTTCACTTTAAGCAAGCCTACAGCAGGATTTTTTCACTAGGGTATATCATTTTTTGTTTGTTCTCTAGGTTCTCATAAATTATTAATAAAATTACATATTTTTAAATTTTCTGCAACAAACTTTAATTTCTGATTTTCGGCGAGCTTGACTAAGCTTCTGTCCCATTTTTTTTTTTTTTTTTTTTTTGGAATATCTACTAAGATCCACAGCACTCAGACAGACTATATCCATTGTACTGTGAAATCTATTCCCTAGAATTTTGTGGTTAATATCACCACGAGCGCCCATGCCCAAGCCGGGATTCGAACCCGAGACCTTCAGAATGCAAGTCCAGCGCGCTACCTCTGGACTGCTGAGGCCGGCTTCTGTCCCATAGTGCAGTGCCTTCCACCATCCTGTGAAATCCCAGATCGATTGCTTAATGATTTATGTCGTTTTATGCAATAAGGGCGTTATCTCCATACAAAAAAAAATATTTTTTTCATATTTTTAATTTTTTTACAGAGTCAGTTTTCAACAGATTCAATTTAGTTTTGAGCCATTTTGACCGTAATTTAAATGTATATCCATTTATATCAATAAGTATATCTAGACTATGCAAAATAATCTTTATTTTTTCATTTATGTAATGATTATAGCTCTAAATCTAAATATGCAATAGGGCGTGTAAATCATTTATTTCAATTAATTATTTTATATATTAACAGGAGCTTTAATCCAATTTTAAAAGTGCATAATAAAGCCAATAGTTCAAATTTTAATGGAAAATTTGAATCAATAATATCGGTTCATTACATTTTAAGACACGGATTTTCAAAAATTTTAATCGCAAATATCTCAAAACTTACTTAAATGACGTGTGGCAAACTAATGCAGGCATGTTTAACACCGTTAGAAAGAAAACATTTCAGACATTATGCCTGTGAAAAGATTTATGAGAGCATTTGGAAGCTTTTTTTTCATGTCTACTTTTGTATAAAAAATACGTAATTTTTGACAGAAAATCAGGAAAAACACGAATAGCCATTTGACATTTTTGATAAACAAGATGGTAGTTCTCTCAATTCCCAATAATATAAATCTAACACTCTGCATGTGGAGTATATATTGAAAGAGTTATGACAGTTTAAATGTAACCCATTTTTATTTCTTGAAAAGCACTTGTTAAATTTTTTCACTTTAAGCAAGCCTACAGAAGGATTTTTTCACTAGGGTATATCATTTTTTGTTTGTTCTCATAAATTATTAATAAAATTACATATTTTTAAATTTTCTGCAACAAACTTTAATTTCTGATTTTCGGCAGCTGGACTAAGCTTCTGTCCCATAGTGCAGTGCCTTCTACCATCCTGTGAAATACCAGATCGATTGCTTAATGATTTAGGTCGTTTTATGCAATAAGGGCGTTATCTCCATACAAAAAAAAATATTTATTTCATATTTTTAATTTTTTTACAGAGACAGTTTTCAACAGATTCAATTTAGTTTTGAGCCATTTTGACCGTAATTTAAATGTATATCCATTTATATCAATAAGTATATCTAGACTATGCAAAATAATCTTTATTTTTTCATTTATGTAATGATTATAGCTCTAAATCTAAATATGCAATAGGGCGTGTAAATCATTTATTTCAATTAATTATTTTATATATTAACAGGAGCTTTAAAACAAATTTTAAAAGTACATAATAAAGCCAATAGTTCAAATTTATATGGAAAATTTGAATCAATAATATCGGTTCATTACGTTTTAAGACACGGATTTTCAAAAATTTGAATCGCAAATATATCAAAACTTACATTTTCACATAACGCCCTTATTGCACCCAACGCTTTAATTATGAGTTATTTAAATATATAAAGTCGCTCAGAGAGACTTCATCATAATACCGTCGACTGTCATTTCATGAAATGAATTTAAAACTGTAGAGTGCAGTAGAGCATATTTGCAGAGGAAACTTTAAAACCATTTGTGTAGATGTCTAATGTACATCTAACTAGCTATTAAAAAAACAAAATCCAATTTACGTTGCAAAAAATTGTTCGTTGGGTAATTCTGGGTAATACTTTGGTTGCTGCAATAAATCAGTTATGTAAGTGTATTTTTATAAATATTAATTAAATTAAATACTTTGGAATTTACAAAACCTCGTTACACTGAGAAATTAAATTTTAAAATATTAAATATAACATTGAGAACTAACACATTGACAACGACGAGTAAATTTACAGGCACGTACGAGAAGCACGATAAAACACGAGTTTTAAAAAAACACGGAAAAACATGAAAAAGCAAGGAAAAACATGAAAAAGCACGCGACACGTGAAAAATAATACCGGAACCGATTTTTGGAAACGGAATTGTTATTAATAATGTGTTGAACCGATATTTTAAAAATATCGGAACCAGAACCGGAACAGATATTATAGTCCCTGTCAGGGAACGCAAAGAACCGGAATCGGAAACGTTATTAAAAATGTATGGAACCGGACTCGAAACCTATTTAATTTGTTGGTTGAAACCGGAATCGGAACCGGAACCACAATTTTAAAAACCTTGGAACCCGAACCGGAGCGATATTCCAATAGGTTTTAGTCCCTGTAATAAATAAATTGGGGTAGAAAATTAAAAAAGAATCCTTAATGCGCGCGATTTTGAGGCACGAGAACGATTTTGAATTTGAGGCACGGGAACGACAGCAACTATCACGCCCGGAGATTTGCACGCATGATCTCAGATTTTCGGGCGTGACACGAAACAAGCACGGCACGCGCCCATCTCTAGTTCCAATAGCCTTAAATTCCAAAGCATTTTAACCTCTGCATAATAGTTATTCTATTGACGCTTATTAATTAAGCGCCGATAGCTATGCCCGTTTAACTAAGTTAGTTTTTTTTTTTTGTATGAATAATATTTTTAAGTGTTGATAGCGACACCAAAAAATACGGCTACTATGTCATAAATACTTTCACTTCACTTATACAATAAATATTTTGTAAATACACGCTGCAAAAAAAATGGAATTTTATGTAATCATAATATATAATTGCCTGATAAATCATTTGTAAACAGGGTTGTCTTGAGACTTGAACGGTGTTGTAATGAGCTCTGATTTACATTATGATATCACGGAAACATTTTGATGTTGCCCCTTAAAATGGTATATGTTCTAATAGAAACATAATAATTACTACATCCAAACAAAATAAATATTTAAACCGAAACATAAATATGTTTAAAATATAACACGATTTGGAACGACCTGAATACAAATATATTTCCAGAGAAACATATCAGATTTGACAGATTCTGCTGGGGAATATATAAAATGTTTACACATAGTAATATGTTATTACCATCTGAACAATAATTTAATTACACTTCAAGTGTTACATTCAAACAAATCTTTTCTATCCGTGTAACCATATTCTTTATAATATTGAACCAATAAAGCGTTACCAACCTCTATCATTGACGGCTTTCATTAAAAGTGAAGCACGCAAACGGATTTACATTACAGAAGGGCATAAAAGGTTATATTCAAAAGCGCTAATATGTGCTCATAATTTTTTTTGTGAAATTTTGTAAACTTCAAAAAAAGGTTTTCTGGATTTGTTCATATCGACGCCCCTTACGAAAACTATTATATTAAAATTGTCTTACGAAAAAACGTATATATCACTTTTAAACGAATACGATTACATTTTTACTTAAATAAGGAATATTATAATGTTCTCAAAATTTCACAGAAAATTAGTACAACAAACAGTTTTCTGTGGAAAATTATTATGTTTCAAATTTTTAGACGAAAATTGGAGCTTTTTATTGAAATATATTTTTTCAAAATCATATTGCGTTGCTTTTATGTTTTTATATATGTCATTTGTAAAATAAGTTTGAGAAAATTTAAAATAATTACGCTACAATGATATAAAATATGCATTACCATATGATATGTCGGTGACTCAGAAGGTTAGTGTCGAACCAGCCGAAACGTCGCTGGTTCAAACACCAGCAAATGCAAAATGAAAAAAATAAATAGAAAATGTTTTTCTTCACCGCGCTACCTCTTGGTAGATAAGCTTCGAGAGTAAAAACATCACCCATGAAAAGTTATGATTCGGCGTTAAACTGTGGGTTCCGATTCCAATTTTCGTCGCAAATTTGAATCTTTTTTATATTCGAAGATATACAGATATACATTGCATATTCCCGGAAATGTCAAAAACATAATAGAGTTCCTGGCAAAACCAAAAAACATATTATTTTTCTCATCAAAAACAATAACATACTTTTATTCTGAACCTGAAAAAATAACATATTTATTTTCGTAAGGGAAAAAATAAATAATAGTTTTCGTAAGGGGCGTCGATATGTGATACTATCAAATGTGCATAACGATAAAAGATAGAAGTACTCAACAGAACGATCGCTTCTTGTTCTTTTTCGGTGTTCCTAACTTCTGTCAGACTCCTCAAAGTCACGTAGCTCATCTCAAAATGTTATGTGTTAAAAAAATTATGTAAGAGGACTTTACGTTTACTTCTACCTAGTTGTTTTATTATGATGTACATAAACCTACACACAAAAAATGTTGTGTATAAATGGAATGAACACCGTTAATTGAGACACTGTTCATAATATATATTTTTATGAATATTATATATATATTCATAAAAAATATTGAGGTATTCATATTCATTTTTTGATGCAAATTAAAAGTTTTCTAATTAATTTGATAGTATTCGAAAAATTCAGTACCATAATTTTAAATATTTCAATATTATAATTTTTAATAGAATAAATAATGTTGTTTTAATGGTTTCCTCCTATAATAATAAACGTAGCATAAAACACATAAACACGAATATAAACTTGTTCGTTTTGTACGTCATTCTGCGTGTTTGTTCAAAATGGTCTCATGCTTTTTTTGCAATAATCGACATTATTAAACGCGACATTAGTAGGGACTCAATATATTTAATATATATATACTTATATTTAATATTTTTTTTATTTATTACAGCAAATAAATAATATATCGAACTTCTATTATGGCAACGTACTCAAAAATAAATGCAGACTAAAGTATAACAAATAATTATTAGAAACTGAAGTCAACATCAAATCATTTGCAACGAGAATCTTAATCATTTGCAACGAGAAGTTTCTTTTTATGTGTCTGATTTCTTAAAAGTTAATTTCAATTCCGAGATTTAAATAAAATAAATTATACAATCCATTTTCGTTTTAATAAAATACTACGAAAATGTAATTCGACTATACCATAAAATTAATAATACTGTTACGATAATTCTGTCTACGGAAAACTGTTCTACGAGTTCGTATCGCTGGATTGTGTACAAAATAAAAACGCTCTAATATTTGGTTTTAACTAGTATTATTTCCACTAGTATTAATTAACTTTATTTATTTAAATAACAACTTAAAGAATAATCACTTATATCAACTGCTGAATCTATACAATTAAGCTTAACAATGTTCACTCACGAGACGCACTAGTTCACTATCAAATCACAACTGAAGTACAGTGCCTCAGATGCGCGGCCTTATATACTGCAGGCATCAGTTCGACACGTTTCCACAAGCTTCGACTTGTTTCGAGAACCTTCTACTCGTTTTGTGAATGACGCATGCTATTGGCATCTCATTCGCATTCATGTGTTTTAATGCGCTGATCTTCCATCTCTTTCTCGCACACTGCCTCAGTGCGTTGAATGATCTTCCCTCTCTTTCTAACACATTGCTTAGTGCGCTACAATCGGCGACTGACTCTTGGCATCCAATCCAATAAAAACGTTTCTTTACCTTCTCGACCGTTTGATTAATGCCCAAATGACCACCACTAGATCTACCATGGTATTCCGCTAATATCTCTTTTATTTTTGACTTGGGAACAACAATCAAACTTCGAGCGGAAGGGCCATCTTCATTTTCCCATACACGATATAAGCAACCATCTTGTAGCTTTAAGCTCTGCCACTGTGCCCAGTAAGCTTTAGTTATTGGACTGTCCGCAGCTATATTTTCCCATGATGGGTTTCTTTGCTGTTCCTTTAACATAATGATTTTTGTGAGGTCGGGATCACTCTTTTGATCAATTTGAATTTGTTCCGGAGTCCATTTTTCAACGGGCAAAACATTTAGCAAACGAATGTCAATTATGTTTTCTTTTCCTTCAGCTCTTGAACAATGTCTGCATTCTAGTTTACATGGGCGTCATGACAGAGCATCTGCATTTCCATGATTTCCTCCTTTACGATGTTCGATTGAGAAATCGTAGCTCTGCACTCGCTCTATCCAACGCGCAATTTGACCTTCCGGATCTTTGAACTGAAGTAACCATCGTAGTGCTGCGTGATCGGTTCTCAAGTGAAACTGTTGTCCGTACAGATACTTATGGAAATTTTTCACACTTTCAATTACAGCAAGAAGCTCCCTCCTGGTGACACAGTAATTTCGCTCGGGCTTGGACAATGTTTTACTGTAGTATGCGATCACTTTTTCCTCACCATTGATTACTTGCGAGAGAACTCCGCCTATTCCGTATCCGCTTGCATCCGTATCAAGTATAAATTTCTCACCGGGAATTGGATACGCAAGAATTGGTGCCGAGCACAGTAGATCTTTTAATTTCAAAAACGCCCTTTCTTGATCATCACCCCATTGAAATGCGCGGTTCTTTCTTGTCAATTCGTGAAGACTGCTAGCAACATTGGCAAAACCTGGAACAAATCGCCTATAGTATGTACATAGCCCCAAGAAACTTCGTAGGTCATGTAGGTTTTGCGGTCTGGGCCACTCCTTTACTGCAACTATGTTATCTTCATCGGTATGCACTCCTTCCGTGGTAACTCGATGACCCAGATACTTGAATTCTTTCTTGAAAAGTGAGCATTTCTTTGGGCTAAGTTGTAGACCCGCACTTTTCAATCGAAGAAATACTTCCTCTAGATTTCTTAGATGTTCGTTGAAATCTTTGCCCATAACAATTATATCATCAAGGTATACTAGGCATGTTTTCCAGTGTAAACCTTTTAATACGTGGTAACTCGATGACTCAGATACTTGACTTCTTTCTTGAAAAGTGAGCATTTTTTTGGGCTAAGTTGTAGACCCGCACTTTTCAATCGAAGGAATACTTCCTCTAGATTTCTTAGATGTTCGTTGAAATCCTTGCCCATAACAATTATGTCATCAAGGTATACAAGGCATGTTTTCCAGTATAAACCTTTGAATACTCCATTAACCGCTCAAATGTTGCTGGGGCATTGCATAGTCCAAACAACATTACCAACACTTGCCATAGTCCTTCTCCAGTACTGAATACAGTCTTCTCTCGATCTTTCTTATCGATTTCCACTTGCCAGTAACCGCTTTGCAAGACCAACGTTGAAAACCACTTAGCATTAGATAGTGTATCCAAGGTGTCATCGATTCTGGGCAGTGGATAACTATCTTTCTTGGTGACATCATTAAGTTTTTGGTAATCAACGCAGAACCGAGTACTACCGTCCTTCTTTTTCACCAATACTACTGGTGAACTCCATGGACTCTCAGATGGTTCCACCACGCCATTTGTGTGCATTTGTTCAACCAAATGTGATACTTCGTCTCTTTTCGCAAATGGTACCCTTCTTGGTGCTTGACGAATTGGTTTAGAATCACCAGTGTCTATTCGATGTTTTACAATGGCAGTTTTGCCGTCCTTTTGGCCCTTTTCAGCAAATATATACCGATATTTGTCAATTAGCTGTTGCACTTGACTCTTTTCTTTGGCAGCCAATCCTGCGTCCACTCATTTATAAACTTGTGAGTGGATTGTTTGTTTATTTGCGGTGTGACATAGTCCTTTGATGTATTTGACTCGCAATTTATAATCGCTGATGCCTCTTGACGCTGGCCTACCACTGTTCCATTTTTGATTAATTTTGACGAGTTTTCCAAATTGAGAACCCTTATAGGTACAATTCTGTCTTTCTCCGCCTCGACAAGTGTTCTTCCTACCACTATGTTACTTTTATACAGCTCTTCGTTTGCTTCAATAACCCACAACTTGCTTATCCCACAATCTCCATTTAATTTCGCCCAAACAATTGCTTCTGAATTAGGTGGTATTTTTCTATTTTTATAAGCAATAACTTGTTTCATTTTCGGGCTCTGGTCACAATCAATATTTAGTTGGATATCCGTGTTGGCATAATTCAAATTTTTCTTGTTAAATCAAGTGTGAAACCGTGCTTTATCATGAAGTCCATGCCAAGTATTATTTCGTCTACTATTTCTGCCACAATAAAATCATGCTTAACTGTCGTAGTACCAATCGTGATTTTCTTGGTAATCTTTCCTCTGATAGGGGCCTATTCACCTGTAGCTGTTTGTACTTTTATTCCTATAAGCGGCTCTACTTCGTCCTTAACCAGGTTACTTCTTATTATAGAGTGGGAAGCTCCCGTATCCAATGTTACCATATATGCTGTACAATCAATGAGTCCTTCGACAGTTAAGCTATTTGGCTTTCGAGCAATTTGTGAAATGGAGATTCTGGGGCAATCGGTTATGGGAGTCAGATCGTGCCCCGCAGAACTGACTCGTTTTAGTTTAAAGATTGATTAAAATTTACGTTATTTTGGACATGATCCTGGGTTTCTTCATGAATCATGCAAATGGATTCATTGAGCGCTTGCGTTTTTTACGACAATCACGTGCTTGATGTTGGTTGGAATTTTCTAGCAATTTCTCCTCAAGTCGATTTGAATTTTCTTGAAGTTTCTGTTCCATTCTGGTCGAATTTTCTTGGAGCTGTTTTGAATTTTCTAGAAGTTCTGCTTTTAGTTGATTTGAATTTTCTTGAAGTTGTTGCTGTATTGCTCCGAGCAACTGGCTCATATCAAAACTTTGGGACTGTACTTTTTGCTCCGTGTCCACACTTTTCGATGACGCTGTTGCAGCTTCCACTTCAAACTCGTGCTCTGCGAGGTCAATGCCTTGGTTCTCTAATTCTTCCATTCTTCCTACTTTCGTACCAGCAGTTGCAAGATTACGAATCGACAGCTCCTTCTTTAGCTGGTCGACTTTAAGTTGATCGAATTTAACCATTTTGTATCACAATCCCACTTCTGACACCAATGTTACGATAATTCAGTCTACGGAAAACTGTTCTACGAGTTCGTATCGCTGGATTGTGTACAAAATAAAAACGCACTAATATTTGGTTTTAACTAGTATTATTTCCACTAGTATTAATTAACTTTATTTATTTAAATAACAACTTAAAGAATAATCACTTATATCAACTGCTGAATCTATACAATTAAGCTTAACAATGTTCACTCACGAGACGCACTAGTTCACTATCAAATCACAACTGAAGTACAGTGCCTCAGATACGCGGCCTTATATACTGGATGCATCAGTTCGACAAGTTTCGACAAGCTTCGACTTGTTTCGAGAACCTTCTACTCGTATCGTGAATGACGCATGCTATTGGCATCTCATTCGCACTCATGTGTTTTAATGCGCTGATCTTCCATCTCTTTCTTGCACACTGCCTCAGTGCGCTGAATGATCTTCCGTCTCTTTCTAACACATTGCTTAGTGCGCTGAATTGTCTTGCGTCTCATTTATTATTGTTGATTGCTTGCACAGTGGAGCAAATTACCTCTTTTCGTAACAATACGTATCATTAAATGTTGATAGGTTTTGCTTATTGTAATTAAAAGACTACATTATTATATGTATGCTACACCAACATGTTGTATTAACAGTTTCAATATTACTGAACTAATGATTGACCAATTTTAATGGTATAAAGTATTGTTTTTCTATTGAAATATAATTAATTTACCATGTTTTTATTTAGGTGAATGTGCAATTGATTTGCTGGTATAAGCGTGACTAAAAAAATAAAAAACCAGTCCACAAAAAGGAGAAAATAAAAAAAGAAACTAAAAAAAAATATTTTATTTTTAAATAGTTTAAAAGTTCATAAATACCATGCATTTTTCGTAAATATTATAAATGCGTATCAATATTATGCACTTTTAATTAAGGTTTTATGAATGATTAATAAATGTGATGAATTCGATGATTGGTTGAGTCGTAATGACAAATTCATAACATTGATGAACAATTTCAGTATGAACTTTTTTTTTATATATATGACAATATTTCTGAAATATCCAACTCAAAAATTCAAGGTTATCCAATTGGTATTAAATTTGGTCAAAAGTTTAGTATTAAAACAAACAAAAAATATTGTTCAAGTTACAGACATTTCAAAAATACATTAATATCAGGGCTCGGATTTTGACGTTTAATGCACTTGTCATTTTTTTTTTTGCTTTTTTTGGTCGTTAGGTAATTTTTTTAATTATTATAAATGTTAGGTCATTATTTGTAGAATTTCGTAGATTTTTCCTGATATTAAGCGATCCTGAAATAGATTTGAATCGAAAATGCGACATATTTGGTCTTAATTTTGTCTACTATTTTTGGGTTTATTATTTTCAATCCTGCAGTGGAGTTGAAATCAAAACTGTGGCATCGCAAGTTAATAAATTTATGAATAGCTCTTATTTTAGTATATTCGTTTAGCCAGAAATTAAAAAGAAAATGGACTATAAAAGATATGGCTGGAACGAAAAAAAATACCGTATTAAAAAAAAAATATATATATATTTTTAAAATAAATACATTTGTATATAATTAATGTTCAAATTATATCTATTTGTTTTTTATATATATAATTTTACTGCATTACTGCAAAATTTGAAATTTATATTGAAATAACTACATTTTGTCTTTATGTATACATTCTCAAATATGTAGATAACTTACTACAGCTGTTATAAATTTTACTACATACTGTATTTAGTTTACATGAAGCTAAAGTTAAACATAACACATTCTCATTTAATATTACAATATGCTGCTTTTATTTACCATTCGAAAATATTCGTCTCTCGAAAAAGATTGTTGTTATTTATTTAACTTCAAGCTAAATATTAAAATATTACTACATATGCAAAATTTTTTCTATATACTGTATTTATATCAAATTGAAAATAAAACTAGAGAATGTTCTTCGTTACCTATCCCAACGCAATTGAATATAGTAAATTATTTAAACATTTGTTAATTTAGAAATGAAAATACTTGAAGTCTCCTTTCTGCATATTGACACATTGAATACATTAATAGGAAGATAACTTACATCTTTCCCCATACGAAGATCGTCTGAAACTACTAAATTTAAAGTCCCTTGGAGAACGTGGAGAGATTGCCGATATAATTTACATACATCAATTTACATAATCATAATTGGCTTTAAGGTTTGGTGTGTTTTTCAAATCAGTTTCAAATATAAAATAAGTGCTATTAAAATGAGCACTCAATGTTGTTTGTAAAATGCTGTTAAAAATGCAAAAGATATAAAATGCATTTTTCTTAAAAACGTTACGTGTAAAGAACAACTGAAAAACGCAGTTCGAATCAGCACTTTAAAATTATGTAGAAATGTTATAAATAAAGCCAGAATTCTCTGCAGAACATTGATGACAAAAATTATTATTGAATAATGTGTTAAATAATTGACATTGAAATTCAAGGTCAATTCTAATCTTGTCTATATCTTGACATCTACACACATTTTTTTTATAATTCCACATAATGACTGACCCTTTTTCTATAAGATATTACAGACAGTGACACATTTTATGATTTGCCTAGAAATATACTCAACAACAACACGCACCAGTGTTTGAATTTGAAGTTCAAACATTTCAGAAATAATACCTTATATGACTTGTGTAAATCAAAAATTTATTTTTTATATATTTAATTATAACTCACTTTTCTGACACAGGAGGCCGTACAAATGAATCGTGACCGGTGCAGTTGTTCGCACGGCTCTCTGCTCGATTCTGAGCTGCCGCTTTATTGAACTTGAACATGGTGAATGACTTCTTGACACTGGCCACCTCACATACACGGACGATGATCTTGCGGCTGCTTTTGAAGACAGTGTTCAGCGTCTTATAAACAAGTATGGACACCGATTTTGATGAGTGTGGTGAGTTATTGCTGCTGTTGGTGTTGGGGCCGTACGTATGATGCAGCGGTTGTGGTAGCGATTGCTGCTGCTTAAGTTGATGATCTGAATGCTGGTGATTCCGTTCTTGAAGAGCTTTCGATGACTGGGATCTTGTAAGAGCTTTTTGTTGCTGTCTAATAGACTGTGATTGCAGTTTTTGGGGGCAGCTAATAATAACTTCTTCCGTTTCCACGGGCTGTGCAAGTGGTCGCCGTCCCGTAATGTCCTATGACGTTGTGTGCAATAGGTGGGTGGTATGTTTGCGAAGACAAACAATTAATAAAAGGAATGTGTGCGACATTTAGTTTTTGTATACCGTTGTTATAGTTGTTTTGTTGTAGTTGTGGTGGTTAGTGATTGTAATGTTGATGGTAATTTGCAAGTGTGGAACGCAGTGACACAGATGACGAACGTATGCAAAAAATTTGAAAAATGAAAGAGAAAAAAAATACTTTAACATTTCAAAAAAGCTATTAGTATAAAAAGCTATTAGTATAAAAAGCAAAAAATAAAGAAGCAACTGTGTACAACAATGAATTTGTATCTGGGTGTCATTTAGTATATGTCGTAAGCTCACAATTAGTAAGCTCCCTCCATACACCATTGTCTCGATTTTGAGAAAAACATTTATTTTTAATTTTTCAAAAATATACAATATTTCTTACATTTTTATTCATACATAGTAGTGAAAATGAAAAATTCTTATCCTTGTATTTTTTGCAAGAGCAATAACGAGATCGTCAATTCCATGCAAGTACAAGAGCATATGTGAAAAGCATATTTGAGTTAACAGCAATAACATGCGAATAAAACAACACGCACACAAGCTCGTGATCTAATTACACTACACAACAGCCATGCTGCGCAACAGCCAATACTAGGCATGTGCCGAAATTTTGGTAACAATTATTTATTTACCGTTACTCAAAAGTAATGTTGACAACCTGTTGCCAACATACTCCAGTAGCAGTGATTGCCACTTTGATATATTTGTTGTGAACATTCGCAATAACTGGCAAATACCAATCACTGTAGTAATTGTTCGAATGATAAAAAACAGCCTGTTATAGAAATACTCCCAGTAGCTGTGAATCACAGGGTGATATTTGTACTATTGAATAACAGGCTGTTCTTTTTCATTTGAATACTTACTACAGAGATTTCACAACTATTGGAGTATTTCTATAACATGCTGTTCTTTTTCATTCGAATACATACTACAGTGATTTCACAACTACTGGAGTATTTCTATAACAGGCTGTTCTTTTTCATTCGAATAAGAACTACAGTGATTTCACAGCTACAAGAGTATTTCTATAACATGCGTTCTTTTTCATTCGAATAATTACTACAGTGATTGGTATTTGCCTGTTATTGCGAATATCGCAGCTATGATCAAAATAACTGTAATTTGAATAACAGATATTTTTAACTGTTATTTAAAAGTAGCAATAACAGTTAGTAACATTGACTGAAAAGTATCAACTTTGCCCATCACTAATTGCCTTGTAGCAGCCAAGGTCCGCACACGCTTAAGCGATGCAACGAACGTACGAAACCAAACGCAGAGAAAGCTAAACGTCGGAAAACTGCAATCACAACAGACTATGCAAGCCTTTTCCACGATTTTATCGTCATTTGGACGATTTTGCACCCTACTGGCGATTTGACGATTTTATTTTTTAGAAATGACGATTTTTTAACAATTTATATTTGATTTTTTAAATTTGTGTTAGTGAATACGGGATCGAATTCCGCGACTGACCAACTGATTAGAGAATGCTTTTTTTTTTCAAATTTTTAAAAACATAAACCGATTAAACTAAAGCTTTTCTCATATTAACAAATGTTGTTGCGGATTTGATGTGTTGATATGATATATCAAATTCATAGGAAAATGTGGAATAGACATTTAAAACAAAATGTATGTTAATCAAAGTATAGAACCCGCAAGTTTAGACGGTAGAAACATAGAACGGAAACTTTTCATAGAACATTTAAATTATGATGTGATGCAGTAATTGTTGACTACTTTTGTGGCACTGATTCCAAAAATGTCCTTAGTTTTGTCCAATTGGCTCTTGTTTTTGAGATTAATCACATTTTAAAATGTGCAATTATTTTGTTTATAATTTTTATTTTTCCAACAAAAGACGATCTTGAAAATATCTTTTCGTAATTATTCTCAAACAACATTACATAAATTTGATGGTGTGCGTACAAAATTTCGTTTGCGATATATGTAAAATAAATTCAAATCTTTTCAAAAATTTGTTAATTTAAAACATTATTAATTGTTGGAAAAACTTGAGCAACAATTAAAAAATTACATTTGCGAGATATAGGCAAAGGCAATTAATATTTTACAAAAAATTAAAGTTTTTGATTTTAAATTATTTCTTGGTGGAAATAATGCATCAAATTATTGCGTTTTTCTATGTCTAATACCGAAAATAAAATTTAATTATTGTCTTTTAATAGAATACTAAAAATTAAAGAAGAGCTTAATAATGGGAAATTTTCATTGTTTCCTGTATTTTATCTATATTTTAAAGTTAACATATTAAATGAAAGTTTTTGTTCTTATTTTTATATTATGACTTTTTTTTACAACATTACGATTTTCCTCTTTCATAGTTTTGAGGTTTTTTTTTTTAGTCAAATGACGATGGGGACAATGACAATGGTGACAACGCTGATGGGGACAGAAATGAGGCTAGAAAATTCGTTGATAAAATAAAACGCCTAGCCGGAGGTTCAAAATGCGGAGAACACTTAAGATATGGTGGGATCACTTCTCTAAACTGCTGATCGGTGAGGATGACAGCAATTCCACCGATTGAGAAGTAAACCCGAAAACCACAATTCTTGATGACGACGTTGAGATTCCGCCACCCGATCGTGATCAGAACGGTAATAGCTCGGTTGAAAAACAAAATAAAGCCCCAGGTGCTTAATGCCGCACAGTGGTCCAAAATTGAAAAAAACTGGCCAAAATTCTTAAAATCGTCTATTTCGATATAAGATAAATAAAAGTTTAATGTATGATTCAAATACGTGTGATTCAGTATAAAAATTGTAATAGCCTGACAATTTTTTTGTGTAGAAAAAGTTAAAAATATTTTTTATTTAGTCAAATTTGAACTTACAATTTATAAGAAATTCGTTTAATAGGAATAATAATAAGAGAAAGATGATAACGCAGATGAAGGAGAAGATGATATAGAAGACATTGATAAAGAATACCAAGATTTTTAATCTTGTTTATCATATCTCTCCCATCCATTTCTATTTTATATTAAAAACCCTATTTTTTTAATATAAAGTTATTTTTTTTTCGCAAAAGCAATTATTTTCAAAATTTAAAAACTTATTTGAAATGATCATACATTTGGCCACAATACTGCATTAAAAGTTTAGGGGAACAATGCGGAACACTTTAACTTTTTTAACTTTTATTTATTAAATTTAAATTTATTTTTTGTTTTAGAGGCTAATATAATATGATATAATATGATATCTTATTGGTCCTTTAGATTAGTTCCCTTTTTTGTTATGTTATAAGTTCTTAAAACATATATTTATACAACTATCATAAAATAATATGAATGGTATATCTGCATTAGCAGTAATCTTAAAATCAAAACACACTAAAACATACATTTTTTTAATGAAAAAAGTACTTACTTTGATATTTAATATCTGAAAAAGAGTATTTTTTTCGAATACAATTTATGGACGCATTTATGGCCTGGAATGTTAATAAGTGAATTATAATACTATTGCTTGTATTCTAATTTAAAAAAAGTATTGAATTTTGGCCAGCTTTTTTCACTTTTGGACCAGAGTGTGCCGGTCTGCTGAGTTGCTTAAGACCGGAGGCGACGAGCTAATAGATAGCATGCACGAGCTCGTAAGCAGAATATGGTCGGATGAAACCTCAGTGTACTCTGTCCAATCCTTAAGAAAGGGAATCCCACTATATGCGCCAACTACCGTGGGTTCAGTCTACTTATGACGGTCTATCGAGCGTATTATGTGATAGACTGATTGGGCCTTATCAGTGCGTCTTCCGACCTGGAAAATCCACCATAGACCAAATTTTCACATTGCACAGATCGACACCTACCACCTATTAGTCGACTGTAAAGCAGACTTCGACACTCCGATATTGGACAATTATACGCCGAAATGTCTGAGTTCAGTATACCTACGAAACTTATAAGGTTTTGTAGGATGACCCTGACCCTTTCCGAGCCATTTCATACCGAACGAGGTTTCAGACAAGGTGATTTCCCATCGTTCGACTTTTTTAACTTATTGATGGAGAAAATAGCTCGAGTTGCCGAACTCCGCCAAAGCGGCACTATGCTCAACAAAAGTGTCATGCTGCTCGCATATGCCGACGATATTGATATCATTGGCAGGAGCACACGAGCAGTCAGCGCAGCATTCTCCAGATTGGCGAAAGAGTCGCGTCGAATGGGTCTAGCGGTGAATGAGGAGAAGACGAAGTTCCTCGTGTCAGCAAGCAAAAAAGAGTCCGTGGGTCTTGGGCAAAAAGCTATTTCTGACGGGATGGGCTTGAAATCCCCAAACACAAAAGCCCCAAACACAGAAACCCCAAAACAAAAGCCCCAAACAAAAAAATCCCCAAACACAAAAGCCCCAAAATACAAAAGCACCAAACACAAAAGCCCCAAATAGAAAATCTTTAAACACAACATAATTAGGAAATTATATTAAATATGTAAAATTATTATTAAACACACTTAGCAAACCAAGGATTGAAAAGTATGGTTTAAAAGTATTAAAACCTTAAACTTCATCGTAGTTGAGCATTATTTAGTTCAAATATTTGCCATTTTTTAATTAATATTAATATCATTAATATTAATATATTTTTAAGGAATATCTATGAAAAATGTAAATATTTGCAGCAAAAACACCTATTCCGTTAGTAGTTGCAGCGAATCTACCACAAATATAACATTTTCTGTAATATTTATAGGAAACATCTAATAAATTGTGATGTTTAATAAATTGTGATTACTTTCAATTTATTTGTATTTTCTGGATATTGAAATATTGTGACTAATATATATATACCGTTATGCATTCGAATTTTACTTAAAAACATCAACAATCATCATATATTTTCCCAGTTCTTTTATAGTTTGGCATAAGTCTCAGTTTTCTTTTGCAAACGCTAAGATCCATGTGTTATTTAATCAATATAAACCGCAATATTGACAAATTTATACAGTTTTCATTGACAACCTAAAAAATAAGGAAATCAATTGAACCTAAATTGCACCCAACCCTTCAATTAAAGGTCCGAAAAGTGCCTGACTCTTCTTTGTTCAAGTATAAGTGGGTTGACTTTTTCTTTTTCACTTTTTTCACAATTTAACTAATATACCCAAAAATTTAGAGGAAATTTCAGATTCTGGGGATTTTGGGGATTTTTATGTATTTCAAAATTTAATATTTGGGGTTTTGTGTATGGGGCTGTTGTGTTTGGGGCTTTTGTGTTTGGGGCTTATATGTTTGGAGCTTTTGTGTTTGTGGATGTTGTGTTTGTGGATTTTGTGTTTGGGGCTTCTGTGTTTGGGGCTTATTCAAAACCTTGGGTCCTTTGGGGTTGGGGAATTTGCGTTTGGGGATTTCAAGCCACTCCCATTTTTGACACCCACAAGTTCGACATTGTGAAAGAATTTGTCTATCTGGCTCAGCATCAACAGCAACAACGACTTCAGACTTGAGATTAAACGGAGAATAACTCTTGCCAACAGGAGCTACTTTGGGCTCAGTAGTCCATTGAGAAGTAGAGCCCTCTCATGCCCGTCCTACTTTATGGTGCAAAAACATGGAAGCTGGCCTACACTAATGAGGGAATACTGGGAGAGTTCGAGAGAAAGATTTTCCGTAAAATCTTTGCTGCTTTGCTATCGAGTATCGTATCAGCTGTATGAGTTATTCGACGACATTGACATAGTCAAGCGCATCAATACGAATTTCGAACGAATGGATGAAAAAAGCCAAGAAAGTACTTGAATCGAGACTCGAAGGTGGACAGCGTAGAAGAGGGCGTTCAGTTGAGGAAGCAGAAACGACTGGCGCGGCTTTATAACAGCGGCCAAGACCGGCAGACGGTTGAAAAGATCATTTAAGTAAGTAAGTATTACCACAAAAATACATTGAATCATTCCAATCATCAAAAAAACACTATAAATACATTTACTGTTTTCATTGTGCTAATTACGACAAATTAAATATGTTATTAAACAAAATTAATTGGTCGAAATTAATATCAAACATAATTAATTATCCGATACAAAAAATGGAATTTGCGATTACAAATTTTGATAGCCGGGTTTAAAAGTGTAGTTCTAATTCCGTACCCAAAATTAAACTTTGTCTGAAGAAATATGGAAAAATCGTTTGTTTAAAATATGTAAAAAGGCTGCCTCTCTAATTAATTACGATAGATACATAAAAGCACGCTATAACTAAACTATTTTAAATAAAAAGTATTACTCAAATTATATTTATAAAGTGAAATCGAGATTCAAACGTGATCCATAATTATTTTATGAATTTGTAAACTCAAAACGGAATTCTGAATCTTTTCCTTTAATGATGAGATACAATGCTACTGAATCCACAAATGATGATATATCGTCACTGTCATGCCAAAGGTGGGGCGAATGTGCATTTTTAAAAATGTTGGGAAATCAAATTTTAAAGTTTGAAGTGCTTTAAAAATTATAAAAATTTATATTTTTTTTAATTTTTTTTGTTATTTTGGTTTATTCATGAATTATTATAACGTATATAAAATATCTTTGGATTCGGACCATTTACTGAATTCTAAATTTAAACGCAAATATTTTTGTTTTTTATGCTATAACTTTTTATTAGCTCAAAATAAAATAATGATGTAAAGGAATTAATTGTTTGTTTTTAAAGCACCTATCTATTGGCATCTATGTAGCCGCGGTAGCTCAGTGGTTAGTGCGTTGGACTGCGAGTCGAGAGGTCCCCGGTTCAAGCCTGGACTGGGGCTAACAACATCTTTTTCATAGAAACATTTTTCTATACCGCGCTACCTCTCGTCAGTAAATGGCAAACCTACGAGAGTAAAACATTGCCTATAAAAAGCTCTCACCCGCCGTTCGGATTCGGCAATAAACTGCAGGTCCCACCACTTTGAGTACAAATATAACACGCACAGCTCAAAATGGTGAGAGAGCTCGGCCGAAGTTCTGTACAGGACTGTAGCGCCAAACTATTATTATCTATTGGCATCATTATTTAAAAATATTTTGCCAAACATTAATTTGCCATTTGTTATTTGAAGGAACATTTTTTTGGCAAATCTTTCCTTTTTCGCCATAACTATTTATTGGTACGTGATAAAATAGTAGTGTGAAGGCATTTATTGTTTGTTATTAAAGCACCTATCGATCTGCATCATTAATTAAAAATATTTTGCTAAACTTTTTTTCCTGCAAATAACAAATGGCAAATTAATGTTTGACAATGTTTAATTAATGATACAGATCGATGGTGCTTTAAAAACAAACAATAAATGCCTTCACACTACTATTTTATCTCGTACCAATAAATAGTTATGGCGAAAAAGGAAAGATTCGCCCTTTTGGCATGACAAGATTTTTAATTTTTTAAATTCGCCCTTTTGGTTTTGACTTTTGTGGCTAGATATATCCAACAAAACGACACGCGATTTTAGCACAGTATACTTGAGGAAAAACTACATTAAAAAATGTAAAAAAACGCAAATGTCAAAAATTGCACATTCGCCCCTTTGGCATGATAGTGACGATATGTAATATGTTTGCATATTTCTTCAAGTCAACATACACTTCGAATTCTTGCGATGTGTCTATTTACAAATATCCATTACAAACTTATAGTTTCATTACTATTCATCAATAAGTACCATTACAGTGGCAAATAAATTAAAATATTTGAAATCATGTTTTTCGCCGGGTCCTGATAATATTTCCAGTTGTGTTCTTATAAACTGTGCACAAAACCTGTTCGTTTCTCTATCAATACTGTTCAGTCTTTCAATTAATTCAGGGCATTTCCCATCATTCTGGAAAAAATCATTTAAATTTCCATTGCATAAGTCTGGTTCGAAAACTGGTACTAAACTTAGCATGATACCCAAATTTGTTGAACAAATTGTTACTGAACTGCTCCTCACCAACTGAACTCTATTATAACATCGACCCAACATGGCTTCCCAAAAGGTCGATCAACGTTTACAATCATCTGGAGTATACTACAGATGTCATCAAAGGATTCGTCGCTGGAAAACGGACGTTATTTATACTCAAAGCCTTCGATGGAGTTAATCATAATCTTCTTTTTGAGAAATTGACACAAATTGGATTTTCACAAAATATTATAATTTGGATTAAATCGTACCTTACGCTGAGAACACAAAAATGTTGTACATAAGAATTACTTTTCTAATATCATTAATGTTACATCCGGTGTTCCCCAAGGTAGTCACATGGGACCGATTTTGTTTCTTCTCTTCATAAACGATCTGCCTCATATTATACAATATAGCAAAATACTTATGTCCGCTGACGATGGAAAAATATATTATACACTCGGAAATCTAAAAACCAATAGTACGATTATTGATTCTAAAGAACACGAAACAATAGTTTTTCCTATTAATTCAATAATTTTTGTAGTATTTTGTACTATTGTTAAGCTAATAAGGTGGTCAACATTAATTCAAATTATTTTATAGTGCAATACTAATGATTATTAATAGTTTGAGTCAGATTCATTTAACTATTATATTAATGTGAAAATACCATTAAAATTAAAAAAAAATAATTGATGCTTAAAAAAGTATCATTTTGAGACAAAAGGGTATTTAAATAATCAATATTAAGATTTTTATAAAAAAATAGTATTAAAGAACGCCGTTATACAATTTTGTATTATATATTTAAAAATATATATGTATTTCAATATTGTCAGTGAACCAGAGCTTTCAGAGTTTCACTGACAATATTGAAATACATATATATATATGTATTTCAATATAACCACTGAGCTACTGCGGCTACCCATGCATTACTTAACAACTATACACATCGCTTGTGAGGCTATTTTGGAATATGCCTCAATTGTATGGGATCCACAATATTTTCGGCCATCGGGGACTTCGATGTGAGTGTATGGTAAATCTCCCTCAATATGAGAGCCGATTGAAAATTATAAATCTACCTACGCTTAAGAGCAGGAGAAAAATGCTGAATGTCTGTTTTCTCCATATCCGTAAATTCATCCATCTTATTATCGCAAATTGAATTTTCGATACCTAATAGACATTCTAGACATTACCAACTTATAAAGCTTAAACATTTCATATTGTAACGAAAATACGGTAGTGATCACATGAAGCAAATCTACAGAATGGAACTAAAGTGCCGAATGCAAAGAAATGGTGAAACATTGCAGGCGTATACAGCGAACGTCGAGAGGCTTGCGCATTTGTCTTATGCAGATTCAACGAGTGATTTCATAGAAAAGTGCAAGATCGAAGCCTTCGTTGACGGCATACGTGATCCGGAAACAAGACATACCACAGTGACAATGCCGAAAGTGACATTTGCAGAAACTGTAACCACAGCCCTAACACAAGAGACAGCAACTACGTTGTGACGCCCAGCGCCAAAGGTCCGTAAACTAGATGTGGAGAATGAAGACCTACTTCTGGTAATTTGCCAAGCGTTAAAAAGTGGATCTAAACCAGATTACACTGCTGCCAACCGAGGCACCCAATTTAAAGGTAAATGCTACAACTGTGATACATATGGGCATATGGCACGTGATTGTCGTAAAAAACGCAAGCGCTCAATGAATCCATTTGCAAATGAACCCCGACATGAAGAAACCCAGGATCATGTCCAAAATAACGTAAATTTTAATCAATCTTTAAACTAAAACGAGTCAGTTCTACGGGGCACGATCTGACTCCCATAACCGATTGCCCCAGAATCTCCATTTCACAAATTGCTCGAAAGCCAAATAGCTTAACTGTCGAAGGACTCATTGATTGTACAGCATATATGGTATCATTGGATACGGGAGCTTCACACTCAATAATAAGAAGTAACCTGGTTAAGGACGAAGTAGAGCCGCTTATAGGAATAAAAGTACAAACAGCTACATGTGAATGGGCCCCTATCAGAGGAAAAATTACCAAGAAAATCACGATTGGTACTACGACAGTTAAGCATGATTTTATTGTGGCAGAAATAGTAGACGAAATAATACTTGGCATGAACGGTTTCACACTTGATTTAACAAGAAAAATTTGAATTATGCCAACACGGATATCCAACTAAATATTGATTGTGACCAGAGCCCGAAAATGAAACAAGTTATTGCTTATAAAAATAGAAAAATACCACCTAATTCAGAAGCAGTTGTTTGGGCGAAATTAAATGGAGATTGTGGGATAAGCAAGTTGTGGGTTATTGAAGCAAACGAAGAGCTGTATAAAAGTAACATAGTGGTAGGAAGAACACTTGTTGAGGCGGAGAAAGACAGAATTGTACCTATAAGTTCTCAATTTAGAAAACTCGTCAAAATTAATCAAAAAGGGAACAGTGGTAAGACAGTGTCAAGAGGCATCAGCGATTATAAATTGCGAGTCAAATACATCAAAGGACTATGTCACACCGCAAATAAACAAACAATCCACTCACAAGTTTATAAATGAGTGGACGCAGGATTGGCTGCCAAAGAAAAGAGTCAAGTGCAACAGCTAATTGACAAATATCGCTATATATTTGCTGAAAAGGGCCAAAAGGACGGCAGAACTGCCATTGTAAAACATCGAATAGACACTGGTGATTCTAACCCAATTCGTCAAGCACCAAGAAGGGTACCATTTGCGAAAAAAGACGAAGTATCACATTTGGTTGAACAAATGCACACAAATGGCGTGGTGGAACCATCTGAGAGTCCATGGAGTTCACCAGTAGTATTGGTGAAAAAGAAGGACGGTAGTACTCGGTTCTGCGTTGATTACCGAAAACCAAGAAAGATAGTTATCCACTGCCCAGAATCGATGACACCTTGGATACACTATCTAATGCTAAGTGGTTTTCAACGTTGGACTTGCAAAGCGGTTACTGGCAAGTAGAAATCGATAAGAACGATCTGGAGAAGACTGCATTTAGTACTGGCGATGGACTATGGCAATTTCTGGTAATGCGATTTGGACTGTGCAATGCCCCAGCAACATTCGAGCGGTTAATGGAGCACGTATTAAAAGGTTTACACTGGAAAACATGCCTGGTATACCTAGATGACATAATTATTATGGGCAAGGATTTCAGCGAACATCTAAGAAATCTAGAAGAAGTTTTTCTTCGATTGGAAACTGCGGGTCTGAAACTTAGCCCAAAGAAATGCTCACTTTTCAAGAAAGACGTCAAGTATCTGGGTCATCGAGTTACCACAGAAGGTGTACATACCGACGAGGATAAAATAGTTGCAGTAAAGGAGTGGCCCAGACCACAGAATCTACATGACCTACGGAGTTTCTTGGGGCTATGTACATACTACAGGCGATTTGTTCCGGGTTTTGCCAATGTTGTAAGTAGTCTTCACGAGTTAACAAGAAAGAACCGAGCTTTTCAAAGGGCCGATGATCAAGAAAAAGCGTTTTTGAAATTAAAGGAATTACTGTGCTCAGCACCAATTCTTGCGTATCTAATTCCAGGTGAAAATTTTGAACTTGACACGGATGCAAGTGGATACGGAATAGGCGGAATTCTCTCTCAAGTGATCAATGGGCAGGAAAAAGTGATCGCATACTACAGTAAAACATTGTCCAAGCCCGAGCGAAATTACTGTGTCACCAGGAGGGAGCTTCTTGCTGTTATTGAAAGTGTGAAAAATTTCCATTCATTTGAGAACTGATCACGCAGCACTACGTTGGTTACTTCAGTTCAAAGACCCAGAAGACTAAATTGCGCGTTGGATAGAGCGATTACAGAGCTACGATTTCACCATCGAACATCGTAAAGGAGGTCATCATGGAAATGCAGATGCTCTGTCCCGACGACCGTGTAAACTTGAATGCAGACATTGTTTAAGAGCAGAAGGAAAAGAAAACATAATTAACATTCGTCTGCTGAATGTTTTACCCGATGATAAATGGATTCCGGAACAAATCCAAATCGATCAAAAGAGTGATCCCGATCTTACAAAAATCATGATGTTTAAGGAACAGCAAAGAAAACCATCATGGGAAGAGATAGCTTCCGACAGCCCAATAACTAAGGCGTACTGGGCTCAGTGGCAGAGCTTAAAGCTACAAGATGGTTGCCTATATCGTGTATGGGAAAGTGAAGATGGCATGTCCGCTCGAAGTTTCATTGTTGTTCCTAAGTCAAAAACAAAAAAAATATTAGCGGAATACCATGGTGGATCAAGTGGAGGACACTTGGGCATAAATAAAGAAACGTTTTTATTGGGTTGGATGTCAAGATTCAGTCGCCCATTGGATCCGCAGTTGTCCGCAATGTGTACCAGCAAAAGGAGTACAACGTGGGAGCACCATTCGAACGTATCGCCATGGATGTCGCCGGACCATTTCCAATCAGTGATGCGGGTAATAAGTATGTGCTTGTCGTCATTGCCTACTTCAGCAAGTGGCCTGAAGTGTATCCCATGCCAAATCAAAAAGCCACAATAGTTGCCGATGCGTTAGTTAACAACTGGGTAAGCCGTTTTGGAGTACCGTTGGAATTGCATTCAGATCAAGGAAAAAATTTTGAGTCTGCTGTATTTAAAGAAGTATGCAAAGTCCTCAACATACACAAAACACGAACAACGCCATTGCACCCGCAATCTGATGGCATGGTAGAGAGATTCAATCGGACTTTGGAAGAGTATCTCAGAAAAGTGGTTGATAAAAATCAAAAAGATTGGGATACACACATACCATTATTCCTCATGGCTTATCGGACGGCGGTTCATGATACCACAGCAGCTTCACCATCTAAAATAGTTTTTGGAACAGACTTAAGATTACCAGCGGATTTAAAGTTTGGTGCGAGTCCTTCAGCTGAAATTCCTATTCACGATTATGTTTCCAGGAAAAGTGAAGAAATGAACGAAGTGCATCAGTTTGTAAGGCAGCGTACACAATTTGCGAGTGATAAGATGAAGGCCAGATACGACTTGAGCACAAATTCAGAGGGATTTACGGAAGGAGAACTTGTTTTGCTCTATAACCCACAAAGGAAGAAAGGCTTATCCCCTAAGTTACAAACACACTGGGAAGGACCATATAAGATAATTAAAAGAATTAATGTAGTGTATCGGATTCAGAATACTGCGGGCGTTGGACGAAAAATGAAAGTAGTACATTTATAAAGGTTGGCGCCGTATAGAGAGACAGAGGATTAACATCTGTTCTGGACGAACAGATTTATGGGTGAAAAGATGTAATTTGACCCATAGTGCAAGCAATCAACAATAATGAATGAGACGCAAGACAATTCAGCGCACTAAGCATGTGTTAGAAAGAGACGGAAGATCATTCAGCGCACTGAGACAGTGTGCGAGAAAGAGATGGAAGATCAGCGCATTAAAACATATGAGTGCGAATGAGATGCCAATAGCATGCGTCATTCACGAAACGAGTATATGGTTCTCGAAACAAGTCGAAGCTTGTCGAAACGTGTCGAACTGATGCATGCAGTATATAAGGGAGCCGCATCAGAGTTAATTCACTTCAGTTGTATTTGATAGTGAAATAGTGCGTCTCGTGAGTGAACATTGTAAAGCTAAATTGTAGAAACTCAACAGTTGATATAAGTGATTATTTTTTAAGTTGTTATTTAATTAAATAAAGTTAATTAATACTAGTTGAAATAATACTAGTTAAAACCAAATTTAAGTGTGTTTTTATTTTGTACACAATCCAGCGATACGAACTTGCACGACAGTTTTCCTTAGACTGAATTTTCGCACTATTCGATCCATTTCGTCGTATATGTATGGACTGCAGTGACTTGTATTCGTGAATTAACTTCTGTCTTGATAGCTGTGTTTTAAAAAGAAATATAATACGTTTTTTAAATTCCGTCGTCAAATTTTTGACATAATCAGCTGGTGATCTTTAAATTCATAGCTGTGCTTTCAATTGGTCACTTGATAAGTCTCTCGAGGCTTCAACGTCAATTAAAAAAAAAAAAATAGCAATAAAGTTAAGTTACTATACAACATGTAAAGATATCAATTTTTCATTTAATTTCAGTACCAAATTAAATAATTTGAAAGAAATACAGATACAAAATATTATTTTCTGTTTTTTCAGACAATAATAATATAATAATAGTTTGGCACTACAGCTCTATAAGAACTTAGGCCGAGCTCTCTCACCATTTTGAGCTGTGCGTGTTATATTTGTACTCAAAATGGTGGGACCTACAGTTTATTGCCGAATTCGAACGGCGGGTGAGAGCTTTTCATAGGCAATTTTTACTCTCGTAGGTTTGCCATTTACTGCCGAGAGGTAGCGCGGTATAGAAAAATGTTTCTATGAAAAGATGTTGTTAGCCCCAGTCCAGGCTTGAACCGGGGACCTTTCGGCTCGCAGTCCAACGCACTAACCACTGAGCTACCGCGGCTACAGACAACCTTAATTAATATTTCGAAAGCTTAAAAATAAGAATTGAAATTAAAATTAGAGACAAATTTTGATTTGTATATAAGGGTGTCCTATTCTCACGTACACAGAAAAAATTTAGTTCATAAATGGAATGAACGCTGTTAATTGAAACAGTGTTCATAATATATATGAAAACAATCATTATCAACTATGAACTACACGCACAGAAAAAACATGATCACCACAATCATGTTTTGACGGTATCATTCAATGATTGGAATTATTATCGTTACAATCACGTTTCATATTGTACCATGATTGAATCAATCATGTTCCTCTCAGTGCACTTTTTCACTGTCTGTGTGTGTACTCTCTGTATTTTTCTCATTTTGCTCTGGAGTCTCTTTTACTCATTTTCGGTTCTGCATTGAAATAGAACAATGGAAAAAATGAAAGCAGCGACGACGCATCGTTCGTTCTAGAAATAAGGAACGGCGCAACCGTGCTGTTGCTTTTTGACTGACGTTATTCGTTGTTCTTCGCAGCACTTATTCCGTTCTGCTTAAAACTGAAGTTTATTAATTAAATTGTTACCTACACGCATTCATAAAATTATTACATTTCTTATTTATGTAAAAATAAGCACTATATTTATTAAAATAAATAATTCCGACGACACGATGACCCTTCTTGACGAAGTCTAGTGTAACACTAAATCTACAAAAATTACTCTCTTCACAGTTGAGAACTTTTCTCAACATTTTAATCATAGTATGGTTATATCAATCATTCATTGAGGCAACATTATTTCTGAAACCATTGCATGATTGTAACAATCAATACTATTATTCTGGCCATCATTCATATTTAAATATCATTTTTGCTACAATCATTAGCAATTCCAATCATTGAATTTAATCATTCTATGATATTAGAAATCATTTAATGAATGACAGAATCATTTTAAAAAATTGGGATTAATGGTTGCAATCATTTATGATATCAGCAACCATTCTAATGATTGTTTTATTGCAACAATCATGCTACAATCATGTTTTTTCTGTGCGTGTATTCTTCGTATATACGAATCGCACAACTTGAGCGAAACTGATATAATAAACGCGTTCATAATTGTTATGAATTGTGTTCATTGAGGTATTCATATTCATTATTTTAAGGCAACGCAGCGCAGCCTCTACGTATGTGCAATTCATTCGCTTGTATACGCATGACTGAAAATAAAAACCAGTCAACACAAAGTAGGTAGGTATTTTAGTATTTGTGTATGATCACATGAACTGCAACTATTTTGACCATTCTATAAATAAGTATTATTCATGACGGGCAGTGATTATGTTCACTGCTCGTCGCGACGCGTCGATAGTCGATAATACAGTTCTTGATTTTTTATTCGTACTGAGACGCATTAAAATTTTTTGAAAATTCGAGAATTTATGCATCTAATTAAATTTACATAATCTCAAAAAGCAATACTATATAATATTTTATATAAATAAAAAAAATAATTTGCTAAAGATATTAACATATTTATTTTTATTTTTCATTTTAAATTGTCTTAAATGTCTAATTAATATATAATTTAAAATAAATTCACTCAAAAAAATGACATTTCAAAATCACATTACACTCATATCAATTTCCAATTCATATCAATTTAACATTTAACAATGTAACATTCTCCTGCATGTAAGTATGTATATAAATAAAATATTTTTTCCTTTTCAATTATTAATGAAACAGCGAACTTTATATCCGTATTAGCAACATGTCCCACGGATTCCTGAATGTACATTTTTGGTATTTTTGGTATTTATGTTTTGGTATTTCATATTACAATTTTCTGAATTAAAACACAAATTTCTAAGCTATAAATTTGGTTTCATTGTCTAATAGGAATTCATGTACAATTTATTGAAAAGATATCATATATTTTTAACAGTTCAAATGTTAAATTGATATGATTTCACATTTATTTAACATTGTGCATGTTAAATTTATTATTTCAGATTAATGTATTTTCAATGTAAAAATGTTATGATTTCATATTATTTTAACATTTTCAAAGTAAATTTGATATAATTTCATATCAAATTTACATTTTTTAGCTCAATAGTAATGTAAATTTTACATTAAAACTGACAGTTTTACAGGTTTTCAGTATCAACAAAAAAACACATATCAATATGAAATTTATTCGTATCAATTTTGATATTTTTAATGTTAGACGAGTTTTTAAAGGTATAATGAATCTTCAACGTAGTTTTTTACAATTTTTTGTTTAGGTGTATATGTATGTTTGTTATTTCTGCTATTTAACACATCCAACGACAAAAAAGGTTATATGTATTTGGTTATTCGCTATTGTTACTAGGTAAAACTGAAATTAAAACTAATAGAATTAGTATGGCAATCTTTAATTATATGTATGTTTGGCATTACGAAATCACAATTAAATAGCACTCACATTAATACTTTGCATATAATTCAAAAGTTCTTTTATGTGGATGAATTTGTTAAGTACCGCCAATTTGTTAAGTACCGCCAATATCCAATTAATCCGCAAATTACTGAGCTCAAAATAGGAACTGATAGAAATAAGTTATTTTTTATATTAAAATGGAATGTAAACATCAATATGATTTCATGTAAATACATTTTTTCACATTCAAACATATATTTGTTTGCAAGACACGGTGCTTTAGAAGCAATCGCAAGTATGACAAAAATGGGTATAAAAAGTACAAATAGTGTTAAATTCATCATCATTTCTAGTTTAAATATCCGTTTGAACCAAAATCCTACCATTTCCCTTTCTCAAGATATCGTCATTTACGTTCAATTTCAAAGATTTTTTCAATTTTTCTCTATTTATCTTTAAACTTTTTTTATTTTGTTCTTCTATATGGTGTACTGATAAAAATTGTTTTATATGCTTATACCCCTACACGTCTGGGTTAGGCGCTATGGGCTCCGAAAGGGTTTTTTGCAAAGCACCAAATATATACTTAAGTAATTACTTATGGGAGAGCCTTGCAGGATACCACAAAGAAAGCGTTATTTCCATTTAATCCCGGGATTTCCGTCAAATTAGTCCCGAAATACTGATTCCGGTATTATCGTTAAATCGTGGGATTTTCGTGATTTTAAAAATAACTAATAGATACATTTTTTTAGATTTCGTGAAAAAGAACATCTTAATTAAAAGAACTGTAATCTTAAAAATATAATAATAAAAAAATAGTAAAAATGATAATATCGACCAAATGCCATTAAAATTTATTGCAATTATATTTTTTTACAGAATTATCATTTTAAAAACATAAAATTGGTAAATCTACTCAAAATATTACAAAATTGAAAATCTTTCAAACAAAAATGGAACTAAAACTGGAACCGTTGTCTATAACTTTATTTCAATATTCATATTCATTCATAATTAAAAGTACTACAAAATCCAATTGACACAAAATACATTTTTGCAACTCTTACAAGTGTAAATTACTAAACTTTACACTAATATTTAATTTTATTTAACTATTTTTCACCAAAATTAACGAAAAAAAGGTACTGAAAATTTAATTTTATATTGAAAAATTAAATTTTGATTCTACTTTCAAAATTTTTATTATGTTGAAATTTTTACAAAAAAATTATTTTTAAGTGAAGCATGGGAAAAGTAAAGTGGGACATGTTTTAATTTTCCTCCAAAAAATATATTTCAACATTTTTTAAATACTTTTGAAGGGTATTTTTATTGACGGTTCAGGTCTATCTTTTTGCAATAACAGAATACCTGTTATATGCGTTTTAATTGATTTTTGAGTGATTTTCCAAAACAGCTCAATTTCGGACTTGTTGAAAAATGGGGTAAAGTGGAAGATTTTATAATTTTTATAAAACTGCTATTTTAGTCTTTCTTTTTCATGTTTTGGATAAGGATAAAAAATATAATAAGGTAAAAAATAAAGAAAGTCAATGCAGAAAAAAAGAAAAATAAAAGTTCCTGGAAAGGGTCCTTTCTCGGCTTTCTTCTGCAATTAAGATTTTATCTTAGGTGGTTTGTGGCCACCTAAGATAAAAAGGTGGTTTCGTGGCTAAACCAATTAATTATTCATATAACGCAATATTTTCACTAAAATTACAACAAACATTGTTTAAATTACGTTTCCCACTTTACCTCAGAAAATGTTTCATACTATCGCAATTTGAACATAACTTAGCACAATTAGGCAACGTTAAATTAATAACAAATTCCGTTTGTATTTCAAAAGATATACATTATGCAAGCATTTTAAACATACCGTCTTAATAAAAAAAGAAAAAACTCACTTTTTGATAGCAAACAAAAGCACTCTAAAAAAACTTTCAAAAACATTATTAATCACTTGTTCTCAAAATTCAATAAAATGATATTAATTTGATTATAATCATGAATGAAAAAGTTGATGCCATATTAAGAAACACTTTTTTATTTTTCTATGTGCAAAGACTTGTCCAAAAATAGCAATAGCCTACATTACGCAATGTCACACTTTGCCCCAGGCTCCCCTAGTAAACTGAACTCATTCTCAAAAAAAGATTGTTTTACATTATACTAGCCTGAAACACTTTCAACCCAAAAGTCGTGGGACACCATACATTTTTTTAAGAATATGTTTCAGACATCCCCCCGAGAATTTTAAGACCAAAATGAAAAAATTGTATGCAGGTTTTCTTTAAAATATCGCTGTTTAATTTTTTTTAGGTTTTTTAAAATATTTTTTTGATAATAATTAATTTTTCTTTTGCTTAAACTATTAAGTTTATTCACTAAAACAATACAACCAAATTTCATGTAATTTGTCCATTGTTATGGGTCATAATTAGTAGTAACAAGAGCGAAAAAATAGGTTTTTTCAATAATAGTCCTTTTTTTTGAGCATTATATCCTAACCATAAAGTGGTCTATACACGGATACACGCATGAATGTATGTACCAAACGAACAAACAAAAAACAATCCAATATCTTTAAATGTTGAGAAGATATTACAATTCAAAATCAACTTTTCGTGATAATTTGGTCTAAAAAACGTTCAAATTTTAGTAAATCATAAATAATTAAGTTTTAACTTATCAATTTGCAAATTTGACCCACATTTTCTGAAAGTAGACTTTATTAACTACAAGCTATCTAAATAATATTAGCTATCTAAAAAATATAAAAAAAAACTGCAACAAATCTTTAAACCATGATATTTTAAAAAATCTACCATCGATTTTCTTTCATTTTGGTCTTAAAATACTCGGGGGGGATGTTCGAAACATATTCTTAAAAATGTATAGTGTCCCATGACTTTTAGGTTGAAAGTGTTTCAGGCTAGGCGTGAACAGTATTATGGTTATTAAATGACTTCATATTATTTTTAAAATCCTGGGACAATCCCGGGATTCAAATTTTTTTAGTCCCGAAATTTCGGCCAAATCCTTTGAGTTATTTCATTCAAAGAAAATATTCGTCTTGAGAATTGAACAACTAAATTCCATAACACATACCTTTTTATAATAACATATACATATAACATGCCTAATAATAACATATACAACTCCTGGATTGAACTCTTATAATGGTTACAAACAGAAAATATTCAGCAAAAAGAAAAACCTTAAAAATTCCGCTATAATCGGTCAACAGACGTCAGAAACACACATACACATACAAAATTTGTGTAATTTTACGATTATAAAGCGAGACAACTTGTTTCCGCGCTTTATATTCAAATTTTTAAACATGCAATTTAAATTGAATCTCTAATGTTTAAATTTAAACTTTAAGAATCAAGTATATATGTGTAAAATTAAACATTCAAATGTGGAATATTACTCTTTTTTGGTGTAAACTTATACATAAAATATGTTAATTTAAACATAAAAAGTGTAAAATTAAGCATTTCTAAAATGAAAAGTTTGTAAAAATTAACATAAAATATATAATTTTTAATGTTTTTTTTTTAATTTTTACGGGGATTGCGTTTCCGAAATTTCTAATTATAATTTTGTTCTGAGAACATTAATGTATTAATTTTTTATCATCTTATTTTCATTAAGCACACAGCTTAAAAATAAAAATTAATGTTGTTAAAATAAAAACTAGAACACTTTAATTTTCATTTAAATAAAAATTCATAAAAACATTTTTTATAAAACCAATATTTTCTGTTTTCTGGCGATGACCATGGTTTATAGATGACTTTACTGCAAGCTTGTTTAATTAGAATGAATGAGCATGGATTGGTGTCATTTTCACTACAAACTAATACACGACAAGACGTGCTTAAAATTCAACAAAGCTTGTGTAAGAATAAACAAATGGTGTGTAAATTTACTACGCGTTTTTAATTTTAAACATTCGGCATATCGAAATTAAACATTTTGTGCTCAATATCAATCACAAAGGTTTAAAAATGCATATGTTAACGTAAGTAGTTGTAATATTAAACAATAATTGTCTGAATCTTTATTTACACACATGTACGCATATATGCCCAACATTTACACTGTTACGTAGTAATTTTAAACTCAGTTTATAGAGTGCACACGCACCATTTCAATGCTACACAATAACAAAATAAATTTTTAATCCTTTGTGCCCTTTTAGCGCACATAGCACCTAATTTGCACGTGTAGGAATATAAGTTTATACTGCACTTATGGTCCACAGCACACAGATAACTTAAAATCATATTGTAGTTCTCATTATCACTGAAGCAGAGTTTAATTGCACTCCATTAGAGGTACACTTGGTACATACTTTAGTTTTTGAAATTACTTACATATATCCAAAATTGCAAAGTTTTTATTGGTTTATGTTCTAAAGTATTTATGTTTGAAAATTTTTAATGTATATTTAATACCTAAGTAGTTCATACTTTTATAATATTTTGTATTTATAAACTACCAAACGGAACGTTAACGCCTCACGTAAACTAACCGATAACTATACATCATGTCTGCAGAAAACAAGTCAGTTAGTATTTGATCGCGTGTACTTTAAAACTTTTTCTAAATGGATTATAAAATTGATTTTTTCTTGTTCCTCTTTGAGCTCGCGTAAAATTGCGATTTGTTTACAGTGGAACACAACACAGAATATCGTTAAAAGCAGACTATTTTTATACCATACGCTATAGAAAGGGTATATTTAGTTTGGTACGCCGTTTGTAACACCCAGAAGGAAGCATATCCGGTATGGAAAAGTATATATATTCTTGAGTCAATTTAGCGATGTCCGTCTGTCTGTCAGTTGAAATCACTATTACTGAAAAATTTAAGAGTTAGATCAATGAAACTTATAATTTAGATAACTTGTATACCTACGCTGTATGTGCTGGATTGGCAGGATCGGTCCATTGTGACCTGTAATCCGACCACTTATGTTCAAATACCTCATATAAAATTTACATCTACAGATGAATTTTACATTATACTAGGTTAAATGAACTTTTTCGGTCAAATATATAATGAATTTGCACAAATACACGAAGTCAATGTTTTTCCACGAACCGACGGGTGGTTCGAAAAAAAATCGAAACTCGATATACCTACCCATTTGTACAAAGGAAATTCGTAAGCGATAGCAAGTTTGTAGTTATTTTCAGGATTTGTATACCCTTTAAATGGTATGGTAACCGCACATATTATCACATATGTGTAGTGTATTTATAATCGGCATAGACTTTCAGAATTCTTACTAACTTCGTCACACCAACTATCACAATTTCCATACTTAAAAATTTCCCATGTGACCTAACCTTCCTTACTGTTTTTTTTTTTTTAATTTTGCTGTTTTACTTGAATTTGAGCAGATACAAGCAAAATTTAAAAAAACCCAAGCGACTTAAACTGAAAGAAACGCGTTGAAGGTAAAGGCAATATATTATTAAATGTTTTTGATTTTCTTGTGTCGCACGGTGAAATAAGGCACTTTTATGAACTAAATTATATAATTTTATATCGGTAGATTTCGTTTATAAAATATCAAGGTACAGTTATGCATTACAAGATATCTTCAATTGTTTCTCAATAAATGTGCAAAAATATTTAAATTTGGAGAATAGTTTGGAAATTTTTGACATGTGATTTCTCAAAATCTTGAGCCGATATCGGGATCATTTTTTTAAATATTTTTTTTTTTACCATAGATTCCAACTTTTTCAGATATTTTTTAATCTAACACGTATTTTTTTGTACAATTTCTTATATACAACGGAGTTTTATTATTTCATTTCAAGACAAATGTGATGAATTTTAATATTTTTTTATTAAATAATTTTTAATATAATTTATTTATAGACATTTTTTGGAATTTTTATGTATTTCAGATTTTTGGTTAGACTATTTAATGCATGAGAGATTTTATGTGGGATGTTTTATTGTATGTAAGATTTTAATAACATTTTTTAAGAATAACAGATTTTTGGAATATTTTGAATGCATGAGAGATTTTTTTCAGATTTTTTTAAAGGCAGTCAAATTTTTTAATTTCAAAAATTTGTCAATACACTTTTAATTTTCGCTTTAAAGAATTTGTCAGAATTTTGGTTAGCCCTATAGCTTTCTGCAGATATTGTAACGCCCCTTAGGAGGCGTGAACGGCTTGGAAAAGTATATATATATATAATATTCTTGATCAGCGTCACCACCCGAGTCTATTTAGCTATTTCCGTCTGGCTTTTTGTTCGATATTGATATACGATTCAATATGATTTAGCCAAAACTGAGTTCTGTCAATAAAAATGAGACAAATAGGTCAACGGACACGCCCACCTCCCATATAAATAACTTTTATATATGTATCTATTTAGGAACCAATAACTCGAAAAGTATTCAAGATATACTAATAAAATTTAAAACTTATTATTAAAATTCAACTAAAAATATGTGTTATACATATTGGTTCCATCATTATTTCCCGTGTTTTCATAGTGGACATTTTATTCGCAAATTATTGAAAACAAATCTATAAAAATTAGCCTTAAATCAGCAAATAGGTATGTTTTAGAAGTGGGCGTAATCAGCACACATTTAATTTTCAAAATTTATGTATTATTTTACAGACACATTAATAAAATGAATTCATATAAATCAGCGATTAAAGCAATTTTTGTTTAAATATCGTATAATAATATTTCAATCTGAATAAAATAATATAACAATTCAATTATAATATATAATTATATATATGGTGATTTCGAAATACGTTATAATTACATTCAAGCTTATTCAAAGAAATCTTTTCTATCCGTGTAGCCGATTAGTTTGTTTGTTCATACGTTCGTCCGTGTATTGTTTTGTTCACTCGGTTAAAGTGGGTGGTGCTTAGTGTGAGAAATATAAAATTGAAACTTTTGCAGAAATCGATAGCAGATATCATGGGATGCGAATTGCTACAATAAATTAATACAAAAATAATTTCATGACGTCCGTTATCGATATATACATGAAGATGTTACTTAAGTAGATTTTTGAACCCTACGAAGGTCATGGACACAGTTGCAGTCCAACGCACTAACCGCTGAGCTACCGACGCTACACATAAATCTAACTAAAAAAACACACTTTTATTTGGCTTAAATTAAAACAATTAACTATAATAATTCACTTTAATTAACAATTTTAATAATTACAAAATCTGACAACTGCTGCATGTCCACAATTTATCTTGACATTGTTTACGCACGAGATGTACTCGACCAATTTTATTCGATACGCTTGCAACCATTTTCAGAATCTTCTACACTTTTTAATACACTGTCTTCCACCTTTTTCCCGCTCACTGCCTCAGTGCGCTGAATGATCTCTTTCTTACACATTGCTTCAGTAAGACATGGTCAATCACAATTACAAATACTTTCAATTACAATTAGATGTAAAAGTAATTGATATAATTTCAATTACAATTAAATGTAATTGTAATTGAAAAAATTGCAATTACAATTAATTGAATTGACTTACTTTTTTCAATTACAATAATAATTGAAAAATTTAATTGAAAAAGTGTAGGGGAACGTGTGACACGTTCTATTTATATCAGAACTCTCGATTTCAAACGTGTATTTTCGAGTAGCGCGGGTACCCGGACACTCGATTACCCGGGTAGTTCAAATACCCGTAAAATCCGGGTATTAAATGTTCGAGTTACCCGGGTAATTTGTTCGTTCGTTGCAGAGCTCTCGATTTCATACGAGTATTTTCGAGTATCCCGGGTACCCGGGCGCTCGAAAGCCCGGGTAATACCCGGGTAGTTCAAATACTCGAAAAACCCGGGTATTAAATGTTCGAGCTACCCGGGTAGTTCGTAAAACCCGGGTAGTTGGTTCGTTCGTTTGTTCGAGCTATTCGAGTAGCTCGTTGGTTCGAGTAGCTCGATGGCTCGTTCGTTGTTTGAGTAGCTCGATCGTTGTTCGAGCTTCGAGTAGCTTGTTCGATTGACGATTGTTCATTTGATCGCTTGTTAATTTGTCTGTCCGTTCGTTTGCTTGATGTGGGAGTTGGTCGGAAGTGGTTGGAAAAATGTAGGTGGAAAAAAGTGGGTGGGTGGGCAAAAGTGGGCGGAAAGTGATAAAAAGACCGAAAAAAATTTTAATTATTGCAGAAATCGGTAGCAGACATCAAGGGAAATCGAATGGTACCACTCTCAGTGGTCCCTGACCCCCAAAAGGGGGTCAAAAACCACTTTTTGTCTAAAAATATTTTATTGCGGAAATGGATAGCGAACCTCATTAGAAGACTAATGGTACCCTTTGGAGTGGTCCATGACCCCCAAAAGGGGGTCAAAAACCCATTTATGACCCACAAATTTTTATCTCGGAAATCGATAGCGGACATCATTAGAAGGCTAATGGTACCCTTTGGAGTGGTCCAGGTCCCCCCAAAGGGGGTCAAAAACCCCATTTTCGAAAAAAAAAATTTTTGCAGAAATAGATAGCTGACGTTATGAAATGCATTTTGACATTCACAAAATATTTTTTTCGAAAATGGGGGTTTTGACCCCCTTTGGGGGGACCTGGACCTGTACCATTAGTCTTCTAATGAGGTTCGCTATCCATTTCCGCAATAAAAAATTTTTAGACAAAAAGTGGTTTTTGACCCCCTTTTGGGGGTCAGGGACCACTGAGAGTGGTACCATTCGATTTCCCTTGATGTCTGCTACCGATTTCTGCAATAAAATTTTTTCGGTCTTTTTATCACTTACCCGGGTAGCTTGAAAAACCCGGGCACCCGGGTAATCGAGAGCTCTGGTTCGTTGTTCGCAATACCCGGGTAGCTCGTTTGTTCGTTTGTCTATCCGTCCGTTTGCTTAATGTGGGAGTTGACCAAATGTGGATGGACAAAAGTGGGTTGGGCAAAAGTGGGCAAAAAGTGAAAAAGAGATCGCAACAATGTTTATTGCAGAAATCGGTAGCGACATCGTGGGAAATCGAATGGTCCGTGGTCCATGACCTCCAAACAGGGTCCAAAAAAATTGTAAATGTCAAAATGTATTTAATTACGTCAGCTATCAATTTCTGCAACAAAAAAAAATCTAAAATGGGTTTTTAAAGCTCTTTTGGGGGGACCTGGACCATACCAAAGGGTACCATTAGGCATCAAATGATGTCCGCTATCAATTTCCGAATTAAAAAATTGTCGGTCATAAATGCAGTTTTGACACCCTTCTGGGGGTCACGAACCACTACAAAGGGTACCATTAACCTACTTATGGAAATTAGGGATTATTTTCTTGATATAAGTCAATTTTTTAAGTATTTAAACTGTACATCTCAGCTGCAAGAAAGTACCAGACGTTTTACCAACTGCTTTAATAAATAGTTTATTTTACTAGGCTGTGCGATTAAAAAATAATCAGAATTCTTAATCAATTAATCAGAATTAGAATCCTGAATAAATAATTAATCAATGTTCTGATTAATCGACAATCTAGAATTTATTTTTGGTTTACACTGGTTGAGTTGTTCAATCACCACGTGCAGGTGTTCACCACTCTTATTTTATCACTAAATAATTGTCACATTTTATAAATCCATGACCATATGTCTACTGGAAGTATTATGTTCAGTAGAAATGGCAAAGTGCAATTTACGGAGCGAAAATGAAAATTAATGTCAGTCGCTGAATCTCGGGATTAATTCTGCACATTCTGCTTATATAATTAAACAGATATTTAAATATTTTATTTATGATTAAGGAATGCAATCAAAGGATAACGATCACTTTCTAGTCCCGAAAATCCCGGAACTAAACAGTACTAAACGTCGTTAGCTAGTCTAATTAGTGCGTTGGACTACGACCCGAAAGGTCCCCGGTTCGATCCCCAGCGACGCTACCTCTCGCTGGCAATGGCAAATCTACGAGAGTAAACATTGCCTATGAAAAGCTCTCACCTCGCATTAAACTGCAGGTCTCACTACTTTTAGTACAAATATAACACGCGCAGCTCAAATGGTGAGACAGCTCGGCCTAAGTTCTTTACAAAATTGTAGCGCCAAACTTTTATTATTATTATAATCCCGGAATAGGTGAAATATTACTATTTAATAATTCTGCAAACGAAAGGATATCAAATTCATTCCAGAGCCCTCAATACAATTCTTCTTACAAAACATGAACTAAAATTTTTTATCAAATCTACTAATTTAATCTTATCCCAATTATCAAAAAATAATAATTAAATCAATTTGGACCAGGGCTAGGAACCAAATCTCTATTTGGAATATTGGAATATTTGATATGTTTCGTCTGAAAATTGTTATGATATTTTGGTTGTAGATACATATGTATAGGAACAAATATACAAAATTTGAATACCTTACGTCAGACTTATATGACCAAAACTCCAAAACGAAGCCAAAACGCGGATTCAAATAGTTCGATCATTAACCGATCAATTAAAAAAAAAAAGTTTTTCTGAAAGCCTCTTTGAAGTCTTTCTTGGACTTTCTTGGATTTAAAAGTAACGCATTGAATGTAATTTCTAAAAACGTGGATTCAAATATGTCGGTAATGGTGGGATCATAATGGAACTCTTTTGATCTAAGTGTGCTTTTTAGCAGCCATTACAACCTAACCTAAGACGCTAAAGCAATCATCTTGATGAGTTATTTGAATTTTGAAAAAATGTCCTTGAAAAAATTGAAATTGCCTCCAAATATGTTTCAATGACATTTTTTTCATATATCCCAAAAAGGCATCAGCCAACAATATCTTTGTTATTTTTACTACCATTTTGACATTTCAGAAAGATGCAAAATAAAATTATTTAGTGCTAGGGTGTATCATTTATTTACTAGGGAGAATGTAATGGAAAATTTTGTAAGGGATAGCTCAAAGTTTCTTCGATTGAGCTAAAATTTTGACTGGATTTGTTTTTCTAGTATCCTCATGAAATAAGCCCCGGTGAGCGGGATTCGTACAAATTGCCATCGAAACACCAAATATGGGAATTGTATTTTGATAATGAGTATTCTTTTATTTAGCCACTTGGGAAGGATTGGAAATGGTGCGGTTGCAAAGAATAGACATATCTGAAATGTTTAAAATAATATATATTTAATGTTGACATTTTATCATTAACTGCATCAAAATGAGTATAGGGAAGACACTTTTTTTATGATGTATGTTATAAACTAACATAAAAAAATAGGGAAATGAAAAAAAAATGGATGTTTATGCATTTGTCGCAAAATGATTTTGACTCACATTAAGGAAATCGAAATTTCGCTCAAAATAAATAAAAATTGCTTTTATAATCAACTTTATTTTTTACACCAAATATGTAAAATTTTGAGAGCAAAATACGAACAATTTGAAAAATAAATTCTTTTATTGAAAACGATCTGCTTTACTATTATGTACATTTAATTGATTAACACAGCTTTAGTGATTTTTATAATTTTTTTTTTCTAATTATCAAATCTCTTAAACCCCATCTCTTAAACCCCCCATTGAAATTGACCATTTATAAAGGTGCATACTTTCATAGTCGTGTTTTCTCGCGGAAAATAAATGAATGAAATTATTGTCGAAAATACAAAACATATTTTGAATTATAATCAATATGTATAAAGATGATGCGAACATTTGAACAGCTCAACATGTTTTAAAATTCCATTTCCTACGTAAGTAATTTAATTAATATTTGTTTTGTTTCCAAATTAATTATCAAAATTCTATACCGAAAAAATACTGTAATAAAAATAACTAAAAAAAAGTCTTTAAAATAAATACATAAGTATTTTATTTACGTCCAAAAGCATATGTATTTATTTTTACTAAACTGATGTAGTTGTTTTTATATGGAAAATTACTACATAATTTAACGGCTTTTCTATATAAAATTTCAATTCATATGTATTAAAAAACCTACATTTTGTCTTTATTTATATGTCCAAAAATATGTAGAGAAATTACTACATATGCCTTTAATTTTACAATAATATATCAATTACTAATCTTTTGATATATTAATTTATGATCTAATTTAGTAATGGTTCCAGTTCCGGTTCCGGTGCTGGTTTTCTGTTCCAGTTCCGGTTCTATAAAAAAATAACGATTCCAGTTCCGTTTCCATAAAAAAATAAAAAATGAAATAACGAGTTCCTGTTCCATAAAAATGAAACGGTCCGGTTCCAGTTCCGGTTCTACTCGAGCCCTGGTTTGGACAATGAATTTGGAAACAAAAACAAATATTAATTAAGTTACACACGTGAATGGATTTTCTTTACAAATATTTCATTCACTTATTTCTCAAAAGATGTATATTATAATTAATGTTGACGTATTACTAAAGTTTAAGATCGTGTCGAGGAAACTTAAATACGACTATGAAACTATGCGACTTTATAAATGGTCAATTCCCATATATTATTATATTTCTTAGTTTAAAACATATGTGTAGTAATGAGACCCATGACGTTTTAATACAAACACAAATTATTTTCTATTTTCTATAAATGTTTATTTTGCCCCTTATCATGTATCTTTTTATTATCGTCTCATTTTCAGTCCCCTTAGCCTAAAATTGGTGTAACGTATTTAAAAGGTTTTTTTCGTTTCGCTCTTTGATTCGAACGTTTGTTCAATAATTTTGTTTTGCCAACTATTTTTTTGATAGACAAACATTTATTTTTTTTTACCTTCGCGTATATTTTATATACTCTCAAAACAAGCGTACTCAACGTTTCGTTTGATACACGAATTAAAAATTGTAGTCACATGTTATTCAACCGATTTTGAAACAAATTGTAGCCGATATCGTTGTTACCGGGAAATGAATGAGGGGGTTAATATAATAAATTGTCGCCCGTTCGAGCTTAATGACTGCCGTGTGAAACTGTCTCCTAATATTCTAAAAATTCTGTCACACAAATTCCTTCGTTAAAGGTCACTAAGTTTTGTCTAGTTTCTAAAGTGTCGCCTGTTCTCCGTCTGTCTTACACCACCACTATACTCATTTTGACGTAGTTAAAGATAAAATGTCAATATTTATATATTATTTTAAACATATCAGATATGTCCAAATATTTGAAACCACACCATCTGGAAAAATGATTTTTAGCTAATAACTTAAACTTGTGTTTTTTCAAAATAGCATACATATTGGTGTTAAATAAATACGAAATGTAGTTAAAATAAATGAAGATGTAGTAAAATTGTATATAATTGCAGTAAAATTATGTAGTTAATTGCATACAAAATAACTTTATCAATGAAGTAAAAACGAATACATTTGTGTATGGTCGTAAGTCAAATACATATGTATTTATTTAAAAGACATTTTTCTTCCTTTTAATACAGTTTTTTTCGTTGTATATATATATTAGCTGGACATGTGCACAACTTAACCGGTGCGAAGTTTTTGTATATATTCTTTTCATTTGATTTATATATTAGTACAATAAGATGTGATTAATTTACAGTTCATCAAAATCAAAATTACGTAGATAATCAAAAGGTCAGTTTATAAAAAAGTAAAAATTAAAAATTAAGAAGAATACTTGTACTTATAATTTAACATATTAAAAGTGAAGTTAGATGTGTTGTTACTTTTAAATAGTAGATTTAAGATTTTAATAGATTATTGTTATGAAAAATGTATTAGTATATAATGCCTAAATCTACATGTTCGGCTTATATTTTAAATATTAAGTGGTAATGAATTCCAGAGTCGAATTGCGTTAATGTCTTTACGATTGTAGATAGTTAAATGTTGGCAAAATTAAATTGATATTGATTATCAGAAAGATATGATGGAGTTTTGGAATATAACAACTCTTGCAGAAATATGCAATTTCTTATATCCAGATAGTTTGTAATGCTACAAACTAAAATGTCCTTACTTACATTTTCGACATGTAAAAAACGTCTCAAGGGAAAAACATATCGCGTCACATTATTAAAATCTCCCCTGGGGAGGTCAATAGTAATAGCATTTAAATAAAGTTTGGTTGTATGGGACGTGCCACTCCCCTTTGTCCAATCTATCCGTAGTGGCTATATAAATGAATCCTCATTATTAAAATAGAATTCCCATTGGTGGTGCACTAAATGCATTCTCATACAAAACACAAATTTCGTTTTTCCGATTTTCCGGTTTTTCCTTGAAAGTTTTCCGAATTCCCAGTATTGAGTCGAATAAAACAAAAAAGAATCATCCCAATCAGTCGATATGTTATCATGTTTTTGCGAGACTAATGCACGGCAATTAATTTTTATATACATAGATAGATATGTATATAAATTTCATTATGTTTTTACGTAAAAATAAAAAATATTTATGTTTTTATTGCGTTTTTTGGCTTATTTGTGGAACCGGAACTGGAACCATTACTGGGAACTGGAATAGTTATTTTATTTTTTATAGAACCGGAACTGAAACCGAAATAAAAAGTGTAAGAACCGGAACCGGTACCGGAACCATTTTTTATTCTTTTATAGAACCGGAACTGGAACCGCAGAGAATTGAATTTCGGTTCCTAGCCCTGGTTTAAACTTAGTTTAAACCACCGATGCACAGTGTGCCCAAACGCTCTTAAAACAGATGAAATTCATTATTTTCGGAACCACTCTAACGATTATAAAAATTTTAAAAGTGTTGTATTAAGAATACTGGAGATAACTTAAATCTTTAAACGGAATATTGTATCTTTCATCGTTATGAAGATAAAAATCAGTAAAGTTGAGATTGTTTTCATGAAAAATATTTCAAAAATTGTAAAAAATCCATAAGATATCCGATTTTAAAAATTCTTTTTTTATGAATTTCTTACAATAAGATCAAAAAAATATCTTGTATAGTTTTTAAGATATAGACATGAAAATGATTTTTTTTTTTTTAATTTTAGAAGACTTTCATTACATATTATATATAAATTGTACATTTTATCATGAAATCCAAATATTTGTATGGAACATTTAACACATAAAGCATAAACTGAAAATCGTTTTTAAATCACCAGTCATTTAGTATATATAAAATTAAAAAGTTGAATATTTTTTTGTTTTCCATTTTTTTTGTTTTTTTTTTTTTGGAAAATTGGACCTATACGCAAATCTCCGAAGTAATTTTTCTTCTTCAGTAACATGTATTTTTGTTATGTTTTTTTGGTAGATAACATTACTAAGAATCTTTTAAATGAAAAAAATTATCCAAATTCATTTAACTAATCTGGCAACACTGGTCAAGTTTAAAGTTTTTTTTTTACTTTGACCCCCTGCAGAAAAGTTTTCAAAGTCCAATGTAAAAATATAAGTAAGCAATTATAATGACAAAATATTTCTACGTATTTTTTACCCTTAGTAATGTTATCTATAAACCTGTTTGTTTACCTTTTACCTGTGAAATAGCGTTCAAAAATCATTCATTACCCCCTTGTATTTGATTTATATGGGGTTACAAGGGGAGCGGAAACAAATTTTTGAACTTATATTTTTTATTTGTCATTTAGATAGGCGTTTTTATTTTTATTATGAGATCAACTATCCACCCTATAGATTTCACAGCTTTCATTAAAAGTGAAACACGCTAACGGATTTATATTACATAAGGGCCTAAAGCTTATATTTAAAAGCGCTAAGATATGCTCGCAAATTTGTTTGTGAAATTAAGTCAACCCCAAAGTTTAAAGGTTGTCTGTATTTTCTCATTTGTGAACTTGACGAGCAGCAACTATACATGTGTCCATTTCCACTCAGAATATTTTGACTAGGAATAAATGCACCAATTGTTTTTTTATATTTTCTTAACATAACTACTGAGATGTTTATGAATTTAAACTTTTTTTATTCTTATTTGTTCTTGCATTATTATTTTTATATCATTACCGTATTGTAATATTTGTAATGCTTAATATATTAGACTTTCTTATGAAAATACCAAACATGAAAAAGAAATTTTGGTCAAAATTTTGATGTTTCCCACATTACCCGAACATTTTTCAAAAAGTCCGAAATTGGGCTATTAAAGTTAGATCGTGAACCAGTCTTTCAAAGAATTTACTATATTATTCAAGTATAGTTTTTTTGGAGGAAAATCAAAACGTACCTCACTGTGTCCCACCGCCTTGAGTCATGGACAACTAAACAAAGTACTAATAGCAATCCGTGATACCCTCTATCGATTTCCGCAATAAAAATGTTTCGGTAAATTTTTAACTTTTCGAAAAAATATTTGTACCTATGTATATGGTATCATGCAGCACCTCATCTTCTATTAGACATGTCCAAAATCAGTTTTATGACATTTCAAAACATAATGAAAACAAATTGTTGTCCAAGGTTATGCTGGACATATCCAGGAGCACCCATCCTCCAATGGACATGTCGAAACCTTTGTTTATCATATCACCTGGAATCCCGGCATTTAGCCAAAGTCAGTAGCGAAGTAATCCCGGGATTTAAAACTTTAATCCCGGGATTTTCTAAAATATTTTTTAATTATTCCTATTGTGATTTTTTTTTAATTCATTTGTCTCGCAAAACAATGTTTTCACGTATAAAAGATTTTTTATTATACCACAACGTTTTCAGCGTCTATTCTATTCTTCTGTTGGAATTTTAAAAATAATAATAAAAGAATTTTAAAAAATGGGCTATATCCAAAAAATTAGAGCCAATTTAACAAAACTGATGGCATTTTCGTAGTCAGCGTCATCCAATATTTTCTACAACTTTTACTGCACCATGTCAAAATTTGAATTTGGTTGGGCACTGTTATTTTTGATTTAAAATATACAAAGTATGCCATTTGTTTCGAAATCGTTACGAGATCAATGCGAGAAAAAGGAGAAACCACATGATATCGTACACTTTCTCGTACCGATATCGAGCGTCATATTGGACCCACATGGTAGGTAGATACCCAGGCTGCCTCGTCTCGGAACACTTCGACAACTCGAAGCTTTTTCGTACTAACTTCGATAAAAAAGTTCAATCTCGTTGCTTTATCGCAACTAATTTTTTAAATTTTTCGTAGAATAAACAAGATATGATATTAATACATTTTTCATATCGATATAGCAATATTTTTTCGAAGCAATATAGAACAATAATTTCTATAACCAATGCAGAATATTGCAAATGTCTTCAATATGGACTGTAGAAAAATGTAGAATTTTCTTTTGTATGAAAACGACGATATATCGGGTTTATGGTGCATTTGATCTGCTAAAAAGAAAACTGCCACCCAAATTTTGCCAAATATATTGTTAGCTCAAAAATTCTGTGCACCTACTTACATGACATGAGGGTATTCGTCCGCTAGATTTTGTATTTGTAATGAAGTGAAGGAAATTTTAAATATCTCTGGCAAGAAATTATTACAATAACTTAGAAACATCTATTAGTGAATGGTATGATTGATGGACATCCTCCTGCCAAGAACTTATAAAACAGTTATGGCTTATAGAAAATATTGTCCTAATTTGATCTACATTTATGCAATAGTTTTGAAAATATATTTGGTTTTTTTTCACTTTATTTTATTTAAAATAAATTTCAAAACGTAGTGTGCTTTCCGTTTGTTTGTTTTTATTTATTTTTATTTTTGATGTCAAAAAATTTGTATTTAAAAATTAAAAAATAAAAACAATTACTGAGTTCGTTGACTGTATTTCGAACATGTTTTTGTTTAAATAAAATTTAAACATTCCAATATATAGGAAAAGCCCAGTTAACAGTAGAAGCAAATGACAGCTGATAATAAATTAGGTTTTTAGGAGTTTTGTCGATGCAATCGATTCAGAAGATTGACTGATAAGGGGATGATGAGTGAGGGAAGATAGTTAGTTAAAGATGGTCAAATAGTTTTCATTTGTTTTTGTTTTATTTTGTCATTGCAAATGTCATATATTGATGACGCACTTATTTATGTCAATAATGTCAATGTGAAAATCTCGATATCATTGCACTATTCAATGCGATATCGAACCAGAATTTTTTTTTATTCTCGTTTCAAAAATACTGCGATAAAAATTCTAGGCATCGAAGGTCTCCGAGACATGGCAGACTGGATAGTGATAAAAATCATTAAAGATCGATAAATAAAATATCAAAAAATATATCAATATTTTTTATTAAGAGACGTAATTTTAAACAAATTTATAAGTTTCGATAGTCAAGTATATTTAAATTCAGATGATGTTTTTTTTTTCGAAATACATAAGTGAATTTTATAAAATATCGGAAATTTAATCAACAATATTTTCATCAATTATTTTTTATTACTAAAAACTGTAACTTATTTTAAAAAAGTTGAACATTGTTGAAAAGTTTAATTTAAAATTTCAAAAATTTAATAAAAAATATAAAAAAAGTTGGTATTTTTTTAATTAACTGTTGGAATCGATTTTTCGCGTTGGTGATATTGTTGCAATATTAAAAATAATTATAACAAAAGAGAAAAATTATATTAAAAATAAAAACGGCCAAATCAATTTGATAAAACTCTGCCACAAATGTATTAAAAAATTTCTGCAACTGATTAAAATTAATATTTTGATCTCTACTTGATCGGATCCAGTTAACCGTAGAAAATTTCACTCTAGGATCGAATAAGGGTTAAGAGTGCAAAACTGTTGCCAGCGCGCGAAACGCAAAGCGACTTGCAAAGCATAATTGATGCGGCCGAAACCCATCAGCAATGGCCAAATGAACAGAAGAGAAGAATACAAGTAGAGTTCAAATTCTATTCGTTTTCATAATTAATATGCAGATATTTGTCTACCACCTTTTATTAAAATTTAAAAGTAAAAATGTGCAGGATTCTTGCAGCAAAAGAAAGAATGGTAATGGTGATGGCAAATGATCCTCACTTTTTCTCATCTTTTTTCTCCTCATTTTGTTTTATCTTTTCTCATAATTTATTTTCATTTTCAAATGATGAGAATTCGCCACGGTCTGTCTTTTTGCATCTTTCGATGATAAGAAAAATTGAAGATACATATCATTTTCATCATCAATGGTGAGTACTTTATTCTCATAAATGATGAAAACAAAAATATCGCTCTTGATGAATTTACTTTTGATGGTTATAAATTTATAAATATCTTTGAGAAAAAATTTAAAAGGTGTTCATTGTGTTGCATTTATTACACTGCACAACAAATAAAGGGCGTTAGTTATAAATACACGACCATAGTATAATATTTCGATGGACTTAAATAATCGAATCAAGACTCAATATTCAATATTTAGATATTTTTCGTTTTTTATACATTTTGGACTTACATTTTTTATTTATTTTAATTTCCTGTTTGGTTTCTTTCAAATTTCATCGAGAATACTTGAACTTTATTTCGAATTAACCCATCTTACGTTGTTTTTGAAAAATTCTTCCTAAGTACTGAGATAAAATGCCACATGCTTGAAGAACATTGCACAGAATTTATCTCAGTTTCATGTGATAAAGTTTTTTCTTTGCTATATAGCAGAAGCGTCTCTCATTGTGATGACACAACGTATGAAAGCAAATTGTGCGTATGCTGTATGTCGCCAACGCACGAGTTCGTTGTCAAAATCGACGATAGCAATCTTGCTAAACTAAAAAAAGTTGATATTTCCTCTTAAATGATTGTAAAGTGTGAAACAATAAAGTATGTTTGAATCTCTGATGTACAAAGATAAAAATAAAAAGCAATACACTCTGTAATAATTATCTATAAGTGATCGGAAAAAAAAAATAATCAAAAAAAAAATAAAGGAAAACTTTTTTATTCGGTATTATTGATGGATGATTGAAAGGAGGGAAAACCCACTATGCGCATAGCACAGAGTTCTAGGACATAAAGTAGTTTCGTTGTGACCCCCTCGGATCATGAGTCGCTTACAGTATGTTGTAGCTAAAGTTTTGCTAATTAAAAGTCGATTAGAAATTTCGTCGCTTTGACGATGATTCTTAGTTCTTTCCAGTACAAACTTCCCTTTGGTTTCAGTGATGAAATAAGGGGATCTCTAAGTCTGGAAAAAGCCGGGCAGATGGGCGGATTTAAATTTGTTCATATAGTTGTAATATGGCTTAAATGTTACACAGTGCTGCTAGAGTTTACCACAAAAAATTTGAGCCAGAAAAAGAATATCCTGCAGGATTTTCTAAGATATTTTTTAATTATTCCTATTGTGATTTATTTTTAATTCATTTGTCTCGCAAAACAATGTTTTCACGTATAAAAGATTTTTTTTATTATACCACAACGTTTTCAGCGTCTATTCTATTCTTCTGTTGGAATTTTAAAAATAATAATAAAAGAATTTTAAAAAATGGGCTATATCCAAAAAATTAGAGCCAATTTAACAAAACTGATGGCATTTTCGTAGTCAGCGTCATCCAATATTTTCTGCAACTTTTACTGCACCATGTCAAAATTTGAATTTGGTTGGGCCCACCTCGGATCATGAGTCGCTTACAGTATGTTGTAGCTAAAGTTTTGCTAATTAAAAGTCGATTAGAAATTTCGTCGCTTTGACGATGATTCTTAGTTCTTTCCAGTTCAAACTTCCCATTGGTTTCAGTGATGAAATAAGGGGATCTCTAAGTCTGGAAAAAGCCGGGCAGATGGGCGGATTTAAATTTGTTCATATAGTTGTAATATGGCTTAAAAGTTACACAGTGCTGCTAGAGTTTACCACAAAAAATTTGAGCCAGAAAAAGAATATCCTGCAGGTAGCGTCAACGCACTTATGGGGGACGGACGTGTCCCCCATAGCAGCGCTGTCTGCTGAGTTGCCGCACTCGCTGTTTTTGCAATTGCCGACGCAAAGGGCTTTTCTATGCTCTTTGCTGCAATTGCACAGGTTTGTTGACGTATTCCCTTCCTCCCCCATCCTACTCCACGCTACTAGCGCGCACGGTTGAGGCTGCACTGAGTGCGTAATCTATGCTGTGGTGAAGGCATAACACTCACTTGTTTCAACTGCTGCGCCTTGGTAGTATGTATGTCTGTTTTGAAGTTGCCCAGTAGAAAAAATGTCGCAAAAATTTCGCATAGATTTTTGCAACGTTCGTGGGCTAAGGGCGAACTTTTTCTCGGTATATGCGTATGTGTCCATCCATAGGCCACAAATAATGGCACTAGATGAGACCCAGGTTAATGAGGGTGCAGATCCACTGGATTTTCATATACCTGGTTATCACCTAATGGCAATAGTCTTTGCCCATAGGGGCCTTGCTCTTTTTATCCGAAGTGACGTTGCGTATCAACTGCAGCAACAACATAGTGTGTCGGATAGCGAATTTAATACTATTTGGGTTAAATTCAAAATTCAAACACACATCATGCACTTGTGCTTTCTTTATAGGAGTCCGAATTTAGATAGGGTTTCCACTTGTAATAAGCTGGATGCCTTATCTGATTCGATCTCAAATATATTGGAGCAATTTCCAGGCAGTGAAATTGTTGTTGCCGGCGATTTTAATGTGCACAACGCCACTTGGTTGAGCCACTCGGGTCTATCAACACAGGAGGGTTGTTCTGTTGAGCTCTTTGCCGAGTGCAACCAACTCACTCAAATGGTGAAGGAGCCGATGTATATTCCACGCGTCGGCGGGCAAAGCCCAAAAGTCCTAGACCTTTTTCTGACTTCACATCATGAAAAATATGATGTAAAAGTCCTTGCACCTCTTGGTAATTCCGACCACTGTACTGTTTCCGCTGAGTTTTCGTATTCTAGTTTACGCGCCTCTTCGATTAAAGCCCCGAAGAGGAATGTATGGCTTTACGAAAAAGCAAATTGGGTTGCGTTAAATGATTTTTTTCGCAACTTTAATTGGAAATTGTGTTTCGCTGACAGAGACATAAATGCTGCGGCTTTAATGGTACAAAATATTATTTTATTAGGTATGCGGTCCTTCATACCCTCTAAAAAAATTAGCATTAAACCTAAGGACCACTCTTGGTTTAATGAGACTTGCAGGATTGCAGTCAGGTCGAAAGAGGAAGCCTTTCAGACTTGGCGTTCTAACAAGAATGCTGATACTGAAAGACTTCGTATACAGGCTAGGAATCGCTGTAATGCCGTGATCTCGCGCGAAAAATTTCTTCACGAACAAAACGCGCGCAAAAAGGTCCTACTCTATCACAGGGGTAGTATAAATTTCTGGTCCTTTGGAAAAAGGGTGAAGAATCAGACGACATCGTCTACTCCAACTCTTAGTATGAATGGCCAGACCTTCACTGACCCGGTTGATAAAGCTAATCTCTTGGCAGAATTATTTGCAAATAACAACGCTCCCAGATAGTAATCAACCACTGCCTGCCGTCGATTTTGTTTCTTCTGCAATGCCGGAGATACATTTTCGAACTCGGGCAGTTAAAAAGGTTTTAGAAAACCTCAACATTAACAAAGCCTCTGGGCCAGATGGCATATCTGCCCATGTGTTGAAGAAGTGCGCGTCAACGCTGGCTTGTCCGTTGCGTAACCTTTTCAACATCTTGAGCACAACGAATTTCTCAGTGACCGACAATACGGTTTCCGTAGGACCAGATCCACAGGTGACTTGATGGCGGTCCTCTCCGAAAAGTGGAATAATTGTGTTCACCTTTTCGGGGAGAGCAAGGCTGTTGCTCTTGATATCTCCAAGGCTTTTGATCGAGTGTGGCATAAAGCCCTCGTTTCAAAACTAATTGCATATGGTGTCGGTGAATCTTTTACTCGATGAATATCGAGTTTTCTCCAGGGTCGTTCAATACGAGTTGCGATGGATGGTGTTCTTTCGGAACAACATTTCATCAATTCTGGAGTTCCGCAGGGTTCCGTCCTATCCCCGTCCCTATTTCTGGTATTTATCAATGACCTTCTGTCATTGACCCAGAACCCAATCCATTCCTTTGCAGATGATAGCAACATTTGTCATTCATACTCGTTCAAAAAGCGCCCAACCTCTTTGGAGATTGAGAGTAAAAGACGCACTATGAATGAAACGCTCAATAATGACCTTAAAACAATCTCCGAGTGGGGTCTTGCAAATAGAGTTGATTTTAATGCACGCAAGACCCAATGTTGTCTGTTATCTCACAAAAGAATGGATTCAACCCTACCTCCCCTTAATATGGGTACTGTGGATATTGCAGAGTCAGCTGCTCTTGACGTTCTGGGCATATCAATTCAATGTGATCTCCGTTGGAATGATCACATATTTGACGTGTCGAAAGAGGCGGCCAAGTGCCTCGGTTTTTTAAAACGGTGTAAGACATACTTCACTCCTGCTGACTTGCGCACTGTCTACACCACCTATATTCGGCCTAAGATGGAATACAATTCGCACATATGGGCAGGGGCTTCAAAATCTTCTTTGGAGTTCCTGGATCGAATCCAACAGCGTGCAATATATTTAATAGGGGATGAAAATATTTCATCCTCTATTGATTCTCTTGAGCACCGAAGGACCGTAGGGTGAGTAAGCCTGTTCTATAGGTATTCCAATGGTAAGTGTTCGAGGGAAATACATGACCTGATTCCACCAGGTCGTGTGTCCTCTCTTTCTACTCGGGCATCGAACCAAGCCCACCTCTTCGTAGTTCACTCGGCTCTCAATAGAACCACGCATTACCGAGAGAATTCGTTTTTCAGTCGCACGATACGTTTGTGGAACAATCTCCCTGCGTCTGTTTTTCCCGACATTTTTGATATTGGCAAGTTCAAAACAAACATTCACCGACAGTACTCCATCTTTCTCCCCTCCATTTAACCTATCATCCCTTCTTACGATCAACACTGTGCATTGCATGGGCATCCCCTGAGCGTTGGTTAATTTGTAAAAAAAAAAGTTAGCGCAACGTCCTTGAATTTTAAAAAAATACAAAACAAATCGCATCTCAAATCACCAGAGGTTGATATTTTTAACATGTAATATTCTAAGTTGTGCTGAATCCAAATCTGTTAACGGTGGATTTCTGTCTCGTTTAGTTTAAAAAAAAGTCAGATTCTTTTCCAATAATACTATTTTTACTGATTACGTCATATTGTTTAAAGTTCTCTTTTTAGCGTTTTTGGTCTTCAATGTACATACAGCTCCTAGAATTGACCACAAACAATTTAGGTTAAAAAAAAAAAATACCAAAGAAAAAATCAATATTTTGGGTATTTTCAACTTCAAGGAGGATGCACAGCCACAAGATTTGTTTCAAAATTGATGACATTTTTTGAGGATGTTTATAGATTCAAAATCTTATTTTTAAAGGCTATTCTGATCCGGTTGTATATAATTTTTGGCTAAAATTGTTTGTTATAAATGTTAAACCCAATTGCGCCAACAAAACTTAATATAATATGACGTAATAAATAAAAAGAACATAACTTAATTTTTTTTTCTTAAACTCTACGAGACAGAAATTTACACCATGCAACATGGGGAAGCTCCGACTGCAATGCTCGGGGACAAGCCCTGTTTGAATTCATTAATACGTATGGTCGCCTGACTCTAAATAATGGTTGTACTGCCACCTTCATAAATAGGATCTGGAGAGAAGTACTTGATATTCTCTCTGTTCAAAAAACGTCGATAAGATGGTCCAGTAGACACTCTTTTTCGTTTTATCGATACGTCTGTTTTAAACTATCCATCACATATTTACCCCGCCCCTGTTTCGTAATAAAACTATGTGGGTTATGTTCGAAAAATCTTAAAAAATGCACAAGATGCATCTCACGTACCCCCGCTAATATCCACAAACTATATTTAAGGGGAGGTCAACATATTTACAAATAGCCTTTTACTTAAATTTCAAAAGACACTACTTAAAATTCAGAAATTCTATTTCAAATTTAAAAGACACCAATGGAAATTCAGAAATACCATTTGAAATTCAAAATACATCAATTGAAATTCAGGAATTCCATATAAAATTCAAAAGACATCACTTGAAATTCAGAAATTCCTTTTGAAATTCAGAAGACATCAATTTAAATTAAGAAATTCCATTTAAAATTCAAAAGACATCACTTATCACACTTCATAAATTCTGTTAGAAATTCAAAAGACACCAAATGAAATTCAGAAATTCCATTTGAAATAACGACATCAATTGAAATTCAGAGAATCCACGTACTCAAATAATTATAATTTTATTAGATTTTTTTTTTTTTCAGTAAAACGTACTAAATAAAATAAATTCAAATGTGCAAATGTAAATACAGTAAACCTAGACTTTTAGAAATCTATTGCTTAAATAAAGTTAATTCTACTACAGTAATTTTTGGGTATACATTTCGACTTAAAAATATTTTTATACCTGCATCTTCGAATCCAGTATGATATTACTGTTACTGTTCCTAACAGAACTACGCCAAAAGCACACCAAAAAACTGTCTGAAAATAAAAATATATGTTAGATTACCAAATATATACCAAATATATATTATACTATAATTTCAATATTTTTTGTTTATGTATAAAACATTTTATAATAAGCAACGTTTTCAGTAAACCTAAGTTATAGGCCACACGTGAAAAATAATCTGCATATCAATGGATGTTACTTTTAAAACATAAATTTTGAAACTATTTGAATATTTTTTTCATAACTTATGGTTATATATTATTATAAATGTATTTATTTTAAAGGTTTAGAAATTTAAAAAAAAATGTTGCAAATATAACATTGTTATGAAAATTCAGTCTACGGAAACTGTTCTACAAGTTCGTATCTCTGGATTGTGTACAACAAAAATAAAACAATCTTATGTTTGAACTTTATTAATTCACTTTAATAAACAACTTTACTAATAACAAATTCTAACAACTGCTGCATGTCCACAATTTAACATGACATTTATCATACGAGATGCACTCGACCACTTTACAATCACCACTGAAGTGCTGTGCCTCAGATGCGGCTCCCTATATACTGCATGCATCAAATCGACACGTTGCGACAAGCTTCGACTTCTTTCGAGAACCTTCTACTCGTTTCGTGAATGATGCATGCTACTGGCATCTCAATCGCCCTCATGTGTTTCAATGGGCTGATCTTTCATCTCTTTATCGCACATTGCTTAGTGCGCTGAATGATCATCTGTCCCTTTCTAACAATTTGCTTAGTGCGCAGAATTGTCTTGCTTATTAAATATCACGGTTTGAACATTCACGGTTAAAAAATTGACTAAACTTACGAATATTGAATATTTCGACATTTTTCGTGCAGTACTATGGATGGAGTAATAGGAAACTCGCACCATGGGTGCATTTATACATCATTTGTTTATTGTCACACAAGCTTTGTTGAATTTTAAATACATCTTGTTGAAACTTGCGAGTTTTCACAGACATTCGCACCAGTGCAAAATTCCACCTACATTCTAAAAACTGAGTTTAAAATTACTACGTAAAAGTGTGTATTTTTTAGTGTAAATTTGCAAATTTCGTGCATATTTGCGTATATGTGTGTGTAAAAAATGACATAAACAATTATCTTTTATCTATAATAATAAAACAAAACGTGTTTTTTCTCTTGCATTAACCGGCCGTATTTCTAAACCGATTTTAATGATACTGGCATCAAACGATTCGTATTAATCAGATGTAGTGCGTGCTATACTAGTTTTTATAATTTTAAAACAAATAACGCAAAAAAAACTAAAAACTAAATTACAATAACCATATGAAAAAGAGAACTGCAGTTGGCTGCGTTCACTGTGGTTAGTGCAGTGCATTACACTCTCGCATAAAGAATTGCACACAAAAGAACAACAACAACTCTGATGAATGGTTTTTTTGTTGTTGTTGCTGGTTTTACACAGCAAACAGAGAATAGCAACAATAACCAGTTGGGAAGGTTAGATCACATGGGAAATTTTAAAGTAGGTGTAGGGACTTTGGGGGCGATTATCACAAGGCAACGTGTCTGAGTACTTCAACATGGCGAAGCCAGCGCAATCCTTGTCGGTGTCGTCTCAAGTCAACTCACTGGTCACTAGAATTGGCAAATTGTCAAATGGTGACACCTCCACTTCGGTGGAAGTCCCTGGAAACGGCGCTCTACACCACCCGGTGTAGAAGTCGGCTAAAGTGAGTAGCGAGCATCTCCCTCAGAGTGAGGGTTCGTGCGTTGGGTTTGGGTCCCACCACGGAAAAAAAACGCCCAATGAAAACAAAAAAGAAGCCTCGGATAACGACCGATTACAACAAAGACGACCCACGCATACGTTTTAAGGACCATGATTTACGGATATGCACCTGGAATGTCCGTACCCTTTATAGGGAAGGTGCCTCTATCCAGCTGGCAGATGTCCTCGAAAAATATAAGGCTGACATCACCGCTATCCAGGAGATTCGATGGACGGGACAGAGCTGTTCGAAACAAGCGTCCTGTGAAATCTACTACAGCTGCCATGCGGAGAGACACGAATTTGGATGTGAATTTGTGGTCGGCAAGAGACTCCGCCACCTTGTGTCTAGGTTCTATTGTCCCACAATTGTAAAATTTAGCAGTTTTCAAGTTATCGTGTATAGGCGGACAGACAGCCGGTCATGCATAAATCGACTCGGAATGTTATATATAACATTAGAGCCTTTTAGTAGGCGTGACCGGTATGAAGAAGTATATAATCGACTCGGAATATACTTTTTCATACCGGTCACGCCTACTAAAAGGCTCTATGATACCCTCACAAACATTTTATAACCTGTAATCCATGGTAAAGGGGTATAAAAAATAGTAGTTTTTAGTTTTCACTCAATTGTAATGCTTTCACATGATTTTTCTGTTCTCAAATTGTATACATAGATTTCGTTTATTTCTACATCATTTTCCTTTAAAAGGTGCAGGCTAATTTTAGAATATTACAAACTGTACATCAATTCGCGTTTTCAATTTTTCGCAATTTTTTAAATGCATTTTTGATTAAAATTTTGGTCGACAAAATTTACATTTTTAGAGTTTTTCTATAGAGCTTTCTTAAACCAGAAAACCAATTTTAAAATGTTGTGAAAAATGTTGTTTGTATATTGAATTACCTGGATTGGGGTTAACAACATCTTTTCATAGAAACATTTTTCTATACCGCGCTACCTCTCGGCAGTAAATGGCAAACCTACGAGAGTAAAACATTGCCTATGAAAAGCTCTCACTCGCCGTTCGGATTCGGCAATAAACTGTAGGTCCCACCAATTTGAGTACAAATATAACAAGCACAGCTCAAAATGGTGAAAGAGCTTGGTCTAAGTTCTTATAGTACTGTAGTGTCAAACTATTATTTTTATGTGACCACCTTTTCGAAAGCTTGATACAAAAGTTATTGCCCAATATCTCATAAAGCTATCCATAGAAAATTTTTTAATTCATACATTTAAAATCTCCGGGTCATTTCCAATAATACAAAAATAATGGCATTTACTGCGCAAACTTTTTTCTCATTTTGTTGTGTTGTGTAATTCGTTGACATTAACCAGTGCTGCCATATTTTAAACAGTGTTATGAATGAAACTAAAACTGCCACTGAAATACTGCTCGAATAGTTAAACTACGTGAGACGTTTAAGTAAACGTACATTAAACTGAAAATCTGACTCTAATAGTCGCAAGTTTCAACAAGATGTATTTAAAATTCAACAAAGCTTGTTTAGAATAAACAAATGATATATAAATTTATTACACGTGTTTAATTTTAAACATTCGGCTTATCGATAATAAACATTTTGTGCTTAATATCACACAACAAAGGTATATAAATGCAAATAAAATGTATATGTAAAATATTAAACAACTAGTAAAAACCAACCAGCCTTTCGGCTCGCAGTCCAACGCAGTAACCACTGAGCTACCGCGGCTCATGACGATGGCGATGTATAAATAGTATACTGTTTTAATTCTATAATAATTAAAAATACATTTGATTAATTATACCCTACACTAAGAGTGAAAGGATATGTTCAGTTTGGTACGCCGTTTGTAACACCCAGAAGGAAACATCTCCGGTAAGGAAAAAGTATATATATTCTTGATCAGCATGACCTCCTGACTCGATTTAGCGTTGTCCGTCTGTCTGTCCGTCTGTCTGTTGAAATTCCTACTACTTAAACAATTGAAGAGTTAGATAAATGAAACTTATAATTTAGATTACTTATATACCTACGCTGTATAGGCGAAAAAATTTGCAAGATCGGTCCATTGTACCTGTGATCTGGCCATTTATATTAAAAAATACCTCACATGAAATTTACATCTACAGATCAATTTTACTGTATACGTGCTTAGGTAAACTTTTTTGGTCAAATATATATTGAAATCATGCTCAAATACATGAAAATAATGTTTGTGCCGATACGACTTGTGGTTCCAAAAAAAAATCGAAATTCGGTACACCTACCCATTTGTAAATATGGGTATCAAATGAATGGAAATTCTTCAGCGATTGAAAGTTTGTAATTATTTTCAGGGTTCGTATACCCTGGTGACGAATATACCACTTTGAATGGTAACCACACATATGTGTAGGGTATTTATAATCGGCTTAGACCGACTATAATTTTGATAATTCTAACAATCATAATAACACCAAATTTAAAATTTCCCTTCCCAACTCGTTTTCTTTCAATTCAATAAAAATTACTCCGCGAATTCTGGAGTTGTAAGATGTTTAATTGATGGTTGCTCTACATAATCGTAAATTTGAAAGATGGTTGCTAACAATATTTATAGTATTTGACGGATGTTTGAGAGATGGTTGCCTCAAATACTATCTAAATAATTTGTAAATAACTTAATATTTAGGGCTGTGATATTTCTGGTAATCATCTTTGTCTTCTTAGTGTAGAAAAATTTTAAAGTATGTAGTAATTTTCCATACAAAAACAACTACATCAGTTTAGTTAAAATGAATACATATGCTTTTGAACGTAAATCAAATACATATGTATTTATTTTAAAGACATGTTTAGTTATCTTTAATGTAGTATTTTTTTCGGTGAACATATTTCTGGGTGTTGTGCTCGATAGAAAACTATACTGGAAAATCGAAATTGTATACTAAGAAAACGAAAGACGGTTGAAAAGTATTAGAGCCTTAAACATCATTGCAGTTGCAAATCATTCCAGTCAAATATTTGACACTTTTTGTGATATTTAGACAATATTAATAGTTTTGCATATCTGTGTGAATATTTTCAGCAATTCTACCTATTTATGTAGTAGTTGATGTGAATCTACCACAAATATGACATTTTCCGTGATATTTATAAGAAACATTTACAAATTATTTAAACTTTTGCTGCAAATTTATTTGTATTTCCTTCATATTGGAATTGTTAAAGCGAGTAGTATTTTAGTTGCAGCAACACTCTCATAAACATTCTGTTTTCTTAGTGTAGCTATTCAAAAAGCGGCAGACCATCTATCCGGAAATTCGAACAAAAATTTAATCCATATTGTAAAGGGTGTTTAAGAGATTTTTTTTTTTACAAATTAACCAACGCTCAGGGGATGCCCCCTATTCATGCAAAGCACTGTGTTGATCGTAAGAAGGGATGATAGGTTAAAAGCAGGAAAGGAAAGATAGTAGTGTAGGTTGCTAAATGAATAACAATTTTTAAATCATGTTTTAGAAAATTAAATTACCTTTCCAACCTATTGATTTCTTCCTTTTTTAAAAGGTACATAATGTTGAAATTTACAAAAAATAAAAATACAAATTTTTACTTTGTCATTGATTTTTTCAAAATTTATCGATCATCCCAATTTTGTTAAATTTATAATTAATGAACTAGATATGGGCATGTGAGCGTGATTCAGCGTGATTCACGTGAATCACGCGTGATTGTGACTGAATCCTAATTTTGCTCACGTGATTTTGCTCACGTGATTGTAGACCAAGGGGACTATGGGGGCGATTATCACAAGGCAACGTGTCTGAGTGCTTCAACATGGCGAAGCCAGCGCAATCCTTGTCGGTGTCGTCTCAAGTCAACTCACTGGTCACCAGAATTGACAAATTGTCAAATGGTGACACCTCCACTTCGGTGGAAGTCCTCCTCGTGGAAGTCCCTGGAAACGGCGCTCTACACCACCCGGTGTAGAAGTCGGCTAAAGTGAGTGGCGAGCATCTCCCTCAGAGTGAGGGTTCGTGCGTTGGGTTTGGGTCCCACCACGGAAAAAACCTATGCGCCCAATGAAAACAAAAAAGAAGCCTCGGATAACGACCGATTACAACGATGACGACCCACGCAAACGTTTTAAGGACCATGATTTACGGATATGCACCTGGAATGTCCGGACCCTTTATAGGGAAGGTGCCTCTATCCAGCTGGCAGATGTCCTCGAAAAATATAAGGCTGACATCACCGCTATCCAGGAGATGCGATGGACGGGACAGGGCTGTTCGAAACAAGCGTCCTGTGATATCTACTACAGCTGCCATGCGGAGAGACACGAATTTGGATGTGGATTTGTGGTCGGCAAGAGACTCCGCCACCTTGTCTCTAGGTTCACGCCCGTGGACGAAAGGCTGGCAACAATCCGCATCAAGGCTAAATATTTCCATATCAGCCTAATTTGTGCACACGCTCCGACGAACGAGAAAGATGACGAGACAAAAGAGCGCTTCTACGAGCGCCTAGACAACGCATACGAGCGCTGCCCCCGCCACGATATCAAAATCGTGCTAGGCGATTTTAACGCCAAGGTGGGCAGAGAAGCCATCTATTGTCCCACAATCGGAAAATTTAGCCTCCATGCCAACACTTCCGATAACGGAACGAGGCTAATCGACTTCGCCGCAGCACGAAACATGGTAGTTAGTAGCACTAGATTCGAACATTTCGATATCCACAAGGCCACATGGTTGTCGCCCGATCAAAAAACTCGAAATCAAATTGATCACGTTGTGATTGACGGAAGGCACTCTTCAAGCGTGATGGACGTACGCACTATCCGAGGTGCCAATATGGACTCGGATCATTACCTTGTAGCAGCCAAGGTCCGCACACGCTTAAGCGCTGCGAAGAACGTACGGAACCAAACGCAGAGAAAGCTAGACGTCGGAAAGCTGCAATCACAACAGACAACGCAAGCCTTTTCCACTCGACTCTCACACCTGCTTAGACAAAGCACTCCTCCTCTCGATGATATAAGCGCGCAGTGGAATCATATCTCCTGCTCTATGCGTACGGCTGCCGAAGAGGTGCTTGGATTCCAACGCCCCCTGAGGAATCAGTGGTATGACCAAGAGTGTCGCGCGGCCACTGCAGAGAAAGACGCTGCGTACAAATCCACCCTGCAGTCAGTAGCTACGCGAGCTGCGAAGGAGCGATACAAAGAGAAGAGGAGGGAAGAGAGACGTCTTTTCAGGCGTAAAAAAAGCGAGGCAGAAAGACGTGAGTGTGAGGAGATTGAGATGCATGGGGACAGGAATGAGGCTCGAAAATTCTTCGAGAAAATAAGACGCCTAGCCGGAGGTTCGAAATCCGGAGCCTCTTCCTGTAAAGATGAGAACGGAAATCTAGTGACAGATATCCAGAGCACACTGAAAATATGGAGGGATCACTTCTCTAAACTGCTGACCGGTGATGATGACCTCAATTCCACCGATAGAGAAGCAAACCCGGCAACCCCAGTACTTGATGACGACGTTGAGATTCCGCCACCCGACCATGACGAGGTCAGAACAGCCATTGCTCGGCTGAAAAACAACAAAGCCGCAGGTGCTGATGGCCTGCCTGCTGAATTGTTTAAGACCGGAGGCGAAGAGCTAATAGAGAGCATGCACGAGCTCGTAAGCAGAATATGGTCGGATGAAAGCATGCCAAGTGACTGGAACCTCAGTGTACTCTGCCCAATCCTTAAGAAAGGGGATCCCACTATCTGCGCCAACTACCGTGGGATCAGCCTACTCAATATCGCATACAAGGTTCTATCGAGCGTATTATGTGAAAGACTGAAGCCCATCGTCAACAGACTGATTGGACCTTATCAGTGCGGCTTCAGACCTGGAAAGTCCACCATAGACCAGATTTTCACATTGCGCCTAATCCAGGAAAAGACCCTAGAAAAACAGATCGACACCTACCACCTATTAGTCGACTATAAAGCCGCCTTCGACACTCCGATAAGGGAACGATTATACGCCGCAATGTCTGAGTTCGGTATACCTGCGAAACTTATAAGGCTTTGCAGGATGACCCTGAGCAACACACGTTGCTCAGTGAGAATAGGAAAAGACCTCTCCGTGCCATTTCATACCGAACGAGGTTTCAGACAGGGTGACTCCCTATCGTGCGACTTTTTTAACTTATTGATGGAGAAAATAGTTCGAGCTGCCGAACTCCGTCAAAGCGGCACTATCCTCAACAAAAGTGTCATGCTGCTCGCATATGCCGACGATATTGATATCATTGGCAGGAGCACACGAGCAGTCAGCGCAGCATTCTCCAGATTGGAGAAAGAGTCGCGTCGAATGGGTCTAGCGGTGAACGAGGACAAGACGAAGTTCCTTGTGTCAACAAGCAAAAAAGAGTCCGTGCGTCTTGGACAAAAAGCTGATTTTGACACCCACAAGTTCGACATTGTGAAGGACTTCGTCTATCTGGGATCCAGCGTAAACAGCAACAACGACGTCAGCCTGGAGATCAAACGGAGAATAACTCTTGCCAACAGGTGCTACTTTGGGCTCAGTAGGCAATTGAGAAGCAGAGCCCTCTCTCGCCGGACAAAAATAACGCTCTACAAGTCACTCATCATGCCCGTCCTACTTTATGGTGCAGAAACATGGACGCTGGCCACCACCGATGAGAGAGTACTGGGAGCGTTCGAGAGAAAGATTCTCCGTAAAATCTTTGGCCCTATCTGCTTTGCTAACGAGTACCGAATCAGGATGAACCACGAGCTATATGAGTTATTCGACGACATTGACATAGTCAAGCGCATCAAGATCCAGCGGCTTCGCTGGCTAGGTCATGTCGAACGAATGGATGAAAACACTCCAGCCAAGAAGGTGCTTGAATCGAAACTCGAAGGTGGACAGCGTAGAAGAGGGCGTCCAAATCTGCGTTGGAAAGACCAAGTTGAGGACAACCTGGCAACGCTTGGTATTTCTAACTGGCGTCAGCGCGCGCAAAGCAGATCCGACTGGCGCGGCTTCATCTCAGCGGCCAAAACCGACCCACGGTTGTAAGGGCCATTTAAGTAAGTAAGTAAGTAAGATTGTAGACCAAAAAATACCGTGAGTGAGTGTGCGTGAGTCGAATATTTCATAAAATAAAAAATCTCAGTTTTATTTTTTTGCGATTTTGTATATTTTTGCTGAACTACAGAACAGGGCTCAGAACTCAGAAGGCTTCGGGGAGGCGACTGCCCACATTTAGAACTATAATCAATTCCTTTCTAACGAATGTCATATACCCACCCCTTCTTCAACTCAGAATAAATTGCAAGGTTTCAGTCAACAATTGATCTAACCCCTGCCAACCGGCCGTACTTAGTATGGACTAGTCAATTTTTGTGGGGTCATGTCAATAGTTTTTGCTTGGTTTCATACGACCGTTCATGGCAATGGACATAGAACGCATTTTTTTCGATATACTCGTATTTGTAAAAAGTTAAATTTTTCAATTTCAACTATACATGATAACTCTGTATTGACTTCCTTTTGTTTATTAAGTTTAGTTTGTTCCAGAGGTTCATGTGGGGTCCAATTTTCATTCGAGTTATAAATGTAGTAACCAAAAAAATCGCTTCAAAAAAAGTTTTTCACAAAGTCAATTCATCCCTGGTAAATTCTACTCCGGACTATTCTTTTATTGATAATTTTTTCCAGAGATGCTTTTTCCAGGGACAATTCTCAAAGATTTTACACGAATTCTTTACCGGATAATTATTTTTCGAGGCAATTTTTTGGTTTTTATATGAACAGCATATGGAAGGTCTTTCACATTTCCATCTCCGTTAAAAATGAAGATATATTTTATCAAACTCCCTAACATCATAATATCATTATTGCGTTTTAAAGATATGGGTTTTATTAGAGGTGTCACGCTCGGTACACCAATCTCACCAACATATACAAATGAAATATGTATTTTTATGCATTCTGAAAAAAAAACACGTGATTCAGCGTGATTCACGTGAATCACACGTGATTGTGATTGAATCCTAATTTTACTCACGTGATTGTGAGTGAGTGTGAGTAGAGCAAAAAAGACCGTGAGTGAGTGTGCGTGATTAGAAAAATTCTTTCGTGAGCGTGAGTGAGTGTGAGTCATAACTCACTCACGTGCCCATCTCTAGAATGAACAGTTCATTTTCAGTACTTTCTAACTAATTACAGTGATATCTAACTGGTAAGTTATCCTGTAGTAATAGTTAAACAGCGAAGGTGCCGTTATTTGGTGGTAAAAATTAAACAAAAATCAAAATAATCGAGAAATAATTTTAAACATTTATTAAAATTTTAAGATATTGTCTTAACGTGCTCAAGGTCCAGTCGGTACAAATTGGGTGTTTTGTACCAACAAATAAACAACAAACAATTGGCAAAATGCATTGAGTGGCAAATCGTACAGCTTTTTCAGAAGCAGTTAAGCCCCTTCATCAGCGATCTTTCTCTGCAGATTCTACATTTCAAGTCGCTTAAGTTTTCCTTTTCCAATAAACACAATAAGAATTATGTGCATTGAAGAAAGAACCAAAAGCAAAAATGCAAAAACTGCATCAACTGATTTATTAAAATTGTTATAAATCTCATATTACTTCACAGAACATATTTTCTGATCATATTTCCAAACATAATAATTTGTTCTTTTATTTCTACCATAAATTCACAAGAGCCGCCACTGTTTAATTATTTCTGCAGGATAACTTACCAGTTTAGAATCACTGTAATTGGTTTAAAAGTACTAGGAATGAACTTGTCTAACATTATAAATTAAAAAAAAAGGGCGGTCGATAACGAACTTTAGAGAAAATCAATGACAAAGTAAATATTTGTATTTTTATCTTTGTAAATTTCAACTTTACGTACCATTTTAGTAACGCATATTAAGTTAACCGTAAATAATTCGGAACTAATTCCGGGATCGGTAAATTTTTATTTTTATTTCCGAAATTCATGGGATAGTCAAAATGCTTCGGTATTGGAACCTCAATACCTGCACAAAAATATAAAATAAATGTTAATCAATGCAATTAATTTTTATTTGAAATTCTGCGAATGTAACTTTTAATTGTATTGAATTCAATATTCGACCAGCGGTTGTAACTCACCTACTTCGATTTCAATGAAATTTGGACAACTGATAATAGATATCAAGATATGAAATGTCCTATTTTTTTATTTTTTCGACCACTACTTCTAGAGATACAGTGGTTTTACAAAAAATTTACAAAAAAACCCAAACACCATTTTTATATGGTTGTTCATTAGACTGATTCAAAAACAAAAAATCTTAAAATGTTTCGCTCCGCGTCGACATTCTGAAACTAGGACATCTAAAACTGAGAAGAAGCTTTTTAAAACTCAAAAAAAAAAATGATCCTGTGATGTTTCGCAAAGAGCTTAAAGAACATTTTGGAACTTTTAACGATCATTTTCAATTTAAAAATCTCTTACTGAAATTATGATCTTTTAAATTATAAATTTTTAGTTAACCGTTACAGTTTCATGGTTTGCCAAACACGTAAAATGTAGACTTTTTTTATAATATAAAAAGATTATCCCAAACTCGTTAGAATAAAATTAGAAAAATTAAGACTGTTAAAATTACTATAGTAAAAAAAAGTCTACATTTTACCTGAAACTGTAACTGTTAACTAAAAAATCATAAGAACTTAGGCCGAGCTCTCTCACCATTTTGAGCTGTGCGTATTATATTTGTACTCAAAGAGGTGGGACCTACAGTTTATTGCCGATTCCGAATGGCGGGTGAGAGCTTTTCATAGGCAATGTTTTACTCTCGTAGGTTTGCCATTTACTGCCGAGAGGCAGCGCGGTATAGAAAAATGTTTCTATGAAAAGATGTTGTTAGCCCCAGTCCAGGCTTGAACCGGGGACCTTTCGGCTCGCAGTCCAACGCACTAACCACTGAGCTACCGCAACTACTTTTAAGGACATCAGTAAGAGATTTTAAATTAAATAAAGGAAGAAAATTTAGTGATATCTTTTAACACTTGGAGTAATAATAATTTTATTTATTGAAAATAATCGTTAAAAGTTCAAAAATGTCCTTTAAGCTCTTTGCGCAACATCATAGGATCACTTTTTTAAAAGCTTCTTCTCAGTTTTAGAGGTCCTAGTTTCAGAAATCGACGCGGAGCGAAAGAAAAAATAGATTTTTCATACAAATTTGAATCAGTCTATTGTTCATATTTCAATATCTCTTAAAGTAAAAATTCGTTGATGGATCGTTTTAAAGCTAATAGAACAAGCTGTTAAAACAATTAAGTTCTAACTTCTAAACTTGAACATGTGGCCCGTGGTCATTATCATCGCACTTCAAACTTGATGTCCTTAAAAGGGACCCTTTTTAAAATTCTGAAAAATACATATTTTGCTAGATTTAATATAAATGTTCATGCCAAATTTCAAGATAGTATTTTGATGACATCATATTTTAAAAAATAATATTCTAATATTTATATATTTTTTGTATTAAAAAAAATTTTTTTTTTTCAACAGTAAAGTTTGCAATAATTTTTTAATGTATTTGTAACTTTGATTTCTAAAATGACGTCATTTTCATCAAATTGTCTCTTAACTCCGAATAATTTCTAGGACATTTTAAGAACATTTTTTTCGTAATTTTTAATTTCGTTATATACACGAATAATTCGTAGAATACACTAAACCTTTGTAATTTATATTTTTTTCAAAAATTTCGTTATATTATTTTCTATTAAATTTTTTTACGAACGAATAACGTTTGAGGCTATATGTAGAATTTTACTAAACATTCGTGTTTTTTATGAATCATTAGTAAAAAGTTGCGTCAAACAGCAACTTGAAGTTGCATTTTATTTTAATTAGTATCGCGGTCGCAAGCAGACCTTTAAAATGTGTTATTATGATAGTTAGGATTATCAAAATTATAGTCGGTCTAAGCCGAGTATAAATAGCCTACAGATATGTGAGGTTACCATTGGTGGTATATTGGTCACCAGGGTATACGAATCCTTAAAATAATTACAAACTTTCAATCGCTGAAGATTTCCAATCATTCGATACCCATATTTACAAATGGGTAGGTGTACCGAATTTCGATTTTTTTGGAACCACAAGTCGCATCGGTGGAAAACATTATTTTCATGTATTTGAGCATGATTTCAATATATATTTGACTAACAAAGTTTGACTGTCAAAGACAGACAGACGGACAGACGGACAGACGGACAGACGGACAGACGGACAGACAGACAGACAGACGAACATCGCTAAATGGACTCAGGAGGTCATACTGATCAAGAATATATGTACTTTTCCTTACCGGAGTCGATTCCTTCTGGGTGTTACAAACGGCGTACCAAATTGAATATACCCTTTCACTCTTAGTGTAGGGTATAAAAATACAAACAGTTTTAAAATGTGTTCTGTGTGAGTTCTGTTTGTGTCAAAAGTGCAAAAGTATCAAATCAGTGCATCATATTTCATATTTTTATGAATGAATCGCCATTTTCATCGAGAGTTTTTTTAAACAAAATATTTTATTTAATTGGTATCGCGGGCGCAAATAGATAGTTATAAATACTAAAAGGTTTAAAATGTGTTCTGTGTTAGTTCTATTTGTGTCAAAAGTTGCATATTTTATATTTTTCATATTTTTATGAATCGTCATTTTCATCATCAGTTTTTTTTTAATAAAGTATTCGTGTCTTTTACGAAAGATTCGTAAAATGTTTCATATATTTCATAAATGTACGAACGCTATCGCTAAAAGTACGAATGCTATCATCAAAAGTACGAATACTTTCGTAAAATTTACGAATATGTTCGTAAAAAGGTACACATATATTCAATAAATTACGATTCTTTCATATTATGTACGAATGGCTTTCGTAGACAAAATCTACGATTAGTTTCGTAAAATAAACAATTCATAATATTATTATAAATTTCATATATTTTACGAAATATTTCGTGGATAAATTTCAGGAATTTTTTCGCAAAATATGTAGTTTTTGAGAAATATACCACTTTTAGAAAAATGTAAAAACTATTCCAAATTGAATATCTCTAAAACTAGATTCAATATGATAAAACTGACGCCATTTCAGACTTACAAAATTGTTGCAACTTTTACTGTAGAAAAAAAAATTTCAATACAAAAAAAAAATACAAATTTTTCTAAATTTTTATTTAAAATATGATGTCATCAAAATACCATCTTGAATTTTGGCATGAACATTTATATTAAATCAAGTAAAATATGTGTTTTTTCCAGAAGTTTCAAAATGGTCCTTTTTAATGACATTAATTTTGAAGTGCTAGGATAATGCTCACGGGCCACATGTTCAAGTTTAGAAGTTACAATTTAATTGTTTTATAAGCTTGTTCTATTAGCTTTAAAACGAGCCAATCAACGGAGTTTCTAGCATTTCTACTTTAAGAGATATTGAAATATGAAGAACCACAGGAAAGTGATTTTTGTCTCATTTTTTCTAACTTTAAACCACTGGTCAATGCATACTCGATAACCTTTATTAGTTTCCAAATTTCATTGAAATCGAAAAGGTAAAATCTCAAAATTTTGTGGTCGATTTGGTGTGGATTTGGTTCTGTGCAGTAAATCTAAACTGTGTTACGCGGTTAAAATGTAAACATTCTTGATTTTAAAATTTTTTTAATTCCAATGTATGTATTAATTGCCAAAGAACAAAAAAAGTCAATGCTTTATTATATTAATAAAACAAAAAAAAAAAATAATAATAATAATTCGAAAATACTTACAATTAAATAATGTGCTCCCAAATGGTTCTTAAAGTCGACTTGCATTTCAACGTATCCGATATTACAGACTATCTGTAAAAATAAAAAAAAATACATGAGTATTATACATTTTATCTTTGATTGTTTCTAAAATCGCTTAAACACCCTATTTCTGACATTTTATATATGTTTATCGAAAACAATAGTTTTTCAGAGTGTAAAAAAGGCATGTTTAGGCAAAGTAGATCAAAATAGGCAAATTTACAACATACATGAAAAATTGGCTAAAATGGCATTTTTTTTTTTGACAAAAGTCAAAAAACTTTCCCTGGTAATTATTCTACAAAATTTATAAAAAAAAAAAATTGTCTATAAATACATAATAAGTAGTTGGGGAATAAATAAATTTTAAAAAATTCGCTAAATGTTATAACCACTTAAAGATGAAAATCAGCGAAGATGAAATTACAGCATTTGAATAATAGTATTTCAATAGAAAAACAAATTTTTTGTACTATTAAAATTGATCAACCATTAGTTCATTAGTGCATACCATTATTCAATAATTTTCAAATTGTTAATATTATTTGTTATTATACTATAATCTTTATAATGTACTATTTTAATTACATTAATAAAGACCTATAAATATTTATTGATACATATTATAAATTTTATTTTATAGTCGAATTACATTTTCCCAATAATTTATTAAGATAAAATGTATTTTAGTCATTTTTTTGTATAATTTATTGTATTTAAATGTAAAATTTTAAATTCACTTTTAAAAATAACACATAAAAAGATTCTTCTCATTGCAAAAGGTTATAACCAGGGCTCGGATTTCGATGACCTAAAAATACGATAAAAATGATCTTAAAAACGACCAAAAATGACTTTAAAAATTACCAACAAATTATTCATACAAAAGCATAAATAGGCGAGTTTTAACTAATACAGCTTATATACTGTGTTATGTTGTTACCTAAATTACACATTCTATTCTATTATATTCTATTCTATTCAAAATAATTAGTTCTACTATAATAATACAATAGTTTGACGCTACAGTCCTGTATAGAACTTCGGCCGAGCCGAGCTTCGAAATATTCGGGCCTAATCCATTTCAGGATTTAGTACACTGCGATATGTTTTTCGTTTAAATCTGTAACTTGGTTTTTAAATAAAATACAATTAAAATAAAATAAAATAAGAAAAGCATTTTAAACAATATGCATATCGTCGATGTGTGATTATGTTTGTCAAGTAAATATTATTTTATCAAGTAAATATTATATTATTTTAATGTTATATTCTTACGTTATTTCTTATTGTGATCAAATCTTGTATACAATTTTTAAAAATGTATAAAAACGCTGGATTTTGCTTACAAAAACGGGTTTCTTGCCTCGATTTGGTAGGTTTTGCTTTTAAAAAGTTGGCAACACTGTTTTCATAGACAATGTTTTACTCTCGTAGGTTTGCCATTACTGCCGAGAGGTAGCGTCGCATAGAAAAATGTTTTCTATAAAAAAGATTTAATGACGGATGAACACAAAATAAGTTATTTTCATTTCACAGAAGTGTTTACTAGAAATATGTACTCAAGCTGAAATTCGAAAAATCATTGTAATTTTTTTCAACAAAATACGAAATGAGTCACTTAGAAATTGCCAAAACTGTTAAAGTGTGTCGTCAAACTGTTAACTGGGTTTTGAAAAATATTAATGACAATCTAAACATTGATCGGTAAGTAAGATCTGGCAAAGAATGTTGATTGGGAGACCTACACAGAGATAAATGAGTCAAGGACATTTTTCATAAAAAATCCAAATGCTTCAGACAGAAAAGTAGCTGAAAAATGCAGCTGCATCAAATCATTTGTCCGCAAAGTAAAAAGGAAATTGATCCTAAATTGTACAAAGTTCAGAAAGTCTCATTTCTCATGCTACGCAAATAATTGACGCAAGAAATAGATGATAAAAATTGCATCATAATTTGTAACAAAATTTCTGTGTTGCATTATGGATGACGAAACATATGTATTGGCGGAATTTTCGCAGCTTCCAGCAACGTCTTTTTCAAGGTGTATCTTGTGTGGCAGGCAATATGCAGTTGAAGTAAAAAAAGCCAGCCGTTTGTAACTTCTGAGTCAATCAACGCGGATATGTATATTACTAAAACCTTGCAAAAGTGATTGACACCATTTGTATGCAGCTTTAAGTATCCTACTTATTTTGTCCTGATCTGGCATCATGCCACTATGGAAAAAAAGCGAAGGAGTGGTTCACCAGCAATAATATCAGAATTATACCTAACGAGTCTAACCCGCCAAACTGTCAAGAAATAAGACCAGTAGAACGTTATTGGGCAATAATTAAAAGGAAACTTAAGCAGACGAAAGGTTAATCGAAGGATATAATGGTATTTAAGAATAAGAAGATTTCAGCTTCCAAAAACATTCATGAAAACACCATAAAGTCCTTGATGGAGGGGATTTCTAAAAAGGCTCATAACTTCCTTATAAACAAAGTATTCTAATTTTTTTTTTTGATAAAAAATTTACATAAAGTGATGTATTTATAATACAAAAAAAAGAAAAATTTTGGATTCAAAGATTGCTTGATTTTTTGATTTTTCTATGTTACAATTTTTAGTGCGCATTCCTTAATTGATGTATGTAAGTTATATCGACAATCTGTCTACGTTCACCAAGAGACTTTAAATTTAGTAGTAGTTTAAATGTAAGCTATCTACTCAATTAAAACCCTTGAGAACTAAGCTTACAAATTTTTAATGTATTCACTGCGTCAATATGTACATTACACTGATTCAAAATCCAAAATGTTAAAATATTTCGCTCCGCGTCGACTTTCTGAAACCAGGCCCTCTGAAACTAAGAAAACAAAAAAATGATCCTGTGATGTTGCGAAAAAAGCTTATAGGATATTTTTGAACTTATAACGACAATTTTCTATTAAATTATTGCTTCAAGTATAAAAAATATATCACTATATTTTCTTTTTTACTTAACTTTAAATCATTTACTAAAATTATTAATTTCTAGTTAACCTTTGGCTTGCCAAACACATAAAATGTTGATTTTTTCTTAATATAGTAATTTTAACTGTCGAATTATTTGTAATTTTATTCTAACGACTTTGAAAAAACTTTTTTTAACTTTTTTTATTATTACACATACAATTATCTTTAAAATGATATGTCACACATATCTTTTCCTATATCTTCTTATTATTAGATGGTAAAATTATACACACCTAGCCCCAAATGTTTTAAGAAAAAGTTTCGGACATCGCTCCCGATCATTTTAAGAGCAAAGTAAACAAAAAATCGTTGGTAGATTTTTAAAATATTACGGTTTAATTATTGTTTGCGATTTTTTTCTATTTTTTTTTATTTTTTTTTGTTATAAGTTGAACGTAAAGTTTTTTCGCTTAAACTATTAAGTTTTCAACTAAAAAATCGTATAAAAGTTTCACTCAATTTATGGTGGACAATTTAAGTTCATAATTAGTGGTAACAAGTGCGAAAAAACTGTTTTCTTCAAAAATCGTCCCATTATGAGCATTATATCCTTAAGTGGTCCTTACAAGGGTTAACGTGCAAAAATACTTTAATAGTTAAAGAGATATTACAATTAAAAATCATATTTTAGAAACATTAAGTCTAAAATATTTTAATATTTTTCAAAACCATAAATAAAAAAGTTTAAACTCATAAATTTTTTGATTGAACCACATTTTCTAATAGTAGACTTTATTAGCTACATACTTGTATAAAAATTTAACTCCAGACGTGGATATTCTCAAAGATATTGTATACATATTATTTTTTGGATTTCAACCAACATATCGTCGTTGATTCTGCAAAACAGCCTATCTGCAACTGCGAATATCGCCTAACTACATAAAAGTGAATTTTATAGGAGGAAGAATAAACTGTTTTATGTCGCTATTACTGCACTTATTTCATCCACAATAATATATGTCATAGTTTTTAATGATATTTATCTAATGATATCAAAATTTCAATTTAAAACGGATTATAAAACTACTATTCAGATAGGCGGTGTTCGCTAAAACATTTTTTGTAGTTAAGCCGTATTATGAATTTATGTAAAAAAAGTCCAATAATGAATGAAAACGCTTAAAGAGTGGGTTACTGTAAATTTTAAGTTATCTATGATTGATGTATTTGGATTATTTTTAAAATTTTATAATAATAAAATATTAATATTGGAAAATAGCAATACAAGATTATTAAGTTTGAGATGGAAGGTTTACGGTAAATATATGGGAATAATATAAAACTCATAACGGATCCAATTTACTATTATTACAAATATTTTGATAAAATAGATATTCAGTTTATTTACTGATTAATATTTCTAATTAAAAATAAAAAATAAAACAATAAAAATTATTAATGTGATGATTATCATAGAAATAATTATAATTCTGAGATATCACAGCTTTTAAATGATGTAAGTATGTTCGAAATCTTTAAACGTGAATCATAGTCGAGCTGAGGGAAATATTTTTTGCATAATTTTTTTTATAATTAGTTGTTGTACTTTTTTATTAATTTATCGTTTTGTTTTTTGAATATGGTTTGTACAGTTATTAAAATAGATGAATACAATTCATACTCGCTTGTATAATCGTTAATCTTGCTAATTAGTTTAAATAATTTATTTAAATAATATATTTTTTTATTTTGAGTGTAAAGTAATAAATATCCATGTAATAATTTGGAAATTTTAGTGTGAAAGAATAAAATAATACATTTCAAATTTCCTACCTACTGTAGATAGGCGGTATATCTTCCACATTATGTGATGGGATAGGCGGTATTGATTTAAATGCAATTACATTACATTTTTTGTCCGATTACATTGAGAAAAACACCAAACGATGTGTTTCAATGTCACCGATATCATGTATACCAAATCTCAATTTTGCAACTAGGTACTGTTAGGCGGTATTGTCACATGTAGTTGAAGATTTCTAAAAATATAATGGTGACATATCATTTTAAAGATAACTGTATGTGCAATAATACAAAAATGTTATTCTAAACACGTTAAAATAAAATTAGAAAAATGTCGACAGTTAAAATTGCTATAGTAAGAAAAAACCATTGGCAAGCCATGAAACTGTATGTTGACGCGGAGGGAAAGAAATATAAGTTCTAAATTTTTCATACAAATTTGAATAAACGAGACTTCAAGTATTTTTATATCTAAATTAACCAATGCTTAAATAATTTACTTTATTCAATTGCATTGGTTATATATATAATTTGATATAAATACATTTAAACTCCACTGCAGGGTTGCAAATAATATGGACAGAAATAACAGTAAAAACTAAGACCAAATATGTCTCATTTTCGTTTCAAATCTACTTCAGGATTCCCTAATATCAAGAAAAATCTACGAAATACTACCCATAATGACCTAAAATTTTATATAATTAAAAAATGACATAACGACTTAAAAAAAGCCCAAAAACATCAAATGCATTAAAAAAATTGCCAAACATAATGACATAAAATTCAAATAATTAAAAAATCACATAACGATTAAAAAAAACCCAAAAAGGTCAAATGCATAAAAAAATGAAGTCATCAAATTCCAAGCCCTGGTTATAACACACAATGTTCGCTTCAATTTCAAAAACGATATAACTTGGCACTTACAGCAGCTACAACATGAAACAAAAAACTCAAATACAAAAATTCGCCACACTTAAATTCACCACACTAAAACTCACCACGCTAAAACTCACCACACTAAAATTCACCACACTAAATCTCAGCACAATAAAACTCTCCACACTAAAGTTCACCACACTAAAACTCAACACACTTAAACTCACCAGAATAAAATTCACCACACTAAAATTCACCACACTAAAACTCACCACAATAAAATTCACCACACTAAAACTCACCACATTAAAATTCAACACACTAAAACTGACCACACTAAACCTCATCACACTAAAATTCACCACACTAAAACTCACCACTCTAAAATTCAAAACACTAAAACTCACCACATTAAAACTCAACACACTAAAACTCACCACTCTAAAACTCACCATACCAAAATTTACCACACCGGAACTCACCATACGAAAACTCACCACACTAAAGCTTCTACTGGGGAAAAACTCCACGGGGAAGAATTCTACGGGAAAGCGTTCTACTGAGACGAATTCTACGGCGAAATATTCTACGTGGAAGAATTCTACGGGGAATGTCTGAGAAAAAAATTTCTTTGAGAAAAGTCGTTTTGGCGGAGAATTATTTTTGTTTTGGTTACTTCATTTATAAATCCAACAAAAAAGTCCACAGCGAAGCACGGGTCCCTGATATAAATAATAAAAATGTTTTTTATATTAATAAAATTGCTCCGGGTCCAGCTAGTTTAAAATAATAATATTGAAATATTTAAATTAATGGTACTGAATTTTTCGAATACTATCAAATGAATTAGAAAATATTTGAATAATTATGAAAAACTATTAATACATGAACCATTAAATCTATGGTAGTACTATTAGGGACTTAATGGGACATTTTCTTATAAATGCAGTGGATCAAAAATTTAGTGTAAACATATACCCCTACACTGACTGGGTTAGACGCTATGAGGTCCGAAAGGATACAAAGGAGAGCTAGACAGATTCGTCATTTTATAGCGAAATTCCCGAGTGGAAATTGTTTAATGATCAGAATACTATAAAGCATCCCTACCTAAGGCTACCTGAAATGCTACTGACTAGGATAATTTTAATTTCAAATCCAACTAAGGCAACCTGATCCAACCTTCATAAAAATACTGATCTAAAGTCTACTTGATGAAAATTGATGTGACGCTTATGGAAAAAACCTGATTGGATATCGTATTAATATAATATGATCGAGAATTTATTAAAATCAAATGCAAAAGATATACAAATTCTCAACATTTTTAAAAATATGAAATATCTCAAAACGTTGACCTTTTGTCATAGCAAAAGTTATTGAGATACCTTTGTTCACAGAACTATTTTTTGTTTGAAAGGTCTCAAATTTGGTAAAAGCAGTTTAAGTATAATTTAAATATACATAGAATTATATAAGGTTAGTATAAGGGTAAATTCAGGAAACCCGATTGACAACCTGATCAACATTAACTTCGAATAGCGTCACGTTTTGAATCAGACACTGATGAAAACCCCTGATCATTGCCTGATTTGAAATCAGTCAAAAAACCGGCACTTTCAAAAAACCGGTTTTTGGTTTGTTAATTAAAAAAAACGGGACGGTATTTGAAATCCTATTGATTGAAGTCAATACTTTGCAATTTATGAGTGCTGAATTGCTTGTACCGAAATACCATCTTCAGCAACACATCGTACCAAAATTCCGATTCCCTAACTCCGTATCGACAAAAATCCGCTATGATATTTATCGTCAACTCTCATCGTTAAGAATTTACTGAAAATTGTCGATAGAGTTGATAATTTTTTGGTTATTAGCCAGCTTACTTTTTTTTTTTTGTTAAACATTTTTCCGAATTTATTTGTCTACATACAATGCATTGAAAGTTAGGGAATCACTTTTTTCATAACGATGGCTATCCCAAACGACAATTGTCGGAGTTAGCGATATCGAATATTATCGTTATGGAGTTACGGAATAGCGTTACTGGTCATAAAATATTCATTTTGTAAATTTAATGTATTAATAAAATAGAAAATTAACTTACATTTTCAGTAAAGCAGCAGAATAAAAAGAACTTTGCTAAAAATTTAAAAACCGGTTAAACCAAATCAAAAAAATCGGTTTTCGGTTAGTGTAAAAAACCGTCGGTTTGTGAAACCTATTTTTGGCATCTCTAGAAATCAGCCTGATCAGACAATGATCACATCCTGAACTAAATTTCCACTCGGGTGGTTCATTGTGCGTTTGTGATGTCTACACCCAGAAAAATTGTTATATTTGTATCAAATTCAATTGAAAGAAATAATTATTTCGACGTGTCAGGTATTTTTTTTTTCTACAATATGAATAAATTTTATTATGTCCTAAGAAAAATTACTTCATTCGGAGTAACAGCAAAAAACCAATGTATACCAATAAAATATATATTTATTTCTGGTAAACTATTTTTATTTTAATTGAAGAATGGTTTCCTAAAATTGAGAAAATACTTCCTAAAATTTCAAACAATGATACTCTGAAACTGTTTTATTCCAACGAAACTTTCAAACTGTTTTATTCACATTTTAATATTTCAACCAATGTTACTCTCAAACTGTTTTATTCCAACCAAGCTTTCATACTGTTTTATTCAAACCGTTAAATTTGTTACATTCAATGGAATGATCGTAATATAATCCACAGGTTGTAATTCAGAAAACAAATTGTATATTAGCCTAATAAAAATGATAGTAGTGTTGGTATATCGTGGATGTTTACTAAGTGGAGAATTTTCTCAGACAGATTAAAAACGAAGACGAACCAAATATGCATTAAGTAAAAAAAAAAATTAAAAATAAAAAAATAATAATAAAGAAAATATTATAAATAAATTTAAAATATAATAGATTTTTTTTACTTAAAAAATTGCACAATATTTTATTTATTATTTAAATTATAATTTTTTCTTTTAAAATTGTATTAACATTTCTTTTTTTTTAATCGGAGAACACATTTTCTATAAATCATATAAAAACATTCTTTAGTTTGAAGAAAATCATTACATAAAAAGAGGAAACAAATTCTTTAATTTGAAGAAATTGTGTTCAATCCTCAGAAATAATTTTTACTTATTTTAATAATATTATGTATTTCAATTAGAGAAAAGTTTCTATGGTGCTAAATCATTGCAAATTTTCTTCAAATCTAGTACAAATTTCCATGATTTTTTTTTAGTATACCCGAGTAGAAATTAAGTTCAGGGAGCGATCATTTTGAAATAAGGTAATGATCGGGAGTTCACTTCAGTACCTGACGTGACGCTATTCGTTGTTGCTATCCTCATCAGGTTGCCTGATTAGGCATCCTGATCTTATCATGACTTTATATTATTTGTGCGTTGCACTACAAGTCAAAAAGTCTGTGGTGTGTTGAACTAAGAGCGGAAAGGTGCCGGGTTCAATCCCTGTGACTGTCAACATCTTTTTCAAAGAAAACTTTTTTCTGTGCGATGCTACCTCTCGGCAGTCAATTGCAAACCTACGAGAGTAAAACATTGCCAGTCGTTCGAATTCGGTAAAAAACATTAGGTCTAAACAGGTACTCAAATGGTGAGAGAGCTCGTCCTAAATTCTATACATTATTATATTTAAATTGTTTTGAAACTGCTTTTACAAATTCTAGTACATTCAAACAAAAAAAAAATAGTGAAAGAAGATGTTTCAATAACTTTTGCAATGACAAAAATTCAACATTTGACATGAGATATTTCAAAACATTTGACATGAGAAAAAAAATATATGTTAAGAATGTGAATTTATTTTAATTTAACATTTATTTATTAGAGTATATTATTTTATTAGAATAATTTTGTTATCCAATTATATTATAAAAGTTTTTAATAACATTTCGATTATATAATAATACGATATCCAATCAGTATTCTTCATAAGTGTCAAATCAGATTCCATTAAGTATACTTAATTATTATTATAATTATTATTTGAGGCAATTGACAAGTGTTTGTTCCAAACGCTAATTAAAATTTACCATTTAAGTCAAATAGATGCAGTAGTTAACAGAAGTATTTAATGTGTTTAGGAGGAATAATGAATTGAACACTTACAAAGTGTTTAATTTAAACAAATAAAGTGTTTACGACAAATAAAATACTAATAATTGGAAGTGTTTGCAGGAAACAGTCATTATTTATGGCAAATTGTATAAAATTGGTGACCTTTAGTTGGGATGCCTTATCGTATTATGATCAGGAACGGATTCGAAATAAGTTCCACTCGGGTAAGAAGAAATTATATGGAACTTCCTAAGGATGAATATATTAAGTTTGTATCTTAAAGATTTACCACTATTTTTAAATCGATAATATTATGAGTTTCTTTTGTGTGGCTTATCATGTTGCTGTCCCTTTAATTTCAATACAATAATTATAATTACTATATGTTGCATCTTATAAATATTAATTTTTTTTGCATTGTAGAGCTTCTGTTGTCATTACTTTGTAATTTGTGCACAATTAGTGATGAGTATATTCCATCGGCGACTGGGGTTGTTTGAGAGAGAACAGTTGGGAGAGTTAGCTGAGCGACGGAGAGCGATAACAACTATCCAAAGCTCACTTTTAAATTAGTCAATGACACTTGAAAGGAAACGTGTAATGCTTTGCTATAGGTACTGCTTTCCGTAAATTGATATATTTTAATAATTTACTGAATTTTACATTTTAGATAGGTTTAGTTATTGAAAATTTCACAGCACTTAATAACTATTAAACCAAGATTTAAATATATAAAAAATAATATTTAAATCATTCCACTATGCACAAATGATGCAAGTTATTTTTGGTTAATTCATAAAGTAGGTTAAATTATTTTTCGAACTCTGTTACATATGATAAAAGTCATTTTGTATGGGACCGATTAAACACAATATTCACAAAACATCTTAACACAAGCTGCTGTTTTAATTAATATGGTGTTATAAATAATTTTGTTTTAATTTTATTAAACTTTAACTAAAGTACGACCACACAGAACAAAAGTTTTAACTTGAATGAAAATTAAAGAACATTTCTCTAACATTATTGACGCAGTCAGTATACATTAAACTTTGCATTCCATTGACATTTTCCTTTTCAACATGCTCCATGTTCAGCTAATAAGCTCTTTTCCAGAGCTTTCATTCATATATAGTACATACCCTGAATCTCACTTGCACTCAATGAGATTTCCACGTGCTACAACTGATGAGTTTCTCGACCATATGATTGTTGCACTGAAAGCCTGCTGTGTTATTTTGTGCAGAAAAGCAACAGTGACCCAATGAAGTTTCAGTCCCGATTAAAATCAGGACAAATGCGTAAGAGTCAAGAAATTTCGTATTATTTGGGACGTACGAAGGGGGTTATGCCATCCCCTTTCTGGCCCAGCCGGTCAGATTGGGAAATAGTCTGAAATATATATATATATATATATATATATATATATATATATATATATATATATATATATATATATATATATATATATATATAAGAAAATGATAAATTGTCTAATAAATACTATATCGATCCTCGCACTACATAACATGCTAAGTCTAAAAAGTGAGTTTTCAAGAGAAGCCTTGAAAGTTTTTCGTCATTATCTCCGGAACTATCACAGATAGAAAGTTGCATTATTATTTTTGGAACAAAATAATAGTTCTCAATTTGCTATGTGCGTAAGAAGACCGAACATTAAAATATTTTTAATTTATAATTATAAATTTATATTTACATTCTAAAACGCTTACTTTAGTCCACCCGTTATATAAGAATATATTTATCGACCATTGCATTGTTTTTGTTGTCCAAATAAATTTTGTAACATTTTTTTTTTTCGAAATTTTTTGAACATTGTTGTTCTTGTCGAATTTTTTTTGTAAAATGGTGATTTCGACCATTGCGTTTTTATTGTCGTCCAAAAATTTGTTTAACAACATTTTTTTCGAAATTTTTCGAATATTGTAGTTTTTGTCGAATATATTTTTGTTATTAATTTCGCAACAATCTACTATATATTTGTGAAAGTTAGTTTGTATGTATGTATGTATGTATGTATGTATTTATGTATTAGGGATGTCAATCCCGGGATCCCGGGATTTGAGTCAAATCAGTCCCGAAAAACTCATCCCGAGATCATCGTTAAATCCCGGGATTTTCGGGATTGCGAAAAACGCTAGTAGATCAATTTTAAATAGTTTATTCAAAATCTTTCAATGTTTTTATATACATTTCGTAAAAAAGTAAATCTAAAATTTAATGGACTAAAATCTTAAAACACTGACGTCAATAATAATGAATTACATGCTTTTTGACTTTTGACAAATTCACAATTGTTAAAAATTACGTCACACTGTTTGGCATAATTAGCACTTTTGTTCCTCCCTGTCTTTAATCATATCTTTTCTACATAATTTTAATGTGGTGTTTCGAACTGCGTTTTTAGTTTTTTCTCTCTACGTAATGTTTTGGAGAAAAATGCAATTTATTATTTTTGCATTTTTTACTGTATTTAAAAAAAAAATTCTATAAAAAGACTGAGCCGCCATTGAATAAAAATTAAAATAGTTATTGTCCATGAACAAGTCAAATTGAATGTCGTTTAAGATTTGGTTGCAATAACCGGTTAAAGTTTAAAAATTGAGATCATCATTCCTATTAGTATAATAAACTCGGCACTTTCACCAGCTACGAATATGAAACAAGAAACTCAAATACAAAAAAAAAATTAAAAGGAAAAAAGCAAAAGCACAAAACAAATACAAAAACAAAACCAATCACATAAAACTACAATCCAAACTAAAGGAAAAACAAAAACAAAAGAAAGAAAAAGAAAAACAAACTCACCACACTAAAACTCAACACACTAAAACTCACCACAATAAAATTGACCACACTAAAATTCACCACACTAAAACTCACCACACTAATACTCACCACACCAAAACTCACCACACAAAAACGTACCACACAAAAATTCAACACACTAAAATTCACCACACTAAAACTCGGCACACTAAAACTCACCACAATAAAATTGACCACACTAAAACTCATCACACCAAAACTCACCACACAAAAACTTACCACACTAAAATTCACCAAACTAAAACTCGGCACACTAAAACTCACCGAACTAAAATTCACCACACTAAAACCCACCACACTATAATTCACCACAATAAAACTCACCACACTCAAATTCACCACACTAAAACCCACCACACTATAATTCATCACACTAAAACTCACCACACTAAAATTCACTACAGTTAAACTTACCACAACAAAATTCAGCACATTTAAATTCATCACACTAAAACTCACCACGCTAAAACTAGCCACACTAAAATTCACTACACTAAAACCCACCACACTATAATTCACCACACTGAAACTTACCACACTAAAACACACCAAAACTCACCACACCAAAATTCACCACACCTAAACTCACCACACCGAAACTAACTACATTAAAACCCACCACACTATAACTTCTTCTGGGAAAAACTCTACGGGGAAGAATTCTACGGGAAAGCGTTCTTTTTGCGGGGAAGATTTCTACTGCGAATAATTCAACGGGGAAGCGCAGTCTGAGAAAGAATTGTCTTTGAGAAAAGTTGTTTTGGTTGAGAATTATTATTTGGTTACCACTTTTATAAAACCAATAATAAACATCAACAGCTAAGCACGGGTCCCTCATATAAATAATAAAAATGTTTTTTATATTAATAAAATTGCTCCATATCTTTGAATTCACAAAATCTTGGCACGAGTCGTGCACGGGTCCAGCTAGTATTTAATAAAAAATTCTTAAGTTTTTATGTAATAAAATGTGTTTTTGACTCCAAAAGTTACATATTGATAATGCAGTAAACTTGTACTTGCCATTAAATTTTTGATTATTTATAAATATTGTTGTGAGTTTTATGTAGTAAGGGGTATCATGTCGTGTTGGTTTTTGTTTATTTTTCCATTAAATTCGCATTTTTATGCCAATAATATTAGTCTAAGTCTCGTGGGGTAAAGTCGACACATAAGCATTTGGTCAATGTAGATTCCGCGAAATTACAATTTATGAAACTTTTTGTTCTATGAGTTTTACAAAATAGTCCATTCTTTCAATATAAGGAGACTTGTCAATCAGTTGACCATGATTTAAGAAGTAATTGCAAAAAATAGATAAAATGTGAATAATATGAATAATGGCCAAAAAATGTCGCGGGATCGGAATAAAACAGCACGTTTTATCTTGGATAATATAATTTAATCAAATTGAAAGATATCAGCAAAAATGTGCATTTGCGGAAAAGTGGGTAGTGTTGCATTTGTTTTGTGGAAACTAAATATTGTATATCTTTACAGCTTATGGAACATTTTTAGCTAATTGTCCTATGTTATTGATATGGTGGTCAAAACTAGCATTTAAAAAAAAGTGTCGACTTAGCTCCGGTCTCCCCTTTATAAATTTTATATTGAATTTCAACTGTATAAAAGTATTTCACTTTTTATTTTAAAAAATATTAATTATAGCAGTATTTTATTGTTATTTCTAAATATATGATAACAATTATTAAGTACTAGGGTTTGTAAACATACTATTTCTAATGGTCCATATTAATGCGAACTTTGTTGGTACTTTTTGTACTATTACATTAAAATATCAATTAATTTCAATCGTTCTTTTTAAATAACATAACTTAAAACCTTATAATAATGCATCGACCATATATTTCATTCACATCATCAATATATTCTGTTGCAATATCTCCAGAATAAAAATTCTATAGAAATTTGTTAATATATATTCATTATCTTAATTTAAAAGACAAATGTTAATTCACAGTTAAGTTTTTTAAATGTATATTACTCAAAAGTAGAAAGGACACAGAAAAAGCAATACCATGGTCGAAATAGGTATTCTGTCTAGTATTACCAATGATTTAAAATATAAAATTTATTTTTTTACTAGAATGAAAACAGGGAGAATTTTGAGCCGAACAGTGTAATCTTTCGATTCGAAATACAGAAGTACTTCAAAATAGTAAATAATTATAATATATTAAACTAATTTTTATTTTGAAGACAGTCGAAAGATTTACTATCAACTATGCTGGCGAATTAAATCCGGGTTTCGAATAGCGATAAAACTGGAACCGTTGTCTCTGAATGTAACCTTTAAATTTGATTGTTGATTCAAAATTAAAATTTTCTAAAATTGTAGTAGTTGTACTAAAAAATAATTTTTCAATAAAAAGTATTAACAAATGTTTGATGATCAACTGGGGTACATATATCGCGGATTTTGATGCAGATGCATTAGAATATATATATATATATATAAACATAGATATGGTTAGATATGGTTGACATCCCTAATATGTATGTATGTATGTATGTATGTATGTATGTATGTATGTATGCATGAATGAATGTATGTATGTATGTATGTATGTATGTATGTATGTATGTATGTATGTATGTATGTATGTATGTATGCATGTATGCATGTATGAATGTATGTATGTATGTATGTATGTATGTATGTATGTATTTATGTATGAATGTATGTATGTATGTATGTATGTATGTATGTATGTATGTATGTATGTATGTATGTATGTATGTGTATGTGTATGTGTATGTTATGTGTATGTGTATGTGTATGTATGTATGAATGTATGTATGTATGAATGTGTGTGTGTATGTATGTATGTATGTATGTATGTATGTATGTATGTATGTATGTATGTATGTATGTATGTATGTATATATGTATGTATGTATGTATGTATGTATGTATGTATGTATGTATGTATGTATGTAAGTCAGTATGTATATCTGTACGATTGTACGTCTGTATGTATTTTCCGAAAAGACCTTAAAACGGCTGAGCCGAACTGAATAAAATTTTCACACAATATGTATGTTGGGTCTGGGCATAGCATATGCGATATCTCGGTGAGATTGGTGGACTGGGCGTGGTACCTTCCATATAACCCAAAAATTAAAAACACGTTATATCAGCAATTTGGATAGCAAATTTAATGATCAGCGTTATATTTAATCACTCTAAACGGCCTCGCCGAATGTGGGCGGGATTAGGCCACTGGGCGTGACACCCCCCATAGAAGGCACATTTTTAAGGCGGTGTATGTCAACAGTTATAGTGACATCAAGATATTTTACAACAGGGTAACAACTACCCCAAATTCTTTAAACTCTCCACACCAAAATTCATCACATTAAAACTCACCATAATGAAACTCACCACACCAAAATTCACCACACTATAATTGAACACACTAAAACTCACCACACTAAAATTCACCACACTAAAATTCACCACACTAAAATTCAACACACTAAAATTCACCACATTATAATTCACCACACTATAACTCCACTCACTAAAATTCACCACACTAAACCTCACCTCACAATTCTACCGGGAAGAATTCTACGGGAAGAATTCTACGGGAAAGCATTCTATGGGGAAGAATTTGACGGCAAGATTTCTACTGGGAAAAATTCTACGAGTAAGAATTATTTTTGTTTTGGTTACTACATTTATAAAACCAATACAGTGAAGCACGGGTCCCTGATATAATAATAAAAATGTTTTTACATTAATAAAATTGCTCCATATCATTGTATTCACAAAATCTTTGCACGACTCGTGCACGGGTCCAGCTAGTATTATATAATTCACAGCATAAAAAAATAGTATTGTGAAATTGAATATATTTCACCATCTATGTACTTCCTGGTTAAACGTTACCGACAACCATTGGAAATGAGTTAATGTGCTGTTAAATACTTTATACAATTTTACATGTTTAATGAAATGTTGGGTCCTCAATACTTGAACTCTCAGGCAATGGTTATAAAAATATTAAGATACATTTGTATGATAAAAATCTCTATTCTAATTGGGTTTTTCTTACCTGCACTTGATAAACTGCTTTCAGTTTCAGTCAATTGTTGAAGTGATAATCCAGATGAACCACTAGCTGAACTTTCAAATAATAAATTGGAATCATTTCTACCGAATTTTATAGTACAAATGTTAAATAAATAAATAAATAAATAAATAAATAATTTATTTTTATTGTTTTTTTAATTTCATACCGAATTTATGCAATTTTTACTAACAGATAATTCTTTTTCTAAAATATACCAAATTAACACCATGTTCGAATAAATACTATAATATGAATACCTTTCCATTTGTTTTGTGCTAATTTTAGCATACTCTTAGTTGCTGAAGCTATTTTATTAAAATAAATTTATTAAATTTTCATCTTACTTCATCGACAATATTTTCCAAACCAAAAAGTTCTTTGGATAGGATGGACCGATCACTACCAACATTAAACATAAAATAAATTTAAATATGGCAAATCCACAAATGGAATAACATTGAAAACATTCTAAGTCGAGTTAGCATGTTATGGAATGCGAGGGTCGATATGAATTTTCCCAGTGTTGTCACTTTTTGTGTAATTCCACAAAAACAGTGCATTTTTTAATTCCTTGTATATTTTTTGTGTAATTTTATTTTAATTTTTAGGAGCAAAGAATATTTCCAGTTAGATCTGAAAAACTCCAGTGGAAGAAGCGGGTAAGTACAATTTTTGAAAAATCGGTTTATCGGTGCATAAATTTAGTAAAAAAAAGTTGCCATATAAAAAATACTTCAAACCTTAAGTACACTAAAAAAAGTGACGTAATAAAATTAAATAAAATTTATTTAAATTTGATTTAAATACTTTTGTAATAAAAAACGTAATACTCCATACAAATAATATTACGCGCGTATTTAATTTCAAAATAAATAAAAATTATTTAATTTTATTAAAAATTTCGAAAAAAAGTAAAATAAAATAAAAATTTTATCTGTTCCTAATCTTCTTTATATGAAATAAATAATTTTTATAATACCAATTTACATATTTATGATGTTGTGATTAAATTCAAATGTTATAACCTTAATACAAAGTGATAAAAAGTATTTACTTCAAATTTTATTAGATACGTAACAAATTTAAATAAAATGTATTTACTTAAAATTTTATTACGTACGTAATAAATTTGAATAAAAAGTAATTACATCAATTTTAAATTAATTTAAATACGGGTGAAAAACGTGTCGAAAAGTATTTAAATTTATTACTTTTTTATTTAATTTTATTACTTTTTTCCCTCAGTGTAACTATGACTAAAGAATTAAGGAATGCAAAAACCGATTTGTGCAATAAATATGCCTTTATAAATGATAAAACGGATTTTTTTTTTTTTTTACTTGCGTGGTTCTTCCACTGTAGTCTTCATATGTATATTAAACACTGATGCCTACTGCAACTCGATGGCTATCATTTAAAATGTCAGGAGCAGTCAAAAGTTAAAATAGAATCTTTTTGGATTATTAATCATTGTGATAGCAACAAGATATTGAAAAAAAAAATCTAAAATGATAAACGCCTTTGTATTTTTAACAACCAGTTCAAATGGTGAAGTATACATTTCTTATGAAGTAGATATTTCTCACTGTTCGTAGAAGTTTTTTTATAGATCGATTTTATAAATCAAAAAAACTTAATATTTTGAGACAAATAATATACAATTTTGGATATAGTGTGTTCAGACTTTGCCCAATCTTTTCAATAAAAAAATTCTTCTTAATTTAATAGTATTCCAAAAATTAAGTACTATTAAGTTAAATATTTCAATATTATTATTTTTAATAGTACATATATAATTGTTTTTAAAGGTTTTCTCCTATAATAATAAATGTGTCATAAATTATATAAACACGACTAAAAACATGTTCATTTTGTACGTCATTCTGCGTGTTTGCTCAAAATGGTCGCATGCATTTTTTGTGATATTAAACTAACAAAAATGCAAAATTTTAAACCTCTACCTTCTATGGTTCCCGAAATATGGCGGCTTAAAAAGTGAAAAAATATGTAAAAACTCAAAAAGGTGCGAAAACTTAATTGCATTTATCTGAAAAACTGGTTTACGTACAAGGTCAATTGAGGTATCATTTACTGCGACTGATGTTGTCCTGCTTTGGCATGGTATTTCTACAAAACAGCTGATTTCGCAGTACAATCAAATAAATATTGGTTACAACAACCTAATGTTATATAATTTAGTCAATATAACCAACTATCCGTGCAGCCAACTAAATACTGGTTATGTCTCATTTTAAATTTAGTTATCGTAGCAATGGAAATAAAAAAAATGTAAATGGATTAAAAATGTGTTTCCCCAATCAATGTTGCAATTGCTTCAATTAATAGTTGGTTATGCTTCATGCTATTTTTTGCCACAACTGATTTTCAGTGAATGCAAACTACATTTGGAAGATGCAAATGAATACTCGTTGAAACAACTGTACACCAAGCAATTATTTTTTTTTTTTTGTGTAGTTAGAGACTTCTACAATGACCGCATGTTCGAATTATATAAGGAATAATCCAGAAACATAAAAAACTTGAACCGATATCTCAATGATATCGCATTTCTTGGTCGGATTGAGTTAAAGAAATATTCTAGATTTCTAGAAGCTTCGAGACATGGCAGACTGGGGTCAGTTTTGTCTGAATAATTTTGTGGTCTTAATTTTTTGATTGTCAATCAAAGTTCCTATAGGATATACACATAGTATGATTTTATTGCATTAACTGAAACTTTGTTAACTAATAGCTTTTTAAGTATTGAGTTATTTGATAATACTTTCAATGTCTTTAGAAAAGATCGGTCTGAGTGTGAAAATTCTTCAGTCGGTAGTGGTGTTTTGTTTTGCAGTCAAAAACACTTTTATAAGTTCTTTAGTAGAAATATAATGGTGTTTTGTTTTGTAGTCAAAAACACTTTTATAAGTTCTTTAGTAGAAATATATCTTAAATGCATATATTCCTCTAAAAGTAATGTGGAAGTCTTTGAGACTTTATCTAAGTCAACTTACTTAATATTTCTGACGATATTATATATTTTAATGATAGGAGATTTTCATCTCCCTTATTTAAAAGGGCACAAATCTGAAGATGATTTATATTAATGTGCATCTAACTCTAAAACCTGTTGTAAGTTAAAAGTCCTTCTACTAGGACTTTGACTTCCTTGATCCTTTTTATACTTACTGAGTCTTTACTTTCTTTATATTATTTAAAACAACCGGGTCTTTTTTACTTTAAGACACTTTATCTATAATTTCACAATAAATTGAGTACTTTCATCATTCTTAAATAACTAAGTCAGCATTTATTTGTGTGATCTGAGTGACCTATTTAACGTGGGCGTGTATACCTGTGTTATGTTAAGCGGTGTGCGCCAAGACAATTAAATGCTGTTTGTGTTTAACATGCATAATGCTTAACCCCAAAGTATGCCATAAAGAAAAATATCCTGGTTATGTTATGTTGTGGATCATAAGCACGCTGTAAGTTCCACGATTATGATACACAACACTGGATCATATGTAAGCTGTGAACTCTACGATTATGATACACAACATACCTCCCCCCTTATTGAAAGAAAAAAAATATTATTATTAAGAAGAATAATAATTTTTTTACTTTTGTATTATTTTAATTATTTCTGAAGAGAAAATTATTATTAAAAAGAATAATAGTTAGTTTTTACATTGTTTTATGTGGTATAAATTACGTTAAGTTCTATTAGTTATGAAGTTATGATCTTTACTTATATAATATTTAATGGATATTAGTAAATTAAGGGTTGTCATTTCCAGTTACATATAATAAAAACCTGGTCCCGATGTTTTCGTTGCTGACTGCTGCTGTTCTGCGGTAGTAGTTCGATGCGTTGTTGTTTCTGACGTATTGGCTTCTATTTCATGTGACTTCGTTCGTTGACTTGCTATGGGTGTTGTGGTGTTTGGTTTCTGCGTTGTTGATTTCCGCAATGACCCGATTTTTTCGAGTGGCGATTTCTTGCTGGGAAATGTATTTGACACCATTTCAAGGTTTTCCTTAGCCGCTTCTACATCTATTGTTGCTATTGGTGATTTATTTGTATTAAATTCATCGGCTTTTATTGTTGCTTTATTTTTAATTGTCGAGTAGTAATGTATGTATAATACATATGCTGCTATTATTATTAATATTAATGCCGTAAGACATACCGGTTTTCGTTATTTCATTTTGACGATTAAGTAATTCTTTGCGTTCCTGGTTATCAGTTAATTGTAGTAATATTTCGTCGAAATCACGATGCCCATATCTTAATGCTGCTCTTATTTTGCTGTGATCTTACAACAAGATCGGTAACGATGTTTGTGATATATTTGAATATGATAATGATGACCAATTGCCTTGTAAATTTTCTATCATAACCGTATGTTCTTCCTTCTTGTATGTTATATTCCTAATGCTTTGATGTGTAAACTCGTATGGAAGTATCATTTCTTTGTTGTGTAAGTTGCAAGCTTCATTTATGGACATCCAACCCAGGCCGGATAGTGTCAATGTGGCTATATTTGACCCACAAACTGCTTCGAAAAAGGCTGGTATATTGAATTTATACAACCATGTGTTTAGTGTCCATAGTTTAACTACTAGGTCAGAACTCCTTTTGATTGCAACATGTTCACAGGTATCTTTAATATCTGTTCGGTGTTGAATCAGCGCGACTTCACGTTGCAAGTTGTTAGCATGGTTCCTGGACGTTTGCATTGTGTAATTTCTTTGTCCGTATGTTGGCTAACCAAAATTCATTTGCTGTGATCTTCATTCGTTAGACCTATGTATTTGCTCCGGTCTTCTGCTTCTGATAAGTAGGCATATGTTGTTTTAACCAATGCATCCCATTCTTCATTAATATTTGTGGGTATTGGGTAAATTCTATATAATGTGAACAACAAATCATCAGGTAGTGGTGTCTTGATGACTATTATTAGGCCGTCTGTGTCTGGGAAAACTCGTACTGTTGATGCACGGTGCATTTCGAATGATTTTTGTATGAACCACTTCGCCTTTCCTCTTAACGTGAGGCTAGTCAGCATTTCATCTAACTCGCTCTGGTCTATAATTGTCGGGTGTAATCGTCCCTTGTATAGATCATCTATGATTTCCATCAGCTGCTGCCCTTGAATTTCGATTAGGTTGGCATTAATTGTAGATTGAATTTCCAATGTATCCATCATGAATAGTAAATGACTAACTTGTTGGTTTATTTTTTTTTGATATATTTTTGTGTTCTTATTGTTATGTTTAATACATTTTGCAGATTTTCGACTTCCTTCAATGAATTCAATAAAGGTTCTGCTATCTTGTTATAATTTAACGAAATCACCGTAATTTGTCTTTTCAAAATTTCGTATGTTTTATGTTCATTTTCATCAATATTATTGAGGTGTTTATAGATAGTTTCTCTTTCATTATTGTCCATCAGTCCAAAAGCCCAGTTGAGTCCTTCGCCAATGAAATTGAGTGATCTCTTTTGTCGGTTACTCTTTATTGTACGCTTAATTATTTCTTCATTTTTCTGTAGTGTGGCTATTATTGCCATGGTTTCCCGTGTTGCTGCTAAACACGATCTTTTTATGCTGGGTCCGTTTACATTGGAGCTCATTTGTTCGCACATTGTATTTGCCGTGATTATGTATTTGTTTGTCAGCTCCAGGAAATCGTTCAGTTGTAGCGGTTTAAATTTAGCTATTATCGTCCATTCATCGTTGTAGAACGAAGCATCAGTTGTCTTCTCAAAGAATAATCTTGTATCATTAATTGATGTCTGTGTGATGTTGACTGCTTCATTGGCTGCCAGCATCAGGACCAGTGTGACAATTCTAATCATTATATTGGTTTCGCTCTTTATTGCCTATCGTAAAGAGAAAGTGAGGAAATTCCATTTTTTTTACATATTTAATGGAATCCTTGATCATATCATATAGTTTTCTTATAAATATTTCTTATTTTACCTTAATACATCCTGTTAAGGCTATGGCCATAATTATACCTTAATTAGTTATAATAGTTAATTTACATATGTGTCAACATGTACTATATGATATATTTTTGGATATGTTTCTGCATTTTTGCAATACAAATTGTTTTATTTAGAGTCCCAGTAGTACATGGTTAAATGCTAGTCATATTCAACAATACTTAGCTATTTACTCATGCACTAACTAATAATTTTTTTAAGTATTAAGAAAAAAGCGAACGCGACTTCTTTGCATTACATAAATGTATTTGCTATATTTTTGTTAAATATTTAATTTTGTACATCTCAATTGTACTTATTTATTTTCATTACCGTGTAATGATGAATTTAAAACGTTTGTTAGTTTGTTAGTTTGCTATATTAATTCATATCTGCATTAATATATTTAGTTTCATGAATGAAAATTGTGTTAATGATAAAAAATATTAGGCAGTTTTGTCGCTGCACTACCGTATCTCGTTTCAGTTCCAGTACGTTAGTGGCTTCTGCCTGTAAAGTGCTGAAGTGCATTTAATCGGTTGGCATATGAATATATTCAAGCCTTCTATATTAATATGAGCTGGGAGCATTGCGCTCTATGAACTTGTTTGTTTAAAATGCCATTGAGGTAGGTACTACCTTTCGCAATTTAGCAAATAATTTTTTGATTTTGTTATTTAATGGATTTTAGTCCATGATTCAATGCTAGTTATCTTTAATTGATACATAGCTATCTTTTCATTCACGGATTAGTTTATTCTACATTTATTTTAGACCTGAGAACAGTCTTCATGCTCATTGTTCATTTTTGTGACCTAATGTTTTTGGCACCACCCACTTGAGGTTGGTTGCTGTATTAACTAATCCTTGCCTTATTTTATTTTTTATTTTTCCTCTCTTCTGTAGTAATGAGTAGCGCACCAGATCGGAGAACCTTTACTTTTAACTTAAATTGATTATTTTGCGATATATATATATATATATATATATATTTTTTTTTTTTTTTTTTTTTTTTTTTTTGTTTAAGATTTCAAAAAAAAAATATATTTTCTTTGTCAATACATAAAACACTGCTAGTCAACACATGGCTATTGAAATAAAAATAAGAACAATAACTTGTAATAATTTTTATAAATGAATAAAATACATTTATATATTTTAAAATATATTGCTTTAGTCTTACTATTTCATCAAAATTAGGTGTTCTTTCATTCAGATTTCAAAAAAAAATATAATTTTATTTGTCAGTACATAAAACACTGCAAGTCATTCTCAATATGTAATACTTAGCTATTCTGCCCTGCGCTAACTATTTGACTTTATTTCAATTATGTTAAAAATTATTGGTTCTTGTTGCAGTCAGCGTTTATTTAATTCTACGTAACTATACTGTTGTATGCTTTTAACAAATTATTATGATTTTTTTTCGCTTTACCCTTGATACAAATCTCAGTCGTTACAAGGCTTATTATTGAAAGTACCTCGTAGGGTCCTACCCAATCTGGTGAAAATTTATTTTTCCTTTTTTTATTTTTTAGTAAAATTTTATCGCCTATTTTGAATATTATTTGGTGTACTGAGCTATCATAGCTTTGCTTAAATTTTTCTTTGGCTCTGGTTTGATTTTGTCGCACGATTTCGTGTGTGCGTTGAATTTGGTATTTTAATAGCTTGTTGCTATCGGTATTATATACCGGTATTATATATATCGGTATTATATTATTATATTATATACTGGTGAGGATTTGCGTTTAAGATTGGTTGGCATTTCAAAATCGTAACCGTATAAAGTACGGAAAGGCGTTTGCCGGTGGACATATGCATTGTATTATTGTGTGCATGCATTGCTGTATTTAACCACTGGTCCCAGTTTGATCCATTCTCTTTCGCAAAACTTCGTAAATACTCTGCTAATAGTCGGTGGCTTCGTTCCAAAGAGCCGTTGGCCTGTGGATGATATGTAACTTTTTAATTCCTAACAATTTACACGTGTCCGAAAATAATTTTGAAACAAAATTCGAACCATTGTCGGTTATCAATACTTTTAGTATGTATGTCTTGTAATAATTTCGTCGTAAAATGCTTTTGCTACAGTGCATGCTTCTGTGTTCTTTCTTTTAAGAGAATAAAAAGTATCAAACTTAACTTTTAAATTATTTATTAAAGATCGGTTCCGATTCGGATTCCAAGATTTTTAAAATAGTGGTTCCGATTCCGGTTACAACCAAAAAATTAAATGGGTTTCGATTCCGGTTCTTTGCGTTCCCTGATAGGGACTAAAATATCTGTTCCGGTTCTAGTTCTGATATTTTTAAAATAGCGGTACCAATTCCAACCAGAAAAAATATATACGTTCAGATTCCAGTTCCGGTTCAACACATTCTTAATAACGATTCTGGTTTCAAAAATATCCACAGTTCCGGTTTTATTTTTCACGTTTCGCCTGCTTTTTCAAAATTTTCCGCACTTTTTTCGTGTTTTTCCGTGTTTTGTCGTGTTTTGTCGTGTTTTTTCGTGTCTTTTAATATCCCGTGTTTTATCGTGCTTCTCGTGCGTGCCAGTAAATTTTCTTGTCGGTCTCGTGCTCGTGCGTGTCACCTATCTAATTTATACCAAAGGTGGGTAAAAAAGATCCCACCCATCCAAAGTCATTCAGGCCAATTAGTCTTACATTCTTTGTACTTAAAATAATGGAAAAGATAATAGACAATTATATCAGAGAGAATACTCTGAAAGAAATCCCACTACATGCGTGTCAGCATGAGTATGGAGCGGGTAGATCCACAGAAACTACTCTATATCAACTGACAAATATAATACAGAAAACCATAAATCAAAAAGAGATCGCACTGTGTGCCTTCCTTGACATCGAGTGGGCATCAAGAGGTCCCTGAGTGTTAAGGGAGTAAACAACACCATGTCAAGATAGATGAGTGAAATGCTAAAATGCAGAACAGCAGAAGTAGCGGTTGGGACAACCAAGATAAGAATTATTACAACTAGAGGCTGTCCACAAGGATGTGTCCACAAGGATGTGGAGCTTGGTTGTAGATGAGCTCCTGTGGAAACTTACACGCCGACGACATAGTAATCATATGCAGAGAGAAATTGGAAGACACTCCATGTGATAAAATAAAACTAGGTCTCAGAACAACAAAGGAAAGGTGTGTAACCGTAGGAGTAAATATAAATCCCGCAAAAATCACCATGGTACCCTTTACAAGAAGAAGAAGAAGAAACAATAATATTAGACCAATACGGTTAGACGGAGTCGAAATAAGCCGGAGTGAAGAAGTCAAATATTTAGGAATTCACTAGACAGCAAACTCCTATAAAAACAACAAGAAAAAAGTCATAATAAAAGCTACACAGGCAATTATGATAAGTAGGTCTATTGCAGGCAAAAGCTGGGGATGCACACCTGAGAATGCTAACAGAACTTCTTACAGGTCATTGCCGGCTTGGTAAACATCTGACTAGGATGGGTATTAAGCCGGGTCGGTGTCCATACATACAAAAAAAATTTTGAAAGTCCGCCCCTAAAATGAAAGATTATCTCTTAAAATGTCAGAAACAAAAAAAAAATATTTTTAGAATCCGCCAAAAACCGCCAAAACGGTTTTTACATTATAGCTTTTTGTTGAAAATGTTTTACGGTTAACACATTTGTCCTATAGGTTGAATTGACCTCCGAGGTCACCTTCGATGAGTGTTACTGTTTTCAGACTTCTACCCCAATTTTGGAGATCATATAATTATAGATCTCCAAAATTATTAAATTTTTCTGTTGAAAGTATTTAGTTAGCTTGATAAACAAAAAAATCGTTTTTTGGAACTTTTTATTTTATTTTTATTTGTTTTTATTTTTATTTGAAGTTCTGTCCTAAATTTAAAGCTTACATCGAGAAAAAGTCGAAACCAAAAACTATTTTTTTTTAATCCTCTAAAAACCGCCAAAATAGTTTTCACTCTGGGCCAGCTCTGGTACCAGGAACTGGCTGAAAACTGGTTAAGCCTTGGAATGATAAGAAGGGCGCAAGACTGGTTCTAAGTATTCGGCCAAGACTGTCAAAAAATACTTTGCCAATATAATATAACAATAATGGACCACTGCAAATACCCAGAAGTGGTCGAAGACTGGTTAAGTCTTGGAGTAATAAGAAGGGCGCAAGACTGGCGCTAAGTATTCGGCCAAGATTGGCAAAAAATACTTGGCCAATATCGTATAACTCGAGTGCTGCCTGAACCTTGCACAAAAATCGCGTACAAACCCCTACACAACCAAACACAGTAATTATAATTGTACAAACAAAACACGCATTTTTGCCGTAATCACCAAACGTATTAAAATATAAAAATAAACTCACCTTTGGTTGTTCTCGACAACGATATGCGTTTAACATCTGCGTTGAACATGATGCAGACTCTATAAAGAAAGTGCATCATAAAGTGCAGAAAGTGCATAATAATTTCATAATTATTTAACGTAACTTACCTGAATTACGCTGACGCTATAGAAGCATCAATTCTCCTAAAATATATTCACAAATATTATAAAATATTTCTGACTTTTCTATTTATTTTGTTTTGAAGTTTTGTATGACAAACGTTTAGAGTTGGCTGGTCCTTGGGAGAACAACACTAAACCAAGTCTTGGCAGTCCAAGCTTCTGGTTCAGTCGTGGGCGAAGACTTATACACCGAGACTTAAAAACCCAAAATTGGCTATGTCTTGGGAAAACAACGGTCAACCAAGTCTTGGCAGATCAAGGTTGGGCCAGTCGTGGGCGAGATCTAATTAACCAGTCCGTTGTGTGGCAGTTCTGGCTGATTCTTGGGCAAATGAATTTTAACCAAGCATTGGTTTGTCAGTTTTGACTGAGTCTTGGGCGAGAAATACCTTATCAGGCCTTCATTTGTCAGTTCTGGCTGAGTTTTGGGCGAAGGTTTATTAACCAAGCATTGGTCTGCCAGTGCTGGTTGAGTCTTCAGCCCGTCGTCAGGCCTGGCATTTCCTACATGGGTGCAGCCGTATTTATTAGATTTCCTTAAACAATCTCTGAGCGGTGGTTTAGTAACGCATTGTTTAAGTATTTACGCATTCTTGATAAAATTGTTATTTATAAAAAAGTTATGAGTAGACAAGGTTTGTATCCAAATTAGTTCAGTAAATGTAACAAATTTCAATATTCTATTATTATGCTTTAAAAATATAAAAAAACAGCTGTTTCTGAAAGATTGTTATAAAAATTAAACAATTGTTAGAAGAATAGAAGCAAAATATTTTGTCTCAATATAAATAGCATCGACATAAAGTCAACAATAATATTTATATGAAATGTTTTCTTAGCAGTACCACGATAGTTTTTCTATTGAAATCAATGCGTTCATATTGTAAGCAGCACAACTTCACGAACATATTTCAAACATCTCTAGTAACACATATCTCGCACAAATGAGAAAGGGCTAATAAACAGGCCAAAGAATTTTCTAATTTGTATAATACGGACCGAAGGGTTAAGATTAAGACCTGATTATATGGTTAGGGTTTATCTTTCTAATATCGTTTGGACCAGAGCTGTAAAGGTAGGATTACGACTACTTTTGATTACGATTACTAAACGATCGTAATCAAAAATTTTAATTACGATTCTTAAATTTTGATTACGATTAGAAATAAACAAAAAGTAATTTGATTCTTACTACATTTTTTCATTATTTTCACGACTACTTTAAAATAATCAAAAACTAGTAATCCGACTACTTTTATTTGATTATTTGAAAATAATCAAAAAAAGTAATCCGAATACTTTTTTTTGATTATTTTAAAATAATCAAAAAAAGTAATCCGACTACTTTTTTTTGATTATTTCTATTTTTGTTAGATTATTTTTCGATTATTTGATAATCAAAAAATAATCAACACTGCGTAAGTTGTGTTTAAAATTATTTAAGTGCTCAAATGTCATAAAAATATAAATAAAAATCTTAAAATTAATTAATTAAGCGTTTTCTCTTATTAATTTGCCATGTCCACAACAATATTATTATCGGGAAAATGCAGAGCTTTTATCAAGCTTATTACCGGAAAAGTATTTGCATAACACAACGAAGAATTTCGGGACTTTGCGCATCATCAACTTCATGTTCTGTGTTAATGTTCGTTAATGTTTTACCGTGTTTAAAAATCTTAACCCTTCGGTGTTATACAAATTAAAAAATTATTTGGCCTGTTTATTTCTCATTTGTGCGAGATATGTGTTACTAGACTTGTTGTTTAAGGAAATCTAATAAATACGGATGCACCCATGTAGGAAATGCCAGGCCTGACGACGGGCTGAAGACTCAACCAGCACTGGCAGACCAATGCTTGGTTAATAAACTTTCGCTCAAAACTCAGCCAGAACTGACAAATGAAGGCCTGGTAAGGTAGTTCTCGCCCAAGGCTCAGCCAGAACTGACAAACCAATGCTTGGTTAAAATTCATTTGCCCAAGACTCAGCCAGAACTGACAAATGAAGGCCTGGTAAAGTAGTTCTCGCCCAACACTCAACCAGAACTGCCACACAAAGGACTGGTTAATTAGATCTCGCCCACGACTGGCTTAACCTTGATCTGCCAAGACTTGGTTGACCGTTGTTTGCCCAAAACATAGCCAATTTTGGGTTTTTAAGTCTCGGTGTATAAGTCTTCGCCCACGACTAACCCAGCTTAGACGGCCAAGACTTGGTTTAGTGTTGTTCTCCCAAGGACCAGCCAACTCTAAACGTATGTCATACAAAACTTCAAAACAAAATAAATAGAAAAGTCAGAAATATATTATAATATTTGTGAATATATTTTAGGAGAATTGATGCTTCTATAGCGTCAGCGTAATTCAGGTAAGTTACGTTAAATAATTATGAAATTATCCATTGATGCACTTTCTTTATAGTTCATTATGTTCAACGCAGATGTTAAACGCATATAGTTGTCAAGAACAACCAAAGGTGAGTTTATTTTTATATTTTAATACGTTTGGTGATTACGGCAAAAATGCGTGTTTTGTTAATCAGTAATTCAAGCAATTAATAATCAATTTGATTGTAGCGTTGGTGGTTCTGATGATTAGTGCGTTGGACCACGAGACGAAACGCTGTTTCAAAGCATCACAGATTCGACTCACCACGACGACAATATCATTTAATAGACTAATTTTTCTTTATCGTGCTACCACGCTCTCTGCAGACAATTTCAAACCTCTGAGAGTAAAGGACGGCCTATAAAAAAAAGCTTTTACCACGCCGTTCGAGTACAAATATAATACGGATAGCTCAAAAAGTGTGGGAGCGCTCGGCCTAGATTTTTCATTACATGCAAATTGATGTAATTTTTATTGTAACCATAGTGTTTACTTTAATGCACCTTACGACACAATGAATGTAATAATAATATAATAGTTTGGCGCTATAGCGCTACTGTAAGAACTTAGTCCGAGCTCTCTCACCATTTGAGCTGTGCGTGTTATATTGGTGGGATCTACAGTTTATAGCCGATTCCGAACGGCGCGGTAAGAGCTTTTCACAGGCAATGTTTTACTCTCTTAGGTTTGTCATTGACTGCCGAGAGGTAGCGCGATATAGAATAATGTTTTTCTATAAAAACATGTTGTTAGTCCTAATCCAGTTTGATCATATGACCTTTCTGCTCGCAGTCTAACGCACCTCTGAGCTACCGACGCTACCATGAGAATGTATACACACAGAAAAATAAGTCATTATACTATGATTGAGTACATGATTGTAGTATGTGTTCTATAGCATGGTCACTGAGGATCATAGTTTGGTTGTGTGTAACCATACTATACACAAACATAGTATGATACTCAGTACCATACTATGATCACACAATCCTGATCCCAATCATAGTATTATGCAATTCAACTATGTTATTTTTCAGCGTATACCACCATCCAGGATTGTTTATGGATTAAGCGTTTGATTTCTAAAATTAAACGAACATATTTAAACATTGTTACTTCATCGATTTCAATGTTAAGGTTTTCTTTAATCAGATTTAACATTTGTTAAGTTTGTCGCAATTTAAATCCAACAAAATCGGTTAGTATACTGAATAAATTAATATATATTTTCAACGTTTTCAATGTTTTTTTTTGTTACAGATAAAGTAAAAACAACTACCGCCGGAAACATATTTAAGGCCATCAATTATACTATATGTTATTTAAAAACTTATTATTTATTTTTACATTGTATCCATTTTATCTATATCATTTTTGTTTAATTAAATTTATTGATTGTACAATTATAATTACTGTGTTTGGTTGTGTATGGGTTTGAACGCGATTTTTGTACAAGGTTCAGGCAGCATTCGAGCACTTCTGTGTATTTAAAGGGTATCGAGATATGCATTGAACAATTTTTTTATTTTTTTCGCCCACTACTTTCAGAGATACAGTGGTTCAAAGTTTCAGAAAATGGGCCAAAAATCACTTTTCTATGGTTGTTCATATATAAGGAATACAATCCTGGTATTCGTGATTCCGGAATCCCGATCATTTTCTTGTCCCGAAAATCCCGGAATTAAAAAGAACTAATCCCGGGATTTTCGGGAATGGCAAAAAATCACTTTTTTGTAATAGTATTGCAAACGACACGATATAAAATTCATTACAGAGCTCTCAATACAATTCTATTTACAAAACATGATATAAAATTTAAAATTTGAATTTAATTTATCCCAATTTTAAAAAGCTAAAACCAAAGTTCTTATATACGAGATAAATCAATGAGATTAAAAAATTAGATACTTAAATAATTACTTTGACAAATTTAGACTACGTTTTATTTGATACGATTTATTATAATTTTTTTTAAATAAAAACTTTAAACCCAATTGTTATTTTACTGTCAAGACAAATTTTAATACATAAAGATGTGCTTAAATTCTAATAAGTTTTTACATACATATTTCGATAAAAATTCGAAAAATTTTAGACCATTTTTGAAATAGTTTGTTTGTATTTAGGATATCATAATATAAATAGTTTACGGGTGTTTGAACATCAATATGATGAATTAATTTATAAATATTATGAATTTTTTCAACAACTCCAGATTCATCATATTGATACCACCGTTCATTAAATGACATATTAATGAATACACTCATTATATATATGAACAAAATATTCAATACAATGAATTTGAATTGTCATATTGATGCATTTGTTTATAATATTTTTTCAAAAAAAAAAAATTTTTATAAAATAATTCAAAAATAAAGTGTTGTCAAAAGTTTATTTAAAAAATAACAGTAGAAAAATTATCCGATAAAAAAATTTTCGGACAAACAAAATTTCCGAAAAAAATTTGTTTTTTCGAAAAAATATTATTCGAAAGAAAAAATTTCGAAAAAAATATATTTTTTATAAATATAACTTTTTATTAATAAAAAGTTGTAATTATAATAAATATATTATAAAACATTTTACTAATTTATGCATGTCGAGCAAACATTATATAAGAAATAACACACAAGAACTAATTGAGAACTGAGAAGTACGGCAAAAAATGAACGCAAAAAAAAATGTTGATAGACATTTTGTTTACTGAACAGCGTTCTTCAATATGATGAACATATATGTTGTATTTTATATTTTGGTTCATTAATATGATGAAACATATTCCTCACATACAGTTCATTATATATATGAACAAAATATTCAATACAATGAATTTGAATTGTCATATTGATGAATTTGTTTATAATATTTTTTCAAAAAAAAAAATTTTTTTATAAAATAATTCGTAAATGAAGTGTTGTAAAAAGTTTATTTAAAAAATAACAGTAGAAAAATTATCCGATAAAAAATTTTTCGGACAAACAAAATTTCCGAAAAAAAAATTGTAAAAAAAAAAAATTTGTTTATTCGAAAAAAAATATAATTCGAAAGAAAAAATTTCGAAAAAAAATATATTTTTTATAAATATAACTTTTTATTAATAAAAAGTTGTAATTATAATAAATATATTATAAAACATTTTACTAATTTATGCATGTCGAGCAAACATTATGTAAGAAATAACACACAAGAACTAATTGAGAACTGAGAAGTACGGCAAAAAATGAACGAAAAAAATATTTTGATAGACATTTTGTTTAATGAACAGCGTTCTTCAATATGAAGAACATATTTGTTGTATTTTATATTTTGGTTCATTAATATGATGAAACGTATTCCTCACACACAGTTCATCATATTGAAGAACACTTTTTCGACAGTTACCAAGTGTTCTCATATTAATGATAGCATTCATAACAATAATATCTTTAGTCATTAATATTATGATTGGTTCTTCAATACAATGAATCATGGTTTGAAGAACAGAATTCATCAATATGATGTAAATTTTTTTTCTGTGTAGTCAAACTTACAACTGAAATTACATAATTTTTTATAGGTTGTACTTTTAAAAATTCAGTCTCTACATAATTCATGTTGTCTTCTTTTATAAACATAATGCAACAAAATTATTATTAATTTTTATTGAGTACTAATTGTTTCTTTTTCGTAACTTTTTGAGAAGAAATCTGATAATGTAATGTATTTTGTTTTTCGAGGAAAAATGGTTAAAATAGCAAATTTAAAATATAAATTATAATTATAATTATATATATATAATTATACATAAATTATAATTAAAATATAACCGTTGGCGTAAAATAGATCTGGTAGATCAGCTATTATATCTTAAATGCTTTAAAAAATAACTAAAAAATCAAATTATGGTTTAGTTATGGAGTAAAACCAATATATTTCAAAAATACTTGTATTTTGAACTAATTGAAAAGGGTTCAATCCCGAAATCCCGGTATTACGAAAACAGGTCCAAATTGTATTCCCCATTCATACATCAATATCTCTTAAAGTAGAAATGATAGAAACTCCGTTGATAACTCGTTTTAAAGCTAATAGAAAAATTAGTTACAACTTAATTTTTCTAAAAGCTTGTTCTAGCGGAGTTTCTAGCGTTTCTAGTTTAAGAGAAATTTAAATATGAACAACCATACAAAAGTTATTTTTGGTCCATTTTTTGTAACTTTTTTTTTTGTATCTCTGGAAGTAGTGGATAAAAAAATAGAAAAAAATTGGTCAGTACATATCTGGATACCCTTTATAAGTTGTCAAATTTTATTGAAATCGAAAAGGTGAAATCTCAAATTTGACTTTTTTGGGTCGATTTGGTGTGGAATGGCCCATATAAGTGTCTTGTATGGGAGGTGGAAGTGTCCGTCGACCAAATTGGCTCATTTCCATTGACAAAACTAACTTTTGGCTAAAAAGAATTGAAACGAAATTTCATCGCATTCTAAGCAGTATTTATAAAGTTATCGTGTATACGGCAGCAAGACAGACGACGGACGGACAAACAGACGGACATAGCTAAACGGACTCGGGTGGTGATGCTGATCAAGAATATATATACTTTTCCATACCGGCCACGCCTCCTAAGAGATTTTTTTGGGTGTATCAACTTCAAGGACGATGCGCAGCCACAAGATTTGTTTTAAAAATGATTGTTTTAAAAATAATTTTTGGAGCCTATTCTGATCCAAAACACACTTTTTTAGCCTTAACATAAACAGCACAAAGACTCTTTACGCACACTTTCACAAGAACTCCTGTAAGAATTTATCGCACAAAAGAAGTTTCGCGCAAATTAAAGCTTTATACCGTGCGCGCACCCTTAAACTTGATAGCTTTATTCTAAAACTTTTGATGAAATTGAAAACGAGAACACGCGAGTATACGACTATAGTATGATCACCGACATTTCTTATGTAACGCGACGGAATATGATTACTAAATGCAATTTATGCAAATTTGTTTAATATATAGTGTCTGCAAATTATCGTATACAAATTAACTTTTATCGTTTAGATATATTTTCATTTTTTTTAATGACACTTCGTATCGACAACGCGACTGCTCACTGCCAACTGACAACATTAAATTGAGTAAGAGAGAGTAAAAAATGCCATTAGGTGAGCATTGTATGGTTGTAAATAATAAATTACTATATTATGATCAGTCAATATCATGATATGATTGGTATTGACCATATTTTGTTCGTAACAGTCTTTATTGTAAACATAACATGGTTCTTAACAACCATATTATGGTTTTTCAGAATGACAATCATATTATAGTAAATGATCTACTATAAAATGATTATAGCAACCTTATTGTTGAAATAAAACTGAAAAAACTATACTTTGATTGTAACAACCATACATGAATATAAAGACAATAGTATGGTTGTCGCGATCATGTCACAACCATATTATTTCTCTGCGTGGCAGGACGATATTTTTCACTGAAATTGTTTGAGGGAAATTCTAGGACCTTTAGACACCAGAATTTAGTATTTTTTTCTTTATTACACGATAGAAATTTACTGTTAACAAATTTGGATTCAGAACACCTAAGAATATATACAAAATAAATATATATAAATTTATAAAAAAATAAAATATAAACGTGTTTTTTAATTTCTTCTGCAATGCGCGAACACAGGATATTATTTTTTCGATTTAAATTTTTTGTGGTAAACTCTAGCAACACAATGTGACTTTTAAGCCCTGTTACATTTTGAAATAAAAATAAAAGTTTGGATTCGATTCGCCTTACTGTGCATGTTTAAAGATTTTTAATAAAAATTAAATAAAAAAAAACAATATTTTATTTTATTTTCAGGTTTTTTTTCCAAAAATATTTAAATATGTTTTTATGCAAACATACTACTTTTTGAACTGAAACAACTGATATATTTCTCTGGAAACATATTTCAGGTCGTTCTATATCGTGTTTTATTTTGAACATATTTATATTTCTGTTCAAATATTTATTTTGTTTGGAAGTAGTAATTATGATATTTCCATTAGAACATACACCATTTTAAGGGCAACATTAAAATGTATCCGTGATGTTATAATGTAAGTAAGAGCCCATTACAACACTGTTCAAGTCTCAATAAAACCCTGTTTACAAATGATTTATCAGTCAATTATATATTTTGTTTACATAAAATACCAAACATACATTTTAATGCCTGCAAAATTATGTTTGGAAGAGCCATTTTTTTTGCAGCATAAGCACAACTTATTCAGGTGAAATCAGTGTTAAAATGTAAATGTGCAGTGTAAATATTAAAATGCATGCCGTAAGGCTTCTCTTAAAAATTTGATATCGCCCAAGCATACATTCAAAAAAAATGCTTCAAGCCCTGCGACTCTTCCTTAATTTTCTTAATCTTCTTTAAACATTCCTTAATTTAATAATTTTGTTTTTGAATACATTTGACAATGAGTTGTAACCAAAATTAAAATCAGTTGTCAAATTTTCAGCCTGAAAAATGGAAATTGGGCAGAAAAAGTATGAGAACCTGAAACTTTTTAGCCACTTCAACTTAATTTTCAATATTTTCGTCTATAATCGGGATGTTTCACACTTATTTTGAAAACGTACATAATATATGTTTCCTTTTATTTCAACTTGCATGAAAAAAAATCCAGTGTCATAACAGCATTAGTTGTATCAGATTGAAGCAATAAGTGACGCATGTGAAAATATGATTGTAGCAATCATGCAATGATTTCTGCAAAAATATCGCTTCTGAAAACACGATTGCGGTAATCATACAATTTCTGCTATAAGTCACGCTTGTGAATACATGATTGTAGCAATCTTGCCATGATTACGAGAATAATAACTCTAATCATTAAATGATGCCGTCAAAACATGATTGTGGCGATCATTTTTTTCCCGTACGTGTGAAAAAGTCTCACCCCGCCATTTGGATTCGGCATTAAACTGTAGCTCCCACCACTTTGAGTACAAATATAACACGCACAGTTCAAATGGTGACAGTGCTCGGCCTAAGTTCTTCAAAGGACTGTAGCGCCAAACTATTTTTATTATTTCCATAAGTTTTAATTTTATGAATACATTAAATATCATTAAATCCAAATTAAATATCAATTTATTAATCTCCAGTCATCATTTCCATGAACTCTGAAAATAGGATAATTGAGTATATGCAAAGCATTATATTTAGTTTAAAATTTACCGTCAAAGTCTACAGTGCCCGATCCATCTGTATCAATTTCTGCTATGATGCCATCCAAATCATTCGACGAAAGTTTATCATCCAGAGCTGCGAGAATCTCTTTTAGCGTCGATGTTGTTATGTAACCGTTACCTTCGCGATCGTACAAGCGAAATGCCTCTTTAAGCTCTTTTTGTATCGCTTCAGCATCCTCTTCTTCCAAGAAGTGAGCAGCTATCTGGCAGAAGCCATCGAAGTTTACTTTTCCAGTATCCTCAGGATCATTTTCATCAATTAGATCCTGCAACTCACTTTCCTCGAACATTTGACCCATGCTATTCAGAATAGTCTTCAAACGTAATGTCTCAATGAAACCAGATTTTTGTGTGTCAAACATTTGGAAGGCACGGCGCATAATATCCATTTTCTCATCGTCCTCCTGTTAATAAATAAAATAAATTGGCATAACAGTTTTAAAAACTATAATTTCACATTCACAGAAGAGGAGATTCGCCACTGGGGCGCTAATACCAACACAATAAACTAGTGCTTTTTTGGTATTGTGTTGCTATTAGTGGGTAAAATGAGCAATTGATCTATGTAAATATCTTTTTATTAAAAATAAATAAACATCCTTATGGATAAGGCAGTACATATTACTCTTTAACAACACGTAACTGGTGATAAAGTACCTAAAGTTGGCAAAAACCTCAAAATTCAAATTTTTCATTTCATTGTATAGTAAATTATATTGCCTATAATGTAGCATCACACATTTTTTGCCATATGTATCCAATAATTCCCAGCACTCTCTCAAACACAGACAATTTTTGCAACAATTGAAGGGTTTGCTGCAAAAAAAAAAGGTTAAGTCCATTTTTTCACTTAGCTAGAAAATTCATAAAACTGTTTAAAATTGCAAATTTTGCGATTTTATGTTCTTTCATATATCTATCGTATAAACTACGTATGTATTGTTTTTCCATGTAACATGGCTTGAAAACGTAATTTGGAAATTTGTTTCATATAAAAATAGAATTTTATTGTATGAACATTAAATTTATATTTAAATTCGTGGTGTTTAACCTTCAGATGCTTTACCACCTTTTGATGTCTTTCTCATACCAATGCTATTCGCGTGTTTCAAAAAAAGGTGAAATCCCATATTCATTCACATTTCAGCGACCGACCATTTATAATAATATTAACAATTTCAACAACTTTTGGTTGTATGGGAGGTATTACGCCCACTTGTCCAATCAAAATTAAATTTGGATAAGTGATTTATATGACGAAAACTGTTTTATCACTGTAGCTCTATTTATTTCCAAAATACGCCATTTTGACCATTTTTCTTATATACGCCCATTTGTCCACTCAAGATGAAATTTAGACAAGTAAATTAAAACATTCTACTATCACTGTAACTCCCGAAATTCTTAACATATATAAATTTAATCACTTCAGTTGTATGGGAGGTATCACGCACACCTTTAAAAATCTACACCACACGTCAGTTTCCGAGAAAACATTATTTTCATATATTTGTGCATAAAGGCAATATATATATTTGGCAAAAAAAGATCACTTATGCCCGATTTACATTGTATCTTCTGTGAGTCTCACTGTATCCTAGGGTTGCATTTTTTTAAATTTTCATATAAAAATAGTATTTTTTTGAAAAAATGCACCCCTAGAAGATACAGTGAGACTCACAGATGATACAATGTAAATCGGGCATTAAGCTCGTATAAAGTAAAATTCATCAGTAGATGTACATTTTATGAGGTATTTGAACATAAGTGGTCGGTTCGCAGGTCATAAAGGTCCGATCATGCAAATTTTCTTGTTGGTACAGCGTAGATATATAAGTAATCTAAATTAGAAGTTGCATTGATCTAGCTTTTCTAATTTTTCTTAATCGTGATTTCAACAAGAGGGACAGACGGACAAATAGACCGACGAACTGTCCGACATCGCTAAATCGACTCAGAGGTCATGCTCAGAGGTCATGCTAATCATATATAAGAATATATATATACTTTTCCATACCGGGGATGCTTCCTCCTGAGCGTTACAAACGGCGTACCAAACTGAATATACCCTTTCACTCTTAGTGTAGGGTATAATTATATTCATTTCACAACTTATGGTTATATATTGTTATAAAGATATTTATTTTAAAAGTCTAGAAATTAAAAAAAAATATTGTTGCAAACATAATATGTTGCGGCATAATAGATTTTTCCCTGTGTGTATACTAAGTCTAATTTGTTCCTGAATGACAATAATATGAACCTTAATATTATCATCAGTGACCATATAGCAACTTCACTAAACTATACTGTGGGCTTCTGTTAACGTTTTCGATTTCACAGATGTTACCCAATGTTACCCAGACACTACATTATCATTCCATACTATGGTCTTCAGTGACCATATTACGATTTCTGACAACCATAATTGGTCTTCAGTGATTCCACACAACCATACTATGGTCCTCAGTGACCATACCACGATTTCTCATAGTCATAATATGGTCCTCAGTGACCATATTATTATTCCACACAACCACAGTATGATCCCCAGTGCCCTTATTACGATGTCACACAACCGTACACAGAAAAAAAAATCATACTATTTATGAATTTGTTCATCAATTCTATGAATTTTTCATTATTACTCAACCAATGACCAAATTCATTCAATTTATGAATCGTTCCTAAAACCATAATGAATAAGTTCATCAACGCTTTCATAATATTTATGAAAAAATTCATGATATTTATGAACTTTAAACTATTTAAAAATAAAAATAAATATTTTGTTATTTTCTTGTATTATTTTTTTGTATTTTATTATACTTTATACTTTCTTTATTTTATTTTATTATTTTAATTTATTTATTTTTTAAACTACTTACATTTTATTTTATATCTACTCTTGCTGTTGCTTCATATTGCTGCTGTTTGTTGTTGCGTGATGTTATAAGTACCTGCGATTCGGTTTATTTGTACGAAATGACATAGGAATAATAACCAGTTGGGAAGGTTAGATCACATGGGATATTTTAAAGTAGGTGTAATTATGATAGTTAGGATTATCAAAATTATAGTCGGTCTAAGCCGACTATAAATACCCTACACATATGTGTGGTTACCATTCAAAGTTACCATTCAAAGGTCACCAGGGTATACGAATCCTGAAAATAACTACAAACATTCAATCGCTGAAGAATTTCCATTCATTTGATTCCCATATTTACAAATGGGTAGGTGTACCGAATTTCGATTTTTTTTTTTGTAAACCACAAGTCTTTTCGCCGGAAACATTATTATCATGTATTTGAGCATGATGTCAATATATATTTGACCAAAAAAGTTTACCTAAGCACGATATTTATATGTACATTTTATATGAGGTATTTGAACATAAGTGGTCGGATCATAGGGCACAATGGACCGATCTCCATAATCTAAGTTATAAGTTTCATTTATCTAGCTCTTCAATTTTAAAAGTAGTAGGGCTTTCAACAGATAGACAGACAGACAGACGGACAGACGAACATCGCTAAATCGACTCAGGAGGTCATGCTGATCAAGAATATATATACTTTTCCATACCGGAGATGCTTCCTTCTGGGTTTTACAAACGGCGTACCAAACTGAATATACCCTTTCACGCTTAGTGTAGGGTATAAAAACTTAGAATTTTATCTGATATCATCGACTATCGACGCGTCGGGACGAGTAGTCAAAATAATCACTGCGTGTCATGCGGCATGACGAGCATTGATTGGTCAGTAAAATAAAAATATCTATTTATAGCATGGTCAAAAGTTTCAGGTCACACATGCGACCATACACACATACTCAAATACCTACCTACGTTGTGTTGTATTTTCTATTCTCCTTTGGTAGACTGGTTTTTACAAGCTTTTTTTTATTTTTCAGTATCGCCTTTGTGTTCGGCTGAATTGCACGTGACGTGGAGGTTGCGCTGCTTTGCCTAATATGAATACCTCAATGAACGCAATTCATAACAATTATGAACGCGTTTATTATATAAATTTCGCTCAAATTGTGCGATTCATATATACGAAGAATAGTTCATAAATAGAATGATTTTTCCCATATATATTGTGAACGGTGTCTCAATTAACGGCGTTCATTCCATTTATAATTATTTTTTCTGTGTACTATGGTCCTTTGTGACTAACGATCATATTATAATGACCTATATGATCCATACATTTTTGAGAAAGCTGATTTAAGAGTAATTATAAATAAGACACATGTTTTATTTAAATTTTTATACCCTACACCTATGAGGTACAGGGTATATTAACTTTGTGCATATATTGTAACGCCCCTTAGGAGGCGTGTCCGGTATGGAAAAGTATATATATTCTTGATCAGCATCACTACCCGAGTCCGTTTAGCCATGTCCGTCTGTCTGTCTGTCTGTCTGTCCGTCTTGCTGTCTTGCTGTCTTGCTGTCTTGCTGTCCGAATACAGAATAACTTGAGAAATACTGATGGGAATGCGATGAAATTTCGTCTCAATATATTTTAGCCAAAAGTAGGAACTAAGTTTGAAAATGAGCAAAATCGGTCAACGGACACGCCCACCTCCCATACAAGTCACTTTTATATAACTCTTTCGGAACTAATAACTCGAAAAGTATTCAAGGTATAGTTATAAAATTTAAAACGTATTGTTAGAATTCGCCTAAAAATATGTGGTCCAAAAATGGGCGTGATCCGCCCACTTTTTTTTTTCATTATTTCCCGGGTTTTCATAGTGGAAATTTGATCCGTAAATTATTAAAATCAAATCTATGAAATTTTAGCCTTTCAAAATTTTAAATATAGGCGTGGTCCGCCCAATTATATTTTTCAAATTTTTTTTTTAGTTTTTTATATTTTATATACATTTTTTAAATTATGGGGATATAAGACGTAAATTTCTTTTATATGAATAATATTCTGAGGGTTAATATTCCCACCAAAGGTGTAGGGTATTCCATAGTCGGGCCCGACCGACTATAAAAATCCGCCACATGTGACCGAACTTACCCATGTGACCTAACTTTCCCAACTTTCCCAAGACACATGTTTTATTTAAATTTTTTAATTTATTTTTATATTATAATTAAATATGAATGCCAACAATGAGACATATCCTAACATGATTGCGACTTATTGAGACAAATATTTGTGAATTTATTCATCAATGTTATGAATTTGTCATTAGGACTCAGCCAATCACCATATTCATCCAATTTATGAATCGTTAATAAAACCGTAATGAAAAATGAATAATATTGATGAACGCATTCAAAATATTTATGAAAAATTCATTGTATTTATACACACAAACATCTAAAACTATGAATTGTTGAACTTTTATTTAATTTTCAAAAATGCTATTTGAACTTTTAGTTTAACAATGAAGATATACAAAGAAATACGTATATTTTCTAAAAACTATGGCGCATTATCATAGACAATTTAAAGTCAAATTTAAATTTAAAATAAATTTTAAATAAAAAATATTACTAATCTCAATGTAGTAAGCAATTTTTACAAAAAGACGCAATTTATAAAGAAAACCTCCAAAAGGCGTAAACTATTCAAATAACAATCAAAATTAAAACAGCGCATAACTTACAAAATGTTTGCGTATTTACAAAAGAGCGTAAAATACAGGCGCAAACTTTTCAAAACAAACACAAAATGGAAAAGACACCTAAGCTAATATTTCAATTTTTTCTATATGTTACGCTCTTTTAAAATGGCGAAACATTCAATATTTTAGGCGTCTTTTCCATTTTGTGTGTGTTTTTTTGTTCAAACATTTCTCGAAATCTATAAGGCGCAAAAATTCCAAATATTAGGCGCATTTTTTCATTTTGTAATTTTTTTGAACATTTTATTTCCCCCCCAAAAATGTCTGGCATGTTTCAGGAATATTGCCAACAAACATACAGGTAAATGGAAGTTTGTGTGAAACGTACGGCTGATTATAAAATTTTACGGAATTTTATATATATCGAAAAAAATTCTAAACTTCTTTGATCCTGCCAAAAAATTTGTCTGTGGTATTTACAATGGGGAATATTTAAAAAAACTTGAGCAAAATTGATAAAACAGACACCTGACAATCATCCAACATTGTTGCAAACGACATATCGCAGTCTTTTTTTTTCAAAAAGACAAAAAACGATTCTGTATCAATCCAGAATCCGAAGCAAACAAATATATCAAATTTTTTCGAAAAACATTGCGATTTCGATGTACAAAATGTTTAAAATTTGACTGTACGAAAATTTTTAAAAATTAGTAGCGATAATGCAACAATATCGAAAAATTTTTCATCGAAAAAACTTCGAGGCATAAAGCACATGGCTACCTGTTTACCACAGACTTCATATTTATTTCAATATGAACAACCACAAAAAGGTGATTTTTGTTTAATTTTTCGTAACTCCGATTTCCACAAAGTCAATATTATTAAAATCACGTGGATCGACAGCTGCAATAACAGTTTCGAAGTTAGATTTAAAATAACACTGCTCAACAAAACGAAAAAAATTGGCATAGACATCCCATACATAAATTCTATATAATTCACGATTTATGATTTTGACTGCATACTCTGTACGTAACGTTTTTAAGAAAATTCCTATCGAACTTTCAGCCACTTTTTAGAATACAAGAAAGATGCAGACACTTACACAACTAGTTTTTCAATAAACTGTAATGTAATGAACGCCGTTAATTCAGGGGCGGATCCAGAAGTATTATTTGGGGGCGATTGATTTTTTGCGCATTTTTTCCAATTTTTTCTAAAATGCGCCCCAAAAATTTATTTTGCGCCCTTTATTAAATTTTCTGTACTTTATATTTTATACAACTGTACTTCTTTAAAGCAACTTTTTTTCTTTAAATCAACCGTTTTATTTGCTTAAAAAACAAAAAAAATATAGGATGCGGTCGGATCTGTGGTACCCTAGAAAAAACGATATCCGGTGCATCTACATATTTGATCATATAGGTACTCAAATGAAAGGTAATAATGCCACATTTGTAATTATATGGTTATTTTTATGATCTAATTTTTATGATCTATTAGGATTTGTAATTATGTAAAAAATAAAATTAAAATTAAATGCTGATTGTTGAGAAAAATATTTAATTATTTATCAAAATGACGAAGAAAATTTTGAAATGAATAGGTAACGCTGAAACACTTTTTTAAAATTTTCTAGAAGTGGCCATCAGTTAATTATAATATTTCGTTGGCAAGTTATATCGAAGAAGCGCCGCCGGCGAAATTTTTTTATAAAATATTAAATTTTATATTTTTTAAAACATAAATAATAATAATAATAGTTTGGCACTACAGTCATATAAGGACTTAGGCCGAACTCTCTCACCATTTTGAGCTGTGCGTGTTATATTTGTACTCAAAGTGGTGGGACCTACAGTTTATTGCCGAATCCGAACGGCGGGTGAGAGCTTTTCATAGGCATTGTTTTACTCTCGTAGGTTTGCCATTTACTGTCGAGAGGTAGCGCGGTATAGAAAAATGTTTCTATGACAAGATGTTGTTAGCCCCAGTCCAGGCTTGAACCGGGGACCTTTCGGCTCGCAGTCCAACGCACTAACCACTGAGCTACCGCGGCTACATAATAGACTGCTGATTAAATTTCTTTTCATTTGGGTACCCACACTTGTATCTATTTGAATTTGATTTTTTTTAAGTATAACATTTGTACAAAACTTAAGTTTGATATTTAACCTATTTTTTTGTACCATTTATTCAAGAATTAAAAGGTAATAGTTATTTCACCAATTATTAAATTAATTTACAACAGTTTTTTTAATTTCAAAAATACTAAAAACGTAAAAATCGGATTATAAATCGTCCTTATAGAACTAAAAGTCATCAAATAAATTTTGTTTCAATATCGATTTTTTTTTTGTTAATAACTTCTTCAATTATAATTTGAAACAATCATAACCTTTTAGCGCAGTGCCGAATGGACATACTTAAAAACTATATTTTGTGAATAATTGATTTTTAATTATGAACAATACACCAACACATCTTAAACTATGAATTGTCGAACTTTTATCCAACTTTCATAAATGGTATTTGGGCTTATAGTTGTACAACGAAGATATACAAAAAAATGTGTATATTTTTTAAAAACTAAATTCAAAATCATCTATTTGACAATTTATTCTATACAAAAATTCTAAAAAAGTAGAATTATTAAAGTTGTTTAAAATTGTCTATGGTTATGCGCCTATAATGTTTAAATTCGATATAATTTTGATACCCGAGACAACATTTATGTAATTTTTCAGGAATATTTCCGGCCAACACACAGATAAATGGAATATTTTGGGAAGTGTATAGCAGGTTGTAAAATTTTGTGGAATTTTAATGACAGATTCACGGCATATTTTGGGATCGGACAGTTCGGGCAGACAGCTTGTGATACAAACTCCGCCTATCTCTTTTTAAAATATGTCGAAAAAATGTTTCTAAACTGTCTCGACATTGCCTAAAATTTTTGTCTTGGGACATTTTGATATAGATATCAAAACACTTAAAACTCGAATTGTGTATTCTTTAGAATCTTTGTCAAAATACAATGGCGCATATTCGTAGACAATTTAAAGTCAACTTTAAAATAAAATTTATCCGATATTTTGGGCAATTTTAACGAAGATTAAAATGTCAAAAAGTTTTTTTTAAGTCGCAAAATTAAAAAAAATGCGAACAATTAAAAAGGTAATTTACAGAATATTAGTAATCTGGAAATAGTTAGTAATTTTTACATAAAGGCGCAATGTAGAGAGAAAAGCTCAAAGGCTCAAAATAGTTTACGCTCAAAGGCGTAAACTATTCAAATGACAATCAAAATTAAAACAGCGCATAACTTACAGTATTTTATCGTCTTTACAAGCGCAAAATTATCAAAACAAACCAAAAATGAATATGACGCATATTTACTCTGTAAATTCATTGTTTTTTTTTTGAAAATTTGGTGCCTTTTTCTATATATTGCGATCTTTTTAAAAGCCGCAAATATTCTGCATTTTAAGCGCTTTTTCCATTTTGTGTTTATTTTTTGAAAATTTTGCGTCTTTCCCTGTAGTTACCGGTCGTTTAAAAAGGCCTAACAATTCTGAAATTTGCGCCTTTTACTATATTTAGAGCCCTTCTGTAGAGGCGCAAAAATTTTGTAAATTAAGCGCATTTGCAATTTTATGCTTTTTAGAAAATGTTGCGCCTTTCTGTATATTTTGCGCCCTTCTATAGAGGCGCAAACATTTTGTAAATAAGGCGCATTTGAAATTATATGCTTTTTAGAAAATTTTGCGCCTTTCTGTATATTATGCGCCCTTCTACAGAGGCGCAAACATTTTGTAAATAAGACGCATTTGAAATTTTATGCTTTTTAGAAAATTTTGCGCCTTTCTGTATATTTTGCGCCCTTCTGTAGAGGCGCAAACATTTTGTAAATAAGACGCATTTGCAATTTTATGCTTTTTTGAAAATTTTGCGTCTTTCTGTATATTTTGCGCCCTTCTGTAGAGGCGCAAACATTTTGTAAATAAGACGCATTTGCAATTTTATGCTTTTTTGAAAATTTTGCGCCTTTCTCTATATTTTGCGCCCTTCTACAGAGGCGAACATTTTTGGAAATTAGGCGCCCCCATCGCCCCTCCCTCCCCCTGGATCCGCGCTTGCGTTAATTAATACACTGTTCATAATATATATGAAAATAATAATTCTATTTATGAGCTATTCTTCTTACACGTGAATGGCACATTTTGTGCGAAACTAACCTAATAAACGCGTTAATAATTGGTAAGAATTGCGATCATTCATATTTATTTTTAAGCCAAAGCTCCACGTCATGTGTAATTCAGCCGCCAAAACAGAAAATGGCCTCTTATTTGTATATCATTTATCGTATATCTATAATGAATCGTATCTTTGTTGTTTACAACTCCAAAGAATGTGAGCCGCAGGTTCCTAACATTTAATCCCGAATCCCTTTTTCGATATACTATGTTTCGTGCGATCAATTATGAAATACAGATCATTTGTTAACACTACCCGACAAAATTTTATTTTGTTAAGTAAAATTGCTGCCATAACTTTTACGAACAAAGAACCTTTATTTATTAACGTAATTTAAATATATTTATCTTTAAAATCGCAGCAATAATTTAAGTTATCAAAATTGCATTCACATTTAAATTTTGCACTGCATTTGGACAAAAAACGTAATTTGTATGACAGATAATGACAGATAATATAAACAAAAAAATTTGTCATATATGTCGTATTGCTATATTTTTTATAGCGTAAATTAATAATTTAAAATTATTATAGGAATAGTTTTAACTATATTTAAGTACGTTTTTTTTTTAAGTAACCACTATTAAAATTCCAATCGACATGTTTATCGAGTTTTTATTAAATTAAAATTGTAAAAGTATTTACTTCAAATATTATTACCTACATAATGAAATTAAATAAAAAGGCGCGTAACAAGAGAGTATATATTTGATATAGAGTTTCCATACAGGTGGTTTCGCTGCCACCTTTGTCAAATAAATTCAAACATTGGTTATGTGGAAATTGAAACGAAAATGTTGTCAACAGACACATTTTCAAATCAATATTCTGATGTTTTCTGCCACATTTTTGGCTAGAAAAATAATTAAAATTTATAAGGCGTTGGATTGGAAAATATCTTGGTAAGTTTGGTTACAAATTATCCGCGGACAGATCCAGTTTTGTGCACTGTTTTCCGCTGTTAACTTCAATCTGTAAAATTCCACTTCCACATAACCAATGTTTTCGGCAGCGACGCCAGCAAACTCGGAAGGAATCTCTATATCAAATATATACTATTTGGCGTAACTATAAACAATTTTCAACTGGAGCTTATTTCAATGTACAGCTTTTTGATATTTATTTTCATAAAAAAAAACTGGCAAAAAAGTCGTAATAAAATTTTTTTCCCCACCCCAAATATATCAAATATTTCACGTGACAAAATTGTAACAAATTTCATATCATTGATATCGAAGATAAGAACAGATACAGGTATTAATAATTCGTGTTCACGCGACATTTTATTTTCAAATACTGGGGAATAATTATATATTAATTGTGAACAAATGTGCATTGCACCATTTTGCATCTTTTTGGCGTAACTCTTGTAAAAAAAGTCGTTTTTGAAAAAAGTCAAATTTTTTATATATTGACTTTTTATATGGGAACATAAGAATATATATATATATATATATATATATATATATATATATATATATATATATATATATATATATATATATATATATACATACTTACATATATATATATATATATATATATATATATATATATATATAGATAGATATATATTTATTTATTTTACAATATTTTTTCTTAAAACCAAGAAATCAGTCCATAAAGTATTTGCATCTTGAACCACCCAATAACATTTTCTGTTCGAAACATTGCTCGACTTTATATAAAGTTTTTAAGTTTGCGATTTTGATTTTTTTTTTATATTATTTGATTTCTCATTTCTTTCCAAGAAACACATACTTAAATACATTATTACAAAATTTTAATAATCTAAAAAACTTCTGAAAACTTTTTATAATTTTGGCCATAAATGTTGAATTTTTTTCCAATGTGTAACAGTAAAAAAAGGTCTTTTTTGACATTGTTCAACAAATTTAAAAAAATATATATAATAATTAAAAAATAATAATCTGTGATTTCCGGTGATACAATGATTAATAAAGAAAAGTGAATATATTCCTTTTCTAGAAACCAAATATAAATTTGTTTCGCAGCACACAATTTATGGTTTTCTAAACATACTAAATGCGTTACTAGACTCCTTTTTTATAACATACACTAAGAGTGAAAGGATATATTCTAGAGATGGGCACGTGCCGTGCTTTTTTCGTGTCACGCCCGAAAATCTGAGTTCGTGCGTGCAAATCTCCGTGCGTGCTAGTTGCTGTCGTCCGTGCGTGTCCGTGCCTCCAAAATCAGGCACGCGCCCATTAGAGATTTTTTTTATAGTTTCTACCCCAATTTAAAAAAACACTTCCAGCTTCAGAAAATAAAAATTTCGTGGTATTTTGACCTTTTCTTAAAAATCTGTTGTTTTAGTTTTACTTATGGATTTAAGAGAATAAAATAGTATCTAACTTAATTTTTGAATTATTTATTACAGGGACTAAAACCTATTTGAATATCGGTTCCGGTTCGGGTTCGAAGATTATTTAAATTGTGGTTTCGATTCCGCATTCAACCAACACATAAAATGGGTTTCGATTCCGGTTCCATACATTTTTTATAACGGTTCCGATTTCGGTTCTTTGCGTTCCCTAACAGGGACTATAATATCTGTTCCGGTTCTGGTTCCGATATTTTTAAAACAGCGGTACCGATTCCAACCAGAAATAAATATATATGTTTCGATTCCGGTTCCCGTTCAACACATTTTTAATAACGATTCTGGTTCCAAAAATCTAAACGGTTCCGGTATTATTTTTCACGTTTTGCTTGCTTTTTCATGTTTTTCCGTGATTTTTACGTGTTTTGTCGTGTTTTTCCGTGTTTTGTCTTGTTTTACCGTGTTTTTTCGTGTCTTTTAAAATCCCGTGTTTTATCGTGCTTCTCGTGCGTGCCTGTAATTTTACTCGTCGGGCTCGTGCGTGCCCGTGCCATCAAAAACAGGGACGCGCCCATCTCTAGTATATTCAGTTTGGTACGCCCTTTGTAACACCCAGAAGGAAAAATCTCCGGTAAGGAAAAGTTTATATATTCTTGATCCGCATGGCCTCCTGAGTCGATTTAGCGGTGTCCGCCTGTCCGTCCGTATGTCTACTTAAAAAATTGAAGAGTTAGATTAATGAAACTCATAATTTAGATTACTTATATACCTACGTGCGAAAAAATTGGCGAGATCGGTCCATTGTTCATGCTCAAATACATGGAAACAATGTTTTCCCGCGAAATGAATTGTGGTTCCCAAAAAAAAAATCGAAATTCGGTTCACTTACCCATTTGTAAATATGGGTATCAAATTAATGGAAATTCTTCAGCGATTGAAAGTTTGTAGTTGTTTTCAGGATTCGTATACCCTGGTGACCTATATACCACTTTGAATGATAACCACACATATGTGTAGGGTATTTATAGTCGGCTTAGACCGACTTTAATTTTGATATAAAATGTTCCTACTTTAAAATTTCCCATGTGATCTCACCTTCCCAACTGGTTTTTGATTATTTTCACAAATTTTTGGATTATTTTTCAAATTATTTGAAAATAATCAATGACGATTATTTTTTTTTGATTATTACTACATTTCTTAGATTATTTTTTGATTATTTTCAAATAATCTTAAAATTTGTGAAAATAATCAACAAAAAAAAGTACTCCGATTAATAAATTTTGATTTTGAAAATAATCAAAAGGTGTAGTAAGAATCAAATTACTTTTTGAGTATCTCTAATCGTAATAGATGCGGTAGCTCAGTGGTTAGTGCGTTGGACTGCGAGCCGAATGGTCGCCGGTTCAAGCCCTGGACTGGGGCTAACAACATCTTTTCATAGAAACATTTTCCTATACCGCGCTACCTTTCGGCTGTAAATGCACCACTTTGAGTATAAATATAACACGCACAGCTCAAAATTGTGAGAGAGCTCGGCCTAAGTTCTTATAGGACTGTAGGACTGCCAAACTATTATTATTATTAATCGTAATCCCAATTTTTGATTACGACTACTAAATCGTTTAATAGTCATTACAAAAGTAGTCATTCCTTTTAAAGCTCTGGATATGTATTATTTACCTCGATTTTATGCATGACAACAGAAAAAACATATTAATATTACGACTCAGCCGAGTCTAACGGCTTAGTCTAGTCTAACTAACACAGCCGATCACTGCTGAACATTCCTACAATTGGCGACCCCCTTTTAATGAGAACCAATCCCCTAAATGAAGTATTTAAAATATATAATTTAAAAATGTTTCTTTAATATTGTTGAAATCTCCGGATTAATCCCGAGATTTGAAAACATTTCCAAAACATTCCACACTGCGAATTCCGAGAAACGGTTTTGTATTAAAACTGAGTTTTGTATTTTGTGACGTATACGACCAATATGGGTATAATATAATATAGACACTATATGATATAGACACTATTTTATAGAAAAGTGTGTTTTTTCGGATCAATTTGGCTATTAAATTTTGCCACACAACTGGTCAATTACTTAAATAACTTTCGAATAAATAACTTTGTTCGTATTATATATAAACAAGCACAGTACACATTTTCATGGAAATAGAAGAACACATATTCGGATTTCATGACTTACCATTTTAAACTTTTTAATAATTCGCCGAATCGGATGTATTGCGAACTTCTACGGATGCTGCGATTCAATTCCAAACTAAAACAGTAAATCGCACGAAATTAATATTTATATTCGACACAACGAACGCATTCCCCCATCCGCATCACTGCCATCTGCTTCTGATCCCACAAGTTCTAAAAGTATTCACCGAAAAATTGATTGGATAATCGCATCGCAATCTGCAGCAACTGATCGTCATCATCGCGATCATCATCGTAGATCAAAATTTGTCGACACATAGACAACAATGTCAAACCATACGGTATACTGGCACCATACCGTAAACTGGTGGTAGATACTGTGTTAAACATAATATAACAACATTTCATATAACAATTGAAAATATGCAATTGAAATCATGAAATTGTATTATTGTTCACGGTACAAATTAACTTATTCATATCTCTCGAAGTTGCACCGCTCTCCACTCTCTGTTGCGATCAGCTGCTTTGCCTGTCAGTATCATCGTCGTCATAATCATCATCGTGTTCCTCGGACAGCCAGCCAGGTTGCCTCTTTGCGTTCAACACTGCGGTAACGTAATTATGCTGAATCACTCAATCGAATAATTTTCAAAATCCACTATATTTTCCAATGCTGTGAAATATTTTTAGTTCATTATAGTAAGTTAAACTGCTTGCTATTGACTTGTTTTTCTACGCATTCCTCTGTCGCCGTTGAAGCAGCAGCCCCCTCGGTCCAGACATACATAAATATGTTCAACCTTCCAAGTTATTATAATATTTATTCTATTTTCACTACTTCAATATTTAATGAGCTGATTTACTTCAGTTTGTTTGTTTCTTTGTCATTTTGTAATTATGGCAGTTCAGATGAGCTGGCGATCTTTAATGGGATGTATAATTAGTGAAATCAACTAAAATATGATATTGAAATATTTAAATGTTTGCTAAAAAAGTACATATATGATTTCAACTGATGTTGTCTACGCCGTGTTGTATACCTTCTAGTTGTGTCATCAATTAGGAGACTCTTACACCGAGGAAAAAAATAATATATTTTCGACACGTACCCGTAGTCTTTTTTGTAAATTTATTGTGTATTACCTTTAAAATACAATTTTTAATGAATAAAGAATGTAATCAAAATAAATTTATTAATTAGAATATGTTTTACATACGAAATAGTATTTAATAAAAAGTTTTGTATACGATTATAATAAAAAGTATATATTTCTAATTTTATTATTAAAATTAAGTTTATACAAAAAGTATTCAATATAAATAAAAAAAAGTCTCCTGGTAAAAAACTTGTCGAAAAGTAATAAAAAAACCTGACACCACCCGCCAACCCATGACGAAGTATACACTCAAAATAATACATACATAAATACACGAAAAAGTTAGTGTTCCGAAAATATTCGTTAAAATTATCCGCGAAAATATTCGTACATAGTACGAATGAACTTTCGTAAAGTTACGAAATATATTTATGTTAAAATTCGTATAGTTTAAGAAAATCATTTGTAAAAGTAATCCACGAAATAAATCATGACGAATAATGTATGTATGTATGTCTCTCTCTCTCATACTTTCACTTATAATTGTTCTCTTGTAATAAATAATCGCGTTTTAGCTAATACAGCTATCTTGCACTTTCACAGCATTAATGCTGGAAATATTTATCCACTAAAACAAGTTGGGTTTGTGAACAAACGGATGCAAGTTGTTTCTTTGGCAGATTTAAATTATACTGCCCTAGTAGAAATTTTAGTAGGGCCGTGCTAATGAGCTGATCATGTCATTATTTGAGATTGTCGGGCTATGACGAGGCCCTCGATGTCCTTGTAACGCAGTGTACCGATCATGTACTCACCTCAGGCCACGATCATGTACTCATCGGGTGATTCCCGATTTCATTATTTACCCGACCATTGCCTTTTCAAAAACATGTTCTCCTTTTGGAAGTCCTACAAATACCCGATGAAATAAAATATAGTTTTCAATGTAATAGAGTATATTTAATAATACATACACAAAAACATACAACGTATTATATATGCACATAAATACTACATTAATTTAATATAACATATCATCGTTGTGGAACTAAAAGTCACCAAATACATTCTTAAATTACGAGTTTATTTGTTATTATAAAAATTAATTTATATATTTTTAAGTTGAAATACCAATTCATATATTCACATTTTCTTATCATTTGGTACAAAATTTGAGATCACGGATAAGATATATACATTTTTTGTAAATGAATAATTGGCATGTAGTTGGTCGCTTTTAGTTCTACAATGAAGATATTCTAATTTAAAATAATTAAATAAAAATGAAAGCATTAAGCTTAATATGACTTGCTTCCGATAGTTTGGCAACTGTCAACGCATTTACATAAGGAACATTTTCTATTTTATCTACTTTGAAAGCTTTAAACGCATGTTACATGTAGAAAAAGTTAATGCATATATCCTTTATTTTATTGAGTTGAAACAAATGTTCAAATCCCTCATTTATTACATCATTTCTTATGTTTATAAAAATAGTTATTAAAATAGTTTATAAAAATAGTTTCTGTTATTTTTAATATAAAGCCCTGCAACTAATAAAATGACCATTTACAAACATTCTCTCATATTCATAAACAATTTAAAGTCAACTTTAAAACTAAAGTCGACTTGTTTGACAATTTTCACATATAATAAAATGTCAAAATGCTGATTTTAATTTTAAAATCGACTTTAAATTATTTTTACATTGGGAACATTAAAAATTAGTTTTTAAAATTAAGATAAGAATTAAAATGGTATTGATCATTATATGTGCATACTGTGGAAAATTACCGTTAAATTTAAATCCTTCATAAAAATATGTTCTTAATAATGGTGAAATATTTCTGAAAGTGTCGTGTTTAATAAAAAAAATATTTAGGGTTTTGTTCATTTAATCCCGATCATTGTCCTATGGATATTTTCGTGAGAAACAACTAATGTAGCGCTCTTTTGTCTCGTCATCTTTCTCGTTCGTCGGAGCGTGTGCACAAATTAGGCTGATGTGGATAAAGCCTTGATGCGGATTGTTTCCAGCCTTTCGTCCACGGGCGTGAACCTAGAGACAAGGTGTTGGAGTCTCTTGCCGACTACAAATCCACATCCTTATTCATATCTCTCCTCATGGTAGTTGTAGTAGATATCACAGGACGCATGTTTGGAGCAGCCCTGTCCCGTCCATCGCCTTAATTTTTCGAGGACATCTACTAGCTGGGTAGAGGCACCTTCCCTAAAAAGCACTCGTTCCCTACACAATTTATCAACATAAAGCATTAAATTGTAAAGGATTTTAAAAAAGTAAGAACTCTTCTAATAAATAACAAAAGTACAACACTATCGCCGAAACAATTGATTATTTTTACATGTAGATTGAATCTCTAAAATTTTATTTGCCTTAAAACAGAGAGTATACATTTTTAATAGAGATTCCTTCCGAGTTTACTGGCGTCGCTGCCGAAAACATTAGTTATGCGGATGTGGAATTTTACAGATTGAAGTTAACAGAGGAAAACAGTGCAGAAAACTGAACCTGTCCGCGGATAATTTGCAACCAAACTTACCAAGATAAATTGCATTCCAAGACCTTATAAATTTCAATTATTTTTTCTGGCCTAAAATGTGGCAGAAAACATCAGAATATTAATTTGAAAATGTGTCTGTTGACAACATTTTCGTTTCAATTTCCACATAACCAATGTTTGAATTTATTTGACAAAAGTGGCAGCGAAACCACCTGTATTGAAACTCTATATCAAATATACACTCTCTGCTTAAAATCAAACCGAATTTATGAATATTTGAAAATAGAAAATGGTAATATTCCAAAACTTTATAAAAGGATAAAATCGTAAATATTCAGAAGATTACACTGTTCTACAAGAATTTTAATTTGGAATGAAACATCCCATTTCTTGTAGATTTCGGTCTCCTGATTCTTGCTGCATCTCAGAATTTGCCAACCACGAAATTTGTGTTATTTAAAAAGTGTGTCGAGAGAGTAATTTATCACAATTGAAATTGAGAACATTACAAAAGAATTCAGTCCTAAAACCCCTTTGGGGTAACGGTGCCGATTTCGATACCAACAAATTACGATTCCGCTTCCAAATTAGAAAAGATAGCGTTTCCATTTATGATCCACGTTATTAAACGATTTATGTACCCAGGACTCACGGTGGAAAAAACATAACCAAAAAGCTCGCATCGCCTAAGCGTTAGTTTCTACATTTTTTGGACTAGATACTTGAAATTTTGATACAACCTTCAGAATTCATTAGAGAGTATACAAAAATATATATATTTGTTTTTCTCTACCAAGGTCTGATACCCTACAGCCGGAAGTTAAGACTTTTGAAGAATTGCGCTGTGTAAAACCTAACTAATATATCAATCTTCTGACAATGGATTGGTGAAGCCAGTCAAAAAAAAATACGCTTGTATCATTTTGAAAATTTAAAACTTTTCTATAGTATGTTTAAGTGGATTAAACATAAAATGAAATCATATGAAAAAAACTAGTGTAACTAAATATCTTATTTAAATTTTTATTATCGACGTCTTGTAATAAAATAGTATTTTCTTTTTATAGATTACATTAACCCATTAACATCCCAGTTAACCCTTTTTAACGTTTTTTTAAAAAAAATATTAGACAAATAGTCTTAAAAAAGGTTTTAAAGTGTTAAAATGTCATACGGAAAAATGGCTGACCAATATTCTTGGGTTTTCCATATACATTTAGCACATCAGGGTTAAACGAGATAAGTAAAAAAAAATAAAATATCCCAAGAAACATTTATACGGAGCATACGACACACACGGAAATACAATACCGTCATTGACGGCATGTTTACGGATTGAACTTGTATCCGTCGTAGCATATACGATTACGCACCGTTAACGTACCGTCAAATCGGACGACTCCGTTAGAATTCCGTTTTGCTCCGAATTTCTAAATAACTCCGTAAGATTTGCGTTTTGTTGTAGTTGTTTACGGTACCGTTGAAACGGAGTACTCCGTAAATTTTCCGTTTATACTCCAACTCAACGGCACCGATTTTGTTCCGTTATTGGTGTACATTTCAATTCATTTGACTTTGTGAACATGAACAATAAGCTCGGAGGATTACAGTTGTTGAATGCCTCTCTCGAAGACCAAACAAGATAAGTGAATAAAATATAAATAAAATACACATTTATTCAAAACATCTTTGCAGAATTTACTTACATTTTCAGTTCCATATTTTGAGAATCTTCGATGGCTTCAAACGTCTTTAAATTCAAAAAGGACTATATCTAAGGGCTCCTGAAAATGTGGTATAAAGTTTGCGGAAAATGTGCGATGCAAAATTGTCTTGGCTTTTTGGCTGATAAACGTCCATCACTAAACATTGCACCCTACAAGGAGACTCATTCAAGCCCTATGACAACTGCAATCCAGTTAAAGTGATAAAATGACTATTGTTTTGGTCTTTGTTGACACGAAATCGATGATGGAAATACCATGTGGAATTTCAGTAGATTACAAAATTATTAACACCAATTATGTTGTTTGGTAAAAATGGTATGTTTCATATTCAATTTTATTCATAATAAGTTTGTTTCTTGTACAATAAAAATATGCAAGAGGTCATTTAGTATACATTGTATGGTATAAAAACGGTGATTTTAATCTAATCATTCCGTTTTTCATACAGATCTACGGAATGTTCACTGGACCGTATTCATATCCAGAAAACGGAACGTTTACGGAATCGTATTCCGCATTGCTGTTCCGTATACGGCACCGTTAACGGACCGTTTTGTTTCTTGGGATAAAATTTTTTTCATATATATATATATATATATATATATATATATATATATATATATATATATATATATATATATATATATATATATTACTTTCGCAGATATCTTAAAATCGAAAGATCTTAATTAGTTGCAGATAAATTTGTTACTGACATGTAGGTAAAGGATTCTTCTAATAATTACATACGTATTTGGTTGATCCGAGATGATCCAAACAAGTTCTATTCCATTGAAAATACACAATTTAAAAAAAAAAACTTTAAAATTAAAACATTAGTTTAACTACCCATATCTACCTAAATACATACAACTGAAATTCAATTTTTATTGTTTTTATTAATGTTCCTAATATAAATACTAAAAATTATCAGATGGCAATACATAAAATGGCGGTTCTACAGCGATTTGTATACAGCTTTTTTTTTGATAAAGAAAAGTTCGATCAAAATAAGCTCACTTTAGATGACTGTAGACCGTAAACCCTTGGGTCAAATGACTTGAAAAACTGATTTTTTACGTAATTGATCGGTCCAATTTACGAAAAACTAAGTAAAAAGTTTAAATTCCAAAATTTTTCGATATCTCCATAGCGGGCATTTTAGCTATGTTTTGCCAATGAGCGGCTTCAGATAATAAAAATATTAATTTGCAATCAAAAATATTAAATATCTTTGTTTTTCATTTTTAGTTATTCATAAGGAAAATCTTAATATCTTTTGCAATTTGTATACCCTACACTAAGAGTGAAAGGGTATATTCAGTTTGGTACGCCGTTTGTAACACCCAGAAGGAAGCATCTCCGGTATGGAAATTATATATATTCTTGATCAGCATGATCTCCTGATTGCGATGTCCGTCTGTCTGTCTGTTGAAATCCCTACTACTTAAACAATTGAAGAGTTAGATAAATAAAACTAATTTAGATTACTTATAAACCTACGCTGTATGTGTGAAAAAATTAGGCATATCGGTCCATTGTGACCTGTGATCTGACCATTTATATTCAAATAACTCATATAAAATTTACATCTACAGTTCAGTTTTACTCTATACGTGCTTAGGTAAACTTTTTTGGTCAAATATATATTGACTTCATGCTCAAATATATATTGACTTCATGCTCAAATATATATTAAATTCATGCTCAAATACATGGAAAAAATGTTTTCCCGCGAAACGACTTGTGGTTCCCAAAAAAAAAATCGAAATTCGGTACACCTATCCATTTGTAAATATGGGTATCAAATGAATGGAAATTCTTCAGCGATTGAAAGTTTGTAGTTATTTTCAGGATTTGTATACCCTGGTGACCTATATACCACTTTGAATGGTAACCACACATATGTGTAGGATATTTATAGTCGGCTTAGACCGGTAGCCGCGGTAGCTCAGTGGTTAGTGCGTTGGACTGCGAGCCGAAAGGTCCCCGGTTCAAGCCTGGACTGGGGCTAACAACATCTTTTCATAGAAACATTTTTCTATACCGCGCTACCTCTCGTCAGTAAATGGCAAACCTACGAGAGTAAAACCATTGCCTATGAAAAGCTCTCACCCGCCGTTCGGATTCGGCAATAAACTGTAGGTCCCACCACTTTGAGTACAAATTTAACACGCACAGCTCAAAATGATGAGAGAGCTCGGCCGAAGTTCTATACAGGACTGTAGCGCCAAACTATTATTATATTAGACCGACTATAATTTTAATAATCCTAACTATCATAATAAAACCAAATTTAAAATTTCCAATGTGATCTAACCTTCCCAACTGGTTTTTTAACCATTGTAATCCCATATTAATAACACTGCTCTACACTTATTATGGTTCAGTGAAAGTTGCAGCAAATATTGGATTCATTTGTGGCGCTGATTCCGAAATTAGCATTAGTTTTGTCAAATTGGCTATAGTTTTTGAGATATATGTCGTTTTTCCATTTCTCATTATTTTGTTTTGTTGGAATTTTAAAAATAAAAGAAGATTTTTAAAATTCCAACAAACAAACTAATGAAAATGTCTTTTCGATATTAGACGCATAAAAATATCGCGCGTTACAATACAAAAATTTGTGTTATTGGGAGAAAAAATTTGTTTGTGAGATATAAGCAAAAGAAATTCAAATTTGTTTAAAAAGTTAAAAATTTTGGTAATAAAATACTTTATTACTTAGTGGACAAAAATTTTTGTATGAGCTTTTATGTGGCGTCAAGTATCCTCTTTAAAACCTCATTAATGTAAAAAAAATTTACCATACATAACTTTTGCTTATATCTCGCACACAAATTTTTTCACGCATAAAAGCAAATTTGTATTTTATAGCGCAAGATTAAATTAATGGCTAAATTAATGGGATATTAAAAAATTTACGTAACTAGAGCCAATTTGACTAGAGCCATTTTGACTAAACTGATGCCATTTTCGGAATTAGCTCTACAAATGTATCTAATATTTGCTGTAACTTTTTCTGCACCATATCAAAATTTGAATTTTGTCGGGCAGTGTAATGCACCAAAATATAGATTTACTATATTATTTTTGTCAATTAATTTTTTCTGACGTTTGAACTCCGTTAATTAATTAAGCTGTCTGTAAATAACAAGATAATGTAAATTAGGGCCTAAAATATACATTGTGCTGCAAGAGTTTACCACAAAATATTTGAGTAAAATAAAATAATGTTATGTATTCGCACATTGCAGATGATGTAAAAAAAATGTTTAAATCCATATTTTTATTTTTTTCGGCACACCTTTTTTGTGGTAAACTCTAGCAGCAGAATGTAACTATTAGGCCCTATTACATTTTAAAATAAAAATTAAATTTTGGTTCTGATCCACACCTTATGTATATGTCAAATATCGAAGTAATAGGTATTCAAATATCTTGAATATTTTTCAACCAAACTGGAATACAAATATTTTTATAAAGAAAAATTATTACATTCTTCTCATAGTATTTTCCGTAAACAAGCATGTTATATCTATGCAATTTAAGAATGTTTACGTACTACAAACCTAAAAAAATATTAAAGAGAAAATGTTCGAAAATAGTAAGCTTATAAGGCGTAACTCTAAATCTTTCAGTGTTAATGCATTTTATTTATAAGAGTATGATGAATTAAAAACAAACAAAAAATAAAAAAATAAGGATCTAAACCTTTCTGACCATCTTTCTTTGTATACTAAATTAATTATATTTATATTATTTATATATTAAAAGTTTGGAAAACGAGCACACCATTAGAAAAACCAATCAATCTAAACCTTTCTGACCATCTCTGTATATTAAATTAATTATATTTATATTATTTGTATATTAAAAGTTTGGGAAACAAGTACACCATGAGAAAAACCAATCTCTCAACATTTAAAACAGACTAACTTCAATATTCAACTTATACACTCAGAAAAACCCATGAAATTCCCATTGATTTAATAGTATTTAAAAAATAATTATTTTCATATAAAAATGAGTTGGGAAAGTTAGGTCACATGGGACGGCCTTTTATAGTTGGTCGGTTCCGACTATGGAATACCCTACACTTTGGTGTGATTTTTAGTATGGGGAATTTAATTGTATACCTACCTTTAAAGTTCTTAATTATGCTGAACATTCTTACACTCAGAATATTATTTACATATTTACAGACGGACATGACTAAACGGACTTGGGTGGTGATGCTGATCAAGAATATATATACTTTTCCATACCGGACACGCCTACTAAGGGGCGTTACAATATATGCACAAAGTTAATATACCCTGTACCTCATAGGTGTAGGGTAGGTGCTCAGCACGCAAGGTGCTAGACGAGGGGAAGATCGGTGAAGCGGAAATGGTGAGAGGATTTTTAGAGTTAGAGCGAGTGCAGCGAGTGCAGTGTGACCTGCGAAAGCTATCAGTCGATCGTGCGACTTCATGCGAGCTTGTCCGCGCTGCTTTGTTCTCCAGTCACCCCAGTATAAATTGTTAAATGTATCACAATTAATACAAATTATTTAATGTATAATAGAATTTTGACTAAATGTTTTTTTTTATCTGAAACTTATTTTGAGGCATTTAAATTTATTTTAGATGTAATAAAAGGAAATTTTGAGATCTTTTGAAAATTGCAACAAATCTCTTAAAAATATATCAAGTAATGTTCAATATATGGTTTTTTTTGTTATACACTCATTCTTCAAGAGTGTTTTAACTAAAAATAACTAAATAATGCGTAGAGTTGAAGTCGACTGTGCACAGTAGAACATATCATTTAGTTAATGATTTAAATATTTGTATTTTCATTTAATATTGTATACTTTGTATGTAAACGATTAATGTATATTATAAAAATCTTATTAATTAAAAAACAAATATTAATAACTCACTTGACTCTTTTGCAATTACATTTTTTGTTAACATGTCCAGTTTTATAAACAGAATAAAACCATATAAGGTTAGTTTTAACAGTATTTTTGGATAATTCTATGTAAATTTCTTTACAAAACAACGAATTATATTTATGTAAGGTTTTGATTTCCTTTGTTACACCGTAATCTCATCGCACTCTCTTCTTTCAGTGTTGCATCATTTCTTAAGTAAAATAGGGCAGAAATGTGAAATAAATAATTATTTTAGAATGTAGTTAAATTTGAGATTTTAATCACTTTAGACACATAGACATATATCCCAAAACCTTTTACAGAGTAATAACAAATAACATTTTTTTTGCAAGCGAAAATTACATAAATGTTATGAAAAAAATGTATAATTATTTAAAATGATAAAATTTGTATATTTTAGTAATTCAAAATAATGAACAATATAAATGGGTCTGTTAAACCAATCTAAAATAATCAAACTCTTAAAAAGACATTTAAATTTCCCGGAATTTCTAAAAATGCAACACTAAAAGCCCCGCTCATTTCTGCGTTGCAATCCATGCTCACTTCTGCCCGTAGATACCCCACGCCAAGCACTCGATTGCCGTGCAGCAGAGTTGTTAAAGAATGCATTCTTTAATTCTTTTGTACTCAAATGAATGGGAATTCAAAATGAATGCATTCATTTTTGTCAAAAGAATGGGAATTCAAACGCTTGAATTCCCAATCAGATGGCCTTCAAAATGAATGCATTCATCAAAGAATGCATTCATTTCAGTCTGAATTCTTTTTTGGAAAAAAGGAATTCAAAAAACAATGAAAGCATTCATTTTTTGGCATTCATTTGTTTTTGTAATTTGTCAGAAAAATAAGGGTTACAATATTAAAGCCGTAAAATCCCGCATTTTCCGGAAATAAATTTGTTATTGACATTTTAATGAAAATATACCATTGCTATTGGACAATTTTAAGAGTATATTTTATTAAAATCTGCGTTTTCACAAATATGTGAACAATTACAATGAATTGGACAACTTTGTGGCAAACATTTTCGGGAATTATGGGATCGTGGGACTAGAAGCTCTTATTTGTCAGCGACACACATCCGGCAAATTCCGTGAAACTCAAATTTCGTATTTTGAAGCAGCGCACCGTCAACAGTGTTGATGTTGCGCATTTTTGTTTAGTAGCGAAGTACTAAAAATTATTACTAACTACTAATTATGTATAAAGTAACATTTTGTTTTTGCGCAATTAATATATATATACATATCGCCACTATCATGCTAAAGGGCATTACATTTTTTAATACAGTTTTTCACCAAGTATACTGTGTCATTTTTGGATATTTCTAGCAACAAAAGACAAAGAAAACGGCGGATGTGATTTGTTGCAGGAAAATACTTTTCCGATTATTGCAAAACGAAATAAGTTCGTGGACTTCGCGCGCTGTACTTGAGCGCGCCCGAATTGCGCATAGCAATAGTGCGGCCGTGCGGTTGGCACGCGCCGAAAACATTGATGACAATTCCAGGAAACGCAAAGATCAAATTGTTGCGAAGAACGTTGGGAAAACGTTAAGTTTGTACTTTTCGCCTTTTTGAACTACGAAGTACTTTTTTTTAAAACGCACATTTTTCATATTGAAAGTTCGACTAAATTGCTGATTAAACTAAATTGTACTGGTTTTAATTCGATCGCCATTCAGTTAGCGGTAATTGTTAAAGTCCCTAATAAAACGATTATCATATGTCTGTTTGATGTCTTCCAATTTAGTTTGCTCGAAAGTTAGCTAAATTGAAAAGTAAACGCTGCATTACCGACAAAGTTTAGCTTAGTCAGCTATTTTTTCGAACTCGCACACACCCTTAATAATTATTAAAATGTGTTAATTATTTGCCAATAAGAAATTAAAAAAAACAAGCCAGTTGACATGTAATTTAATTTGACAATTTTGTATTATTTTGAAAAGCACTATACGTACGCACAATTTTATATTAATAAATACAATAAATAAATTTATTTAAATTGTTTATTAAATGCCATTATATACATAATTAGTATTATTAAGTACTTTCTTTTTAGTACTTCGCTACTAAACAAAAATGCGTAACATCAACACCGTTGACGCTGCGCTGCTTCAAAATACGAAATTTGAGTTTCAAGGAATTTGCCGGATGTGTGTCGCTGACAAATAAGAACTTCTAGTTCCACGATCCCATAATTCCCGAAAATGTTTGCCACAAAGTTGTCCAATTCATTGTAATTGTTCACATATTTGTGAAAACGCAGATTTTAATAAAATATACTCTTAAAATTTTCCAATAGCAATGATATATTTTCATTAAAATGTCAATAACAAATTTATTTCCGGAAAATGCGGGATTTTACGGCTTTAATATTGTAACCCTTATTTTTCTGACAAATTACAAAAACAAATGAATGCCAAAAAATGAATGCTTTCATTGTTTTTTGAATTCTTTTTTGCCAAAAAAGAATTCAGACTGAAATGAATGCATTCTTTGATGAATGCATTCATTTTGAAGGCCATCTGATTGGGAATTCAAGCGATTGAATTCCCATTCTTTTGACAAAAATGAATGCATTCATTTTGAATTGCCATTCTTTTCAATTTTTTAGATCAATGCATTCCCAAAAGAATGCACTCTTTACCAACTCTGCCGTGCAGTCAGCCGAGGGCAGGCGAGTTGGGCATCCCTAGTGTAGGGTATAAAAATGTAATATCTAGTATTTTCTAGTATTTAACGGTATTCACCGATTAAAATAATAATTTATCATGTTAAAAAATACTATCGTTTGTATGGTATTTTTTTCTGAATGTAGTTCACGTGCTATATTAGTTTAACGAAATGCAATAAGTTGTATTTTAATTAATTTAAAAAAAACTCTATTTTAATAGAAAATTAAAGTACGTTTAAAATATTTTTTGGCAACTGTAAAATTTGAAAAATATCCGAGCTAATAAAAGTCTTTTTTTATATTATATTATTAAGACGATATAATATTTTAAAAACATAATAAAACCCATTTTAAAAATAAAATTGGTACTATATCAAAAAATATTATTCTATCCAGGGACTAAAATCTTTTAGATTATCGGTTCCGATTCCGTTTCCAATCAAACAATTATATGGGTTTCGATTTAGGTTCCACACATTTGTTTAACAACGGTTCCGATGTCAAAAACCGAAACGGTTTCGATTCTGATATCGGTTTTTTGCGGTTTCTGCTTGTCAAATTTTCACAAAATCCTAAATAAGGATTTTGATTTTTTTTTCATGTTTACAATATTGTTTCCATTTTTAAAATTTTTATGATGTAACTTTTTAGATGTTCCCAGAACGTTATTGGACTTTTTTGTTGGGTATTCGAAAAGTCTCAAATGGATCCCATTTAACAAAAAAAATCCAATGACACATATCATAGTTGAATTTTAAAGTGATCAATATGCTCAATGATTTCCTTCTATAAAAGTTATAAATAAAAAATATATAAATTATTATTTTCTAAATTATAAATGCACACAAACACTAAACCAAACTAAACTAGCCCATTCCAATCCAATACATAAAATGATAATTCGACTAAGATAGTTTTCAATATTATTTCATTTTTGGATTCTTTATCATCACGAATTTTGGTGCGGATCTATCGATCCTATCCCAAATTATAACCATATTTGCAATTGTATTCTATTTACTAAAAGGTAAGTGGTCGAAGAAAGCAATAACAAAAACATACATTATTTGGACCAAAGAAACGCGAGTCCGTTGTTCTGCTCAACATTGTTTTACAAAAAAAAACAAACTTCTTTTTGTACAACAAGAAGTGTTTCTAGAGTTCGGAAAGTGTGGGAAGAACCACTAGCTGAACATCAAGAAAGATATTGCAATCACCCCACAGAAAACATCCAATCATATATGAAGCCATATCTACTCATATATGTTTTAATATATGAATATGTATGGCTTCATATATGTCATATATGATTATATATGGTTTTATCTGATTTTATATGGGATCATATAAATTATACATGATATCATATAACGTATATACAATTAGATATGATAATATATGTGCCCATATATCGCACTATATCCAATCATATCTGATTCCATATCTACCATATATGATCAGATACGATTATACATGACATCATATCAAACTAGATATGATCATATATGGAACCATATATATTTATACATGATTTGATATAATTATATATAACCATTTTTTCACGGGAGCACTAAAAACCCAATAACATAAAAATTTGAATTATATTTTAACAAAAATAAAAAAAAAATGGATAATTCAAGTGATGTTGACGAGAAAATTCAAAAATCTCAAGGCCATTATAAAATGAACATATACATACATTATAAATATCGTATAGGCATATTTCTGATTTCGTCAGATATTAAAAAAAAACCGCCACTACACGTACCGTATGTCAAGGGAACACAAACACTATCTTGTAGGGTAACATTTTTCTTTGTGAACACAAACTCAAACGTTACAAAGTGAACACCAGAGTTGTTAAAGAATGCATTCTTTAATTGTTTTGTACTCAAAAGAATGGGAATTCATAATAAATGTATTCATTTTTGTCAAAAGAATGGGAATTCAAACGAATTCAAACGCTTTAGGTTGTTGTACCAACCTCCCAGTCAGCAAGAATGAGGTTGTGCTAACCTTTTAGTCAGCAAGCATGAAGTTGTTTAATCCTCCAAGTCAGCAAGCATGCCGAAACCTCCAATTGAAATTTTATTTTAAGAATTTTTTTATATGGGCCATTCACACCAAATCGACCAACAAAAGTTAAATTTCAGATTTCACCTTTTCGATTTGAATGAAATTTGCGCAACTGATAAAGGTTATTGAGACATTTTTTTTATTTAATATACCACCACTTACAGAGATACAGTGGATTAAACTTACAAAAATTGGGCCAAAAATCACTTTTCTATGGTTGTTTTATTTCAATATCTCTTAAAATAGAAATGTTAGTAACTCTGTTAATATCTCGTTTTAAAGCTAATATAACAAGCTTGAGTTGTAACTTCTAAACTTGAACATTTGGCCCATGGTCATTATCGTTACACTTGAAATTCAAATTCTGAAATAAATTACATATTTTGCTTGATTTAATATAAATGTGCATACCAAATCATAAAATGGTATTTTGATGGCATCATATTTTAAAAATTAATTTTCGAAATTTTTTGTCGCATAAAATAAAAAAAAAATGGTCAATGCATATTTCGATACCCTTTATCAGTTGCCCAAATTTTATTGAAATCCAAGAAGGTGAGTTCCAACCGCTGGTCGATTTAGTGTGGAATGGCCCATATATATAATTTATTTATGTAAAGATTTCTATATGTATTTTTGATGCGTAAATATGTCACGCACACAATATTAATTCATGTTCCCTGAAAAATAAAAACAGTATGAAGACACATTTAATATTTTATTTCACGGTAATTAAACAAAATACAAAACTATTTCTAATGCCACATATCGACCACTCCACGTCACCTTTTCGACAACAAATGACTTTATGAGCACCGATCTTTTTGATATTTTACAGACATATTCTGTGCCAAAAAATATTTGACACGTATTTTTTTTTATTAAAACAATGTTTTTTCTGGCAGTTCTACCCCTTAATAAATTGCAATATCGTCGATATTTAACATTTTGCATTTACAAATGCAAAGTGTTGAGCATGCTCGACATCACTTGAACAATTTGTTTCATCACTTGAACAATTTGTTTCATAGAATTTTTGTTTTGCCGGTTTAGCGTTAGTTGACAAAAATTTAAATAAATAGCATGTTTATAAAAAATATTGATTACAAAATTATTTTAGAGTTCAAAACATACGATTTAAATAATAATAATATTTTTAGCGGAACGTTTAGTTGAGACAACTAGTATCAAAACGATAGTATCGCTCATTTCGTCATATCATAACTCCAACTTTACTCAATTGCACTTCTATATACGTCGACATAATTCGACAATAACTTTCTTAATTCTTACCCACTATCAAAATGTCCCTACTTCAAAATTTCCCATGTGACCTAACTTTCCTTACTTCAAAACAAACACTAATATTTTGAAATTTGCAATCCAAGATTTGAAACAGTTTTACTTTAGGCTTTTTATCCAAGGCACTAATCAAATGAGCCGCTGCAATATATGTTCCAGATGAAGGAAATAAAAATGGTAAAACAGAAAAATGATTTAATGTCAAATTTTGGCTCATATCTCGATTTTCCAACAAGGACCTTTCTAAAATCTCTAAAATGAAGAAAGTTCAGCAGAAAATTGAGTATTATTTGTGATGCTTTTTAACAAAAACATTATTTGGTTTCTTATAATTAAAAAAAAACGGTAACATTACGCATATGAACATCAAAACCTCATAATCTCGTATCGAATTAGTACAGACTTAAATGTGGCTTTGAACAAATTTATAAATACCTAAATCCGTTGAATTTGAATGCAACCAATGTCATTCCAAGAGATACAAAAAAATTAACTTTTTTTTAATTAGAAAATATTTCTAGCTCAGTTAACAATAATAGTAAAGCTGATGACAAATAATACTTGTATTTTTTAAATTAATGCAGGCAGGATTTCAGTATCCTCGATTAAAAAAAATTTTGATTGAGGTAATCTTTAAATTGGTGACGTGGAGTACTTTTAAGTTAATTTGAAGAGTGGCCTTCTAATATAATAATAAAAATTGGCATCTTAAATTTTTTGTGTTTTTCATCATTAATTTGAACTGGCCTTATTCAAGTGGAGCAAAATAATGTGACGTGGACTACTTTTAAGTAAATTTGAAGAATGGACTTCCAAAATAATAAAATTGACACTCTTAAATGTGTTGTACTAAAGTTTTCAAAAATTCATGGTTTACTGTGTTTTTCATCATTAATTTGAACTGGCCTTATTCAAGTGGAGCAAAATTTTACTGTATTTTTCAGAGTTTTTTAATTAAAGTAATCTCAAAATTCACATGCGTCTGAATCGCGTAACAAAGCAATCTATCGAACTGCATACAACAAAATTTGATGCATTATGAATAGGGCGATATATGAGCCAAAATTTGACTTTAAAAAACTGGCCTTATTCAAGTGGCGCGCAGTGTAAAAGTCGAAGATTAATGGGACCAGAAAATAATGCATCGTCTGTAATATTTGCATATCCAAGTTACGATTTTCCAAATGGTCAAATTGTGTTTTTATTAATATTACAAAAATATTTCTTACTGCTTTTAAAACCAATACTTATAAATAAAAGTTGCGTATTAAAAAATATTAGTTTAAATAGTTTTATTAATTATTTTATTACAGTTTTCTTAAAAATTACATGTGCATACCCAAGTAAGGTCATATGTCTATATCTATACATAGCGATGTAAAAACTCGTATAGACACCAAGGTTAAACTTGTTAGTTTTCGTAAGAGGCGTTATCACTATCAGTGAATTTATTCTTGCTACGTCTTAAATTTGATATTGCAATTATAATTTTATTACATATACAAACTAGTACATATATTACAAATTTTGCAGTTCACTGCATTAACTATGTGTCTTTCTTAACAGGTTCTGATTTTTAGGATTCAAAGGCAGCAGTTTTCTATTACTTGATTTATGAAATAGCTAATTGTGAATAGTTCAGCATAAGGCAAGTACTTTATACCAAAGATTTACTTCGCATCGCAATCAAATTCACCTTACATTAATGTAATCTACTTATGTTATATGTATAGTTAAGTGTATAATATAGATGTAAACGTATTTAAGTTACATTTATTCTGGCACATTTCGTAGTTTATAACTAGACGTTGGTTAATTTTAAATTATTGTATCTAAGAAACAAAACTATAATACAGTACAATTCAAAATCCAAATTATACTTACAACTACATGAAGAATTTAAACATTTGTAAAACTTTCGATTGATGACCAATGCAATTTTCCCACAATAAATGAATTTAGCGAATTATTTGTATGTATTTATTTAATTATTTTTATGTATATATGTCATTTTTTAGTTATTAAAACTAAAAAGTATTTTATTAAAACACTATTCACAATTATAAAATGAACATAACGCTTAGCTTGGTTCAATTCTTAATGATGTATAGTATTTAATTTCTGTTTAATATCGACTTTACAAACTAAGTTTAAGAACTTTGTACAATTTCCCGTCAATTAATGAAGTTAAATCAACTAAATGTAAAAGAAAAATGTAATATATGAGGTCAAGTATAATGAAAACGAAAAACATTAAAAATGTACATACAATTACAAATTACTTTGCACAGAATGAAAGCTTGTGAGGCACGCTTTACTAAAACAAACTAAAAGCTACGACGACTATAAAACTAGATTCTATACTATGATTTTGCTATTGTATTCCAAACAGTCCGGACCAAGTCGACTCAACGTCTTCTTCACTCGAAGCGCTGTTAGTCGAACCGTTGGGTTCGGGTGCCAGCACTCCTGCATTATCTTCGTTATGGTCGCCAGGGCGTCGTCCTCCTGCCAGCGCGCAGGTATTGGCGGCCGAAAGCCTTTTACGCATACCACTGCGTGCATGTCATCGAAACTGGGGTCAGAGGGAACCACGTCATGGTACGGCAGAGCGTAATCCTCGCACGTAGTCACCTTGGAGCCGGTAACAGCAGTGTAGCAGCGACGTGACATTTCCCAGAGTACCAAACCCACAGAGTACATGTCGGCACGTTTGAATTCTTCGAATTGCTGCGAGTTAAGCGTCTGGTTGAGCACCTCAGGCGCCATGTAGCGACGCGTACCGACACGCGTGTTTTGTGCAATGTAAATTTTGTCCAACTCGGAGACGTATTTGACAGCCAGACCGAAGTCGGCGATGGCGCACTCGCCATTGCGCTTGACCAAAATGTTCTTGCTTTTGATGTCGCGATGGGCAATGGCCGGCTTGGCAGGAGTGCTGAATATCTCGTCATGCAGATGAGCCAACCCAGAAGCCAGCGAGAAGGCTAAGAGCTTCAGTTTTTGCGGATTGATGACGGATGTGGAGAGAAAGTCATGCAGGCTGCCGATCTCATGGTAGTCGGTGATAAGAAGCATCTGCGTCCAGCTTCCATTGCCTTTAATGTCTGCAGCAATAAATCCCAATATATTCTCGTGTCGCATAAGCACAGTCTGATAGATTTCGGTTTCACGGAACCACGAGGCCTCCTCAGTGGTAAAAAAGGTCTTAACTGCCACTTTCTCATCGCGCCACTTGGCCAGCCACACCTCGCCGTACCGTCCCTTGCCAACGAGACGTACCATTTGGATCTGCTTTGCGATCGTGCGCTGCACTAAGAGAGGCAGACCGGATCCAGAACCCGAGCTCTGTTCCATTATGACGGGCAGCTGCTGTGACAGCTGATTACCACACATAGAGCTTATAAGGCGGGGCTGTTTACGCAGTTTCTCGCGTCTTTTGTAGGTCATGCAGATCACCACTATAATGACCACGAAGGCAGACACGCAGATAATCATCGAAGCAATCAACGCCAGATAGTGCATCGACTCCGTACTAACGGGCATCTCGGGTGCGGGTGTGGTTGTCTTGGGCGTGAAGGCAGGGTGCAAATTACGGTTGCAGTGATCTCCGGTGTTGCAGCAGACAATATTCTTGCCGTGTAGATGTGGGTCAGCAGCTACTTTGCACTGCGGGGTAGAAATATACAGTTAGCGCCAATTTACTGTAAATGAAAAGGCCGTTGAGAGACTTACCATTAATAGACCACCATTTTCATCAGGCGGCATGCATCCGTAGGTGCGATCTTCCTCGATGGTGCCGGTCGTTTCGTCGTATACCTCTTCGACGGCGCTAAAACAGGAACCACCAGGGCGGGTCTCACATGTACCGTTGACAAGGTTGTCGGGGCAGCTGCCATCGCAATAGCAGCTCAATGTTCGGGCTATAATAGACAGATAAAACCATTTAATTAGATTATTGTCATTATTGTCATCATTTTCTACATTTTTTTCATCTATGTAATAATTAATATCTGTACTGATTAAAAAAACCAAAACTATTAAAATCTTTCTTCTATGCGTGAAACCTACAAAAATATATGCTAAAAAATGAATGCATGCCAAATGACTTTGCATGCATTCTAATTATGTTTGGAACACAAATGTTTGTTCGTTTAGTACATTTTGTTGTATAACTAATAGATTTAAGGGTATGTTTGTCTAAATTTGAAACTAAGGGTGTCGACTAAATAACTGACTAAACTAAATTGAATAGGTTTACATTCTATCGCCATTCGGTAACCGGTAATTGTTAAAGTCTCTAATAAATCAATTATCATATGTCTGGTTACCTTCTTCCAATTTAGATCAATTTAGTTTGCCTGAAAATTTGCTAAATTGAAAAGTAAACGCTGCATTACCGACAAATTTTAGTTTAGTCAGCAATTTAATCGAACCTCCACACACCCTAAATTAAATTTTGTCGGTAATGCAGTCTTTACTCTTCAATAATTTAAATTTTCGAGCGACTTAAATTGGATGACGGCAAACAAACAGATGATACACTAGACAACAAATGTAGGCTTTTTAATTACACTGTTCTACAAATTGAGGGTTGTTGAATTCTACCTAACTGAAACATATAATGTCTGATAGATTTCGGCCTGATTCATGCTACCAATGTTTTAGCTGTCAAATATTTAAACTTTTTCTTACTGAATTTTTGTTGAAATATTACATTAAAAAGTAGAGAAATACACGCAGAGATATATAATGTCATACGGAAATAATGTAGTGACGCTAGGTGCAAAAAACAGTCAAATTATTATTTGTGATATCCGCATTCTAATCTATTACACACACGTTTTCAACGAATTTTTGAAAATTTGACAAAAAAGAAACAAAGGCAGCGTACAGCCAATCAGTAGCTGCGTTTTTTTTCATATTTTTTGTTCCGGATCAAAGCAATTGTGAAAAAAACGATGTGGCTCAAATCAAATAATACACAAACCATTCTTCTTAATATATGAAAGGTTTGTGTCTTTGGAATGACACTTAAAAATTTTAATATTTTAAATAAATTAAAAAAAAAGAAGCAGCGACGATTATCATGGTTGAAAATACCACGGTCATTTTACAATGAGGTGGGAGTGATGGTTTGATGCACTGTTCTTTTGAAAATGGTTCTTGCAGCACCACAAACGGTAGCTACGACTGCGACACTAACACACACACACAAAAACACAGGCGCACATTTTTTCTTTTTTCCGACAGGAAGGCTCCCAACGTCCAATATAATTTTTTGAGCGGTTGGAGTTCTGGTTGTCGTCACAAAAGGAATTTTTAAAAAATATATTTTGTTTATCAAAAATTTTGAAGTTTATTTTCTGTCAATTTTTTTCAGCAACATTCAGCAATATTCGTTTTAGTCAGTACATATTTTAAATGAGTTGGGCCGGATAGCTACACCAGAAATTTATCTGGTTCAAATTTTGTTTTTGTTTGCATATAAAATTTGGTCCAGCTCAAATTTAAATTATAAAAAACGCAGCTATTATTAAATTTAAATTGAATGTATTGTTTGGGAAATATATTTCGTAACGCATTATTATGTTTAGCATGCACTACAACATTTCCAATTGAAATTGAGTAAATTCCAAATTTGCAATTTTCCCAATTTCAAATCTCAATTTCATTTGGAATTTTCTCAATTTCAAATGGATAATCTCAATTTAATTTGAAATTTTCTCAATATCAAATAGAAAATTTTAATTTCATTTGAAATTTCTCAATTTAAAATGTGAAATCTCAACTTCATATTATCTATTTCAATTTTAAAATCAAATTTCATTTGCAATTTTCTCAATTTCAAATCAAAAATCTCAATTTCTTTGGAATTTACCCAATCTCATATGAAAAATCTCAATATCATTTGGAATTTTCTCAATTTGAGTTGGAAATGGTGTAGTGCATGCTAAACATAATAATGCGTCACGAAATATATATCCATACATTCAAATATGCAGTAAATATTTCCCAAACAAAACATTCAATTTAAATTTAATTATGATTAGCTATAGGGTTCCGGTTTTTTTATTTATTTTTTGTCAAATTTTCAAAAATTTCAGTTCAGTCGCTCAGAAGCATTCGTTGAAAGCGGTTGTGTAATTGATTATTTTAACCCTTTAAAGCCTGCCGAATCAAATACACACCAGATGATTACGCAATGCATATTTTCCATATCATGTTTTCATATAATGCGGACATCACATGCAAATAATTTTAATCTTTTGTTGCAGCTGCCTCACTACATTATTTCCGTATGACATTATATATCGCTGCGTGTATTTACGTCCATTTTAATGAAATATTTCAAATACAAACATTAAAAAATATTCAGAAAAAATTTCAGTAAGAAAAAGTTTAAAACATTAGCTGCGTTTTTTTTCATAATTTAAATTTGAGCTGGAACAAATTTTATATGCAAAACAAAAACAACATTTGAATCAGATAAATTTATGGTGTAGCTATCCGGCTCAACTCATTGAAAATGTGTACTGACTAAAACCATGGTTGAAGTATATACAGGTTAGACCAGTGGTTCCCAACATTTTTGGTGTCGCGACCCCCTTTTTAACTCCATATGTCTCCCTCGACCCCCTTGAAAGTATAAAATAGAGATTTTTTGTTTACACTATTATTTTGTTGTCAAATTTTCAAAAAAAAAAAAATTCAAACTTTATCTTACTGAATTTTTTTTTTCTAAATAAATTTTAAAGTTTGTTTATGAAACCCAGCAAGACATGCCTTACCGAAACTCCAACGCAAAGACAGTATTATATTTTCTCACTCATACATAAATTATTTGAAATATATCCCTGCAGGATCAATGATGGATATATGACCCGTAATTTTACTAGTAATGAAAACTAATATTTTTGCGCGTTGATTTGCCACCATTTTTTATTTGTAAGTTATTCATTACGTTTGCAACAGCAGCCGCTACAGTAGGATTTGAAAAAAGATTTTACTTAAATTATAAACAATTGATAAACACTAAAAGAAAGTATATTGAAAAGAGTATTTTTATATATTGCTTATTTATCAATTTACATTCTAGATATCATCAAAGTGAAAGGGTCGTCTGCATTAAACAAATGCATGGAAGGAAGCTAAACAACGGCAAATAGAAAATTTAATAGAAAATCTGCAAAGCAAACATTACATTCAACGCAATAAAAATGATAATTATAGAATTTTTGGGTTTTTTGGTTTTATTTGGTCTAATTTTGGTTAGTTTACTATTTAATTAAATGTTACGTAAAATATTTCATAAATTTACCAATAATTTAATCGTCACTTATTACCATTCAAACAGTGACAAACATATATTCAATTGTACCTCATTGTAGATGAGTGAGAAAAAGATAAAAATTCACACGCACACAAAAGTTTCGGTCATTTATGTCCCGACGCTCTTAAAAACGTTATAGAAACTCTTACTAAAACTTCCAGTTTTGTTACTAGTACTATTATTGTTCACACAACACTACCGATTCTTGCTGGGAACATTTCATTAAAATGCAGAGAAATACACACAGCAATATACAATTTCATACTGAAATATTGTAGTGGGGCTAGACCTTGACTGGATCTTGAGCACGTTATGACAATATCTTAAAATTTGACATAACAAAATAAAAATTAAACGAAATTGGGAAATATATACTGCATATTTGGTATGGAAATATATTCCGCGACGTATTATTGTGTTTAGCATTATGTTTTAAATTGAGAAAATTACAAATGAAATTGAAATATTTCATTTTAAATTGAGATTACTCCAAATGAAATTGGGATTTTACAATCAAAATTGCAAAAATTCCAAATAAAATTAAGATTTTTCTATTCAAAATTGAGAAAATTTCAAATAAATTCAAGATTTTTAAATTTGAAATAAATCTAAATTGAATGAATTAAGAAATTAGAAACAGATATTGAGAATTTCCTTATGAAATTTGTAACAAATAAAATGGAAATAATAAAGAAATTTAATATTTTTTAAATATTTTTTCGCACGCCGACAGTACATAAACAAATCATTTAATAACGAGGAACAGAAATGGGAACCGATTTCAATTCCATATTTGGAATCGGAACACTTTTAAAATGTATATGTAGGACCGAATACGCTATTATAAAAAGTCTTGTTTTTACTATTTTTAATATATTTACAATTGTATGTTTCATATTGATAAATTTAAATTGGTTTGTTTTAAAATATTCGTAAACAAATGTTGAATCTTTCAAACAGTTTTCAAAAAAAAGTAAATGGCGACTGATTTTGAGAGATGACTTAACCTGTATAAGTATACTTCAACCATGACTAAAACGTATACGGCAAAGATTGCTGAATGTTGCTGACAAAAATTGACAGAAAATTAACTTCAAAATTTTTGATAAACAAATATCTCAAATTATATCAAATTATATTCGACCTTGGGAGCACTGCTGTCGGAGAACCTGCGGTATCCTCAGTGCGCCTGTGTTTTTATTTTTTGGTGTGTGTTAGTGTCGCAGTCGTAACTACCATTTGCGGTTCTGCAAGAACCATTTTCAATAGAACAGTGCATCAAACCATCACTCCCACCTCATTGTAAAATGACTGTGTCATTTTCAATCATAACAATCGCCTCTGCTAATTTTTTAAAATTTATTTAAAATATTAAAATTTTTAAGTGTCATGCCAAAGAAACAAACCTTTCATATATTAAGAAGAAAGGTTTGTGTATTATTTGAATTGAGCCACATCGTTTTTTTCACAATTGCTTTGATCCGGAACAAAAAATTATGAAAAAAACGCAGATATTTTTTCGAAAATTTGACAGCTAAAACATTGGGATTTTAAATTTAAAAAATAATTAAAATAGCTTTGAAAATTGTTATAAGTTACTCTCTCGAAACACTTTTTAGGAAGCATACATTTATTTTTGATTTTTTGCAAAAACTAATATCTGGACACTGATTTTTTTACCAATTATCCGTTGGTCAAGGTCATATTTTATTTTGTGATAAAGTTTGCATCTGCAGCTGCAGCATGTCGAAATCGAGCGATAAATTGCGATATAAACTACAACTTTGAATCAGGGGATCGAAATCTATCAGAAATGATAAGTTTCAGTTCGGTAGAAAATCCTTGTAGAACAGTGTTATCCACGATCTAAGTATTGTTTTTCGATGGATTTCAAGATTCTTACCACAACCTCATACTTAGTTTTTTCAGATTGCCTAAAGTTCTTTATTACTTAATGCATATATATGGCAATTTTCGTGTTTTTCTACGTATTTTTGATTATAACTTTTTACAGATTTGAGTTATCGTCCAATTTCTTTTATATTTTGAAATAAACTAAAGGGTGTAAACGAAATTATTTTTACAAATTCAAATGCGGATATTGTGGTTAAAGCAAATAATGCAAAAAATCCCGTAAATTTAAAAAATCTCTGATTTATGACAAACAACAAATTAACCAGTTTTCAGTTATAAATGATTGAACATGTCGTCAACAAAAAAATCGAAAAAGTGTCAAAACAAGTTGAGGACATTTTGATTGGCTAACCGTTCTAAATTGCATGCAATTATCGCAAGTATAGCATGGGTATCGGTTAACTGCTAGAAATATGACAATTAGGTTTGGAGAGACCATCTTCATAAATAGTAAACGTGTATCTGATCAAAAATCAGGATTTATAAATCGTAAATTTGCGGCGAAAGTAAAGTGTTAGATCTAAGCCCAACATTCAATAAGAGATATGCAAAAAAAAAATTAATATATTTCACATTTTCAAAAAGAAAGATGATATTTAAATTGAGATCATTTAATGTTCAAAATAAAATATAAGAAATGGTTTAAAGATCCAAATAAACGAACGAAACCCGTTTAAAACCATGCGATACAATTTGTTCAAAAAGATGTAACCATCCAAACAGTCCTGAGCTAGGTCCAGATTTAAAACTTTTGACTTATATAAAATCAATTCTTGGAAAAATATTGAAATTTTGTATAACTGAAATAAAATAAGCGCTAGTTGGACTAGCGTTATCATAAAATTTAGAAGAAATTGGTGTCCAACTGCTGAGGGTAGTCTGGAAGACTAATATACGGAAATTCGTCCTATCTCGTTTAGTGATATAATTCTTTACATATTTTTAAAAACTATGGAGTTTTGGTTTTCATTTGTGATATATTTTTTTTTTACCACGTTAAGTTTTTTTAGTTATGAATAAAAAAAACATGTAAAAAATATTTCGTTAACACCCTTTACATGAAATTCGGATTAATCTGACCAATCAAACACAAAAAATATTGATTTTATGGTGTACCTATTATGTATTTCATAACATATTAAGTTTTCATAATTCAATAAAATTATATATTATATGTAAAACTAGATCCATAATTCTATGATTCCTCTTACTTTGTTTTGCCAAATCACTCTTTAAGTCCTCAGATTATTTCATGAGAATTTTTTTGTTAGATCTTTGCCAGAATACAAATTTAGGATTTTTTCACAATTATTCTAACAAGAAAAAAAGCCTCTCATTAAGATGGGACTTGTGAGCCCCTACAATGCCAGAATAGGGCTATTATTCAAAAGTTACAAACTCTCGTGATGTGAAATTTTTATAAATATATATAATATATACCACTCTGAATCAAAATTCAACATTTAAATGTTAATTTTAAAATTTTCATATATTTTCCAAATACAGCTTTTTCGTAAAATAACATTATTTCATGTGTTCGACCGTAGCCACTGCCTCACTGTGTGCTTCAGCCATTTTAAGTGTATGAAACGCTACCAAGTCACAGGTAGAACATACAATAGACATTTGTAAAATACGACACACATTTTGACACCTTAACCGTATAAGGCTGTTAATAAAAGGTCAGCTGGCTTGCATTTCAAAATTATAGTATGTCGAAAAATCAAGTTACGAATGCCGATCATGAACGCAGTTTTAGGTATGCTTCTTGAAGTCACCTACTACCTGTTGCGAGCACATTATTAATGCACACACCTTCGAAGATTCGAGTTTGTAAAATTCCTTATTATGTTTATATCCCTCCTCGAGCAAATGCCCGAAACACAGTTATTGGCATATGAGATCAGTCTCTGCCTGTTTCACTCTGTGCGTGGTTCATCTCAGGAACTGAAGAATAAAATGTTAAATATAATCTATCAAATTAAAAATCAACTTACAAACAGAAAGAATAAAAAAAACCAGTAGGGAAGGTTAGATTACATGAGAAATTTTAAAGTAGGGATATTGTGATAGTTGGATGAAGTTAGTAAGAATTAAGAAAGTTAAGTTAAAAAAAATTCGGACCACTGCTGGATGAAATCTCTGCAGAAGTTGATAATGAAATGATTCATATATTATATTAACCAATATAGCCAACATACTCATTAGCCAACATAGGCCTTTATGTAGATCCAAATAATTTAATGATATAAATATGTAGCTAAATGTAGTCTCCGAATCTAAAGCGTTGTCCTTTTATAAAGACTACATTCAGAACAGATTTGATCAGGCACTTAGGCTGTTTCATTTTTTCGCCCATATGACTAATTCAGTATATGGAAGAAAACCGCTTTCAGATCCATGGCGGTAAATTTTGTCCACAAAGTATGTTTTACCAAAGGTTATACAGCAGTTCTCGGCAGCGAAATGGTGGGAAGGAATGACTTTAAAAACCGAAAAATCTTATTGAAATGATCTCAATACATTTCAACTTACAAAACAGTAACTAACATTTAGTATAAAATCGATTAATTGAATACTATCCCATTTTTAAAAAATAATTATTAAAATCTTATATTTTTGTACTTTTTAAAATATGGTCCCTTAACTTAATTCGTGTTCCAAATTTATTTTTTAAACATAATGCAACAAAATGATTATTAATTATTTTACGTAACTTTTTAAGAAGAAATCTGTGTATAAAACACACACGTGCCCATTTCTAGTTGTGACACAACTAGAAGTTCACACAACTAATGAATGCAATTCAAACAACCAAATTGGCAATTGTTTAGTAAGTACAGCCAATTTACACGAAGTCAGCGGCGCAACCATTTATCGGGAATTGTAATCCTGATTTCGTGTTGGTAACACGTTAGAACGCTAAGACTTCATATGAATATACAGAAGGTCCAAGAACTCTGAAGAAGTAGGTATTTGGTTGAATAAATTATATTTTTGCATGAACAAACCGAAAGTAAAGGATCTGTTAGCAGTTAAAAAAATTCCATGTGTTTACTTCACATGCCACAAGCTGTAATATACTAAGTACAACTTTGAGGATATGCAAGGAATATACTTGAAAAATTTATTTTCATACATATATATACGGAATGTAATGGGTATCCTATCTTTTATGACATAGAATATACTTGAAATGAGACTCGAAGGTAGACAGCGTAATAGAGGGCGTTCAATCTTTTATCAGCGTCATTTTCGAAATCAACGTTACAACGTTACAATCAACGTTACAACGTTACAACGTTATTGTAAATTTTACTGGTGAAAAAAAAAATTCAATACAAAAAATAAATAAAAATTTTAAAAAATATTTTTTTAAATATGGTGCCTTAAAAGTACCGTGTCTAAATTCACACAAAATTTACGATTTTTTTCAAAATTTTAAAAAGCACTTTAAAGACAATGACCGTGATCAAGTTTAGAAATTACAACTTAATTGTTAAAAAGGCTTGTTCTATTAGCTTTATTACGAGCCCTTGAGTTTTAAGCATTTCTGGTTTAAGAGATATTTAAATATGAACAACCATATAAAAGTTAGGTCCACTATATCTCTGGAAGAAGTGGTCGAAAAAAATGGTCAATGCATATTTCAATACCCTTTATCAGTTGGTCAAATTTCATTGTAATTGAATAGGGTGAGTTCCAACCACTGCTCGTTTTGATGTGGAATGGCCCATATATATATATATAATATAAATATATATATAATAATAGTTTTGCACTACAGCTCTATAAGAACTTAGGCCGAGCTCTGTCACCATTTTGAGCTGTGCGTGTTATATTTGTACTCAAAGTGGTGGGACCTACATATATATATATATATATATATATATATATATATATATATATATATATATATATCAACTTGAAACTCTGAAAGAAATAAGTTACATGCCTGAAACACTTTCAACCGAAAAATCGAAGCACCTCAAAAATTTAGAGGAATAAATTTTGGACACAGCCCCCGAATATTTAAAGATCAAAATAAAAATATTTACTGATTTGTTTGCGGTTTTTATACCCTGTACTAGTGGTTTAAAAAACATAACTCTTTCGAAATTATAACTTTCCGAAATTCCCCGCTAAAAAGTTTAAGCACGTTGAAAAAGTAATACACACAAAATTTTAGCCAAATCGAAAATCGTTTAGAGATCGCGCAACTCGATTCAATATTTATTTTCAAATATTTTTTTTGTTTGGATGTTGTACACTCTAAAAAAGGAATGTTTATAAAGTACGGTTACTTCTGGTAAATACATATTGCCTGGCAGAAATACTTATTGTTAGTCGTAAATAATAATGGCTCATTGCAAACATTTACACAATTCTAGTGTTTGAACAAAACAATATCTAATTTCTTACAATGTTTCCCAAAAACACTTTAAAAATATCACATCAAGTATTACTCCTAAACACTCATTTGTTACCAGTAAATAATGAAAGTGTTTAAGATAAGTTATAAATACATGAGCTTTTTTGGGCAAACACTAAGTGTTTCCCACAATGCAATCTATTTTAAAATTGTTTGCCTTAAATACTAATAGCTTCTTGGAAAAATACTACATTGTTTGCCCCCAAAATCGTATAGCTGGTCACAAAAATGCATCACTTGAACAATTGAACTTATCCGCGTCATGCAACACTTATACAAAAAACGCGGATAAACTTCTTGTGTCGAATAAAAAGCTAAATTGTCTTATGGGGAATAATATAGCAAGTGACTATATAACACCATACATTGACTTTGGGAAAAAAAATAGTAACCGAAATACCATCTAGAAGACAATGGGAAGAAAACACGGTAATCCAAAATAATACAATCAACGTTTACACCGATGGCTCAAAAATGGACATAAACACTGTATGCGGAATCTTCTGCGAAACCCTAAACATAAATAGATCTATAAAACTTAGGAAAGAATGCTCGATATTTCAAGCAGAAGTATATGCTGTGGCGGACTATCAGAGACTGATATTACCATTTTTATTGACAGTCAACTAGAGGAACTAGAGAACGTCAAGAAGCATCCGCTGGCAACAAAAGGAGGGCAGAGAAAGACAAAATAATACCAATCACATTCCATAGTAAAATAATATAATACTTTGAATTTAAATAAAAAGAAAAAAATATCATGAAATATTAAATTTTATACATAGACAATAAATATATATGAGGAAACACAATGGACCAGATAAGTGGGTTGGTAATTTTTCTTCAACTTATGTTGGGAATTGCCAACATTCTCACAACCTAAACCTAAACCTATCTGCGACATACGCAGCTAATTATTATTATATATAGCCGCTTGTTGACTGACTGCTACTTTTATGTTTCCAGCCAGGCCGACCTTGAATTCTGTGCGTTGTGTATTTAGCTTTTTTCTCAAAAAATTATGACGAAAACTCAGTTTAGTCCACTTTTTGAGACACCCTGACATAATGCATCGATGTGTTGTAGTATTTCTACAATATTTTTAGTGTCCATAAATATCAATCGAAGTAAAAGCTTTATTTTCGGCAGTCGCTCGTTTATGAGACTTGTCGAATAATCTACCCTGGAATTCTACATTATTCGACATGTCGCGTAAATGAGTGGCTGCCGCAATAAAACAAAACCTTTTGCTTGACTGAAATTGGCGAACACTACAAATATTTGCCGGAAACACTTTCAAGTATTTGTGAGAAACTTAAATAAATGTGGAAAACACTTTTCATATTTGTAGGAAACACTACAATTATTTATGCTAAGCACTACACTGTGGGACAGAAGTCAATTCTAGCTCGCCGTAATTACAGTTTTGCGCCAATCTTAACGAAACTTAACACTAAGTATACATAGATTATGAATAGATTTCAGTTTGAAAATGAACAAGATTGGTCCATTGCCACGTCCACCTGTCAAATACTTAAAATGGTAAAATGACTGTAACTTTTGTCTGCAATGAGATATTTTGTTTATAATTGGTATTAAGGTGCATACAACACTAAGAAAACAATATGTTTATGAAAGTCTTGCTGCAACTATCCTTTTAAATTTACGCGTTGTAGCAAATATTCAAACATCTCATAAGTTTCAATAAAGTTGCAGAAAAACTATTAATATTTTTTATATATGACATATATGCAGATAGTTACGAGAGGTTTGCCACAACATCAATGAAAATTGAGATATTTATAGTTGACTGATAGCAAACATCCAAAGTTCTTGGACATGCTGTTTACTACAGCTGGTCGGACTTGGTTCTTCTGCGAAGAAATCTCAATTTTACCTTCGAATGATTTATAAAGACGATGGCGATGCGATGTATTACCAGTATACTGTTTTAATTCTAGAATAAATAAAAAAACATCTGATTCATTTTCTTTCAATTCAATAACAATTACTCCGTGAATTCTAATGGAGTACCTTCCTTTTCCAAATATTCATTAAGTATTTTCCTATTTGTAAGATGTTTAATTGATGGTTGCTATACGTAATCGTAAATTTGAAAGATGGTTGCTAGCAATATCTATCGTATTTGACGGATGTTTGAGAATAGGTTGACTCAAATACGATCTAAATAATTTGTAAATAACTTGATATTTAGGACTGTGATATTTCTGGTAATCATCTTTGTTTTCTTAGAGTATAATTGTACATAACCATTCTTAATATGGGCGTGATTGGCCAACTGCCACGCCTACCATTATCATTAAACTATATAACTTGACCATCGGAAGAGTTATACTGATAATATTAGGTACTATGGTACATATCACAATTCTTAACTACCATACCAAATATGATCCAGTTAATTTAATGAAATTATTTGTCAATTCTCTTTTTTTTTTTTTTTTTGGTACAGAATTGATATATAGAATTCGAAATAGTAGCTAAACTGGACGGTATTTGAAATCCTCTTGATTGAAGTTAATACTTTGCCATTTTTGATTGCTGAATTGCTTGTACCGAAATGCCGTCTTCAGCAGCACATCGTGCTATAATGCTTGCAAATGTTTATTCCAAAATGGACTTCAAACAGGACAGTTGGTCCGGCATTTTTTAAAATGTTTTTTTTTTGTTGTTGTTTCTAAATGTGTGTTTTATTTGTATACATAGTTTAATTTTAGTATAAGAACTAAACATTTGAAAATAAGGTAAGTATCGATTACGAGAAAATAGCGATATTTTACATCACTAATTGGTACGCGCAACGAAAAGAACAAACTTAACGTATTCCCAACATTCTTCGCAACAATTTGATCTTTGCGTTTCCTGGAATTGTTATCAATGTTTTCGGCGTGTGCCAACCGCACGGCCGTACTATTGCTATGCACAATTCGGGCGCGCTCAAGTTCAGCGCGCGAAGTCCACGAACTTATTTCGTGGAATTGTTGCAACCTAACATTTTTGCAATAATCGTTAATTTACACAATGTCGATTCCTTCGGAAAAGTATTTTCCTGCAACAAATCACATTCGCCGTTTTCGTTTTGTCTTTTGTTGCTAAAAATATCCAACAATGACACAGTATACTTGGGGAAAAACTGTATTAAAAAATGTAATGCGCTTTATCATGATAGTGGCGATATGTATATGTATTAGGGATGTCAATCCCGGGATCCCGGGATTTGCGTCAAATCATTCCGAAAAACTGATCCCGCAATCATCGTTAAATCCCGGATTTTCGGGATAACAAAAAAAAAGCTAGTAGATCAATTTTTAATAGTTTATTCAAAAGTCTTTCAATGTTTTTATACACATTTCGTTAAAAAGTAAATCTAACATTTAATGGACTACAGTAAAAAACACTGGTGTCAATATTAATGAATTACATGCTTTTTGATTTTTAACAAATTCACAATTGATAAAAATTACTACACTTTCGACTAGTAATTATTATAATCTTTCGATTCGAAATACAGAAAGTAGTTAAAAATAGTAAATAATTATAATATCACGACGGTCTCATTTTAAACTAATTTTTGTTTTAAGACAGTCGAAAGATTTACTATCAAATATAATGGCGGATTAAATCCGGGTTTCGAAGAATGTAACCTTTATTAATAACAAAATACATAAATAAATATAATTTTACACCCTAACATTTTTTTATTTGGGTCTAAAATTTACCAATTTTCCAGGGATCGTAAATATCGAATATTCTTATTTTTCTTAATGAAAAAAATCAACGTGTTATAAAATAGGTACGCAAGTTTTGAGAATGCAGAATCAATTATTTACACATGCAGAATGGAAATTTGCAGTGATTTTTATTTTATGATTTTTACGGCAAAAAATCAAAAAATAACGATTATTTTTAATTTTTATGTTTGCTTGCTCAGATATAAAAATCAAATTCAATTTTTACTTTAAAACATCAAAAATAAAAATTAAAAATTAATTTTTATTTTTTTGCTCAAGAATAACGATTATTTTTTGATTTATACTGTTTTTACTCAAAAATAAAAATTAGGGTGCGGGCGTTGTGCTTAATTTGATGTTAATGTTCTTGCGATGGAAACGATAGACTCTAAAACTAATTTCGGTGATGTTCGTGAACAGTTTCGATGGCTCACGTGTGATAGTGGTCAGCGTTACTAAAAATAATTTGGCCGAGCTGTGTGTGTTATATTTGCAAAGTGGTTAATACCGTTAATTCATGGTTAATGGTTAATGTAGTTTAAATCCGAAAGACGGGGTATGTTAGTAATGTTTTAATCTCGAAGGTTAGCCAAGAGGTAGCTAAGTAATAATATTTTTTATTTTTGATGTTGACAGTCGCTGGGATCGAATCGGGGACTTTTGAGCTCATGGTCCAACGCACAAACCAATTGAGCCACCGACGCTACAGTATGACCTACTACCAAAACAGATTCACCCAAAAAAGTTCCAAGGACGCACTCGGGTGGTTTTGTGGAACCGATTCATCCAACAAAGTTCCAATGACGCACTTGGGTGCTTTTGTAATCTCACTGGAAAAGATTCACCCAACAATATTGTACAATGACACACCTGGGTGAGTATATACCCTTGCAATAATAGTTTGGCACTACAGTCCTATAAGAACGTAGGCCGAGCTATCTGACTACAATACCATATAGATAAATCACCGATGAAAGTCTAATGAACTTGGCTACTCAGGGTTGGCCGAGTCTAGAGGAAGACTTATGAACCATGTCTTGGAAGCTCAAGGTTGGTCCAGTCTTGGGCGAAGACTAATTCACCAAGACATGGCCGCCCAAAATTGGCTAAGCATTGGCCACGTTGTCAAGTCCGGCAGTTCCTACATGGACTGCTATTGAATGCATCGGTACCTCAACTTCCAATTTACAAAATAACTTAATATTAATAGTATGTTAAAATTAGAGTGTTATGCATGCATCCATAGATTTCAAACGTGCAACATAAGATTTTCTGACCTTTCTAGTTGTGATACTTTCAATAACAAAGAGTTTTTTCTTAACGAAATTTGTTTCAAGTTTGCTGGCCCATATTAATGGTAATACTGACCACAATCCAACGTGGACCATCGAAGGTGTTCACTAACATGACCCAAATTTGTATTTTAGTCTATCGTTTTCATCGTCAGAACATAATTTTTGCTGAGCAATAAATTACGCACAACGCTACCTCCGCACCCTAATTTTTATTTTTGAGTAAAAAAAAGTATAAGTCAAAAATAATCGTTATTCTTGGGCAAAAAAAAATAAAAATTAATTTTTAATTTTAACAGGTTAAGTCATCTTTCAAAATTCAGTCGCCATTTACTTTTTTTTGAAAACTGTTTAAAAGATTCAACTTTAAAAGAAAAAAAAATGCTTTGTTTACAAATTCATATAAAAATTGAAATTCAAAATTTTTAAAGAAATAAATTACAACCCTTTGGTAATTTTCAAGCTGTCTATGGGCTCCAGAAGAACGCCGTAGTGCATAACAAAAGTGAATTTGTGGTGTGAAATTGTAATAAATTAGTCAAATTAAAGTGCAAAAAACATAACCTGAAAATAAAGATTAAAATGACAATTAATTCTTGTATTTTAAAATTTTCTTCTTGACATTCTCAGCACACTGTATGTCAATTAAACGTCCAGATGGTCTAACCTGTATAAACTTCAACCATGCTCGTAACTATTACAGTCCCTGCAATTTTCACATTTATTATAATCAAATTGTGAGTACTTCAAATTTCAGTCATATAAAATTTATTTGACCGAGAATAAATCTTTTTACAATATCTGAATTCGATTAAACTAAACCACTCATCGATTGAGTTCACATAAATAAATCCAAGTACGTGAAGTTAAATAATTCGCGAATTTAGCGAATATACAAACCATAATTGTTTAACAGAGGCACTGTTAAATAAATATAATGACTGCCATATGGAGTGTACTATGATGAAATGACCACTGTGGTCAGTCCAGGATAGTATCGTTGGAAAGTAAAAGTCAATACCTTTCGAATGACATATGAGAAGTTAGCGCACAGGCCTCCTAGACTGGCCAGTCGTCACAATATCATGTTCGATTTTTCATCCAAAAAAAGACATTTTTCAAAAATTAATTAAACATACCAAACGTATAGCTTTTTACTAGCGGATAGTATCGTTGGAAAGTAAAAGTCAATACCCTTCGAATGACATATGAGAAGTTTGCGCACAGACCTCCTGGACTGGCCAGTGGCCACTACATCATGTTCGATTTTTCATGAAAAAAAGACAATTTTTCAAAAATTAATTAAAAATACCAAACGTATAGCTTTTTACTAGCGGATAGTATTGTTGGAAAGTAAACGTCAATACCTTTCGAATGACATATGAGAAGTTAGCGCACAGGCCTCCTGGACTGGCCAGTGGCCACTTCATCATGTTCGATTTTTCATCAAAAAAAGATAATTTTTCAAAAATTAATTAAAAATACCAAACGTATAGCTTTTTACTAGCGGATAGTGTCGTTGGAAAGTACAAGTCAATACCTTTCGAATGACATATGAGAAGTTAGCGCACAGGCCTCCTGGACTGACCACAGTGGTCATTTCATCATAGTACACTCCATATGGCAGTCAGTATATTTATTTAACAGTGCCTCTGTTAAAAAATTGTGGTTGTGTATTCGCTAAATTCGCGAATTATTTAACTTCACGTACTTACAAAACCTTTTCCAAAGTAATAATTAATTTTAAAAATGTTAAAACCAAAAAAATATACAATCAATATGTACAGATATTTAAAATGATGACTGTAAGTTTGTTTGGTTTTAATCAACCTCAAAATAGATTAATGCAGATGATATTTTTATGGGACCATAAGAGCCAGTGTGTGATCCTTAAATACTTTGTTATAAAAAGTTTCCGGATTTTATCAAAATGCAATACTTTTCGAATGAAGCGTTGGATTCCTCGATCATTTTGTTCATAATTACCCCACCCGCAGCATTGGAATTACGCTGGTTCTACGGAAAGATAGCAAAACACAGTAACAATTGAGCACGTAACAATATTTTTAATACACAGAGAAACAAAATAGGTACGAAACAGTGATGATTTTTTCAGTACAATTTTACTTTTTCAGTACAACTTCAATATCAAAAGTACGCAAGTACTTCCCAGAACATTTTAGTTCAATTCCTTTGTAATAATTCCAAAACAATAAATTAATTTATCACAAGTTATTGGCGAATAACTATAGACAATTTAATGTACCACATTTCACAATTATTTTCATATAAAAACTTTCACAAAATTCGTTATTAAATTTCAGTTCTAGGTCAATTTTTAAATGAGGAATATTTTGAAACAGCAATTGAAACCGTTACTAATATCATTTTAATACAGTTTCCTTTTTAAAAGCGATGTCGTAATCTAACTATAAACTATAATCAGATGGACAAACATAAAAAATTTCATTTTAGTAAACAAATGATCATTTATCTATTTTTAATATTTTATTAAAATTATAATAACATTTTTTACGTAAATGATCTTAATGTCTTGTGTGGGAAAATAAATATTTTTTTTTTTAAATACGGACAAAAAGTAATATTATTATAAGAACCGAAATTGAACCGGTATATTTCAATACAAACCCACTTTTTATATTTCAGCAACAAATTCTATTAAACAAAATTGTCTTCATTTTATTATATTTTTTTTTTATCAAAAATAATGAAATTTAAATAATATCGACGACATTTTTACGACATTTCTGTTTCTTTCGGAATACGGAATTTATTTGAAATTTGTATATTAAAATTTAAGATATTTCGAGTCTCTATTTTTTTAATAATTTTCAAAAAAATATTTTTATTTGAAATACATATAGGCGAAATATATTGCAAATTTTGTATGATCTTCGTATTTGTAATTTACAATAACATTTAAATTTATGAAAAAATACAATTTGGTTCCATTTAGTACAATTTTTTTACGATAAGTTATAATATCGATATTTTCAAATATCATCTCTGGTACGAAAGTACGCTTGCTGCGCTGTGGAGACACAGGCTAGTTGAGCAACACTATCGTACACTACCATTTAAGTACTAAATTGCATTTTGAGCCAAAGCCATTGGGCATTAAATTTGTTATACGAAATTTAATAAGCATATTCATAAGAGAAAAACGAAGCAAAACAAGACAACGAATTCTTAGTATCACTAAATTTGTTCGAAAATAATTAATACAATATTTAACAAAAAAAAAACTAAAAATAAATTAAAGGAGAGAACATGCATACAAAAGTAGAATTCAAATTTATTGTTATTTACCGTGTGCCTTCTTTTTTCTTGATTTCGGCGCCATGTCTAAGAAATATTTGCGGCAATGTTCGCCAGTCGCTGTTCCTTTAAATTACGATCGGATTTAATCGCGGCACTGACGGACATATGAATGTGGCATCCACGACACAATAATAAATTGTTGCGACCGGCAGCCAAGTGGCAAAACAAGTGTCTGGTCCGCAGGTTCGAAACCCGATTCAGACAATGGCGAAAACGATCGATTGGTCAAACGTCCCAGACGGCGACAGAGGGTAAACTAGTTTTTGTTGTTGTTCTCGCACTGTTTGTTATAGGTTTTTAAGTCACAAATCTCCAACTATTCCTTAGTTGCGTCCGACTATTGTTTAGTATTCGATACTCGTGTCTTTTGTAATAATATGGTCTCAATTGTAGTTAAGAGAAGCCTGCGAAAATCAGCCGTACTTTATTTTATTATATCACATTCTTCTCGGTCTATAACGATATTAGTGCGTAATACACTTTCATTCACTTTGTATCGACGTCTGCTTGACATATACCGACAAAACAAA